>OU342960.1:46028955-47310411 GCA_910592155.1 Ypsolopha scabrella
GTACGATGATAAGGGTCACCATCAACCCCCATCACGTTTGGGACGTCATAATCGTCACTGAAAAGTGGGTATTCCAAGTGTGGACTGTGACTGGCATTTCACAGTTCAAACTTGGAAACACCTCTGGCACCCCCTCGGGATTCATGTGTGACGATATGTGGTAAGTAAGTGTAAATTATCAATTTAAATGTGTAACATGTCAATCAGCTGACAATTTGTCATATAGAGAAAACAAAAAAAATTGAACGTCATTCTGTTCTACTACCTAATTATGCGCCATTTCCACCAACCTTAAGTGACGCCCATTAACGTACTTAATACCAAGTGGACATTGGGTCTGTGCTCAAAAGTGTCCGAAGCAGAAGAGAGTCAAACAAAACCATTAAAAATTAAAAAACACGTCAATCAAACTTAAGCCGTGCAGCAATGACATACGATTCAAATTAAAATGTTTTGTTTCTTAATATTTTGACACTTCACTAAGGACACTTTTTTGGTAAATTTTATACTAGACCCAAGGTCCATGGTTTGGTATGTCAATGGTGATGCCTAAACTAGATGCTTTGAGCAAAAACACGTTTCACCAACTCTTTGCTGGCTCATAATATGTCATTAATGAATTCATGACTAACGAAACTCTGCTAAACAAAATCTAAACTACATAGATGCTTTGAGGAAAAACACGTTTCACCAACTCTTAGCTGGCTCATAATATGTCATTTATGAATTCATGACTAACGAAACTCTGCTAAACAAAACCTAAACTAGATGCTTTGAGCAAAAACACGTTTCACCAACTCTTAGCTGGCTCATAATATATCATTCATGAATTCAAGACTGACGAAAATTTTTTTGTCTTCAGTACATGCGGGTACTGGTTTTGTAACAAAATTGAACACAAAAATGTGAGTCACATTTTCGTTCAAAAAATCATATTCTTTTGTATTCCTTATTTTCACGAAAATCTTATCAACGCGGGTGGAGCCGCGGGCAAAAGCTATATAATATAAATTGTGAATGATGCCGGACGCAGAAGAGGGCCCGTAATATATCTCACACCCAATAATATCAAAATATATCTCACAATCATGTATTATTAAATATATCCAATATATAAACTATATAATTTAGAAGTAAACAAAATTTTAAATAGGAATATTTGTTAAATTTAATGAAATTTTCATGGAATAATATAAATTTAAAAGGTGACTTGACAGAAGATAGAGATAAAAAATTTCCATAGACACTTCATTAAAATTGTTTTTAAACTTAAAAGTGAGTAGTTTGTTACTGTGAGAGAAATTGGACCAATATACCAGTAAAAAAAATTCTACCCACAATAAAGCAACAAGAATATACAACAATGTCTTTATTCCGCTTTCTAACCAATTAATTGATATCACTGCATTTTCCAGAGCAATAATAATAATTACTCAATTTACACATTGTAGTTCTCAGAATCCACGGGTTCCATGTTGTTAGTCCATTATCAGTTTTTTTTCTGCAAATTATGTCTTCTTGTTTGACTTAAGGCTACAACAAACACTAACAAAAAATACCCAACGAGTGATTTATCAAGAAATACGAAAAACAACATTAAAATCAAAGAAATTGTTTAAAATATTTGCTATACATTTCGATCTTGGAGGGGCTCCAATAAACATAAAATTAAATATGACATAAATAAGTAATAATGTAATAAATAACTTTATCTTAAATATCGCTGAATGGTCATACTTGTGGCAATATGTGGCAATAAATTTTCGTGTTATATAGAACTTAACACAAATTTATTTTCGTTATTTAAGATATATATGTATAGATACACAGTGAAATAAAATATATAAACAATAAAATATTTCCCAGATATATTTCGGGCCATAGCTGGGCTCGGCATCAGTTGAGTATAAAAATATTGACATTGACAATTAAAATTACACATTTGGCATAGACAAAGTACGGAACCGTATTGATATCTAAATTTATTTTCTTGTATGTCTGTCCGCCTGTAAGTTCTCTTATAGCTAAATATGTACAAAAAACTATTATGTCTATTTTCGTCTGTCTGTAAGTTTAAATATATTGAACTATTTACATATTAGGTTTGTCCGTCTGTCTGTGTGTTAACTTATAACTATATTATTGTATTTTAATTACTCTAAGTTGAGATGCCTCTATGGAGGAGTTTTTAGTTGGGAAGAACAACCTTAGTGTCTGTATCAGTAGGTACTTAACTTAGTATTGTTTGTTTAAGCCATGGCTATAATGTGAACCAAGTGCCCATATTAAAGAGGACTCCCATGTCCTGAGCTCTATGTCAGTTAGTGGGGGATGGAATGATTTAATGAATATCTAGATCCGTATTCTATTAATAACGAAGTAAAAATTTGTGTCTACACAATGAATATAGGTATATTTTCAAAATTATAAATTTTAATATTTCAATTAAATGGACCCATATCTACCATAAAGTTTTTGTCTGTCTGTCTGTATATATGTATGTTCCGTTTTAACTCGAGAACCACTTGGACGCAGTTTTGCTTATTATATCATTGTACTGACACTGGTTAACACATAAGCTATAAAAATTGTTGATAAAATAACGCACAAGCCAAAAACGGGGCAGATATTGATTAAGCGCGGGCGGAGCCTAGGCCGAAGAGCTAGTTCTGAATAAATTTCTAATCAGATTCATGTACCCAACCTCAGATAAGCGCTATGTGATTTGAAAATGGACAACAATTTGTATCCATTCATCCATCAGCCTGTTTTGTCCACTGCTGGACATAGGCCTTTCCAGGATTTCGCCACTTTTGGCAGTCCTCTTGGAAGAAATACCCATACTCACACACGCTGGGCAGGCGGGTTGGTGAGCGCGGTGCCGAAACCCTTGCACCAGTGACGCCGCTGCCAGTCACCAGTCTATTTTATATAAGGCCCGGCAATTGGGGATGGATATACCGCCATCCATCGGTCCCAGGCAATGATGGGCCGCCTGGTTTTTTTGCCTGAGAGCTGTTCACTTACTCTCCTCCGAATAACTTCGGGAGGATTTGCGAGTAAGATGGGAGTACCTCCACAGTCGAGCCCGGCATCAGCTCTACCACTTCAGAAAATTTGTATGAAATATTTAAATGTTTGTGAGTATTCAAATAAGACAGAATGTTTGTTTAATTGATCACATAGCTTTAAAGTTTTAAAAAATTTTTGTTTTTCTACTTAGACACCTCTACCCCAAAACTATGCCAGTCTTGCACTTAAAGGTTATTACTCTCTATACTTTACACTCAAAGTCTTACTTAATAATAATATCAAAATAAAAGGTTTCTATGGATAATTCACAAATGAATTCTAATACAAATACAAAATTAATCACATCGCATTACAATATGACAGCATCGTTCTACATTAAAGATTTGCATGGCTGTAGCACATTTCTCCAAGAAGATGATCTAGAAATGCATGTGCATTTGTTTTTTGTTCATCTCATTCATATCATACGTGATAGAGCGCGAGGTGAATGGCCTTAATGATTTCCTTCCTACTTGAGAGTTTTTTCAGTGAACATGAATCTAGTGTTCTCATTTTCAGAGGTATAATCTATGTATATCTATCTATATTTATATACTGATAATAAATTAATAAAAAAAGTTGTGTGTGGTCATTAAATACTTTCACGAAAATTTATATGAAATGGGTGATTAGTATAGTGCTGAGGCCAGAACCACATTTTTTTAAATATCTGTCTGTCTGTATGTACGTTTCGTTTTAACTTGAGAACCACTTTAATTAAGCCGATAACGGGGCAAATATTGATAAACGCGGGCGGAGCCGCGGGCAAAGGCTGTAAAGTAAATAAAAAGTAACTAGGCTGGTAAATTTCACCAGCTTGCTAAAATAAAAACTGGTAAAGTGCGAGGAGGACTCGTGCCCTGAGGGTTTCGAACATACTGTTTAAAATACAGACTTATTCCACGAGCAGTTATTTGGCACCAACTTAACTTGACATTTATGATCTATGAAACGCTTCGTATTCAAATGGTCTTATTTAATTGGCCTCATATTTATTCTTGAATAATTAAATATAAGAAAAAAGAAAGTTTATTCATTATGATTTTTTACATTCTGCATATTAACGTCGGGCCCGACACTTGCTCACAACATTTGGCCACCATCTACTTGACCCGATGTCATTCCGAATGAAATTAGCTACAAAAAATTAAGCTTCAACAATTTCTTTTATAGCAATGAAAAGTTATACTAGAACTAGTACAAGTAAGACTTTTCATTGCTATAATGGAGTTCCATCAAGAATCATCAATCAAATCTATTAGTTAATTTCTTTTACTTTTTATCTCCATTTCGAGTATGTAGCATTATATGTTATGTATGAGATGGAAGTGCAAAAAGTACATTTTTCTTTTTGATTGACAGACAAGGAAAGTAGATATGTTAGCTTATTTGTTTTGTCACTTTTTACCAAAACCTGACTCTGAAGAAAAACATAAATCCAAAAAAAGAGAGTAGTACCAGCAAAAAACGGAAATACCGGTATAAAATGCTGATTCAAAGTGGATCATAAGTCTGCTGGACCAAGGCAGGACCGTATCAACGGTAACAGCCTAACAGTCAGGCCTATATTATTAGTAGTTTAACCATATTGTAATTACTCAATTAAATATGGGTTTGCTATCGTGGTTTGATCAAGCGTAGTGAAAATTTTTTTTTGTTTTTGTTTGATGCATTTTATTTTACAGTTTGATCTCATAAAAATATTTTTTCTTAGAGCTACCTCAATACGATTGATTTTACACATTTGGTTCATTAGTTAAAGATTTCTGCAGGATAATTTTTACCAGGGTTCTTAGAAATGACACTTTTTGGAGTCGTTTTGCTACTGTTAATCAAAACTTACTTTGATAAATAAGTAAAACATTTTTGGAACCTTTTCCTAGATTAACGTATTACAGAAGTTGAAAAACTTTCAATAGATAAAAAACGTTTTTGAAATGAGGTCTTCAAACACACTTTTTCTGATGGTTTGACATTTTGGAGTAGGAAAATAAACATATTTTATTTGATGGTTTTAAACAATATTAAATTTTTGTTAAATTTTTTTTTTTTAATTTTTGATAGATATTTGTATTTATTTATAAAAAAAACTCTTTTTTCTATCGTCCTGAATCCGTCCCTCTGGTAGTTCAAAACTCGATCCATGGTTGTATTTTCTTCTGAGTGACACATCATTCGTCTCTCAAAGCCCACAAGCACAGTACAAATCGATACTAAGAATAAAGTAGTAAAAAAATTAAAATCTGTACATTGAATTTTTTTGCAAAATTTAAAATGAAATATGTTTGAAATATGTCGTATGTTTCGTTTTAAATCCAACACGCGTGTGGAATTGGATGCGTTTTTTTTATTATCATAGTAGTGACTCTGTTCAACATATAGGCTATTAGGGTTTTTCATAAAATAATGCCCAAGCTGAAAACGGGGCAGATATTTAATAAACGCGGTTGGAGCGGCGGGAAAATGATATTTTAGCTCGACTTTGCGGGGGCACTGCCGTAACCCCAGATTTAAAATAATTTTGTGATTTTCCACCTCAACGTCTTTCTTGAAAAGGTGCTTGAATCGCATATTTAAAAACCGACGTTTTATTACCAATATACATCAAAAATCTTGTTATCCATATTATGCAAAATTATTTAGATTTTGAAAATATTGCAAAATATGCTGCTGGATTTAAAAACTTTCTAGTTTTATTCTTATTACTCATGGTTTTTTTTTAACAAAAGTAGAAAGGCCATAATTATTTGTTTTATTTGTTGTAAGTACTGTAATTTTTAAGAACGTTTTATATCTGTTAATTAATCTGTAATTATTAGCTAGACTAATGGAGTCATGAAAAAATCCAATTACTTAAATCACGCGTTACATAAAAACACAAAAACTATAACTCTGCCACATCTGATTGAATGAACGCCAAGGCATTATTCAAATATCGTAAATGCAAATAACTTTTCACAAGGTACAGAAAGTTTTCAGAATACCCCCCTAATTGGTGGAGAAATAACATTGATTCAGATCACGGACTGGTTTGCGCACGCGACGATACAGTTACACAGATATTTCATGAAAAAACTATGAAAGTTAGTCTTCTGCACATGAAAGTAATTCACGGGTAGTTATGTTGACAGATCTGAAAGGAAAGTATTATTTCAAAAACAAATAAACATAGGTACAGGTGGTAATTTTGCAGTTTGCTTATAATTCGGGCCATTACAGAAACTAAGGATACTGCGCACGTGACAGCTAACACCACGCGCACACGCCTATTGTTTTGGCCTGAATAGTACCCGTCGCGGTGTTTGCTGCCAATTTATCCCGTGTAAATTTTTTTCAGTTTCGCTTCTGTAACGCAACTGGGACGCTTTCCGTTCAAGCTTTACAGATATTATAACTAACATCGGAAATCCTTTACACTAATCCAAAGCTTCGATATTTTATTCACAACTTCAGTCACACATTAATCAGTGATCTTAATAAAACATGACATGAAAGTGAGATAAAACTAACACTCATTCCAAATTTATTTAAGGATATGTTTCATTTGTAAATATACTAGCTATCACGTACAATGCATGCGCATGACATAATTTTTTCATTTGCGCGATTTTATTTTTTATTATGAAGAAACGGTCAACAGAGAACGTAGCCTTTAAATATTCTGTTAAAATTATTTAGTCATCCAATTTCTTCTTGAAATATCTAGAAAATCTAAATGATACTAGTAATTATCGTTATAACCGAGGAGCTATATCCTGCGTTGTCAACATATCTGCCCATGAGTTCCTAATTTTAGGAGTGGTGGTGTATTATAAATGTATGCGCTACAATACGGTCTTAGTTTGTCAGAGAAAATGGTTTGAGAAGAGAGTGAGGAATTTCAGTTTTCTAGAGCGAATGCTTTAGTTAGATTTTAGTAGAAAATTTTTAAGAATGTAAGTGGGAGAGTTAGGAGATTTTCTGCTTCTTTTCTTCTTGTGGCTTATCTAAGCTACGCTGCAATATTTTTTTGTGCATATACCATAATCAGATTTTATTTCATTCGCATCGCGATATTGTCTTTAATTTTTATCAAACCAAGCCACACTTGCATCTTTTGTATTTTCTTATCATTTTTCTGAGAATGCAGGTCGGTACAAGCATTTTCATTTTTTCGTAATAACACGCATTTTTTGCGTTAGAGATATCAAAGACTATTACATAACAGATAATTACTCTGTAGGATGTCCTTTCAAACATAAGAAATCTTTTCCAAAAAATTTAACAAAATTCTTAGCTAAATCTTGAAAAATTAAATAATTCACACAAGCAAATTTTCAAAAAATAAAAATTACTGTAATCTCGCCGTTTTTTTCATGTCCACTTTTTGTGATGAAAATGAGTCTGGATGGTTCTGATATCGTCGTCACGGTCTACTTGGGCAACGGTAGCCACATGGTCTGGTACCCACTTGCTCGTAGCAAATTTCACTCACCAATCCGGGTAGATACGGCTATCTTCACCAGCCCAGCTACATTTGTGCTTCGCGGTCTGCACAACATAGACATACAGTTTAACCTCCTGTTATTCTATGTATACTTTGCTCCGTTTGTCATAGCTTTTGTTTTAGACCAATTCTATAATGATATAAATTTAATTTGTTAGACCAATTCATCCGAAGTCCTACCTCCAAACTTACTGTGTTTATTTTTCAAACGAATGTTTGAGCTCTGACACCGATGAGGAATACAGGAAGATGTCATCAGCAAAACAAAGGTTTTTAACCTTCTGTCAATAATTTTTACTTCTGATAATCCATGTTGCTGATGAAGAGTTAGCTTTTTATAATAATAGGGTTCCTATGACATAGGCTTGATAATCAAAATTTTACTAAAGCGAACAGCTGACGACCAAAAATTATTATGCTAATATGCGAAATGTTCTTTTTTGTACATCCCAAGCTAGCAACCGAATGCATTTCACAGTTTTTCACACTTATGCAAAAATCTGATTATATGTATAATGTAGTTAAAGGTCTGGTTATTACAAGTAAAGCGAAAAATTTTTTTTATAAAAATAATATCTGAAACATGTAAAAACATTAATGCATTACCACCAACTACATAGGAGTCATCCTTTAATCAGGTGAGGTTTGAACAGAAGGCAGGTCAGAATAACATCACGATTACCCACAATGGGGGGAGGGGATTTTGTTTCAACCACGTGTATATTTTCGTGCGTGCACGTGAAAACTGGAGCAAGCAAATTGGTGTTTAAAAAGCACAAAAACAATGTTTAGCTCTCAGCTAGCAACCCTAGTAATTTAACTAATATCAATACATTAATTGAAAAAAATACACTTGATATTGGTAGTGAGTTCTGAGATTAGCCTAAAACCTCATGTGAACAAAGGACGACCCCATTTCTACAATTACTGATCTTACTTACTACATTCATAATAGGGACAAAAAGTGGTTCAGAACAATTTTCTTTGATAAGAAAGGTATTAATAAAGAGAAAAGCGAGCGCTTGCGAATGCACCCCACGTGATTAGTTCTGCACCTAAATCCAATAGTATTTAACAGGGCGGCTATTTTCACAACATTGTTACACGCTTTATTTTTCATACAACTTAATATAACGCCTGAAAAGTACCGTGTGGTGATAGTTCTAATAACAATAACTCCATAAAAGGCTTTCTATACATGTTATAGAGTTTTTTAAATAAAAGCTTGATATGTTTCTGTATAAAAAGCTTCTAAATATCACCCACTTTTAGCCTTTGCAAATTGTCACATTTGACATAACTGCCGCTCTGTACCACCGGTAAAAAATCGTGTAATAAAAAACTTCAACTTCACAAGAAAGCCAAAAACTACACTATACAAAAAAATTTTCCTTTACCAGTCCACATTTTTTTTAATCAAAGTAGTTTAAATAACATTAAGTACTGTAACTGTAAAGTTCATCCTCGAGAAAACTCGAAACTTTTTTAGCGCCATCTTCTGAATGAGAGATATATCATTTCTGAATGATAAAATATCATTCAGAAATGGCGCCAAAAATTATGCATTGTAAATAAATCCAAATAAAAATACATGTTCTTTAACAAAATTTGATATTTAAGTGTGCGATCTAACTCTATTTACATAGGGTATTGTATTACTATCTCTGATTTTATTAAAGATTTTAAAATTCAAATAGGAAAATTTTGTAGATTAAAAGAAATATAAAGAAATACAATACAAGGTGGTAAAGGAAGCTCATTGTTGATGTCAGTCGATTTTAGCCGTTATTTACCGGACCCATAGATATGATTATGGTACGGAAGTATTCTCCATATCAATTTTAGTTAACCATCAATTGGGTTTTATACAGAACGTCCCATCTCATTGGCCCTTGGAGGGAAAATACGGAAGATAAAAAATTTCAGTCGACATTAATATTTGATAATTTTTTTTGGTCCAGAAATCAAAGCTGCGTAATATTTTATAATAGCAAACGAAAGGTTCAATAATAAGGATCAATTCTTTTTAAAATAACATGATATCTAAAATATCATTTGACCAATTTACTGTATAGGTAATTTTATTTTTTTTCCTTGTTGTGTACTATAAGACTAATATTCAAGTTTCTGAGTCAACTGAACGTAGGCTTTCATGGTGACCCAATTCGTATGAAATTGATTACGTAAAGGGCCATTACTTTTTTCGCGTTGAATAATAACAAAGTTTTCATTTCATAGTTATTGTAGCGAGAAAAATATGTACCATGGGATCAGTTTTAAAAGTTTTGTTGTTTTTTATAACACAGAATGCTACTGTTACGTAAATTAAAATTAGTTTTTGTTTTGGTTTTCTGATAGTATTATGTGGTTTTGAAGAAGTGGTAAAAATAGGGTGGCAAAAGTTAATTTATATAACATATATTACAAAATATTTATTTACACATTTAAGAGAAAATAATTCAGATTATTATAAAAATATTGTTTTTTAGTTAATGTTTATATTTAATATAATGCATGATTATCCTAAAGGATGTCAGGAATATCTTTGTCCGAGTAGCAGAGCGCTTGCCTGCTAATCCAGAGGTTGTTGGTTCAATCCCCGCGGTTTACATTACTTTGTGTTCGGTCTGTGTGTTTCGGAGGGTATAAAAACCACCCATCACGTTTGGTCGATGAAAAGCGGGTGTACCAGTGGTACCAGTGTCGACTGTGACTTGCATTTCACAGTTCACACTTGGGAACACCTATGACGACCCCTCGGGGATTCATGTTGTCAAGATATGTTTGTTTATTTGTGTCTTGTGCGTATTTTGCGATAACTTAGTAGGATTAAAATATTAAATTAACTCTAACCATACGAAATTGAATTGAACACTATTTATGAAAAAAATACTCAATGACTCATAATACTTTCGTGATAATCTCGTTTATATTAATTTTAATATTCTATTGTAAATGATATGCTTTTCGGTCACAAACTTCTGAATACTAGTAGACCTAACATTAATAATAAACGCATAGAGCCCTTTGTTTGGGTCTATATGTCTGTGTTTTCGGTACATAGTGCTGTTTTAAATTACTTAGTGGAATAAATTATGATAAAAACAAATCGAAAATCATTATGAGTGATGGTTCATTCGTTCGAAATTTTCCAGTAGTTTTAAAAATGTTCCAATATTTTTCTGATACTTTTCCTAATCTAAAAGTTCGTTATGCTAAGAAAAAAGGTCATTACGCTGAAAGATAATAAACATTTATTCATGATTATTCTTTAAAAAAGAATTCTCTAAAAAACTCTTTGATAAATTTCGGAAGATTACCCATTAATTATACTATCAATATATATTTTATTTTAGGTTTATGAAAAGTTTTCTAGAGTTCAAACTGATACATACTCGTAGTAATAGACCTTAATGTTATTAACACAACACTTTGATTTTTGATAAAGAATGTGGACTGGTTTGGAAATATAGTTTTAAATTTTGCATAAAATTCTCCTGTAAAGTTGGACTTTTTGTGTTACGTCGTTATAGTTTTTCACCGAAGACACAAACTTGAAATTGATTTTGGTAATTTTTATAATGCGGACATGTAGCTTATTTGATAAAGTAATTAAAGTTCTGAATAACGATATAATTCATGGAGTAATTGCTGAAGTAAGAGTGTATGGGAGCCCCGTTACGAGGCCTCTTAACTACATTGATACATTTCACATGCTCCGCTTATTGCATTGTGTACGCCTACCATTTACTAAACACCAACACTTTAAGACACATTCGCAATCAAATATCTACTTTACTGCTTGACAATAGGAGTAAATACAGACGACTTCTTTACTTCAGTGAAAAATTTTACGCTCTAGTTGATAAAATGCACGCGGATATGGACCGACTACGGTGGGTTACTTCCGATCTTTAATTAGAAGCAATGTCTTTTCTATGATAAATGATCTACTTAATTATCTAATATCGTTAACTTACATCGTCTTCCTCCCCGTTAATTGTCATAGCTAGTATAGTGATGATTTCACAGGACAGAGTTACTTCTATTAAGTGTTTACTACTTTTGAGGATTTCATACGCAAAAGGTGCCAAACAGGACCCTGTTCCACCTATAGTGGAAAGCATAAAATACAAGTAGAGGTTCCGTTGTCTGTCCGTATGTCTGTCCATCTATCTGTCATAGGGGTTTACACATAGTGTCTATGGGTTAACAGCTTTAGCAGTAGTAGGCAGCCGTTTGTAATAATCATGCTGTGGCCATATCGTAGAATAATTATGATCGTAGAATAATAAATCGTTATAAAAATTACAGGGGTTGCTTGTAAACGTCGCTCCGCTTTGCTCGGCTCCCGAATTTATGATCAAAAGCAACCTAATTTTCTCCTCCTCACTTCGCTCGTCGTCACACATACTTTTCGTTGGAAGTATATTGTAAATTTATTATATCATACTTTGCAATATTATCGATCAGATAATAAAATAATAAATACAACGGTTTGGCCACAGCATTCACGTAATAGCTGTTACTACGGGCTCTAAAAGGAAAAATAAAAAGAAATGAAATATGTACAAATTTATGCCAATCGATACAAACATTCCCATGCAAAAGCCTTGAAAAAGTATCAATTTTGCAGATATGCCGGTTTTCTTCAACATGTCATTTTAGTAGTATTTGATATCACCAAATAGGAAAATCTATACGGTACACATATTATAACCTCCGTTTTGCCTTGGTCGTAGTGGGGTAAAAAGGAGAAATCAGGTTTTCTTTTGTAACCACTCAAAACTGCCCTGTTTTTATATTTTGATACACACAACCCTCTTTGTTATTAGTTTAATAAATTATCCTTGTAGGAAATAACTCTAATAAAAAACATTGATTTTGTGACATTGACCTCTCACAAACAACTAGACACACATTTAATAAAAGTTCGTCAGAAAGTATCCGAACAGCGACGTCAATAGTAGCAAAATTGCATTCAATTGTTTTTATGTAGACTAATATTTTATATTGTTTTTTTATTATTATTTTGACATTTCTTTTTACATATTGACATGAACATTTTATAACTTAAACTTAGACTTTATTAGTTGATAATCTGACTGTCAAAAAAATGTAAACTGTATGAGACAGGTGGATGATGTTTTGCTTATTATTTTAACTTGCTACCTCATTAGACAGGTAGACTAAGATAAATCTTATTTTTTTGCTCATGACATAATTTCCTTCTGTCTTTTATATTTTTACCCTTTTTTAATAAATTGCTTAGTATAATTTTATACAAGTTAAAAAAACTGTAATAGTATTAAGCCATATTCATAAGAAAATACTGATAAAAAAAGACATGATCTTGCTAAGTTTCTTGCCCTTCTTCTTAGCAAGATTAATCGAATGGGCGGATTTAGGCATTATATCTATTTATAGTTTATTTATCTATTAACTTATTTATTCATTGAATTATGTAGGTAATAATAGGTACTATAATTATGTAAATACAATATTTTTATTTTTACTTATGTTATTAAATATTTGGCTAGGCATTATATTTATTTAGGGACTATTCAGTTTATTTATCAACTTATTTATTAATTGCATTGTGTAGTTATAATAATTTTCTTATTCCAATAAGTCTTTATTTTATGCATATGTATAACTTTAGTAGCCCAACTTAAATATAGTTTTTTTTATATATTTCCCGTGTCATATTTGTTTCATCATAAAATATTATTTTTATACAGATTAGATTTGACATGTAAAACGTATACTTTATGTATCTATTTTACAAATAAACAATTTGAATCTTTGAATCAACCAAATTATACGTTATACCATTAAAATAAGATGCAATGTCAGTTGTACGCAATCGTCATTCGATCTTGTCACCTCGTAGTGGTGACAACATGCATCGCGGACACTTTTTGAGCAAAATTGTGAGTCTTTTTGTTTACGAGAGGTCAATGTTTTGTCATGGAGTATATATTGAAATCATAACCTCCTCAAAAATGATTACATGGATAGTAAAACAACAAAAAATTGTAAAAAGCTTTATTTTAATTTTAAATATTAAAAAACCAAAGCAATATTCATCCAACAATTAAAGGTTATAAACGTCAAAGATAAAATATTGTTACACTAACATAATAAAATTTCAAGATAAATGTTCACATATATGTATAGATAGACAAAAACAAGATCATTATAAATGACTAGAAGAAGAAAAACAAAACGGAAAGAAGATATTTTTCAATAAACATATAAATAATAATTTTATATGACTTCAATATTCTATCCTACTTCCAATATAATCTAACCGGTATTTATAGGCGTCCAAGCAAAATTTCTTGCGTTCCTAACTTTAGAAGTTTCTCTAATCGGTTCCTCAATATCCTTTTTTGTAATGAATAGTCTTTCTAATCTATCCCTCAGTTCATCCGGAGTAATAGGAGCACCTGTTGTATGGTCCCCTGATTTCTCTCTATAGTAGTAATCATGCGCGTGCGGTCTATGGTGATGCAGCCCTGAAAACGAATATATCTATCAAATATTGTAAGATTCTGAAACATAAAAAATAGATTGTAATTTAAAACCGTTGCTAATTCGGCTATTAACATCGCCTATTTTGCTGCAAACTGTACTTGAAGGACCATTTGTCACTTACAGACTTTTCGGAGGCATTTTTATTATTTTATTCCTTTAAGGATGAGATCTTTTGAATCCATAAGGGTTTGTAGTTGGACTCATCACCAAGCAGTTACAGGAGGTCAACGGACCTGCGGTAAAAATTGATCCATTCAAGGGAAAATTAATCACTTTAAAGAGTTAGTAAATTTTAATAGAAATTTTAGTTAGACACTAAGTAAGTAGGTTGATGTAAGTGTCTTCATATTTCATAGCTAGTTGAAGAGATATATTTAAACAATTAAAACAGGGCACCCTTGAATAGATCTACAGATAAAATACCTTCGGACACGGCTGAAGACCGAGATAAGATCAACAATGCTGACAGTTAAATTTATAACAAACTCGAAACTGACAACTAGACTTCTGACAAATAGCAACATGTACTACAGCAAGGAAGCAAGCAAACCACTCAGTCACCGACATACTTGCAGCCACCTCACCTACAGGAGATCTCAAATCAAAGTTATTTAATAAGAGGCACGCTCCAATAAGAAAAATCCATGTTATCTCAAGCAACCAAAAGCTCGAGAACGCAACTCAACCGTAGGCGCCGAGCTAGCCCTGCTAAAAGATTCATCATCTATCTATGGCCTCACGGACCCCACTGCAATGAAGCTCGTCTACGACCTCTCGGGAACTCAAGTACGAGAAGTTCGCTGAATCGACGTCTCCAAAAGATGCCCACCCATAGAAAAATATTACCCGTCTCTCCACTAATCCAATGGGTACTTTAGGATGCATATCCGGTACGCCTCCCAATCCATTCCAGATCCTAAGATCACGTCTTCCCTACCATTACAGTGCCCCCCAGTCTACTCTTTGATATGCAATGATTTCTGTAATCCCATAAAACATGGGACTCTAGGGACTAGTGTGAATCTGTGGGTTAGTTCGATTAATCGAGTCTGGTCAAGCCACGCTGGGGTCGGTGTAATTCATTCATTCATTCACAATAAAAAGCTGATTTAAATAGCTCTTAAATTAAAGTAGAAACAAAAAGAAATCTTTGAATTATATACTCATCTATATGAGTGATTTTGTCTGACTAATACCCACCCGATTTTTCTTAATTACATATCCTTCAGTTGTAAAATTGCTTAACTTACCTCCTCCACTGTGATGATATGGCGGATGATCATAAGAAGTGTAAGACGATAAAGCAGGTGCACTACTCCAATCCCCAAAGGATCCTCCAGAGCTTCCATAACCACCCCCAGACCCTCCACTGAAAACGGTCACTGCTAGGAATGCCAGCTTGGCTATCAAGAAAGCTTTCTTACTGGCAAGCAAGACAAAACCTAGTAATAAGGGTAGTAAGGTCGAAAGTTGGAATTTGAAGCCTAAGAGAAAGGGAACCAGAAGATTCCTAGCTAGCAGGCGACCTGAAAAAAATTAAAGCAGCTGTCAGGTATATGCATATGTACAAGTATCTTTAGGCAATGCTGCCCAGCTATGCGTAAATGTCTTAGCTGGCGAAAACGTTTTTTTTTTTACAGGTATGGCAAAAATGTGTTTCGATGATTGCCAACTATTTATGTTTTTGTGAAAGCACTTAAAGTTGTACTATTGTTCAGATAAAATACTGCATTATTTTTATCCTTTATCGATATTAAAACCGATTCTGAAGTCTTTAATTTTGGTTTAAATGCTATCAAAACTAAATTTTCGTCATTCCAAAGTATTTCTTTAGTGTTCATAACAGAAGGTATTTTAGGAATAATTTTTTTTTTATAGCACTAAAACTAAAATTAAAGCCTGCAGAATCGACATTATTGTGCCTTTTATAATAAAACATTAGAAACTGCATTATGATTTTTTGTAAAAAAGACCACTAAGGAAGTAATGGTTGTTATATTTTTAGTAAAGACTTATCTTAGTAAATAGCTGTTGGATTTGAATTTTATTATTTGTTACAGGTTACTGAACGTCAAAACCGACAATATAGGAATATTATTTTAAGTAAGTACCTAAATGCACTGATAAATATTACTTCTCCATGTTGTAGTATCGAATTTCAGTAGTTTCATCGTAAAGCCGAATACACAAAAAAGTCAAAATATTTATGTACCTAAAAGTGTCATACATAAAGAACCTTACTAGTGTTCTTTAAAAAAATAAGCTGGAATTCGCAAATGAAAATATTCAAACAACGTGTCTTTTCAAACAGACTCTATAATAAATTTTTGATCGCTTCGGACGTGATATAAAAATAATGTTCTTTTCCAGTTTTTATTTTTTTAAATCTGTATGTTAAGTTACATAGGATTTTCACCTAGCGGTCAAAATTGATCAACTTGCATTCGAAGTTTGGTAAGCTATGAATGTGAAAGGTAGAAATGTGAAAGGGTAGCAAGTTCAAGGTCGAAGAGCCAGATGGCGCTTCAGTCAAGGCTCACTGTGAAAGTGGTGGCTTGTGACTGCTAAAGGTTTAGTTAGTTTAATATTCAAAGTATAGATGGCGTATAGACATACATTTTTGGAATACAAAAAAATTGTTGAAAAGGAACCTGTGATTCTCAAGCTTAAGCATAGTAGAATTCCGTTACATTTACACCTCAGTACAATCATGGTGACTATTTAACTATGAATGAATTTTAGCCAAATCTATTTTTTCATGTAGGTAACATAATAGAAATGTACCGAAATGTATATATCATGTTTAAAAATTTCGAAAAAATTGAAATTTTGCTATTTTAAAGCTTTTTTATTTATCAGGATAGCTATTAGTAATCAAAATCAATAAAAATATTTGCACTCGATATATTTCGGCCCACGGTTTTGAAATTAAAAAGGCTTAATAGGACTTCATAAATCTCCTTTTGTGTTGTGTGGTTTTAATTTAAGAGACTGAGAGTGGATCGTTGATAACGTCACAGGATCCAGCAACAATACGAGCCCAATACCATTGGGTAATATTATCAAGTTAATAATAATTACAAGTTAAGTAATAGTTGCCAAGAAGATAATGTATATAGTAGTTATACTGAAACAAACCAAGGCAATTTCCAGTTCTACGCTTGCTAACCTAACAGGAATATGGGTAGTTGCCAAATTAGCAAAAGATATGGTTCTCTTTATTGCGCTTTTCATTTTCTCCATAATGTTGTAAATAATAGTAAAGGCAAATGGTTAAAGATATACATATTTTGGCCAACTCTATGAGGCCACGGCTGGCACTAGTCGAATTAATTTGTTGCCAAACGTATTAAATAAAAATTTATTCAACTGGAAGAAAATTGTTTTGTGAAATGGATAATCAGACAAGTTTTTTTTTTCAGGTCATTTAAAGATTACCAAAATGGATAATCATAGAATCGGGTCATTTTAAAATTACCGAAAAAGAATATGTCATTTATGGTTTCGGTACAAAAATTTATATTTTGTATAGTTTCAAGGGTCCCCATTTTTATTTTATTTATGGCGGGTTGCGTACCTCTGATGAGGCTAATAATATTCATAATGAACTAACCAGTAGACAGCTCCCCATGTGGATTGTGTCCAGGATTATAGTTCCTGTCCGTCCTGTCCTTGACTTTAGGGTCCATCACAAACTCCAGGATCCCGTTGGCTAAGGTCGGCCCAATCCTCATGGTCAATCCGGGGTAGATGACGCTAAGATCCCAGTGGAGGGACCGTTTCGAGATCAGGTGGCTAGCATCTTCGATTATCGATCTAGAAAAAGGTACGTTTTTAGGTCCCATAATATTTTATATTGAAATCCTTTGCTTTGGATACTCTAAATTTAAATATTGTTTGACTGCATTAAAATATAGAAAAGATCAATAAGATAGATAAAAATCTCAAGTAAGACAAATATTTTAATAAATTCTCAGGTTAGAATTTTAACCCGTGAACATTTGCTTACACCGCGAGTGTTCTACCTACTGAGCCACTGAGGTTTCCGTTCTAGACCGTAAATTTGTTTCATTATACCTGTACACTGAATTACGTAACTACTTGATACACCATCTAGTAATGCACGTATTTAACGATCACAAGGGCGTTGTGTTAATTTCAGACCTTGTTCATAGGAACAGAGATGGCGCTGTCATCGCTACAAAACGTGTTGCTTCACATTAAGAAATACATCGAACATAGATTATTGTATAAGCGGTGTTTCCATGAAATCTACATTGTTTACACTTTGATAGGTATCACAGATAAGATGTATCTATTAAAGCCTTACCTATGCTATACGATAATCTTACTGAGTGATTTTGAACTTTAGTATGTTTTCAGAAAATCTACATTGGAACGCTCGTTTCGCGCGCTGCCGGCACGCACAATCAGTGAATTTTTAAGAGGGTTTTCTGGACTTTACGAAAAAGTATTTGATATAGGAGTTTTTTCACCTGACATCGGAAAATAAACAATGTTTTCTTGTTATAGCAGTAATATTCAGACATAACACTCAAGCCTTTTAGACATAAAACCGAGTAAAATGTGTCTAATTAGGTAAATGACCTGACAACGGAAAGACAATGGTCTGAAAAAACAAGTGTCCAAGTTTTACATTGAGCAGATAATTAGTTGACTCAGCATATTAAAACAAAAACCGTTGAAGACCAAAGGTAAGCCCTTAATACACTACAGCAAGACTAAAACTCAATAATAAGTAGTATTCATACTAACGAAAATTTAACAGGGTTAAGCCTTTAGAAGAACTAATATCAAAATGAATCAACAAGATACGCATTTAATTAGTTTTTCCATTTACATTTATCTAAATCCTATTTTGAAATTATATGACAAATCCTATATTATTAACCCTCAGTAACAGAATTAACCTTTAAAATATATTCCAACGATATCACTATATGTAGTGAAATGTCTGATATAATATAAGAGAATATATCTTCTTGTCCCAATAACACAAACAACGCATTACCGAAAATCCATAGGATCCTTGTCCAGAAAACTTCCAATATCCCGTGGCGTCTTTTCATCCCTCACAAATGCTATGCCATTTGTTAAACTAAAAGTTTCAGCCTCATCGTATTTACTCAGTTTGTTCAACAACTCCTTTCCAAAACAGACACCAACTTCTGCACTCCTTTGAACACTTAAACATTGATTTAATTGTGCACTCTCTATATTATTCTCCTTGATTTCTTCACCTTCTTGTAACGTTAGCTGTATTGGGTTCGCTTTGTAAATCAACACCATAAAAATCGCAGTCTTAAAAGACATTTTGGAGAAGGTTGTTGCAATTTTTTTGACCATTCCTACATTTCTGATTCGCGAATTCAAAACCAGTGCACGGATTGGGCTCAATATTACGTATAAAATGTAATGCAGATCGCTCTGTATTTTATAGACTTTGCTGGTTATGTTCCGGTGAACTTTGCCATTGTTTTGGCAAAGAAAAAAAGATGCCCGAAGAGTGTTGCCATCGCTACAAAAAACCGTGAATCTTAGAAGAATTTTAAAGCGTTGTGGAACACAATGAAGTTACGGTTAATGCAATAAAAGAAAAGTTATCGGTTATTTTATTTTCATAATTTATTTAAACCTGAATCCGTGAATTATAATTTTGTTCCTTGAATGAGAAATGCCAAAAAAATCTAATTGTACATATAGATGAGCTCACTGTCGCTTGACCTAAATTTCTGTGCAAAGCTATCGAATTGCATACAAATTAAGTAAACAAAATCTTATTCCTTAGAATTCATTCTAAATAGACAATATACTCGTACATAGATTTGCAGGTTACAGTTGCAAGGACAAAATATTTATCAATATTCATAATAATTATAATAGTCTGAAACATAAATATAGATTTCAACAAAAATCGTTTTTAACGGTTCATATAATACCTTAACACTTTATGGCATTTTTAAATACTCGCCACATATTATGAGACCTAACAATTAGAATTTTCGCACTTTTTTTCCAATTTCTTAATAGTGGCACGGCAACACTCCCGGTCACGGCCTTTTCCCACCGAATGACGTTACAATAGGGTGAAAATTCGTTTGCTATAATTTGCAAGGTCCATTATCTTGTGAGAGTTATCTCTTTTGCATGTCAGTTTGATTATGTATTGTTACGTAAAAGGAAATTCGTAAATAAAGGTTGCATAACAAATGTTATTGTTTCAATTTCATTAAAGGAATAACGGTTACAGAAATTAGTCTTCTATTGAAAGTGAATTATGGTGTTTTCCTGTTTTAAATAGTGACTGAAATTAAAACCGAATTTTTCGTTAGGACTTATTAGTTATTATTATCACTTTTTATTCGTTTCTTATTCTTTTTTATCATTTCTGTGTTTATGTTTCTTTATAGTACGATCAGTAATTTCAAAAAAGATACAAGTGCATTATCATATTTTAATGCGTCTGTTTGTTTCTTTCCCTAACTAAAAATACAAAATCTAAAAAGTTACGAGAACCTATATTTATGTCTTGTGTTGTGCTCTGATTAAAAAGGTCCTTACTTTGGACTGACGAACTTTAAAAAAAACAGCTTCTTCACAGCTTTCGTTCCTAAAAAATCATGAATATTTAACCGTCTATGACTTCTAAACGACTTCCAGCATCAAGCAGAAACTTCAACAATTCGTCCTATTTATAACTCCTGCTTTTTCAGACCCTGTACCACACCATAGACAAATGCTTCAAAGGTAACTTGGACCGAAAATAAAGTACTGTTTGGGTAAGCTGAAACTTCAATCGTGAGGTTTAATTTTTTCTATCAACAATACTTGAGAGCTCTTTTTTATGCAAATACCATTGATTTGTTCAAAGAGATTTATGTTTAATTATATTTACTATCCACATATTGCATCAAAAATGATATATGTTTGCGAGATTAATTAATCTTTTTTGACGGGTATGCAATACAATAGTTTATTTGTATTAATATTTTTTTATTTTTGTTTTGACAGCTTTTTCCAAGACAGTTTTTTTAATTTTAGGTGTTTACTTTAAATTAATATTAATGCAATGCAATGTTGTTTATTTTATTATTGCCTTAATATTTTTTTGATTTAAAGATATTTTCATATATATATATATATAGGTATTAAACAAATGTTAAATATTTTATGTTTAATTAATTAATTTAATATTTAATATTAAATGTTTAATGTTTTCGGTTTTAGGCGATATATATCGACTATTTCAACTCTAGTGAATTTTAATGAATGTGAGTAATTTTATTGTTCCAGGATTACTTTAAAAGGCTACTTTAGTTTGTTTGAAAGTTCAATCTTACCCTGTTATAAAGTGCAAAGTATTCAAAAACTGTTTAAGTAATCATTTATTATGATATATTTTTGTTATAATAATTGTTGTGTTGGTCATTCAGTTCAAATAAGCTTTAAATAAAATAGCCTGCTCATACCTAAAATATTATGTATTAAAATTCAATGAATACCAGTAAAACTTTTGTTCTGGAACTTATGTGCACCTTTTGGAGGCTGACCCTGCCTGGCTGCTTTACACCTGATATCATTCTTGGTTTAAAACACATTAAGTTCCTACATTTCACGAAAGATTTTGATCTTTATTGTGTTGGTTTTATGGGTAAATTTGGCATGGTAAGGTTTAACAATGACTGCAAAGTGATTCGGCCAGAAGGAGTGAAAGTATTTTTCCCACACGTCCGTCAAAGTAAAAGTTTTGTTTGGCTGATGTAATATTTTGTTAATTTTACGTTGACAAAGACTCGCTAAAGTTTTGTAATTTCTGAAACAATTTTTGTGTTTTACTATGCTTTAGCATTACTATAGGTACTTACGTCGACTTTTTTAGTGTTAGCAAACTCAATATTTACGAGTATGACCTAGATCCAGGATCTCATTGAAAGTAAAGACCTGGCACGCTCTTGTAATAGGCAGATGATGGTTGATGGGCAAGCTTCAAAACTTCAAAGTGCAAGCAAAAGCAGGGCATGCCTAAGGGTTTAAGCGGTATATCCTATTGTAATATTTGTACAACTATCAGTGTGTGAAAATAAATAAATAAAATAAATTAAAATGTTATATTGAGTAATTGGTAAAAATATCAACTTAAGGCCCAATTTTATCAAGTAACTTGGAAGTAACATATTTCTCATTACTTAAAATTGACTTCAAACCATAAAAATAAGCATCTAGCATATAAAACTGGTGAACCAAAAAATATGAAAAATATCTAGATTATAGAGCATAACTTGAAATTCCAGAAGAATCCATTAATCAAACAAAAATTACACAAATAGGAGGTATAAGGGAAGTAAAATAAAAATGAAAATGGTATTTTCTAAATATAAAATCTTGGTACCAGATTGAAGTCATCTAGGAGTTAATTGTAAAAAAATATAGTTTTTCTATATTTACTTGCACCAAAAGAAGTCGAGAAATCTTTGAAAAAAACAAAAAATTTATGTTCTCCCCCTTATCTCCGAAACTAGAGAACCAAAAAAATTATAGTAATAGATGATTATATATAAATTTATGGAAAATATTTAAATTTATGGTGAGAAAATTTACGAAAACAAATGAAATTTAAAAAAACAATCGTTACTTAATGTTACCACTAGACATACATATGTACCCACCTCTTTTAACTATTTGGTAGAACCAAATATTTTGTGTTGTCATTAAAACAGTTTTTGGCAAGATGTTGAACACAATTTTCCTGACTGTACCGGAAACTGACGAAATCCGGAACCCTAGGCGTATGAATCTGACTCGCACGTGTCTCGTTTTTGTTTTCAGTTACTTGTATGAAGTCTGAAGTTAAGAGGTCGCCATTAGCTTCAAATAAAACCGTATCGGAACATTATGGAATCACACTTCACACTAATATTATAAATGCGAAAGTTTTTAATGTTTTATTATCATTGTTACCATTAACGAATTTGAGCTGCATAATTTTTCGCGATGGTTCTCAATGAATTTACACAAATCGAGAGGTGGACGAGATGTACATGAATAGTTTTTGTTATTTTTAGGGTTCCGTACCTCAAGAGGAAAAAACGGAGCCCTTATAGGATCACTTTTTGTCCGTCTTTCTGTCCGTCCATCCGTGCGTCCGTCCGTCTGTCTGTCGAGACCCTCTATCTCGGAAACGCGTGGAGGTATCGAATTGAAAATAAAACCATATACTCAAGTCTACAGTCCTTTAAAGCTGTAAAAAAATTGAACTTCTAAGTTAACGTAAAAAAAGACACGGCCGTTTATGCCGCAAAAAACCTATATTTCGATACTCTCAAAGGAATCAACATTTATAGAGTATTTTCCGTTGTCCTAGAACTACAGAATTTGGCAAGTAATACCGTCTTATACTACAAGTATAGGAAAAAATCTGACAATTATACATACATTTGTATTTAAATCATAAAAACGGTATTTTACGGAACCCTCAACCGTTTAGCTAAGGCTACAGATCTCTATTTGCCACATTTATCAGTACAGTCTTAAATACTCAACAATCTCTGGTACCTCTTACGAGTACGCTACTTCTTCAATGTCACGAATCAGGTCGGACCTGATTGAGGTTTACAGCTAAAACGTTTTCTTTGTAAACAACTTAATTTGGACCTCAAACATGTTACCCAAGAACATTGATAGTGGAATTACGAAGCGTTTGATTCACCCATGACTCTTGTTAAAAAGTGAAATCGACACCATCTCAAAATATGCCGATTTCGATGATTCGAAAAACTTTGACGTAATCATAGCAACATCCGCAAAGAAACCATCGAAACAGAGTTGAGAATGCAAATAACTTGGGCCGTAGTTTTGTGACCATCTGGCCGCATAGGAAAGTAGGTAAATTATAGCTTAGAAAGAAGACGGCATATAATGGGTGTAAAATGGCTATCAGATTAAAAGCGAAAATATAGTCATGATATCTATGATTGAAATAAATCATCACGACAATCCCTGGGGGTTAATCAAAGGTTTTCCGAGTTAGTATCGGCACACTCCTTCACCAATTTTTCACTATCTACTAACTTTAGCAGGAAAAAGGTTTTTAGAACATATAAGTTTCATCAAAGTATTTTCTTTCACCATTCAGCAAGTGCTAAGAATGTAAAATTTCGGTATTTATCATTCAGAAAACTTATGTAATATATTAAATAAGGTGGAATTCAAAACTGGGCCCTAAAATTGAGAGGCTGGTACGTACTACCAGCTTCGTTACCGCTTCTTTATATAAGATTACTTTCGTTTATGCAGCCAAATTCATACTGGAGGCTCGGCAAGTGAAAGAGTAACAAACAAACACACGCAGACACAAACTTTCGTATTTATAATATTAGTGTGATAGGTTGCTCTGTTTACATAGATAAATTCATACTCCTGTATGTCATGTCATGACTCGGTAAGTGGTCAGGACCAAGGTTCAATGACCCTTTCTGTGAAATACGCAAATTAAATTTTAGACTTCTGTACTAAAAGAGACGAGGTTGTTCTTGATACGAGTTTATAGAGACACTAAAAATATTTTCAAACAGGGTCATTGAACCTTGACCCTGACCACTTACCGAGTCATGACATGACATACAGGAGTATGAATTTATCTATGTAAACAGAGCAACCTATCACACTAATATTATAAATACGAAAGTTTGTGTGTGCGTGTGTTTGTTTGTTACTCTTTCACGCTGAAACAGCTGGACGGATTTGGATGAAATTTAGAATGAATATAGCATATACCCTAACTTAACACATAGGATACTTTTTATCCCGGAAAAAAGCATGTCGCTAAACCTAATAAGACGTGGGTGGAACCGCGGGCAAAAGCTGGTAATAAATAAATATTAGTTAAAAAGAAATAAAACCATGCGTTACCTATTCTGATAATAGAAGCGACACCTTGGTACAACTTTTGAAATTAAGCAGAAAAAACCTCGTTTGATTTGACCACAGGCTAACATTTAATATGATTATTTGTTTTGCATTTTATTTGCATCCATCCATCAGCTCATGTTCGTCCAATGTTGGACATAGACCTTTCCCAAATTTCGCCACGCATGTCGGTCCCGTCTTCCTCATCCAGCCGCCCCCCGCAACGTCCTTCAGGTCATCGGTCCAGCAAACGTTTTGGATGTTTTTGCATGCAAACATGATACTCACACCGTCTCCCATAGGGGAATAGAGAGACTTCTATTTTGCTTAATTCCAAAATTGCATAAAATAATGTATGGATTTTAATCACTGAAAGGCCAAAATCTAGTTATAATACTCGTCTTTACTAACAACTCTTACTTTGAAACCTGCCCTGGAAACAAAAAGTCAACTTTGCCATTTCAATTTAGCTTCATAGTACAATTGTTCGTATGAGAAAAATCAGTCCAGTAATTATGTGGTATATTTTATATAGCACGTTAATATTATGAAATTCTAGAGATAGGTTGGACATGAAACATACGGGTTTCTGAGGTCATTCTTGGCGCACTTGTTTGGGAATCTTCTTTTGTTCTGCGCTACGATTATTAATAACCGAAAATGATGTCTGTGTATATTATTTATAATTATTATATAGAAGTATTTTTTTTGTACTATAATTTGTATGGGTTTTTTGCCTGAAACAAATGACTTTATTATTATTATTCCAAGTAAGGTAAGTAAGTTTGTAGGTGGTAGAGCTGATGCCGAGCTCGACTGTGGAGGTACCACCATCTTACTCGTAAATCCTCCCGAAGTTATTCGGGGGAGAGTAAGAGAACAGCTCTCAGGCAAAACCAGGCGGCCCACCATTGCCTGGGACCGATGGATGGCGGTATATCCATCCCTAATTGCCAGGCCTTAAAACAGACTAGTGACGGGCAGCGGCGTCACTGGTGCAAGGGTTTCGGCACCGCGCTCACCAACCCGCCTGCCCAGCGTGTGTGAGTATGGGCATTTCTTCCAGGGGGATCGCCAAGAGTGGTGAAATCCTGGAAAGACCTATGTCCAGCAGTGGACGAAACAGGCTGATGGATGGATAGATGGAAGTAAGGTATGGTATAAGTGGGAGTTCGAGTATTTCTGTGCTTTTATTATCATAATTGTATGTACGTATATAGAAGAAATATCATAATAATGGCCACCAGCAGATCACAATAAAATTTAGTCTTTGGTTTAGTTTTTTTTGTTTTGCATTGTGTAAGGTTTTGGTTTGTTTTAAGTAAGTAGTTAGTTTATAGTTATAGTATTATTTTACAAATATAACTGTTTCGCTATTTTACTCTGGTTGTTCTATTTATGTTCAGTTTGTAACAGAAACATGTAACTAAGTCAAAAGAAGTAATTTTAAACATTTTTACTCATATGCCACATACCAACTAACAAAGGTTTCTAGATACCATGATCACCAAATCGTTGAAGAAATCAGTACATACTTTTCACATCAGAAATTGGCTGACAGAGAAAATAAACAACGCTACAAGTCAGCAAACGGAAAATGAAGGTTCGTTTGCACTGTGTCTTAGCTTAGTTTTGTGATGCACAACTTTTTGGCAAGTGGTTGTTCAAGTCATTATTATTACGACATAATAATCATTATTATTACAACATATACGATCATAATAATAATTGGTATTATTTAACATCTAAATGTGAAATGTCACAGTTTTTAGGGTTCCGCAACCACAGGGTAACCAATGGGACCCTATTAATAAGACTCCGCTGTCCGTCCGTCTGTCACCTGGCTGTATCTCATGAATCGTGATAGTTAGACAGTGGAAATTTTCTGACTCGCATTTGGCTGGTTTTATTTATTTTTAACAAATAGCAAAATGAAAAAAACCGGCCTAGCGCGATTCGGACTCGTGCACGAAGGGTTCCGTACCATTATAAAAACGGCAAAAAAATCATGTCTGTTGTATGGGAGTGCACGGGTCCGACTCGACCTTGGCAGGTTTTAGTATTTGTTGTTATAGCGGCAACAGAAATATATCCCCTATGAAAATTTCAACCGTCTAACAATCACGGTTCATGAGATACAGCCTAGGGACAGACGGACGGACGGACAGACAGCGGAGTCTTAGTAATAGGGTCCCGTTGGCTACCCTTTGGGTACGGAACCCTTAAAACAAATGTAGTATTTTATGATATATATGAAGTAAAACGATGTAATCATTTATCTTAACACATAATTTTTTTTAATTAAAAATTATAAAACGAATGGCCAGTCCTATGCTGACCTAAATATAATATTTTAATAGTAGCTTAATCAAGCCTTGTAGAGACAATTTGTTTAAAATTATTCAAGAAAAGCAATCCATCAATAACCCTGAAGATTGATAAAGTAAGAACTATTTAGATAATTCAATTCGCTATTGGTATTTAAGTTTGAAACACAACGCACGCTCACAAAAAAAACAACAAATCATAAGGGTAAAATCTTTATTTCAATTTATAGTATTCACGTGAAGAATACTAAAACCAAAAGGTACTTATCAAGTAAACTACACGTTCCACTGTACTTGATCGGTCTAAATGCAGCATGGAACGATGCTAGCGGAACTCTTACCAACCATCCGCATCCGTGATCTACACCACAATGGAAGTTCTTAACACATTGATTTAAGGGTGATTATTCCAAAAAATTCGGGATCTCTTAAGTGAAGTATGTCTAACTAGCCCCATCCGTTAAGTCCACCGTAATTTAAGTGATTATGCTTGTTCTTAACAACTTTAATCGCTTTTGACATAATATTCTCTGCCATTTAAGGTGCAAAGTGATGGTGAGAAAACTGATAATGCTATTTCCCGAGAACGTTTTGTCAACTTTCTAGGACATTATATGTAGGTACCTACTCATATGGTGAGATTTGAAATTGATATCTTCTTTGGAAAACTTGCTTGTAATTTGTTTATTCTGTAAATCTCTAGTGTTCTATTTGAAAATATATTGTCTTTTAGGGTTCCGTACACAAAGGGTGCCATTACTAAGCCTCTGCTGTCTGTCCTTCTGTATTTCTGTGTGTCTGTATGTCTGTCTATCCGTCCGTCTGTCACAGGGGTGTACAGCTTCAGCCGTAATAGGTAGACAGTTGGAATTTTTACTTAATACGTTTTACGCCTTTAAGACGGCAAATAATAAAAATTAAAAATAAATTAAAAACCTAAGAGTGGTCCCCCTGTTATAAACCTCGAAAAATTGCATTTTTAACGTTATTTATTTAAGCTTAAGACGGTAATACATACAGGTTTCAAACTTACACACATTTTTGTACATAGTCTAAAGTAAAACAACACATAATAAAATTAAGGTTCTGTATTGTTTGTCAGGCGGTACCATTTTAGCGTCTTGTTTTTTGTCACCTTATTATAGCACCTGTATTGCTGCTGTGTATGTTTTTGGGTTACTCTTTGTGCGTGAGTCCGACTCGCACTTGGTCAAATTATTTGAGTTTTCTACCCTGGACAAAAATAATGTAAGTCAGGAATAGTAATAGTAGTCAGGTATTGGTGATAAGGATAAGGCTGCTCTTTGTTATCTTTTCACGTGTGTATTGACTGTCTTTTAACTGCTTGATTTTTAAGTCACTGAAAAAGTACTTGTGTATGCTAAGAACTTTTGATATGAAACCAACCCGGAAATGAGAAAAGAAAAGATGTTTCATATATTTTGTTTAAGGTGGTAACGGAGAATCTCGGTGCAAAATGCACATCATAATATTGTTTTCCTTACTTTTGAATAAAAAGTTTGCAATAAATGCGTTTTATAGCAATTCGCGCAAACTGCCTGTTGATAGTTAGGTGACCACATGAAAATTATTCAATTTTATGCGTTACATTTGAGCTGCATTACATTACAACTGTAAACACGCTTTTGAGTTTGTTAATGTAATAAAAACATAATGTAATTCGTTAAAGTGCGTATTTTTTTGAGAAGTCTTTATTGATAATAAGTTATTTCTGCAAGTTGCTTAAAAACACATTTATAGCACACCGTGCGTAAAATGACCACTTTACGCACGCTGCGCTTGCGTAAAGTCGGCATTTTCCCCACTTGTGCTATAAAATATTATACGAAACTCGTGCGACGTATCGTAATGTACTATTATTGTATACTTTTTATTGAAAAGTAAGGAAAACGTATTATGATGAACATTTTGTACCGAGGTAAGAAGTGACCCCCTTAAGTACGAGTAGGTCTGTACCTTTTCTATAGGACATCAGATTTCTTTTCCGATTTCATGGTTTGCCACAATAATACCATAGATGCTACGATCTTGACACACCTCTTTCGCATGTTCCATATCCGATGCTTTATCTTCTACTTCTGAAGAAGATGATTCAGCCCCAATCCATCCATCCATCAGCCTGTTCCGTCCACTGCTGGACATAGGCCTTTCCAGGATTTCGCCACTCTTGGCGGTCCTCCTGGAAGAAATGCCCATACTCACACACGCTGGGCAGGCGGGTTGGTGAGCGCGGTGCCGAAACCTTTGCACTAGTGACGCCGCTGCCCGTCACTAGTCTGTTTTATTTACGGCCCGGCAATTGGGGATGGATATACCGCCATCTGTCGGGCCCAGGCAATGGTGGGCCGCCTGGTTTTTCCTGAGAGCTGTTCTCTTACCCTCCCCCGAATAACTTCGGGAGGATTTGCGAGTAAGATAGTGGTACCTCCACAGTCGAGCCCGGCATCAGCTCTACCAGCTCTAAGCCCCAATATACAGCCTAATACCCAGTACATATTCTTATTATGTACCAATTATGGTTGGTTGTATTTTTAACAAAATTATGATATGAGCACCATTTTGAACTTTTAACATTTGTTTTCTCTATTTGATTCGTGACTGGATAGTTGTTTTAAAACTTACATTTACTCAGCAGGAAGCTGTTTAATATTAAATTAAAACCAAAAATACGAGTGCGTTTTAAAATTCAGCCAAAACTTCCTATTTTGGGACTCTTTTTTATTTTATTTAATCCCACGTGACCTCGTAATGAATTAGGCTCTAATTCCTAAAGCTTTAACAAACCTATATTTTATCTCCTGGGTTTTGCAGTGTTTCTTTCTAAGAAAACTGTTCCAATCGAGATATACATAAGTGAAAATAGAATGTCATATTTATAGTCGTTCAATGAATTAAATTGTGAATATTTAAATATCACTATAATGAAATTCGAAAAAAAGTGTTTTTAAAGAGTTATTAACAAACAAACTCTTTATTGAAGAATTTTGTAGAGTATCGGCGAAAAATTTAACATTGTATATTGTAGTTTCAGTTGGCACCGTTGAACGAAATAACAAGATGTTTAAGTACTTTTTATTAAAATTATTTATTTACCCCACCTGTTTACTAGAGACCTTCATTAGTAAGCCAAAATTCGGCCATACACCACAACGACGATCTGTTTATCTTTATCGTTTATCTGCTGTGCATCTAGAATCTTCTGTTATGCGAGCAAATTTATGATACTGCCCATATATTTCTTATTCGTCGTCAGCATTATGGGTATATTGTTGATTTTTACTACTGTAACTATAGGGCTTAATTTTGTGCATACTAAGAGTTAACTACTGTTTAAAAAATTTAGATCCCATATTTTTTAAACGCTGTGCATAATACTTAACAGTTCCTCCAATTGTATATTGCAAAGACAGATGGCTAAAACTGTACTCTGGGGGTGCATTAAAGAAATCGCCCTTGGTGGTAAAAAGTGGAATACATCAACCAATATTCATCCACTGCTGAAATATATATAAGGGCATGATGTATGAGGACGTATGGCGCTGAGACATCTACCAATATAAGGTCGCTCAATGAGCCATGGAGCGAACTATGTTTGGGGTATCTCTGATGGATAGATTCTGAAACGTGGACATCCGTCTGAGATTGAAGGTGACCTCTATAGCCTGTTGAATCAGTAAGTTGAAGTGGCAGTGGGCAGGCCATATTTGTCGTCGATATGATGGCCGTTGACACCGAAAGGCGTTATAATGGAGACCACGTACGGCAAAGCGTAGCGTAGGCCAATCTCGTGCCCGCTGGACCGACGATCTGAAGAAGAATGCGGATGGCGGCTGGATGAGGAGGACGGAGGACCGCCAAGTGTGGTGAAATTTCGGAAAGGCTTATTTCCAGCAGTGGACGAACACAGGCCGATGGATGGAAAGGCACGCTACATTTTTCTTTCCTAAACCTTCCTTATTCAGATACTACCTTTTATATATTTCCAGTTCAGCGAGCTGACTTCCTACACTACTTCTGCCGGCTCGTGGTCTCCACTCAGGAATATTTTCCTCTAGTGGTTGTACGGTTGTTTGACAGATGTGGCCAGCCTACTGCCACTTTAGCTTGCTAATATTATGTCAATCACTTTGCTTCTTTAGCAAAAGGGAAAAATACCACCGGTGACTCCGGGTCGTGCGTCTTACTCACTCGCACAACACGTCCCGTATTGATCTCTACGTCGCTCGACGGGAAATCAAGCTGCGAACACGCTAAAATATACCCAAATAATTAATTAAAATGATCATAACAAAAATTCTTCAAAAATAAATCAATGGAAATTATTTGTTGTTATAATATCTTCAATTTGACTAAGTTTCAATTTTTTTCTTTGCATGCTTAATTAATTAAACCGGATATTCGTTTGTAATTAGACTTAGGTTTAGTATTTATTTAGTTAAAGATTTTGATAAAAATTTAATATTCTTATCAAGGAATATCATTCTAAATATTCTGTAGTTTATCATACATATTTTTTACTTTTATAATACCAGCCACCAATTTGGAATTTTAAGGTCACCAGCAAGTATTGCTCTCTTAAAACAAAGAGTCTTCGAGCATACCATCATATTCCATAGATTGCTGAGTGACTGAGTCAGCGAACTAGTCCTCCCGTCGTCAGTGTCTACGTTTCAGCACCGAAAGTCATCACTGGTAGAACGCATGGTTCCAAAACTATCGTCTTAAGGTGGAATATTCATGCCGCCTTTTTAGTACAAAATTTATAACCCGTTTCTCTGTTGTTTTTTGTTAAAGACTAAAGTTTGAGACCTCTATAGTTTAATATGGGCATTTACAAAGTCACTATCTGGCTGAAATGTAAAATGTTGGTATAGGTACAAATTGTACCAATAATAAAATATAAATTTCAAAATTCAGCCAAATAGTGACTTTGTAAATGGCCGTAATTGACAATTGTTGCGTTATTAGAAGAAAACAATATACATTTTTGCTCTTCAGTTGTACATAATGTGAACAAAATTATGGACAAATTCAATTATCATTTAACGATAAGTGCACCACAACTTAAAGGCGTATTTGGAATAATCAGGGTCTGTATCTCAGTTTGGACAATTGCGTTGAGTATTATCTGGCCATTTTGTATACGGTGATCTTCTTAGATTGTTCGACTCTTACTTTGAAAATCGCAGTCAGGCAGTCAAAATCGGTTGACTACACTCCAGATTTTCACCCATCCCATCTGGTGTGCCGCAAGGCTCGCACTTGGGCCCGCTGTTGTTTAATGTGCTTTTGTATGATATCTCAAAATGTTTTAAATACTCTATCTACCTCATGTATGCTGATGACACTAAAATATTCTTACCTGTCATCGATTCATCAGGTTGTCTAAAGCTGCAAGAGGATTTTGATAGACTTTCTACGTATTGCACATAAACAGTCTTGATCTAAATGTCTCTAAGTGTCAGATGATTTGATTTAGCAGAAAGATCAATAACGTAGCTTTTGATTACCAACTTGACAAACACACTCTACAACGGGTATCGGAGGTTAGAGATTTAGGAGTATATTTGGATTACAAACTATCTTTCACATTCCAGTTTGATCGAATCCTTTCAAAGCTCTTGGTTTCATATTTCGAACTACAAAGCCATTCCGCACAGTGCAACCATTCCAAATGCTCTATTCTACGTAAGAAGCATCCTGGAATATGCGTCACCAGTATGGTCACCCCATTATTTTATGCATTCTACTCGTATAGAATCTGTACAAAAATGCTACATTAAGCGATTTAATTAGAGAGCCAAAGTGATTCCACAGAGTTATGAGGAAAGTAAAATTATCCCTCACAGACAGAAAGACCGTGGCCGATATGAAATTTCTGCACAACATCATCAGCGGTAGACTAGATAGCATCGAACTCATGGGGCACGTGCTGCTGCGGGAGTCTGGCATTCGCTCGCGACGTCAGCTCCCTCGCCTACTCATCCACACATCCCGTACGAACTATGAGTCGAACTCCCCTCTAAACCGCTACATCGATACCTATGAAGAGCATTTCTCTGATGATGACATCTTCTTCCTCAGGCGTGGACAGTACATTTAACAGTATTTAATTATCTTGAAAAAAAATTAAAATCATCATCATATCGTAGTTTCGTTGTTTCTATCCGTTTACATCATATTAAGAGATAATGTTATTATACTTACACTAACCACTCACTCTCCCTTACTCACACACACACCCCCTCCCTCACATCGCACATAAATCTCCCACACACATACACACACACACACACCCTCCTTTTTCGGTCTCACGGGCTGTTTCTTTTTCTTTTGTTTTGTTTATAATTAGCTTTAGTTATTGTGTTTAGTTGTGCTTTTAATTTGTTTATAATATTGTTTTGTTTATTTATACACAAACATAAAATAGAGAAATCTAGGAATAAAAAGGTTAGGTGGTAGAGCTAATGCCGGGCTCGACTGTGGAGTACCACCATCTTACTCGTAAATCCTCCCGAAGTTATTCGGGGGAGAGTAAGAGGACAGCTCTCAGGCAAAACCAGGCGGCCCACCATCGCCTGGGACCGATGGATGGCGGTATATCCATCCCCAATGGATATAATATAATAATGGGCCTTATATAAATCAGACTGGTGACGGGCAGCGGCGTCACTGGTGCAAGGGTTTCGGTACCGCGCTCACCAACCCGCCTGCCCAGCGTGTGTGAGTATGGGCATTTCTTCCAGGAGGATCGCCAAGAGTGGCGAAATCCTGGAAAGGCCTATGTCCAGCAGTGGACGAAACAGGCTGATGGATGGATGGATGGAGGAATAAAAATATTATTTAAAAATGATGCAACGAACAAAGAAGTTGGTAAATAAATACGGGAAATACATCCAAAAAATATTAAGGTTGGGCTACTAAAATGTAATAAAGTTATAAACCTGCATAAAGTAAAGAAATATAGGAATAAAAATATTATATATACATAATGCCTAACCATCCGCACCATTCGATTAGTATTGCTAAGAAGAAGGGCAAGAAACTTAGCAAACATGAATTTTTTCATTTGTAACATAACCTTAATCTATACAATTTTCTTATACCTACTTAAGTAAAGGCAAATATAACCATTGGAATTATGTCCAAGAGAGAAAAAAAAATAAAAAAAATATAGATTTTAATCAATCTGTCTGACATTGTCTATTACCTTTTACAGCAAAGTCAGTTAACATATTAGTTAACTATAAAGGGCTTAAGATTAGCCTTTAGAGGAATCAAACATTTCGTATTAAAATTTGCTAATTATGACTCACAATTTTGATAAACATTATTATTATTTATTACACAATGCTTCATTATCAACCAGATAATCATTGATTTTATAATAAGCTTTTTTGAGTAGTCCCTGTTTAATGTATAATTTAAACTTATTTTCAGGCAAAGTAAGGACCTCCTTTAGAAGTTTATTGTAAAATCTTATACCACAAAAGAGGTACCTACCTTGGCAAGTCTGAATTTTGGAAAAGCTAGTTTATGTTTGGTTCTGGTTTCAACAGAGTGGACCACACCAAGCCTCGGGAGACTATCAATATTTTTTCTGACATATCTAATAACTTGATAAATAAATTCACATGGGACCGTAAATATATTAATGTACTTAAACTTTTCTCTTAATGAATCTCGATACCTCATGTTATAAATAGACCAAATTGCTCTCTTTTGCAAGACAAAGACTGCTTCTATATCCGCGGCTCTACCCTACAACATTATGCCATATGACATAATGCTGTGAAAATAACTGAAATATACTAATCTAGCAGTATCTTCATCAGTAATCTGCCTTATGCGTCTAACAGCGTATGCGGCTGAACTAAGTCTACCACAGAGAGCTTCTATGTGGGGACCCCACTGAAGACGAGAATCTATAGTAATACCCAAAAACTTAGTTTCGTTAACTAATTCCAGCTTGGATCCCTGCAAAAATAAACTGACATCTACTTAAATTACATTTGGTAAAGTAAACTTTATACATTTCTTTTTTTTTTCATTTAGAACTAAATTATTTGCAGTGAACCAATCAAGAATCAGAGAGAGAGAGATTTGAATTTGCGTCATCAAGAATATCGTTATGTCGATTCACTTTAAAAATAAGTGACGTGTCATCTGCGAATAGAACTATCTCAGATAAGTCTCTAACTAAGTAAGGAAGGTCATTTATGTATATTAAAAACAATAGGGGCCCCAATATGGAGCCCTGCGGAACACCCATTTTGACTAATGCTCCAGATGACTTTACTCCATTAATGTCTACATTTTGAATCCGGTCACTAAGGTATGACTTAAATAACGCTAAAGATTTACCCTTAACTCCATAGTGATCTAATTTACATAAAAGTGTTTCATGATTAACGCAATCAAAAGCTTTTGAGAGGTCACAAAATACACCGAACGCATCCTGCTTTGCTTCCCAAGCGTCAAATATATGCTTGACTAAAGCAACTACCGTACGCCTATGTGCCTTAAACACAAAGCCACTGATTATTCCAAATACACCTTCAAGTTGTGGTGCACATCGATATAAATAAAATATGATAATAAAATTTGTCCATTATTTTGTTCACATTTTGTACAATACTGTAGAGCAAAAAATTAAATGGTTTTCTATAGTAACGCAACAATTGTCATCTTAAATTTTGTAAAAAGCTGCTCTACCCTGAGGCACATTATTTCTATAAATTAAGACACATTAAACCTTCGCACATTTTGAATTTTATGCAATAATATTCAACCAAAAATTATGTGTCGTTCAAATTACCCCGAAAATAATTACGAGAAAAAGATTGAGATGACACCTTAACTTATAATTACTGTAAATATAAGATGGGAATGGTCTAAATGTTTTAATAAATTTACCATAAAAACTAGATTGTCCCTGAGATATAAACATAATTAGGCCTTTTTGAAACGGACCCTTACTACGAGGGTACCTACTATCTAAGAAAATTTTGAAAATTGTTAAAATTGTGCACACTTGACAAACTTTAAGTCATAATTTTTTGGATAATTGGAACGATACCAATTTATACGTATTTTTGTTTGTATATTATTTTAAAAATTTCTAAGTACGCGAATGTATAAAAAAAAATTCGTTTTCAGAGATAGTGCGCTTAGTGCGATAGTGGCCAAGTTGAAGTGCAGTTTTTACAAAACTTCAAATGAAAATTGTAGCGTACAAAATTATAGAGGAATAATGTTGTTGATTATTATATTATATCAATAAGTTCACGACAAGGTCGGACTTTAAATAGATTTAAAATTAAACTCAAAGCTCATTACATTACTTTAGTAAGCTTCAATCTTAACTTATCCACTATACAGGACGTAAATAGAGTGCGACCATTAAATAAAACCAAATACTCTACTGATCATAATAAACAACTATTCGAAAAAAAACCGCTCAAATCTTCAGAGAAAAGGATAATCAACTGTAACTCAAAGACTTTATCTCGTAGGACGAAGGTCTATTTTAGAACGCTGCACCGGAACAGCTGTTTTACGGACGACGCTCTCGCAATACTCGCCCGTATGTCGGTGCGTTAGGGTTCGCGCATTTTTGTTTGGAACTCAATTATTTCCCAAACTAAGTGTGGCCGCGGTTATGATTCTTGGGAAAAGTGGTTCAGTAAGATCAGTAGAATATGTGATTTCATTTAATCGTAGCAGTCTATTTACACCCGGTATGTGCAGTTCATATAAGATTATCCGTAATTTATTACATATATGTATATTACTTCCATTAACCCGTGATGTTACATTAATCAAATCAAGTTAATATATAAAGGATTCTGCCTCTACCTTATTTTGCATTTACACTCTGTATAAAAGCTACATCGAAACCATAAGCGCTTAAAAGTATGGAGAAACGAGATATTTGTTTTTTTTATGACAAAGTTACTCAGCTTGTACAAAGTTACACAACTTGACTGCATGTACACTATTATAGTCGTAATAGTTAATAGCATAAATCGGACCGCAAAAATTAAAAAGACATTTATTATTGTATGATGGCAGTCATTCGTGCGTTCAAAACAGTTTATTGGATTTATTTTTCCGAAAAACTTACATTATCTCCCGGACTTAAAAAATCATGCTATTTTTTACAAGATTAAACTGTTTGCGTAATAAGTGCCGCCTTTGTTCAATATGCTCTTTTTAATGTACCCTTTTCGATTGTTTTGTAAATATAGATTATGTGTAGTAAATAAAAAAATACAACTTCAGGAACCCCCTGCCATACGTTAGGCAGTAAGACCAAAACCCAATTACCTGACAAATCCTTTCAGTTCACCAGCTGGACGGCGCACGACATTTATGGCGCGACAAACAAAGGCGTATGAAAAGCAAAGCATGAAAAATTTTGCGAAAATCGCCGTCCTGTTAAGCTTCGGATGAGGCGTTTCATGATGAAAACATGTTTTCAAGCCACTTGTTGTGTTTGGAAATAACGTCATGAAAAGCCGTATCGGGAAAGAGAGTGAGGCAGTTGCATCATTCATCCATTACCGACTTCCGTTTATTTTGCGAAAGTTCCTGAGCAGACCCATTCCTGCTCCAACGCTCACATTTTTCGTCCTTTATTGATTTAAAATTGATTTGAAAAAAGACAAAGTCGGGTAAACCCCCCTTGATGCCACGCCTGCTTCTCATTTTCTCGGGTAGCGCATTTTATCTTCATTTTCATGGATAACGTTTTCTATCAGACACGATAGAAGACAATCGTAGGCCCATTGAGTATTTTAAAAAATAAGTACCATTTTAAAAAAGGAAGCTCTATAAATACGAAAATATGAACACAGTTTTCTTGTCTCATCTCACTTGGTAATGTAAAATGTGCGACCACGATTACTCTGATTCGCATGTCGCACACGAGATCGCACGCAGCCACTGAATTCATATGTAAATACGCTGTTTCACTGTCTTTGTAGATATAACCACTCCTAAGTGTCCCAGTTTTGAGTCCATTTTTGAATGATCATGGGTAGGTACGAAGGTAGATGTGACTTGTGACTGTAAAATCTCGTCTGCGGTTTGTCATCGATCATATAATGATAATCACTAATTTGGTGTGTGTCTAGACAATGTGGATGAATCAATAAATATGTAGTTATTTATTTTAATGACTACGGGAAATGCAACTTCATATATTGAGACTTCATATACCTACTAAACTCAGTCAGAATAATACTTATGTGAGGCTCATTATAGGTGGTAGAGCTGATGCCGGGCTCGACTGTGGAGGTACCACCACCTTACTCGCAAATCCTCCCGAAGTTATTCGGGGGAGAGGAAGAGAACAGCTCTCAGGCAAAACCAGGCGGCCCACCATTGCCTGGGACCGATGAATGGCGGTATATCCATCCCCAATTGCCGGGGCTTATATAAAACAGACTGGTGATGGGCAGCGGCGTCACTGGTGCAAGGGTTTCGATACCGCGCTCACCAACCCGCCTGCCCAGCGTGTGTGAGTATGGGCATTTCTTTCAGGAGGACCGCCAAGAGTGGTGAAATCCTGGAAAGGCCTATGTCCAGCAGTGGATGAAACAGGCTGATGGATGGATGGATGCATGGAGCACCTTTTTGCCAAAATAGTTAAACTGGCAGGCCGGGCGTAGTGGCATAAGAGGTAAAAAAGTGGTTTTGGGGAAGTGGCTGCAAGGGGTGGGAAGAGGGAGGGAAGGGGGATCTTTCAGTACCACCCCAATTTTTCGATTATTTTGGTACACTTTAATAAAAATACACACTTCCGGGGGTGGTAGCATCCACTTCCCCAAATTTGGTGGTCTGGATACCACGTCGCAGCCTCTCATAACTCTTGAACTCTCCAAGTCCGAACTGTCAGTTTGACGATTTTAGCACAAGGATTCCCCACGTTAGTAATATCCTGAGTTTTATCAACGATTAGAAATACTTGACATTTAAAATAGCCAGCTCTTAGTATAACAGTATTCGCAACTTGAGACTTGCAATGTGTACTTAACAATTTTAATTAAATTATATTATTAGTAACACCGCGACACGTAATTTGTCATTTCCCTAATGTTTGTGTGATCACATACCGTTTTTTGGGAAATTTGCATTTATTTTATATGTATTTCTACTAACCAGTACTCTCATAATATTATTACATTCATCCCACTATCCCATTCCACTAATCCCACTAATATTATAAATGCGAAAGTTTGGATGTATGGATCGGTGGATTTTTGTTACTCTTTCACGCCGTAATTACTGAATCGATTGGGCTGAAATTTTACACGAATGTAGTTCTAGACCTGGAATAGGACATAGGTTACTTTTTATCCCATAAATCAGTTCCCACGGAATGAAAATGAGTTTTCAAATTTCTATAGAAAAGTAATGTGTCACCCTTTCACGCCATGCTTACGAAACCGATTAGGCTGAAATTTCGCATAAATGTAGTTCTAGACTTTGAGTGGGACAAAAACTACTTTTTCCCTTTGTTCCCATGGAAAAATTATAAAAGAGACATACAAAATGGGAAACAGAGACGTATAACACACACATTTCACCAGCTGTGTTTAGTGTAGGTAACAGTCCGAATAATATTGACTGATTTTATAGGAGTACACAAAAACTAATTCAACGCGGGTGAAACCGCAGGCAAAAGCTAGTAAGACATAATTATTTGAGTAAAATTAGCTAAAAACGGATGAAGGTGATAAAAAATCTCACCACGCGCGTGGAGCTAGTCAAGCCATAAAAGTATTGAAAAGAAGAGTGTGTATCCGTTTCCGCATTCTGACACTTATCTGTGTTTATTGAGCCAATTACATACAGATAACTGGCAGATAACTTCGTCTCCGCTGATTTTCATCATGAGATGGTCACTAATGAAGCTGGTTATGTTTCATCGAGACATGGTTTTTTTTTTATATTAATTCGATGGCTATCTTTATTGCAATGTTAGGACTCTGACAGAACAACAAACCAGGTTTAACATTTTTTACACGCTTTTATGCAGTAGTTAGTTGAAGTTGAAGTAGTTACTTAGTATGTTTGTTTATTATTTGTTAGTATGTCCGGTTAAAATCTTGCAAATAGTTGTCTCCAACCGATTGAGCTAAATTTTGCACACACATTTGGTTTAAGGACAATGCATGATAAGCTTGTGACTTCATTAAATATTCAATATGGCGGGCGCAACAATATAGCGATTTATTATTTCTACACCAACCCCCTTGATATGGGTATAAAAATATAATTTGAAATGGAAAATATAATAAGCTAAGTGACATCATTATTTATCATATTGTGAACGTGACAAGATTATTTTATATTTTATATTATACTAGCTTTTGCCCGCGGCTCCGCCCGCGTCTTATTCGGTTTAATGTTAAGTTAGGGTACAAGCTATATCCATTCTAAATTTCATCCAAATCCGTTCAGCCGTTTCAGCGTGAAAGAGTAACAAACATACACACACACACACACACACACACATACACACACAAACTTTCGCATTTATAATATTAGTAGGATTTATTATTTATATACCAACTTCTTTGATGTACCCAGACGTGCAAGAGGGCACGATTCAAGGTGAAAGAAAAAAAGTTGTTTTATTCTAATAAATATGTATTTAAAAATAAATTTGATGCAAATTTTCCAATTACCAAAATGTAGACATTGTTTAAATATCCCACTAATATTATAAATGTAAAAGTTTGGATGTATGGATGGATGGATTGATGTTTGTTACTCTTTCACGCCATAACTACTGAACCGATTGAGCTGAAATTTTGCAAGGATGTAGTTTTAGACCTGGAATAGGACATAGGCTACTTTTTATCCCATAAAACAGTTCCCATGGGATGAAAATGAAGTTTCAAGTTTCTATAGAAAATTGATGTGTCACCCTTTCACGCCGTACCTATTGAACCGATTGGGCTGAAACTTTGCACAAATAATGTTCTAGATCTAGAAAAGGACAAACACTACTTTTTTTTTTGTGACCATGGACAAGCTATAAAAGACACATAAGAAAGGGGAAACAGAAGCGCATAACACACACATTTCACCAGCTGTGTTTACTGTAGGTAACAGTCCGAAAAATATTGACTGATTTTATAGGAGGACACAAAAACTAATTCAACGCGGGTGATACCGCGGGCAAAAGCTAGTACTCGTATCTTATAAAATATGTCTCAAATGACATATCTGTACATGATTCTTATTCGTCAAATTATGAGGTACCGTGTGTTTGAAGACATCATTTTAATAATTATTTCTGTTGAGGCAAAGATTTTCAATCGCTTTTCTGTACAGCAGGAATCTAGAAAATGGCCTAAACTCTTTAAACTATGAGTAATTTATTAAACTAAAAGCTTCCTATCCTTTGAAAGTAGTAAAACAACTCCAAAAAAATGCCGATTCTTTACGGCGTCACCTTCTTTTAATTATTATTTCAATACACAAAGAAATACCTACTTGAACTTTTTACAGGAAATAACATTTCGAACCAGTCTAGTATGATTAAAGATAACTACAACTTAGTTCAAGTAGAAAACTGGAAGCATCGACATCATCAGAATCGTTACAACCGTAGACTGACCCTGAGCCGTGTTCATAAACAAACTCGGAGTTACGACGCAGGTCCTAATGCCATCATCACTTGTATATTATTAGTCTATCCTATCCTTGTTAAATTATTAGAACCTGACAATAGTGTGAATTTTTGAATGCCACTTAGTTATATATCTTTGCACTTAGCAGCTTCAATAGGGATGAAAGATTTGGAAGCGACATAACCAACGACATCTGGCAATTGAGTAGTTCAACACATTTATGTATATAAATAGTAGGTCTAAAAGCACAGGTACAGGCCAGCAAACATTTTGTGCAACAAAGCGGCGTAGTGGGTGAACGCAGTCTCCATCAAGGTAATAAACCACAACGGTCAAATTCTCCTACTTCGCCACTTTTTTGCTCAAGATACTTTCCGATACCTGTAAAGTGACTTCAAATGAAATAACATACTCATACTAAATAATTTTCTAAGCAAATCATGGTTATAATTAGATGAAATTAATTTGTATTCCATGACATGTATTCCGTTTTTAGCTACTTGAATAAACATGAAAAAGTTAGAACTAAAACCTTTTTCACGCTTATAAACAACATGCTAACAACCATAGGGCGTCTCGTAAATTATTATGAACTTTTGTGTGTTAATCAACGCTGGGGGGACAATTCCTCAAACAAAAGCCAATAAAACTCAACTTCTTTATTCAAATTCCATCATTGTGGCTGAGTCTTAGAACGCTCGCTTGCTAACCCAGAAGTTGTTGTTTGAATTGGTCGGTCTGCATGCTTCGGAAGCCGAAGTGCGATAGGAACGTAATACGCGTCAGTGAATGATGGTGGTACTGTGGACTGTGACTTGGGAATTATTTAGGTACTTGTATGTAATGGGCTTACACTTGGCCTGTGCCGTGTCCGATGGAAATTGTCGATTGTCATGGGATGAAACGCTTGGCCCAGAAAGTGGAAGCAGGCAAGGCGTTAATCAGTCCAGGGCCTTCCAAAAAATCTACGGTTAGTAGGTAACAGAATATTTGTTCGTAATAAGAGTGGTGACAAGTCACGATCAAAACCACCGCCACCAGTTGAAGTTAAAGCTTATAACCAGTTGGTTCTTGGTTTATCTGTTCGCTGGAAGTATTTGAATAATCATGCACCCCAGTACAAACATAAGTTACAGAATATGCAATTATGATCATACTTATTAATATAAATGTTACGGCAAATGTAGAATTTGGCATATCATGATTTGCCTCGGCAGATCGTAAAGTATGAAATCAAAGTTTGTAGCGGAAAGGAGTGAAGAGAAGTGAAACGCAGCAAGGTGACCCCCTATAGATATCGATATACCTAGACAGATATGATATGCCAAATTATTCGATATGCCGACGACATGTCTGTCTCCCAAAAAGATAGGCAACGACCACAAATCTTCATCTGATACGATACTGACATACATCTTTTCCTGCTTCTGCTTACTTCCATCGAGTCATATAAGCTCTTCTAGGTACTCCGGGTGCTTTTGACGTGGCCCTCATATTAAATTGTTTTCTGTTTTCAATTATACGGTATTAAAAAACTTTACATTTATTTTGTATTACTTTTTTCAACGATGTTGCTTTGTCGATTATTCCATATGCTGCAATCTTTAAATTTTTAGATTTACAAAACACTAAATATTGGTCAGTTTCTGAGTTAAAGAAATTTCCGAGATTTAGCGAAGCATCAGCCAATCACAGCGTAGCATTTTATAGTTAAGCATTGAAATTCTCAACTGTGAAATTGGGTATATATCAAAAAACAAAATTTTAACTATGACAAGATAACGTATAGTTGCGACATGTCTCAGTGGGTGTTAGAGAGTGTGGACTGTCACTAGAAAACATTTAACACTTATACACACACATACGCACTTCTAAGGGCATGCAGATTTATCTCAGGGTCTATGGCCAGTTCCGAAAATCAAAATGTGTTTATTTGTTCTTGAAAATGCGATGATATTCGAATGGAGACCACGTACAGCAAAGCGTATCCTAGGCCAAACTCGTGCCCGCTGGACCGACGATCTGAAGGAGGCTGCGGGTAGCGGCTGGATGAGGAGGACGGAGATCCGCCAAGAGTGGCGAAATTTAACAAAGACTTATGTCCAGCAGTGAACGAACACAGGTTGATGGATAGATGAATAGAGTGCTGGCCCGAGGCAAGTTTTAGGATGAAGCGAGATTAAATTATGGCGCCCCCTTTGCTTGTCCCTAATATATTATACAAGTTGGGCGTGAAAGCATGGAACTTGAAAGCAGATTCGGATTTGCCCCCTTAGCCATCCTAGGCCTTTCGTACCAGCCGCCCTTTCCCCCAACTTTTCAGCATAGAAATGTGTATTTACATAAAAATTGGCATTGCGTTCGGTTGAACCCGCTATAAGAGTAGGTATGTTATTTCTGAGATTGGAGATTTTATTTTCACACTAGCCTTTTGTCCGTGCCTCCACCCACGTTTAATCAATCTCTGCACCGTTTTTGTCCTGGGATTTATTTTACCAGGGTCACTACAATGATCATAAAGAAAACCGCATTCAAATCCGTTTTCCTTAAAATTTTCATACAACTTGAACTAGATACCGCCACGACCGCAGACTAGCAGCCCCTAATACCTGACCGCCCTAAGCCCGGGCCTGCTTGAAAGATTTCGACAACATCATAAGTCTCTCTCTAATTTGTCGATTGAAATGACTATGCTCGTTGGCCCTGCACTCTTCACAGTACCTATAGGTATCACTTGTATTATTAATGTAATTATATTACGCTCGCAACAACTATATCGAAAAGCAAAAAAAAACAGTCTTCAACAATGAAGCGCCCTCTGAGACTCGGAGCCTGGAGCTGCCGCTTCGTTTGCCCTATGGTAGGCCAGTCCTGAGCTCGAATATTAAAATTGGGAGTCTGGTACTCTAACGACTGGCTACCTGTTATTTTAAAATACTTTGGAAATGTATTGTCCCCAAAAAGTATTCATAACCTGCTTCTATGACTATTTTTTTGACTTTTTACTTATTCTGTCAAAAAATAAAGGGAAATTTGAAAAAAGTCTTCTTTTTCTATGGAACGTCAAATTATAATTTTACTTTTAATCACGCGGAAAGTTTTTGTTTTATTTTTCCCAACTGATATAAAATTTTCTTAGTTACTATCTATGCCTAAGCCAAAAAAACTCTGTACTCTATAATTCAATTAGATTTTAAAGTGTTACGTGAAAAGAAGAAATGATAAGGATTATTTACCAGCTATGAACCCCTTAAAATTTTATAAACTTTAGTGAAATCATTGTAACAATTAAAGAAACCTGTGTTTCAACATTATAAGAGCTCGATTTATTTTTAACGTTTTTGGGGTGTACATATTTTTGATAATGTAATATACTGTTACATACATATCTTATTTTTTCATAATTTTGTTATCCGTAGAACACATTTAAGTCAATGATTTTCAGCCAAAGTCAAAAAGATTCCTAGGTTTAATTAATCCACAAAAAAATATTCTGACAAGAAAATAATCGGGCCAATCAAAACTGTGCTTTTTTATAAAGTACTTGCTTTGTACCACATCTTTTTTCTCTAATGCGAACGGAGCGAATGGTGCTTGAGTTTGAATTTTGAACTGCAATAAGCGGCATATTTCATTAAAATTTCCAAGTTTTCATCTTACCTAAAACAAAAGGTAAGCAATAAATAGCAGGCAAGATATTGACTGGAATCATAAATTTCAGGGCTCATTCCACGGGCTTATAAAATGTTGGTATTATGGTGATTTTCATTAACAATCTAGTGATGGCCTTGCCATTAACCTGTGTGATGGTCTAAAAGGGTTACAGTCCTGAAAAGCATACAGGGTCAGCCTAAGACTAATGAGTAGTTATCACCTGTCAGTGCGCCCGAAGTTTATAAATCCTTCGATTTTTACTTATCTGGTATATCAGTCAAGTTCAGGTAAATGTTTGTCTGCGTAATCCCGCAACAACATACAGTCGGATATAAAAGTGATTAGGACATCTGGATAAAAGTAGCAGTGCAAACAAGCAGACTTAACCGTCGAATATTTTTTCATTTTACCCAATGGTTGTCCATAATGGGATAAAAACTTGTGTGGGAAATCCATATATTTTTTGTTTAGACCATGAAAATTGGTATGCCTCTTAGTTGAAAATTAAGAAAAATGTATTCTTAAAAATCATCCCCTAAGATAGGGGATTAAAGTTTGAATGAAAAATTGAAAATGTATTTAAAACCATGAAAATTAGTACCTAATTAGCCTTGTGGTTAGAAATAAGGAATGATCTATTTCAGCGCATTTAGAAAATTATTTCCTAGAAAGGTGAAGTAGGGGATGAAAGTTATACAAGTTATAAAAAAAAGTAACTTAGTTAATACGAATTTTACAATTAATGCTTGGTTTGTCTTTAAGTTAATGGTACTATCATTGGGAGGCCAATGCTATCAACAATATGGTCAGCCTTAACTTAAGAGATGAAACAGACTTACAAAATAGAAACCACAAGTTTAACTTAGTGCCAACAACAAGTATTAGTCATATAAAACATTTATAAAATTGTTTTTGATTGATATCCAGGTGTATGAAGTCTCGGACAACAGCTAGTATTATATAAGTATACATGTTAGAACCTGTGTTGGGTTTGACGTTTGTCTAGCTACTTATACTTATCAATATGAAAAAAAGCTTAAAAACACATAATCAATATGCATTAAATAGTGCCATCACAAATGACATAATCATAGTTGATGTTACTTACAAAATGATAGTAATTTACGCAATGAGGCATTTACGACACAATATCTAGTCTGTGCGAGAATACTAAATAACAGTTTCCTAAAATTGGGGTTGTCAAAACTGTCGACATCGCCATTTTTTTAATAGTTTAAATTCCTTCAGCAACCAGGTTTCATTGATCACTCGCATTTTTCTTTCCCCCAGTACCAATGCACGGTGCATCCCTCACCTACACTAGCACGGGTCCAGTCTACCATGACGTTAAGCGCATATAAATGGTTAACTGATCTAGTTTTATACACAGTGTCTATAGCAGTCTTCAGGTAAAGACACCCAAAATGGTGCCACATTATATTCTCGTTTTGACCTTAGCTGTCGCGGTCACAGCCAGAACAGCAAGCACAAATCAAAATACAGTAGATGAACCAAGAAGTTCAGAAGACTCAGTATTAGGAGACTTAAAAGTAGCCTATGAGACGTACAAAGACTGCAGTGGCAGTGAACTTGGAAACTGTCTAAAGCTTAAATTGGCTAAAGCTTTAACGAGAATATCAAAAAGTGACGAGCTTTCACTTCTAAGTGGGGTCACTATCACCAAAGATAAAGACGTCAAAATAGAAGACAATGAGGTGGAAGAAGCGGTACCTAGGGGAATGGATGAGAGTTCCTTGGACAATCTCATTTTGGACAAGATCGTTGGATTCATGCAGTCTCATACCATCCAGGTAAGGCATTAAAGTTCTAATAAATCTGTTACGTCATTAAATTAAATTATTGACTAGATACAAAATAAAAAAGATAAAATTATTATAAAGAGGATTTTGACGAATATCTTTGATATAATGGTTCGTCATGCCGTGGTAATTTAAGAGTTAAAATGAACAGGAAACCTTAAATGTAATCACATTAACTGCAGATTATACTGAACATATTAGCCTTAGTAAAATATCGGCAAAAATAGCCTTGAATACTTATTTGGAAAATGAAATTTGAAGGGTAAAAAAAAACAGGTCTAAGGTTTTTTAGAACCTTGTTTAGTATGATCAGTGTTTTTACATCTGGTTTCTTAATAGTACTTCATAATAATTTTCACATCTATAAAGATATGGACTTGATGTCTTAAAACCCTTATTATTCTTTATTTTGCTATTTTTTCATTTATGCATAATCAAGTATAAGAAACAAATGTTATGTTTATACATTTTTGACTACTATCACTAGTACGAATTAAATTTCTACATTTTACAACTTCAGTTGTAGAAGGTTTATCGGAAAAGGGACAATGACTTAATGGAAGATACACTACTCGTATAAGTTAACATATCGTTAAAAGAAAACATGACTTTTTTTCTATAAATTTCGCAATCGATAAAAAGGGAATATAGGTAAATAAATAAAAAATGGCGCTACAATCTCGATGCTTCAATACAAAATTATCAAACTAAATTTTTGCCTAAGTGTATCTCACACCTATAAACTTGGGATTTCATAGCAATTTACACAAGAAATTAAAAAAGTACCTACATATTAAACATTATTTAAAAATGATATCGTATCTATCAATATAGTCGACTTCGTGCGCAGTATAGATGACTTAGTTCAATTGATTATAGAATTTATGGCCCTTTGCAAATTACGAAAAGGCCAATTGGATAGATTACCTTCATTCTCTTTTTCCAGTTTGAGAGATAATGATAATTGTAAATTATCGCATTTTACACAAGTATCTCATAAATTGGTCATGGATATACGTGTACCACATAAATAAAAAATATTACTATGACTTACACGTGATGAATGTTACAAATTACAAATGGCGGATGATCATAAAGTATTCATAAAACTGCTAATTGGGAATGGCCATTCAATAATTACCATTACTTTCTACTGTATTTTAGAAAGAGCTAGGAAACATACATGTAATGGCGTAGCTAAACAGCACGCGAGCATTTTTGATACCAATCATTTCCGATTTGGAAGGGGGTTTAACATTTCAGCATCAGAATATATTAGATGAGTACATGTTTCTAATAACATAATGTGTGAAGGTAGTTCACCTAGAAAATTATCAGAGATAAATAGTGTTGGAAATATAAGATATTAATATCGTTGTGGTAACGATACAATACAATTTTCTTAATAAGGAATCCTGTTTTTTTAATTCATTATTTTTACTAAAGCGCAATCAACCTTCAATGGGCATGGTACGAGGTCACAAGGGCCACAAAGGGAAAAGGAAAACGCAAAAGAAAATTAAATCTGGATGTTGAGAGATCCCGGGTTTGAATCCCGGTTCAGAGCTCCCACATCCAGATTTACTTTTCTTCTGCCTTAGTATACCGCAATGATATAATGTTAATTTGTATATCTATGCGATGGATAAAACGCGTAGTGTTTTTGGGATGTGTAAATTTATTTATATCAAAGTTTAGATATTACTTGTTTAAAAGACTAAATACACAAGTCATACTATATATTTCAATTATAAAATTATTAAAATTCTAATAAACCTGCAAAGACTTCCACTGACACAGTATTCAGCATTTATAAATACAGTATTGTATGATTTACGCGCGGCAAAACGGTTGATTGACGAATACATTTGCTTTAATCAAACAAACTAACTTCCCCTACTGTCTTAAAACGTATTTCAAAAGGTTGGATCTGATGAAATTGCAAATGATGAAAAATCACTACAATTAATTGTCAGTTTAGGATTCACCAGACATAAATGCATTGTATTAGCAACCAATCAAATTAATGTGATTCTCTATAATAACAGCACTTTTTATAGTTTCTTTCAACAATATAAAATTCCAACGTTTCAGTTTAATAAGCACGTACATCCGGAAACCATTTTCTATCTGGATTATCATCATTATAGCCATAAACAGGTCTTTACTTTTGTCCATGAATTTAGTTCTTTATTTATTAACTCATAAATAATATAATTTTCCATATCTCTTCCTATATCGTCCTTTTTTACGCAATTTTAATTTTAGATTGATCATGTTTATTATAATTGCTTTTATTGCTCACAATATGTTTTTAAACTTATTATTTCTAATTACAGCACTTCCAACACATAGTTGTAAAACGGATGATTCTAAGTTATCAGCCAATCATTAGTAATAAACATTTGTCTTTGTCTTCACTAACCTTGTCTTTTTCATTACAAAAAGATACTTAAGCATATTTATATTGCACATATTCTGTCAATACTCCTTTTATCAACATAATATTATTCCAAGTCTTGCTAAACGCAGCAATTTGATCACCAGTTATTCTAAAAAAAACACGCAGTCTACTTCGGAATCATATAGCCCATGAAATGCATTGGCATTAGAAAAAAGTTCACATATCGTGCGCAAACGCACCGTAACGACTTTCTCGATGCATCTCACAACAATTATATGCAATTAATGCATCTTCACTTTTTTTTACGTTTCACAGTCTATTAAGCACTTTTCTTGTGGCAACCTAGATGACCATTCATGTGGGCGTTATAAGACAATAGTAGCTGTTTGATTTTCAATGAAACGATCTATTAGGTCCTTACTTAGAAAAGTACTTACTTAGACACCTAGTTGCATAATATAGTAAAATCGCTTGGACACAAAATTTCTAGGCAAATTATGTTTGATAAATAATTGCTAGTATACAGTTTGTTGATTTTTGTCTGTAACCAGGAAATAAACTATTAGATAGCACTTTTGGCATTATATTGAAGTAAAAACACATAACTTTTAAAAATTCACTACAATTTTATAATACTTACTAAGATTTCATTCAAATTCCCTGCCATCTATTGTACTTTTAATATAATTTCTGAGCTCACCGCCAACTTAAGGGTACATTCGTAGAATTCGGTTCATCACTTTAAACAAAAATATTCAGAAGTACAAATAGAGAATTGCCTGTTTATCAGGTAAGGCAAAGACTAAAGATTTCTATATTATATTATTCTGACAAGCTTATTTCGCTTTTTTCATAATCACTTGAGCCTTCAGATTCCGCTCCATGTCTATTTTGTCACTCCTTTCATTCATCCTGTCATTATATGAAAGTAACCCTCAGGGAACGAGTTCTACTCGCACATAACAGTTGTGTGTTGTTAGATTTTTTTTTTCTTTAAGGCGCAAAATCTGACTTCAAAGTCACCTTCACAATCAGCTTTTAAAATAAATTATGGACAGTCCTTGAAAACGTTAATATATTAGTATCATTATATGAATGTGAATGAAAAATCCTTAGTAGTAAGTAGAAAGCCAAACAAAAGTTAATTCCCTTGCTTTTTTTTAAATTGATGTTTTCGATTCTCAAGGATACAAGTATGACCTTTGATGGTGATGATTGTGAGAAGTTACATTAAGAGCTGTTCATTATAAACTTTGAATATTATTTTGATCCTATACACATAATCACAATTCTTCATTTATTTTTAAAATTTCAGATCAAATTTCCGACCAGTTCCGACCTCACGGAGGAAGGCCGAAGCAGGAGGAAGAAGTTGGCCCCCCTCCTCGCCATTCCTCTCCTGATCGGAGGCATGATGGTGCCCTTGGCCTTCGGTGCCTTGGCCCTTCTCGCTGGCAAGGCCCTGATCGTGTCTAAGCTCGCTTTGGTCCTGGCTGGTATCATTGGGCTAAAGAAGCTCCTGTCTCCTTCAGGAGGAGGTCACGAAGCTCATGAAGTTGTAGTATCAGCAGGACATGGTGGTTCGGGTTGGAGCAGGTAAGGTTGGTGAATTTTATGACTATTTTTTTATTTATTACAAAATCTTTTCACTCTTTTCAAAACGAAAACCTTTAGTTTTTTTTTCTCTCACTAGAAAATAATGACACATCTAAATTGTTTTACTGTTGCGCTATTAGTCTTCATAAAAATATACAAATATTTAAAATGTAAGAATACACAAAGTTCAGGTAATGAAAATTACAAACAACTACAAAAAAATAATAATATTGATATTAAGGAATATCCTTTATTATGTTGTTGAACCTATTTTAGGGTGACCGCTCTTTCCTATTGATCGTTACGAAGAATACTTAATATTTTTGCTGACTTTCGTTTACGTAGCCAAATTCAGACTAGAGATTCGGCAAGTGGTCAGGACCAAGGTCCAATGACCCTGTTTGCGAAACACGAAATATATGTTTTTGTACCTCTATACTTGTTCAAGTTCAACCGTGACTCAATTAGCACAGGAAGTCTGAATTCTATTTTGCATATTTCATAAAGAGGGTAACTGAACCTTGGTCCTGACCACTTACGGAGTCTCAAGTATAGATTTGGCAATTTAAACGAAATTCGTATTCGTTTCTGCAAAAACAGCCTAATATAACTTTTTTTAAATAGTTAACGTATTCGTTTTGCGTATAAACTATAAAATATACGATAGAAAACAGAACAATTAAATACATTAAATATACAATAATTGTCATTAAGTTTTGTTTTTTATATAAAGGTAGATCTTAAATCCTATATTCCTGTTTTTTTTACATGTTTACTCAACAACATTTCTTTTCAACATTACTTACCATGCCTTACAAACTAGAAAAGATCAGTCAGAAATTAGAACAAATTTCTTTATACAAAAGTAATTTATACTTGTCCCGAGTTTCATTCTTTATAAAGACTGCATCACTGTTTTTATCTTTTACGTAGTTATGACACCTGCATGCATGTATGTGGTAGAGCTGATGCCGGGCTCGACTGTTGAGGTACCACCATCTTACTCGCAAATCCTCCCGAAGTTATTCGGGGGAGAGTAAGAGAACAACTCTTAGGCAAAACCAGGCGGCCCACTATTGCCTGGGACCGATGGATGGTGGTTTATCCATCCCCAATTGCCGAGCCTTATATTAAACAGACTATTGACGGGCAGCGGCGTCACTGGTGCAAGGGGTTCGGCACCGCGCTCACCAACCCACCTGCCCAGCGTGTGTGAGTATGGGCATTTCTTCCAGGAGTACCACCAAGAGTGGTGAAATCCTGGACAGGCCTATATCCAGCATTGGACGAGACAGGCTGATGGATGGATGGATGCATCTAACATGAAGGACTCTATCGAGATCGATAATGCTCAATAAAGTGCTCTGTCTCTATTGATCTACTTAAATTGGGACAGACAGTAGTAGTAAATTGAGCTATCAGAGCTCGATATGGTCTACCGTGTTATAAGTGCTGGTGGTAGGCTCTGTTTTCTTCATTTCTCTCTTTTACTTTGCTATATCTTAGACATCATAAGTTAACGACATCAATTTATTGTATTACTGTTTTTTAAGCCCTTCGTTTATTACCTACTTCGTAAAAAATTTGTGTAATGTATATAATTTTTTTTTATTAAGTTTCGTAACAAGACTTTTTCTCATTGCAGGTCGCTCGAGAAGGCTCACGATTTAGCGTACAATGCTTACACCCAATAGCCAATCAAAACCCACCAGAATTATTATGCGAATAAGGATAAAAAGTTGTAGAACCATCTGACTATTATGTCAATACCTAAATAAAACTTGGTATGATAATGAATTAATTTATTTATATTAGTTTAATAAGGAGGTAATTCATGCTTCGATTGCATTCAATTGAAGCCAATCAGTGGTGGATGTATAAAAACAATTCGTTTATATTTAATTTTTGGGTGAAGTCATGACCAATCGTTGAAGAGCAATTGAGGCATGTAAAAAGCGTGAAACATTAAAGGTTATGTGTGAACCTAACATTGTAGCGAAAAAGCAAATTATTTTTTATGTTGATAGTACCGGAATACTCAAATTGAAAAATGGCATGTTATAATGGTTATACGTTAATGGAACTATTTACTTGGTTGAATATGGTTTTCCAACAGTTATGATTATCTGTTAGTTATTGTGTTTATTTATTTTGGTGTGTATATTTATGTATTGGGAGCCTTTGGATTTGCTTTAATTCATATATTTATTAATTTGACACAAGAATTGAAAGCTGAATTTGTATTTTGTATGGTTTATATTTACAGTATTTTTGTTTGTGGCATTATTAGTTATTTATTTACAATATTTGATGCATGTATTCATAGTTATCTATATTTTGCGATATTTATATACATATGTATAATATATATTTTATATGAAATAATATAAATATTGTTGTTACGATTTTCATATAAAAGATTATATATTTATGTATGATAGTATTGTGAATGTATTTAAAACGTTATGTATTAAAATATACACCTATAATAAACAAAAGGCTGACTAATATTTATATGTGTAGTGTTTTAATGTACATATGTAAATAAATTATATTGCATTTATTTAGTTTATTTAATAGAAAGTTCAAGAGCTGATAGCCAAATCATATTTAATTTATTTTTTGTTATCTTATTCTTATAAGACATAGATCTCATATTTATGTAACTAATCTTTCATTTAATTTATAAAAAAATGCGTTCAGCGCAATGTAAATACAGATTAATTTATTTTTTCCATTATCATGGTGTGTATCCAGTCAGTCAATATTTAATAACTTAATTTATAATCAATTAATGTCAATAAAACTGTTGGTTACTTAAATTTCTGTCGTTTTTTTTGGAAAAATGATATGCTTTATTATTTATTTAAAACGCAGCAAATACGCAGCTTTATAGAAGTACCCATACTGGCAATACCAATACCAAATAGTATTTTCTTTGATACTTTATATTTAACATTGCAACAAATACGTAAATTGTAATAAAACCAGTGCAGTGAAAGAAAATGTGATCTGGCTAATGCCATTGATAACTTTTTATAACCAGTGCGAGATATAATATAACTACACAAAAATAAAACAAATACGGCCAGAGGCGCAGTAAAATATTATATATTATTTCATAGTGCTTAAAGATTCAATGGAAAAGAGTAAAAGAAAGATCTAGACAAAATTTTAAATTAAATTTATATTTTTACTACATTATTTTAATATTTAAATCAAAGCATTAATTTCGTAATATAAACATTCGCCGTATACGATGACCAGGAAGCTGCGTAATTCTCTGAGGAACTGAATAAAATACTCATTACTGAGCCATCCGACAACGTAACTATAACCCAATTCCAAGCGACGGTGTAATCATGCCATCAATTATTCATAATTTTGATATCAGATTCTTCAGTTTAGGCATCGGACATCAAGTTGCTACATTATGCATAAGTTTCCATTGTGTATGCCATAACAGTCTCACGTGAAGCGCATGAGCTAACAATGTTTTCACTTAACACAAGATTGTACCTAGATTCTTCAATTAAATGTACTTCTGTGCAGCTAATGAAATTGGGTACTTCAACGGTTTTATTTATTTCATTTATAAATTTACAAATTAAAATTTATTTCGCTTAATCATATAATTTTTGTTAATTGCTTTACCCCATGCAGTTAAAACGAGCGGCCCATCGATGAAAAAAATATGTTACGGACGTTTTTACCAATTTCTGTTGAAGTTCCTGATATTTCATGCACATTTTTAATGTTTTAGATGGTTTTGAGGTAAGGAGAGATAGATAATTAAATGTTGCGGTGGATAAATCGCGAAGTGTTTAAAATTAAAATTATTTCTATCATAGTTTCGATACGAGTAATGTGTATTCTTCACTACCCGATGCTGTAACAGGTGAGGGTAGGGAAGTAATAGTCTTAGAGTCGTTTTAAATACACTAGCGTCCTCTAAGCACCAAGTGGTTCACTATTAAGTGAGTATCTATACAATATATAATGTTGTGTTGATAACTGGATAGCTCAGTTGGCACGCCCAATTAGCGAGAAATCCCGAGTGCGAATCCCGACTTAGAGCTTCTTACATCCATATTTACTTTTCTGCTTTTCTATACCACAATGATAAAATACTCTTGAACATTATATTAAATAAACTAACGTACAGCAAAGCGTAGTGTAGGCCGACCTCGTGCCCGCTTGACCGACGACCTGAAGGACGTTACGGGGGGCGGCTGGATGAGGAGGACGGAGGACCGAAATGAGTGGCGAAATTTGGAAAAGGCCTATGTCCAGCAGTGGACGAACACGGGCTGATGGATGGATGATGATAAAATATTAATTTAAGATAGTGCTCAGGAACTTAGACTCACAAAAAATATGTCAGTTTCATGTCGATAGGCATTCTCTAACGCACGTCAACCTATTTAATGGCAGTCTTTGTTTCATAGTCATATTGGTTTAGAAGTAGGTAGTTTGGACTGAATATATGTACGTGATATTTTTTTTCAACCATTGATTGTTGTCTTTCTCCCGCGCATTTTCGTAAATTATGGCACTAAATGACAGAGTATGTTGTGCATTTGTATGGTTGCTTAAATATAACTTTTATAACATTAATATATGTAGCATATCAAATACGTAAACAGCCCTAGGGCGTTTTAGGCGCCGAGCGGCCGTAGGTATTGATTTCAAGGACACCGCCTAGTTAAACTACTGTTGTTACCTAGACTGTGCCGTAGGTAAAAGCTAGATCCATAACAAATACGAATACACAGAAAAGATGTAGACAATCAAGTTATTCGAAAGTATTTTTTTATAACCTTATAATTATTTTCATAGTGGTTCCTACTTATTATTATTAGCCACCATTCATGCTGTTGATAGTTACGTTTCCTAAAAGTATTATCAAACTGACAGCCAAAAGTTTAAGAAGAATCCTCCAACAGATCTAAACGTACACTGCCAGCCACAAAACCTTGACCGAGGCTATAGAAAGTGGTCAGCCTAGCCAAGAATAAGACTCATAGACAAAGGGATTCTTTTAATAAAGCATTATATAACTGTATATAAAATAGGGTGGCCCAAAATTATACTTATTTCTATTTTTATACTGTAATAGTGTATTACTTTGAAGCTTTGGATAAAGGATAAATAAAAAATGGACTAGGTACATCTCCTTGTTCAGCATTTCATTCAAAGTAAAAAAAAAATATGAAAGGGAAAAACACGTTTTGTACTGTTTATTTTCTGTTGATGCCTCAAATGGGGATAATATTAAAAAAAATACAATTCACCACTCAACAAGACAAATAAAATGCATTTTCATTTTATACGGCCTTGAAACATTACGGAATTTTCATGTGGATTTTTTTGTGTATTACTAAATTTTATTTAAAAACCATATAACGAAAAATTTACATTTTCATTTTTTGTTTTCCTTCCATACATTTTTCTAAAACTTTTAATTAAGTACGGAGCCAGGAGACGGGCCAATTTTTTATTTTTATTTGATACATACTTTTGCCCGCGGTTTCACTCGCGTTGAATTAGTTTTTGTGTACTCCTATAAAATCAGTCAATATTATTCAGACTGTTACGCGCCTCTGTTTCCCATTTTGTGTGTCTCTTTTATAGTTTTTCCATGGGAACAAAGGGAAAAAGTAGTTTTTGTCCTATTCAAAGTCTAGAACTACATTTTTGCAAAATTTCAGCCTAATCGGTTTCGTAAGCATGGCGTGAAAGGGTGATACATCGCTTTACTATAGAAATTTGAAAGCTCATTTTCATCCCATGGGAACTGATTTATGGAATAAAAAGTAGCCTATGTCCTATTCCAGGTCTAGAACTACATTCATGGAAAATTTCAGCCCAATCAGTTAAGTACTTACGGCGTACAAACATCAAACATCCAAGATGATTAATTGAAATAGGCGTTACCTTGCGGAAGTCCATCAAACATCCATCCATCCATACATCCAAACTTTCGCATTTATAATATTTGTGGGATATTTATCACATCAATGTTATTTTATTGTTACTTTAAAATCTAGATGTCGTTGTTTATTCCAATATTGTATAATATTTATTAAATTAGTCATATTTTATTTTCAGGTAATATGGCATTCTTAAAATCTCTCCACATCATAATTATATATTTGAAAATATGAAATTGCATTAGCTTTACTAGCTAAAGCATCTAGGTTCAAATTATCTACTTACTTATATTTGATGAATATTGCTTTTTTTATAAATACTTCTTTAAAAAAATCTATAGCAATGTTGATTTTTATTTTAAACAGAAAATAAGTTCTGTCACATTACGATAAGAAATTCGAAAAATGATGATTTACAGCCCACCCTAATAAACAAGGACAGACAAAGAACAAGATAATCCTGTTTAGAGAACTAACGGATTACCTATACGCTTCGGTTTGACTAGGAACTGGCACTTTTAAATTTCTCCAGTTAATTATGCTGATTGTGTGAAAGTTTTGGAGAATTCTTCTCTTCTAAGTTCCACTTTCATTTTAATCCTGTCCTTATTTAAATCATTAAGAATTTATTAAAAGTTAATGCGGTCACTATAAATGTTATTGTTTTTTATATGATAATGAATTTCGGAAAATGAATCATCGTTTCTTGACCATGGCAGATGAAACTATGTTTAAAACTCAGGAAAATATTAAGAACAATCATAATGATGTTCACCATACATCTAATATTGCGTACCAAATAAGTTTTATCAACTTTCAGTAATTAACTCGTCCAAGTAATTATTGAATTAAACCTTGTTTTTGTAAAGAAATGTCATGATGGCACTTGAGTGACTGGGGTACAGTACAGTTACTTACTTAGTTACTTTACAGTAACTGTCGACCGTATGTAAATAAACATATTTCTTATTTTTCATCAGCTTGGTTTAACAGCAAATTTATTAAATTCCTTATGTTATGACTCTTATGACATATGATTGACTAAACCTCATTATATTTTTTACAATGTATCACAATATTTTATGATATTGTCGTAAATTTTTGACTTTGTATCAAGTATTTGGTCAAGTATTTTGTAAACAACTAGTGCGGTAAAAATTACTTTGGCAACAGTTGTGATGCATATAAAATGGGTCAATTTGCAATGAAAAACTACTTTGTGTGAGGAATTCGTTTTTTTAACATCTATGTGCAATTTTTGTCCGCTTTTTAAAATAAATAGATCAATTTAGGAATGTAATTTCAGTAGTAATTTTAATCGTGCTTTTAAAGCGATTTTATAAGCATTTTAGTTATTACAGGAAATTACGTCATCATTAGGTTTAATGTCAGATCCTTGCCAAACTTTAGGATGCGTTTAAGAAATGTATTTTTTTCGTATGGAAATTTCTTGTGATGACGTCACTGAGGGTCAAATGAAAGACATCGCTTTTATTTCATTAAATAAAGGATACTCACGCTCTATTTTTAAAATCTGTATAGTAAAAGGAGTTTCCTCGAAACAGTTTTCGAATCGTAAATATTTATGAAAAAAAGAACAGGCCAATTACTAACACCCAGTCAAAAATAGAGCTATAATGCATTTCATGTATACGTTTATTCTGTATAAGACCCTGTGTCTCCTAACTTAGACAAAAAGTCGAAAAGGGATGTTTTTTATTTTGACATAGTACGTATCTGTGGTAGTTTTTAGACATATTAAAATCATCTATCACATTGGCTCTACCTGTGTGTATCTTGTGAAAATACATACTTATTTTTTTCGTGGTAATCTCTTTGTGTTTATTGAGGAAATATTTAGAGAGTTATTATTTATTTAAGATTAGGGTCGTCTTTCCATCAATTCTCGAAATATTACAGCTAGCAAGGAGTATTTCAGAAAAAAAACACATTTTTCTATCAAGGTCTCCTCGACGTTCAAAGACCTCGACGCTCACGAATCATGTGATTGCCTTGCACTTTTATTGTAATAATTTGAACATCAAATCGGCAAGCCTTAATACACGCTTTCGCTTTGCCGCATCACTCACGAGGCGGTGTGACAGGTTGACCATCTGTCACAGATAACACTGTTACTGACAATCATACTTAGCTGCTATATAGAGAAGATAGAGTAGACTTTAATCTGTAAGATGGATCCGAGCCACGATATAGACTGAGATTATAAAGATCAAGTTAGCTTTTCGTCAGAAGAATCTAGGATTTAGGTATTATCGTCGTTTTATATATGTAATAAAATATCTAGTTTTATTTGTTTGAGAGTGGAGGAAGTATAATATTAGAACCACGTTTGTCAGTAACCTTTGAATATCTTATTTCTAATTGGATTTTATACAAATACAGAAATACATATTTTGATCTTAAGTGAGTTAAACAGACAACACTGTCTAAACTTGTGAAGTTTATCACTAAGGGTGATAGGAAGATTGTTTACCTTCGTATCACCTGCATATCCCACCTCACCACAACTACCCCTTTTTTCACACACTCCACCTCTTGCATACACATTACATCTTTCATCTTCCCCTTCTCTTACCTATTACATATTTCTCACCATCTAAACCAAGTAAACTCTCTGTACCTCTCTCACACCACGTGCATGAAAGTCAGAATAGGGATGATACTAAAAAGAGCAAGTACGTCAAGCTAGAAAAAAGTATTTTTTAATTAAATATAATATAATATTTAATTTTCGATTATTATTACTCGACTGACGACGTGCCGAAATATATTTAAATTTTTCTATATCGTTTTATTCATAAATATCGAAAGTTTTCACATATATATATCGACGTTAGAATATTAGTACAAATTTAAAATGGGGACACTATATTATTATTATTACTTGTTCAAGAACAACCTCGACTCAATAGGAAGTCTTTATTTCATTTTGTGTTTTTCAGAGTAACGGTCATTAAAGTTAGTTACGTTAGACATTAAATCTATTTATAGTTTATTTATCTATTAACTTATTTATTCATTGCATTATGTAGGTATATACAATATTTTTATTTTTTACTTAAGTTAGTAAATATTTGGTTAGGCATTATATTTATTTATGGTCTATTCAGTTTATTTATCAACTTATTTATTAATTGCATTATGTATAATAATATTATTATTCCAATAAGTCTTTATTTTATGCATGGGTATAACTTAAGTGGCCCAACTTAAATATCGTTTTTTTTTTATATATATTTCCCGTAAGTATCATATTTGTTTCATTATAAAATATTATTTTTATACAGATTAGATTTGACATGTAAACTTTATGTATCTATTTTACAAATAAACATTTTGAATTTTTGAACTCCCGTATTTTTCTCTGCTACCATGAGTTGTGGATAGAGTTCGGGCCAGAACAAAAGGCGCGTGAGACACAAGTGGAGCTAATTTCACGTGCGCCTTCTCTCCTGGTCTAAACTGAAGTTAACTTTTAAAGTTTCGTAGCATTTATTCAAAAATATATTAACATTTCATAATTATAATAATTATCTGACGACGTTGCCGTACTTCCATTATACCCGATATTAACTCTGTACTAGCTCTTCCAGTGGTATTAGATAAATAATAGTCAGCTCTTACCTTAACTCAGCTTATTGTCTACACTTCTTCTAGCTCGTTTCTCTCTTAAAGTGAAGAAAGTGATCATTATTTACTTAAAATATTGCTTGTTAAGACAGATTTGTAAATAATTTTCGATAAAAAGCTCAGTTACTCTTGATCTTTAAATTTAAATGAATGTCAAAAGCATCAAAAGGGAGCTTTTAGCGCATTTGATGTTTGTTTTAAGACTCGAATAATTTATTCAATTATAACATAACTAGTAGCATAATTTAAAATCTACATTTTTATAACTACCCTTTTTCAATTCAGCACCATGTACAAAAACGGCGCATTTACATAAAGGGCAGTTTTTTTGGTTTGGCTGCGGATACAAGGATACATCGCTTATTAGATGGGATTCCGAAAGTTTTACAATTTTTCGTAAGTATTACGAAATTCTAGTTATTAAATACATACAAAAGTATTTTGTAACTCAACTTTTTGTAAACAAAATGAAAACGTGATAATGAGTCGTGTTCCAAATTTAAACTGCTTCGTACAAAAACTTAAATGAAAAGAAAACGAGTTTACATAACCTCCCACCAGAGATGAGGATATTATTTTTATTAAAAAAAGAAAGCGATCTTCACCAGCCAGTGCGGTGAAAAAAACAAGTATTCTACTTTTGAAAAGCACCTGCTACATGTTTGATTGCCCGCCCGCGCCTATCACTTCTTACGATAGTAACATATTATTATTTAATAGAAAATAGAGTTTGTAGCGGCTATCTTGAAGATTTTATATTTTGTCGATTGTAATTGCTTTAAACTAACAGAATTGATTTTTTTAATCAGCATACGACTTTATTGTTTTAAACACATTTACATAAGTTTTATTGATCAGAGCCAAGTTATGCAACATATTTTTTATATAAATCAGAAAGCTATTTCCTATATATATATATATATATATTATTTTAACATTGTTGACATAGATAAACGAAAACTCGTATATATATTTTTAACATTGCTGGCATATATAAACGAAAACTTTTTTCTTATTAAGAGTTTAGATTAGTGGTTATGTGTGTAATCTTGTATCAGTGCTAAATTTGTATGTAAAAGCTTTTAATAGTCCTGGCTTCAGGTCTGGTACAGCCTCCAACACGGTGATTTTCATACGAATAGCATTAAGGACAGCCGATTGTTCTACTCTCTGTTTATTTCCAATAGAAAAAAATATACCAACATTGAAAACATTAGCAAAACAATAAATAAGTATTCGTTGTTTCCTGCCTTATATATATGTTACATATCATGTTTTAAGTGCTTATCTTTTACTCATGCATATTATAAAAAAACGATGTAATAGTATCCATTATCTACAAAAAGATGAAAGCAAATTAGGTTTCTTTTTCTTTTGCTTGTTGGCGGTTTCGTTTGTATTACACAAAAAATAATTTTGACCACAAAAAGAAGTAATCACTACTTATCAGAGCAAAAAGTGTTACGAAAATGGTTGAGCATTTGTTTTTTTTTAAATATAATGTTATAACTAAAAGCGTAGCCACTTAATCTCATATGTTTTAAAATATTTAAGAAGAATTTACGTATGTAAAGGCTTTTATAAATATTCAATTAATCTTTCGTTCTTTAGTACCTCTGCCCTTTTTAATGTCGAACTCCTAAACTTCCGAAGGAATCTGTATTTTCCAAATTCTTGAAAATAACTAAAACGAGTGTACAATATTTAAAACAAACCAACCCACCGACATGATCGAAGATAAACCTGTTACCTTGTCGATTTTTAATAACAATTGAAGAACAATAGCATGGCATACCAATTGGTTTTCCTACAAGAGAACAGGTTTCTTTGAATGTTTCATGTTGAAATATTAAACGTAAACACACACAAATAAAAATCGGTGTAAGAAGTGTTACATAAAAATATTATGATGATTTGTGCAGACGCGAAGCTGTGTGAAAGTGTTTGAGGCATGACATTACACTCATACTATTACAGGGTACAGTCGAGAACGACGGTCATGTGCATATCAGGAAAAATAAATTGAAAAGTATTCAAATGAATTAGTAACGTTTGCTTAGTAAGTATTGTTGAATTAATATTTGAGTCGTTTTGTTTTAACCAAAAGCACAGTAGTTACAGGCCCCAACAATTTTAGACCGATAATAATATATAATCTTTTTTAAAATATAAATTATTGGTATTTTTAATACGTGTTGTTATGGCAAATGTAGCTATTCCGTTATGTTACGAACATTTGAATTTTGTGACTGAGTAAGATAATTATCCACGTAAAGTATTCCGCTGGACAATGATATTTCTTCTTAGAATTGTAACTTTGTGTTTCTTGGATCTCCAGGTACAACCCGGTCCCAGTATCTGTGCACCTCGCTGGAATGTGGCGCCTCTCCCGCTTCCCCTGTCACCTCTCCGCGCACTCCCCGGTGCGACAGTACGGTTAGCATCTTCGTTGCCGCTACACGTCCCGATAATTTTGATATTTTCGCTTTATTGTTGTTTTGTTTTTTAATGTTTATTGTTAAGTTTAGACTGTTTACTGTTAAGTTTGGTTGTTATTAAAATTGTTGTAGCTGTTAAACTGAAGTCATGGGAAAAACAATACACAGCGAATCAAGAAATTTAATCTTGAAAGTGCTCACGTAGGGGGACTACAGCGAGAATACTGGGAAAAGGATCATCTAGCAGATGACAACATCACACAACTTTTAATATCACTAGGGGAAGACAGTTCGGCGAGTTCAGAAAGTGAGAGTGAGGAAGATACAATGTCAGGCATAGAGTCAATAATTTATAATGACTGAGTTTAATAATAAATGTTTTTGTAATCAAAATTATTGTTTTTAATAACAAACCCTTCATCAATAATAAATTGATTTGAAAAGGTTAGTAAATTTTTTTTACCTCCACATTTCTCGAAAAAACTTTTTTTCTCACCGTACCCAGACCGCCGATATGACGTCACGAGGTCAGGTGCACAGATATTGTGACCGGGTTGTAGTGTTGCAGTAATTGTCCAGGGAAGTTCCAGCACTACCATCAACCGCACCTACAATATAATGGCCAATTGGCGAGAACCGCAGGAGCTGTTAGACACCAAAAAATCCACCCCGTCTGAATCAAGGGATGTAAAATAATTAAATAAAAATCAAGTCCTTTAGCAGATCTCCAATCTCACTCGAATATTTTTTACTTGGTCAATATTGTTCGTCTGGCGTATTCAATGCATCAACTTAGTGATCTAAAGCTTTAGTTACTATTAAATAAAAATCCTCAAAATCACATTAAATAATTGCTTTAAACTATTTAGCCCTTAAAAGCGTCAGGAGATCGCTAAGTAAACAACATTAGTTAAATCAAAACAGAATAGTGGTAATCTGTAGTCTCTGTCTACCCCTCTGGAAGATAGGCGTCGGTATATGTATGTAAAACAGAATAAAACAAAACCAAATGACGTATCAATTTAAAAATTCAGTGATGGTGCACAACGGGTTAGTAGCAAAAAACGATCTATTTTTGCTGAAACTTGACTTGTCTGTGCAGCTAAACGAGTTTATGGTTAGAGCGTTCATTTCAATAAATGATAAGAACATTATCTGAGAGCAACTTACTTCGGATGTGCAGTAAAATTGATTAAACCTTTTTACTACAACTAGAAAGGCGATTTTGGAGAAAGTCTTTGGTGAGATACAGAAAATGAGATGTTGGGAAATGCGTTTATTATCCATTCTTTGAAACGAACACAGGATTATTTGAGACATATAAGTAAGGTGATATATTTTTACACTCTTATGCGATCAGAAATAAAAATGCTCTTCCATGAGAAACGTGCCTTTCAATTTCAAGTCGGCTCTTCAACTGCGAATTATTTCAAAGTGACGCCAATTGTTTACACAACAAAGAAAACCAATGAACTTCTATAGAATGATCAATCTTGTTTCCAGTTCTACGAAGAATCAATTGACCGAAAAACCATCAAGGCCTAAATCTGAGCAAGTCTTCGCTGTACACAAATTAGGGGAACTAGCTGCCAGATATCCCAAATATATATAAGGTCAGTGGTATACTTGCGGAGCTAAAGTTTGCTCTTACATATCTACCTTATGGATGAAGTCATGCTGAAATATTACTAGAAGAACTTACTGACTAGCACTGCATCAATTACCCTAAGAAAAAACAACTCAATAGTCTTAGACCACTGAAATTAATCTTAGAATGCATTATGTGAGTCTTTTCACCTGTTCTACTATCATCAAGAGTATACATATATGGCTGAGAAGCATAATTTCAACGCCCAAGTTCAGGTGGTCCGAAGACCTAGTAGCATGGCACCAACTCTTGTACCGACACAAATGTGAAAAATCCCTTAATGGACTTTGAACAGTGGCAATGCGAGTTTTGCAAACTCTAGATCTAGAGCATGCTTCATCTCGAATTGCAGAATTGTTTGTCAGGTGCTACCATTTTAGCGAATTGTTTTATATTGCTCTGATGTGGCTATTGTATCTTTAGCGTTGTTATTTAACATACTGTTTTTTGGATGCTGTACCATTGTGTGGTGGTACGGAACTCTTTGTACTCGCACTCAAAATATATTTTTTATTAATTTTACGTAAAATGGACTTACACTTGGCTATTACCGTGCCTAATGGAAAGCGCCGAGAAGATCTAAAATGTAGCACGCTCGGTAAGAAGAAGCTCGAAGTCGGTAACGTACGAATAACTGATACTATGGAACTGCTCAAAACTACTGCCCCGGTACGACTACTCGTGACGTCATGCCGGAACACGACGGGTGGCTTGGTGGCATGGTGACGTCATCAGGGTGGAGACAAGCAGACAAGTCACAGCCAAAGTCCCTACCACCTGTAAATAGATGCCTACATCATCTCTGCAGGCGAGACCAAGATCCGATTACCTTATCCCATAATCGCCGCTTTTACTACATATACGAGTAAATATAAGAAGACAATATTATTTTTAAATGACGTCGCCACATTTCCAAGGGGTATCCTCTTTACACTGTTATCGCTAACTGTACCATCGTATACTGGGGACGGAAAGGGAACGGATAGATCCATTGATTTCTTTATTTTATGGTTCGTATAATACCCACTTTATAGATGTATTTTCTACTAAGTATTACGCTGCAACTTTTCTTCTATAAGTTTTCTGCTGTTGGTAAAAAATCTTGATAGATGTGTTATTTAATTGTTTGCGTAGTGATATTATTTATTGCATGTTTTAATTTTTTAGAATAAAATAAATAATATATTTTCATTTTGTGAACGAAAAAGTCCGCTCTAATGTTTTATTACATTTTTTCTTCAGAGCTGTACCTTTTGTAATGGTTAATTAAAACAAACAATGCTGGCCATTTTTTTAATTAACCAAAACCAGATATTTTATCAATAGGGCTGATAAAATATGCTGCTCAAATTTATTATTATTTATTAAATAATATTTATTTGTTAAAATATTCAATTGAGAGGTAAATTTTAATATTAAATTAATTTAGTTTAGATAAACATAAACTGTTATTTACCTTTTAGATCATTTTACTTAAAGAATGAATAAATCTACAGATTAATCCTTAGACACTAACTAATGTAGCCAAATTCATACTGAAGACTTGGTAAGTGCTCAGTATCGAGGTTCGATGACCATTTTTGTGAAATTTGTAAAAAAATATCATGTTCCCTAGTAACGGAAGCCCACCTCCGAGTCAATTACTATAGGAGCCCTTTTTTAGGAGGTCATATTTTATTTTGCAAAATTATCAAGTATTTGTCGATCCGTAACACTGACCGGGCTACCAGTATGAATTTGGCTGCATAAATTAATGTCGCCTTTTATGTGTATTTCAGTTTGTCTGGCTGCAGTTAACGCGAGGGCCGATATTTTTATTCTCCATTCGAATATTTTCATTATGATCCTATTTTCTAGCCACGAATAATTTTCATAATATATTATATAATCATTTTAAAGTTATTTAATTATACGTATAACTATTCCATAAAACAAATTTGAAACCGTAACTTTTCTAAATTTACGTAATAGTTTTGAACGTTTTTAAAATTTAGAAAAGTTACTGTTTAAGCCTCCAGTATAAGTTTGGCTGTATAAATTAAAGTCACCTTATATATTCATATTCATTTACATAGCCAAATTCATACCAAGGACGCGGTAAGTGGTCAGGACAAAAATTTAATGACTCTGTTTGCAAAATACGAAAAATATATTTTTGTACCTCTATACTTGTTCAAGAACACCTTCGACTCAATTAGTATAGGAAAACTAATTTTATTTTGCGTATTTCAAAGAAAGGGTCCTTGAACCTTGGTCCTGACCACTTTCCGAGTCTCCAGTATGAATTTGACTACTTAAAAGAAAGTCACCTTAAATTTTACACACTTCATTTCGATTCTCGATAACAATTGATTTACAGAGGACTTCAGGCACGATCGTGCCTCTTGCCACTTTATTGTTTATATCTTATATTGAAAACCTCAAATATTTAGCATACCAGGCCAGTCTGGTCTCTTTGAAAAGATTTCATGCCGTTGGTGAGATCCTGCTACCTGCATAAGGTTGAACTTCCAAGTATGTCTTGGTTCCGATCGGGTTCTCAAACCAGTAACCAGATATTGCAACTTTCTCGTTCAGTACCGTCAGATACAGTATATTATTAAATGAAACTCAACTTTTGAACCACAAACTGTCCAGATGTATATCTGTGTAATAGAGAGTTTAATTTCCTATTACCTTTTGTTTAACGTTATATCTATGAGAAAATCCAAGGTCAGGTGAAATTGCTTTTACACAATAGATAAAATGATATGTTAGTATGCTATCATCAACGAGAAACTACAATAATCTTACAATTTTCAAAATCCTGGATAACAACTGTAATCAAGTATCAAAATTGCACGCGTCTTTACGCACATGCGCGAAAGCCTGTCGTGGCTACTATTGCCTGCGTAAGAGCAAACTGGACGACATCTCATGAAAGTTTGCGTTCATTGATCTGTGTTGCACCGGACCTCCACACATACACGACCTCACACACAGACAAACTCAAGTGAATGAATCCACGAAATTCGTGCGTAAGCTACTCGATCCACGCACTCCGACTGCCCGTATTAACATAAATTTGTTCCAACAAGTTTAATCGCCTTTGGGTTCACTTTTCTTGTCCGGCCGCGTCCGCTACCACTGGTGGGGGTGACAGCCTTAAAACAGAGCGGTTAAGACACCAAGGCAACATTGCGTGGTGAGCTTTCTGTAGGGGTAGTTAGTAAATGATCAAGATGAGGCATTTTGCGATAGTCCTTGTTTGTTTTGCGGTGGCGCGGGCCATGCCAGCCTTGGACAAGGATGCCAACGATCCTAGTTTGGTTGGCTCCGTCATCGGTGTTGTCAAGGAATGTGTTGAAGGAGACGTATCCTTATGCTTGAAGGTGAAGTGAAGTGATAACAGTGAAGTGTTTGTGATAACAGTGCTTTGGACTTTACTGATCTTTCTTTTTGAAATTACAGGAGAAGGCATTGAAATATGTGGAAACGCTGTCTTCAGCTAGGGAGATGAGCATTACTGACGGAGTGACCCTAGTTGGCACGGGGTCCCCAAGATCCGCCAGGGCTTTGGAGCCTCTGTCCGAGGAGCCCAAGGCCAGGGAGTCACAGATCGAAGCCCGACTTCTGGACAATGCTGCTGACTTCTTGGAAAACCATGTCATCCAGTTCCGTCTACCCACCCAGGCTGTTGAGGGCATGAAGAGGTCCCTTGAGGAAGGTATGTAGAAAACGCATATATTGTCTTTTCCGTTCTATTAAACTCTGCCCAGTCGTTTTCTCTCTTAATCAGAGATAATTTTATAATCAGTGTGAAGATCTGGTCTGGTACATCTTTAATTGAGATCGATTTGTGAGATTTAGCATAATTGGTCTAATTATGAAATTAATTACAATTCAGATTGATAATATACCATTTTATTTTCTGTAAAAATTATACTCTCTTGAATTTTACACAAACGACAAACCAAATTTGACTTATTTTAAAATTGCTACACTGTAGTATGAAAGAAATGCATTCCTTCTAAAATTACATGTAACTCAACACACCAATAATAACAAAGAGTTACCAAAAAAATACATTTTACTCATAGTTATCTCAATTGTTTAACGCAAACAAGTCATTTCAAACTAGTAATAGCCATGAAGAAGCCTCTGACAAAAGAATTACACGTACCATTGCGTAATATGCGTGAAGACTTCCAACCTAAGATACTCAATTCGTCAACGTTAGAAAAGATTTTCATATTCTTTGTGGGAAGGTAAATGATATATTTCTTAAACCACAGCAATAAATAGTTTGGTTGCTAGGACGCCAAACCCTCAATAAGAGGATTTGGTTTTAAATCCTGCCGCCAAAGCGTTCTCTTGTGAGACCTTTGCAATAAATTTCAGAAGTATTTTATATCTATTATTTTCTTAACCGTGTAATAGCATTGTAACCGAAGCAATTCGCTAATAAGTTAGGAAGAAATAATCGTCAGTAAAAAATTGGCATACCGCAAAGACAAAGATAAATATCATAACGGTAATAATGTCTGTCATAAATTTATATTAAAAAAGAAAGTAAAACTTTTTAAATGTGACGTAAGACGACTGCTTTGGAGAGAGCTAGAGAGAATCAAAATTCCAAATCGCGTATGCATAAATTTCAATATCAGATTGCCAAATTCAAACTGGTTAGAGTTTATACTTCCGTTTTTGATCTGTTACGTAAAACCGCATAAGATATTAAAAAATAACGAAACGGATGAAACATGCTTTATTTAACCACAATTGTTTTTATTGACCCAGAAAACATAAAAGAAAAGTTGTCGTTTTATTTCTAGACTTAGTTCATTAATCTGGATATTTACACTCTATTCGATCAGTAATAAAGTCCAATTTTCATTTTATCACTTTCATCTAATGTCAAGGAAATAGAGCAAAAAAGATAAAGATATTTTATTTTAGTTTAACTTGCGGTCACGTTTAAATAAGTAGAGTGTGTTACATTTATCTAAATACATACTATTATTTTCAATAGTTACATACTTAAAAATTATACCTTATTTAGAATTATGAAATCTAAAAATCTTTTTTGTTTGAAAATATTACTTTTAACTTATTAGTCATTATCATATCAAACTCGTAATAAAAAATTACGTACTGTTCAATCTGTATACAAAGACTCTTAGAAAAAACATTATTGGCAAAAGTTTAGCGGGGCTTTTATTCTCTAAAAAGCAGATTTATTGTAATTTCCTTAAATCACGCTTCTTTACTTCATATTCAGGTCAAATGTGCTTTTAATACTAAAAGTCTTCTATTTAAATTGCTAATAGAAGTGCTTACTATCGTGTAGCAAAACTAGAGTAGGTTCAACATCGACATGTCATGATCTAGTTCAAGTTAAAGGCAACTTTGTATCTGTTACATGTAAACATGTACTTCGATTGAATTGCATGTCTCGGTCTTGGATAGTTGAAATTACGCTTCGTTACTCTTTCCGTATAATATTGTCATCAGATTAAGTATTTCGTTAATATATTTTTTTACATTTAAATTTTTGTTGTTGCTTTATTACATTATTATTGCATTTTAAAATTAAAACTACTGAACAATAAATGTATTTAATAATAATACCCTTTTAAATTATATCTCATATATGTAAGTTACTTGAATTAATAAAAAACGGCTTAACAGACCTGTGACAAAAAAGAGAAAACAAATAAATTTGATGAGGCTTTTAGGACAAATCGACAAGCGAAAACAGCTCGAAATTTCCATAAAAAGGACGCGTCCCACAAACACGCATAAAACCTACGTGATCAGGCGTAAATATGACTTGCACACTGGGTCACCGAGAAAGTTCAGTGCCACATTCCTGGTACGGTCATTCAACAGGTTCACTGCCGCCCCGTATCCTTCTCCACTTTCTTAACAAACCTGTTTGGACCTCCATACTCGTCGAGAAATCTGATCTTACCATAATAGGGGAGTGCCGCCTTCCGCCTCAAAAGAAAGTAGTGTCTTGACCAGCCTTAATTGCGTTAGCCGTATGTAATTAAGAGCATGCCCTTCGGATATTTTCAAAGTGTAATTAGAGAATGTTAATAATAATACACGGATGCTTTTGGAACATCATTTTTTATAATTTGGCTTGGAAGCACAGCTACAATGATTAGTAAGTACAAAATATTTTTGGTTTGAAGTCTTACTACGCATATACTACCACGCAAAAAGTGTAGAATATTTACAACACACATAGGTTTTTTTTTAAATTAGTCTATTGTTGCTACAGGACAAATTAAATTTGAAATCTATTGAAATTTACAAATTGATATCAAAATAAAGATGGACCAGACGGTCAATGATCTCAGCAAACATGCAATTACTTTTACGCTGACCATTATGACCGTGAAATTTTATTTGATTTGGCACGAGGCTTTAATTATACTAATTTATATATAAATTTATTGCAATATTTTAATATTATAAAGACCAGGTTTCTTACATACTCCCTTACATATACTTGCAAAGTGAGAGATTGTAATATACAAGCTCAACAACAGTATACCTTGAAGAGCAATGGGTATATATTACAAAGTTTTAATAAAAAAAATTGCCAGTTCCACTTTTAGACTGATTTTTCATTATTATTTTTTATATTCATTTCTGAAACGTTTCGTGTATTAGAGCAGTCTTTGAGTTCTTTTAGTTTTAACGAGTAATCAGTCTTATAGATTAATAAAATAATGCGGTTGAGATTAAACAAGGCTAGTCACGGTTTATTTAAAGTTTTCTATACGTTCTTGAATATAATACTCAAATAAATGACAGCCCTAACAATATCAACTTTTTTATCCAGCCCGTGGCAAGAAGAAGAAGATCAAGCAGCTCCTCCCCCTCCTGGCTATCGCCAAGCTGAAGATCATGGCCCTCATTCCCCTCTTCTTGGGAATCATTGCCTTCGCTGCCGCCAAGGCTGTCCTCCTTGCTAAGATCGCCCTCCTGGTCGCCGGAATCCTTGCCCTGAAGAAACTCTTGGCGTCGAAGCACCATGAGAGTTACGAGGTCGTCGCTCATCCTCACCACGAAGAGCATTATCCCAGTTCAGGCCACGGCTGGGGCAGATCCGTGGACGATGCGCAAAACTTGGCGTACGCTGGTCATATCAAGTCAGACTGATAAGTTAATAATAAGCTATTTATTACCCAGTGCGTTTGTGTCTTAGATAATCGGCACAAACGCTCTGGTCAGTTTTAAGACTTATTTATTGCTATTTATTCAAGTCCCTTTGTAAGGGATGAACGGAAACAAGATTGAGCTATACGTTATTAGTTTGTTTGTTATTTTTTTGTTATATACTATATTAGTATTTTTAACCCAATACGGTATCCGTATTTGTGTATTTGTTTTATAACAATTTATTTCATTTCATATTTTATTGATTTACTATGTACATATACGAGTATAATGTTATTATTTAACGTTTGTCTTAGTTTATATTTTTATTTATTTATATCGACTTTTAAACGTAACTTTTCTAGTCTTTTATCTTTTCAGTCATATTTTATTGCTATCGTTTGAATTTATGTATGAAATTATATATCGTATATTTTTATGTGTCATATTTACTTGTTAAAAATGTTATGTATATAAGGTACGTTTATAAGTATGTATGTATAGTATAATGTATAATAAGAAGTATTTTATGTGATATTAATATTTAACCAATGTACAAATGTATATTTTATCTATATATCATGATTATGTAAATATAAAATAATATGTATATATGTTCCGCCTCATTTGAGTCATTAGGTTTTTTGAGTTTGTCATTGTTCATTATAATAATATATATATTTTTATAAAACGTTCAATGTTGTACAAATAAATATTATGAATTTTAAACTGTGTTATCTTTATCTTCGTAGTAAATCTGAATTCCTTTCATATACCGTTAAACAGAACTTCATCACACAAAAATCTGAACGAAGAGTATTAAATGTTTTCATACCCCTCAAGCAAATCAACGTGTTGAATTATGCTTTGCCAAATTTACGAGTGCACACATATTCGCATGTAATAAATTATACTAAAATTATTAATAACATTGTATTAGTGTCAAATAAAGTAAAAAATTTTAGTAACATAAAAAGTTACCTTTTTAAAACTTAATATTTACGAGTACCTACTACGTTTTTTTTGTTTCTGCTGTGTCTTCAGTATTTACCAACAAAAGACATCAAATCTAAGCAAAGTAAACTCCTCAAGGTTGTTCAAATTCTCCATTGCGACGCAAAAAATAGTAAAGATGGGAGAATTGTAGGGTTCAAAAAAAAGCTTCTCCTAGTGATGTTGACTGAGAAAAAATGACTCCTGCCGCTTGACATGACAAACCAAAGTAACTGACAAACCCTTTCTTTCAACTGATGGTAGATGCCCATTGTGTAGTTGACGTTGGTTGGTTGGTTTGGGAAAATTTTACTTTCTATTTTATTTCTTTCTTAGACTTTAGCCTCTGCAAATAAAGAATAGAAAGACCTGTGTAGATCTTCTCACTTCTCGTTGTCATTACTATGGCTAGGAAGGTGATAATGGAATACAGTTTAATTAAAATGTTTCTCTTACCTGATCGATAGTAGAATAAATCATATCAAATAGTAGATTGTTATACCAGGGACGTAAGTTATCAATTACACCCGAGATATTTAAGCGCACGAGCAAACGAAGCGAGCGTGGGTGCTTATAGTTTGAGGGTGCAATTGATCACTTACACGCGTATGTAACACTCTCATTTCATCAGTAATGCGAGGAAATAAAAAACTTACAAAATTATCTTTCAAACAACGTTTCAAAAAGAAAATTTTACTGCCACCATTTTATTTTCATGTGAATTTTTTTTTGTGCACGCATCTTACTGGTTAGTGTGGTTATTTTAAAACTAAAACTAATTTAGTTATTGTGTAAACTCCTTTTTAACATTTTATTTAACATATTTACCTATGATATGCATGTCACATTGTTCTATAATAATATTAATTAAATATATAATAACAAAATAAAAAGTAAATCCTAGGCAGAAAAGATATTTTCCATGGTCATTTAACGACTTGAGTTAGTGACTATAGGGGACACTCTTCCGATTACAAATTTACCTATCTCCCTAGGTATGTAAATCGAATTTACCTCCCACATTTCGTGTTAAACACGACTTACTTTCAGAGCATCAGTAATGAAAAAATAATGATATTAAACATTATTGCTGAGAGCAGGAAGTGAGAATTTCTTGGACAAATACAGTTAGAGGCGAACTGTTTACACTATAACACAAAAACCTGGCAAAGTGCGAGTAGGACTCGTGCCCTGAGGGTTCTACACATATCGTTACAAACACAAACTTATCCTACGAGAAGTTATGGACGTACAACTTGACTCTTACGATCTATTAAACTCTTTGGATGTCTTTCTTGAATAATTAAATATCGGTAACATTCATATTTTTCTTAGATGTGGAAGTACCCGATAGGTGTTCATGGTAAGCCAATTTCTATGAAGTTGATTACGTAATGGGCAATAACTTGTTTGTGTTGAGTTAGAACCCTTAACAGACGTAAACTTCAGTAAAACTGATACTTTTGCAAAACGTATCACTTTTAACTTGATATCTCCAACGGAGCCCGAGAAAAAGGGTCTTGAGAGATGGACATTTTGACGTACGGAATCCAAAAAAAGCTGCTAAGCAAATAGGATATCCCAGACTGACAGTAATTTTATTTCAGAAAACATTGTATGACGTTCGTGAATATAGTTTTATATTTTGTATTTTATAAACCAGTGAAAAGAATCTTGAAAATAACTTTTGCGCACCTAAACGCCTAAGAGGAAGGTTTCTACGAGTAAAAGAGGTCTGTTTTCTTGTCGATCTATATTGTACCTGGATGAGCACCACGAGGGATCCTGATTGTCTCTGTCCTGCTGCTATAATATTAACTAATTACCTCTCTTGTATGTAAAACATATATTTTTATATTACTCGAGCTCTAGACAATGACATCCCACATACAAGGGTAGATTGTTTTTATTAAATGTCTGATTTAGTTTTCGGTTTTGGGTTTTAACATTTTACATAAGATATCCAAATTTCAAGCCTGTAACTCATCCCGTTTTTGTAACCTTACATGATCACTTTTCCGACATACGTACGCAAGAACAGACAGAAAATTGAAAACTGAAGTTCATAGGGCACCGTTTTGCTTTTTGGTTAAGGAGCACTAAAAATGTGAAGCCGGTACAATTCAATTGTAAGTAAAAGAAAATGATTTAAATTTTTTTTATGTTAAAACCATGATGTTGTTCCTTTTTATTTGGTATACAGGCGTCCTTTAACCCTCAATTCACCAGTTGAATCCCTGGGAGTGACATCAAAACTTTAAATTCTTATTCTTTCCATGTTTTACCACCAAACTTTCACTGCGTCTTCACACCTTCCCGTAGTGAAGTGAGCAACGCGTGGCAGCGAAGACGTGTGCATAAACAGCTCAGGTGAGTTATCAGTTTATCACATTACTGTAAGTACGAGAAACTCGTGTTAAGTGTTTATGTATCAGTTTTATTCGTTATTTATGATAAAATTTATGTTTTTTGTGTTGCAGAATCGAAACACGAGTTAGAATCAATCAGGATCTTCTTGGATCAACACCATGGGGCAGCATGATTTGGTGGCTTGAACAAGATGATGATGATGTTGCAGGTTGAAAATATATAGGTATAATAAGCCTCTGCAGGTTTATATTTTTCTATGAGAGCCAAAATTTATTTTAGTGTTTGTTGAATTTTACAAGGAACATTAATTTAGGTAACACATTCTGGTTCTCATTAAAAAAATTGTAAATCTGTCACTTTGCAAGTTGCGATTGTAGTTTTTATTTGGCATACAGGCATCAACTTCAATAAGTGATTTCGGTTTGTTTTGCCTTTATAAACCATGAAGTTGCGATTGTACTTTTTTGGCATACAGCGTCATTTTGGGTAATCGATGCAAGTTTGTTTTGCTTTAAAACCATGAGGTTGCGACTGTACATTCTTTATACTATACAGGCGTAGCCTTAAGTAAGTTATTTAAGTTTGTTTTGCTTAAAAACTACGACATTGCGATTGTACTTTTGCTTTGGTATAAAGGCGTCGCCTTAGGTTCAAGCCACACAGAAGCGGCGCGGCACGCATCGAGCGCGGGGGCGTCATTCAAATTTCGTACAAAATGCATGGAAATAAAGTCTCAATTTGAACACATCGAATGGTATGTTTCAGGCGGTGTCGGGCGTGGAACGGGCGTCCGTACCATACCTCAAATTGCGACTTTACTTCCATGCGTTTTCTGCGAAATTTGAATGACGCCCGCGCGCTCGATGCGCGCCGCGCCGTTTCTGTGTGGCTTGCACCTGAAGTAAGCGATGTTAGCGTTGCGTTAACATGTAAGGTTGATTTTTTTCATACACCATGAAGTTGCGATTGTACTTTTTTTTGGTATATGGGTGTTGCACTGAGTTAATAATTTAAGTTTATTTTACTTTTCAACTATGAAATTGTGATTGTGCCCTTCCTTTGGAATACAGGCGTCACTTTATGCGTAAAGTTAAGTTAGCGTTGCGTTGCCTTAGGGTGTAAGTTTATTTTGTTTTAAAAAACATGAAGCTGCGTTTTTTTTTGTATACAACTTTGTATTAATCAGTGATGCTAGTTTGTTTCGCTTTTAATACTTGTAGGACTGATGGGATATATATCCCATTTTCTACTGTTTTAATATTGTTCTTTTTATTCGGTTTCGTTAGGGTTAAATCATGAAATTGCGATTGTTTTTTTTGATATACAATCATTACCTTTATTAAGTTATTTAAGTTTATTTTGCGTTAAAACCATGAAGTTGCGATTGTACTTTTGCCTTGGTTTGCTTGCGTCGCCTTAATTAATTGACTTTTTGTTTTGCTTCATAAGCCATGAAGTTGCGATTGTACTCTTTCTTTGGACTATGGCGTTTTCCTAAGATGTAAGTTCGTTTTGCTTCAGAAACCATGAAGTTGCGATTATACTTTTTCTTTGGTATAAAAGTGTTGCCTTAAGTAAATGATTTAGGTTTTGTTTGCTTTACAAACCACCAAGTTGTGATTCTCTATTTTATGTATATTGTATATTGTATGACTCTACGCGTTACCCTATGTGAGCAATTTAAGTTCATCATGCTTAAAAAACCATAAAACTGCGATTATACTTTTGCTTTGGTACATAGGCGTCGCCTTAAATTTGGCCCTGAATTGCGATTGTATTTTTCTTTGGAGAACTAGCGTTGCCGCCAGCAAGTCATTAATTTAAGTTTGTTTAGCTTTAATTATTAATGAATGTGCGATTGTACTTTTGCTTTGGTATACAAGCGTTGCCTTAAGTACCTAAATGATTTAATTTTGTTTTGCTTCATAAGCCATGAAGTTGCGATCGTACATTTTTTGGAAAACTAGCGTTACCTTAAGTAAGTAATTTAAGTTTGTGCAAAAAACCATGATGCTGCGATTGTTATTTTGCTTTAGTATACAATTGTCGCTTTATGTAAGAGATTTAAGTTTGTGTTTCTTTAAAAACCGTGAATTTGCGACTGTAAATTTGCTATAGTTCACAGGCATCGCATCAGGCATGATTTAAGTTTGTTTTTCTTCAAAAAACCAACCAAAGTAGCGATTGTAAGTTTTCTTTGTATTTTGGTATACAGGGGGCAAACAGAATAGTTTCAACAAAACTTTTAGTAGGATTACGAGAAACATGATGCCTCCGTGTCCAGGTTAGTAGGACAAAAAAGTAGGTCGACGAGAAAACACCGTAATAGACGACCGAAACGCAGAATTCCTAGAAAATATCTTGCTGGCGTATTTCAAGAAGCAACCTGAGTAGAAGCAACCATTTGGCCAGGCGCAAACTTTTATTTTTTACCTAATTGTACAAATATCAGCAGCGTATCTACATACATATAATAAAAGATATGAAAATATAAAATGTTTTGTAAAGCTTCTCGTATCATTTTTAGATTAAATATAAAATATAATAAAACATTTATTATGAATTATCGAAATTTCAAGATCTATTTCAGGTCCAATATTATTATTTATATTCAAATAATGTGAACTCAATTGATGCCAGGTCCAGATCGGACCTGAAATTTTTAATAATTTATATATGTTTCATTAATGAACACTTGTATTTTTATTTACCTTTTTTGGGGCTTCGAAAGACATGGCTTTAGGTAAAAAAAATAGGACTCATAATACCCAAACTTATCCAGCGTATGCTCATTTCCTGTTCTCATCAATAATGTACTTTTGTACTATTTTAAATAATGCGTAGAGTCATACAATTATTCCTGTTAACAATAGGACTCATACTACGTAAACTTATCCAGCGTATGCTCATTTCCTGTTCTCATCAATAATGTACTTTTTTAAATAATGCGTATAGTCATACAATTATTCATTTTCACATTTGAGCGACATATAAATAATAGGACTCATACTTCCTAAACTTATCCAGCGTATATTCATTTCTTGTTCTCATTAATGATGTCTTTTTGTACTATTTTAAATAATGCGTAGAGTCATACAATTATTCCTATAAATAATAATACTCATACTACCTAAACTTATCCAGCGTATGCTCATTTCCTGTTCGCATCATTAAAGTACTGTTGTACTATTTTCAATAATGTGTAGATTCATACAATTATTCCTTTTCACATTTGAGCGACATATAAATAATAGGTCTCATACTACCTAAACTAATCCAGCCTATGCTCATTTCCTGTTCTCATCAATAATGTACTTTTGTACTATTTTAAATAATGTGTAGAGTCATACAATTATTCCTTTTCACATTTGAGCGACATAGAAATAATAGGTCTCATACTACCTAAACTAATCCAGCGTATGCGCATTTCCTGTTCTCATCAATGAGGTACTTTTGTACAATTTTCAATAATGTGTAGATTCATACAATTATTCCTTTTCACATTTGAGCGACATATAAATAATAGGTCTCATACTACCTAAACTAATCCAGCCTATGCTCATTTCCTGTTCTCATCAATAATGTACTTTTGTACTATTTTAAATAATGTGTAGAGTCATACAATTATTCCTTTTCACATTTGAGCGACATAGAAATAAAAGGTCTCATACTACCTAAACTAATCCAGCCTATGCTCATTTCCTGTTCTCATCAATAATGTACTTTTGTACTATTTTAAATAATGTGTAGAGTCATACAATTATTCCTTTTCACATTTGAGCGACATAGAAATAATAGGTCTCATACTACCTAAACTAATCCAGCGTATGCGCATTTCCTGTTCTCATCAATGAGGTACTTTTGTTCTTTTTTAAATTATGTGTAGAGTCATACAATTATTCCTTTCCACATTTGAGCGACACATAAATAATAGGTCTCATACTACCTAAACTAATCCAGCCTATGCTCATTTCCTGTTCTCATTAATAATGTACTTTTGTACTATTTTAAATAATGTGTAGAGTCATACAATTATTCCTTTTCACATTTGAGCGACATAGAAATAAAAGGTCTCATACTACCTAAACTAATCCAGCGTATGCGCATTTCCTGTTCTCATCAATGAGGTACTTTTGTTCTTTTTTAAATTATGTGTAGAGTCATACAATTATTCCTTTCCACATTTGAGCGACACATAAATAATAGGTCTCATACTACCTAAACTAATCCAGCCTATGCTCATTTCCTGTTCTCATCAATAATGTACTTTTGTACTATTTTAAATAATGTGTAGAGTCATACAATTATTCCTTTTCACATTTGAGCGACATAGAAATAAAAGGTCTCATACTACCTAAACTAATCCAGCGTATGCGCATTTCCTGTTCTCATCAATGAGGTACTTTTGTTCTTTTTTAAATTATGTGTAGAGTCATACAATTATTCCTTTCCACATTTGAGCGACACATAAATAATAGGTCTCATACTACCTAAACTAATCCAGCCTATGCTCATTTCCTGTTCTCATCAATAATGTACTTTTGTACTTTTTTAAAAAATGTGTAGAGTCATACAATTATTCCTTTTCACATTTGAGCGACATAGAAATAAAAGGTCTCATACTACCTAAACTAATCCAGCGTATGCGCATTTCCTGTTCTCATCAATGAGGTACTTTTGTTCTTTTTTAAATTATGTGTAGAGTCATACAATTATTCCTTTCCACATTTGAGCGACACATAAATAATAGGTTTCATACTACCTAAACTAATCCAGCCTATGCTCATTTCCTGTTCTCATCAATAATGTACTTTTGTACTATTTTAAATAATGTGTAGAGTCATACAATTATTCCTTTTCACATTTGAGCGACATAGAAATAAAAGGTCTCATACTACCTAAACTAATCCAGCGTATGCGCATTTCCTGTTCTCATCAATGAGGTACTTTTGTTCTTTTTTAAATTATGTGTAGAGTCATACAATTATTCCTTTCCACATTTGAGCGACACATAAATAATAGGTCTCATACTACCTAAACTAATCCAGCCTATGCTCATTTCCTGTTCTCATCAATAATGTACTTTTGTACTTTTTTAAATAATGTGTAGAGTCATACAATTATTCCTTTTCACATTTGAGCGACATAGAAATAAAAGGTCTCATACTACCTAAACTAATCCAGCGTATGCGCATTTCCTGTTCTCATCAATGAGGTACTTTTGTTCTTTTTTAAATTATGTGTAGAGTCATACAATTATTCCTTTCCACATTTGAGCGACACATAAATAATAGGTTTCATACTACCTAAACTAATCCAGCCTATGCTCATTTCCTGTTCTCATCAATAATGTACTTTTGTACTATTTTAAATAATGTGTAGAGTCATACAATTATTCCTTTTCACATTTGAGCGACATAGAAATAATAGGTCTCATACTACCTAAACTAATCCAGCGTATGCGCATTTCCTGTTCTCATCAATGAGGTATTTTTGTTCTTTTTTAAATTATGTGTAGAGTCATACAATTATTCCTTTCCACATTTGAGCGACACATAAATAATAGTTCGTAATAGAAATTAAACTATGTTATGTCATTGTCGTGCATGTGCAAAAATTTCAACTTTGCCATGACTTTTTTAAATAGAGAATAAAATTACCTTGCATTTTATCTTTAAAAACCTTTCTGTCATTTGCGTCACTTTTGTTTCGATTGTATTACTATTGAAAAATATTTAACATTGCATTTTTATATTTTGTTGTCGCACTACAGACGAGCCTTATACAGTACCTTTCAAGCATCAAATTGTTAGTTGACAAAATGTGAGAAAAAATTATACATTTGTTTATTCAGAATCGGAATCTCTTAGAATGTTTTTATTTTGGTTGCGTGCCAATATCAAATAGAGAAAACATAAATTTCAATAATGGCAGATTTGAGAGAAATTTGAAAGTGTCAATTGATGCGTCACAGTTATGAGAAAAACGCTGTGTGACATACAATTTAGGTAGTGTATGCGTTGCCGCTAACGACGACCTAGTAAGATCGGATGCGGTGCTACGAGAGGTCACGTGACTATCGTATGAAGAACTTTAATATGTTCGCTGGTCGCTTCAAATATCAAATTGTTGGTGTAGTGATGCTAATAACCAGATTTAGGGTTCGAATTTAACCTTCTTCCTATAAAAAGCAGAAGTTTTTGCTTTTTTTGTAGGAATTAGGTTTACGAAAATCTTTTTTGCAAAAAGTAAGAAATAGGTGCAATGACGAGCGTAGGGATGAGGACTGTGTTACATATAATTAATTAAGGAAACGAATAAAGCGGAGCGGAGCGATCATGATATACCCACAATAACCTTCTAGTTTTTCAATTCACGATACCGCTTCCGAGCGGATCGTCTTGTAAAACATGTATACGTTGCCGCTATTGAATATACTATACCCGATCTATCTAGGGCGCTGCTAGCGGCAACGCGTATAATTTCTACAATTCACAGACATTTTTAAGTTTTCGTGTCCTAATCTCAAAAACACGACTTCTTAACTCAACCCACTTATAGCCTTAAACTTTCCGCTAGGTATAAGAAAGCAATTTAGCTAATATCTTGACTAACTAATGTTGGTTACTTGTACACTAGCTAACCTCACAAAGTAACGACACGTTTTCGATTGCTCTGATAAAATACGCAGGCACTAGATACAATGCACCAATAAAGGTTTATTTTAGAAAATGAACTAGCTATTAGCAAAATGTACATAATGTTTAAAATGTTTATTTAAATTGTAAATAGTATTGAAGGAGCTACTACTTTTGTAACAGTTTTCTCATTCGCACTTGTGAAAAGAAATCCTCTCAGACCCACTTTTCCTCAAAATTGCAAAATCATGACGGTAAGTGAAATGTATGAAGCAATAACGAACAATTTTTTTGTGGGATGGGATCTGAAATAATTATTCATTCTTTACAACTAAATATAGTTTGGTTTTATGTCTGAATATACGGACGCCAGCATGACAGGCTACCAAATGGCAGTTCTAATTTCGGTGTCATAACCGTTAAAGTAGTTTACATATAAAGGGATTTGACTGCAGGTGTCTGTACAGTTTGATCTTGTCACCGTTGAAATGTTAAATATTTATAAATATGCACGCATGAATAATTTCAATAACAGTCTGTAATATTTACTTCGTCGTTCACAATTGAGACCACCAGAACCAGAGTGGCGCCTATATTTTCTAGACACAATTTATTTTGATAGTGTCTAAAAAAGATAGGTGACGCTGTTTCTGGCGGTCTCAAATTATTGGATTTCGTCAATTCCGTTTATCATGACTTGTAGTAATGTGTATTAATAATAAGTTCGTAAATATATTTTCTCTAAAAACCAGTAAATGGCTTTTGATTTTCAGTAAGTTATAGTTTTATTGGCAAAGATATATACAGTTTAATGCGCTATATTTCAACCCCATAGTGGAGACGTCATCAGGCGAAGGAAAAAAATAGTATGACATGTTGTATACAGTTTAATGTGCTATATTTCATCCCCACAGTGGGGTCGTCATCAGGCGAAGGAAAAAAATTGTATGATATATTTTGTATACAGTTTAATGCGCTATATTTCAACCCCCTAGTGGGGTCTTCATCAAGCGAAGAAAAAAAATAGTATGACATCGATTAGCGCAATAAACTGTTTATTTCTTTGCTTTTAACTTACTAAAAATGATTATTAATATGATAATATACCTATGGTGAATGAAACACTTGAAAAAATAAGCTTTCGTTGATTCGCAATACGAATATTCAAAATATATATATTTAAAAAAAAATGTTTCGTAAGTGTAGGAAGGATTTTGGTACTACGCAGACAGAATTTTGTGCATTTAAACCACAGAAATAAAGTTTTTAACGGCTCGTTAAAATAAAAGGTGAGTTAAAATAGACCAGCTTATCATTGAATAAATTTGCATTATTAGATTTTCAGTCTTCGGTACAGTGAGGGAGAAATGCTTTTAATTACCCATTATTGTCTGAAACAAATGGAGTTAGAAAGGGCTGTCAAACTAGAGTTCACGCCACCACTGAAGTCCTGCGGTGAAGTCTTCATAGACTTAGGAATATGAACCAAAATGCCTTAATCCATCGGACTTTAGTAGTGGCGCAAACTCTATATCATGGCATGACTTTAGATTTGTCAAGTGTCATTAAATGTAGGTGGCGAAATGTACGGCGCATCAGTTTAAAAGCCTGTGTGAACAAGCAAGGCTCTAACTTCGCAACCAATAGAACATGGAAGTTGAGGTAGGTACACTTACAGATAAGACTTCTACAAACCGAAGAAAGGCGTTTCTTAAATGGTGATTTTAATTCAGGAATGTGGGATATTTATAGAACTGGCAGCTTACTAGCTTAATCGAAATTTTTAATATAGTTAACAGTAAATAAAAAAGGACGGAACTTCATACATACATTTTTTATTATAAAAATGACCGAGTTATTTAAAATATACAATAACCCAAAACTATGAAGACTATAAAAACTGTACATTCGTAGCAACATAGCCGTTATGTAGTATAGCCGGTTTTCAATATCTATTAGTATTCTAAGAGTAGTCCTAAAACTTTAAAAGCACCATCTGAGGTCAACTCACTCTTGACCTAATAAAATATGTTCACATGGTATGAAACTTTCCAAGATTTCACGTAACTTCATACATAACACAAGAATTAGTACGAAGCTCTAAAACTTGCCACGTACAGGTATTGCTTCACTATAAATAAGTACCTAATTCAAAAACTGACATAGTTCCGTGAACAAATAGAAAACGACTTCCTAACGAAAATTGAAGATAGAAACTTCATAAATAAATCCTAAGCAAATAAATTACAGGACCGGATAAAGACAAATATCTTAGAAATGTGGAAACCTCATACATAACCAGCGTCAGCCTAATGAAACGGTCAAACCATCCTGGCACGTCCAACTTTCTTTGTTTGGTCATAAAACTATGTATGGGTGGAGCCGGATCTTTGCATTGGGTAATCTGTACGCGTTAAGGTGGACCATTATTGTAATGGGAAACAAAAACGAATAGTGGGTGTTGTTTCCGTGTAAGTATTTTTCATTAGTTGGTCCTTTTTTATTTCCTATAGTTGTAAATGTAGGTATTAGTAGAAATTCACAACAAAATTCACTAATATAGCAAATGCAATCTACTCATTACATTTAAAACTAAAATTTTGCATTTATGGTTGTATTATATCATATTGTTATACATACTTGTATTATTAGCTCGGTGTTATTTTTATGACGTTATATTTATAGTTATTTCTTATGATATATGCAAAAAATCGTTTTACTTAATCTTTCAGCTGCACTAAACTTTAGCTACAAAGGTACAAAACCATTTTGAAAGTATAGCTAAAGTTTTGTAAACGTAAAAGAAAATTTAGTTACACACACACACAATTTTTTTTTTGTCATGTAGAACTTCTTCTCTAGCTCACAAGATAACGTTGAAGTCAAAAGACAAGAGAAATCGGTCTTTGTATTGAAACCTGCTTCGCAAAACCAAAATTTGTCTGCTTGGTTAGTAAAATTATCAGCGGGATGTATGCAGGAGTATGACAACTTGGAATACAATATGTCCGTGTCACGTTTGTACTGACGTTCAGTGGAGCACTATTTCCTCTCATATCTCGTGGTATTTTAAGTCACCAGGGGAGAAAAATCGGTTCTGTGAGGTATTCAATGTTGGTCATGATGTAAATGATGAAGCGATGATGCTGTGATGATATTCCGGTAGACGGTAAACCACCCTGATGACCGTCATTATATGTTGATTTTTATTATGAGCTCAACATGGGTACTTTAAGAGTAGAGAACAAAATAGTTTAGGTCCATTCGACACTCAGTTCAGTAGGTATCACATAATCTTAAGCAGTCCACTACCAAATAATTGTTCACTATACTGAATATTCAGCAGTCAACAATAAAATAGTTCAGCTAGTTTGATAAGCTCTTAAGCAGTCTACAAACAAAAATTGTTCACTTCACTGAATATTTAGTGGTCAGCAATCTAATGGTTTAGTTAGTCGCTGCACTCTTTAATATAATTTGATAGGTGGTAGAGCTGATGCCAGGCTCGACTGTGGAGGTACCACCATCTTACTCGTAAATCCTCCCGAAGTCATTCGGGAGGGAGTAAGAGAACAGCTCTTAGGCAAAACCAGGTGGCCCACCATTGCCTGGGACCGATGGATGGCCGTTTATCCATCCCATATCGCCGAGCCTTATATAAAACAGGATGGTGACGGGCAGCGGCGTCACTGGTGCAAGGGTTTTGGCACCGCGCTCACCAACCCGCCTGCCCAGCGTGTGTGAGAATGGGCATTTCTTCCAGGAGGACCGCCAAGAGTGGCGAAATCCTGGAAAGGCCTATGTCCAGCAGTGGACGAAAGAGGCTGATGAACTTTAAGCAGTGCAACACAAAAAATTAGATATTGTATCTAAAAGTCCGGCAGTCATTATTTTAGCCCAACCTTTATGTTAACTACAACTTAAATTTGACGGTAGGTGAATAACTTCTTTTTGCGTGTACGGTTCCTAAAATAAATCATTTTCCCTTAGTGTTCAGGTATTATGTTATATAATTTATCCATTATCCAAAACTCTGATACAACCCACTTGACGATCACTCAGAATGGAAAATATCTAAACAAAGTGTCAAATATTTAATTAAAACAGTATTACTTGAACACATTTTTTCGTACCTTAAAATAATAGATTATCATTAGTTGCTAGTAAATTTAATTTTGGATTTGAAATCTGGAAATAACGATCCACCTTAAACACATATTCAAACGCACATTCAACTTGAGTATGTTCGGAAGAGGAACACTATTTTAAGCTTACTTTGAATATTAACATATAAATGCCAAATTAAAAAATAATGAGCCGTTATTATGAATATTGAAATGAAAAGCAAAAACCGCGTAAAAGCCAATACTATCATTTGGTTACACCTACTTAAAATGCAACATTACGCAAGTTGTTATAGCTTCGAACTATTGATTCGTTTAATAAATAAAAAGTATGTCATACGATAATTTATTAAGCCTAGTAGATTATACTGCTTCAGTAATCACCAAAATATATATTTTTTTAATAACTCACGTAACGAAATTCACGATTTGAAATGTGACATTCGCGTTATTGTTATCATTAGAGTTGGGACTTTTCGTGGCGTTTCGATTAGAGGGTGAAATGGAGTCGTTGTTATATAATATTTACCTTGAAATTTGTATTAAATATAAGTTGACAAATGACATCGTCAGCTTGGGATTAATATTAAGAATAACATGTTTCAGCACTTTTGGAAAATCATCCCCGAAGTAGATAAAATAGGGGATGAAAGATGGTAGATAAAATAGGGAATAAAAGATCAAATAGGCCCGGTTTTTTATTGTTCCTACGCGGCCAAACGGCTATACAGTTTAAGGGTGGCCTCAACCGTCAAGAGATAAAACAGTCTTACAAAATAGAGACTACCTTCGGGAGAACAGCTATGACACAAATGTTTTGCTAACGAAAATTTGTTAAAGTATGAATAGACCTGCTTTTATGACAAAATACTAGAAGGTATCGAAAAGGGTCGTAAAAAAATATTTTTGTCAATGCAAGTGCTCGTTTCGACCTATTTTATATGCATCAAAACTATTGGTAGTAATTTTTACCAAACTAGTGCTTTTTAATTTATTGAGAGAAAGTCGGCAGTCTTTTCTTTTGTACCATAACAGATAGACTTGACGGAAATACACTGCGTTCAGTCTGATGCGTTCGTAGGCTGCGTTTAGTTTGATCATCCGACGATACCCGCCTCCCACTAACACCAGTACAGTATCAAGGCATTTGAGGTGGGTGTCGCCCAACGATCAAACTGAAGACAGCCTACGAATACAACAAACTGAAAGCAGTTTATTTCCTTCAAGTTGGTAAGTTAGGTGCAGAGAACGCCTAAAGTTCATTTGGGGTATTTATTGTTTTTTGAATTATGTTTCATTTATTTACTCACACTATGCATTTAACATCATAGTATGGTACACATGGGTAAGGGCAATAACTACGGTTAAAACACTCACTTCACTCGTGTTTCAAATCGTCCTCGTAACCTATTGCCTCCTTACCTCACTTGTAGCATAAACTATTATTATTGCTGTTATCTCGTCAGACATTAGAAATACCAATGTGTTACATTTTTGAACAGGGTAATATGATTGATGCTGTGGTTGTCACTTATTGATGGAACATTTTCACAATAATATAAAAAATTGAAACTACTTGTACGTTGTTCCACTAATATAGGGTACTTTTGAAAGATTGTAAGCTAATTGTGTGGGATGAATAGGTACAGCTGATGCCAGGCTCGAAGTTACCCCATCTTACTCGCAAACCCCGCCGAAGTTATTCGGGGAAGAGTGGTAACTCTAAAACAAGAACAATTGCCGGCCCTTATATGAAACAGACCAGTGACGGGAAGCGGCGTCACTGGTACGAGGGTTTCGGCCCCGTGCTCACCAATCCACCTGTTCAGCGTGTGGCAGTACAAGTATTTCTTCCAGGAGGATCGCCAAGAGTGGCAAAATCTTGAAAAGCTCTATGTCCAGCGAGGATGAGCCAGGCTGGTATATGGATGGATGGAATACACGATGGTCCGTAAGGCAGATTCGAGGCCTACAATCGGGTTTTAATGTAAAATATAAATAAAATGCCTATAACTATAAAAGGCACATGTGCAACAAAGACGGTAAAAATCTTGCCTAAAGATTTCGTTTTTATGCCAGTATATTCAGAAACTTTCAGTCCACACAAGTATGGAGGATTACGTATCAAGAGATGAATCTGCTGGGCTTTTACCATGGAAATTATCTGTCACTCGAAGGTAAAGCCACCATTCCTTTGAATTTTGGTACCTTATGTACAGAGTAACCTTACCAGAGCTAACTGCTAGAAATATATCCTGATTTATGTAATATTAAGAAGAGACCCAGATAATGATTACATGAGCGTGCAACCTTGTCACCAAAAAACTTGTCAAATGCGAGTAAGACTCGTCCTCTGAAGGTTCCATATACACCATTTAAAACACAAACTTAATCCACGAGAAGTTATGGTTGACCAACTCAATCTTACAATCCATTAAACTCTGTGTATCTGTCGTGACCAGATCATAGAATTGAACACTTCATGAAATAGTTGACCATTTCATGAAATGATCGCATTCCATGAAATAGTCAACTGTCACTGACCAGAATGTTCAACGTTTAACGATTTAGTCAGCGACGTTTGACCATATCATGATCTGCTGAAATATCGTGAAATCTGTAAAAACTAAAGGGGTCACCTCGCTCCGCTCCGTTTCACTCGGCTCCCGAATTTATGATCACAAGCAACCTAACACGCTCCTCCTTGCTTCGCTCGTCATCGCACCTATTTTTCACTTTTAGTTGGAACTCTACAGCAAATTTCTTATTTCATACTTCATGATATTGTCGATCAGATCATGAAATTAATAATGTTAATTGATTATAGCGTCGAACGATCTCTATTCAACGATTTGGTCAATCCATATCATGAAATGGTCAACAAACAATGTAATATACTCGTATCATGAAATGTTCAATTCTATGATCTGGTCACGACTACCCAAAGAGTCTAGTTTAATGGACCCTTAATTTTTTCTTGAATAGAATTGAATTGCAAATATACCTAGGTGATAAAAAAATCGTAAATGAATTTTAAAAAACCTAGTTGTGAATGGAATTGTTATTTTCTTAGTCAATTAGAAGTACTATATAGTTTTTCATGGTAGACTAATTTGTATGAAATTGATTACGTAAACAGCAATAAGTTTTTTGTGCTTTGAGTTGATAATGAAGCCTAATTTGTAAGAGGGATTGGGTTTCAACTTGATGTCTTTTATGGGGTCCTAGAAAAAGGGTCCTGACAGTTGGACAGGCAGACAGAAAAACGGACAATAAAGTGATCCTTTAAGGGTTTCGTCTTTTAATTTTTAGGTACGAAACCCTAAAAACGATAAAACAGCCTCAGTTAAAGACGGTCCAATACAAATCAGATTATGTCATTCAAATCGATGACGCCTTCCGTAGAATACAGTTTTGCACAATACCCATGTAACTATACCTATACAGACACTAATTCTTAAAGCTGGTACACTAATTATTGTGGGGTCATCAAGGTCAACAGGCCGAGTGAGTTAGTTTACAGGGTTATAATATATATAGCGACAAGCAAAATAATTTACGTTTCTTTTTAACCGACTTCAAAAAAGGAGGAGGTTCTCAATACGACTGCATTTGTTTTTTGTTTATGTTACTCCATAACTCTTGCATACATATATTAAACGAATTGTTTTTTTTGGTTGGTAGTTTACTTCCAAGTAGGTCCCATTTTAGTATTTAGGCAGCAGTACTCCTCAACGGATGACAGCATTCACTCGATAATGAGGCAAATATCTCCGGCATTTTTAAACCGATTTGAAAAACTTTTAATTTGTTTGGAAGGGTTTGCTTTCAGGTAGGTTCTTTCTAAGTTTGGTCTTGATCTGAAGATGGTATTCAAAGGTAGGCACTGGAACTCCTCAATTGATGACAGTATATCACTCGATATTGCGGCCAACGCTTTGTACTAAGATGCTGATTGCAGGGTGTTACTTAAAAATGTATATATATCCACCTGACCTTCGATCCTGGGTCATCACCATAGAACTCCTAAACGGATGACAGTAAATAATTCGGGATTTCGGGAATCACTTCGTATCAGTGTGCACATTGCAGGAATTACTTGAAAATTGTCAACCTTCAATCCTGGCTTCATCACCATAGAACTCTTCAACGGATGACAGCATATAACACGTGATTATGGCAATCACTTTGTATACAAATACAAATGTTTTTATTTACATACACAATAAGGAGTACAAATTTATACTTAAGCTAACAAAGGTTATAATAATTATGTATCAAAAACGAGATGAAGCTGTTTCCTAAATAGGTATTTACGCCAGTAAGTAAGGAGTAACAGCGCCTTTCCCCTTTTGGAGTTTGGGTTAAAACACATGTGGATATTTCTTAAAACAAGACCAAAAATGAGAATATAAAAGAACAGAAAAGTTAAGAAAAATAAAATAAAGTTATTGTGTGTGTGTGTGTATGTGTGTAGGTGTGTGTGTGTGTAACGGTATATATGTGTAAGTGTGTATGTGTAGTGTGTGTGTGTGTGTCCCTAGCCCTACGACTGTGGTTTTGGGATCAGTTATGTATACTTCTAGGGAATGTATCTATTTTATTTTCTGATAATCTAACTGATGGACTAATAATTACATTTTAGTCATCATGCCTATTGTGCAGTGGAACTAGACCACAAATAAGTGCTTTCAATAAAAACGTTAGCAAACGTTAGGCACAGTAATTATTATATTCCATCACTTCTCCCACATTTTAGATTCTGCTTTTGTGTCTTTTGCAACGTTAATGTAAGTGAAAAAACCGGACAAGTGCGAGTTGGACTCACCCACCGGGGGTTCCGTTAAAGACTATTATTTATTATTATTTATTTATTGATTTTTCCCTATACTTAAAATAGAAGACGGTATTACGGAAATGGCTTATTCCACAAATTCATTGCGAGGATCTCCCGCGCAGGGGATTTCTGAACTTTTTGTCCAAATATCCCCTTTAAATTTTTATTCCCTTGAGAGTGTCGAAATATACGTTTTTTGCAGCAAAAACGGCCGTAACTTTTTTTTACGTTAACTTAGAAGTTTCATTTTTTCACAGCTTCAAGGAACTGTAGACTTCAGTATATGCTTTTAATTTAATATCGATACCTTTACGAGTTCCTAAAATAAAAGGTCTTGACAGACAGACGGACGACGGGCCAACGACGGACGGACAAACAGACGGAATACAAAGTGATCCCGTAAGTGCTCACTTTTTTCCTCTTGAGATACGGAACCCTAAAAAGTGGATTATTTGGCCTGAATATTAATACCTCCCGTTCCAAAATTCCGTCGTTACCCGTTGGTTAGTTACAGATTTATGTATATAACCTAACAAATGCACCAACTTTGAAATTTGTATATTGATTAAGGTAACCATTTTTCACAATAAAACTCATAAAATCACGTTTTAAATCCTAAAATTTAAACAAAATGTGCGTGTTTTTGACTAATTCCTTAGCATTTGGAACACGCTGAACATCCTCTCAGAGATACAGATATCATGATGATGTTCATGGTTTTGTTTACTGACTATCTACAGAAAGTATACTCACACAGAGGAAAGTATAGTCAGTATTTGAACAAAAAATTAACGTCAAACACCCACGAGTAAAGAGAATACAGAATTCTTAAACATTATGGCACTTTTCTTACACTGACCTAAAAGGATTTGCACTGTGTTTCGGTGTCACTATGACTCAGTAACATGCAAGAAACTGTTCCAAAAATACTGCATAATATTATGCAAGGTAGAAAAGTTTCTTACGGTGCGATGTAGTTACTTCAAAACGTTTTTGTCATACAAACCAGGCTGACGTAAGTAAAAAAGGCCCACTTTCGAGAGAGAGGACTATTTGTGCAGGTTTAAAGACAGTTTAGGATTATAAACAGGCAGTTTATCTTGCATTTAAAATGCATGTAAAAATATTATTTTAACATTTACAGTGTCGTATCGCAAAGCTGTTTCAATTATAATCTGTCTATTTGTAAAAAAAATCTACTTTGGTTGACTACTTTTTCAACAATGATTTTGATTACATAATAAGTACGCTTTTAATTATTTCAATTTTATATCAAGCCATAATTAATCGTAACCATCAAGCGTTAAATTATTATCACATTAATATTATAAATGCGAAAGTTTGTGTGTGTGTGTGTGTGTGTGTATGTTTGTTACTCTTTCACGCTGAAACGGCTGGACGGATTTGGATGAAATTTAGAAAAGATATAGCCTATACCATCACTTAACACATAGGCTTCTTTTTATCCCGGAAAAAAGCATGTCATTAAATCAAATAGCACGCGGCGGAGCCGCGGGCAAAAGCTAGTAATAAATATTATATTGGCATGCCATAACGCCAGTTTGTCATTTCTGCAGAATGGATATTCAGAAGCTTAATAATAAAAATACAATAAGAAAATGTTCACATAGTTAAATTTTACGGAAAGTCAAACTTTTATAAATCATCATACTTACACATTATGTAGCATTACACAAAATATTGTAGGTCAACCTGAAAAATATATAATATAAAATTATATATGAAAAACAAAACTTGTAAAAAAAAACAAGTCTCGCAACTTAGTTCTTCTATCGCAAAAAGTTGTGAGATCTATGTAAATCAAAGTCGGTTAATTTATTCAGTCCCCACTGAAGGGACCTTTTTTCTGAAGTTATTACATGATTAGCTACCCTAACAACATCGAAAATGGCCTGAACTGTTTCGAAAAAAGGATGGTACGGCTGTGCCGCTTTTTAGCTCGACTTGGCGGGGCACTGCCGTGTCCCCAGATAAGGTGACTTTCGTTTATATATCCAAATTCATACTGGAGACTCGGTAAGTGGTCAGGTCCAAGGTTCAATAACGCTGTTTGGGAAATATGAAAAATATTTGTTTTGAGCCTCTTTACTTGTTCAAGAACAACCTCGACTCAATTAGTATAGGAAGTATACATTTTATTTTACGTATTTCCCAGAAAGGGTCATTGTACCTTCGCTCTGACCGCTTACCGAGTTTTCAGTGTGAATTTTTCTATATAAACGAAAGTCACTTTCGTATCAGGTAACACTATAATACAATCAATTGCAACTTTTAAGAGGACTTATACAAGCCCAACTAAAATTAATATCGTATTCAAATTTTATTTTATTTTATTTAAGTTAAATTAAGCAACCTTTCATTTTTTATCAAAATCTGGGGGCACGGCAGTGCCTCCGTCAAGTCGAACTAAAAAGTGGCACGGCCGTACCATCCTTTTCTCGAAGCAGTTCAGGCCATTTTCGACCCCTATAACTTCGTTGTGGATAAAACTTGAAACCTGAATTTTCTGTAACCAAACAGGTATTGTATATACAGGGTACGTTTCAAATTTCATTCCATTTGAATCAGTAAATTAAGAATTATAACAAATCAAAGTTTCTCAATTTTGTCACTCACTGACTGACCGATCATCAAAACTCTAAGGACATAGAAGCTTCAGATTTGGAATACAATTAGTTTTTAGTGTAGAAATCAAGGAAACACTAAAGTATTTTGCAATTTCTGTCCAGTTTTCTAGATACATCCACTGCATCAATAACTATTTAATCCTATATATATATGTAGGATTATAAGGTTACATTTGCAGTTGTAAGTAGAAGGTACTGGAAAGGAAAAAAAGTAGGACTATCTACAAAAAGAAATGAGATGCCATCAAAAACAAAACTAGTTCTTCTACCGTAAAAAGTTGTGAGATCCATGTAAATCCAAGTCGGTTAATTTATTCAGTCCCTACTAAAGGGACCTTCTGTCTTAAGTTATTACATAATTAGCTAACCTAACAACATCTTATAGTGACCATATCAATATTAAAAATCTTTTAGTTTTAAATAAATTTTTAATAAATCTAATTTAATATAACATGTATCTCACAAGTAATACATATTATATTAAATTAGATTATTTAATGCAATTTTAAAACATAAAAGATTTTTAATATTGACAGTCACTATAAGATGTTGTTAGGTTAGCTAATTAAGTAACTGTTTACGGTAGAAGAACTAAGTTGCGAGACTTGTTTTTTTACAAGTTTTGTTATTGAGGGCATATAGCTTTTCTTAATATAATATTATGTATTTTCTTTATATGGACTACGCAAGGAGGTTTAAAATATTAAACAAAAATTAACATAATTGATATTATTGTGAAAGAAAAGAATGCAGTTTAGTCATATATAGTAAATACTGGGATGAAAAAGACTATTGTAATTAAATACATGTAAGAAAAAGCTATGCCATTTTATTTATGGGCTCCATTGAAACCATGTGTCTAGCCAATGAACCCCAGAAACCCCTTGTTTGAAGGAGGTTCATTGATGACGTATTCATGATCTGGCCACACGGTATCGACTCTCTGACCGACTTTCTTGACAGAATCAACAACAATTTTTCACTCAAATTCACTCATTGGAAAAAATCACCTTTTTAGACGTCGACTTATCAATAGATCATAACAACCAGATCAGCACCTCCGTACACTTCAAACCTACAAACAAATTACAATACTTTGATTTCAACAGTTGTCATCCACCCCACATAAAAAAATCAATCCCATACTCTCTATCACTCCGCGGCCGTCAGATATGCAGCAATCAAGTCACGCTAGATAACTACCATCACAAAATACACCAAAGGCTCCGCAACAGACATTCTCTCAAACACTTTCTTCAGAAACATATTTACAACAGACCTCCCAACCAGATTTCCCAACCCACAAAACCGACAAACCAACTCACTCAAACATCCAAGACTAGTCACCACATATTTTGATGGAAGTCATAAACTAAGACAACTCATCAACGACTTCATCCCCATACTCCGCCAAAACGATGACAGCAAAAACTTACTCTTCACAATCCCACAGATTTCATACAGACAAAACACAAACTAAAAATCTCTATTCACGAAAACAAATTCAAATCACACATCAAACCAAACGACAACAACATCACCAGGAACAACACCATGCCGACGGCCGCGTTGCAAAACCTGTCACCTTATTAAACTAGACACAATAATCAATACTAACCACACTACCAACACATACACAATACAACAAAACTCATCATGTAAAACAGAAAATTGCATTTACCTACTAGAATGCCGACACTGTCCGGCATTCTACTTAGGTGAAACAAGAACTGCACTACACATACGCATGAACAATCACCGACACACAACAGACACTGTACATAATAACTCCTTACCCATCCCCACTCACGCCAGATCACATATCCAAACATTGAACAACTGCTTCACCGTTCGTGTCATCAAATAATTCCATCCTCCCCTGACTGACATTGAACTTAGAACATGGGAGTCCTCATAAATTTGGTCACTTGGTGCCCATTACGGACCAGGACTGAACAGACAACATTAACCTTGACCAACAGACAGACACAACACACACATTCCCATATAACCATCTTCATAATTTCCCACACTTACTCGTACATGTACATCTTTTGCCTTTGCCCTTCCTCAGTATGCCACAAATTTTGTCGACATACGTCCTTCTGGGGCTGCCTGGTCGAACTTTATCTTCCACTTGCGCATCATATATTTCTTTCATTACCCTACTCTCATTGATTCTCTGTATAATACCTATGTCTAAACCACTCCTTATGCTTTCCGTTAGCTTAGAATGAAATAGTTTATATGTAATCTAAAAAGGTTTTGTAACATAAGTCAATGTCAATTTATATGTATATAGGTAAATGTCAAATACTTTTTCTTCATTCGACTGATGACGACCACAAACTGGTCGAAATATATATCGAGATGTTTCAAAACTTTTTTATTTATTGAAATATATATAATATTCAATCTCACTTAATTAAATATATGGGATATTTGCCACCTTTTTCATCTCCGACAAAGTTGGGAACGACCAAAATTAATTTCCAAAAATTACGAAGTAAATCACATATATCCTGAATTTATAACAATTGCCCATACATTAGATGTTTCCAAGCACAATTGCAACTCCTTTTGAAACTACTCGGAATAGTCTTCACTTCATGGCTTAATAAAACAAAAAGGTGGGTTCTTTACAGCATACGCCCTCTTAAGCAGCAAGAGAAATCTCCCTTCGCACTAACATATTCACTAAAGGCCCAGAAGCCATTGACAGATTCGTCTTCTGAGCCAAGTTGTGGCTAGAAATTACCTTGCAACCTTCAGACGTAAATCGGGCCCTATCCCCTAAAGCATAAAGTTTAAAGTAAAATGTGGTTCTCAAATGCATGATGATGAATATGGACAACAACTCTCTCCAATGATTCGTATTTCGAACTTCATTGTTTGAGAATCAACGACAATGGCGGTGGTTAGCTGTACCCTTTTAAGGCTGATGTCGAGAGAAGTATGTGAATTATACAGCCTCTTAGGCCCGATCATGTATGATCGGGTTGCTAGCTTAAATTATGTCCAAACTTTTAAGTTCTCAGCATTTTGCTCGATCTCTTCATTGTTTCTATGATCTCTACGAATAATAAAGTAGTAAAAAAGTCGTGTCTGGACATTGAATTTTTTGCGAAATTTCAAATGAAATGGTTTATTAACATTGTCTGAGGACTAAACCACATTTTTTTTTATTTTTGTCTGTCTTTATGTATGCTCCGTTTTAACTCGACAACCAATCAACGGATTCGGATGCAGTTTTTTATTATCACTGTAGTGACCCTGGTCAACACAGAGTTTATAAGGAGGTCTAATAAAATAACGCCGAAGCTGAAAACGGGGCAAAATTGAATAAACGCGGGCGGAGCTGAGGGCAAAGGCAAGTATATTAATAAAAACACTGGTCAAGTAGGTGTAGATCTCGCACCCTAAGATTTCCGTTGCATTTTTATTAGTAGACTTATATAGAATGTCAACGAAAGTTACAAACATTTTGCAGTTCTGTTACATACATTTGCCTACAAAATGTACATATAAACAAAACTGCTAGTTGAAATTGGTCATTAATTACTTATTTATTATATAAATATCAGTATGCTTTAGTTTTGTAACATTTACTGTTTTTAAACAAAAAATGCTAAAGTATTAAAATTCTATTAATCTATTCATGTAAATTAATATTTATTGTACACAACAAATTTCCACTTACTTAAGCACAATTGAAAAAATTTTTAATAAAATGGATAAGTAAGTAATGAACAGCATAATTTTGCAGTTTGTTTCATATTTTTTTAAGCAATTTATTTTACGACACAAAACTGGCATGTTAAATTTTTTACTTGTTTAAATTGTATTTTATCTTTTTATCTTCTAACTTATTAAAATGCTACGGAACCTTGCTTTTTAGGGTTCCGTCTCCAAAGGGTGCCAAAAGGGACCGTTTTATTAAGCCGCCGCTCTGTCCATCAGTCCGTCTGCCTGTCACAGAGACCTACAGCTTTAGCTGAAGAAATCCAGTTGATATTTTCACAAAATTACTACAAACAATAATAAAAATGAAACCCAAGGGGAGAGCCCATACCAAAAACTTTTTTATAGGTATTTGTTGTACCTCTATCTTTGACGGTAATACATACAAGTTTAAAATTTTATCAGATTACTAGCCTTTGCCCGCGTTCATTCAATCTTTGGCCTGTTTTCGGCTTTGGCGTTATTTTATGAACACGTATTGTAGCTTATGTGTTGACCAGGGTCACTATGATGATAATAAAACAAAAAACCACATCCAAATTCATTGAGTGGTCCGTTTTCAGCCTGGGCGTTATTTTATGATCATCTTTTATTAACCTATTTCCTTTCCAGGGTCTCAAACTATCTCTATTCCAAATTTCGTCAAAATCGGTTCAGCCGTTGAGTGGTTCCCGAGTTAAAATCGTTTATTCTATTTTTGCCCCGTTTTTGACCTGGGCGTTATTTATATATTTTTTATAGTTTATGTCCTTTCCAAGGTCTACTCCACTTCAAATTTCATCAAAATCAGTTCAGCCGTTTTGACGTGAAAGCGGAACATACAGACAGACAAACAAACAGACAAACACTTTTTCGCATTTGTAATATTAGTAGGGATAGGGATAGTAGGGAAGTAGGAATTGTACATACTCTGAAGTAAACTAACAAACAATAAAATTAGGTTTTCATACTCAAAGGGTGCCAAATTGTTTGTCAGGTACTACCATTTTAGCGCCTTGTTTTTCTTGGACTTAATGTTGCTATCTATATTATTGTCATGTACTGTACTATAATGTTGTAAGGGTTTTGTACCCGGTTTGTCCTTAAAATGTTCAATAATTCTGTACACAAATGTAACTAGTGTCAGATGATAAATTTTATAATTTTAGAATTGCTGGAAAGTATATATTTTTTATGCAAATAATTTATAACACCAGCACAATTTTACTACAGGGCAACCCAGCCTTAAAGTTGGCACGCTTTTTGGGCACGATATTAATGCCTTGGTTCCATTGATGTATAAACATGGCATCATCGTCTTACTCAATACCTACCAAACTAACTTTCTTTTTATTTCACCTGATCATGATGACCTCAAAATTAAAGAGTGATTCGCATAAATACCAGTTTATGAATAGTATAGAGTACATAGACTCTATAATTATAAAGTATGAAGGAATGTAAAGCGTACATATTTAAGTAACGATAATGTTTTTTTCAGATTAAATAAAAATTTTACTGCAAGGTATTAAATAATCTGGTTTTTCTTTTTAAAAATATATTATTTACTTCATATTTGGATATAATAATGTATTTAAAGTGTACTTTTAATAATTTTAAACTAAAAAAAATTCTTAAAATCTAGACTTCGTACATTATCCATAAATTTAACAAAATATCTTTAACAATTTAATTACGAGTGACATTTTCAACATTACGATTATATACACTTGCCTGCACTTCAAGCTCTTTCTGCTCATTAGTCATCATTACTTTAATATTTTGTCAATTAAAATGGATTTCTGTTATTTTATGTAATGCACGTTCATAGTTTCAGTAATTCATTTCCGCTATAGACATACTCGTAAGAGCAGAAATCCAAAATGGATGTAAAACAAACCTTTTCTATTTATCAGTTTCTTAAAGGAGTAGGGGCCGAATATTATGAATTAGAAAACGATAATGGCCTCGAGATACCTGACACTTGACATCCTTTGAAACTGTATCACAGCTGTTGCTATGGTACCTTATCCTATATACATAGAGTTCAATATCGTCCGTGCAAAAGGTAGATCTTCCAAAATGTCTGCCGATGCCAGAAGTCCGGTTTTTGCTCCGGTATTTATTACGAAACTACAACAGTTACGTCGGCAAAAAGATGAATTGGAAATTTAACATAATTTGCCGTTTAAATTCGATTCATATTGCAGGAAAACTTTCCCTGATCAAACATCGTCATGCGTTCAAATGGCCTCCAATGTGGTGGTCTTTACCAAAGACTTACAAACTGCCGATTAAGGCTTCAAATTTACAAACCAAAGAGGTTACAGGCAAGGAAGTCACAAGAAAGTGTAGTTACGACACACGCACTCACACAGGCATACAACCTTTCCTGATTTTTGTATGGTATGCGGACGGAAACATTTCTTTTTGCGATATGGCGGTTTCGCTTTTAATGAATACCTTTTCAGGTTTTGACATTTTAAACTTGATGCCACCTACCCTTCGAAGATTGACTTTCAAGAAAAGTTTCTTTTTAAATCGATATGTCGTAGGCTTATTGTAGAATTGGGTACTCGTATACCATGAAGTAAGAAATCGAAGGCCCTTTAACAAAAAGTCATAATTAGGTGCGACTATGAGCAAAGCGAAGAGGAACGTGTTAGGTTTATATGTAAATAAATGTGTGGAGCCGAGCGAAGTAAAGCGGAGCGAAGCGACCCCTGTAGTTTTATCATAATTATTATGAATGCTTCTTAAGATCATCAACATTCTGCTAACCGAGGCACTGTAGTGTGACTTATTTGTATCAGGGAGAGCATGTCTGATGAATACGTTTAAGAGGATAGTAGAACGACCAACAAACGATACATTCGTTATATTAAGTATAATATACCTATATTTTTCTTCTATTATTTGCTTTGTTTTTTACTTGTGTTTTTATAAGATCAACCTTTGTGACGTTTTCAGTGTTTTGCACGCTGTGTCACAAAAAATGAAACAAATAAATTGAATGAATGAATGATATGCCCAGTCAGATGTCAGATACAAGAGATGGAATATTTAGTTTAATTCAAACTTTTTTAAGGTTCAACTGTTTCCGAAAATTAAAATTATGTGCTTTTTGAAGTTTCAGTTTGTATTGACACACAAATGGACCATCTAAGTCAAGATGACCAAAATATAACAAATCAATAGAACACGAGATTTATTTTCAAAATTTGGAGTAATATACCGACTACAACTTACACATTTTTTACATTGTGATACTGACTATATGAGTTAAAAAAATCAAAACTGGGTATTACAATTTTTGCAGAAAGTAAAAGACACATAATTCATCCTTTTTTCAAACACTGATCTTAGGCGGTTTGTTAATTATTTGTTCTATATAGAAGTTTAAAAAGTCATATCTTTACAATAAATAAAATTAAAAGATTTTAAATGAAATTAGTTATTTGTATTGAACTGAAACCAAAACTACCATTTTTAGAATAGATTATGTATGTATTCAGCTTTAACTTGAAAACCACTCAACAGATTTGGATGCGGTTTTATTTATTATCATTGTAATAATCATGGTCATCATATAGGCTACAAGAAGTGTTGATAAAATAACGGCCAAGCCCAAAACGGAGCAGAGATTGAATATCCGCGGTTGAAGCCGCGGCTAAAGAGTACTAGGTATTAATATGAGAAGACCCACACACGTAATTATTACCTTAGGTTTGAAAATATGAGTTGTTATGAAATATTTTTGTTATAAATCTATATTCAAATTTATTAAGGTACTACTTGTGAAAATATTTTTTAGTTAAGGGAGATAGAAACTTCTGGAAGAGAGGCATTATACTCTTATATATATTAAAGGTTATGTCATCTACAAAAAGACGACTTCTGCCGTTTTTTTTTTTTTCCTGTTCATTCGGTCAATTTAATCCTTTTTTTTCTTCCAAAATTGCCTTTAAAGCAATTCGAGTTCCTTTTGAATATTTATAATTTAAATTTTGATGATGATGATGACCCCATTAAAAATGACAAAAAACATCCCATTTTTTTTTTTGTTTTGCCTTCTTCATTATGACTGATTTAATATATTAATTACTTGAAAAATAAATAAATGGCTCAGTCAAACGTCGGTTTTATTGACGTTACCCACAAAAATTGTCACCAAAACACACTTTATTCCATTCAAGCTCGTACCTGAGTGTTAATGCGCTTAGATCTCTTAAAACTACAAGCGCAATGTTTAACTTTACGCGTGGTACATGTTAAAAGATTATGGAGAACTGATGAAAGAACGCTATTTGCTTAGCGAACAGGTTACGTTATAGTCCTAAATTAAAAGTGACATTTAATTGCCACTATCTAAGCAAGTACAAGGTATCGAGAAGTTTTAATTAGATAATAAGATTATTAATACAAATAAAAAACAAGGCAATAAGTTGATTGAGGTCCAAATAGCCCGAAAGATATTTTACACAACTGGATTACATTTGGTTTTTATTTTGTATGTTCATACTTAATCAGAATAAATATCTGAGATTTTATACAAATATAATAAATGTATTAAATGGAATGATAATCCTATAAAAGTAACTTGACAGAAAAAGCTCTAACGTGAATTTGATTAAGAAATACCAACAAAACTTGAACAATACAACTACGAGCGATTTCCACAAGCGCACCCCGCGCTCACGCTTCTCCTACACCATCCAAAACTCCACACATCCAACACCAAACCGACGTGACATATGGAAATTCGTCGGGTGGGGGGCCGCAAAATAAAACTGTCTGTACACCAGCCATCTCCAACAATTGTGACTGAGTGAGCAGACGAGATGAAGAGATTCGTGCTCCTGTGTTGTCTGGCGATCGCTGGGGCGCTACCCATGGTGAAGGAGGAAAGTGCCATGGAGATCTTCATGTCCACGTTACGGGATTGCGTTGAAACGGATACCATGTTGTGCCTGAAGGTGTGTGAAGTGAATTTGTGACGTGTTGTGCTGCTATGGAAGCAAGAATGTGTTCCGTTTTCATAGTGGCGGAGTTTTATTTACATTTTCTGGAGTGACCTAAATCCTACTAGTGTTTAAATCTTGGGATGAAATTTGGATTTTTTATAATATTGGACTCCAATATTTTCCAATAAAGCTTAAATAATTTAAAAAAAAATTAAAGGGATTTTCTATCTGGCAATAGGTTTAAATATATCACTAAATATTCGAAAAGAGTTAATGGTTTTTTAATAGTTTCAATTTACCGTTCTTCGCAAATTGATGATTAATTTTGCAAACTGTTACTGACCTGACCGCAGCAAAAAAATAGTAGTTCTGACTGGCATTGAATTAATAATTCAACTAACGGAATATTTAACAAGCTTTAAGAAAAAATATTTATTTTGTAAAAAATTAACACTAAATTATTTAATCCAAACTGCTTCCAGAGTAAACAGATAGTATCTATAAATTAAGTAAAATTAAACAATAAAAAAGCAATTAATTATTTCAACAGCTTTGAGCTGTAAAACTCTTATATGCACAAATAAATAACTTAACAAATTAAATTATTACATTAAATTTATAGTCCATTGAAGCCAAAAAATTAAAACTGTGTTTTTTATCTCACCATCACGTCTTTTTAATAATACCAAATCTTCTTTGTCTCCAGGAAAAAGCCCTCAAGTACACGGAGAACCTTGCAAGCGCTAAACAGTTGGAGTTCCTCGATGGAGTCAGCCTCAGCAGAACTGGCTCCCCTCGCAACGCCAGAAGCTACGAGCCCCTGGCTGATGACCCCAAGGCTCGGGAACTGCAAGTAGAGGAGAGGATCATGGACAACGTTGTCGACTTCATGGATAATCATGTGCTGCAGCTGAGAATGCCCAAGTCATTCACTGAGGATAACTCGGTAGAAGAAGAAGGTAATGAATAAGTTTGTTATGTATTTTTACGAGGCGTTAACTTCAGTTTGCATTTATTTGGTCATAAAATTTAAAAGGATTTGTGTGGGGTAAACCATAACTTAAATTTTCAATTTATTATTTAATTATTTTTTACAACTTTACAGTTTTTACAAGCTTATTTTATTTCATCATGACGTCAAGGTTGATTAAAGTATGTAATGGCCATTCAAATAATTAACCGTTCCAACTAAAAGTTTAATTTGTTCACTACTTTTTGAGAAGAGAAATCTACATATGATTTGGTGTAATAGGATGCTAAATTCTTCGCTTTATTTCTTAAATAAATAATTTCTTTAAATACCTACTCACTTTGTGTCAGAGGTTTGAACATTTTTTTTTGTAGTTGGAGCTTTTTTGTTACGGGGAGAGAGCGCTTGATTTGTGTCAGCGATAAAATTAAAGATAGCATCATAGAAACATGAGATTTTTTTAAATTATGGGTATGTCATCATCTTAACAATGTGTTTTAAGAACCAGTGATTTACTGGGTCTAAAATTATTTTTACTGAATCATTTCCAGGTACAAAACAAAACTGCCATTTCTTTCTAACAATGCTAATTTAAAGGAAAGGTTTCCTTCAAGATTTTTAGACGAGAAAAAGTTCCTTCCCACTGACATTTCGGCTTGCATGAAACATAATAATTATTATTATTATTTTCCACAGTGCAGAGGTTTTTATTAATGGAATACAAAGACTTATATTGAGTGCATTTTTATTCTCCTAAGCGTTGACAAGTATCATTCCATTTATGAGTTGTAACTACGGTGTCAAATTCTAACACCCAACATATCATAACAACAATATAAGAATACAATTAATATTCGTCCATTGAATACCGAACGGTAAAAGACATAATTCGACAGTTAGAGACATGCCCTCACCTCAAAAGTGACATGAATGTAAAATGTTTATAAGCTGTGCCTGCTTGTATACAAATGGATTTTAGTTAGAAAGTGATAACCACATAAGAATTTTCGCGCAAATTTCTTTGAAACATTTATCGTGTGAAAACTTTCGCTTTTCTGTGTTGTGCGTCATTTATTTTCGCGACTTTTGACATCTGTATACAAATTAATTTTCTCCCTGTCATAAAATTGCATTGTTTATAAATCTAGTGAGAGAATTTCTCGTTAGAATCAGATAAAAAATTAAGACTTTGGGAACCAGACACAATTATTACTTTACCTTTACAAGAAATTATCTGACACAATTTTATATTGTTTATCTTACATACAATAAAATAATACAAACATGTTATTTATTTCATCACAATTATTATAATCCATCTGTTTTATAACGTTCAGCATCAAAATTTTTAAATAGCGTGCTAATGTTTCCGATCTGAGGTTTTGCAAGACAGAATCTGTTTTCACGTGTTTGTATATTTTCATTATTTTAACAGGCCGTGGCAAGAAGAAGAAGAAGCTGAAGAAACTCCTCCCCATCCTCGCTCTTCTGAAGCTGAAATTCGCTGCCCTCATTCCATTGTTCCTTGGAATCATCGCCTTCGCCGTATTCAAGGCTTACCTACTTGGAAAGATCGCCTTCATTGGTGCTGCCATTGCCGCTCTGAAGAAGCTTCTAGAATCCAAGAAAAGCAGTGGCTGGTCCGAGCCAGCTCATGAGGAGCACCACGGCTGGGAGTCCAGCGGTGGTTGGGGCAGATCTCAAGACGCCCAAGACTTGGCTTATGGTGCTCACGTCAAGCAAGCCTAAGTACAAATAAGAACCTAAATTATTTATTTATTTTAGGCTAAGAACTTGTCAAATGATATTGATATGACTTCGTTGGGTTACTGTACATAACTATATTTATTATTTTACACTTTTTTGTCGTTATATGAAAATGACCACCGTTTTGTTCATTACTTTCGTATTATGCTATTATTATGTTGAGAGATTATCTGTGTTAATACTCTAACAGTATTGTGTGTATAATTATGTTTTATATGTTTAGTTCAAGTATATGTTTATGAACATATGTATCGTAAGTTAGTAGACTGATTTTAGTATACTGCAGGAAAAGGAACAAAATGTGCTCTCTTCTTTCTACTAGAAGCTAAACTTCAGAAGATTCTAAATTATTATTCTACGATTTTTTATAAATATTTAAAATTATGATATCCATACATAACATATTCATCTTTAATTGAGAACTATTTATTCACATACATACTTAAATCTAATTCCTTATCTACATTTTTATCTCATTTCATATATAATAATTATGAGAATGGTCCAAGTAGATTTATATTATTATATTGAAAAACTACGTATTGTGTTATAGTTACCTGTGTATTTTATTTTATTTCATGACCGTTGCCTGTCACTAGTATCTATTTTATGTAAGATTTCCAAAGATTTTATTTTAATTATATTATTATAATTATTTAATTTTATTATTTTAGTTACATGTTTTTGCTGTACGAGTACAATCAAGTCATTTAATGTTATGGTTTAACTTATTTCAGTTAAATGTAAGTTTCTGTGTACCATATTATTTAGACAAAACAAATATGTTAATTAACAAATAACCGAATCCATAAAAATGAATAAAATAACACTTTACAAAAATGCTTGTTTTTCTTTTCTCAAAAAGCAAAAAGTGCTATTGTACTATAGCTGCCCAATTAAATATGTAAATCCAAAACCATCATAAAATATTCCTGAATGTTAAGAAACAGTTTATTAACCTTTACCAGGGTTGCAAAAAATTAACAATTAAATCAATAGGACGTCGTTAAGTAGAATAAACCCACACAAAGTCACTTTTGAGTGATTGAGGTTTGAAGTTCAGACTGATATTCTTCAGTGATGGTGTATTCAACATTTTTGGTATTATTACTTGTCAATGCAAAAACAGATGATGTTTGATTTTATGTTTGGTTATTGTTTTATTGTGTATTTCTTGAATTGTAAACTAGCCTTTGCCCGCGTTAATTTAGCTTTTGTGTAGTCCTATCAAATCTGTAATTTCTTTTTTGTACCCTTAGTTTTATAATAGTACGTATTTGATCAGACTGGGGTTTGGAGTGTTCTTGGTTCCACGGACCAAAAACCGGCCAAGTGCGTGTCTTTATATGTTGATCTACTAATACAGATGGCGCCAAACTTCTAGTCTCATACATTTTGAAGAACGGCCCATACATTGCCGTGTTTAGAGGGGACTAAAAGTTTGACGTGACCTGTGCTCGTGAACCTGTAAAGCCTACTTAGCTTTGATAGTTTTCCTTTTAAATCTATTAAATATACTCCTTCTGTGAATTTTGTCACATATCCATAAACAACCGTTTAGCCGGCAGAGGGGGGGATACTTGACTCTAACAAAAATTTGCGCTTTAAGAACCCTAAAAACACAATGCACAATTATTGTGCCCGTGGTTAGAATCTGTCACTAAGCATAAGATTCTAAACTAAATATCATAAGTAATGAGGAGTTGTATGTTGAAAAATATGCATTTCAAATATCTTAAAAATGTTACTGACTACTGAAACATACCGTTATTTCCTTGAACATATGTCTATTGAATTTTACACACAAACCAAATGACTACTCATTGCGGCCAGTGAGGTTTGTTTGCACCTACCTAGATACATACTCCGACTAAGTCGAATGTTTTTGCCTATCGCGTATGTAATTGTATAGTTAGACAGTGTGTTACCGTTTTTCTAATCCCACTTATAATAATAATATACGTTATATTATAAATGTCAAAGTTTGGTTCGACGTATGGATGTAGTATGTTCCTTCTTCAAGCTTATACTACTGAACAGATTAGGCTGAAACCTGAGCTGAAAACAAATGTTGTATTTTAACAAGAACTGAACAATTTTCTTTTTATATCCTTTAAATTCAATTCAATTGCGAACGCCTTCTCCACGGCTTCTTCATTTCCAAAAGAAGTGATTTAAAACTAAAAAGTTAATAATAATAATAATAATAATAATAATAATAAACACTTCATTGCACAAAAAACACGGATAAATACAATTCACAATGTTGAAAGTACATGGCAAAGGCGGACTTATTTCTAAAAGAAATTTCTTCCAGTCAACCAAAACACAAATGGAGAAAATATGTACAAATTGGCGCTGAAAATTAATTCCAGTACAATATGTTTATAAATAAGATAAATCTACATACACTTATTAACCTAAAAGTATGCCTAACCTAACACCCTAAACACTAACATACCGTACTAAATTAGTACATATATATTTATATATATATATTTGACTACGATAAACTACATAAATACTTACAATATATACATATTTAGTAGCTAAGACTGCTGAGAGGACAAAAAGTGCTTCTTCAAGTTGAATTTGAAAGAAGCAATTGAGGGAAGACTTTTAAGAGAGAGTGGAAGATCGTTCCAAAGTCGAGGAAGAAAAAGTTGTAGGAACATACTAAGTATTATCAGAAAACACCGAATCAAAATTGTTTTATGGACCATTACGCTTTTTTTGTATACCTATATATTAAACCAATCTTATGTGCTTCGAGACATAGGTATTTCAACATTTGTTTAGATTTTACGTTTTTTTTTTTAATATACAGTTGGCCCGTTATGAAATTATGTTTTATATTTACCTAGTAAGAAATCCAAAAAAGAATCATTATCTTATGGTAAAGATTTGCAACTAAAACTGTTGTGAAAATATCGCGGGTGAAAAAAATATTTTTCTGTCCTCTACAAATTTTTTAAACGCTGATTTAAAAAAATTGCGCTGAAAGCCCAACAAATGTTTTATTTTAGAAAGTATTTTGATGAAAAACAAGAATAAAAAGATAGAGGTTTAAATTGTTTAATTGTCTTGGCCTTTTATTTTTAATCTGGATGGACAAAATGTGAACAGAAAAATATTTTCATTATGAGCATTTATTATGTATTTTGACCTCTTCAATTAGGCCACCATTAGTCAAGCAGGACGTAGTTTATTGAAATTTACACTAAGGATTGCTAATGTTAAATAAATAAAGGATTTTGTGCATAAAAAAGGATAAAAAATATATTTGTTCTCAATCCATTAGTTCAAATGAAAGATGTTTTTTTTTGGTGCCATTCATATTTTTCAGAGATTGTTCCAACCCAAACTAATGTAAGCAATTCAAGATGGCTGCACGTACGGCCTTACATTTTGTTGTTCGATGTAGTTTAAACATAAAGACCTGCATGTATTTAATCGGGCGACAAAGTAACTGTACAGTAGGGGATTTCTTAAAAACTAAAATGTATACCATAATTAATAGTTTGCAAACCATGCCGACTAATATCAAAAATCTAAGCAAATAAAAAATAGCAGCTTGATAAAACACTTGTAACTACATTTTTGATTTAAGGTATCAAGACTTTTGTTTCAATATCAGAATTTATTTATAAACGGAAACTTGATAGAGAAAGAAAAGTAAAAGTTTGGCGCTCATAAATTATACAGTTGAATTCTATTTAAAATAATTTGAATGACAAATACGTAATTGAAACTAGCTTATAAAAAACGTATATTATACAACTGTTTAAGCGCCAGTTTTGGAATTAGGAAAATCTCGATGACCGGATAGTTACTAGACATTCACAGTGCCACGTTTCAAAGTTAAGCACTACATAAGAGGCAATCTATGTAACTTTTATTTTTATCACTATCACTCCAAATGAAGAAACGCGCGTACTATAGGAGCGGATTTAGTGCGAAAGAGAAAATAGTATGTTTTATTTCTTTTAAAAAAAACTTAAAGAGCTAGCTAAATTTCCAAAATAAAAAACCTAGATATATTAAATCCCGTAAAAAAATATTATCAAGTTCTCTACATGCTCTTATTCGTCAAACGAGGAAAAAAAGTGTTTGAAGTCCTCATTTCAGTAATCATTTCTATCGAGGCAAGTTTATCCACACGTGTTTTTCAAAAACTAAACCCTAGAATAAATAGTCAAAATACATATACCACAAATATATTACCATTACCTATGTATGTATTTCATGGATAACATCCATCCAAAAAAGCATCCTTATTTAATTTACATAGCCTTTTCATTTGAAATTCTTAACTGTGAAATCGGGGGTGGGTGCTTCAAATAAAGTCAAAAGCATTATACAGAAAAATAAACTCAGGTGTATGATGTTGATTATTATCATTTTGGGTACTTATTTCTTTTAATTTAAAGTAATCAAAATCATGAAAATAAAATTATGATTCAACTTTTAATGTTTTTTTTTATAGTCATTAAAGTTAATGCCATGATTTATCATATGTTTGTAGCCCTGGCCTCTTCACTGGGTACTTGTAGGATTCTATGATAAAATATTGATTTTAACGTTTTGTTTCGCCGAAGAATACCCTTCTGTCCACTCTTTAAGTTCAACCGCGTGTGTTTCCGGGAATAAGTCTTCAGATATTTTGGTTCGTTCACTGGGTAACCATTTCGTTTGGCTGGCACCGTCGTCAGGAAACGTGATAGGGACGTGATAGTTCACGCAATGTATTGTAATCTTTGATAGTTGTAGAAATGTTTCTAAAGCGTTAGTCCAGTCATTATATACATTTGGAAATGCAAATGAACCGAGAAAGCCAAATTTTGGATATAACGTGGGGGGTAGCTAGAAAAGCTTAAGTTCAAATTGTCGACCAAAAAAACCTTGTGGGTTTTCCGCCATCTTGAAAAAAGGGTTAAACTCAGTTTTTTTATCATAACTCCGTTCCCCGTCGAGATACGAAAATTTTTATAGAATACTGTTTTGTTGCTCTTTGTACGATCTACAATTAAGGTCCTATACATTTTTCACGTATCGACCATCGTTATCGAGATATCGATAAAAAAAGCCACAAATTTTGGGAGAAATTTTTTTTTTCGCTATTTCCTTCTTTCTCGCGAAAAATATCGAAAAATGTTTCGAATAAAACTTGTAGAGCCTGTTCACACCTACAAATTCGTTTTTTAATTTTCCATTTTCGAGAAAAATTACGACCTCCAGCGCGCCGCAAAGTGAGTAAGACTGTGCCCGGTTTCGATTTAGCCGCTCGCACGGTTGTATCCACAACGTAAAAATTGATGAATTATTGCTTAAGGGAATTATTGGTTAAGGGATTTCTTGCTATACAAAATAAATGAATAAACCAGCCAAATTATAAATCAAACAAATGAAATTTATTAATCAAAAAATGTTTAAGCAGCAAAAATAATAATATTACACGTGGTCATTTTTGTCACACGTTTTTCTTCGTTTTGATGGTCCTGGCTGCTGTTGAAGTTCTTCCTCGGTACACTCTTTGAGTCGTGTAAATTCTTCAATCGCAGGAAATGATGCTGTGACGGTCGAAAAATCGTAATCTTCATCATCGTGATCGTCATTGAGTAATATCTCGACTTTGGCGACATTGTCGCATGTCTTTCCACTACAGTGCAGGCAAATAACCGAGCAACTAATTCCTGCTTTCCTGCACCCACAAGCAGCCCCACACTTTCCTTTACATTTGCACGAAATTAGTTTTAAAAGTTCAGGTGGAGCGGGTGCGGCTGTGGTGCAAATTGGCTCAAACCCGTAATTCGTCTGTCGCCAACCCCATTCCTGAGGATCTTGAAAAATTCCGAGCCACGTTTGTACTTGTAAATATGTGCGGAAAACGTGTTGGCGGATTGCGTTTTCTGTTGGTGGGAGTAGTGAAAGATTATTCGTCTTATTTGTCGTCATAGATTTTGCAAAACGGTGGAATCGCAAAATATCCATCGTCGTGTCCTCTTTACGACCACCATACAGAGCGATAAGGAAGAGCTTTCCTGCGCAAGCAAGCATCTCCGGATCGACCTTTTCTTGCTTGAATAGTTCTACCGATGACCGCAGGTTCGGGTTCTTCTCGAGGGTGCTGATGAATTTCGACTTTCCAATATTATAAAAAGACGATGTGGTGTCACAACCGCTGAACGCATGGATGAAAAGAATGTTCTCCAGAACAGACTTATCATGCTGGAAACTATCCGGAGAGTACAGTTTTGCCGGTGTTTTGCCTTTAGCTGGTTTGCGAAGAAAAATATTTTTTTTGTCCTGTGCAAGTCCGCAAATTAAAACCAAAAGGACGATATCTTCGCCGACGATTTCCACAGAGTCATGACACGATGCTTCGCTAATTGCTGTGGTTACAATGACAGTGTCAGCATTCGGAAGCACACCACGCAATCACGCCCTTGTTTTTCTATTATCAGAATGTCGTCTCCATACTTCTCTTGCAAGTGTTTTTTAACAGTTCTGATATCCGGAACGAAATCTCCATTTATTTGGCGCATTAACTCGCTAATAAAAAATTGACATTCGTCGGAATTTTCTCTCAGAAAGGAGTAAATTGCCTCCATCGCCTCGTCTACTTTGTCCCCCGTAGGTCGTCCTTTCTTATTCCTCTCCTCAGGTAGTGCATGATATACGTGAGAAATACACGTTCTATGGTATCGAGCTCCTACTGCGACGAGATCAGGTATACCATGAATACGCTCGATGATGGAAGTGGCAAATTCATCGTCACGTCCAGACAAGTATCCCATAATTTTTTCATTCATTGATATTTCTACCACGGAATGAATTTTTTTCCGTCTGTGCACTGGAAGTCTTGATTCGTCGCAAAATATTTCTCCACAAAATAAGCATCGATTTTTAAAATCAAAAGTGGGAACGACCTGTAGTTGTTCATCGGGTTCTAGTTCCTGCGATGGAGACTCGCTTCGTCGAGAAGCAATGGACACTAGGCGTTGGTTGCCATATTTTTTGTAGCACGAACTATGAACACTCACGGAATCAAGATCTTGTAAAATCTTCTGATGATCCACACGTCCTCTTTTCACGCTCGCCGCTAAAAGAGTCTGTACAGCTCTCTTTTTAGCCACATAAACATTTTCAATGAGAGGTTTTTTGCATATAAAACAATCACCCATTTTCACACAAATTTTTCAACACGTACGCTCGCTTCAAAAGACTCGAGAAAACTGACTGGAATGTTCTACGAGAAGGAGCAGATGTTCCGGCACGTACGCCAAAAAAGGGTCTTTTATACCTGACCCATGCCGAAACTCCAACCGTCGCACGTCCGCCATGGCGCGACGCACATTCCGGCGTCGGGCGCATTGGCGCCGACATTGCGGCGCGCTGGAGGTCGTAATTTTTCTCGAAAATGGAAAATTAAAAAACGAATTTGTAGGTCTGAACAGGCTCTACAAGTTTTATTCGAAATATTTTTCGATACTTTTCGCGAGAAAGAAGGAAATAGCGAAAAAAAAAATTTCTCCCAAAATTTGTGGCTTTTTTTATCGATATCTCGATAACGATGGTCGATACGGGAAAAATGTATAAGACCTTAATTGTAGATCGTACAAAGAGCAACAAAAAAGTATTCTGTAAAAATTTTCGTATCTCGACGGGGAACCGAGTTATGATAAAAAAACTGAGTTCAACCCTTTTTTCAAGATGGCGGAAAACCCACAAGGTTTTTTTGGTCGACAATTTGAACTTAAGATTTTCTAGCCACCCCCCACGTAATATCCAAAATTTGGCTTTCTCGGTTCATTTGCATTTCTAACCCGATTTTTCCGACGTAATGACTGGACTACGTTGTTTGTGGCCAGTTGCAGCCCCTATAAACCAATTTAGTGCAAGCGCGAGGGGTCTCTTCGTATAAAAAATGTGCAGACCACATTCTGGCTTCTGATATACGTTTTAGAGGTCCCAAACTATAATATTATAGATTTTGCCAGGATGTCTAGTGGTGCAATAAATTTTCGATTCCCACCCTTCCCATAATGTTCAAAGCCCTTGAATAAACCACTAGTTTTAGCAACGATGCTTTACTAAAAATTCGTGTAAGATGTATGCATAGATAGGTGTAGGCATTAAATAAAATATCAAGTATACCTAGTTATATAACACCCATCTATTGACGTATTTGATGATGAAATACAACTCAGCTCAGTCTTGATTTCTTCAAATCCCTGAAAATTGCAGACTTCTTCGTGAGTACTGAAAACAAATTACAACTGGTAAAATTATTTGCAAACATGCTCCCACATTAGCTAAAATCGACAAACACAATTGTTCAATTCAACATTTGCGCTGCTTTTGATGACCCCACAAGAAGTTTTAAATTACAAGGGTAAATATTAACTGTAGTAACTAATTTAAAATCGAACCACTTAGAGGCTGATTCAAGAATGTTCTGCCAAATATTCCATGCTGTCAAAATGAATAATCACGCGAACATTATCAACGACGTGTAGAGCAAAGAACAACCCAAGTAGCAAAATAGTCCTATAATAATTTTTACTTATAAGACTAAACGTCTTATAGTCATCTAATAGACGCATTGACTTAGATCACTGGTCTTACAACAACATCCTACGTGACGATTTGTGCTACAAGTACTTTCGATCCTATTACTTAGTTTATAAACGTTTAGAGGATTACTTTATACGACTCTTAGTAGACCTTGCAGTCTTATATGCGCATGTTATAAAAATAATTAGCACAGTGACGCTTGTGATCCTATAAACGCATTTAATATGATTGTTTGCTCTTGTTAACGTCTTGTTTTATTCTTCTATTAGACATGTGCTCCTATAAACGTCTTAGATATCTGCTATAGGTAAATAATATTATAGGGCTGATTTTTCTTAGCTGTGACTTGTAATGGATTGTTTGCACCAAACCAGCTCGGACCTTATGGGTCCTACGTTTTTTATTATTAGAGAGGTCGGTCATCCACGGCCATCTTGTTTTATAATTACTTCATTTTATAATTTGTTGGAAAATACAAGAGAAAATAAAAATGGATTTAAACATATGGAAGAGATTTCAGCGTAGTAGCAGCTATCGAAAAAGTCATGAAAAAATACCATGAAATACAATCGAGGTTGGAGTTCAAAGGCGAGTCTGGTGAAATTTGGTGTGGTTCCGTACAACGTCAAATTGAAAAATACATAGAAAAGTATAATATCAAAACGCAAATAAAATGTTTTTCCGACAAAAAGGAAGTACAGTGACATAAAATATATTAATTTAATTATTTTGCATCCCTACAAAGATATATTTTACAAATATTTGAAGTGTTTTAAATTAATTCTCACACTATTCTGAAAATATTTGCATTGATTAAAAATTACCCTACCATAAATTTAATAAAATACCCCAACTGTGGTGCTTGTAGTTATTTCTGTTTTATTTTTCTAAAGGAACCCTAACCTAAATATGGTGACATACTGTACGTATTATAGTCTTAAATTAAATTATAGCATTATAAAGGTTCTGGTAAATGCAAAATTATAGCACGTGGTGGTGAATATACAATTAATAAAAATTATTAAATTTGAAGGGGCATGAAAATATGTTTATTATTATCGAACATTTTATCAATAAAATTAATTTTGCAAGTTGAGTAGGCATTCTATACACAACAGTCAAAGGTAAAAGTTACCTACTAATATGTCATGCTAAAAGATATTAGTGTGGATTACTAAATAAAATATTTTATTATCATTACACCACTACGACACCAATACAAAACGAATTAAAAATGAATGCTCAAGTTACAGCATCACGCTGATTACTGTTGGATTAATTACACCAGTAGTGGCATGCGCTAGATCCGTAGAATACTAACAAGGACAATTTATCTTTAAAAGCACCAATTAAGGTAATTGTATAATTGAACTACACTTTACCGGACTGTAATGAAACGCCTATAGGACGTAATACTCCTATAAACTGCGCCTTAATGCGGTTCTATAAACGTTTTCGGGAGTTCTATCCTCCACCCTTCCATCCTTCAGCCTGTTTCATCCACTGCTGGACATAGGCCTTTCGAGGTTTCGCCACTCTTGGCGGTCCTTTTGGAAGAAATGCCCATACTCATACACGCTGGGCAGGCAGGTTGGTGAGCGCGGTGCTGAAACCCTTGCACCAGTGACGCCGCTGCACGTCACCAGTCTGTTTTATACAGGATGTTAGGAAAAGTACTTCGGGAGTTCTATAAGACAACAAAATACGTAGCCTTAGGACACTTACAGGATCAAATTTTGCTACTTGGGAGTACCCTGCTGTTTAAAAATGTGGTTTTGTGTATTCGAGAGATTAAAGTAAAAAAACGATACTGCGTTAGTTTTAAAAATCTGAAAACTATTTTTGGAAACAACATATGTCTTAAGGAATTGCATATCTGGATACTAGCCGTTATATCGCGCTATTTTATAAATGCATAACATTTGTATACACAGTATAGGTTAACGAGTTTGTAGCTGCATATAATAGAGCTCTATGCATTTGCGCACATCGTACAATGCATGTTTGTCACGGTGATTTCCTTTTTAGAAAAGCTAGTGCTAAATGTTGTAGAACTACTAACATGATTGTAACAAAGGTGAAAGAAATGCTGGAAAGCAAATGTGTTTTCGAGAAAACTAAATTGAGTATCAAAAATCTATTGATTCGTCCAAGTGGTTTGACGTGTTAAAATATTTATTTGCAGTCATAGTCAATCATATTAGGCAAACAAATTGTGTCATTTATAGCTTACAGCAAATGTATTGGGTATCCCACCAAAAAACATAAATGTGAAAAAGGGACCGAGTTCAGTATAAAGGCAGAGAAAGATGGTCGGCTTCGCTAAAAGAAAATCGAGATCACATTGGGTGCCGACGCTTATGGAAACTCTTTCAGTTATAACTGCAATAATGTACAACGTTCTTCAGTTGTTTTAAAAGAAAGTTTGTTAGGGTCCTTGCTACCGAATATATAGAACTTGGCAAATTTTCATAGCTAAAGTTTAAACGTTTTATAGTTACATGCAAATAAATGTCAATTTTTATGTAAAAAAGCAGATATTTTGTAAAAAAAGAAAGTCCAGCAGGCACGAGATCGGCACTACGCTTTGCTGTACCAGGGGCCTTAGAATGAGGCACAAAAAGAGTGTCTTTTGAAAGAGTCTTTTACTGTCAAACTTGATTTTTAGTATGCACAAAATCAAATTTGACAGCTGAAGCCTCTTCCAAAAGTCACTCTTTTTGTATCTCGTTCTAAGGCCCCTGGTCTCCATTTTAACGCCTTTCAGCCCCAATGGCCATCACGTCGGTGACGGACATGGCCTATCCACTGCCAATTCAACTTACTGATTTCTCAGGCTATGTTGGTCACTTTCGATCTCGTTTCCATTTTATCCATCAGAAATATCCCGAGCATAGCCCGCCCGATCAAGCTTTTAGTCCACGTCTCAGTGCCGCATGTCGTCACAGAAAGGACGCTGGCACCATGGATGAACATGCTGGCACGGAACAAAGTTGAACATGTTAGCCATATATACACATACCATAATTAATAAGTCTATGAAGTTACCGAAATTTTATAACAGATTCATTATTTTATAATTCTTGAAAATCAAAAGCTATTTCCATTGTTCTATTCTATCCAAATTCTTTATTGCACACACAAAATTAATAATTACATTGAAACTTACAGTCTATGCAAATAGGCGAGCTTATCTCTTAAAGAGATTTCTACCAGCAAACACTTGGTGATAAAAGCAATTAACTTAGATATATATTATGGTATGAGTACCACAATGTGCACACAAAAAAAAATACGACATAATTTTACAAACAAAAAGAAAAGAAACGGAAGTAAAATATGTAATACTACTCGGTTAACATTGTTTGTTTTTTATTTGAAAGTTGACTTCACGGTTTTAAATCTCCAAATTAAATATTGTTTTTATTTTCAGTTTGATTACTTAAATTAAGTTTCCAAAGACAGTTCGTCTAAAGTGTCATCCGTTTTCATGATAAGATTTGTAATAAATTTTAACAGGTGACACTTTTCAAAAATTAAATTGTAGTTTCTGTTAGCATAACGTTTGACATCTAGGGATGTCGACTCTTCCTAAAAAAAGATAGATTTTGAGAACGATTTCGAATCGTGGCGAAATAATCGACCCAAAAAAAATCGGTACAGAAAACGTCGATTCAAAGTCGCAATAGAAATTCACACAACTAGCATTTTTTATTTTTTATTTATGTTGGTATTCTTAGTAAAATTCTTATGTGTTAATTTTTCCTGAGTTTATTTTAAGTACATTTAGTTGTTTTCTCATAAATATAACAATAATCAAAATATTTGTTAAAGTTTTATTGCCAAAATAACTGAAAATGCACACACGAGAGCATCATTAATATGTTAATATTATATAAAAATATCTCTAAGTCTCAATTACCTAAGGCTCTTCATCACACTTCACACTAATATTACAAATGCGAAAGTTTGTGTGTGTGTGTGTGTGTTAGTATGTTTGTTACTCTTTCACGCTGGAAGAACTGGACAGATTTGGATAAAATTTAGAATGGATATAGATTATACCCCAACTTAACACATAGACTACTTTTTATCCCGAAAAAAAGCATGTCGTTAAACCGAATAACACGCGGGAAGAGCCGCGGGCAAAAGCTAGTAAATAATAATTATGAAATGAAATACTTGCTGGAAACGTAATTAAATGTTGGTACTTTTTTAAATTATTTTTATTTGTGATTTGTTAGCAAAATTTTTCGTGACACCGCAAAAAATCGTGTCCACGATTCTGCGGATGCATGGACCGATTCAAAGATCGAAAAAATACTATAAGCTATATAATAGCTTATTGATTAAATAACGCCCCAACCGAAACGGGGCAGAAATTATATAAACGTGGGTAGACCCGCGAGCAAAGGCCAGTTTTATATAAAACTTTAAAAATACTTACATTTAAACCACAATATATTGTCAAAGGGTAAATGTGGATGGCTTTAGGTTAATCTTCTACACTAATAACAAAGTAGTAGAAAGTCGTGCCAGTATAATGAATATTTTTGCTAAATTTTCAATGAAATATCTTATTAGTATTAGGTATACTGAGGCCAAAACTCAATTTTTTAGATTTTTGCCTGTATGAATGTATGTTTGTCTGCATGTTTGTATTTTCCGCTTTAACTCTAGAACCACTCAACGGATTTCGATGCAATTTTCTTTATTATTACCTGTTCATATAGGCTAAAAGGCTAAAAGGGGTGTTGATAAAAAGCGCCCAAGCCAAAATCGGGGCAGAGATTGAATAAACACGGGCGGTGTCGCGAGCAAAGGCTAGTTAATAAATAAACTGGACTGTTAAAGGCGATGTACACGTATTATATGAGACAGTTAAAAAAAAATCTCGTGACATTAAGAAAGAAAAGCAATTTATTTTAAATACTTCCAACAATACACAAAATAGACATGAAAAATCACACACAACTAGAATTAACAAAGAGTAAGAATGTATAACATAATAAATATAAGTAGCAGGATTTTAAAATTTAGAAAAGGGTGATAAATAAAAAGGGATTCAACTCAGCTTAGTGCTGCGGTAAGTGCCACAGCGCTGTTATTCTGTTGAACCCTGAAACTAAAATTAAAACTTAAACTATACCTATGCTAGGTGGCTTATATCTAAGGATTGATTTATGAACTAGGAATTGGAATGTGCAGGAAGTATGTATATATAATAAAATATATAAAAATATATATCTACAAAAAATAAATATATAAGAATATATAACAACAATTTTTTCTCGATTAGGGTTATTTTTGTTTTTGTTTTTCTAATAGATATTTTTTCAATTTGATCCGAAATGTTTCCTTTGTTTTGCATTCTCGAATGGGAGGGGGCAAATCATTCCATACCTTTGACGCCCTGTATCGAAAACTGCCTTTGAATCCAACCGACTGATGTTTGGGTATAATAATGAGATAAGCGGAAGCTCTTGTAGTATATCGATTGACGATGGAGGACCATTGAAGTTTGTCATATAAAAACTTGGGTTGTTTGTGCTTGACTATCCCAAATAACATGACCGCAAAATGCAATTCCCGACGAGCAGCCATTTTTAATTGATTGCTATCGTTCATGTAAGGCGTGACATGAGTACGAGGAGGGATGTTGAAACAAAAGCGTGTACACGCATTTTGTACCCGCTGGATGAGACGTTGTGACCTTGCCAGTATGCAGCCTCCAAATACTACATCACCATAATTTAATTTAGACAAAATCAAAGTTTCACACATTTGAATTCTAACTTCGACACTTATGTATTTTCTAATTTTATAAAGAAGCTTTAACCTGTAAAAACAGTTTTTGGCCACATTAACAATTAATGCCTTCTGTCTTGTATTGTTTATTCCTTGTACGTAATTTATATGTATCCTTAACCTTTATGTTATGAGGGAACAACATATAAAAACAAGACGTAATCTTGCTAAGTTTTCAGCCCTTGAAAATCAGAGAATACTTGTTTTCTTAGCAAGCCTAATCGAATGAGCGGAGTTTAGTAGAATATTTAACATTATTACGTATTTTATATAAGTATTTAAAGTTTAATATATATAAAATATCAGCTTGTTTTTAAATTAATTAATATTTATTCTTACAATTTTATTTTTTGCAGGTTTATTATTTGATTAAATTTAAGTAAGCCAAATATTACTTTTATTTGTGTTTCCACGTTTTAGATTTATTTCAATTGTTTTGATTTTACATTAAAATCGACTCGTAATAAGTGTGTCGTATATTGTACCTTAATTACAAATATATTTATTTCTTTTCATTTTATTCCAAAAATAACACAATATTTTTTAGGATCAGTATCTTTCTACAGAGTACGCTTTAAAGCGCCTTTACAATACAACAATTTGTTAACGTGCTAAGAAATTGCGAAGATAAATTAATAAGGCGCTTAATATTTACGGTATGAATTTACAATAAACGTGTACATTTAATTTACTTTAAAAACTGTGTATATTTTACGTCGTATAAAAAAAAATCGAGTGTTTAACACACGCGATCCCTTCGGCTTACAAGCCTTCATAGCTCATTTAAGAGAATAGGGCGAGATTTTACAAATTTTACAAAAAATGTTGTCTCATTGGTACGCTAATATTGCATTAAATCGAACAAAACTTTTAAATAGTTTATCTATCATCCAACCTATATTGAAATTTCGGATAAACAACTTAATTATGAAATAAAACTAATCAGAAAACCTGTGGTTTAAGCTGCAAAACGTCCCATTAACACACAGATTTTTCTTAAGTTAAAAACAGCTTTTATTTCTTAGCTTTGTAAAAATAGCGGTAGCCATTGGTAGTTCATAAATATTTGAAAAATGTAGTAGTTTGTTATCTAGGACATATAAATTCTCATTATGAAAAAAAAATATTACAGAAATTCTTTTCTCTAATTGTATGGAGTTTTGCGATTTTTACATTGTGAGGATATGCATATAATAACATGTGAAGATCCCTGAACCGGGTTAATAGAATAGGTAGATTGCTGTACCAGAAAACTCGTCTGGTTTACTTTTTTTACACCTACGCTTAAAAACACAAGTTTAAACTCACAAGTTACTTTGTGTTTGTGAGTTATATCCAACGAGCTATACTATAGTTTGTTGGTTATATCATCATTTAAAGAAACAATAGAATTAAATTATGCAGCTGTATACAAAGTTACAACTACATGCACATGCACAATTTGTCACAGTTGTCAAAAACTTTACAAGTTACGAGACTTACGCGACAATACAAATCGTGACCTCCCCATACTGAAGCCGCGTTGAATATGACGTTTTCAGAAAGTATTATACTTTCACTGAGCTTACACAATAGATACCGTAGTACAAGTTAGTATGTACCTATGATTTTATGTATTCATTGTTAAACAATCGGGTGTCGCAATCAGTTTGCATTTATTTACTTATACTTTTAGAATGATGTTGCAAAATATAATACTTTCGATGATGTTTGTTTGATGAAAAGCATCTGAAAACTTACAAAAAATGTGTTTACTACTATCTGATTCTATAGTATTAATAAAGTAGTAAAAAGTCGTGTCTGTACACTGAATATTTTCGCAAAATTTTAAATGAAATGGGTTATTAGTATTGCACTGGGGCCAAAACCACGTTTTTAAGGTTCCGTAGTCCGACAAGGAACCCTTATAGGTTCGACATGTCGGTCCGTCTGTCCGTGGCTTAGCTTAGAGACCATAAGTACTAGGCTGTAATTTGGCATGGATATAAATATTAATCACGCCAGCAAAATGGTAAAAGAAAATCTCAAAAAAAAATTTTTTGACTGATACACCAAAACTTTTTTTGTCGTCTATCCCATAGTGTGGGGTATCGTAATCGGTATAGGTGTTTTAAAAACTTTGTGGGTGTGGCAAAACTATTTTTCGATATAGGGATCCGTTGGAGAAATATGAATCTTTAAAGTGCTAATTTTTGTTAGAGTCAAGTGTCCCCCCCACCCTGCCGGCTAAACGGTTGTTTATGGATATGTGAAAAATTCACACAAGGAGTATATTTAATTAATTTCAATTTTTTTTAACACATTCTATAAGGGATGCTAATAAAATAACGCCCAACCCAAAAACGGGGCATAGACTGAAAAACGCGGGCGGAGGCGGGCAAAGGCTAGTACTGTTCCCCAAAGGACAATCATATTAGTTTTTTAGAGTCTTAACTATCTTTTTTGTAAAACAATTAAATTCAATAAAAAAAATGATTTGGTTTGATATGATAAACTTTTAAAATGTTTACTTGTAGATACAACCGTAACTTTTAATTTTTATGAAAGCATCCAATCAAAGATGAAATAAAAGTTTGAACGAATCAAACTAAGCTACAGTTTCGAGCTTTTCAAAGAAAATTAAACTTAATGAACTATTGTACCAATTGCGTAATCAATCCTTAACGCTTTCTCAATGAATTGACCTTTTTCTCACGAGCTTTTGATGATGGAGGTAGTGTGAAACTAAAGAGCTTTCGGATGCTTTGTTGTATTAATGGAAGTTAGTTTTTAACTGATGTTTTGTTTATAGAGTTCAAAAGCTCTACGTTCAAATGAACCCTTACCAACCATGATAGAGCTTTCGGTATTAAACATATTGCGCCAAAATTGTTTATTTTATCAAGTATCAAAAGCAGACTTTTTGGGGTTCCGTACACAAAAGACGAAACGATGCCTTATTAATTGTCACTCTGCTGTCTGTCTGTCCGCCCGCATATCATGGGCCTCTAGCCCTCTGGGCTCCATACATGAAAAAGGAGACGACAAGTTTTAATTTCTTTTTATTAAATTATTAGGTGAAATTTTAATAAAATTTGTTTAAAAATAATAATTTTATATATTTGTTTATATTATAAATAAAGATATAATTGCTATATTTAGCCTTTTATTTTTAAATATTACTTATTACAATAAAAATTAAATATAAACACAATTTTCAAAATATTTCGGCCTCTTCTATGAGGCCGTCATCAGTTGAATGATATATATATATATATATATATATATATATATATGAATATATTTGTTTATAAACTAGAATAAGATACCCAGTCATTCAAAAAAATATGGGAGATAAAATTATGATAGGCCGGTTTTATTAATTGCTATTATATTTTCGTGTCTCACATACCCACATGCACAACATATCGTACTTACGCATTTTTATTTAATACTCATTGAAAACCTAACCCATCATTTAAAATACAAAAATCCTCGACACGTTTACTCCCGTTTTTTAGATAGCAAGTGCTACAATTTCATATTTTTTCTGCTTCGGGGATCTTAGTGTTGACATATACAAGGTGTATTGATCTTTTCAGTAATAGTGCTTCAAAGGTGTGGAGCGAGACTATTTAACACGGGACTAGGCAAGCCCACTTATCCCACTCTGCCGAAGTATATGAACAATTTGTGTGCGCGTTTTGTGTTTGTGTTGCAGCTTTTGATTTAGTGTAACATATCAATTTTTCGCAGGAGTGTGCGTGAATGAGTAAATGTGTGCTGTGCGTGTTTACCTCCCCTCCCGTAGAAAACGACAGAATAATTTCAGTACTAAGAGTCACGCTTTGCTAGGTCCCGTGTTAAATGGTCTAAAGGAGCGACCTACCTCCACCTATACGACAATACAAGACGAAGGGTAATTTTCTTATTAAACTCAAGACCCATCTACCTAACAGAAAAACAATTAACGATGCCTTGGTTTTCAATAATCTACGCGTAAACTTATATAGTATTTTTACAAAATTATGCATTTGTTTTGGTATAACACTATTATTTGTTTATTTATTTTGTATAATTGATTATTAGTTTACATTTTTTTTATTCTGTTCATTATTTTTATGTATTTCACACTATACGCTTTTTTGGGTTCCCTTATAGTTTCGCCATATCTGTCTGTCCGTCCGTCCATCTATCCGCAGCTTAACTCAGAGACTATTAGTACCAAAAAGCTGTAATTTGGCATAAGTATACATATCAATAACGTCGACAAAACAGTAAAATTAAATTATAAATTGGGATTTTTTTATCTCATCTATCCCATAGTGTGGGGAATCGTTAGATAGGTTGTTTAAAAACATTGTGGGTATGTGAAAACCATTTTTCGATATAGGGATCCGTTGGAGAAATATGAATCTTTAAGGTGATAATTTTCGTTAGAGTCAAGTGTCCCCCCTCTCTGCCGGCTAAACGGTTGTTTATGGATATGTGAAAAAATTCGCAGAAGTAGGATATATGATTAATTTTAAAGGAAAACTATCACAGCTAAGATGGCTTTACAGGTTTACGAGTACAAATCGCGCCAAACTTTTAATCCCCTCCAAACACGACAGTATTATGGGCCGTTCTTCGGGAGAGCAACTTCTGAGCGGACTAGAAGTTTGCCACGATCTGTATTAGTAGACAAACTTGTAAGATGTACTGGGAAACTACAGAACCCTACACTACGCGTAGTCCGACACGCACTTGACCGGTTTTTTCATTGTAATTTAATTTAAGCTCGAATTTTGTTATATTTAGATTATCTCTGTCAAATTAGATGTAATCAGTTTATTTGAAACGACAAAAATACATATATATTTTTTTTAAAGGTGGCTTGTTGTTTGGTTAATAAGAGTATGTGGCTGAAGCAAATCCTTTCTTTTACTTTTATTTAATTTTTATATTGTCTCAGTATTTTTGATACGTCCTGTTGACTTATTATTGATATTATATTGTCTCTCTTTTAACCAGCAATCAGATTTTTCTTTAAATAAAACTATCGAAGTCGTTTAAATCTGGTCCATTCGGAGAAACAAGCAAAAATATAAAGAGCGATATATATTTCGACCAACTTGTGGTCGTCGTCAGCCGAATAAAGAAAATGTGTTTTTGACATTTATATATAAATTGACATTGACGTACAAAAACCTTTTTAGAATACTTAACTCTAAACTATTATATTCTTAACTAGGGTAAAGCAGGAGTGGTTCGGTGGTTTGGACATATTATGCATAGTATGATTGAAAGTAATATAAAAATAAAGTCAATGTCAATTTATATATAAATGTCAAATGCACGTTTTCTTTATTCGACAAACAACGACCACAAGTTGGTCGAAATATATATCGATCTTTATATGTTTTGTTTCTTTCTATATAAATATATTATTCATGTAAATAGCTACCTTTAAAAAATATTATATGTAAGGTTCTACAAAAATAAGTTAAAATAATTCTAGGGTAGATCATATATCGTTAACTGATCAAATTCCAGAAGAAGAAAAAAAAATTTGTACGAATAATTATTTCACTTCCCAGTACAAAGTGGTTCAATCAGCTGACTAAATTTCTATGGAAAGGTAAAAAAGTAAGCGCAAAAAATCTTATTACGGTGGAATGTTGTAAAAATTTTTCACTTTGAATTGTAGGACCTTATTTAATTTTGTCGTTTCAACTAAACTGATTATCTAATTTGACAGAACCAGTGTGAATAACGATAACTTCAGTACTATATATAGATACATATATCATTGATACCAAATCACCAAGTTTTATAAGGTTATATAAAAACCCAAGAACCAAGCTGGGCCAAAAGAACTCAAATTTGGCACATGTGTAGGTAGAGAAATACAATGACACCTTATTTATTCATTAATTTTCCTTGTGTGAAATGGCAGATGATGGTAACTTTAGTCATCGAAATTACTTTCTAAAGGCACGCAGTATGGCCACATAACTTTTAGTCGTATTCAAGGTCACATCAGTTGTTCCCAATTTCCTCAGTAAGGTGCGTAGCTGACTCATCTCACACTTTCTTCTTTTAGGAATGTGGAATGACGGCATGTTTTTAGGGTTTCATCGAACCGCAAAACCCAAGATAATGCGTGAGAGAAATTACTTTTGAAAAAACAACAGTCCTCAAAATAGCGGACACACTTCAAAAAATTTCACCTTTAAAGTAATAAAAATGATATCACACGGTTGAACTCAGGTAAAGACACACTTTCACACTATTTAAAAAGGTGTGTATGATAAGGCCACGCTTAAAGTTTCCAGTTAAACAAAACTTGTCTACAGGACCCATGTATTCTTACCCCCATAAGTGCGTTGTATTTATGTATATATATATCCACGATTATCCAGTTTTTTTTATTGTTTAGTGTTTTAGTTGATTCTGTTACGGAACCCACAAATTATTTACAGCATCACGTTTGACTTTCTTTATCCTACACACTTATGTACATGCAGGAGTTTGTGATCTCCATCACGATTGGTATCCTAATCATTTGTTGAAAGTGAATTTTTTTTGGGTAATAATTATTATTTTACATCCTTTTCGTGACGACATTAAACACAAAAGAGGTCGTCAGAGGTGTGTCCGAGTATGGGCTGTGGCCATAGAATGTGGGATGAGGCCATTTCACAAAATTACGAAATTATCTCTATGGCGCGCTTCTGCGCATTGTATTTTCATGGTATTTGGCGATGTTGATTCTGTTTTTAGGTCTAATTTAATGAAAAGATTGTCAACAAAATTACAAAATTGAATTAGATGGAGATAGGTAGTTATGACATGAACGTTTGATTGTGGTTTTAATTTATTCTACACAAAATATCGTGATAATTGGCGATATTAATGGGAAAAATTTACTTCTTTAATTAGACATTTTAGAGTTCCGTACCAGAAAGGTGCTAAACGGGATCCTATTACTAAGCTATGTAAGATCCTATTACGCTGTTTGTCTGTCCGTCCGTCTAGCACAGGGGTCTACAGCCTCATCCATAATGGGTTTACGGTTTACTTAAGAAAGTTGAAATTTATACAAAATACGTTGTAGTGAAACACTTACTTGTGGAGATTTGGTGCACATCTAGAGCAAGCCTGGAGGCGGTTCAAAATAAAAGGATAATCCTTGGTAAAAACACTATATAATTTCAATAACTGAATTTTAAATTAACAATCCTGATGTAGAAAAGGCATAAAACACAAATATATAAAAGAGTATTACGTCGGAATCAGAATTTCAAAAATAAATAAAATAGTTAACTAATTTCTATGTTATTTTTAGGATTTTGTCTTTCAATTATAGCTTTAACGACGCTATTCGCTTACGATCTGATAGATTCAAAATTGAGCGTTACAACGAGTTTATGAGATCCCAGAAACTAGCATTACGCGAAGGCGTTAATAGCTCTTAATCAAGAGAAAATATAATTTAAATTGTAAAGGTATTAAAAGCAGTCGTTATCTAGCTTTACATTGATTGATTAAGAATTAACTAAATCTTAGGCTACCGATATATAAACCTGGTAGAAGCGTTTTCCTGACGTCGGAGCTGAAATTCCTCTCTACGGTGTCGCAGGTAGATCCGTGGCTGTCACTGCGGTTTCAACCCGAATCTAAACAGGATAGCCGGGAAAAGGTGGAAGAAAAATGGAAAAAACCCTGAAAAGGAAAAAGCCTGAAGGGTCGCAGGAAAATGAAAAGAAATAGGTTCAATCAACTGCGGCACAAGTGTGACCGGTTTTATAAATCCCAAAACATTCCTGGGATAAGAAATCTAACGCTTACTGGCTTTTTTCACCAAGTTTTTATCTTGTTCGGACGACAATACTCCAAGATGTGACACATTAAGTTTCTTCTAGAGCAGGCATGGGCAACCTTTGGGAAGTCGCGGGCCAAATAATCATATTCTCATGAACTCGCGGGCCATAGGTTGATGTGTACAGTATACGAAAATAACGACGCAATCGGTGAACCGCAGGTTCAACTAGAAAAGTTACAATGTAATATTTTCATAATTTCCAGTTGATGGGAATCTTGTGCCAAATTTTCTGAATCAATTCCACTAATAACTAGACACAATTAATTTTGCAATTTTTCAAGGTTACCCTGGTTCGTGACTTGGTTTTATTGATTTCCATCCCTGTTTATTTGTTAGTTTCATATTTCACTCACTTGCTCCTTTACTCAGATCGGCAAAGGAGTTGCATGAAAACAACAAATCGCGACTTTCGGGTAAAATGTTAGCCTAATTTGAAATTGTTCCTCGCCGCGGGCCGTTTTAAAAACCTTAACGCGGGCCGGTGGTTGCCCATATATGTTCTAGAGTAAGCTGATCCTAGAAAAATTACAATTTGAAGTCGTGGTAACCGAATTCCCAAAAGCCACCATGGTGTGACATGGAGTTTTTAAAATAGAGACTGTGTGGCCTGCTCCGTTTGTTTTTGTAAAAAAGAAAGTCAAAATGTTCACGCAAATAGGAAAGGTAGTAGGATTCCTAAGGATGTGAGGCCGCATAGAATGTAGTGTCGTCATTAACGAATAGGAACCCACTTCAAATCCTGTCTATGATGAGATGAGACAACGTGATCAAACTCACGCAGTCCAGAAATAAATTATGCAACTCTTCATCGGCAATAGAAAGCACACATCCCTATTCAATGATTGGCAATACAAGGATTGATGCAAAAATTTCCTTAGTCCAGAAATCGCTGGAGATGCTTGAAAGAGAAAAAAGTAGCATAACCTCTTCTACTTACTTCATTCACGTGAGCAGCCCACGATGTGTTATCAGCAATGACAACAAGGTTTTTCACAGTTTAAGCGTATATAATGGGTATATTGTTATAGGAAACCTGCGTAAGGGTAGATTTATTCAGGGTGTTGGTCAGTATCTGCTACCAGTGATTATCGTGTAAGGTAGGGTGGTAACCATTTCACTAGGAACTCCACTAACAAAACTAGGTTTCTTTAAATGGTGAAGTAAATAGCCCACCTACTCGAATAAAGATATGCCACGTTGTTTACAAATAGAAAGGCTTTGAATTAACCAGGTCACTGCATGTGTTTACTATTCTTAAGTCTGTCTTAAGTATTGGTTTTAAAGTTTAAGTGCCAGTTAAATGTGTTCGGGCTTATTTGAAACTCGTATTTTGGTTTCGGTTGAACATTTTATGGCGTTACGGTGACTCTTAAATGACCTCAATGATCAGAGTTTTGGATATCATATATTTTCACTTTTTTAAAGTGTTCTGTCTCCAAATTGTCAATTGATGATTTTTTGTGGAATATCTTCGTCAATAAATGATAATTATTTTACTTAAATCTACAAAGTTTTCTTAAAAAAAGTATCATTAAAATCGTTAGAAAATTTTATAATTTCAGTCCCAGTTTAGGTATGTAGATAGACACTACAGATTTCCATATGCTACGATTTTGACACTCATCTTTCGCCTCTTCTTGACCCAATGTAGTCATGAAATTTCTTTCATTCCGGGTAGTTTTGCATTGGCCTCACTAACGGAATTCATTCAAGAAGAAAGACATTCTGGATTTTTCTCACGGCAGTCTGCAGAAGGCCAGTGTCAAAACTTGAAGTGCATCATAAACTGCCACCGCCCGCTGCTAACTGCGCGCGTGCGCTTCCGCTTTCACTTACAGTAAGGTCATCCAGCGCCTTTGAAACAACAGATATATTTTCTTGTATTTCTAAACATTGGTGAGGGTTGTTAGTTCTATAGCCCCAATTATAAAAATAATCATATCATATCATAATATCATTTATTAATTGCTATCTTGTAGTACATTTTGGTCTTCTGGTATTCTATTTAATCTTCATGGTATGACTCGTTTGTCCGTACATCACAGTCATTTTTCTTCGAGGCAGTTTAAACTATTATCTTGAAATATGGAATAGGTAAAGCTTGCTTCACCGCACCTATAGGGGGGGGGGGGCGTATAGATCAAAGAAGCCAAAAAATACAAGGATGTAGGCATAGGCTAATTATTTAGTCTTTGATGTAGGGTATCATCTCAAATAAATTTCATTTATCTGAGGATATCATTGAGATTTATAAATATTATAGTATGATCTCAGTAACGCTGAAAGAAAGTTTTCGAAAATAATTTTTTCATAAACCATTAGCCTATTATTAACTAACTTCTATCTTTATCGCTTTCAAGGGTATCATGAAAATTATGTGCGTCGTCATTTGTGGCCAATCACGGCAGTGGCGTGCGTAGAATTTTTTGCTGGAAAAACAATGAGAAGGTCAAGTTTGACGATAAAAATAACAAAAAAATAAAAAGACAATTTGAAAAAAAAATTGTATAAAATCATGTACTCTAGGCTAGGCACTGCCTAACAATATAACGATTAGGTATAATAAATAAATAAAGATTTTTCAAAGTGACATTTAAATTTTTCTCATATTTTTTTATTGTCAAACTTGACCTTCTAATTGCATTTCCAGGAAAAAGTTCTATGCACGTCACTGAATCAGAATACATTTGAAAGTGACAGCAACAGGGCTTATCAGAATTTTATGCAACAAACCTTGCAAATCTTCTGTTATAAGTTCTAAATAACAGAAGACTTGCAAGGTTTGTTACCGACACAAAATTATTAACCAATGTTATAACTTCTATCATGATGGGTTACTCTCACAGTTAATAAGAACCGTAGACCAAAAGAGTAATGTAACAGGTAATTACAATAATTACATCAATCTCTATGATGTTTAAGTAGCAGTATGCACTCTGAATCGATCAAGAGGTCAGGCGCTCGTTAGGTCTGTAAGTGGGTGATGCAATTTAACGTACAGTTCTCGCAATCCTATTTAGCCGGCGCAGAAAGAAAAAGAAGATGTAGTTTTTAAAGACAGAGAAAGAGAGAGAGCTTCGTAGCTAAGTATAATTGCACGATGTGTAGGACATTGCATACATTGAGCTTTTTTGCGTCGATTTTACGCATAGTGTTTTTCAATTTGACCAATTTGCTTCGGTATTTAAATATTTTAGTGCTCTTTGATGAGTTAAAATTCGGTAGTATTTTCTTTTCATTGATTTTTAGGGGCTAGCAGGTCTTTCTAGACTTCTGTCTGTAATATGTTCTAAACGAACTGCTTTTAAATATCAACTACAATCAAACTGAACTACTACTAACTGTACCAATTTAAGCATTCCACACCTTATCAATATATTCAATTGCATACCAATATATAATATTTATTTATAAGAAGCATTACTTACTCATTAAATTCCCCTTCATAATACACTCAATTCAACAACTACCAATACTATCTCAGTCACAAACATACCCTTTCCCAAAACAATATTACACACAAACCTACACAAAACACCGCCTCACATACACACACCCTCTCAGACACCGCCCTACACACACACACACACACACACACACACACACACACACACACACACACAAACACACACACAAACAATAACCCCTACATATCTACCCATACCCTGCACTTCTCACACACAATATATTATAATTATCTGTTTTATTTTTTATTATCATTATATTTTATTTTCAATATTTTCTTATAACTAATCTGTAGTAACAAATAATTTAAGCGTTTTTAATTATTTTATCTGTTTTTTCAATTTTATCATGTAAAATTGTAAGATTAACTATTTGATAATTATTTTGTAACCTAATCATGTGCGTCCGATATGGAAGAGGTTAGTGCCTGTACTACAGGTATTTTATACTTATCGCAGGTACTAAAGTGAAATTGTTATGTTAGATAGGTTTTTAATATGCCAATAAACGAATTTATTTATATATATAAATCAATAAAAGTTCTCAGGCAGAAACTTGAAGGTGCAGAATACTAGGGGGATCAAAAGTAGTGAGAACGACATTATACTCCATGCTAAGAAAAAATATATATATTGGCAGGCGTAGCTCAGATATTTGTTGTATTAAAAAGAAAAAAATCTTCCATTCTTATTTGTTTTTTTTTCTGAATGTAGTAATTTGTTTGCTTCGTGCTGAAACGTGTTCTCTAAAATGGAGAAAAACGAAGCGCGAGCCTTTATTATATACCTCTGTTTAAATATGTAAACGACGCAAGAGATTCACTTCGATTTAAAGGCAACATTAGGAAAGTCTGCTCCGCCGTATTCCACTGTCGCAAGGTGGGATTCTCAATTTCGAGTAGGGAGAACGAGCACGGAAGACGAACATCGTTGCGGCCGTCCATCGACGTCAGTCACCTTAGAAAATGTTGTGAAAATCGAGAAAATTGTATTGAGCGATCGAAGAATTACCATTCGTTACTTAGTTCAAGAAACGGGCATTTCATATAGAAGTATTAAAATCTATATTGAAACAATATTTGAATATGAGAAAAGTCTCCGCAAGTTGAGTGCCGAGAATGTTAACCGACAGTCAGAAACAAGATCAACTTGACATTTCGAAGACATTGTTGGACAAGTTTCAAGAAGATTCTGAAAACTTTTTGTCTCGTTTCGTAACAATAGACGAAACATGGGTCCATCATTTTGATCCCGAGACAAAACAGCAATCTTCGCAATGGAAACGGTCATCATCACCGACCCCGAAGAAGTTTCGTGCCGTGGCATCGGCTGGCAAGGTTATGGCCTCAATATTTTGGGACTCAGAAGGGATATTGTTGATATTGTTGATAAGGACATGATATACCGGGTGTAAATAGACTGCTACCATTAAATTAAACCACTTATTCTACAGACCCTAATGAATCACTTTTCCCAAGAATAATACCCGCGCCCACCCTTATTTTGGGAAATAATTGAGTTCCAAACGAAACCGCGTCAACCACTATTACTGGCCAATATTATGCAGCTTTAATTCCCAAGTTGAGGAATGTCATTAAAGAAAAAAGGAGAGGGAAACTTCGAAGGGGCGTGCTGTTTCATCACAAACAGCTCGGCGGTTGCGATGGCTGCCATTCAGCAAGCTGGCTTTGAATTGGTTGACAACCCCCTTATTCACCCAATCTTGCGCCTAGCGATTTTCATCTGTACTCCAAATTGAAAGAATACTTGAGGGGAAACAGGTACGAAGACGATAACGAGGTGATGGATGCCGTGGAGAGCTTTTTGCAGGACCAAGATAAAACTTTTTTTTAAAGGGATTTAATTTATTTTAATTTTAAGCCTTGGGAAAGCTCTGGATTCGGTGTGTAGAGAGACTCGGAGACTATGTAGAAAAATAAATTATTGAGTTATCAATAGTCATGTTATTCTATCTCATTCTTACTACTTTTTGATCCCTTCGTGTGTACTAGAAACCTAACAAAATCCTACATTCAATACAGTATTTTAAAAAACCAGCCAAGTGCGTGTCGGACCACGCGCAATGTAGGGATCCGTAGTTGCCCAGTACATTTTTTAAGTTGGTATCTTAATACAAATCGCGCCAAACTTCTAGTCCCATACATTTAGAAGAACGGCCCATATATTGACGTGTTTACAGGGGACTAAACGTTTAGCTCGACCTGTACTCGTAAACCTGTAAAGCCTACTTAACTGTGATAGTTTTCCTTTTATATTCATTATACATATATACTACTTCTATGAATTTTTTCACATATCCGTAAACAACCGTTTAGCCGGCAGGGGGGGACACTTGACTCTAACAAAAATTTGCACTTTAAAGCTTAATATTTCGCCAACGAATCCCTAAATCGAAAAATGCTTTTACACAACCATAATTTTTTTAAAGAACAATTCAGCAATCCCCAATTTATGTGTATGGGAGATACCCAACCCAATGAATATTTTTTTCAATATTATTTTTGCCGTTTTGTCGGCGTGACTTATACGTATATCCATACCAAATTAAAGCTCTCTAGTATTAACAGTCTCTGAGCTAAGACGTGGACAGACGGACGGACAGACGGACATGGCCAACCTATGAGGGTTTTTTGTCGGACTACGGAACCATAAAAATGTACTTTGAGACTAAAATTTCGAAAAGAATCTGTGTATCTTTTTTGACGGGACCCGTTTATGTAACACGTAAACTTACGTTCCTTTTTATTATGTACTTGTCGTTTTTCTTTCTTTCCATTTTTGGTCCAGAATGCCATTTTTACTGTTTGATGACTACAATAAAAAACAAATCACACGCTTTTTTGACAAAAGGGCCTGAGAATTTCTAAACAACTACTGAGTGAAAAATATATTGATGACCTTAGATAGAAAGTGGGAAAGTTTTGAGAAGATTTTTCTAACAGCTAACAAAGGCTATGGGTCAGAAGTTATCGCCTGTCAATAACGATGAATAATATTCTCTTATTGTATTATTTATTATATCTGTATCTAATTGAAAGACACTTCCGCGTGAGATATATATTTAAATATTTTTATTAGAGTTGCTGCTATATGCTAAATTATGCCTGCACCCAGTTCTAGCCGTCTTGAATCTTATACCTCGTTCTAGCTTTTTATAGCTATATCCATATTACACAATTCAGTGACATCACAAATGAAACTTACAAGTTTTTTATAAGCTGGCCGCAGAAATAAACAAAATATTCAGTTTGATTACTTGTCGAATAATGTGACACAAGATATTAATGCCGAAGATATAACATAAACAACAGTTTTTTTAAGCATTCCTAATCTGTCAGATGGATTAGAGCTACGATGTAGACTGCGATCTGTTTTTTATGTATAATAATAACTAACTAAGAGGGTTAAATGGATATGATAACGCCAGAACTTTACTTTAAGCATTATTAATATACCTATTGTAGATAGATTAGACGGAATCTTACCAGTTTTTTGACTTTTCATTTTACCACGACATTTAGGATTAAAACTCTATGAAAATTGTCTTTATCGCTTATCATTAAAGTCAGGGCAAGAGGAACGATCAAATTTTGGTAGTTTTCGTGGCTCATCAAAATTTAGGTCCAATACAAGTAAATAAAAGTTACCCAGTGAAACATCAAAAAACCAATAATATTCTTTTCGCATCTATAAAACCTATGTGACGGATGTTCCGAACCAAGTCATCATCCTGTTTATTTCTCCAATTGACAGTCCACCATCTCAACGTGATGATAAGTTCATAATCTGGTATAACAACAGCAGCCCTTTTTGGCATACCCTGGAAGGTATCTATGACCTTGCAGTGATCCAATAAACTGTCAGAAAGTATGTTTGCTTGAGCTGATCAGTGACCGTTCAAATAGTTGGAAAATAGATTATGTATCAACCTTAATAAAGGCTAAAAGACCACCTTTTAGCACACTTTAGTCAAAACAAAAAAATGCACCACAGCTGTTTTACCTACTATTAGGCTAGAAATGCACCAACTGCATGTGTAAACTTTTCTATTGGTAATTATAAATTTCGTCAGCAGAATTACTAGTTTCAGAAATAAAATCTTGTTCTAGAACTCGTTTTCATCTGATCCAGTCCCTAACGTACAAGTCCAGGCATGTGTAATGTAGATGACTGGATTAATTCATTTATTAAAATTATATTGACAATTATATTGATAATTTTTTGTTAAATATAAAGTAACACAAAACATAAAAAGCTAGCGATCAGTTAAAAATGTAGTTTTAAAGTGAAACTGAGACAGAAAGTTTTATTTTCGGGGTCGCTGCATGCTTTTCCGGTTTTGGAATATACCTACTAGACCTCGAACTTTTATATAAAAAATAGCTACATATTAAATAAGGCTGATGCTATTCGAGAGCTCACCATTTATATATATTTCTTTACAATGGTTTTACTTTTTTGTATTTTCGCTTGTGTTAAGTAGATTGTGGGAACATTCCAAAAGATAATCTGGTAATAACAAAGAAAAACGAGCCGTTAGTCAATATTATGAACAAAGCACGCATTAAACGAAACTTCCGATACGAAATTTCACTACCGGACGCCAATCCCACGTTTCACCTAGCAACTTTATACAAACTTATGAAAACCCAAACATTCTCACTTTTCCCCCCATCCATTTACACGTACATCAGAAAAGGCCGACTACGGTGCGTATACGATGGCGTAAACGTCGCTTTCTAACATTCAATATTTATTCTTCTACTTATCCTTACGTCTACAAGCTGTCGCTTGAAAGTGAGATTCGGCACATCATTTAGCAGTACCGACCAGACGCCGAAGGGTACACACATCTTTACGTCATCTGCCGAAAACCGTAGAGGGGATCGAAGGATAAAACCCATCAGTTATTTGGGAATTCATCACAACTTGCCTGTTATCGGCGGTCAAAGCATCAGGCAGAAAACTAAAAATAAATATGTGGTCTAAATTAGCCGTGTTAGCCATTCTGGCGACAGTGAAGTGTACACCGGTGCCTGATAATGGAGTCGCGGAAAACTTTGTTAGTGCAGTTTCAGAGTGCATTGAAAAAGATACGTCGTTGTGTCTTAAGGTGAATACAAACAGTGGTTTCCAATGGATTTTTGTGTTCGGAGTAGTGAAGTGACTTCCTTTGTGGAAATTCTGTGGTCGATATTGGATAAATCTTTTGGAGCTGAGATAAACTAAAAACAAATAACAAATTATCTAAATGTTAATATTGCTACTGCAGTGAAAAACGAAAATTTTGTTCCTTATTTTGAATCTTTTTATACTTAATTACTGTAAAATTAGACCTTTATTTCGTTTTATTTACGATTTTTCCCAAAATATATTCTCAACACTGACAAGCCAAGCCGTAAAATCAATGTCCATTGCAACTTGTATAACATTTAGCCTTTCTTTGACAGGAAAAGGCACTCAAATTGTCTGAGCGCTTAGCTTACTCCAAAAGCCTCGACTTGTTCGAAGGTATGTCACTTGTCAACACTGGATCTTCGAGAGCAGCTCGCAGCTATGACCCGCTCTCTGAAGAGCCTAAGACAAGGGAGTCACAGCTTGAAGAGAGAATAGTGGACAATTTCGGCGAGTTATTGGAGAACCACGTACTGCAGATACGTTTGTCTGAGGGAGAAGATGAATCCAGGGGATTAGACGAGGAAGGTATGAATCTATAGATATATTCAGGAAAATAACGGTGTTAGCAGTTTACCAATAACCAAAGAATCATAAAGCTTTTGTGTCCCAAATTGTAATACCCTTTAGCATTTAAACTATACAAAGCAATTTAAAGCTTGTCTGTCACGCATTCATGCTATTCAGAAGAAGTTGATTGATGATTCTTAGATACGGACATGAATAAGTTAAAAAATGACAAAAATGCTCTTAAATATCTCATACAAGCTAATAGTATATTATATCTATCAATCAGATAGTTAAACTAAAGCAGCATTTAAGTATCCATCCATCCATCAGCCTGTTACGTCCACTGCTGGACATAGGCCTTTCCAGGATTTCGCCACTTTTGGCGGTCCTCCTGGAAGAAATGCCCATACACACACACGCTGGGCAGGCGGGTTGGTGAGCGCGGTGCCGAAACCCTTGCACCAGTGACGCCGCTGCCCGTCACCAGTCTGATTTATATAAGGCCCGGCAATTGGGGATGGATATACCGCCATACATCGGTCCCAGGCAATGGTGGGCCGCCTGGTTTTTTTGCCTGAGAGCTGTTCTCTTACTCTCCCCCGAATAACTTCGGGAGGATTTCCGAGTAAGATGGTGGTACCTCCACAGTCGAGCTCGGCATTAGCTCTACCACCTAATATTTAACTATTCCTTTAATAAATATTTTTCTTCTCTCAGGCCGTGGTAAGAAGAAGAAGAAGATCAAGCAGCTGCTGCCCATCCTCCTCCTACTGAAACTGAAACTTGCTGCCCTCATTCCTCTTTTCCTCGGGATCATTGCCTTCGTTGCCATCAAGGCCGTCTTCCTCGGCAAGATCATGTTCGCCATGAATGCTATCAACGTCATCAGGAAACTCCTCGCTAAAGGCGGTTCATCTGGTGGCTCTGCGGTCAGCTACTCGCCACACCCTCACCATGATGAGCATCCTGGGTACAACTACGAACCAGCAGGAGGCAGCCAAGGCTGGAGCCGAAAGGCCAGTGATGCCGCCAGTCTGGCCTACTCCGGTCATTTACCAGAATGATCTGTAGATAAATATTTTAACGTAATTTATTTTGTGCGTGCTATTTATCTGTGTGAATGTTTTCGATTTTTGTTCTGTTATATTTATTACAAAGTTGCCATTGATGCTGTACCTCAGTATTTATAATTTAATAAACAATTTAATTTAAGGATTTTTTTATTTATTTCTACGGCTTTTTGCTACCCGAATATAATTAATATAATTGATAGTGACTTTGAGCTTAATAGTAAGTCATAAATTCCATGTCAAGATTGATTACTGAAATTACCAAAACAAACAATCAATCAACTTCAATCACGTTCTGTAAAGAAGTTACAGATTGTTGTGAGTTTTCACACTAAGTAAGAACTATAAATACCAGGCACTTATACGTATATCGCCTTTATTTCCGTGGAATTAATATCCACGTAAATTACATTCATTTTTATTAGGTGCCGTAATCAACAATAAAATTATCAAATCTGTTTAATTTAAGAATGCAATTATATTTTTCTGTTGTATTTAATCCTTTTATAATGGCCCCTTGCAAATTTATTAAACCAAGAGAAACTAATATTATGCAACTCCAATGTCCGATCAATCAGTAATCTGTGAATGTACTCGTATATCAAAAAAGACGTTCATTTTCACAAAGAAGTTGCTGAAGTGGAAATAATATATGGGGTAATATTTTTTTAACAATCTAAGGGGTAAATGTGACAGACGGACGGACAGACAGGCAGACAGACAGACAGGCAGACAGACAGACAGGCAGACTGGCAGACAGATAGCGGAGGCTTGGTAACAGGGTCCCGTTTCCCTTGGCGTCCCTTTGCTTTAGGTACGGAACCCTAAAAAGGGTTTGAAGATTTTATTAGAAAGCCCTGCTATCAGGCCGTCCACAACATTCGTATTTAGGGTACCGTATCCAAAGCGTTCCAAACGGGACACTGTGTTACTAAGCCTGCGCTGTCTGTCTTTCTGCCTATCCTTCTGTCATAGGGGTCAACAGCTTCAACCGTAACAGGTATAAAGTTGAAATTTTCACAGAATACGTGTTACTATAGCTTCTATCACGACAAAGAACAAAATATGTAAAAATAAGAATATTAACCGGGCGTCCCCATACAAGAAACCACGAAAAGGTTGCATTATTTAAACGTTATTGGTTTTGTTTCTTACTTAAAAACGGTAATACATACGAGTTTTAAATTTAGTCAGATTGTAAGACATACTTTAAATCAAAACAAAAAGTAATAAAAAGTAAGGTTCCGTACGCAGACGGTGCCAATTTTTTTTTTCAGGTGCTAACATTTTATCGTCTCGTTTTTGTAGCCTTGATGTTGCTTATTGGCATGTTAATAATTACCTTAATGTTTTAGGGTTCCGAAACTGTTTTGTTCCAACCCTTTGCGCGCTAGTCCCACTCACACATAGCTTAATTATTTTAACGTTATTTGTTTTAGCTCTATCTTAAAGACAGTAATACATGCAAGTTTCAAATTTGGTCACATTATTGTACATACTATAGAGTAAAACAATAAATGTTTCCGTACTTAGAAGATGCTGAATCTATATTGTTGATATGTATGTTTTAGGATTCCGTAAACATGTAGTGTAGTGGCATTGAACCCTTTGTGCGCGAGTCCGACTCGCACTTAGACAAATTTGTGTTTTAATTGGTGGTCTCAAATAATTCTTATAAAATCGATAGGTGACATAAATACAAACGAAAAATATTGTTTGGCTAAAGCTCGTTAAGTGTCATATTTCGAAAATACAAGCAACCAAAGTTTTACCGGAAAAGTTAAACTATGAGCGAAATTGCGCACCATGCACTTAATGCGTCTCGCTAATAGAGGAGTGCCACACTCTAAAAATGATTTATTTCTTGTGCTATTAGTACAACTTTGGTTGCTTATATCTTCAAAACGTGACACTTTTTTTTGTTGTATTGATGGCAGCAATCTATTTCAATAAGACTGTCAGAGACCGTTATTTAAAAATAAAATTGATATAACACTACCAAGATGGCAAAATATTCAAAAGCATATTAAAAATAATGTCTCTTTTGTTTTTGTTTTGTTTTCTTTAAACTGGTTAAGAACGAGTAGAACTCGTGCCCTAAGGATTGTGTACATACCATTCAAAATGGGCAGTGCCCTGAGGGTTCCGTACATACCATTAAAAATGGGCAGTGCCCTGATGGTTCCGTACATGCTGTTTAAAATTAGTTATAATATAACTAACCAAACTAACCTGACACTTATTATCTATTAAACTCCATGTATCCGAAGGGTCTAATAACGTTGATCCTCCGGTTCGGTCCGGAACAACCTGTTCGTAAAACACTGCCCAGAAACCATGTCCACCGAAGCGAAGTGGACTGGTGGAGATGGCTAATTAACGAAATCCTATTGGTGCCTTACGATACATCTCCTCTACTCTCCGCTTTGAAGGATTGCAGTTCGAAGGGTTCAGTTTTTCCATACTAAAGTACGGAACCCTAAGAAGGGTGGTACTGATGAGTGAGAGCATAATTTCAGTGGAACGTGTGTTACACTCGCTCACCAACCCGCCTGCCCAGCGTGTGTGAGTATGGGCATTTCTTCCAGGAGGACCGCCAAGAGTGGTGAAATCCTGGAAAGGCCTATGTCCAGCAGTGGACGAAACAGGCTGATGGATGGATGGATGGTGTGTTATACTACTACTCAGCTCTGATACTTTTTTTACTACATGAATCGAACTGGCGAAAAGTTAATACTTTGACTTAAGATAAACCGAGATTACACCTTTAGGTACAGATAGTGAAATTTGAAATTTGCATATTGTTTTACAGTAGCTAAAGTTAAAGAGACCCTTGCAATTTCGTAACATCTGTCTGTCTTCTAAGGATTGGGAAAAGATAAATTGAAAAAAATCAGGACCTGTGGTTGAAATCGCAAAATATTTTAAAATTTTCAGGTAGATTGTGAGGTGGTTAAATAGTTATTTTAAAATAAGTTCTCGAGTTATTTTTTATAACAGTCCTTTTTGACAAAATACATTTTTAAAAGTTGAAAAATAAATCAATTTAAATACCAAAAAATAAATCATGTTAGCGACCATATGAATATAATTAATATACAATTTACAGTACAATTCTTAACTAATAATACCGATATTCAAACGCGATCAAAAAGGTCTTTGAAAAACATGTTACCTATTATAAATAAAAAACCGGCCAAGTGCGAGTCGGACTCGCGCACGAAGGGTTCCGTACCATTATCTATAAAAAACAGCAAAAAAATCATGTCTGTTGTATGAGAGTGCGCGGGTCCGACTCGCACTTGACCGGTTTTAGAATTTTTTGTTATATCGGTAGCAGAAATACATCATCTTTGAAAATTTCAACTGTCTAACTATCACGGTTCTTGAGATGCAGTCGAGATAATTTGTAAATATTTTTAAATAAACCAAAAATAAAAACAAAATAATGCATAAACATAAATAATAAACATAAAAGTGCATAAACCTATCCAAACATAAGACGGTACGAACGCAACAGATAATAAATTAATATTTATGAACGAAAAAGTTATCTATGTCAAAAGTTTAATACGCATGCTGGCTCAGTATGGTACCCAATTGACCGGTCTCGACGATATGGCATCCAAACATTGAAAAATGCAAATCAAAAAAGAGCAGAAGGGGGGGCATTGAATAAAAAAGTCTTGGTGTTGGAACTTAATAACAGAACCGAGATCGGTTTCAGTGAAGAAAGTTGTGCAAAGAGAAAGGGAAAATGAAGCTCCTTTGGCTTTTATTTGGAGTGTTCGCTTTGGCTCCTTGCAATGCTGAAGAAGACTCCGTCTCAAGGCTGGTGATCAACACATTCGTGAATTGCTTGAGCAGTGATCTTAGTTTGTGTTTGAAGGTACAGGATCGTGTAAATAGTGATTGTGATAAGGAAGAACATTTACACAACGACACGAGCGCTTAACCAAAAAAAGTTCCAAAAAAATTTAGTTTCTTACATTGAAGTGTACCTCAGTTGTGTTTTCGTGGAAGTGTTACAAAGCTTTTTAAGGTTGATCTCACGATATATTCAGCGAATATTGACTGAGATAATCATGTTGGATTTGTGCGTGTCGAAATGTAAATTAAATCATAATCTTAATAATAGGAAACAGCGCTTATCAATATCGTTTCATTGCTATTGCGGCCGTAAAATAAATTAATCAACTTAACTAATAGAGTTTTACTGACAAACAAATAAAAAGGAGCTTTATAAAGATATTTAATAATTATTTATGAAATTAAAAGCCTCCAAAGCTCTCTCGGTCATTCTGAGGTACTCTTTTTATCAACAAATAGTTATAAAATAAAGAAAGCTTTCAAACTTCATGCCCATTCAAGTAATAATCCAAAGATCACACTTAAAGAACAATAGGGTTGTATGTTTTTGTTTAATTATTATTTTTTTAGACAATAAGTGAAAATATTTCAGCTACCGGTCTCTGGTAAATATAGAGCAATATTTTCTCATATACTTGAACCAAGGAGTATTAATTTGCTAAACAAAGATTATTATCTGAAAATATAAAAAAACTTACTTAACGACGCAACACGTGTATGAGCGTATACGAGTAAAACATAATTTTTATTAGAAAGTTAAATTAATTCCTGACCTTTATAAAGATTTTTCGACTTTGCAGGTCTCCCATTTTTAGGGTTCTGATAGCAAAAAAACGAGTTTACCTATGTGACTGCATCACAAAATATATACCATCACAATAGATATTAAATTATATAATATTACACTCTGCCCATATATACTGCATATATATTTTCAATCTATCTTTATATGGTATATATTGAAGATAAAAAATAAATCCTGAAATAAACTAAACCTTGAGATTGTTGAATACAAAAACAATAATTCCAAATTTTTCTTTACAGGAACATGCTCTTAAAGCAACTCAACGCATTGGAACCCTCCGGGCATTAAAGATCACCGAGCAGCTGACTCTGATCAACCAGGACCCGAAGGAAGCCAGGAGCTTAGAGCCGCTGTCTTCTGAACTCGCGTTGAGAAGAACGCAGGTCTCCCAACGTCTGTGGGATAGCGCTTCTGAACTGCTACAAAACTCTGATTTGGAGTATACATTTGATGATGATGAGGAAGAATCCAGGGCTATTGGTGATGGTGAGTGTTGTCTTTTTAGAGTTTCGTCAAAATGACTGGCAAATAAAGCAAAACCTTTGCAAAATGAAACATGCTAATTCCGCGTACACTAACTACAATGATAGTTGGTGTAAAAATTACAAGTAAAATTACAGCTGTTGTCGTTGACCCTTAAACTTACGCGTTACATTTTGTTGTTCATTTGTAGAAAAGTCTCACATTCTACATAGTAAATTTAAAGACCGTTATAACCAGTCATAGTAGTAGAATAACATATCGAGCGGAAAGGGATAGTTTGGAGCCGAAGCGCAAGCAAGGGCCCTAAAAGCACTGTACGAGTATAAATGACAAATCTTCTTAATTCTTTAAACTAAATAAGAACAAATAAAATTAAAGTATCTTGTTCCTTATATTAAAAGCTGCGACTGAAGTGTAAAGTTGTCTAATTTGACTATCGATTTACCATGGATATGTTCTAATATCTTTACCAGATACCATTAGAAAATGCCGATATATGATTATGATATTTTTTTTATGCAACAAATTTAAACAAAATTTGCATAAACTGTAATGGTACACTAGATAAAGTTTTTTGTATAATATGGTTTGTACGCAATGATACACTGCACAGAGTTGTCACCGTTGAAACCATTTAAATGCATAGACTTTACGCTGTACCGCAATTTCAAACCACGGACCTTCAAACGGACATAAGGATATGCATGCTTTACTGTTTTAGACTAATATAGAGGTAGAGAGCCGATTGTTTTAAATTTTGAATTTCCAATAATTTTTTTGCGTTCATAATACCTCCTTAACTCCTTTCGTCAAACAAAAATTAAATCGAAGCGGGATATAATACATTTTCGAACGACATTTATCCTTCAGGATGTCTCATAAGAATTTGGTAAAAGCAGTAATACATATAATTAAGCGACATGTTAATAGGCTTCAACCATTCATTGGCCGTGAAAGTAGCCTTGAAAGGAAAGTAATGCCAAAACCAGCCATAAAAATTGGTAGCGAAAATTGTGATAAGAACCTGTTTTTACGAATAAATTAACATTCACTTTCGTCTTCAAGAAGCCATTTAAATGGAAATCAATTGGCATAATACTTAAACAATAATTCTTCTTTTTCGATATCCGTCAATAATATAATAATTTTGAAATAATACAATTTCGATTTTTATAACTAAGGTATGATGATTGAAGTACTTATAAAATACATATGTTTTATATAAGGAGAATCATAGTTAATGAACTAATTGAAAAAATATATAATTCAATTAAATTCTAAGCTTTTAACTTATTAAGGTAATCACAGCATGCGTATGTAATTTTAAAATTACTATAACTACTTAAGCAAAAATGTACTAATTCTAATAAAATGCTAAAGCGAATAATTAAATTCTACCAACCATGCCCTGTAACAGTTAAGATATTGTACATATACTCACACCTCTGGTAGATTAAATAAGTTATGCTAAAACTTTACAATACTGAGCGAAACATCCCTGTTGTCTTGACAAAACTATAAAACTATCTTTTAATCAGTTTGTGTGACAATCTTTCCGTTTATTTACTTGAACAGTTTAGCCTAGGCTAGAATTACAATATAATTTCTTCCCTAGAAAGCCTTCTTTATGAAGTCTTCTAGGAAGCAGTAAAATAGCAAAATATAATGATGTCTCTTGTTATAAGCGAAAGTCAGATTGACAGAAAGTCAGATAAAACTTACAGAAATGTATAGAAATAGAGAAGAAAAGTCAAGTCAAAGAATGGTCAAGTTAATCTGTAAGAGTAGCTCTTTACATAATTATAATCGGCGCGCAATGTGCAAGCGACTGTATTATGTGACAGATAATAAGCTTTTTACATTAACGAATTTCAGCCATCATCCGGCTCTAAAACCGTTAAATCGGAAATTGATTGCTAGGTCTAAATATTGACAAATTAGACTTTAGTTTTTATTGGCTCACTCGTGTTTGGGGTACATACCTTACCTTACCTTTTTCTTCTTTTTGTTGTGTCAAAGGTTCATAAGGTTCACTAGTTCATTAGGTTCAAAGGTGCACAGTAGTAGGCAGCCTATACTAAGGTATACCTTACCTTATATACTTTCAATAAAATGGAGGGTTTGGTGTTCGATGTTTACTTTTTCGCTTCCCATTAAAGAAATAAAAACTCTTATAGTAAAGCTTTGATGTATGTATGTCCTTCTGTCCGTTGTTTAGGTTACAGACGTGTAAAATTTATCCGAAATCCTACAAAAAATCTGCAAAGTTTACTTTAATGTTTCATTTTTCTAATCCACGTATATACCAATGCAGCGTATTTTTAAACTCGTATTATTATGTTCTCAGAATGTATTCGATGATTATGTTAAACAAAATCCTATCGTCACGCCATGAATCCCCACGAGGGTATTATTGGTACATTCGCTTTTCACCGACGTATACGTCCCAAACGTGATGGGTGGTGACCCCTGTTGCCGTACTTCTGACACAAATGGAGCAACACTTGATACGCCTTCCGAAGCACGCAGACCAATCACAAACATAATATGCAACACGGGAGTTGAACCTCCGAACTCTGGGTTAGCAGGCAACCACTAAGACGGACATATTTGTATTTTTCAAAAACCAATCAAATTCTCAAATCATTAGCAAGTATTTATTTCATTCCAGTCGAAGAGTCCCGAGGCAAGAAGAAGGAAAAGAAGAAGAAGATCAAGCTGCTCCTCTCCCTTGCCATTCTCGCTAAGATTAAGGCAGTAATCCTTGTTATTGCCTTCCTCGGTATAATAGCCGCCTCATTGTTCAAGATCGCTTTAATTGTCAAGATTGCCTTCATCGCCAAGGTCATTGCAATTATCAAGGCGCTCCTGGCCAAGAAACACATGCATGAGGAGACTTGGATCCCTCATCATGAGGAGCATCACGACCACCATGGTGGCTGGGAAAGTGCTGCGCCAGCTGGCTGGTCCGGCGGTGGCGGTGGCTGGTCCAGATCTGCTGCCCACAACCTCGCCTACTCCGCACACAAAAAGTAATCTAACCAAAAAGTATCTAGTTTATTTATGGCCAGCATTTACGTACTAATTTATTCTGATTGATTATTTGTGTGTGTGTGTGTGTGTGTGAGTGTTCGTGTATGTATTGTGTTTTGATTTATTTTTAGATTAATGTTTTGAATTTCTTTTCGGTCATTTTATTGTGTAACTAACCTAGTTGTTAGCGAAATAATCTGACTGAACAGGATTGTTTTAATTTATAATTGTTTATTTGTGATATTATTTGTATGTAATGTTTTTATTTCATTGTTCGAGTATGTATTTTAAGTATTTTTAATGTTGCACTTCTGTCCATATTTAGTGTAGGAGTAAAAATAATATTACTAAATACCTAAGATAGTTTAGTTATTTTATGTACATACATACATGTATTTTACGAGTAGCTATTTTAAGGGTATATATCTATGTACCAAATATGCGATCTCCGCCTCGTTTTATTTATTTATTTATCTTGTTATTTGTATTCAAATAGTTTATTGCATTTTGAGATCAGTATTTATTAGGTATATCTTTTTTTGTATCGTGTATCACGAACGTATGTGTATGTAAGATATTTGTTTTTTCGTTTATTGGAAAGTATGAGTGTGTGTGTATGTGAAATTTTGTTTATTATTAATTTGTTTATTATTCAATGAAATAAACATATAAACTTGTTAAATGGTGTCCATTTTACTTGTCCACCCTTTTCCCTAAAACGGCAAATTATTATAATAAGAAAAACATCAGTATTTTTCATTACATACTTCAGACATTCGTGGTACATAATACAAAAGGGTATCATAGGAATAAATAGACTCCAGCTTTGTAAAATTCTAAGGACTTTTAAGATTTTGCAATAGTAGTTTATGTTAAAAATGTCGTGAGGAGGTAAAAACTTACGAGAACGAAACACGAGAGTAGCGAGTGGTTTAAACGTTACCAGTAAGTTATTGCCATTACTCACGTGTATCAAAATAGATCTTTCAATGCATAGTGTGAGTAAATAAAATTAATATAATTAAAGAAACAACAAATACTCCAAATGAACTTTAGATAGGCATTTTTTGGCTTACACGCCATTTGCCATCTTAACGGAAATAAACAGTACATTCCAAAACATTTTCCTTAAACTCAGACTCGCGTTACATGCGTGCGGAGGCGTTCCAAAATTTGTGCAAACACATAACAACGAACTATATTACCTAATAATTTGACAAAAGGGAACGATTAAATTGCGTTAACATTTGAAGCTTAAATGGTACGCAGCCGATGTTAGCCAACTTTCTGTCAACTAATAAAAATAAAAAAAAACACTAGTTTGGTATAAATTACTTTACCAACAGTTTTGATGCTTATAAAATAGGTCTTTACGAGCACTTGTATTGAAATAATCATAAACAAATCAGCATTTTTTCAAAAAGAAATATTAACTCGTTAGTAATTATTGCGAATTAAAATTCGGTGCTTTATCCTTTTCCCTCTACTACTCCAAAGTAAGGCCAACAAACCGAGATAATGAATGTAAACACACTTTCAGGGCTTGTCTTCTTTTTTTCTAAATATCTTACGTTAATTTCCTTTTTATACCTACTTTTTGTTTGTCTAAAAGCCTACACGCCATTTGCCATCTTGACAGAAATAAACAGTACATTCCAAAACATTTTCATAAAACTCTGACTTACAATACATGCGTGCGGAGGCGTTCCGAAATTTAAATTTATGCAAACACTTAACAAAGAATTTTATTATAATTTGACAAAACGGAACGATTAAATTGCGTTAACAGTTGAAGCTTAAAACGGTACGCAGCCGATGTTAGCATACTTTCTGTCACCTATTAAAAATAATAAAAAATAAAACACTAGTTTGGTAAAAAATACTTTACCAACAGTTTTGATGTATATAAAATAGGTATTTACGAGCACTTGCATTCAAATAATCATTTACAAAAAAACATTTTTTTCAAAAAGAAATATTAATTCGATAATAACTATTGCGAATTCAAATTCGATGCTGTATCCTTTTTCCCTCTACGTACTCTAAAGTAAGGCCAACAAAAAGACAATGAATACACTTTCAGGGGTTCTCCTCTTTTTTTCCAAATATCTTACGTTCGTTTCCTTTTTATACCAACTTTTTATTTGTCTTAAAGCAAAGAATATTAATATTCATGGCACGAGTACAAGTTTACTTTTTTAGGGTTCCATACCTCAATAAAAAAAACGAAGCCCTTATAGGATCACTTTGTTGTTCGTCTGTCCGTCCGTCCGTCTGTCTCTCAAGACTTTTTATCTCAGGAAAGCGTGGATATCGTGGAGGTATCGAGTTGAAATTAAAATCATATACTCAAATCTACAGTCCCTTGAAGCTCTGAAAATATCAAACTTCTAAATTATCGTGAAAAAAAGATGCAACCGTCTATGCCGCAAAAAACGTACATTTCGACACTCTCGAGGGAATCAAAATTCATAGGGTATTTCGCGTTTACCTAGAACTATGAAATTTGGCAAGTAATACCGTCTTATACTGCAAGTATAGGAAAAAATCTGAAAATTATACATTTGTTATTAAATCATTTAAAAAATTGTCTTTAACGGAGCCCTCGGTGGGCGAGTCCGACTCGCACTTGTCCGGTTTCTTTTTCATTATAATCTAAGTAAATAGAAAAGTTTTCGAATATTCCAATTGCCTACAATCAGTTATTTTTTACCGTTAAATGAACCATCGGAGATTACTGCTTTTTTTAGGAACTAGCTTTTGCCCGCGACTTCGTTCGCGAAGAAGTGTCATTTCAATCTTTGAGTAGAATGGACAGATTTCAGCTTTGTGGTTATTTTATCAACACCTTGTAGTTGATATGTTGGCCATCAACATAATGATTATAAAGAAAACCGCATCCAAATCTGTTGAATAGTTCTTGAGTTAAAGCGGGATAGACAGTCAGACAGTAAAACAAAAATAAAAAAAATACATTTTTCTTCACTAAAATACCAATCAAAATGGGTTATTTTATTATATTAAAAATTTTGTAAAAATATTCAAGTACAGACACGATTTTATTACTCTTAATAGTACCTAACTTATAAAGATATTGTCTTTTTTTTCATTCACAATTTAAGAGCTGTGCTCTTGTCGGTGGAGCCTTCTCCATTCACTTCTGCACCCCGCCTTCTCTTTGACTTCTTGATATTGTCATTTACCCAGAGAAATTATAATTTATCGCATTTTACAATCTCACGCTAACATTATACATTGTTTTAAGCTGGAGGCTATTTTTGGAGTGGTATAATTTTATTTCTTGTGCTGTTGTTCCAAATCCAAAAATCGATCCAGTAATATATCATTTTTTTTTGCGAAGTGGTTACCGCCTTTGGAAATCACCAGTAAGTCCTTCGATGAAGCATGCTCCCAGAAACTGTAAAATTTACGGCTGGCGAGGCGTTAGTCAGACTTTTCAAGGACTTCCGCAAAAATCTACGGAAGTCGGTAAAGCACAGATAACTAATACAACGTAACCTCTACGTAGAGATCTATCTCTAAGTACTCTAAAGTAAGGCCAACAAAACAAGAAAAAGAATGTAAGGGGTAAAAAACATTTTTATTTGAATAAATTATAAACAAATTTTGAATTCCCTGCTATAATCGTTGTATTAGATGAAGATGATTCGACGGAAAAGTCCGATATGTATTGATTATTAATTATGTTGTCAATCAATCAAAAATCAACAAAAAAATCGACAGTAAAAATCAGCAAGAAAAACTAACGATTAATTAACGGATTAATAATAACAAAAAACTAAATGAAAGAATACGTATCACTTCGACCACAAGCCAAACAGGAATGAACTTTTTCACAAAGTGGCGGACCAAATGTTGGTAACTGCGGTACTGACTGCTTACCTGTACCACACGACTCACGCAACGACAGCTGTCGTTGACCAACTGACGCCATTATTGCGTACGAGCGGTACAAGGATAGATATAACTCAGTAACGGCCCGATTGTTTACATATTTTATTTTTATCTCGTCTCGTTGGCCTTACTTTAGTAAGTGGAAACATAATTTACTCTACTAGTAGAAAGTAGCTCAAGTGAAAGAGGTATGCGGATCAAATAGGTATATGACAAACATACCGAAAATGGGGCATTTTAAATACATCTAGAATAGAAGAGCTTTTATATGGTTGATCAATATGGAAAAGGAAAAGCGATATGCAGAGTGGTGCAAATCCACGCTTTGTCTGTACCCCTTGCAATGCGCAACTTGTATTGCCTTCTATCTATTACGTACGCCGTGGGGCGCAATGTAAGTAAATAGCGATAAGCTACGAGATAAGCATTGGTTAGTGCCGAACAGTATAGATTCGCTCGCTGTACGAATGTAGCATTAGTTTTTTACTTATTTTATTTAAACTTGGTGTACCTTTGTAAGTTTGCTAGTAATATAATTTATTTTGCACTAGCCTTTGCCCGCGGCTCCGGTTTCGTTTATTAAATCTCTGCCACGTTTTCGGCTTTTGGCGTTATTTTATAAACATTTCATAAGGCGTTTATGTTGACAAGGGTCACTACAATGATAATAAAAAAACTGCATCCAAATCCGTTGAGCGGTTGTCGAGTAAAAACGGAAAATACGAGTACACACAGACAGACGAAAATTGTAAAAATTGTAGTTTTCGCTCTGTATATAAGGTGACTTTATGTAGCCAAATTCTTACTGAAGACTCTGTAAGTGCTCAATAACATGATTTGATGACTCTTTTTGAGATATTCGTAAATTATTCTTTTTGTGTTCCTTACAAATGCAACTCCAGCCCCGAGTCAATTACTATGGGACGTCAAGATTCTATTTTGCAAAATTAGCAAAATGTGTTATCAATCTGTGTTACTGACCACTTACTAAGCCTCCAGTATGAGTTTGGCTGTATAAATAAAAGTCACCTTATAAACACGTGAACTTCAAATAATAACAATTCCTCCATTTAAAACATCGAACTACTGACAAAATATTAGCATCACTACAAATATTTCCCGTGATCAAGAATCACAAACAGCTGCTTCTTTCAGCGTAATATTTCAGCGCCTTTCGTCTTCTAACTAATGGTGTGAAAAATTCCATTGCCAATTTTAACCTTACCTACATTTACGGAATTTCAATACATACTTTCATTCTCTATTTTACTTTACTTTACTTAATAATTTACTAAAAACGCTGAGACACGTCATTTATAATTTTAAACTAATAGGTTTTATACCAATTTTCTTGGTTTCAACGAAAAAAAAATTCGGATATTCCATAAATAAATATGTTTATTCCCTAGTATACACCTTTAGGAGAATATTTTCTAAAAAATGCCTTGTTATAAATATTCAACCAAAAGGCATTATAACAAAATCAAAGAATTTTCTATAATACAAATTTCATTCCCTTTTTACCTTGTTAGAGATAATTTGCCAAAAACGACAAATGACACACACAAACGGCAAAATACCAATTATCATGTCCTTAGCTACAAAATTATTTTTTCTGTCTTTAAACTTTCATCCCGTATTTCATCCGCTTATGGGATGATTTTCAAAAGCGTTAAAGCACGTCGTTCTGAGTTTAAAAGCAAAACACTAATTACCAATTTTCATAATCTGAACTACAAAACTAACGAACTCACATACAAAGTTTTATTCCCTGTTATATCTCAAGGGTTGATTTAAAAAAAATCCTGTCATAGCAGATGTCTCCATTGCAGAAGGAACTTACTGTCCAAATTTCATGTTTCATGTTGACAGATCAGTCAGTGACTTAGTGAGGCAATTATTTATATAAGTTGTTAAGATGAAGCCAGAAACTAGCGATAGTACTCAACCATACGAACAAATTTTCGTAATAAAACGAGAAAATGTGGTAAAATATCAGTATATTTTTATATCTTATTTCATACATTTTGGTCACGTAGGTACTTTACAGCTGTTTTTTTTTTCGCGATTCAGTTCCACAATTAAAGTTATTTGTATGGACAAGTACTATCACCAGTTTCCAGCTTCCGCAATATCATCTTGACATCCAGTATATACAAGTTAGCGCGTTGGCAGTATAATAAATATATAAACTACAAGAAAAAATTGCTCAATTTACTCTTGTTATCAATTTTGGAGAAAATTAAAACTACATTTCAAGCTTTTTGTCGGGAATAAAACCTGCTCGTTATGCAAAAATGATCAAATTTTGTATTATGATGACATCATTCGATAGAATTGCTAGTAAGAATCAGTCTTACAAACAAACATTATGTGTCAAATCAATGGAAATGCCCCTTTTTACGTATTTATTTATAAAAATGGCTACGTCCCTAAGGAACTTCCCGTCCACAGGGAACAAACTATAGCCTATGTTCAAGTGAAGAGTCTAAACTTTACAACCATCCCTCCATCCACCCATCAGCCTGCCATCGTCCGCTACTGGACATAGGCCTTCCCAATATTACGTCACTCTTGGCTGTCCTCCGCCCTCCTCACCCAGTTATCCTTTACAACCATCCATCCATCAGCCTGTTTCGTCCACTGCTGGACATGGACCTTTCCAGGATTTCACCACTCTTAGCGGTCCCCCTGGAAGAAATGCCTATACTCACACACGCTAGGCACGCAGGTTGGTGAGCGCGGTGCTGAAACCTTTGCACCAGTGTCGCCGCTGCCCGTCACCAGTCTGTTTTATATAAGGCCCGGCAATTGGGGATGGTTATACCGCCATCCATTGGTCCCAGGCAATGGTGGGCCGTCTGGTTTTTTGCCTTAGAGCTGTTCTCTTACTCTCCCCCGAAACCCTTCGGGACGGGAGGATTTGCGAGTAAGATGGTGGTACCTCCTCTGTCGAGCCCGGCATTAGCTCTACCACCTCACACCCACCTTTACAATACTAAAGTAATTTTCAAAATCGGTTTATTGTTCCAGAGAATACACTCCACATACCAACAGCCAAATATACATTCTTTATAAAATTAGTGTAAATAATTTTTCCCTTTCACTGATTATAAAAATAATTTCCTTCCAGTTTGACGTCAGCCAGAGCATCAACCCCTCGGGTCATGATGCTCGCCATGTTCTGGATATTCACGGCAGCAATGAAGAGAATATTTACCTTCATGACTGACCAGCTGAGGCCGAAATGGATGGGTTAGCTGCAGAAAATGCACAAACAAGAGAGGAAATTGTGTTAAATATTAGTATACAAGAAATTGTATACGTAGTTTTATAGCTGGTTAATACTCATTAATTATAAAAATTTATATTGTTATGTTTGTTTATACTTGTTGACTAATTTTATTGAAAAAAATGTACTGTATATTTTATAAATTATTTAATTTTGATAACCCGAGAGATAAATGTTTTGTTGAACAATTTTTATAATAAAACATTATATCTTTAGAATAAGCTTTTTAATGTATGTATTATTTTGGTATACCTATTCTGTAACTAATTTTAAAGGCATAGTTTTAGGTATAATGCTGGCAAATACATCCATCCATCAGCCCGTGTTCGTCCCCTTCTAGACATAGGCCTTTCCCAAATTTCGCCACTCATGTTGCTCCTCCGTTCTCCTCATCCAGCCGCCCCCCGCAACGTCCTTCAGGTCATCGGTCCAGTGGGCACGAGGTCGGCCTATACTACGCTTTGCTGTACGTGGTCTCCATGCTGGCAAAACTACAATTTATTTATAGCAGTAATAGTACTCAAACTTAAAAGCTAAATTAACGTGCACAAATTTTAGTTTTGATAACACTAAAGCCTTTAAAATCGATTGATGCTGTATGCTGTCACTTCTTTAAAATCAGCTACATTGTGATATTAAAGTTTATGTTGTAATTGGAATAAAACAATAATTGCCTGTCCTACGAGTATATCGAGTCCCAAATTCTTTCAAGTTAATATTAAGTAGATTTCTTCGATCAGGCCACAAAATTAAGGTTAAGTATAGCAGTTATTTATGTTAAAACTAGTATTTTGACATTTTTACTCGGAGAACGTTTAAATTAAATATCGTAGGCAGGTAGCACTGTAGTAACTCTATTATGGCTACGACATAATAATATACGTATTGCTACGACTAACCGTCGTGATTAATCTTTCCGACCGCTCTGCCATCTAGCGAACTAGACCAGAATCATGGTCAAGTTAACTCTAACAGTTCTATGTATGATTACTATGAACACCTACTAGACAAAATGCAAGCAAGTAAAGAAAGTTGTTGTTACTGCTAGCGTACTTTCTTTTGCTCAAAGTAGCGCCACTGTGCTCGGAACTTGTGCCTGTCTAGAGTAAGAGTTTCAAAAGTTTTGGATATCAGCATTTTCTTACTTCTAATAAGTTAATGTTGATTTTTTTCTAGATTTAGTAGTAATCATAGTTCTCTAATACTACTCGTAGTAGTATCCGGTGCTACTTTCCCCTGCACATGGTAAACTATTGAACAATGTAGCTGCAGTACTGTGCTATTGATAAGTAAATATTCACAGGCGCTTAAGGTTTTACCAAATTAGTGCTTTCAAAAGTATATTTTCTCAATGTTATCAGTTTTATTTTTAAACAAAATAATACGTTTTGTCAATGGCAACGGAGCCTTTATTGTAAATGACGCCTCATTCTTGTTTACATGTGACTTGAAGAAGAACGGTGAAATGATGGTAAGCTTAAAGCTGCAAACTTTCCAGTAAATAAGTTAATTTATCAGTCAGCTCTCTAAGACCTATTATAAGTTATTAAACTTATACGTCCGTTATCCTCTGCAACTGTGTTATCCTCGCGTAAAATAAGCGGAATGCGGGAAGCATATCAAAAATATTATTGTTATATTACATGCACGAAAAAAAATATTCAGTGTCTCTGGATATATAATAATTATCCTGATATACACTTCATAAGAACTGGTATGTTTTGAAAGCTCTTCTAAAATGTTAAGCGCAGTAATTGAATTGAAACGCATGATGCGTACGCGAATCCCAAAAGAGACGTACTAGAGAAAAGTACCTAACTCTTCCAATGTGGAAATTATGTACAATTCCGGAAACACGACTGAGAGAGTTCATTAAAATACCTTTCAATTGCCGCATAACTAAATAGGTTTAATTCAAGCTACCTTATTTTAACGATTTTAACCTTTATGAAAGCGTCACAAGAACTACCTTAAATTGACGTGTCAGCGACCATACATGAGAACATTGTAATCGTGAGGTTTTTAGTTACTCATTTAAAAGCATTTCTTTTGTTTTAGTAATAAATTGGAAGCAAACGAATAATATATCGTATTATTATAAAAATAGTAATACGCTAAGACTAACGGATCACGTTTGTATGAAAATAATTGATGAACCCGTATATAGATATTAGTATATAAATTCGAGTTTGGCCGGTAACATTTATGTACTCAACCCACCGTTAGATAAGGAACCGTGTAACGTCTTGAGAGTTGGATTTTTTGTGTAAAAACCAATAGTCCCTGGACTCCCTGGTAAAAACCATCCAAAAACCTTACGAGCAAAAATCGAGTAACGAAAATGCAGTTACTGCATCATTAGCGGCACAATTTCCTTGCATTTGCCTTGGAGATAGATAACTGATTTAATCTAGTTCAGTGTTTCTCAAACTATTTTAGTATTCAACACTGCCATATGCTGCACTAAAACAACTTTTTCTATTTACGTTTTCTCTTGATTGACTCAGTAATTATAATTTTCGATAAAACTTCACGCACAGACATGAGTATATAGACTCGTAAAGGTAATCCTATGTCATGATTTTACTATATTTACTTCAAAAATTCCATAAGTTTACTCGTAAACAGTCGGGAAGTATTAAATTAAACCACATACCCTACTGTAAATGGTACATTTTGTGTGAGACATAAAATTGTACATAATTACTTATTTTATTGTATTATTCCTAAATTAAACTTTTCATGCCGACACTAAAGTCTTGTCGAAATATATCTGGATGACTCCATCCATACATCAGCCTGTTTCGTCCACTGCTGCACATAGGCCTTTCCAGGATTTCACCACTTTTGTCGGTTTTCCTGGAAGAATTGCCCATACTCACACACGCTTGGCAGGCGGGTTGGTGAGCGCGGTGCCGAAACTCTTGCACCAGTGACGCCACTGCCCGTCACCGGTCTGTTTTATATAAGGCTCGGCAATTAATGGTGGGCCGCCTGGTTTTGCCTGAGAGCTGTTCTCTTACTCTCCTCCGAATAACTTCGGGAGAATTTGCGAGTAAGATGGTGGTACCTCCACAGTCAAGTCTGGATGACTAATATCGTATTTTTATACATATATAAAAATAAACACTTATGAAATAAAAAACAAATAATTTTAACCAAAAATATTTTATTCAATCCACATACTCTGCTCATTGTTCTGACCAACCTGCACAAAAGAACATACCCGTGCAATCATTATAGGTTTTTCACTTCACACATTTTTATATAATACTTAAATCTTTTATACATTGTATGGGCAAGTCCAATTTATTTCGGGTCACAGTACTCGGAACTTCTTCTCCAGAATAAATTGAATATGCGGTTATGTTAGATGTATAATTTAATAATAATTATTAAATTCCTGGTAATTTTTCGACAACTTACGCCATTCCATTTGGAAACCACTGCTCTCATCTAAGTTTGTTTACATAGATAATCTTACAGCTAATTCCAACGGTTTACGAGTGAAACTAATTTCATCCGAGGTTCTAGTTTCTGCCCCCACAACGTTTGTAGGTGCATGGTCATGGTCAAATGAAAGCCATGCGGCGTGAAAATGTATGAGCACAAACGACTTATGGAAAGCGTTAAAGATAATAAAATACTCCTCTGTTTTAATCGTAATAGCTATCGAGACAATTATAGTTTCGTTTTATTTTGAATCTATAAACTTTAATTACAAAAAGTGTAAAGAATTTTAAGTAAAGAAAATTGTATTTTCAATAGTATGTTGTGAATTTCGTTAAACAAAAATTTCGTGACATACCTTTATTTTTCACGAGTATTTGTTCAATAAATGTTCATAGCAGATATGGGTTATGAAACTTACCCATGAACTAATTTTCTATAATGTTGTACTGATTAAGACATTGGCTACGACCAGCACTGTCTTGGAACCTCAGACGGATCTATTTTATCATTTATTTGTTTTCGAGTATCGATTATCGTCATTTTAAACTAAAAAAACGGCCAAGTGCGTGTCGGGTCACGCGCAGTGTAGGGTTTCGTAGTTGCCCGGTACATTTTATAAGTTGGTCTACTAATAAAAATCGTGCCACACTTCTAGTCCACAGAGAACAGATATCATACACTAAAATATTCTCTTATTTTTTTTAAATAGTTATACAGGATGTAAATGCAAAGTCAAGAATCCCTTTAGGGTATAAAAGTATACAGGATTCTGATGTCATTACGAGAAAAAAAATATAGCTTGAATTTTCACCAAAAATTCCATAATTTTTCTAAGCTATGGCTACGCAGCTCACCGGCCTCTCCGCACACCTAATTGCACCCCGCAACCCACACCTCTCATCTGAGTGGCCAGTGACCGTGAGGGTGTCCACGCGATTAGTGTATTTTGAGTAAAGAAAATCGTCTTATTATGAGGTACTGGTACTCTATTCAGAGATCCCAGTATTTAAAATAATATCTTTAGCGATTACACTTACTCACCAAGAATCCTTTCTTGCCTTTGCTTTTACACCCGGTATGGTGCTCATGTGTAGGTATATAATATCACTCATACATACCTATCCTCATTACTTATTTTAATACTATCTATTCCATTATATATAAATACTCGCTTAATTTATATAATAAATAATTTATAGAAAATCGTTCAATGATCGTAGTCCAGCCACTATCTAAAAGTGAAAATTCACAAAGCAATCTTTTTTTTTTGATAAACACTTGTACTTGTCCTCTTATTTATATTAATTTCAAAAAATTAATTAATATTAATAAGAAAAATAAGAAAATTAATATCAATAAGTGGACAAGTACAAGTGTTTATCAAACAAAAAATGTTTCAAAAGTTCCACCAAGTGCCAACAATCACGAGCATCAACTCCACAAAGCAATCCTTCATATGAGTTTGGTATAGGAAATTACTAATATTTCACATAATAAGGTGGCATTTATTTATGCAGCCAAATTCATACTGAAGACTCGTTAAGTGCTTAGTATTTAGGTTCGATGAACCTTTTTGTGAAATTCGTAAATTCTTCTCGTGTTCCCATTGTCCTCTCATGAGAGCAATGCGTGGTCCACAAACGCAAGCCCAGCCCCGAGTCAATTATTATAGGACGTCAACATTTTATTTTGCGAAATTAGCAAAAAGTGTTATTCACCCGTGATACTGATTACTTACCAAGCCTCCAGTATGAATTTGGATGCATAAATAAATACCACCGTATATGTAGAATGAAAAAAGTCATATTACATTCTTAGAAGATAACTTTAATCTAAATAATTAATACCCTGACTGACTAAATGACTCACCGATCTATGAACTAGACCTAGCAAGATTATAAAATTTGGACTGTAGGCTCCTTGTTAGACACTCGATAAGGAGAGATCTTAGGACGTTCTCACGAGATCGGGAGAAAATGGTTCCACGCGAGCAATGTATAAGTATAATCAGAATTGTGTTGAAAGCATCCTTCGTACATTGTTTTTTGGTTTTTGTGATAATCCTAACCTACCAAGTTTCTATAAGACCACGTGTAATAGTGAAAGAACAATAAATATGGAGCACGCTTTTTGTAACAAACTATTGTACAATAAAAGTCTAACATTGAGTGAACAGTGTCAGTTGCAATTTGATATTTAATTTAACTACTTGCTTCAACTACGGACCCACTTCTGAGTGAGATCACATGATTACGGCACATTATAGTGGGTATAGGATTTCTATTTTGTACAACTTTCACAGGGGAAAATCATCCTAATAGTATAAAGGAGAAATTGCTCCGACGCCGACGATCGCGCTAGCTTTTAATCACGCCGATTTCATGTAACTTGGCTGATATTTAACATTGACTACCCGTGTTGTAACTTTGTTTTTTTTTTCTTTTAAGGTTATAAGAAGAGCCATACTTTTTTACAAATTTCTCTTTTCTTTACAATCAACGTTAACGATTTTTTGTTTAACCTAAAACCAATTATCATTCATAGACCATGTAGGTATTTTGTGCTTTTGTCAAAACGACGGATCAATACTAGTTTTATTTTTATTTTTCAGTGTGTTTGTCTCTCTTAGCAGAAAAGCTCAAAAAAATGTGAAGCCAATTATGCTTTCACACTTAAAAGGAGAAAAGTTCGTGAAATATATTTGGGACCATATTCTGGGTTCGACATGCAATCATCTCAACACTCATTCACAACATTTTGTGTTTTCTCTCGTTTTGATACTTGGATTGCCCATTTCTTCTAGACGGCTGAAACTTACCTCCCTTCATGGTAAGCTAAGAAAAGGGATCGCCAAGATAATAAACTTGTAACAAAAAAATAATAACCGACTTTAAATTTGAATAGCAGACATTCACTTAAAAGTTAAAAATAATTAAATACTGACCGATGGTATCAAAATAACACTTTTGCCGACTTCTTTCTTCCTGAAACACATGTTCTCTAGAAGTTGGCGCTCTCGTATTGGTTTTTGTATTCTATACCATGGGGAGTGTGCCGACTTCTAGATAACATACTTTCGTAGCATTCAACATGAGAACCTCTTCCTTTTTTGAGGTCGGTAAAATTATTTTTTTTCACTCTGCTTTAATTTGGCCATATCTTCGGTGGTAGAGCTTCCATCTTTGGATTCTAAAAAAAAATAGTCTTCTGTGCTAATGAACGACATTTTTCTATACATTTTGCTGACATATTAATTTTTTTACATTTGATACTTATCAAAGTTTGAATTTGCGAAAAGTGGTTCGATTCGTATGAAACTTGGTCATACTTGGGTTTTTGAGATCGCTGATGACGAAAACGGTGACAGTTTTGACAACAGTTACGTAAAATGCTGTCATGCGGGCTGCCATACAACCGCTCTTCATGTCCGAGGGTAAAATGCTTGCCCGCTAACACAGAGGTTGTAGGTTCAATTCCCACGGTGCACAGTAGTTTGTGTTTGGTCTGCATGCTTCTATCGACGTACTTCGGGCACAAACGTCAAAGTAAGAAGATAGTACTCACCACCATTTGAGACGTAATAATACTCGGTGGAAAGCGGGTGTACCAAGTGTAGAATTTGACTTGCAATTTACAGTTCATACTCAGTAACACCTCTGACAAGCCCTTCAGGATTCATGTCATTTCGATATGTTTGAAATAAAATAACTTTCTTATTTACGCCTTCTAACATACATATGTCTTAAAATAAAAACGATAAGTCACGTGTTTAAAACCTGTATATTAAATCCACCGATTTAAGGTCGCTCTACGAGCTATGGAGCGGGCTATGCTTAGGATATGTCTGATGGATAAAATCTGAAGCGAGGAGATCCGTTGGAGATCGAAAGTGACCGATATAGCCTGCCGAATTAGTAAGTTGAAGTGGCAGTGGGCGGGCCATATCTGTTGCCGATGTGATGGCCGTTGTGGCCGAAAGGCGTTAGAATGGAGACCACGTACGGCAAAGCGTAGTGTAGGCCGACCTCGTGCCCGCTGGACCGACGATCTGAAGGAGGTTGCGGGTGGCTGCTGGATGAGGACGGAGGACCACCCAAAGTGGCGTAATATTGGGAAGGCCTATTTCCAGCATTGGACGATGACAGGCTTATGGATGGATGGATGGAGATGTCAATGGAACCTAGGCGTACCGACTGTAGCTTGCACTTCATAATCCATACTTGAAAATACCTCTAAGACCCTAATGTGATAATAAATATTTTTAATTTCTAAGTAAAAGCTTTTTCATTGATTTTATATAAATATAGACATACTTTTTTGGATTGTATTATAATAAAAGAAAAAATTAAGCTTTCGATTTTTATTGCGACCCGCTTGGTATATTTATATCGAACCCAATGTGGATTCATATCATGGCATTGTTTATTAATATAAATATTTATTGATGGCAGCCATACATTTTTAACATACGGTTAAAGTCAATTTGTCACCATTTGTAAGAACCTAAGTATACTTTGAACACATTGTTATTTTCTTTATGACTTTGTTTAATCGCATATATGGCAGTCATTGTTTGTAAGTACAAAGACTCATTGAAAGACGGCCTACCCAAGGGCAGATTGATACCTTTTAAAACAACTTTCCATGAAATCATCTCGTCAAGATTGTAGAGCAGTGAGCTTTCAATTTTACTGTCTAACTGGTAGTTTGGTGTAATAAACAAAGTAGAGCTTCGAAGCGAGAGTAAGATTTGATGATCTTTGAAACGAATTTTAATGTTCACCCACCTTCTATAAAACATCTATATTTATATCTACTATATCTAGCTACTCTATATATCTACTCTTATGTACTCTATAAATTACAAAATAAAAATAGTGTTACAAGTACCTATGTCGTTTGTTATTATCGCGAAAGCTGATGTTATAATACATATTATAACACCGCGTTATTTTTTATATTGCTGCTTAAGGCGACGCCACGAAATTTTGGCGAGATGGATCTCCATTTTTCTCAGCAATAAAAAAACATATGTAATTACCAATTTACACACTAGATTAAACATTACATTGACATAATTTTAAGGGAAGATTTAGTTGATTGATTAATTTTCATAGCAGAGAAAAACATATTTAGAAACCCTCTTTTAAAACAGAGATTTCAATTTTACTGACAAACAGGAGCGAATGAAGCCTCTAAGTTTTTTATTTAAATTAGTCTACAAATACACTTCTATATGGCCGATTGTATTTATAAAAATTACTCATAGTTGTCATTTTAAATGAAAAATACCGTTTTGCCGCATACGACCTTACGGCATAAACTAGTTCGTGAGTGCGTAATTGTATGGAGTAAGTCCACCTCACTCCACTGTCCTAAGGCGCCGATTTGGAATTAAAAGTTTATCAATGCCTCGCCTTAAACAATCAATCAGCGACTAAACTAGCGTCGGTAGTTCTATGAAAATGGTCTGTCGTTAAAATTTTCGTAACATTCCGTGGCCCTTCAAAGTTTGCCTTTAATACAATGTCAAGTCAAATGTCAAAATACTGATACGATACTGACTCTTGCATAATATTTCTTGTTTTTTTTGGGCTAAGCAAAAAGTATCTATGCCATGCAGCTTCGAAAGCTCCATAGAACACTTCGCTTCGTACGACAAGCACTCGTATCCTAACAAAATATTATTAGTTGTATCAATGACCTTTTCGACATCTTATTCAAAATGTTATACTGATCATTCGAAAAAAAAAACGCAAATTAGAAAAATATCCTAGAAGTTAATCACATAAAATTTAAAGGTCCATTGTAAATAAAGGTAATGTTTTTTTAAATTATAAATTGGTGAATAATGACCCTATTAATAATAATATATTAATAATTTCATGTGTAAGTCATCTTGGCTGAACATAAACTTCAATTAGAGAAAAATTATGAACTGTACTTATTTGAATGTTCATTTATTATTTTAAACTCACTTATATACAGAGGTATGTGTTTTTTTATTGGCTCACCATAAAAACCACTTCCACTTCTGGGCACTTCCAGATGACTTAGAAACTTAAAATTTAATACCAATATTTCTTTATTGAAGGAGATATTAAGTACCAACGTAATGAGACCCCTTGGGTACATTAACTTTAGTGGACCGTAAGTGTCAAGCTAGGTTTGTTTTTATAACTGCATGGGGAATAAGTTTGTATTTTAAACGGTATGTACGGAACTCTCAAGGCACGAGTTACTCGCACTTGACCGTTTCTTTTTTCTTATTTTGTTTAAATCTCTAATATATAAAAGATCGCAATCTTTGTACCTACAATATTTATAAGCTCTTCATGAACTTTTAATAAATTAACTCATTTAACTCGTTCATTCATTCAAGAACGCATGGTCATTGTAAACAACGTAAGCGGAAAGCGATGCCGAAAGATGAACTTGTGAAATTACGTGAAATTGCATTCAAACGAAAGTGGGTAAGCTTTTTACGAGTATATTTACTCAGAACCTGTTTCCCTGGCCGTTTTACAAATAAGCGGCGGTTAAAAAGTGAGTGCCCCAAATAACCATCCAACGACGATTCAGAAGTTTGGAACATATTTGGCTTTCATATTGCCATATGCAAAACATGGGCACATCCAATTTTAAAACATAATCATTCACTACTTTCAAGTTATATTTATTTATATCGCTACAAAAGATGCTTCGAGTGTCAACAGTCAAACATTCATACACTAGCTTTTGACCACTGACAACATAATTTGGGCATAATTTGCTTTGTTGGGGTATGCAAATTACGTCATAGTGTTTTTACCTCTTTTTCAGCCCATCTGCATATACCAAGAAGATATTCAAATAGTACTTGCGTAAACTCCAAAATATCATTGATACATGCCTAGGGGAGATCAAACGCAGACTCTTTGATTAAGAGTTTCGCGTCCTACCAAATGAGCAAAGTACGACGACAATGCTTTTTGGCGTGCGGAATTAAGTTTCCTTTGCCCACGTTTTGCACACCATATAACCTATAAACTTGAAATGATGGCATGTAAGTATATTATTTATGCCACCACACAGGCACCCGCTAACCAGACTACATGTTCGAGATTTCAAATATAAACGGAGTAAAAATTATAATTGAGGAACTGTCCGCCACATGGCAACCCATACATGAATGAATTTACCAAAGAGAGAGTGTTTTTTTTAAACGCCGCAGGGTCTCTCGGTATAGTTGGCATCTGTCAAAGATTGAAACACTGATAAATATCTGGACAAGAGATTGTGCTCTGGGCGTCTCGAAATTTCTTTCATAATTAATGTTAATGATTTGGTTTTTCTTTCTTATAGCGCCCAAAATTAGAAATGCAAAGGTGATTTGACTTGCAAATGTATGTTCTAATATGTTTTGATTTCCCGTATAAGGCTGGTTTGGGTGCAGCCAAGAACGGTATAAAATTGTTTAAAAAAAGAAACTGAAGCGATTAATGACTGTTATAAGAAAATGACACTGAATACGAAATAAGTAGAAAGTGATATTAATTCGTGTCTTTATGTGGAAGAGCAAAAGTTGTTTTTATTGACTTTCGATATCTGGTTATTCAGATTTTAGCATGAATTTAAACATTTGTTCTAATATTTAGTTAATAGGTGCGTCTTCTGCCAAATACTTTTTGGTGAAGCGTCACAGTCGGAAACCATAAAACAGTTTTTTTATCTTTCTATCCACCTATGACGTACGTATGTGAAATCAATGCATAGAGGTGAACTTAATGATAATTAGCATTCTCTAACAGTTACCCTTTGGTGATGTGGGGAGTTCAAAGTACCAGAAAAGTAATTACTTAAGTACTTTTATCAATCCAATAAACAAATCATAATGGACACCTTTTTTGATTGCGTTTTTTTACATTTACATACATATATAACAACACTTTTTTGCATACAGAACAGACATCGTATACAAAGGTGGTACTTATTTTAATAGTCGTATTTTCCATGCTACCTATTCGTGGATAACAATATAACAAAAAAAAGAGTGTATTATGTACATTTTAATATAATACATATATTGTAAGTATACCGGGATTTTGAAATATTAGCTTATACTACATAAAATAAAATATTTGGATGCGTATATGTATATACATACATACATACATAGCCATACACTGGTAGTTACGAGAAGGAAAATGAGGAAGGGTACATGTGAAAATTGCAAGTGAGGTGACTTATTTCATTCGTGTAGATAGTGTTGGCAGACTCTACTCGTAGTTTTATAGGTAGAAATAGATGGAATGTTAAAAGGAAAACTATTTCATAAGCGGATTGCCGACACTTTGAATGAATTTATACACATATCAGTGCTGCGTTTAGGAAATCGGAGGAGCATATTTCTTCGCTGAAGGTGGCCAAGAGATTCCTCAGAACCTAGTCCCGATGTGTGAGTTCCTATGATAGCGGATATTGAGCCAGTTTAACTGAAAACGAAATTGAGAGATACGCGTATTTGTGCTATCTGAAGATGGAAAGACAAAGATTTGGAAAAAGATCTTACTTGTCGCAGAGTTCTTCTGTGGGATCAGGATAATAATACACGTTGGCGTAATCTATATTAGAAAGCAAGAAAGAATTGCCGCAAGCTGGCATAGTATGAATTAAAAATTGCTCGCGTTTTACTAATTGCATTGAGGCAAATATCTTTGTACTGATTTCCGCAATCTGCAAGTCCTAATACATTATTTTTGGAAATGTGAAATCCGGATTTTTTGACAGATTTGCACTAAGTGGAGTTTCATTGAAGCAGGCTGGAGGTGAATTTGAAGATATCAGTTTTGTCAATCAGAGCTCGTCTGCCTACAACCATTACCTGCTTCTTAGATGGGTTAACAAGTAAACCGAATTCTTCTGTCCGCTCAATGATCCGATGAAGATCGGAAGTACTTAAGCTTATTAAGTCATCAGCTACATATGACATGAACAGAAAAAACTACAGAGACAAGAGTATTATTAATGAATTCAGAAATTGTTATGGGGACAGTTCAAGTTCGAGTTCCCTAGAATAATATGAAGCCAATTGAGCTGATATCTTCTATATATCAATATTTAGGGAATAAATACAAATATACAGACAATGTGATACAATTCATACATTTATTGAAATTGCATTAATGCTTCTCAATCGGAAAAAAACACAGGTTTTTTCTTTCTATCCATTTAGGAAGTCACCTGATAGAGCCAATAGAGCTGATATAATGCTGTGTAATAGAGGAAATAATAACAAACATTGCGAGAAAATTCATACATTGATTGAAATTGCACCTATTGTATTTTACCATACATTTCGCAAGCAATATTAGACGCCCAGCTTTATGACAGTTTATCTTCTAATTAAGAGGAAATTATCATTTATTCTTTTTACGAATAAAACATCGAAATCAATTCAATTCTTTATTCAATAATTATACTAGAACGTTATAAATTAACGTCAATAAATAAATAAGTTAATAAATTAAGAAGTCTATGTACAACAGGAGTCAGTTTTCGGTGGATCGCTTAGATCTTGCCAAGTTCTTTTTGGTTTAAGTCTTAGTTTAACGGCTGTGGCCAGAGTAGGCGCTGTAAGCCAAGTTTTGTCCTTCGTCAAGGTTCTTGTTCCAGTCTCCACCGCTGAAGCCGCCACCACCGTAGTGCTCGTGGCCAACGCTATGTGCTACGTGCTCCACGTGGACGGGGTGGTGTGACTCATGGTGGTGTGCGTGGGGGATGACTTCGTAGGTCGTCTTGGTGTGGTCATGCTTCAGGCACCAGGCTACGAAGAGGATGACTGCGAGGACAAGGGCGATCTTGGCGGTGGCTAATGCTTTAAGGGCGATGAGCTTGACAATGAAAAGCTTTCCGAACAGCATCTTAGCGCCGAGCAAACCCATGAGCGCCATGATTCCTTGGCCCTTCTTTTGCTTGCCTCGACCTGTGGGAAAATTGTTTCTTAATTGTTTTCAACGTGAGAAGTGGTTAGAGAAATGGCTTTTATATTCTAGATGGGCAAATTAAGATGTGATCTCGATAGCAAGTGTTAAATGCTTGCTTGCCGCTGTTAATTTACGTTCTTTAACGTTTAGACCACATTTTCTACATATAAAGTATTACAACAATTAATTTCGCTTGCATAATGTATTACATTTATTTTTGTACACATTTAAACATACATATAAGAGATATTGTAACTTATAACTAATATTCGCATAAAAATGCTACAAATTCATCAAAAATAATAAGGAGTGAACTTCTTTATCTATGTAACGCAATAGTAAAATTTCATATATTTTTATAAAACGTACCTTCTTCAAGAGATCTCTGGATTGACGCCTTATCTTCAGGGTTCATTTTGACTTCCAAAGCGTGGGTCTCGAAAAGGCTGACGACTCCATCCATGAGCCTGGAATTGACCTCAGCATCACGGGAAGTAGGGTCCACAGGAAGGGAGTCCAGTTTCTTGCCAGCCCTGGTCTCAGGTTCACCTTTGAAGACTACGCCATCAGCGATAACAATGCTTCTTGAAGACCTTAGGTTGTCAACAATTCTTAGAACTTTTTCCTGTAAATAAAAAACAATCTTCAATATCTTCCCGGTCAAGGTATAACAGAAATATAAAAAAACATGAATATCTACAATCAATTAAAATTACGATATGAGGTTTCAAATTAAGAATTGATCGTGACTAAATAAAGTCCTTTCAAAAGTTAACCAAACTGGAACCACTCAATTGCCGAAGCTTATTTCGTTTTCACTAACACTTTCACTTTTAATTTTCGAGTAAATAAAAAATATAATAACCTTAACACATAGGATGTAGTCTCCTTTGCAATCCTTGACGAAACTAAGGGCTACGTCCATAGTGTTATCACTTTCCTCAGCATGGGCGAAGGCCACAAGGGCAACAACGATAACTAATAATTTCATATTTGCTTTTTTTATATTTTTTTACCGCCCGAGATGTTCTTATTAGTAGATTTCTGACAACGAGTGATGTCAAACTATGTTTGGAGTGCTTACCCACTCACCATAGAGTTTTATCATTCGGCCCCCACCACTTTTATCTCATACAGTGAGCTCAATGTGGGTGGAATTCTTTAATTCCGTTTTGGACCATAATATGTATAATAATACAGTCCTTTCAGTAAAAAAAAATATGGATTCCTACATCTAATGCTATTCTTTCAGAATTGTGGGTGTACTTGAATATTAATATGTGACGCAATGTTATGTAAACTTATAATTTTCTTGCTTTTTACAATTTTTTGTTCTTTAGAAAGTGAGTAAATACTTTTAAGGTATTGTCAAGCCTACTTTAAATTATATCTTAGATCCGCAACCTCCCCTCCCGTTTGGGACTACATAATCGCCGCCGCTAAGTCGTTCATTTTCTACAAAATGCAGTTTAAATTATATAGTAGATACTGGCGGTGTCTTACTGTACTTATGGACAACAATCTAGATCATCAAAAGTTCAGTTACCTGCTACAGAAATATGTAAACAAACTTTTCCTTACAAAAAATGCGGCTTTATGAAACTATTTAATAATAATACATACCTATACAATACATATAACTAAAACATTAAAACTTTGTAAACGCATAATATATATATACAAACGAAATGTACAAATCGAGTTGACCCATTTGTGAGCCTATTTCTCTTTTTATTAAATACTTCATGTAATTTTTAGAAGTTGGAAAAGTTTAAATTTAAAATTACTTATTTTATCTGTTCAATTATATTTTCGGTGGCAATTAATTAGCACCTCGTGATATTAGACTGATTAAAAGCTATTACATAAATAAATATTATAATTCAAAGTTCTTTGGTTAATTTTTCTGTCATTTTTTTCTTTTATAACAATTTCAGATGGAGTCTTTATATGCTTTTTAAATCCAAAACGGCTAAAGAAAAGGTAAACTATGAAACAAGGACAATTTTAGAGACATTCTTGTAAAATAGCATAGTTTATATATAACAACATGATATACCTACGAAATGAAACGTGTTTTAGGCATACATCATTCGCATTCTTTGATACATATATACTCGTTTAAACATAATATTGGTCTAATACTCATGTTTAGACAAATGTATTCGTACCCATTGCAAAACCAAATTGCATTCAAGAAAAATCTTTATCTTTTAATTAATTGTCATGCATTGTTATTTTGTTTATGACACTTGGTGTAGTTGAGGACACAAGTAATATTTTAGGAAGTGCCTCAGCTGCCGGCACTGGTTGCTGAATTAGCTGCCAGCGCCAGCTGCTGAAATGGCTGCCGGCACTGACTTTAGAAAAAGAAGCGGGAAATGGGGTTAGCATAATATATTATGTATAGGGCTAGATAGGAAGTAATATTGGGTCTTTATAGTCATAGTAAAAAAAAAAAACTTTCACCAAAAGAAAAAAAATAGGTGCGACGACGAGCGAAGCGAGGAGGAGCGTGTTAGGTTGACATGTAAGATAAAATAAGGCCAAGCGAAGCGGAGCGGAGCGAGGCGACGACGTCCCTAGTTTAGAGAGTAACTCGAATTTGCATTTTCAAGTGGCCGATTTCAACGATTTCCAAAAAACAAACATAATTCATACACAATCTCACACTTTGAAATTTAACGTCCTTTGCGCGTGAGAAATTTCTACCGTAAGCGCCGCCGCGCCGGTGTCCATTATGGGAGCCGGCGGCGCCGGCAGCCGATGTTTTTTTCATCTCGGCTGCCGGCAGTAATGTAGTGCCGGTTCCCAACGGCGTTATTTTTGGGTGCCGGCGCCGGCAGCGGAGGCACTCCCAATATTTTAGTATGTGTAGATATAGTTTTTATTTCTACAGAATCCCCCATATTTAACTTGATTTAATAAATGAAAAATCTGTTTTTATTTCATAAACACAATGTTAGAATATAAATTATAAATAAAACTTTCCCAAATTAAAAGGGTTTAATTTATCTGGAGAGCTCTAGTCTTAGATTTCAAGTTTCTGCCTACCATATTGGCCGGAGTTTCAAGTAATTTTACGCATTTGTATGTATAGGTATTTTCGGATCAATAAAATTATTAATATTTCACTACATTTTCTATTCATCGAACACGTACATTGTTTGCGGTTTGCAGTCGAGATACGCTTTTCTTTATTTAAAAGAGCCTATTTCAAACTAACAGTCTCTGACTTTTTTAATACAAATTGAGTGTAAACTAAACAAAATTATTTAATTTTGCTGTGGTTTTTGGCTAAGCTCAATGTTGGCGTAGGGCTATTTGATTTTAAATTACGTATACGAGCTATGGTGAATAACCATGACTTTAACATGTTATTTGAAATAGAGATTACAACTGAAATGACGCAACCTACCCATACAGCAACCTGATGAACTATTTAAGTTTTTCCTTTAATTCTGCTACTAATAATAATAACAAAATCCTCATTATGAACTCAAAACTAGTGCATAATGACATGCTATTTTATGCACAAACGTCTCTAATACAGGATAGTTGATACCACTAAAACACGAGTGTGAGTCTAAAAAACGATCCGTAGGTGAGTTTCCTAATAAAAGTGCAGTTTCATACACTACTCTATTTAAACTCATGCAATAGTTACCTACTTATTTTACAATTCATAAAATGTTGGTAAAATTGGTCGTGAGATTTTATTGATTTTGCTGTTTTTTAAATTGTTCGACATTTTTGTTTGCAGTTTCATACACTACTCTATTTAAACTCTTGCAATAGTTACCTACTTATTTTACAATTCATAAAATGTTGGTAAAATTGGTCGTGAGATTTTATTGATTTTGCTGTTTTTTAAATTGTTCGACATTTTTGTTTGCAGTTTCATACACTACTCTATTTAAACTCATGCAATAGTTACCTACTTATTTTACAATTCATAAAATGTTGGTAAAATTGGTCGTGAGATTTTATTGATTTTGCTGTTTTTTAAATTGTTCGACATTTTTGTTTGCAGTTTCATACACTACTCTATTTAAACTCTTGCAATAGTTACCTACTTATTTTACAATTCATAAAATGTTGGTATAATTGGTCGTGAGATTTTATTGATTTTGCTGATTTTTAAATTGTTCGACATTTTTGTTTGCAGTTTCATACACTACTCTATTTAAACTCTTGCAATAGTTACCTACTTATTTTACAATTCATAAAATGTTGGTAAAATTGGTCGTGAGATTTTATTGATTTTGCTGTTTTTTAAATTGTTCGACATTTTTGTTTGCAGTTTCATACACTACTCTATTTAAACTCATGCAATAGTTACCTACTTATTTTACAATTCATAAAATGTTGGTAAAATTGGTCGTGAGATTTTATTGATTTTGCTGTTTTTTAAATTGTTCGACATTTTTGTTTGCAGTTTCATACACTACTCTATTTAAACTCTTGCAATAGTTACCTACTTATTTTACAATTCATAAAATGTTGGTAAAATTGGTCGTGAGATTTTATTGATTTTGCTGTTTTTTAAATTGTTCGACATTTTTGTTTGCAGTTTCATACACTACTCTATTTAAACTCTTGCAATAGTTACCTACTTATTTTACAATTCATAAAATGTTGGTATAATTGGTCGTGAGATTTTATTGATTTTGCTGATTTTTAAATTGTTCGACATTTTTGTTTGCAGTTTCATACACTACTCTATTTAAACTCTTGCAATAGTTACCTACTTATTTTACAATTCATAAAATGTTGGTAAAATTGGTCGTGAGATTTTATTGATTTTGCTGTTTTTTAAATTGTTCGACATTTTTGTTTGCAGTTTCATACACTACTCTATTTAAACTCTTGCAATAGTTACCTACTTATTTTACAATTCATAAAATGTTGGTATAATTGGTCGTGAGATTTTATTGATTTTGCTGATTTTTAAATTGTTCGACATTTTTGTTTGCAGTTTCATACACTACTCTATTTAAACTCTTGCAATAGTTACCTACTTATTTTACAATTCATAAAATGTTGGTATAATTGGTCGTGAGATTTTATTGATTTTGCTGATTTTTAAATTGTTCGACATTTTTGTTTGCAGTTTCATACACTACTCTATTTAAACTCTTGCAATAGTTACCTACTTATTTTACAATTCATAAAATGTTGGTAAAATTGGTCGTGAGATTTTATTGATTTTGCTGATTTTTAAATTGTTCGACATTTTTGTTTGCAGTTTCATACACTACTCTATTTAAACTCTTGCAATAGTTACCTACTTATTTTACAATTCATAAAATGTTGGTAAAATTGGTCGTGAGATTTTATTGATTTTGCTGTTTTTTAAATTTTTCGACATTTTTGTTTGCAGTTTCATACACTACTCTATTTAAACTCTTGCAATAGTTACCTACTTATTTTACAATTCATAAAATGTTGGTAAAATTGGTCGTGAGATTTTATTGATTTTGCTGTTTTTTAAATTGTTCGACATTTTTGTTTGCAGTAACACTTCTGTCAGACATTTCTTTCCAGAATAAAACTTTTATGGGACTCCACAATGCTAAACTTTAGTCCTACTCTAAGGCTTTAGTTTTTTAAAGGTCTTTCCTGCTATAATCAACTGCGGCGCATATAAAATTCTGTTATTTTGAAATTGCGACTGCATTAGGAAATTAATTATATTTTTTCATATAATATTGTCTTTTTTAGTTGAGATTTCGATTTGATTGGTTTTGAAATATTGGAGCTGAATCACATTTTCTGTGAAACTAATACTTTTCGGGATTCCGTAGTCGTTGTACCTAAACGGTACAAAAGAAACCTTTATGGTGAGACTCCGTTGTCAATCCGTCCGTATGTTACAGTTTCATAACTTAGCACCGTTAAAATTTGCCACAAAAATAGCATTCACTTGCCTACATAATAAGGTGTACAAAAATCAAAATTTGAAATTGTTCAAAATATTTTCAATAAAAACGGGAGAAAAATAAAAAAAAATCCTAAAAATATAATATGGATATCACATTGTGTATATTAAAAAGCTTTATACAAAAATATATACTTTTACTATATTTACTGGCACCTATTTCTAGAAATCTTTGAAAAATCACAAAAAAATGCATGTCCCCCTTATTTCTTAAACCGGTAAACGGAAAAAAAAATAAAAAATTACGATTATTGGCTATAACTGGCCAATTATAGGAAAATAGTAGCGATTAAAAAAAGTTGAACATAAACGAGAAATTTAAAAAATATATATTTTATAAAAACACAATTCAAGGTATTGCATCCATTTCAAGAAATCTTTGATAAACCACAAATAAATGTGTGTCCCCCTAATCTCAAAAACTAATTAAACGAAAAATATGAAAATATCATGGTAATTTAGGATTACGTAAGGATTACAGGAAAAATATTGCGGCGAATTTCTCACGATACAAAAATGACAAAATAAAATTTTTCTTCCACGAGATTTATTTAGAGTACGGTGAAAACAAAATTGCGCCTCTCCTCTCTGGTACAATCCATTCTTTAAAAATTATTTCATTATAAGAGGATTTAAGGTAAGTACATTTATGGAGTGTAATTAATATTAGTCTTGAATAGAATAATTTTTTTTTTCAGATATCTGTCATCTACACAGACGAAACTGAATCCGATGCAAAACCGAAACTTAGCTTAATGGAGCCCCTTAAATAACAGAAACACAGTATTTACGTATATATTGGATTAAAAGCCTATTTTAATTATGGCACAAAAAATCTAGCAGTTTACAGACGCATGTGAGGTTTGGTCACAAGGAGGTTTAATAGCGGCAGGTCTCGCACGGCCGAGAAACCTCCTTGGTCGGCCCGCAATTTATTTTTTTGTACATTAGACGATATTATTTAAAAACCTCATTGGTATTAGATACTTAAACCTCGGACATAACTCTATCGACTAAGTATTCTGTGCCTTCCTTCATTCATTCATTCAATTTCACTTCTGCACTTCGCCTTTTCTTTAACTTCTTGATACGACGCGACATTTACTTTATGTTTCACTTGATCCATGAATGTTCTCCTGGGCCTTCCTCTCTTTCTTTTTCCCTCCACGTTTCCCTCAATGATGTTTTTGATATAATTGTCGTGTCGTATCAGATGTCCCAACATCCTTCCCCTTCTATTACCTTTAGTTTTCATCAAATCTCGCTTTTCATTTACAATCTGCAGGACCACTTCATTGCTCTTCTTTTCCATCTAACTAATTCTCTCCATTCTTCGCCAACACCACATTTCAAAGGTTCTAATCTTTCACTGTCACGTTTTGTTATGGTCCACGTTTCACATGAAATATGTATATAAGTTCATATAGATGAGCGGTAGCTGCATGTACAATTGTTTATGCATTATGTTTGATACAAAAAAAAGATATCAAATAAAAAAAAACATTAGTAGCATGGGAATAGCTGAAAATCAACGTCATCTGAAAAAAGTTTCTATTTCCATTTTTGGGATAATCGTGTATTTTAATAACATGTGTTATAAAATTGTGCGGTGTATTCTCGATTACTCAAAATAAATACTTTTTCGTTTCTTTTCTTTTTTTCACATCTATATAGAGCAATGTTCCAGATGTAATGCTTTTATAAGATGTTTCCAAATATTCCGCTATATGTCGGCTTTGTTAAGGTTCGTTTTGTTGTTAAAAGCTTTCTTTGCCATTGCTTTTCTACCGACTATGGCTTGTGTACATCTGGAGTCATTGGTTATCAGTTATCACGCTTTCTAAGTATCTAAACTGTTTCACTTATTCTACAAGTTTTGAATTTAATTTAATTTAATTGGATTATGTTAAAGTTTACGTTTTATTTATAATATTTTTTGGACCAATTTCTTGAAATACTAAATCCATAGCTACTACTAATTCTTCCAACTGATATTGACTTTCGGCAGAATTTGTGCCTTCCTATTTAATGCATTTGTATTGTAAAAGCATAAAATAGTAGTTTACGAAACTGGTACATAAAAAGGTTATTAAAAACACGAGTGTTTTAAAACCTAGTTATGTATAATTTCATACACTACTTTATCTAAACTCATGTCTCCTAACCTGTTTTCATAATCTTGGAAAAATTTTCGTTAGGCATTTTTGATTGTTCTTGTAAAAGTTTTGTTCTAAAAGTGTTCGTAATTTCCATCATTCTTTACAGAATGTCAGGTGGAGTCAAATATCATCACCAGGGATCTGTCAGTAATTTTAGGGCAAAATAATTGTAACTTTTATAAGTAATAAATATTTAGTATCACATGTACTGTAATCTCAGAAAAAGATTTTTTAAAGCAATATGTTGTTCGGAGACCTATACTATAATATAATTTTTTATTTTTTTAGAGACGTTCATGAAAAATATTTTTCATTATGCCAGTAGTTTTGAGTTCGTAATGAGGATTTTACGATATGAGGTTAGATAAAAACTAAACTCAAACTAAACTAACCTACTTATATATTTACTTTGTCTATACGTTTATTTACATATTTCCAAATATATCCTCAATATTTATTATAAGCGGCTGAAAGCATAAATCAAGCATACACATACATTTTTTATTACACTCACTACACACCACATTCTTCCACACATTCACATACACCAATCACCCTAAATTACACACACGCACAGCCGACCTTCTATCACAAACTCTCATATACACTCACAAAGTGCTTTACTTCTTATGTTAAAAAATACAACTACAATAAACAATGTTAGTAGTACCTACTTCTTTTGTACATAACTGTATGTTTATAAAAATAATATTATTTAGAACTAAGTAAGTGCGATTCTGAAGCAAAACACTTTAAATATCATCTGTTCTATCGCAAATTAGAATATACCTGAACAACAGGTAATAAAGATAACTAAGCTTGTAACGTAAAAAAAAATATTTTTTTTATACTCCAAATGTCTGAAAGCTTGCTTCAGAATTCCTACTTGTAACTTCCGTACTTACTACTGAATTAACTTTGTTCATGTAAATATATTGTAATGCCGTGGAAGAGCGGGGTCTCCTAATACAGGTAATTCCTTACTTAAATGGAGTCCCCAAACTCTGTAAAAAAAATTGATAATTAAGTTATGAAAATAAAAGTATACATATTATTACCAATGAGATAGATGTATTGCGTTCATAATTTTAAAGAATACTGTCAAATGCTCGTCTATTTTTTCAAGTAGGGACACATTTTTCTGTCTCTTGACCACTACCGCGCCTTATGGAAAGCGTTGATGATTCCCAGGATTAAGTGCGCTCGCCCAAAAAACAGGAGAGTGAAAGCAGACAAGGCGTGAACCAGTTTGCTTAGAGACTTCTGCAAAATTTACAGAAGCCGCTTTACAACTGCATGTAATCCCTTTTCTGGTCTAAAATAAACATACCATGATGCTGTGATATAAACAAATTTATTTATTTTGACACAAGGTGGTTTCTCCATCACAAGAAAAACTACTCACATCAAGAATTATTTTTCTTCTGAGTTATTTCTATACCAAAACAACATAATAATGTGTATTAATATAATACATAAATACACATATTTACAAATGAGCTTTCAGTTAGAAAAAGGAAATAAATCGTGATCAACAACTTCTACGAACATCCGTTTACAACAAATCATTGTGTTACACCACATGTTATAACAATCGACCGGTAACACAATTATAACCATTAACTATGCTATTGTAACTGGTAAACCATTTCTGTAACTCAATAGCTTTTTGCAAAACGAAAGCGAAATGGAATGGACGGAAGTTATCGTATCGTCATCGAAAGAGATTTGACGCGATTGAAATAAGTTTGCCCACTTGTGAATACCTATTTGAGTTTATTTAAGAAAGGAGATAGCGGTGACATGCATGCATATCTAAATATTAATATTATACATGGTCTTAAATGAATAACAGGAATTATTACATCGCATTGGTAAAAAGCTACATTTAACGATTTTTATATTTTGGTTGGCCCATTTTGTAATTTCATAATATAATAATTATATTTCGTATATAAAACACTATTTTGATAAAAACTATAAACTATATTATAATACTAAAGTATTGCATTAGTTAGAAGTTTTATCTAAGATATTTGTAACAAAGAAGTTATTTTAAAATGAATATTAACAGCATAATCTAATTTAAAATAATTATTTTGTGCCTGACAGCAAACACTTTGTTTGTTTTAATAGCATACAAGAAAGAAATAAAAAGAATTTATGTCCGTTTTATCTTTAAAAAAATATCCTCTTAATCGAGTATAATCGCACTGCTTCGCCCTCAGTGTACCAAAACATTATTTCATTAAATTTTCTCGATTAAAAAAAGGTAAGTTACTCGTACCTCTAAACCATACAATAATCCGCTAGTATTTAATTAATACTTCAAATTAGACCACTGAACTTTACAAAATAAGTTATCATAATATCAATACAATCTCTATATATATTTAATTTTTAAAATAGCCGTCAAAACCGTAAAAAACATAAATATAGAGTGAATTAAAAACTAGAAAAGATTCGAACCTGCGATCTCTCGTTATTAGAACAAGCGCCTCGGTGGAGCAGTCGGTAGCGCGCTTGTTTTGATAACAAGAGGTTGCAGGTTCGAATACTGGTATTGGCACGAGGAACTTTTTCCAATTCATGTTTTTAAATTAGTCTTGAAATTTATCTTTTCTAGTTTGTAAGGCAATCTAATCGTTTTAAATGTGACTTTCTTGAGCGACGACAGCGCCATCGGTTTCTTAAGAACAAGCCGTGAAATCACATAATCCTCGTGACCGTTCAGTAGGTGTCTGAGTTACAAAAAAATCGGTTTAAAGTCGAAGTTTTTGTGAGGTATCCCCCGTATCTCATATGTCGTTACTTAATTAATCATTCATATGAAATATTATTATTTTACTTATTCAGCTATGTGTACTTGTGAGTCACCCACATAATCCGAGCTGAATAAAAAGTTTATAACCATTGTTATAAATTTAATATGGTCAACGACCTAGATTGAAGGTGGATGGATACTTCACTTGGTCAACAGACGGTACAAGTATGGTGGAAAAGTTCAATGATCTAGGATAGATAAGACATACTTACAAAAATGTTTATTTTTGTATTGTCAGTTACAATAAAAAAATATATATTTTAATAAAACCACGTAATTCACTAGACCTACTGAAAACTTTCATAAAGAAATAAACCTGGCAAATCTTAATCCGTTAGTTATCAGTATCACACAAAAAAGTTGAGCAATATTTCCCTGTGAAGCAAAAATTAATTTTATATTTTATACCAAGTTTCAATATTCTAGTGTAACATGCTCAATATAAGGCTTTATAGGTGGTAGAGCTGATGCTGGGCTCGACTGTGGAGGTATTCGCAAACCCTCCCGAAGTTATTCGGGGGAGAGTAAGAGAACAGCTCTTAGGCAAAACCAGGCGGCCCACCATTGCTTGAGACCGATTTCACCTTATTTATCATTTGGGTACAGAATCCTATTCACAAGTGGAAATGCTTGCGGAGAAAGATTAACGTTATATCGATCGACAACGAAAGTTCATAGATCACATGACAACGCTATATTATCGCATCGTAGAGTTTTTACATAGCACGTTCACGACAAAATCCTTAAGAGAAAATGATAAAAATACCTACTATTTTGTGCACAATATACAGGGATCATAAGGTGCCAAACGGGGCCCTATTACTAGGCCTCCGCTGTCTGTCTGTCTGTCTGTCCGTCTGCCACAGGGATCTGCCGCTTCAACCGTAATAGGTAGAAGGTTTAAATTTTTACAGAATACGTATTATTATAGCCTCCATCACGACAAACAATAAAATATTTAAAAAATAAATTTGGGTTTCCCATACAAAAAAACGAAAAAAAAGTTTTTGATTTGGGCTCTTACTTAAAGACGGTAATAGAAACAGGTTTTAAATATAGTCGGAGTAAAAAAATACTCAAATAAAACAAAAAGTAATAAAAAGTAAGGTCCGTACGTACACGACACCAAATTTCTTGTCAGGCGCTTCCATTTTAACGTCTTATTTTTTGTAGCCTTGATGTTGCTTTGGCATGTTTATTGTTGTTATTTACTGTAATGTTGTTAGGGTTCCACATCCATATTATGGGGTGGTACTGAACCCTTTGTGCGCGAGTCCGACTCGCACTTGGCCAAATTACTCAAATGGGAGTGATCCCGAAACTATAAGAAATAGCGAAAAATTATAAAATGCTGAGAGGAGTCTCGGGGCCGATTAGATGAAAACCAAAAGTCCACTATTCGTTTTTTTTTTATAACTTCCCTTGCCAAGAATCATGACCACAAATTTAAAAAAAACCGGCCAAGTGCGAGTCGAAATCGCGCACGGAGGGTTCTGTACCATTATTTATAAAAACGGCAAAAAATGCATGTCTGTTGTATAGGAGTGTGCGGCTCCGACTCGCACTTGGCCGGTTTTAGTATTTGTTGTTATAGCGGCAACAGAAATACATCATCTGTGAAAAATTCAACGGTCTAACTATCACGGTTCATGGCCAGATGGACGAACAGCGGAGTCTTAGTAATAGGGTCCCGTTGGTTGCCCCTTGGTAAACTGCAAAACCCTAAAAACTGATCAAATGCGAGTAGAACTCGCACCCTGAGAGTCCCGTAAATTATTTAAACATAAATTACAAACTTATCAGTACCTAGTAAAACTGCAAAATTAGGTATGTTCAGCAGTTGAGAAAATCGTCGTTTTTAGTATTTTTTTTTAAACACAGTATATGGTACGTAATATACTGAAAATTCAAAATTCTTAAATAGTGCAGATTTTGAGATAGACCTTATTACACAAATGGTCTAACGCTGACAATTTTAATGGCCTCCATTTCTTTACATAGTTTAAGAGATTAAAACAAAAGTAAGTATTTCTACTCTGCTTAAGACAATAAAACCCAAAATGACGGGCTCAAAAAAAACTTCTTTTTTGCAATTCCTTGTTCAAGTATGAAACTCTCACTCGCACTTGACCGGTTTGTAATAAACTGATTTGAAATTTAGTTTTTATAGAATACCCGTGCCATATTGAATAAAAGTACCTCGAGACTTCGAATCCAGCTATTTCTCACCTGATACGAATTTTTGTTATACACCTACCTACAAGTATTTTAAAATGTTTTGTGTAGTTTTATTGTTCACAAAACTAAAATAACATCAAATAAATAAAAAAACATGACAATTACATTACCCAACCATAAATATATTATTTTCAAATAAATTTGATACTATTTGAAACAGTACATCATACATAAAGTTGGAAACCATTTGTGAAAAGTTCAAATCCAGCCATTTTGTTTACAGTAAATTTATCTTTGCAGCTTTCTACTCTATGAGTTGTAATCGATCGACAATATATTTCGTTCGTATTTTTTACATATCGTAGAGTGTAAAAGCACTTATCATGGTATGTAAGAAAAAAGTGTTTTGAAGCTTGTAATAAAGTGGATACTCGATGGCTTTTAACAATCGGGCTTTTAGAATACCGTAAACTAACAAAACCCTTTACTTGAGTTATTTAGCTTCGTTGCTATACTCGAAAACGGTGAAGTTTTTGTTGCTTTGAAACGAAAAGATAAGATAGTGTCGCATTATGTCCTTAAGAACGAGTTTTACAAAACTAACCAAAAATATCGAAAAAGAAATCGGGTGTTTTTTTTAACCTTTTATTCGAGTAGGTGTTGATTATGTGAGTCAAATTATCAAGTTAGCAACCGTTGTAAATTTTTTTTAATAATTTATAACCCGTGAAATAAAAGTGTTTTTTAGGGTTCCGTGTCCAAAAGGCAAAACAAAGCCTGATTAATGCCGCTCTGCTGTCTGTCCATCTATTCATCCGTTTGTCACGGGTCTCTAGCTTGCAGATGGAATAAGTTACAGGTCTGAAACTTGGATATGTTATGTAAAATGTTGACTCAAAAACGAACATTAAATTAAAAATAAAAATTTAATTAATTTTTCGGGGCACTACATACATGAAAAAGGAGTCAATTTTTTCTTTTCTCACCCCGACGTGTGGGATGTTTTTGTGTAGAACTCATCGAGAAGAGTAGAAATATATTGTTAATTTTTTTCTCCAAAAAGAATGAATTGGATGTCATCAAAGTTGTCAGTTTTAGTTACGGGGTCTATTTCAAAAACTAAACTTGTTTGATATCTCAACAAATGGCGTGTTTTTAGGCTGATTAATTACATCCTCTATGACGGGACACCCACAGTTTTTGTGGCGTATACTTCACAGAATTTTACGATTCACTTTCAATTTCAAATATCTTTACGTTGTTGTTGGGGTTCTGTACGTAATGTCCAACAAAATGGCGGTCTGCGTGATATTTTAGTAGTAAATGGTTTCGTTACGGCAGATCGCTAAGATTCAATTTTTACTATAAAATTACTTTTCAGTCTTAACATAAGCAATTATGTTCATACTCAGACTTATTCAATATCAAATTTATTTCTATATGCTGAAAAAAAGAGACATGATCTTGCGAAGTTTCTTGCCCTTCTTCTTAGCAAGATTAATTGAATGGGCGGATTCAGGCATTATATTTATTTATAAAAAATATTTTAATTTTTTACTTATGTTTGTAATATATATTTGGTTATGCATTATATTCATTTATGGTAATATTTAGTTTATTTATCAACTTATTTGTTCATTGCATTATGTATCATCATAATATTATTTTAGTCCAACTTAAATATAATTTGTTTTTTTTTGTATTTCCCGTATTATACTTATTTGTTTCATCCATCATATAATATTGTTTTTATACAGATTAGATTTGACCTGTAAAACATATACTTTATATTTCTATTTTACAAATAAACAATTTGAATAAGCACAGTTGTATGAACATACTATGAATGTAGAGGTGCATGGACGGTGCCTTCCCGAGCGGCGTAAACTATGACATTACTCCAGATAGACCCCTGACAGATATCTGACAAATCCTTCTACTTCTACTGGTACGCTTCGGCCGTGGCTTGTCACCACCCTCGTGACGAAGTGACTCCTCGTATTCTGACATGACATCATAAAAATAGTGGCTACAGGCAGGTGCATAGTCATCGTCATCATCATATGGCCCTTATTTAAAAATGCGTATTTCATACTTATTAAAAAAAAAGTTCATTTATTCACAGAAGGTTTAACTTAAAACTAGTGATTGGGATCACCTTTTAAGCAAAATATTGCCTGTCCCAGATGACCCCGCTCCTTCATAGTTCACATCAAGTACTGTGAAGTTTGATCAACATTGACAAGTATTCTAATAAAATTTCTAGGTTACATATCGCACATCCGGTGCAAGAACGTCACAAGTGCAAAAAAGTAAAAACTGAGAAAAATTTATAAAAACGTAGATAATTTGACCATATACCTGGTGCGTAGTTTTTCGTCTGAGGGCTCTTTTGTCTTTGCGGTTTTGGCGCAATTTAGCGAGTAACTGGAAAGACAACGTCTTAGGGTCAGTTGTTCCTCGTGCTCTCGGATGTACATGTGACGTTCTTGCACCAGATGTGCGATATATAATTACAACTTAACAAAAGTAGTTTCTTAAGACACATATTTTACAGGTATATTTTGTTCGTAAAACGTAGAATATATATATTGGTGGGTAGGTAAATAGATACATATACAATGTGTTTATTATAATTGTTTTAGTTAATTTAGTTCTCACGTATTGTGTAGATAAATATAATACACTAGCTTTTGCCTGCGGCTCCGCCCGCGTGTTATTCGGTTTAAGGACATGCTTTTTTTCGAGATAAAAGTAGCCTATGTGTTTAGTTAGGGTATAAGGTATATCCATTCTAAATTTCATCCAAATCCGTCCAGCCGTTTCAGCGTGAAAGAGTAGCAAACATACACACACATACACACACACAAACTGTCACATTTATAATATTAGTGTGATTATATTGGTTAGGTTTAAAGTTTTAAATTCAGCTGTGAGATCCATTTTTTTGCCTCCAGTGTGAGGTAATGTAACTCGGCTAGGCCTCCTGAAAAGCAGCGGGTCGGACACTCATTATATGGGCTACGGTTTGATTTGGTGCACCACAATCGCAGATTGGTGAGCTTTTAAGGCCATATTTGTAAATGTGGTAATTACATAGAGTTGCGAAGTAATTCATTCATAACTGACTTTCGTAGGTTTTGAAGTCAGACTGAATAACGCCTGGTCTGCTTTCACTGCACTTCCAATTTTCTGAGTGAACGCTCTTCATGTTTGGTCTTAGTGCGTTCATCAGGCGCGGAAATGGCCAAGCATAAGCTTACGGTACATATATAAAAGAAATACTTTGTAAGTTGTGTATTCCCAAACGGTGCCTAAAGAACTTTTTTAAAAACTTAATGTGTTTTTGGAATATATCCGGCAAAAAGTTTCTGGTCGCATGTTGAAATTTAAAAAGAATAATTATATATTTTTTTCAAAACAATTTTGAATGTTCCTTTTTTGATATACGAGTATGTACCAATTTTTTATATTAAACTTCGACTTGAAATTAGGAGGCAGATCCATTACTCAAAATGTAAAAAAAATTAAATTTCAGCATATTTCAGGGAACCTCAGATTTAATTTTAGGGACTTTTCAAAGGAGCTTCCAGGTCGATGAGCAAATACGAAAAAGAAAGTTAATATAAATATATGAAAAATAAAAGGTAGAAAGGAAAAATATAAATTTAGCATAAAAAATGTGTTTTGCTCCCCTAACACCATTTTTTTTAAATTTTAGTTGCCTTTCTGCTGTGGGTACTGATTTAAGCTCTGTGCTGTAGGTATCTTACTTTGGTTACAAAACCCCTTATATGAAAACTGTATGATGAGACTCCTTTCTGCATCTGCATTCATCTGCCTGTCTGTATGTATATCACCACTAAATATATTTTTGGCTGTTTAAACTAGACAATGAATTGTAATTGGTAAATTGACTCGATTAAATGAAATTTTAAAGTAGTTAAAAATTGTCCAATATTTCGATACCATAACCATAAGGAATTTATAAAAAAACAGACCTCTGAAAACAGTAGATTGAAAATTATTAAATAGCCCGTGAACAATGAAGAAAACATTACAGGAAAAATCCATCGAGAAATTGCGAACGCTACTTGTAAAATCCCCGATCTTTTAAACCCTCTTTATGTAATAATATTATAATAACCGCTAAAACAATAGGTTGCAGGCCAGATGATACCTTGAATCCATCCTACAGATTAAAAAGCGACCTTCTGCCTATAGTTCCTCTCGAACACGATCTGTTTTATACAGTAGGAAGTACATACTATGCATATATATGTTTTGTCCTACACACTAAACAAAAACGTCTACACAAAACATTGTTTCGTTACACATTTTTGCTGATAGCCATGTAGGAGACCTAGCTTATCAACAAAAATGTTACAATATTTTCTGTAGACGTTTTCGTATAATGTGTAGAACAAAATACGCGCTGGAGACCCGGCTTAACTCGATTCACGCGGTATTAAAGTTATTTGGTTGGCAACTCGCACTTAGCTCTCAACTCCAACCAAAACCACAGTCACCGAGTTTATCGAGCGAATATTAATTTTGTATAATTTGCAAAAAGAGTCACTAGGTCGTGTTTCTGAACAGTTACGGAGGCTCCAATACAAATTTGTCTATGTATATAAAAGCTGACTGCCTCGGTGGTCCAGTGGTTTGATTACTCGACTACTAATATAGAGGTCGCGGGTTCAAATCCCGTAGGGGCACATATGTGTTAGCTCTTTTTACTTCGGAAGGCACGTTAAATTGGATCGATATTTGTGCCCGACGGCGATAGGGCTCACATTCATAATAATTGTCGGCAAATCGTGGGTGTACGAGTGGTTCAAATTCGGAAACACAAATACTACTCACTCACTAAATCCATGCAATATTAGTATAGTCCATTCAGAATTAGCTGGCGTCTTTCCACTTGAGACCGTCATTAGCAATAACAATAGGATTAAGTCGTGGCGGGTGAATTCGCCTGAACGAAACAATGAACACTTGTAAAACACGTGCGGCAGGTGGTGTTTCAAACGTTTTTGATACTTTCCTTAAGTTATCTTCCCTTTAATAATTTAAGGAAGAAGAAATACCACTCAGTTGTTTTTTAAACTTCGAAGAGATTAGTTCAGTGGAAAGTATCAGCACTGGTTGGTTTGCAACAAAACAGATAAAGCCAAAACGGCTCCTTTAAAAATAGATGGGCTCTATGAGTGTTTGGTTTATTACCCCTATTGTTTATGTTCAAGTGGAAAAACGCCAGCTAATTCTGATTATACATTATATAGTTATATTATATAGGTACATCATTGTATGCTAATATGATAATCTTTTTCCATAAAACGGGAAATTACCCCAATAAATATGAACAACTTTTACTGTGTGATCAAACCTGAAATCGAGATTTTGTTTGAACAGGTATTTAACATTTTTATGGAAGAGCTGATGTATATTTTTCGTGAATTGATATTTGGTGCCATTTTAAAAGTGGTTCATATTAATGGGTTAAACATCCTATTTGAAGGAAAAAATTTATCAAATTAACCTCTTGTACACACTTTATTTATAAGTCTGTTTAATGTAAAATAAAAAAACAGGCCGAGTGCGAGTTGGACTCGCGCACGAAGGATTCCGTACCCTTATCTATAAAAAGGGCAAAAAAATCATGTCTGTTGTATGGGAGTGCACCGGTCGGACTCGCACTTGGCCGGTTTTAGTATTTGTTGTTACAGCGGCAACAGAAATATATCATTTGTCAAAATTTCAACTGTCTAACTATCACGGTTCATGAGATACAGCCTGGTGACAGACGGGCGAACGGACGGACAGTTGAGCCTTAGTAATAGAGTCCTGTTGGTTATCCTTTGGGTACGGAACCCTAAAAAAATTGGATTCTTATTTTTTTCGCTAATATTTACGAATCGAAAACCGTTTTGGGAAAAAGATTTCCTTAACTGTTTTTAGGAGATGGATTTAAAAAAAAGCGTGCATATCTTTTATTGAATAAAAAGTGATGTCTTTCATTTGACCTTTAGTGACGTTATCATTATACATTTCCAGGCGTATTTTATTTTTCTTGAACGCATCCTAAAGTCTCAAGGAGACGACCATTCAACTGGACCGACGACCTGAAGGACGTTGCGGGGGGCGGCTGGATGAGGAGGACGGAGGACCGACATGAGTGTCGAAATTTAGGAAAGGCCTATGTCCAGCAGTGGACGAACACGGGCTGGTGGATGGATGGATGGATGGATGGCGCTAAATACAATACAAGGAAATAAATTTTTATTCTATTAAAGCGGTTGAGCCGTGAGAGAATAGGTAGTAAAGAAAAAAACCGGACAAGTGCGAGTCGGCCTCGCCCACCGAGGGTTCCGTTAAAGACTATATTTCTTATGATTTAATTACAAATGTATAGTTTTCAGATTTTTCCCTATACACTACAAGTAAGACGGTATTATTTGCCAAATTTCATAGTTCTAGGTCAACGGGAAATACCCTATGAATTTTGATTCCCTTGGGAGTGTCGAAATGTACGTTTTTTGCGGCATAAACGACTCTATCTTCTTTTCACGTTAATTTAGAAATTTGATATTTTGACAGCTTCAATGAACTGTAGATTTGAGTACATAGTTTTAATTTTAACTCGATACCTCTACGCGTGCCCGAGATGAAGGATCTTCACGGACAGACGGACGGACAGACAGACAACAAAGTGATTTTTTCCTATTGAGGTACGAAGCCCTAAAAAAGAACAAAACACCTAAAATTCCCAAATAATTCAACAAAGAAAGTGTATTATTACCAATTTAAGTACAAACTTTTTCTAATTCAAACATCTGTTTGCCTCAAAAACACCTAAGCTAGTTTGGCTTTCTCAAAATAGTGTAAACCGACATAATATAAAGTAAATTGCGATTCCCATTGTTCTTTTACATTTGGACACATCATTCATAATAACATTATTATCTTAATAATAACAACATAATTCGAGGAATTTGCTTCGACACTTTCTTGGAATTACGAGATGTGCTACCAAAATATGTAACACATACTGTTAACTGTTATGATAAGGTTGTTATAAAAAAATACTTTCATCTACCTCGTTCTCATCCATTATCTATACTAATAATAAAGTAGTAAAAAATCGCATCTTTACACTGAATACTTTTTCCAAGACTTAAATGATAAGTATTAAAGCTGAAAATATAATTTTTAGAATTTTTGTCTGTCTGTCTGTTCCGTTTTAACTCGAGAACCACTAAACGGATTTGGATGATCATTCATTTGATATCTTTATAATCAAGCTGTTCAAATACATAATTATTATGAGATGTTGGTCAGTCTAAACGTTTTGAATTTTATTGTCTGTGAAATGTTTTTATGAAATTAAGCTGTAATCTGCAAACTTAACTCGTTGCCGTGATCACAACAATAGAGCCACGTCTGTAAATATTACGAGCCTCTTTTATTGATACACAAAGTAAAAATACTTACACTACGCCCTTTTATTTGAATAAATTGTCTTGCCATAACCCCTTGCCTTTACTTTCGCCAAAACTGAATAAAATGGCATGCTCACCTATTGCTTGTATTTGTAAATAAGTACGCATCCATAATGGTAGGGTACAAATATACCTCAGGGAGAAAGGGCGCTAAGAGCATAGAGTTAACCGATTGACCTCTAGCTCAGGTTTGACCTTAGCCACATTCCTTTGAGTCTCTTTAAATTTATGGCTCTACTAATGCTTGAGTGAACTTTCCTTTAGCTTTTATTGGTACATTCCTTTGGTTGTTATTATTTTTAGTCCCAACAAAACCATACGGATATTATACAAATCACTTTATCCCAAAAAAAACACAAAAAGGGAATAAAAATATTTAAAAAAGAAAGAACTAAAAAGTTTATAAAAATTTAAAGTTACCTTACAATGACATTGTATCTAAAATCATTGAGGTTTGTACAAAAAAAAACATAAATATGAAAACTTTAGAATAAAATACATTGTTTTTGGCATCAAATTTGAGAATAAACGAAAGCAAATAAATTAATTCTAATATTTATACAAACAAATTTTAAATAAAAAACTACACTTTTACGCCGTCCTCAATTTTATGTAAATAATATATATTAACAAAAAAAACGCATACATGTGAAAATACTTCCAATTTTTTTTTCGTTTTAGGTATATTTTGCTTGTCATGAAGATGTCGTTTATAACTTACTTTGACCAAGCGAGGTACGAAAAACAAGACCATTTGAAAAATATTAAGATCGGTAGCCTAGGTCTAGTAAAGAATTAAATAACCAAAGTTATTACTTAAAATTTCTGTTAACCTATTAAAGATGTGAAAAAATCGTTAGAATATTTAGAAAATTCTTTTTTTTTTGTATGCTTGTACCTAATATAATTATATTTTCTCTTTTAAAGCCGTTTCCTCTCGAAACGTTTTCCAAAATAGAGTGAGCAAAAGCCACAAACATGATCTGCGGTCTGACCACATCGCGGGGTTTCGCGATATTAGTAGCCGCAAACCAACTTATAATGCATGACTAAATTGGTTTCTAAGCTACTAACTCTCAAGTATTTCAGATTTTGACTCTTTCAATTTATTCCGATTTGAAAACGTTATAAAATATATCTCATCGAAATCACCAATATCGAGATAGACAATACAAAAACACGAAAAATTTTGCATAAAATCCTACTAGGCTATTATTTTCTGTTCTATAGTACTTGATAATTTAGGAATAAAATAATATATTAAAAAAACATCGTCACGAAATGAATCCCTGAGGGGGTGTCAGAGGTGTTCCGGGTGTGAACTATGAAATGCAAGTCACAGTCCACATTCGACACACCCGCGTTTAGTAATAATTTTACGGTAATTAAAAAAATACCTATATATCGACAAAATGTTACAGTCATATTTTATTCATCGTTAGTACTATTTAGTGTCAACATAATTCAATGAACTTTATCTTAAAATGTGAGTTTGAAAGTGACTCCCTGTCGACAACGCAAAGTCTCTTATACATTTCCCCATGAAGAAAGCCCACTATTGCCGAAACCAACCATACCGTGTTACATAAATATTTATACGTCAAAAGTCTTCCTTTTATTAATGACCGCCAGATTTCGGTCTGACATAGAACCGGTCTGCGATAACAGTTATATCATGAATCTGTTTGAGATATGCGGAAGAGGATTTTGGCGAACATTGCTCGCAAGCCTGTGATTACATTATGTACAAGCGTTTTTTTTTTATTTTATATATGATCATGGATTAAGGAAAGAAGATGATTTAAGGCCGTTTCCATAATTATTTTTGTGGATTGTATTTTATATTTTGGTATATTATGTGTAAAAAAATTATGTGTGTATGTAATGTTTTGGCAATTTTTTTCACCAAAGTTATTGAACTTTAATAAAAGATTGATCACTCTTAAAAAAGTAGTTTTTGTAATGTGATACAATACAAAAAATTGGTCTGTTTATAACGTGTATACATTTTTTTTCTACGATGATAAATTAGGCGCTGGAAATTTTTAATTTGAAATGGCCCTAACAGTTTATATGACTTAAAATCTATAATTAAAGTATAATCGTAAGAATTTTGTTCAAAAAAATATAAATTCAAAGTAGATTTATAGAAGCTCCTTAATATTTGACAAAAAAAAACATAAATTGCCATACAAAAAATCTCTGTCTGTGTGCTTGTGGTCCACGTAAAACCGAGAGATCGGATTGTATAGCTCAATGCCTCAAGACTGTATCTTGAGCTTTAAGTTAAAACGATAATATTAATCTTAAGATGAAACCAAGATTTAGACTTATAGTAAATTACCAAAAAGCCTTTGTGGTAATGATGCTGGTATAATAATATATCTTCGTGGACAAAAACAAAAGCGACAAATATTTTAAAATGTGCTAAACAGTTTTGAGAGTTTTAGTTTGGTTGCTATATAAAACATAGCTATAAGTCAATTACGCTATTTGTACCATCATAAAAGAAATTTCTTTTATTTTATTTTATTTATATTTTTAAAGTACTTTGCATCGTTAGGTGTTTAGCTCAAAAATCAAACTTCCTCTTAAATTTAGATAAAAAATGTATAACTTTTACCTCAGTTACTAAGCATTGTTTTGTAAGGCACCAACATTTTAATCGATATCTTTTTCGAACCCTAGTTCCTTACCCGAAGAGTGCTAAACGGGACACTATTACAAAGCCGCTGTCTGTCTGTCCGTCCGTCGTCAAAGGGGTCTAAAGCCTCAACCGTAATAGACAGAAACTTGAAATTTTCAAAAAAAAAATTATTTTTTTTGACTTCTGTCACAATAAATAACGTAATGTAAAAAAAATAAGGGGCGTTCCAAGTAACATGGAAAAATTTGCGTTATTTGAACTTTATTAGTTTTGCCTCTAATTTAAAGACGAAAATACATACAAGTTGTAAATTTAGACGTATTGTGGGACATACTCTAAAATAAAATAAAAAATCATAGAAAGTAGGGTTTCGTACGCTCACGGCGAAATTTATTTTTGTAGCCTTAATGTTGCTGTAACATATTATATTGTTGATATGTATGTTTTTAGGGTTCCGTACCCGTATTATGTGGTGGTACGGAACCCTTTGTGTGCGAGTCCGAGTCACACTTGCAAAAATTATAATTTTTTCTCTTTTTATATAATAAAGCAACAAACGATTTAGCGGACACGTTTTCAAATCAAATAGATAGGTAGCATATTTTGATTCATATTTAAACTTATTGAATTCGACCTTACTTACGGAACTTCATATCACCATTGTGTATCCCTTTTACTTTTAGTATTATTTAATTTCTTCACCACGCAAAGTCTGCTTTTGTACAAAATTACGTTTCCGAAACTCTTTATGTATAAAATAAACAGAGGTGAATCACCACAGCTTGTTAAAAATGTTTTTTTTTGTTTTCTTTCTTTATGTATAGGTACAATAAAGTGTCCTTAATATACAATAAAGTGTCAATTCATTCGTTCATCAATTTCTATGAAATGGATTACATGTGAATTGAATTGTTTCGGTAACATTTTAACATTCAAATTTTACTTACAAGAAAAGATTTTTTACGCATTGAAATTTTCATGATATTTAAATCCTAAATTAACAGCGAATCAAATATTTTTTTTAAATATTCGCGTCGTTAGCGTCATATCACATTCCTTACTTCATTATCAACTGCGATAAGGAAATCGCCATCAAACGTTATACCACAGAACACAAACAAGGATTTATCAGAAAACTAAAAAAAATTCAACGAGCCACAAAGATAAAGGCAAGCTTTAAAAAATGGCCAATATCTTAACCCGTGTGTTCACCCTACACAGGTGCATATCACGCGGTCAAGCTTCAAAAAATTATTCCGCCGTATTTTTAGTTTACTTTCACTGGCCACACGCGTAGCTCGTTCCGTAGGTACGGTCGGCTGATTACGTGGCTCTTATTCTAGAAACAATAAGGTCTAATGTTAAAACTGTGGTATGACTGACTTTAGGTATGCGAGCAAACTTAATTAGGGTCTTGAGAAAGGAAAAATTGGAGCGTGAAAGAAAGAGTCCAAGGGACTGGCCGCTTGGATAAGTTTGAAGGTTTACTGGAGGGGCCTGCATATTTAAGTTCGTTTCTTCGGGTCGACTGTTTACTTGAGCTATGGTTATTACGACAACCGAAAAAACCACGATCACAAAAACTGAGCTTTTTTAAAAATGAAATGAAATATATGTATTTTTATTAAATCGTTTCTGATGGCTCGGCTTTATATAAACGTGATATTATTTACCCGATTTTTGGCTTACTAGTTTACACCTTACACATTACAAATAGAAACTCGTTAAAAACTAGAGGTAGCTTCTTTTTTTTTTCATCCAAGATATTTTATTTTTTTAGGTTCTTACGATTATACTGTCCTATCCATATATATATATTTTTCTAATGTTAGTCTTAAGTAAGTGTTCTCAAATTCAGATTTAGGCTTTATTTCTTTATATTTTTCTCATGGATGAATAATGTAATTTAAATTGATTTTTGTAGTTATTTTAGGTTGGGAGTTCCTAATATTTTATGTGTACATAAGGAAGCTGTAGGTTCAGTTCTATACAACTGTTCCTAAAATTGGTATCCGAGCCTAGCCCCTAAAAATCATTACAAATGTGACCACTTAGGTAGTGTGACATACGTTTGATGTTGAAGTTTACGGGTACTAAGTTTGTTTCCACACAGTTTTTCTCTATCTGTACCTCCTTTTTTGCTGATGCAGCAAAACACGCAATAGTAATAACAACTCTAGACAAGTCTATATCCAAACTCACTTTACTGGGTAGCTAGAGAGTTTTGTTAGATAAATAATGTAATTCTTCCTCTCTGCAAAGAAATTAAGTAAACGTATTTATTGTTGAACCCGCTAAATATTGTTGAAAACAATGACAAACTAAGATTTTGTCGTTTTAGTTTACGTTAGTTTTGTTTTAGTTTTCTACACCAATAATAAATATTTGTCATCATTTTAGTGTGCCCGTTGATGTCTTTTATATGTTGAAAACAATGACAAACTAAGATTTTGTCGTTTTAGTTTACGTTAGTTTTGTTTTAGTTTTCTACACCAATAATAAATATTTGTCATCATTTTAGTGTGCCCGTTGATGTCTTTTATATGTTGAAAACAATGACAAACTAAGATTTTGTCGTTTTAGTTTACGTTAGTTTTGTTTTAGTTTTCTACACCAATAATAAATATTTGTCATCATTTTAGTGTGCCCGTTGATGTCTTTTATATGTTGAAAACAATGACAAACTAAGATTTTGTCGTTTTAGTTTACGTTAGTTTTGTTTTAGTTTTCTACACCAATAATAAATATTTGTCATCATTTTAGTGTGCCCGTTGATGTCTTTTATATGTTGAAAACAATGACAAACTAAGATTTTGTCGTTTTAGTTTACGTTAGTTTTGTTTTAGTTTTCTACACCAATAATAAATATTTGTCATCATTTTAGTGTGCCCGTTGATGTCTTTTAGTGTGCCCGTTGATGTCTTTTAGTGTGCCCGTTGATGTCTTTTATATGCCCATTTTCTCTAACAATGAATGCATGTTTGCTCTAAATTTGAGGTACGGTTTTTAATAGACAAACATAAGTCATATATAATTAATGTTATATTTTGAAAATAGTACATTTTGATGCGAGTGCGAAATGGTTGATATTTAGAGTCAAAAAACAGTCGGACGAGAAATATCAACACTTTCACATGTGTATCATACGACGTTTTTTAATACACCTGCGAAAAATAACATAAAATAATAAAATTAAAGCAATTTTTGCAAGTCTGGTTGGCGCCGATCTGTACTACAAAGACCAGTGTCTCTTTCTAAATTTTTTTAAACAATAAGTTCTAAGATATTTAAAATGTAATATAAATTATGACCTCTAAAGTTGTTCTGATATTTTAAAACATCTTTTATAATTTAACATCAATACTCATACTTATAATAATACAGTAGAAACCTGTACGTTGAAAAAAAGTAAAAGAAATAGAAAGGGGGTGACTAAAGAAGAGTAATAGAACACAAATCAACGATTTTTTTCATTCTTTTCTGTCTGTCTGTTTGTTCACGCACATCTCTAAAACTTTCACAGCTGTACAGAGCTTAATTTGGAAAAGAATATAGGCTTTATTTAATTAAATTCGGATCTCGGAAAAAAATCAATACTCATACTTATAATAAAACAGTAGAAACCGCTGAGTCGTACATTGACAAAAAGTAATAGAAATAAAAAGGGGGTGACTAAAGAAGAGTAATACGTGGGACGCACTATAAGTTTCCGGAATGAATATGAAAAAATACTATTAAAGGTACAAAATTAATTTATTGTTTTTCAAAATAATCTCCCTTGGCGTCTATGCACTTTTTCATTCGATCAAACCAGTTTTGAAAACTTTTGTGCCACTCCCGTGTGGTGACCTCTGAAACGTGTTTTTCATACTCCTCGACAGCCTCTTCTGGTGATGAAAATCGTTGACCGCGTAATTGGTTCTTAATTTTTGGGAACAGAAAAAAGTCACAAGGTGCCAGGTCGGGACTGTATGCAGGATGACTCATGAGTTCTACATTTTTCGTCTTCAAAAAGTCGTTTGTCTGTCTGGCCGTGTGAGAACTAGCATTGTCGTGGTGCAGGATGATACGGCGTTTACGGTTATTTTTACGGAGTTCGTCAATAACTTCCGGCAAACAAATGGTCGTGTACCAGTCACTATTCACGGTACGACGATTCTCTAAAGCAACAGTAGCCACGTGTCCAGTTTTATTAAAAAAAGAAGCAATCATCCGCTTAGATGCACTTTTCACGCGCGCCACTTTGGTTGGTTTCGGCTCATCTTGAAAGACCCATACGCTCGATTGCTGCTTTGTTTTGGGATCGTAGCAATAAATCCATGTTTCGTCACCTGTTACTATGTCCCACACCAAATTTGACGCACCTTCGTTGTATCTGGTAAGCATGGCACTGCACCAAGTGACGCGGTCCGTTTTTTGAGCCTCGGTCAAGTTGTGTGGGATCCACCGCGAGCACAGCTTTCTCACACCCAAATGTTTGTGTAGGATTGATTGTATTTGACTCATGCCTATTTCTAAGGATGCGCGAATTTCATGGTAGGTCACATGCCTGTCTGTTTCAATCATACGGCGCACAGCATCGATGTTTTTGTTGGTCACAGCGGTGGACGGCCGACCATCGCGAGATTCGTCACTGAGATTGATACGACCACGCTTGAATTCTGCAAACCAGCTATAAACAGTCGTCTTGCATGGTGCTTCATTGCCACAAGCTGTTTCAAGCCGAGCGATGCTCTGTTGAGCTGTCAAATTACACTTAAAATCGTAGAAAATCATACTACGAAAATTTTCCCGAGTTAAATCCATGTTGATGCAGACACACAATTTTTTAAATGGCGCCACAAGGTAAAAACAAAAGACAGTCAGATGAAACAAACTGCATTCTACAGCCAAAGAGTTCTATTTTCAAATGTTGCAATAAATTTTTAAATATTGTTTATGTAAGTGGCCAGTTCCGGAAACTTTTAGTGTTACCTATGTAGAACACAAATCAACGATTTTTAGAATTCTTTTCTGTCTGTCTGTTTGTTCACGCACATCTCTAAAACTTTCACAGCTGTACGGAGCTTAATTTGAAATAGAATATAGGCTTTATTTAATTAAAATCAGATCCCTAAAAAAAAGTTATCGTCATTTAAGATTTATTTTTCGACTGGTAGTAATTAGAAGTAATGGTACGGGATCTCCTCAACGGATACAGAGTTCAAATTTGGGTTAATTTGATTGGTCTTTATTAGCACTTTGGTGAAACATGGTGACCAGGGTCTGATGATGGGACTGAAAGGTGGGTACGGGATCTCCTCAACGGACAACAGCAGACCCTTCGAGTTGGTGCTTATTTGATTGGTCTGTATTAGCACTTTGATAAAACATAGTGACCAGGGTCTGATGATGGGACTGGAATATGGGTACGGGATCTCCTCGACGGACAAGAGCAGACCCATCGAGTTTGGGCTTATTTCAATGGTATTTATCAGCACTTTGGTAAAACATGGTGACCAAGGTCTGCTGATGGGACTGGAAGGTGGGTATGGGATCTCCTCAACGGACAACAGCAGACCCTTCGAGTTTGGGCTTATTTGATTGGTATTTATTAGCACTTTGGTAAAACATGGTGACCGTCGCATATAGTCCTTCAAAGAATCATATTCTTTTGTTTTCCTTATTTCCACGAAAATCTCTTCGACGAAAGCTAGTATAAAATATATTTAATAATAATATAACAGTATAAAAATACTCTTCTTTAAGAGTTTTTAGTGTATCCGGTTACTTCCAACAAAACGACAAGAAAAACGAAGGTTTACATGCTTACTGAATTATGCCACCGGATTCCCCTAGATGGCATCAGTAGTAAAAACAAAAAGCACGAGTGCGAAATATGTCATTTTACGCACACTAAACAGGCACGTAATCTATCATATTTTGAGCAGGTGTATTAAAAACTATTTTGTTGAACTTGTTTTCCTCAAATTCAGGCGGGAGTTGAATCCAGATTCGCCACTTGCAATAGGTAGGTGTGACTTCGAATCTCACCTAATTACCTATATAATCTACAGAAAATAATATGTTTTAACTATATCATAGCGATGAATTTCGATAAAAACATATTATCGCAATAATATGGTTGATAAAGTTTTAGAAAACGTGTCCTAAGACAAAATGAAGAAAATAAAAAATAAAAACGCTATTTAAGGTCCTTCAATTATATGGTCCTATAATCCTTTTTAAACACGAATGCATATGTCATTTTTTTCCATTAATAAATAAATACAAATACAAAATACAATAAGTGAAAATAATTCTAGGGTAGATTAATATCGCAAACTGCTCAGATTCCATAAGAAAAAAAATTTTTTGGTCAAATATTTTTTTCATTTCCCAGGACAAAGAGGTTCAATCAGCTGACGAAATTTCTATGGAATTGTGAAAAAAAGAACGAGTAAAAGCATTATTTTTTCGTTGAAAAGTGGTCTATTGGGTCTCTCCCATCGCGTACTTTTTTTTTTAGTTTGAATTTTAGGACTTTATATATAATGTGACTTTAAGTTATGCAGCCAAATTCTTACCAAGGACACGGTAAGTGCTCAGTAACAAGGTTCGATGACCCTTTTTGTGAAATTCGTAAATTATTCTTTTCGTGTTCCTTACAAACGCAAGCCCAGCCCCGAGTCAATTACTATGGGACGTCAAAATTTTATTTTGCGAAATTAGCCTAAAGCGTTATCGATCTGTGTTACTGATCACATACCAAGCCTCCAGTACGAGTTTGGCTGCATAAATAAAAGTCACTTTACATTAAAGGTACGTACTTAGTACTGCTTCTGCGTTTCTGTCTGTATTGCCTCATGAAAAATTCATTAATTTCATTGTTTTATATCAACACGTACAAAGACCCTGTAATACGCTTCTTTTACTTTAAATTGGTTGGTACCAACATAACTTTCATATTTTTATCAAGACTGCATGGTGTTACGCATAGTTTACCTTATTTTAATTATTTTTTCAAATGAAATTAAGTTACAAGGTTTAATTGTGATGATGCACTGTGTTTGAGTAACCGCTTTCCTTATTTTAGTGGTTAAATTTAGAAAATACTTGAACTTACAAAAAGCATCAAATACTTACAAAGTAAAGAAAAGTAAAGTTGTACTTATATTATATTAAAATATTTCTGTAATTTGCAACGTAATTAACATATTTTGAAAACGTAGATTTCAACTAAAGCAGCCTCAGTATTGTCATATCACCCATGTCTTTAAACCAAAAGTCTTAATAATAAATAATTACTAGTAATTAAATCAATAACAATTATCAATCATTTTAATGATTCATAATATCAAAATTTTAATTACTTACAAATAGAAATAATTAACAAAACATAGAATTGAAGTCATTAACAATACTTTTTATTTTTAAAATATGTTATGTAAGATGTTGACCCAAACCGAATATTAAATTTAAAATGAATTTTAATTATTTTTAGGGGGGTGGTCCCATACAAGAAAAAGGAGCAGAAAAATTTAATGACGTGGTATGTTAGGTTTCTTTGCTTAGAACTCATTGGGTAGAATTCAAATTATTTTTTTATATCCAAAAATGAAGAAATGGGGGGCATCGAAGAGTTGTCAGTTTTAGACCACTTTTGTTACAAGAACTATCTAAAAACCAAACCAGTTAATAGTTTGATTTTTTTGTTTATTACGTGCCTTCTAAACAACAAATACTGAAAACACAAATTTTATCAAATTTATTAATCCCTACATCCTAGTTCTGGTTCCCCTTATCTCACAGGGTAATACAAAAAAATAAGCATTTGACGTACAAAAAAAATACCTTCCCTTGGTTACGCGAAGGAAATTTAAAAAATCTCCGTTCGTTATTGGTTGCTCCGTATTCTAGGCATCCATAAACACCACAATAACGAACCATATTGATTAAAAATCAGTATTGTAATAAAACAAAACAAAATACGCGCGCAGCGAACGAGCGGTACTCGCTTGCCATCAGATTTGGGGGACCGCGGGGGACGATAAACTCAGACAGGGAGGTGAGTGTCACTTCTTTACGTAGTAATACTTTATACTCTTCGCTTTTATTATTAAAAGATCAAGTTTTCTGTTTACCTTTAACTTCATGCTACACTGACGCATAAAACAGGAAAGAAAATAATGTTTGGAATGAAATGAAAACATATCAATGTTGTGTTATTTAACTGAATGGACGCAAATTAGTTTATTTTGTAATTTGTAGTTCTCATCTTAGCAAAATTAAATTGCATTATGTTACATTCATTCATTAACGCTTGACCCTTTTGTACCATTTAATCTAAATGTGAGATTGCCGCGTCCATGAAGGCCTCTCCCCCATTGTTACATTGGGATACACTAACAGACAGTCCCCCATAATTACCAAGCTATTGCAAGAAAGGAAGTGACTTTGAGTGGGCTATGAGGATGGGATGCTAAATGTCCCGGATAACAGGGCTACTGAGTGAGGTAACGCAAATCTCTCACAAATTTAGGTTTGGCAGACGGTGACTTGCTGCTTGATACTACCCTGCAAGATAGCCGTTATGAGGCCCCTATCTAGCCACTATGGAGCGGCTAGGGGGCAAAACTATGTAAGTAGCTAAGGTTGTCGACAGATGAGTCTGTGGGGCGCAAGATCCTTATACGGTCAAATGCCCCCAGCGTCATGTCATGACATTTTACACTTCCAACCTGGAGCATAGGTTTCACTCTTGCGACTCCACTCTGGCTGGCTGGTTAAGGTGCTAATGGAGGATCTCTGTGCAAAATTCACATCATAATATTGTTTTCCTTACTTTTGAATAAAAAGTTTGCAATAAATGCGTTTTATACCAATTTGCGCAAACTGCTTGTTAATAGTTAGGTGATCACATGAAAATTATTCAATTTTATCCGTTACATTTTAGCTGCATTACATTAAAACTGTAAACACGCTTTTAAGTTTGTTAATGTAACGCAAACAAAATGTAATACATTAAAGTACGTAACTTTTTTGTGAAGACTTTATTACTAATAAACTATTTCCGCAAGTTGTTTTAAAACACATTTATTGCATAATTTTTATTCAAAAGTATTATAGAAAACAATATTATGATGTGCATTTTGTACCGAGGTAAAAAGTTACCCCCGTAAGGCAAGCGCAAAGGCGGGGAGGTGTGTCGCTGTGTGTATGTGTGTGTAAGTGGATGTGTGCCACCACTAGCCGCCCTGTGGTGACTGATTGCACTGGACGTACCAGTGGGCGAAGGCATCGTCACATCCCGCTTATTATTATTGTCTTAGTTAAAATAAATTAAGTCTAGCCATCGAAAACTGTCACTGCATACCTCATACGAAAAATTTTACCTGTGGCATTTCTACCAATGAGTTGTTATATAGCCGTCCACAAAAGACACATTGGTACTTTTGTTGTTGCGTGAGTCTAGATTCAGATTCAGTTATATATTCAGTACCTACATGGGCGATAAATCGCTCTTGTACACGTCAAAATTTTACAAATTGTACTTAAGAATGATATAAATTAATAAGAATTATTATTATTATTGTATAAAAGGTATGCTTTACATTCACATTTATTAAGATTAAACAATGTTAAACTATAGAAAAAAAATGTAATTTAGTCATTGACCTCTTATAAACAATTGCTTATGAAAGGTCAATGAGTTTAATACACAATACCACGTCCATTAAAAATAATTAATAAAAATGAAATATTATGTAGGTAAGTCATTCAAATATCAATAAACGCATCTTTATCTGTTATATTATATTTATATGCTAAGTGTAGATGAGTGCTGTATGTGTCTGACTGACCTCATCTCCCACAATAAATGGCAACACATTTTGTTTTGCCCGCGACGCAAGATAGGTCTGGTTCATACATGGCATGGTGACAATCTCGCTATGTCTTTGAGTGAACTAGAAAGCCGTTAGTGTAAGTAGTCTGGGCTGATGCCGCTAGATGTCTCTATGTCTTCCCAAGAGATCTATGAGAAAGAAACATGGTCCATGAATTTGCGCTATTTTGTTTTTCTTACAGTTTTACTCGTCCTAGCAAACTTTGAAAAAGGGTTTTCAAGTTATATTGAATGTACTATAATTGTGCATTAGTCCTATTCTTCTGGTTCATAATTTGGTCATAACGTGATTAAACATTTTTATTTTTTTATCCAAGTGTATTATTTTATTAATTTAAGTAATATTTTTTTACATTACACGAGGGTGTTAGCGGGAGTTAGACCCAGGTCTACCCAACGTTGGTTGGGTAATGTTAACCTAAGTGTATCTGGATAAACTCCGAATTTTAAACTCAACATCAAACTTTACCAATCAAGACCTAGTTTTACACATTTTCATAGAATTACCCGTAACATACATAATGTACCTGTATTTTATCAGTACATCTTTTCCATTTCATTTCAAACATTTAACAAAAAAAGTTCTGCCTACTGGTCATTGACACAATAAACTCACTTGCTTTAGAAAACGAAAGTCAACTTTTTTACAACTCACATAACGATATGAACCAGTTCCTAACAGTGGTTGAATACTGTATGTTAGTATCTAATTAAATTTAGTATGTTGGTATCTAATTAAATTTGCAAACAAGTTCTTGATTCTCCAAAATAGCTACTTTGAATGAATTAAATTATATTTATGAGAGAGAGTGAGATCATATAGTTTTAACCTGAAATTGTTTTTTCTTTTGGATGTATTAACGAAATATAGCAAATAAACCAAAATATTTTTATAGACCCAGGGAATGAAAAAAAATGCAAAGACTAATAAAAAATATATGAAATTAACAAAATATCTACGCATTTAATCTAATAATCGCATAGCTACATCAGAAGCACAATTAACCATGCAGAGCTGCAGTTTCATACAAACTAGGTCATTTCGAAGTCGTGGTTCTATCAGGTAACGATTTGAATGAGATCTGATAGCAGCTAGCGGAGAAGATTCAGACCACCCAAGGCAACTAACTTATAAAATCAACGTTTCATAGCGGAGTTGTCCATGCAACAAAAACATCTTAAAAACTGGCCAAGTGCGTGTCGAGCTACGCGCAGTGTAGAGTTATAGAGTTCCGTAGTTGCCCGTCGCAATGGCAAACTCATCCCCAAATTCATCCCCAATTTACGTGCAGGGAAGGTACAATGAAAAAAAAATTTCTTCATACTTTTGTTTTACCACTTTGTTAGCGTGATTAAGTATACCCATGGCAAATTACAGCTTTCTAGTACTAAGAGTATCTGAGCGAAGCTGCGTACAGACAGACGGACAGATATGGCAAAACTATAAGGGTACTTTGTTGACTACGATACCTTAAAAATGGCATTAAAATGTATAGAAAGCCGAACACTCGGAAATCTATACAGTCTCTGGTGTAAACGACTTGTCTGATCAGTTGGGTGCCTTAGGTGGTCTGGACCTCCACCATCCGTACTGTGGATAGCAACTGTAGGTTTTTTATCTCACAGTGAAGCGTTAATCAGCCCGTTATAAGTCTTAAGACGTTGCAATAAGGGTTCCAAAAAGTGTCTTCGTGAGTTGGAAGATCTTTATCAGACCTCATCCGAATCGTTTCCTGACTTCACCTGAAAACTGAGGCTTCGAAATTACCTATGAAAATGTTGTTTTGGGTGGTTAACTGTGTCACTAAGTGTAAATTGACCAAATCTTAAATATTTTATGAATGACCTACATATTATACACTGTTGGCGTTTTTTTAACTTCTAAACGTTTGGGTATCTTTTTTTTCTTCTTACGTAACTTTCAAGTATAAAATGCAAATTATAAATGTTATGTATGATCGTTACTTTAATCACCTATTACGATGCACCTAAGAAATATTCAAAATAACACGTTATTCATAGTACTTTTACGTTTCGCGCCTTTTTGGTAGTTGCATCATTTATTAAGTTTTACTTCCATAATCAATCCCGGACACCTGCTTCAAAATGCTATTATTCAAATAATATCACAAGTTCACGTCGTATACCATACACGGGTTCAGTAAATGATGATTTATTTGTCTAAAATAACAATTTATTCGGTACCTCTTTAGATAAGCTCAGTTTTGATTCAATTGTTATTGCTTTTTTGGTTATAAATTGCAAATAATGGTTTGATTTTTTTATATTAGCTACTTCTAATTAATTTTAAATGAAACACATTTTGTAAGTTTTAATATTGAATACTCTTTATAAAAGCCGTAAAATCGAGATATGGCTCAAGTGACTTTGTCAGCTACCGTTTTTCGATGGAACCCAAAAACCGTCCATTAACATGTTCTTATTTCCGGCCGGAACGGCATGACCGGACTTTCTCTATAACAAAAATGTTACATAACAGATATAAGGCGATGTGGTCAGATATGTATATCTTAAGGTAGAATAAGGTCATAACAAAGTCCTGGCTGGTTACATCACAAAAAACTGTTGTTGTAGAAACAGAAAGTTTGTGAACAGTCATTCCGATGTGACATAATTTGAGCCGTGGGAATTGTGGTGGTGAAAATCTGTTTGGAGGCAAAAATAGGCCAAGTAAGTGCTTATTAAAAGACTGTCAAGCTTACGCTGCACAAACATCGTCATACATCGAAGGAAAATCTATAGACTCACTTTCACCCGTACTGTAACGGAAACGAGTGCGAAAAGATGGTCAATTGCGTTTTCATCGATGTTACGTAACTAGTAAAATGTATTCTTCTTCAACAGGGTTAAACATAGCGCTTTTAGATGATAAATAATATATAATAATAAATAATCTTGAAACCAAATAAATATGATTTACTACTTTATAAGATACAGTATAAGAGAAAAATGTTGTAAAATTTGATAGTGTCTTCGGGAAAAAAATCTGGAATTTCAAGAGAAACCCTATAGTAACAATGCCGCTTTACGAGTTTTGTAATTCAATTAGAAACATAACAACAACAAGACACAGGTAATTGAAAACCATAATAATAAAAATAAAAAAATATTAGAAAAACAGTGTTCCAATACGATTTATGGTAATTTAACCATAAAAAATGTTGCCAAAATAATGAAAAGACTAAAGTTTTGCATGCGGGGCAGTTGATTAGAGAAATATAAATAGTTAAATTTGGCCAAGTGCGAGTTGAACTCGCTTATAAAGGGTCCGAATCGGGTACGGAACCATAAAACATACATAACAACAATATAAATGCCAACAACATTAAAACGACAAAAAACAAGGCGCCAAAATGGTAGCACCTCATAAACAGTTCGGCAACGTCTGAGTTTGGAACCCAAATTTTTAATGTTTGTTTTACTTCCGAGTGTTTACAATTATAAATTTTTAAAGTCGTATGTTTAACCTTCTTTAAGATAGAACTAAAAGAATAACGTTACATTAAATTGCTATTTATGCGAAGTCTTTTTTGAGTTTCAACTTTTTTTTCCTGACTACAGCGATAAGGTTTCATTACTTTAGGACATTAAACAGTCTGTGTAGTAATCTTTTATAATGCTGTCCACACTCGAGAACACCTTTGAAACACTCTCGAGGATATATTCTTATGTCATAACGATGTGTTTTTTCGTTGTGCAATAAATAGTGTAAAATTATTCCCTCATTTTATTTTGTATTAATTCCGAATCTTTCCTCTCTAACTTCTTACTACTACAGTTAATACCAGCTACCCACTTAGTGGAAAGACAGTGAAAAGGTTCCGACATATGTTTGGCTCGCTCAATCTGCTTCTTAAATTCGTTCAGTGATTCCTGCGAAAATGTGTTCTTCCAAAGGTCCTTCTGAGCGCTTTAACACTAAAAAAATAGGACCTCCCGTCCATTTACTGCAAATTTCTGTTGAAGGGTCCTTTCAATTAAAGTGTCAACCTATAAAGACTGGCAGCAGGGCACGGTATCGATGTGATTACAGTCCAAAACTTTAACATACGGGGACATAAGTATCGCAAGTTACAACTCAGTGGTCTTTACTCTTTCCCCCGTATATGGCTCAGCAATTTATGTAAAAAAGTCTCACCTCAATTTAAAAGTTATCATTGTAACAAACATTTCAAATTTTGAGAAAATAACCTTGAAAATATCAAAAATACCCTATTGGCAAAACACTCTCATTCCGCCATCTACTTCGGTGACTTCGGTGACAGCCGTCACACATCTTGGCGTTACTCCTCCGATAATCTAAATGGCCTCGTAGAATGGACAGAGCGAGAAAACACGCGTCTGGTTTTTGATCTTAAGGATAGCCGTGATACAAACCCGAGTGTATTGTGTCAGTCAACATTTTGCCAATATCCCGCAAATTTTTTAAATTACTTTCCACGTATATCACGCCGGCTAGTCTTAATCAAAGTCGGTCTTGAAGTGCCTCTCTGATAATTGGTGCCAATTCAGCAAAGTCACAATTCAAACGGGTGGAGTCAACGTTACGCTGGATCAAATCAACTGTCGATAATTACGAGAGCTTTTCAAAAGTCTTTCTAGGGGCAACAAAACTATACATGCCCAGAGGATTCCGAAAGAAATACATCCCTGGTTGGACTATACCAACTGAAGAATCTTATCAAGAATTTTCAAGTAGTAACGACCTTGATGTGGTGAAGGATCTTTTGCCGGCTCTCGATGACCGCTAAAAAGACTTCCTAGCATATTCGAGAAATCAAATCTCGTTGCAATTCTTAAGTCCTAGAAACTTGCAGAAGATTATACAAGAGCGTTACGTACAAGCTACTGAAATATATGTTGTAGAACCGCATTTACCCGATTGTTAATCCCCAAATACCAGTGAAACAAGTAAGCTGCGCCAACCAAGCGCTAGCATTAACCTTCTATACGGATACTGGGTTGAAAAGATTTCTTTAACATTTGTAGTGCTCGTCGATCTGATGGTCCCCTGCATGAAACTACTCTCTCTACTGAAGATCATACTGGCACCCTGCTACATAAAAGTGGTACTGGGCAAGAAGTAGAGCAGCTACATAGTGCTAAAAATGGGCTTCCACAAGGATCTGTTCTCGCGTCACTTCTGTTCAACATTTACACAAGTGAAATGCCTTGCAACTAATCGGGGAAATTTGCATATGCCAACGATCTTTGCAAACTCGTCCAAGACATAGGTCTCTACTTTCCACCTTACAAACTGTCTGGCCCGTAAAGAACTCGAAGTAACGTTTGGCGGAAAGAAAGTTCGTCACAACCTAACGCCAAAATATCTTAGTGTTATCCATCAGTCTCTTACTTTCAGGGACCATTTGGAATATGCAGAACAAAAGCTCAAGTCGAGGGTCAACTTTGAGGCTGGTACTTGTGCACGTGGCGACATGCTTCGCACATCTGCCTTATCACTTCTACTGCTGAATACTCTGTGCTCTAGCTTGGTGCCGCGTAGTTAAACCGATCCATGTAAACTATTACTGCCCCAATGCAAAAACTAACTACCAGTATCAGCTAACTTGGCAACCCCTGACCTTTGTAGATCACATACCGCAGCGAAGGAATGGGAAAAAGCCTGCAATACTGAGGTCCCACAATCAATGCCTGGCAAGAATAAGGCAGGCAATACTATTTTGTATTCATCATTTGATTGAAAACATACCACAGGTTTGAACCAATTATATAAGAAACATTAAACATTGCATTTCATGCCGATAGGACATTCCCAATCAAACTTCAACCGTACCATAACCAAACCATAACAATCCATGCATGTCCGTCAGACCGTTTAGCATTAAAAAGCAATAACTTGAATTTTGACGTCGACTGTCGATATGGTTGTTGCTACGATTCGATCCACTAATCAGAGGATATGTATTCGTTTCGACTATACGGGTGAAAATACCATTACGGGCTTATGTGACTAGAGTACCGACCTAACAGGAAATGAAACTTTTCTACTTACAGTCGTATGAATTTTGTAGAAGTAATATAAATAATAGACAACGATTAATATTAAATGTATGATTATATTCTATATACAAGTGTGTGCATATTGAAAGATAATCTATATTATATTATACTAGCTTTTGCTTGCGGCTTGACCTGTGTTGATTAATTTTGGGTAGTCCTATTACATTACTTAATATTTTTCCGATAGATTATTTTAAAGTACGTGTTTGAATTTGACCTTTGCTTCTTATGAAAATAATTATTTATTTCTGAATCTATGTCTATGTCTCTAGGGAACTACCATATATTCAAGTGATGAGTTTAACCATTACAAAAGTGAAAAAAATATCAATATAGTTTCATTTTCGTTATTAATAAAATTTTACCTAATACCCATCCCCAGAGAACAAACTATAACCTATATCCAAGTGAAGAGACTAAACATCACAACAATGAAAGAATTTAAAAAAAAGTTAAGTAGTTCCATAAATAACCCACGCTAATTTAATTAATAGCTATGACTAAGCCTGGGGAACAGCCCGTATACCCAGGGAGAAAACTATAGCCTAGGTCGAAGTAAAGATCTAACCATTATAACACTGAGATAATCTTCAAAACCGGTTCCATAGCTATTAATAAATGTCCCTAAGGAACTACCCGCCCTGAGAAAAAAAGTATAGCTTATGTCAAGTGAAGAGTCTGATTATTACAAAGATGAAAGAATTTTGAAAATCGTTTCGGTAGTTCCAAAGATTACCCGCTTGAATTTAATAAGAAGCTGTGTCCCTAGATACTCGTAACTGCTTGTTTCAAGGGAACAAAATATTGCCTATCTCCATGTGAATAGTCTTTTAATTACAGTAGCGAAAGAATCTTTCAGGAAACTCACTGTAGCCTTTATTAATCAGTGATAGTGTATCTTTGAATTAGTGAAGAATTTAAAAAATCAATTCATTCGTTCCAGAGATGACATACAAACAAACAAACGATTTTTTCCATTTAAATAATAGTGTAGATAAGGGTTTCTTAAACTGGGGTCCATGGACCCCTTAGGGGTCCGTGACATGAGTTCCTGTGGTCCACAGGCAGTCAGTTCACTCTTAACATATTTATTATAATGACTCCAAACAACAGTCCTTTTTACTAACTTGGTTTTGATACAATTTAAAGAAGTTTTAATGTAACTAACCAATAAAAGTGATTTTTAATATCATGCTTTATTTTCTTTTCCCAAACTTTTCTTCGACAATGGTTCGTGGAATATTTGAAATTCTGAAAGTGGTCCGTGGCTACAAAAAGTTTAAGAACCACTATCTATCTACACTGTAGATAGATACATATTTAGGGTGTCTCTTATTATTCTTTAGTATTTTTTTTGTCATTGTATTTAATAGGTCACAAAATACTTGTAAAATGAGTTTGTAAACATTTGGCTACCTTTAACCCATGTTAGAGCTGGTAGCTACCGGTAACCAGGAGGTAGAGCTGGTGCTGGTTTCGACTGTGGAGGTACCACCATCTTAATCTCGAACCTCCCGAAGTTATTCACCATGCCTGATCGATTGATTACGGTATATAAATAAAAACACCCTTTTTAAGGAATTTCTTATGCAATAACAGGTGATTGTTATTACCATGTTTTTAATTAAAGTTAAAAGCGTTGAGTACTAGTAACGTACATTTTTGCAAGTATTAATTTAAGTTTGGGCAATTTTGAATTTTGCAATTTTTTTTTGTTACGAGATTTTACGTGAAAATTTAATACAAGTACAATTTTTGTGCCTTTCAATTCTTCATATTTAAAAGGTCAAAATTAATGTATATGTGATATACGGATTAACGGATGGAGCGGTGTCTCACCATAATGGTTACTTTTTACCCTTTAGGTACCCTAAAACTGGAAGCTAACCATTTTATAAAAAGTATCTCCTTGTTTTAATTACCGAATTAATGTCAATTAGTTACAATTAAACTGAAACTTAAATAAACTAATTTTAATAAGAAGACTACGTAAAGACCATAAAGTTAGGGCAGGTCTTATCTATGACCATAGACATCTTGTAATATAATAATATATGACACTATCACTGACGCCTATGATAGATAGCCAGTGCACACTATGCTAATAACATAGATATGGTAGTATTTCTTTATCTGAGGGTAGTATATACTAAATCTATGGCTAATACCATAGAAGGTTCTTTATCTGAGGCTAATACGAAGTAAACACCGTATAATCTGTGAAAAATCAAGTATGTTATTTTTTAATATTTCATTTGACTCTTCTCAGATGTTTTATGGGTGGTTTATGGGTTGTTGATGTTTTACAGGTTTTTCCTCGAGGACCCCGATCCTTTAGGCCCCCGTCCTTTAGGACCCCGATCCTTGAGAACCCCGATAAATTTGAAAAAATGTCAATGTCGCTTAAAGTATAATCGCCAACAAAAGTGTTAAACTAACTAAATGAATAATCAGCAGTTGCTAATAAAGTGGCTCTTATTTTAGCGCCTTTGGGTCCATAATGCAGCTTTTAAATCACGCGTACTTTTTACTTTATTTAACTGCACTAGTGCTTTTACATTTACCTTTTTTTAATCCCAGCAAAGATTTTTACGTGTAAAAAATTGTAAACACAGTAAGTACATTGTAATGATTTTTAACGGATGTTGGATCTTTGGTATAAATGATAGGTTGAGTGAAAAATAATCGTATATTTAAATACTATTAATACAGATTACGCGTAACACACATAATATAATCACAGATTTTAATATCACAATTAGTTTGAGATCATAATAAAAAAGTTTTCACCCTTACTATAACCGAGTAGAGTGAATGCAGTGGAAATGCGTTCCTTACGGAGTATGTGTGGTTGAAAATAGAATGACAGTGTGAAAAATACCGACTTACGGGATCGTTGCGGGCTGAAAGAAGATGTAGTGACTAGAATAGAAAAAGGAATGCTTCAGTGGTTTGGACATGTATTTATTTATGAAAATGTAGAGTGACGAAAGAAATTTATGGTGCGCAAGTGGAAGGTACAATGCAACGAGGCCACCCTGAAGGTCGTATGCTGACCAAATTGGTGGCATTTTGAAGAAGGGCAATGTCAAAAGTACCCGGAATAGAAGAGCTTGCATGACTAGATTGATGGATGTGAAAGAGGCGAAAGAAGTGTGTCGGGATCGTAGCAGCTGGAAATCTGTGGTATCTGCCTACCCCTCTGGGAGACAGGCGTGAGTATATGTATGTACGTATGTATGTATAACCGTCAGTAAAATTTACTTTATTCGGCAACAATTAAGGTGAATAATAATCACGCAATATCAATAATAAAATACAACTTAATTTTTTCTTTCTTATGCTAGTCATTTTGTTTTAAATATAATCAAATTTTAAAATGAATGTACAAAAAGCGTTATTACGTGTTCAATGTACGTAATAAACGTAAAAATCATGCAAAATCAACAATAAAATACAGCTTAGTTGTCTTTCTTAAATAAACTGTTTTTTTTTCAAAGATAAACAATAAAAATAATTATACAAAAAGTGTTATTACGTGTTCAATAAACGTAATAAACGTAAAAATCATGCAAAATCAACCATACAATACAGATTAGTAGTCTTTCTTAAAAAAATGTTTTGTTTTACAAATAATCAACTTTAAAAGTAATGATATACAAAAATGCAAATAAATATTAGTACGTGTTCCCTGTACGTAATAAACGTAAAAATCTTACAGCCTAATATGAATGTAGACTTTTAATCAACTTGTGTATATGTGTTGACAATAAATAACGAACAATATTTGTTTTAATTTACAATTGCAACCAAATAAAACTACTTAATTAGAATTTGGTTCGATGTTTGATGCAATAAGCACGATGGGACTGATTTTTTCCAAAAACGTAGTTATTGTAATCTGTTTAGCCTCATAATCTTCTGTCAGTTTTGCAATTGCTTTATCATTTAAAATACTTCTGCAATTCCTTCTGTTAATAGGTGTCGCTTTGAATATCAATCTGAAAAAGAAAAGGATATATTAGTACAATGTTAATGTTCAAGTATGGCTGTATGGACTACCAGCAATATAGGTATTATAGATAGTAATGAATACTTATTCGAATCGGGTTGGATGTATACAGTGTGGAGAGATTAAAAACTAACAGTGAAACAGTGTACATATAAAAGTGTTTTCTTCAAGGCGCTACCAGCAACATTAAGAGCTTTCTAAATAGGTAATTTTGCATTTTTGTTAACCTTTCTTGTGCCGTGTCGTAGGTCGCAATATCAGTAGTTATCATCAAGGAAGTAGTCATTGAACTTGGTAAATTGCTCAGTTGGATAACTAGAAAAAAAGTTATGTTTATATGACATGAAAACAAGATTGTACTGACAGAAATAATTACTACGTAACTGACCTATTTTCCATGACTGCCAACCAACCATCATCTATTTCATTCTGTGGAAGATATGCCAGACTGATGCACATTTGCACGTAAGACGTAGTTTCGTCATGGTCCAGTAGCTCCAAGGATTTTGCCTTCCTGTACACGCTCCTTTGGAAATGTACGAAACAATCATGGATGACGGCTTCCGGAAAAACTTCTTCAATAGCGCTCATTGTGGCTACTTCAAAATCCAGGGTAAACTTTTTAGGCTTGAAACCGGACAAAGCTTCCTTAATTTTCGCAAACATTCTTTCATACGTACTTTTTGTTTTATTCGTAAGGAGTACGTATAATCTGGGCACGATATTTGTATCCTGTGGATCATCATTCACTTCTCCATGTAATATTGTAATATATATGTAATATATCTCCATATTGCTATTAGTCATTGAAAGAGATAGAAAAGTACATTGTTATGCATGCGTAAAAGAGACAGATTTATTGGCATATCATATTGGCGCCGGCTCTATTGTTTCATTATAACTAGTTAGAGGCCAGGTAGAATTTTTAACAATGGTTCCACTTTTCTGGGTCGTCATTAGTATTTCTAGGGATCTAAAATATGGAATAACATAAAATTATATCAGCTTAACTCTAAACTAGGTTGCATTAACCAAACTAACACATTATTTAATTAATGTACTTTGAAGCACTTTTTGTATCGATGGTACACCAGCACGATTACAGCAAAAATAACAAAAAAAAGATAATCAAATTTATCGGGGTTCTCAAGGACCGGGGTCCTAAAGGACGGGTGTCTCGAGGACTGGGGTCCACAAGTATGAACCCGATTTTATTTTCTTTCTTTCGTGATAACCACGGACATTCAATTATTCAATGTCTGTGGTGATAACAATCTAATGCTGGTGCTCACCTAAAGCGAGATCATTGAGTTAATTGTCTTTAGGTCCGTTATCTATTCCAATCAAAATAGAAACACTCATGGTTTCAAAGTTTCATTTTCTTTGCGTTCTTTTTGTATATCTGACAAGATTTAATGCGAAAATATTGAGCTGAATGAGCTACTTGGCATATTTTTTTACATTAAATCCAATCGCTGAAATAATTTTAAAACATTTTGTTAATTTTTAACTGATAAATGTTCAGCCTACCCTCTTTCTTGCTGATAATACAATGTAATAGAGGAAAACATGAATCATAGGCACTAAACAAAATATCATAACAATTTATTTTTTTAAATATTCATTTTCTGTGAGGGAAGGTACATAACATACACTTAACATATTTTCACCGAAACGTACTGTGTCCGAACATTGACACTTGGCTACAAAACAAAATGCTTACAAGTCTACTTCAAAGTACACACAGAATGCTGATCATTAATTTAAACAACATGCTCTATACTGATCATGAACATATCTAGCAGTGGCGAAGTGGTCCATATAACACGTTTCCCATTGGCTTGAGTAGGAAATGGCATCCATACTACATTTTTTTTATTCCGTGCTCTTCGTTTTGTCAAACATTTCCATAAATCTCAATACGACAAATACACTTGGCAGACAGGGAGTTGGAAACTACAAATATTTATGTTTTCCTTGGTTGCTTTTCTGAGTAAGGCGATTTTTTTACTCAGCTTCCCTTTTTAAAATGTTCACCCTATAACCCATTTCATTTTTTCGCAAAAATATTAAATGTACGGACACGACTTTTTTACTACTTAATTATTAGTATAGACACTTGTCAAACTGTACAATGTACCATCATTTTCTAAGGACTGATTAGACCAAGTTAAGAAAACGGTACCTAAGAAGAACTTTCAAAGTGAAAAAAATTTAAGAGTTGATCAAGTATCGCTAAAAGACCACTTTCTACGCAAAATATTTCTCTATGCGCAATTTTTTTTTGAAATGTAGTCAGCTGATTGGACGAATTTGTACTAAGTAAAAAACTATTTATCCAAAAATGTTATTTTGCGGGGGCGTCACAAAACGTTACTTTGGTATCTGTCCGTCTAGCTCTCTGTTCGCGGATTGAGACAGATTAATTAAAGACAAGGAGGTGGATTTTATTTTGGAACCTGTGAGGGAAAAACAGAATGTTTTTGAAAACATATTAATATCGGAATTTTGAAAATGTGTTTGTGTATTTTATTAAACTCTTATTGTGCACAGGGCCGCCGTATAAGAACGTTTACTGGCCAAATTGGCAAAAATTGCTGGAGAAGGACCAAATTCAAAGTATCCGGAGTAGAAGAGATGACTAGATTGATGGAAGTGTGAGACGCGATTAACGTGTGTCTGAATCGTAGCAGATGGAAATCTGTAGTCTGTGCCGGTGCCTACCCTACTAGAAAACAGACATGAGCATATGTATGTCGTACAGGGTGCCCATTTAAGCGTAATTTCAAACAAATTACATCTGCCGAACCCTTACATTATATACGATGTGCACTCTTAAATATTTACGAGGCACGTCAGATGACCTTTCTAACACTGTTTTTTATGCAAATAAAAGCCACAAAGATCCTCAACGGCCATTTTAGTAAATACACACATATGTATGTGTGGTTGGCAGTCTATTAAGATTAACATACTGGCAAAATCTAGACCCTAGACCAACTTAAACAACAACCCATGTTTTATTGTGTTGCAATAAAGTCTAAAATATCGTAATTCATGAGACTTCTTTCATCGCTTGATCTCTAGATTTTCACATAGAGACCTAGAACGGGTTGCAAGAATGTAGATCAACAACTTCTGCTACTTTGTATCAACAGGAAGGAATGAGATACCGTGACTTGTACCCCTAGCATGCTCCATGGAATCATTATTTTCAGTCCACTTACTTGGCAACGATATTCGTATACGATATTATGGATGTAAAATTGTAATATTAATTAGCTAGACTAAAATGATAATCCGAAAAATTTATGTTATTTTAGCGTGATACGGGTAAAGAAAAATGCACAGTTTTTCTCGCTTACCTGCCCAATACCATCCCTTCTTAGAGCGCCTTTTAGCGTAGGTAACAATAAATATAACTTTTGATACGAGTATCTATGATACATGCTGGGATAGAGAAAAGTGGACGTCCGGATGGCTTTAGGTCACAACAGTACGGCGCGGCGTTTCATATGTCACTGTGACCTAAAACCTATCACCTTACCTATAATACACAAGTAAATAAACCGTTTAAGAAAGTTTCTCTCCTACACTATGAGTGTCAATCTGTAGGATATATCCAAGCCACGATCGGGACTGAATTTTTTTTTAGAATTGAAAGGTTGACTTCTTTTATTGACAATTTAATTAAAAGTCAGTAAACTTGTTAAACTATATGAGATCATTTATTGTCCACTTCAATTTATGTTTCTGTTTTCTGTTAATTTTGAATATTTCTATATTTTGGTAAAAGTTAACCAAGTTTATAGAAGAATTTTAATAATTTTCGATTTTTTTAAGGAAGTGTATACAATGCCGTTAGTGGTATTATAGTAAGATCGGATACGGTATCGTCAATAGCGGCAACGTATACACTTCCAATAGAAAAGGATTTGCCGCTATCGGATGCAATTTCGTGAATTTAGAAACAAGAAGGATTTTTGTGTACTTCATGATTCCCGTTAAAACTCTACCGCTTCCTTATGCTCGGCTCCCTGATTTGTTTACATGTAAACCTAACACACTCTTCCTTATTCCGCTGGCACCTAACTAAACATAAACATATAGTCACAACATGAATTCCCGAGGGGGTGTCAGAGGTGTTCCAAGTGTGAACTATGAAATGCAAGTCACAGTCCATACCCGGAGTACAACCGCATTTCACCGAAGATTATTACGTTTCAACATGATGGGTAGTGAGCCCTAGAGCCGTACTTTGGGCACAATTAATTACACGCTTTTTTAGGCATGCAGGTTTCCTCACGATGTCTTCCTCCACCGTTCAGCAAGTGGTAATTCAGAACAAATACTGTGCACAAAAATTCCGAAAAACTCATTGGTGCCTGCCCGACCGGGAATCGAACCTGGGTCTCAAGATTGAGAGGCCTGCATTCTACCCTTAAGCTACCGCTGCTTGTTAACCTAAACATAATCACGATAAAAAAGAAAAATAATACCTTATGACAAAGATTTGAGCCCCAAACCTGGTTACTAGCACCTAGTGCTCTTACCCACAGCACCAACGATTTAATATTTTAAGCAACGAATCCAGCGAACATGTTCAAGTTTTTCACGTAACCCCTCACAGCACCGCATCTGATCTTACCAGAGCACCGCTAGCGGCAATTAATAAACTTTCAACCTCTTAAAATTCTTAAAATTTCGCGCAATATCAAGAAAGAGGGAGCATTGCTTACACACGTGATAATATGATTCGGTAGGTACTCGCCTGCCGATTGTATTTGTCGAATTGTGCCTGAAAGACATAACACAAGAGATTTTTTACTCACTTCTTTCAAAAGAGGTTCCCTTACTCACAGGCTGTATTATTTTAGTTGACGAAAATCCAAAGGCTATAAAGTACACGAACAACTTCAGAACAAAATCTGAAATCGCAAAAATAAATCAGATTTTGTATAGAGGAGTCTAGTAAAATTTCACCCCTTACTCGTATAAGTATACTAAAAACGTTATAAATATTTCCAAATAAAATCTCATTCAATTTACTTTTATATTTACCAGCTTTTTCCCGAAGTTCGCTCGTGTGGCGGTTTTCAGTTTGGCGGTGGCGAATCTGTTTTGACTCGAATTAGATGAATGTCGGGCATTCTCTTTTAAGCTTTATGCTCCTGAAGTTGAAAATTACAAAATTAAAGTTATATCGTTACAATCCATTTGGCAATAACACAAAAATATATGTTTAGCCTTCCCTTCAACCCCGCGATGACGTCATAGACCGCGGAAGTCATAATCATAATCATAATCATATTATTTATTTGTACATTAAAGCCACACCTGGCACACAAATCATTTTATAAAACACACAGTAAAATCGATTCATAAAAATAAAATAAAAAGTAAATAAATCACATATTAATAGGTAAACCGAAATTATTAAATGTCTACATTTTCACAAGTAAATAGAATATATGTAAATAAAAAAAATTAAAGCAATGAAGATGTCAAGTACAGGTAATAATGAAAATAATTATTATAACAGTCATAGTAACAAAACTATTAACAAATAGGAAATTAATATGTCAGAAATAGTTATAGGTAGGTACTTTAAAAAAATCAAAAAGATCAAAAAATTCAGTTAATCTGTCAGAAAATTTCATTGAAATTAAATAAAAATAGGAAATTATCAATCATTATAATATTCATTTATATTATAGAAAGGTTTTTCCAACAAATACGCTTTTAACTTTTTTTGGAATATTTTTAGGTTTGCACTGTCCTTAATATCATTACTAAGCTTATTGTAAATCCTAATCCCAGTGTAACTCAAACTTTTGTTAAAGGTTGTATATTTTGCCATAGGGGCTTTAAGGTGATTGCTATTTCTAAGGTTACTCTGATTTTCACCTACAGTTCGGTAATTATGTCGATTTTGAAAAATATAACTACATACGAGGTATATATAAAGAGCGATTACTGTAAGTATCTTGTGTTTAACAAATAAAGGTTAGTGAACACTAATAGTTATTTATGTTACAAGGGGATAAAGTTACATTTTGTTCCTCGAGGGCGTTAGTTTGAATTCAAAGTGAAGCGAAGGATTCTAAAGCAGAGTCACTAGAATCCTGAGCGTAGCGAGTAATTCAATATACGCCACCTAAGAATAAGATATGTCATTTTTTTAGCCCAAATATTCATCTGAGGCCCCAATTTTTCATCACAACCTATGAGAAAATGTCGCCAAAACCTAACCAGCCAGTAATTTTTTCAAACATTATGTGTTCGATCTCTTTGGTTAACTTCACATACTAACGAACAAAGAGTTAGTATTATAATTATAATACAAACTTCTTGCTAACCAATCACAAAAATAAGTTTAATGTCAGTTTGTGATATATTTTTTACATCCTACCCTCCTCACTTGAGCGGCTCCAACCTAATTACGGTAATCTATCAGAAGCACGAACGCGGACCAATCAGAAGAGAGAATGCTCAAACTCCCATGGGGACAAACTAGAATTTGGACCCCGCTGTAATTCATGACAGTTTATGACGAATAATTTTTATTAAGAGGTAAATTCAAATTTTGACATGATATCCAAAGAAAACTTCTATTAAACCTTCTTGGAAATCATTGAATTCATGAAAAAAGCTAGTGGTAGCAGAACGATTTCGACAAAAAAAATCATTCGCCTTTATGTGGTTATTTTATCAACCACTTAAAGCCTATCTGTTGACCAGAATCACTACGACGTTACTAAAGAAAACCGCATCCACATCCGTTGAGTGGTTCTCAAATTAAAGTGGAACATAGACAAAGAAAAATTCAATAATGTTTAGTTTTGGCCTTGAGACAATATTACGAATTACAATTAATAACCCATTTCATTTTAAATTTCCCAAATATATTCAAAGTACAGAGAGGACCTTTTTACTACTTTATCCACATCTACACTATCATATAAAAAGGAAAAATTTATTTGTTCGTTTGTTTGTTTGTATGTATGTATGTATGTAATGGGTAATATCTGTAATTACATACTAAACCAATTCTAAAAATTCTTTCAATAATAAAAAGGTACATTATCGGCGAGTAACACATGCTATATTTTATTTTTCAATGCAAGTGCTCGTAAAGTTCTGTTTTAAATGCGTCTAATCCGTTGTCAAAATCAACATTACTGCACGAGTGTTTAATATTTTCATGTTTTTAAAATTATTTTTTAGTTTTGTTTCCTTACATAATGGGAAGGCAAAGGAAACTTAGCCCATACAGCCATGTCTGATGTATTTTAAATTATTTATTGAAAAAAGTTGCCAGTCTTATCTTGTGTACCATAGATAGACTACTTGACAGAAATTAGCTGGTTTCAATTTGATGCGTTTGTAGGCTGCGTTCAGTTTGATCGTGAAATGTTAACGCATACCACTGACAGCAAGACATGTATGTTTTGTATGATTGAAAGCAGCCGTTGAACGCATCCTCACCTATCTATATAAAAACTGCCTCACATTTTCTCACAGTAAAAAAATATCTTGTATGCCCATACAAATAAATATTTAAATAAGTAAATATTTAAAAGTAAGAAAAAGTGAAAAGGAAAATTGATTTATGCAGGTATGTTTAGTTGAGAAAAATGTTCAGTTTAATTAGTAGAATATTTGGTTTCATTTAATGTTACTTCCCCATTTATTCCCGGGTAAATCCATAAAATAATGAGCATGAGTATCGAGTACAGTTTCGATGTATCGAAACTTTAGTTAAACTTTAGTTTCGATACCATATCCCTACACAGATCCGTTAAAATGGCAAGATGTGAGCAAAAAAAAAGCCCGCCTAAAATTTATTTGGAGTTTGCAAAAGTTGTTGTTTGTTTTTTAAGAAAAACGTGGAGTTTAATTGATGAATCATTGGATTTAACCCCACCAGATGTGCTTGCCGAAGCTATAATTGCAAATGATAGCTTCTTGCCACCAAAATCAAGACACAAATATCTTAACGCTTGTGTACGAAAATTTCCTTCAGTGGAAAAATCATAAAAATGCCGCATCATTTGCAAAACACGTTCTCATGGCATACTTCAGTGAACTGGCAAAGAAATATCAACCGTCTTCATTCTTGTCTATTTATTCAATGTTGAAGAGCATCATCAAGTATAAGAATGATGTAGACATAAAAACGCATTTTTAAAATGGCAAAACGTGGTTTTAAGTCAAAGAAATCGAAAGTATTGTCAGCAAGCGACGTTGAAAATTTTCTAAATAATGCTTCAGTTTCTGATAGTTACTTTTAATTTTAATAATTACATTATTTTTTTTATTATACTTATTTTATTTCCTCATACTTTGCATTGAAAAACGTAGTAAGGACAATAACTTAACTCGTAACGTTTAAAATACTCGCTGCGTTCGTTTTTCAAATCGTTCCTCGTAAGCTATTGCCAACTTTACGCACTCGTAGCATAAACTACTATTAATTTAAAAAGTTTTCCGTTTGAAATTTCAATATTTGTCAATCAGGTCGGGAGAAAAAGGCCTGGTTGATCGACTTGTGTTGAGCAAATGTCTGGTTAAATCATTACGCGGTCCTAAGCTCCCGTCTCTACAACAGGGTAAATAAATTACAAAATATATATTTACTCCCTCTTAGCAAATGCAAATTAATTACTCCGAGTTGACTTTTCACTCTCACGTATGACGATACTGAATCCCAACTAAAAGTATTAAAGTAAAATTTAACATACTAAATCATAACGTAAAACCATACCAAACGCTATATTTCCAGAAAACTATTTGTGACTTCCACCCTTAAACACATACACACACACACCCACTCTCTCTTACCTCCTCAAACATTCACACTCCTCATCAGGTTTTTTAACTTGTATCTAGCTATGTAGTTTTTATTATCTTTCGTTTTAGTCTTTAGAAATTATGTATTTGTTGCTATTATTGTCTTCTCCTTGTCTTATCAGCACTGTAATAATACTAATTTTAATTTAATAAACACGCGGTACAGAGCTATAATCTCGTTACAACAGGAAGGCGCTGGTGACTGTAATACACACTAAAACAGTTGCCAACGCGACATTTTTATTAACCAATTATAAGACAATTTACAAATAAGCCAGTATATAATTAACAAGATAATTGTAAATAGCACCTATAATATAAGAAATGTGTATACTAATTTTTGATAATTTATGGCCACTAAATACATTTTTATTTATTTATTTATTTATACGTGAAAAAACCGGTCTTTATCCCATATACGGGAATTTTTTTTAAGTTTAATTTGATTACAGATTTCTATCTACAACAATCCTGACACACTTCTTGCTAATATTTAGAAAAAGTGATTACAGCCAGGTTTTTAAGCAAGGTACAATCGCCATATATCGTCCCCGGTCCTAATATCGTCATTTAGTCTATCTCAGCATACAAGAAGTGTCATCTAGATTTGATAATTGAAACTATTAGCGCTACTTGTCAGTGTCAAACCACGGAAGAAAAAAATTTCCACGGTGAGTGTTTTCTTGAAATATTTGTCAAAACACATAAAGTAAGGTTAAATCCATACAGGTACATATTATTTTGTATAATATTTTCATGTTTTGTTAAGATAAGATGAAATATGTTAGATATTGAGGTTATGTTTGCAAACATTTGCTGTTGTCGAAAACATGGTTGGCCCTAATATCGTCCCCTACGAGTGCCTAATATCGACCCTGGGCGATATTAGGCTATAATTTTTATAATTTACTAGCTTTTGCCCGTGGCTTCGCCCGCGTTGAATTAGTTTTTATGTACTCCTATAAAATCTGTCAATATTTTTCGGACTGTTACATACAGTAAACATAGCTGCTGAATTGTGTGTGTTATGCGCCTACTGTGTTTCCCATTTTGTATCCTTCTTTTATAGCTTTTCCATGGAAACTGATTTACGGGATAAAAAGTAGTTTTAATCCTATTCTAGATCTAGAATTTTATTTGTGCAAAGTTTCAGCTTAATCAGTTGAATAGGTATGGCGTGAAAGGTTGACACATCACTTTTCTATAGAAACTTGAAACCTCATTTACATCCCATGGGACCTGATTTATGGGATAAAAAGTAGCCTATGTCCTATTCCAGGTCTAGAACTACATTCATACATTTATAATATTAGTGGGAAGTGGGATTAGTGGGATCAAATTTCTTGTTTTTTACTTCAGACAAGGAGCCGTACATCTTGCTTGGAGTCGTGAATCCATGCAAATGGCTATTGATGCCGTACGAAAAAAGGAAATCGGCTATAAACTAGCAGCAAAATCGTACAATGTGCCACGATCGACTCTCAAGGACTACTTACTTTAAAAAAGTATGTTCGTCCTAGGCCAAAGGAAGTTGTAGAGGATGCAAACAATAAGAAGAAAGCTTATAGGACCAAAAAGAAAAAGAGAAGCACAAAACTCTGGTAGTGAATATGATGAAGATTATGATGCTGAATGCCCTTATTGTAATAACAAATTTTCAGAAGATCAATGAGGCAAAAAGAAGATCAGGTTTGTGAAATTTTTACCTGGGCACATGAAGATTATAGTGATGTAACAGGCAATAGTTACATTTGTTCCTTCTGCTTGAATGATTAAAATAAAAAAGGGGACGATATTTGGTGACTCTACCGTAATGTTTTTTCCCCATACAGAAAAACTATATCAGTTTACAAAGATTTCGACATACATATTGCCAATTTTAAGCCTGAAAATGTGATTACAGCCAGGTTTTAGTAATTGTACGCATAAAACTTCACTTTATGACCCCTAAAAAAATATGCATCTCTATCTTCAAACACTGAGAATCGATACTTCTACACTAATATCATGCAGAGGTGTTTGTGAGTTTGGATGTAAAATGTAATCTCTGGAAATACTAAACCGATTATAAAAAATCTTTCACTAGTGGAATGCTACATTATCCCTGAGTTCTATAGTTTCTTGGGATATTGCCATAAATAACAATGGCGTAGGCAATCTGTACACTAAATAAACCAATTTGAAAACTCTTTTGCTTTTGTAATGGTTGTTAGACTCTTTACTTGAACATAAGGTATTCTCTGGGAACAGGCAGTTCCCCGGGGACATAATAATTAAGGAAATTTAAATGGGTAATCTCTGGAATAACTGAACCGATTTTGAAAATTAAGACTCTTCTTTTGGGCATAGGCTTTGGATTTTTTCCTAGGGACGGGCAGTTCCTTAGGGACACAATCTTTGTTCCCTAGGGACATATTCATCAATAACTGTGGAATCTATTAAAAAAAAAACCCTTTCTTTTTTGTAATGGTTATACTCTTCAAACAAAGACTTTTGTTTGTTTCCTGGGAATGGACAGTTTCCTAGCGACACAGACATGGGGTAGGTCAAACATATAAAATAGAACTTATGGTACGACATGAATCTCCAACGGGGTATCAGAAGTGTATCCAAGTGTGAAGTGTGAAATACGAGTCACAGTCCACACTTTGTACAACCGTTATTCACCGGAAATTTTTACATCCCAAACGTGGTAGGTGGTGAGCCCTATCGCCGTACTTTGGGCACAATGTAGACCAACAGCTTAACATACCTTGCGAACAAAAATTGATGTGTACCACGAGGCTTGGACCCACGACCTCTGGGTGAGCAAGCGAGCGCTCCACCACTCGGCTACAGAGGCGCTAACATATAAAATTATTTTCATAAGAACCAAAACTTAAAGTCAAATATGGACGAGTATTTACTATAAAACTATTAGCCCGAAAAATATTAAGAGATTCGACAGGACTACAAAAAAAAACAACGTGGGCGAAGCCGCGGGCAAAGGCTAGTTATTAGTATAGATGAAGAGTAAAATTACCCCAACGCGTGTTATAAAACTAAAAGGTATTATGGTTATATCTATATAAATATCATTGGACACCGCTAAAAATAATAAAATGGTTCAGGGGTAATCAAAAGAAAGGCCTTTCTTTAAAAAAAAATTGTATGGCATATCTTCAAGAGGTGTATGTGTATGTAAATATCATGCTAAAGGGTTTACATTTCACGCTCAACAGCCATTGAGAATGCTGTCGTGGGTTTCGTCTTGACACTCGACCAATTTTTGAGAAGCTGTACTGTACAAAAGTTTATAAAATCAATATAAGCCCATTTTACTTTCGATAAAGACAACTTTTTCATGAATTCTATAAGATTTTTAATTTTCCAGGGTTCCGTTAAAATAATGTTGATCGCTGTCTGTTTTTTGTCAATCCGAAAACGGGAAATTTGAGCTAAAATATAGTTTGTCCTGAGGGTTTACCCGACAAAAAAATAAAGACAATATTTGATGACGTCATACTTATAATTAAGGGTACACGGAAAGAAAGTGCGATGTATATTTTTTTCAGGTATTAATGCCAAGTTGTTCAAATTGCGTTGAAAATGGTATAGTTTCGAAAATCAGGGAATAAACCTGCCTAGTCATGAGTATTATCTGTGTAAAGATTTTGTAGAAAGGAAAAATGTATTGAATATCAACTTGTTTGTAACTTTATAAATGCAATTGTGAAAATATGGCACGTTCTTTCCGTGTACCCTTGTTTTTTTATTCCTTATCAACGCAGCCGTTTTGTAATTTGTCTTTTGAAAAGTTAATAAGCAAGGGAATGAATAAAGTGACCCTCCTTACAAAGAGAAATGTAAGACATACAAAACACACACCAGGGGGTATTTTTCATTATAGGGTTCTGCACTGGAACTGTGAGACCTTGAGTTTTTCAACTGTATGTATCTATGTTGAGCAGGGTGGTTCAAATTTTTTACATTTTCTAATTTACCACGGGCCACCCGTTTCATGTATTCTCTGTTGCTTAAAACGTATAGATTACATCTAAAATTTTTATTTAACAATATTCGGTAATGTTCCCGCAGCTTTAATTATTTTATCCCCATACATCTGCATGGAATATAAGGTTTAAAATTAGTATGAAAATCGCTCAATGTATGGGGATTGAAATTTTAAAGCTAAGATATGAGCAACCCCGAAATTAGGAAAGATAAACACATATATACATTAAAAGGGTGGCCAGTAGTAAATTATAAAATTAGTAAAATTTTAACCACCCTAATGTTCAGACGCCTGCAATCAAGCTCACTATATGTAAACAACTTCGACAGGGATAAAGCTGCGATAAAAATGCGAATAGGTGGCCTGTCGTGCTGGCGTCCGTACAGTAGCCAGCAGTTTAATATTTATTTATACCTATATATGCAATGTTAATTATGACACCGTATGTAAATTGCCATTGAGCAGGTAGATATGCTTGTGACCCACCCTTCTTAAGCCACAATGATAGTTTGTTTACATTTTAACATAACTCTTAAACATGGATTGTAAAGGAATACGATGTTATTATTTAAAAAGTTACGCCTCAGAATATTCATTCACTGCTGATAACAAATTTCAACCGCGGAACCCACTGGTTATGCACGCCGCACTCTTGGTAGACTTTTGTTTAATAAATTATATGCCATACTAGTGTCATACTCGTACTGTATGGTTAAACACCGTTTTTCCCGTCACTGTTATCATTTGTCTGAGCTTTAATTTATGTGTCTAACAGCCAGTGGGAATGTTTTTCTAAGTGAATGTTGGCTTAGAAAATTACAATAAGATAATATAGGACAGTTCACTTTCTTCCAAATTAGCGCACTTTTTATAGTAGTAGGTTATTACATGGAACGGAAAGGGATTTCTTCTTCGAACGTTTATTTGGATCTTAATCTGTAGCAATGATTGTAAAAATTGTAAAAAATTATAAACAATTTCAAATAAACAAGTGTATTTTTGTTTGCACCAAGATTCGAATAATGTGTAAAGTTACATACAATTATTTATTATTTAACTTTATGCAACTCTATGGTCAACAGCCACAAATTTTTAAAAATAAATCGGTGCAGGTAATATGTAATTTCAATCATATGTTTCTTTTTTAAATTTTATAACCAAAATACCTTGCATGAAACGCCACTTTATGCTTGGGCAGGAAGAATATGGCCATTCCTCATACAAGGCCGTACCCAAATTGTCCGTTGAAAACTAGAATATTTACTTTAATTTCATTTTATGTAATCCGTGCTTGTAATACTTATACAAATTCTTCATATTTGGACCCTTTCTTACTGAAATTAAAGTATTTGTGAGGATTCAGTGCTAAGCTAATGATCATATAACTGTATTTGTTAATTAAAAAGTCCTATTTAAAATTGTTTAAATATTTACAGTTATCATCGTAGCAATTTACTTTTGTGAGCGCGCATTAAAATAAATTAAATTATATTAATGTAGCTATAAGACTGTTATTTTTGTAAAACTAAAATAATTGCATATCAATAGAAACTTTATTGGACTTTGTATTACATGTTGTACCTTATTTATAAGCTTTATAATTTTGTCTGTTTGTTTCTTTAATAAGACAAAAATAAAAACAAAATTAAATTAAATAATCGACTCAGGTTCTGATGCAAAGTTGATACCTGACAGTAGTTGACAGTTCATTTTAGTGCTGCGTTCATCATTAAATTACGATCAGATAAAAAATATAGAATAAAAATTATGTTAACCGCAACTTTAGCGGTTATTATTATTTGATAGTACCCCAGTTTGTTCTTCTAGGTTTGTTCTTAGCAAGCTGTAACTTAGAAAGCTTAAATACGTCTAAAAGTGGTATTCAAATTTACTCAATTACAATTTTAAGCATCTAAAAAAAATGCCTTTTTGTGACGGCGCGGCGCGGCGTTTCTTACAAAATGTTTTATTTATCTCACATAAACAGTAAATTAGGCGTCAGTGTAAATATCTCTATCAAAATAAATCAAAGTAAAATCCTTAAAATGGGTCCTAGTTCGTTCGTTTATTTTGTAGATGCTCAAGTACTAACCATTTTTGGCGCTAAACTCAAAACTATGGCTTACCCACACCTTTTCTTGGTTTGATGGAGCACAGTGGCTGTTGTCAATAAACTTGCCAGTAACTTAAATATTCCTTACTTCGTCCAAATTAAACGTTTTAGGCCTAAATTACGTTGTTAAATAAGCACACACGGAGTCTGATATATGCACATCAAATATGACAAACGTATTCGTAACTTTTTATTCTTACATCATTCATGAATATTGACTCGGTGTTTCCCTTCAGACGTGGTTCTTTTACCAACGTAGCCAAACTTAATTTTCACGGCACAGGTGGGTTTTAATTATGAGTCTATTTAGAGTACCGTCATGAATTGACAGATGAACTACAAGTACTCGCCGTATGAGCTTCCATTTTTCCCTATAAATTGGTGCTTCACGCCAAAAATTTGGACGTAAACTAACCCAAACGCAACCTAGCGCTCCCAGTTATTATCCCAACTCCATGTTGATATACTGACCACACTATGCTTGGTTCTCGATGTTCAGCCATCCTGTTACATAAGTAGATTATCACGATCTATATTAAAAAACAATGACTCTAAATCGACAGAATTATTCTAGTGGAACTGAATTTATTTTATTATTAATAATTTAGACATTTAATTGTCCTGAAGGTCTTCGAGGTGACCATAATGCACCACTACTCTAGAGGATTCTTCTCCTCTGCTAAAGCCAGGACCAAAGGCTTAACGTGATTTCCGAAGCCTATATCCACTTCGGGATTTAAATCCACAACCTTCGAACCCAGTAAGTTGAAACTAGATTTTTAGGTAACAGAGTATGCACGTACGATAGGCATACCAAAAATCCATCAAAAAATAGAATACACATAAAAGAAAAAATATGAACCTAAAGTATAAGTCCAGTAGGCTTTTCTTCTCGATCGTAAAAACCCATTTTATCAGTCGAACTCCATACATTTTTAGCTCGAGTCTTAAAAATCTCACTTCGTGTTTCTCCGGAATTTCCCTCAAACTAGAAGAGATAAATTGTTTTTTTGGTCACGCAAATATGTATGAAAATTGACTAACTTATAAAATAAGTTCCGTGAAATAAAATCAGTCCAAATTAAAAAGGCAAGAGAGCCTTATGTAATTTTAGAAATCTATCCATACATATTAATTTACGTAAAAATGTTCATTGAGATCCACTCGTCTTCGAATCATTCATACTACATGGACTTCGATAAGATGAACTCGGTGTAGACTCTTGCTGCGTAGACTTAAGGTTCAAAGTGCGTTGTTTGAGGACACGTTACTGCCGTTGCGTTGACCAATCGGTGCGTATCCTGGGCTCTTGAAATACCAGTATAAGCACCCGGTTCCGGTGTAGAGCTACGAATGTACAGATATACCATTAAGTATGGATGTACAATATGTTATACAAACATTTATGTATGGATAGATATGTTTAAAGGCTTTTTATGTCCTATATAACTAATTATTACACTTGGTAATTTTTTGTAAGTATTCATAAGTAGGTCAAACTCATTCGTGAACACGAAAAAACCCTGATTTCAATGGTTTCAAAAGATGACTAAAAGACAAGGGTAATTTCAGAATTCAGATATAAGTATTTGAATTCCAAGCTATAAGTATTGAGACGAAACGTACAAAAAAAACTTTTTTTATTGAAAATAAGGTGCAAGCAGTTGTGAAAAGGAAGACTTTACCTCTTTCTCCAAATACATAAACAACTTTTACAGTCATACTTTACGACATTCCCAACCAGTTTGATCAATGAAATCATTTACAAATATTCAACCATTACAATCGAAGTACTTCCTGCAAGTTTACTCAAAAGCTTCAGCAGGCTTGTTCGAACGGTATTCGAGAAACAAGAAATTTAACGCTTCTACGCATTTCTAACGCATCGTAAATCTTTTGCGAAGCCGCTTGCGCTTCTCCATACATTGCGACGCGGGTGGGGGTGCGCATGCGACGAATAAAACCGCTAAGACTCTTTTACCAGATCACATTTCACTAACCACTTCCATAGGACTAAGTCTTAGAAAAAACAAGGAAAGATGAGGTCCTTAGCAGTACTATTAGTGTGTGTCGCCATGGCGAGCTGCAAGCCAGCAAGCAGTGAAGACGATGTCCTGGGCTCAGTGGCTGGTGTGGTCAGGAGCTGCGGAGACAAAGATGTCTCCTTGTGTCTGAAGGTGTGTTCAAGAGTTGAACACCCGAATTCACATCTAATTAATTCCAACTAAGCGGTGCTAAACTATAGCATGTAGCGCTATGAAGGGCTGATTATTCGCCTTACTATTGCTTAGCGATTTTTTATTAATTCAGGAACTGGTCCAAAGTGTTGTGAACAAGTGATTTCAAGCTTTCAGCCCGGTTCCACGTTGCCTGGTTACAGATCATGAGATAATCAAAGCTTCAAGATGTAACAGTTCGGAATTTGAAGTTTGTAACCAGACATTGTGCTACTGGCCTGCAAGTCGTCAAGTGTCTTAGTGATTATGTTCACGCTATTTGTTATATTGGCACTTAAAGCCATATATTTGCAAGCGAATGTCCAAAAGCGAATTGAACAAAAAAGATTTCATGCAAACTGTTTAATGACTTCCATTTACAAAAAAATAACTTTTTTTTTTGTTTAACAGGAGCGTGCTCTGAAGTATGTCGACCATGCCAACACGGCTCGGGAGCTCAACATTGTTGACGGGATCAGCCTCATCGGGACCGGCTCTGCTAGATCTGCCAGGTCCTTCGAGCCTCTCTCAGAGGAACCCAAAGCCAGGGAGAACCAGGTCGAGGGTCGACTACTGGATGGCTTCGTTGACTTCTTGGACAACCACGTGATTCAGTTGCGCATGCCCAAGAGCACCGTTGATGATGTCAAGCGATCCATTGAGGAAGGTCAGTATTTTACAGATGATATTGATGAAGATTCATTCAGATGTAATTTCTACTGAGGTTACTGAGTCCTTAAATCGATCACAATTATGTTTTAACCTTAAGATAGTTGAAAAATATAATAAACAAAAAATACTCGTACGACTTGTCACAAATAACATAGTCAATTCAAAATTAGGTTCAAAAATAAATGAAACGAAGCCCGCCTAAGCGAGAACCGTAATAAAATTAACAAATTCCATTTATTAACTAGAAGTTGCATCAATTGGTCGAGCTTTATTGTCATAGTTTTGTATTAACAGGTAGAGAGAATAACAATTAAAATATATCCTGGTACATTTATAATCGCAGAATTACTCTTCTTTCGGGAAGAAAATGCACAAAATCTTCTTGTCAGTTTAAAACGATTTGTATATAGGTACGAGTATACTCTCATAAATAGAAAATCTCTGTAGATGAAAAAGCTATCCACTGTTTCACACCTTTCAATAGCTTATTAATGTTATTGGCTATCGCGGCTCCAATAAACAGTTTTCAATAGGTTTTTCATTTGAAACATATTTTCCTCATTGATAAATGTAGAGCCAATAATCATAAACGGCGTTGATCAAGCTATAATAATTCCGTTTTCTAAAGATATAATTAGAAAGCTCGAGTTCACCATTTAATAGCAACTTGTATATTTCACGGTGGTACTTTCAACCTTGTAATTAGGTGCTGTGGAACTGGTATCAGTGATATTAATTTATTTTTTAAGACAGTTATTCCTCTTACTTCATTAACATTTGAATCTTAAAAGTTGCAAATCATTTCGTAATCTTACAATTATCAAAGCTAAAAAAAAACTAATACATTTCAACTTTTATGTTTTCTCCAAAAAAATTCATTTTTATTAATACTTTGTTACTTTGGCTAGAATAATCTTCGGAGAAACGCGGGTGTGCCGAGCGTGGACTGTGACTTGCATTTTACAGTTCACACTCGAGAACACCTCTGACACCCCCTCGGGGATTCATGTCGTGACGATATGTTTATATGTGTATTATGTTTTGGCTAGAATCAGAGAAAGGAAATTTTGTAATGAAAATTGCGTTGTTATGAAGACGCATTGAATTTAAACACCCCAATTTTGTGTACTTACTTATCCCGGGTAAAAAGCGTAAAAACGAAAGTCATTTTCCTCCGAATTAGATTTCATGTTTAATTTGAACCTTGATTGCTAGAATGTGCATTGATGATTATGTTTAAAAAATAAATATTAGTAGAATTATTACTCAAGTTGCATTTTGCGCTACTTTAAAGTTATTTAAAACACTTGTAGTTATAATTTTCTATTATTATCTGTTTAGCTCTACATTACATAATTGCATATAACAAATAAAAAGAACGGCAAGCAAATACAAGTTCGCACAACCACTAACAACTATTTAAACTATTAGTAATACTCTTTCATGTTACACAACACATTGTTAGATAATTCAAGCATTCATTCATGCGTATTTCATATTCGTATAACTGGTTTCACTTTTAGCTGAACTTTTGGGCGTTGAGATCAGAAGCTGAGATCTGTCATTGTATTTAAATATTTTATTTCGTTGCGTACAAAAAATATGGTAACAGAGAAACTTAAAATGTTTGCTCATTGACTTTGGTTAGGTAAAGTGTAGTATAATAAACTAGATAACGGACATTTTCTTATTATTGAAAGCAATCTGCCAATCTTTACAGAGTGCAAGATACGCGATTGAGTCCCAATGATTGTATAAGTTAAAAATTACTAAATAATACAAAATTTCATTAAAATCTTATTATATTTCTTATAAATATTACACATTAAATTGAAAAGCCGAAATATTTGACTTTATCTATAAAAACGTAACTGATTAAAATTCATAAAGATTTCACTGCTCTCTTATCCACGCATGTTAAAATTAATTAGCGGATAAATTAATTCGAATCACAAAAAATAGAAAGTGAACTGGAAGGAGCAAAAATTATAAAAGAACATAAAATTTTAAAGTGAGAGTTGTGGAACCAGTCCCGTCGACTGCAACTCCAAAATGTTTTGTGTGAGAAAGGAGCCAAAGAGGAGCCAGGCATTGGCAGAAACCTGTCCAGTGTGAGATGCTATCTTGGAAGATAGAAAATGGACATACGCCTTTTACCTGAGTTTCTCTAACCTGTTAACAAGGTCGATTATGTGGTGGAAAGCAGGCGGATGCGAGTCTAGTTTTTGCGAAGTTTCCATACTACTACACCTGTTTGTCTTATGTAGGCCTGACAACTAGTTATAAAGGTCCCGTTAACATCTATAAGTGATTCGATGGATTGAAAGTATAGCTTTAGGCGGTTTGGACGAAATGTCGAAGTATAACAAGCTTTCGAATGTAATCGATGCACTTTCTAGAATTTTTCGTTCGGTATAGTGACGCAAACGTTACGGAACATGCAGAATTTAAATCGAATTCGTGTCCGATTTTTGAATTTTAAACTCGTACGGTCATTGTTTTGTTTCGTTCATTGTGTATTCAAATCGGGACTCCATAGTAGAAAATGAGTCTATTTAAGTTCTTTGGTATGCATTGGCGATATCATCATTTGCTTGTGTTAACCCAGTTTCGGACATTGGGCTCTCTAATGCCTTGCATTATAGATTCGTATTATCATTTACCGTCAAAATTCCAGGTCGTGGCAAGAAGAAGAAGCTGAAGCAGCTCCTCCCCATCTTCGCCCTCCTCCAGCTGAAGCTCCAATCTCTCATCCCTCTGTTCCTTGCCATCATCGCATTCGCTGCCATCAAGGGTCTGTTCCTCGCCAAGGCTGCAGTCATTGCTTCTGCCATCCTCCTTCTCAAGAAACTCCTGTCCAAACACGATCACCACGAGAGCTATGAAGTGGTGGCCCACCCTCACCATGAAGAGCACTACAGCCACGGAGGTCACGGAGGCTGGGGTCGATCCGGTGACGCCCAGAACTTGGCCTACAACGCTTATGCTAACTAAATCAAGCATACCAAATGTAAACCTAAGATTATCCTCTGGGATATGTTAGTCTCATTATCAATGGCCTCATAGCTCTAGGTCTTGTTCAGACCTAAAAGAGATTTAATTTATTGTAATTTAATAATTTATTTAACTTATTGTCTGTTGGTTTGTGCGAACGAGTGCATCTTGTCTTTTTGAATCATTCTAGATTGTTGTTATATTTTTATAACTACTTCAAAGTACCTGTGTTTTATTTTAGTTTATTTATATAATTGTTTATACATTCTGGTTAAATAGCTTTAATTTGTGTTATTTTTATTAATATTATATTAAGTTCATTTTTATTTTATGTGTTCAATCTCTTCTAGTCGATGTATATTATTTATTTTTATTGTTCAATGTATACTTTTGTAAATATGCTTCTTATCAATTTATTTACGTAAAATGTTGTTGTTTGGAACGTTGTAAGGTTTTTATAATTGTATGTATCATATTATATAATTATTTATTTGTGTATCTTTATGTACCATTTGTTTTAACTTATACTGATTTTTTGTTAAATGTACAAAAGTTTCTACTCGTTATTTTAAATACAGTTGATAAGGCATTTTTTCGTATGAAATACACAAATAAACATCACCAGTCATTTATGTTTTGTTTTTTTATTTGAAGCATATCCTTTTATTTTCTATGACAATTTGTATGTAAGTGGTGAATAAATATTATTGCTTTGCATAGGACTAAAGGCAAAAATATATATTAAAAACTACTTCTTTTAGCTCAAATCTTAAAATATTCGTCGGTAATAGGTTCGGTCGTTATAGGAAGGTAACTGTAACATATACCATTTAAAGAAATAATCATTTGCTCCTACAGTTCAAAACGAGTTGAATGGAAAGCCAAGAAAAGTCACGCTCAAAATTAACTGCTTTCTTCAAAGCTAACACCCGGCAATTACATAAATCTAAACAATCAGTGAGTTTGAAACCATCTTGAACTTGCAAACAATGGGCGAAAGAAAACTCGTGTAAAAACGAATGATGCCATTGTTAACTAAGTGGGCAACTACAGCTGTCATGTATCGATAATTTTATGGAATTACTTATTTTGTAACCATAGAGTGAAAATTAATACAAAATATACATAAGGCAAAACAAATAAAGTAACGTATATAACACTTATCTAAAGTATCAGTTGTTACCAGAACAAGAAATAGATTTTCCTTAACTTGTCTCATAAATATATACGTCTAATTTCTAAAGTATACAATAAATAATCAAATTTAAATTTATTTTGTATAATATATACATAAAGTATACATTTTATAGGTCATATCTAATATTTATAAAAACGAATATAATACGGGAAATATTAGAAAAAAACCTATATATAAGTTGGGCTAGTAAAGTTATTATGTACATATGCATAAAATAAAGAAATATGGGAATAAGAATATTATTATACCAAAGTTTACCTGTTCTATTATACCTTAGTCAAACTAAATCAATAAAGCATAGAACATTCAATGAGCTTTCTATGTCAAGTGTCAAGTAGCATAGATCCTACCTTATACGGAATACTTGATTGAAAACCGGGTTACCGACTTTGGCTCAAAGTAGCTCGATTCAACGGACAAATTTAGTAATTTATATGTATACACTGTCAATGTCCTTAATACATAGAAATATTTAGCTAATAAAGTTTATAGGAATGCGATGAGCAACAATTCCAAAATATTTGCAGTTAGAATGTAGATATTTATTTTATGTCACATATTCCACTTATAATACCAACAAAAAATACTTTTTGAAATATATCTGGATTACTTTCTAAAATATATTTATTAAATAAAAGTAAAATAAATAAAAAAAAACACATTATTCAATGTATTTACTTGTAACTTGATTGTAAATTATTATGAGAACCCAAAAGGAAGTTTCACTCTATTTTAGTGTTTTTTTTAGCATTATTGATGACGATTGACTAGCCAAGGAACGAAAAAAAAACAGATAAGCGCTTAAAATGACATCTTGAAAACTGTGTCGGGCTCAGTTTACCTGGTATATCGACGGCTCCATTCAAGCGTTTACATCTCTATTAGTCGGCGAATCACGGCTGGCCCAGTGTCACATGATAGAGTACGAATCAACCATGAACCTACACTGTTATATATTTACCTATAAGCAAAATGTGTCTCCTGGTTAATATTTTTCTATGATGTTGGTGATAAATAAAGTATTATTTCGTATTTCATATTTATTCGCTGGTAATACTTAGCTTAGTGATAATTTATCAACTGCTAACTGTGCACGCTCAAGCAAATAAAAATTGAAATTGTATATATTTATATGAATATAGGAAATAAAACGCTATTTTTTGCACAAATAATGACAAACTAGCCTTTCGCCCGCGGTTGTACTCGGTTTTATTCAATCTCTGCCCCATTTTTGGCTTGGGCGTTATTTAATGAACACTTATTAAAGACAAGGCACTACAATGAAAATAAAAAACCGCATCCAAATCCGTTGAGGGGTTCTTGAGTTAAAACGGAACATTCATACAGACAGACAGACAAAAACGACTTTTTTAATGCTTTGTTGTGTGACAGATAAGAAGACTTCTTAATTTGATTTTCACAGCATTACAGATACCAAAAATTCAAAATCAAAACACAAATAAAAGCTTATAAATTATATTAGTGCTGTGGTAGTGAGAAGGGGTTCTCAGTTAAAAATGATACAGAGACAAATCACTGCGCTGGTTTTCAGTTGAGGCCCATTTCAACTACTGACCCTATAACACCCGGGCCACCGTAGAAGGACGGCCGGCCAATTCAGTTTAAAAACAACACTTCTTTCTTTGTGACATTATATATATGTATATATTTTTTTTCATTCATAATTCTCTTACGATTGGCCACAGATAATATAGGCTTGACCAACACAGCGCCTTATGTTTACCGTCAATGATATTTAAGATGAAACGCGCTCAGCCAGAAGGTACCTATTACTCTTGTTTTAAAGGAATCTGTGTTATAAATATATCGTCACGACATGAATCCCCGAGGGTGTGTCAGAGGTGTGCCGGGTATGAACTGTGAAATGCATGTCACAGTCCACACTCGGCATACCCGCGTTCCACCGACGAATACTACGTCCCAACGTGATGGGTGGTGAGCCCTATCGCCGTTCTTCGGGCACAAATACACGCTTTTTAGGGCATGCAGGTTTCCTCACGATTTTTTGCTTCACCGTTCAGTAAGTGGTAAGTATTAAATACTCTGCATATAAATTCCGGAAAACTCATTGGTGCATGCCCGGCCGGGGACTGAACTTGGATCTCAAAGATCTAAATACGGACGCTGGCGGGGAGTTCCACATCTAAGCTGGACGGATGATGAGGAGGATTTGAATTTTTGTTGCGCGCTGGCTATGTATATTATTTGGGAGAATCAGGTCAGGTAATTCTTGCAAACATTCTCCAAAATATATCCTATAAAAAACCGAGAGACAAGCTATTTTTAATGGGTTGAAATCTATGATTTAGAACACCCATGACCAGTTCGTCGCCATGTAATAAACTACGCCATGCACGATCGAGCAAGAAATATAGAAATAATTTGGATATTTTTATGTTCATCTACAAAATTTTAGTAAATGCCCTGTATTTTAAAATATCTGACTATACATATTTAGTATTTTATAATGAAAATTACAAAAAACCCAATAATGAGACAGCATCACTCAAAAATTTACTTTTCTTGAGATATGATAGTGTGGTTTTCTCTACCACAAGTATAAAGTAATAAATGCTCTTTAAAGACTTCATTAGATTTAAAAAGAAATAAATAAAACCAAATATTTATTTTTATCAAATCTTGTTATCGCGTGATGATATTTTTATTTTTTCTTATTAAAACGTAGGTTTAACGGTTTTAAATCGGAAACTGTTCATTTACTCAAGGTACAACAAGCATTCATTTCTAGACCATCGATGCAACATTGTCATGAATCTGTAAATAATAATTCAAGGATTTGCCAGGGGTCCATGGAAGAAAATGTCACAGGAAGAAAACCTGTATTGAAATTTGTATTTGAATACAAATTCTAATACAGGGGACGATTCCGGAGAAACAGTCGAAGTGAGATTTCCAAAACTCGATCATAAAATGTATGCAGTTCGACCGATTAAATGGGTTTTTACAATACAATCAAGAAGGCTAATTTGACAGACCGAGAATCAGCCTACAGGTACTTACATAGAAATGAAGAAATTCCAAGATTTCTTTTATTTAAAGTTATCAAACAAAACACAACAAGACGGCTTTGATTAGTCCGAAAAAACCTGAAGCTGCATTATTACTATTACACTGCAATAGTTTTATTATTGCTATTTATTTATTTCCAAATAAACGTGTACAGCGCCATCTATTAATAAATGTCGACACTTCATGATTCTGGTGAAAGTTTTTCTATCCAAGGCTTTTATCAACTCGAACAACGTTGCAGAGTGTATGTATGTGAATGAATATGAAAACTGAGAAAGTAAAATCATTTTTACAGAGATGGCAACAGTGTGCAAGTGAAGCCTTAATATTGAAACTTTCGATAAATAATCTCGCCAAGTGCGAGACGGACTCGCGCACAAAGGGTTTCGTAATACCCCACGATTAGGGTACAGAACCCAAAAAATCAAGGTTACAAAAAATAAGTCGCTGAAATTATAGAATCTGTGAAATAATTTGGCATCGTTTTTATTATTTAATCTGACTAAATTTTATGTATACGTCTTTAAGTAAGAGCCAAAACAGTAATGAACGTTTTTGAGATTTCTTGTATGGGGACCCCCATAAGCTTAAATTTCCATAATATTTTATATTTTGTGGTCATTGAGGCCATAGTAATACGTATTCTGTGAAAATTTCAACTATCTACCTATTGCGGTTGAAGCTTGCCCTGTGACAGACGGACATACAGATAAAAAGACAGACAGCGGAGACTAAGTAATAGGATCCCGTTCGGCATCCATCCATCGGGTACGGAACCCTAAAAAAGCAGTTTGTATTATTTTTCTGTGAGAGTAATTTATTGTAAACTATTAATAATTATAATTAACAGTAATTATTAAGCAGTATTATAAAATACAAACTAATTTATTTAATAGGTCAAAGTAATTTTATCACATAGATCTGTTATTTATTATTAATAATTTTCACATACATTATAATAGTGCTCAAGTTACAGATGAAGGTACGTATTGCAAATAAAAACGATTATAATAAATACAAGTCTTGCAGCCCCCTCCACGTTTTTAAAATCGTACGAAATGAGTCCCTGACTGAAGGGGTGTCAGAGGTGTTTCCGAGTATGGACTGTAAAAAGCAAGTCACCGTTCATACTCGTACAACCACGTTTCACCGACGATTATTACGTCCCATAGTCATGAGCGGTGAGCCTCATCACCGTACTTTGGGCACAAATTTAGACTTGCAGCTTAACGTGCCTTCGTGAAGCACGCAGACTAGAAACAAATGTGTTCTCAGAGGATTTGAACCCATGGCCTCAAACAGTCTTAATTCTTCACAGGCTTTTTTAAACTATTAGCGTAATTTATGAATACCACGTAAAAACCAGGACTTCTTTCTTAATCATATACCTAAAGTTTTTGTAAAACGAAAGCATCAATTATTTATTTAGTTTTCTAATAGGACGTGGGGCCCTAAGTGGCGCTGGGTCCATACTATAGGGAGTTGCTTACAATGCCTCTATGATGAATAATCCGGGACTGCATCTATTTACTTTGAGTCCCAAAAAAGATATCATTCAGGGGGGGTAACAAAATAAGCCGATGCTTAGTATCTAAAATTGTATCTTTCGCCTATAAAATATAAAATCACAATAATTATATAAATAATTATATAGGTATTATTGTTTAATCATGCAATTGCATTTGTGACCAACCTATGATCAATCACACATGATAAATACATTGATATACCTACTTTCATTTCGGCGTTGTTCAGATTGATCATTATATTTTTATATATTATTTCAATTATTTTAATATAATGTTATCAAAAATACACCTTTATTTGAATTTAAATTTGAATTATTTTAATATAATGTTATCAAAAATACACCTTTAAATAATAATTTGAATGCTTTGATAATTAGCTGACTAAAGAAACTTTATTATTTTAACAACTGTTGTACCTATTCAAAAGCAAATAAATAATCTTTGTCTTTGTTTTAAGGATATCTGTCCATTTACATTCGCTATAATTTGATCCTGATAAACAATAGATGGCACTTGATTATTATCAACAAACGCCATCTATTAGTAACTATTAGAACTACTTCCATGGTCATACTTGTTTATAAACACGCACCATTCGAAGGTCCATAGCATTTTCCGTTCACCGTTATAGCGCCAATGAACTTCGTTATTACCCAGCCATACTTAAACGTCATGAATGAACTCTGCTAGTCTGAGAATATCGTTGATACCTTATTTAGTTTGGTTTATAGTCTTTAGCGTAGTAAAGCTTGATCAATGAACGTGTTGCCAAGGTTACGATAGTGTTTGTTACTCACGAAGTAGTTTTATTGCAGGAAGCGGCGTAGAGATGGCGCAACGGAAGTGTTCTTTTATTTTATTTTGTGATTGTAATATTTGTTAACAAATACTTTCAGTTATTTTCTGTTCATAATGCTTGTTAGATTTTTAAGTTTTGTTGTTTCATTTTTATTAGGTTAGCTACACAAGCCATTAAATCAGTTATTTTTTTGCTAATCGTAAAAATGTATCCATAGCACGTCATAAAAAGAGTTATTTAATATTTAACTGTATTTTTATGCGGCTATAGAATTCAGAGCTTCACCTGACACTTGCATATTATAATTTTTTTTCGCTGATCTACTTTTATTCTTCCTCAGCTTCCTCTCTACAGTAGTGGACTCAGCCCGACGACGACGGGAGCCCGGGGCGGGTAGCGAAACTAATCGAGTCTACATACATAGAAATTTTATTTTTTGTGTACTTATATTTTGTAAAAAAGATTATAAATAATATCTGTATATTATAATATCACATAAGAAGTCCTGCCTGACATATTGATTATAATGTAGTCTGCAAACATGTAGATCAGTTTTACACACGAAGTTCTACTTCGTGGTTTTACATTTTAAGGGGAATAAAGAGCTTTAATCTTTATCTATTTATATACCTCTGTCAAGAAAGTAACGGGAAAAGATCAATAATATACATTCATAAAAAAATATTTTATCACCTTCAAAGTATGCTCCTTCGAAAACGATACATATACGCCAACGAATAATCCAATCATCAAAACATTTTTAAACGCTTTTTCTGGAATTGAGTTCAGATCTTGCCGCGAATTCTCCTTTTTGTCTTCTAACGAATGAAAACGGGTGCCACAAAGTGGTAATTTGAGTTAAGGAAAAAGAAAGAAGTCGGCTGAAGCCATATCTGGTGAATAAGGTGTTTGCTCGATAGTATTTGTTGAGATTTTGGTCAAAAATTCGCTCACAATGATAGCCATGTGCGAAGGAAATTCAGGTCTTTTGGGACTAGCCCAGCGGCAACATGTGTCATACCCAAGTGATTATTTAAAATGGCACAGATCGACTGGTGAGACACGGAAAGTTCGGTGGCTATTCTTTCAAAGTTGAATGAGGATTTTCAGTCACTGTTTTCTTCACTTTTGCGATATTAATTTCAGTTGTAGACGTTGATGGTCTACCAGAGCGCGGCAAATCTTCCATCACATCTCAACCGCTTTTTTACGCTTTGTACCACTCTCATAAGCACATCTTTTGGACAAAATCGATTCACCGTAAGCCTTCTGTAACATTTTCAGTGATTCCGAACACGAAATTCCATTGGCGATGCAAAATTTAAGACCAACTCTTTGTTCGATTTTTTTGTCCATTATGAAATTCGCAATACACACAAGATATGATATAACTAAAAACAGCACTGTATTTTTTCTAAATAACAGATGCAACTCAATCTCCGCGTCAAAATGGAAAACCGTTGTGCCAATGGAAAACAAAATTTGAATATGGAACCATAGAGAAATCATCCGTTCCCGATAATTTCTTGACTGAATATATATACTAATAATAAAGTAGTAAAAAGTCGTGTGTGTACATTGAATATTTTCACAAAATTTGATATGAAATGGGTTATTAGTACTTTACTGAGGCCATAACCACAATTTTTAGATTTTTGTCTGTCTGTTGATATGTAGACGGATGTTGATGCATTTTCTTTTTATCGTCGTGGTGACCCTCGTCAACACTTAGGCTTTAAGGGCTGGCCTGTTCATAAAGTAACACCCAAGCCAAAAATGGGTAAAGATTGAATAAACGCTTTTAACTCGAGAGCCACTCAATGAATTTGGATGCGGTTATTATGGTTCCGTAGTACCTGAAAGGTAAAAGGAACCTTTATGGTGAGACTCCGTTGTCCGTCCATAACGTCACAGCCTCATAACTTAGCACCGTTTAAGATAAAGACTTGAAATTTGCGACAAAAATTACCTTCAATTGCATGCATAATACAGCGTAAACATAAAATTGAAAAATTTGAAATGCGTAAGATATTTTCAATACAAAAGAGAAAAAAAATTAAAATAAATACCCTAAAAATAAATATGGGTAAAGAATTGTACATATAAAAACGATGATTATAAAAATATGTACTTTCACTTTATTTACTCAAACCAATTTCGAGAAATCTTTGAAAATCGGCAAAAAAATGCATGGACCATTTGCCATGCATGCATTAATTCTGAAACTGGCGGACCAAAAAAAATTACAATTATAGGCCATAACTGGCCAATCACAGGAAAACTATAGCGATTTAAAAAAAATTGAAAACAAATAGTAAAAAAAAAACATAAAAAAATTATTTTATAAAAATACAATATGGGTATCAAATTGTAGATTTTAAAGAGCTGATTATAATAGTAGTTTATGAAACTGGTACATAAAAAGGTTATATTAAATGACGAGTGTGAGTTTAAAAAAAAACCCGCCAAGTGCGAGTCGGATTCGCGCACGAAGGGATCCGTACCATTATCCAAAAAAACACGTTTGTTGTATGGGAGCCCCTTAAATATTTAATTTATTCTGTTTTTAGTATTTTTTGTTATAGCCGCAACAGAAATACATCATCTGTGAAAATTTCAACTGTCTAACTATCACGGTTCATGAGATACAGCCTGGTGACAGACGGACGGACGGCGGAGTCTTAGTAATAGGGTCCCGTTGGTTTACCTTTGAGTCTTTTAATGCATAGTTATGTATAGTTTCATACACTACTTTATCTAAACTCATACATAATCTTGGTAAATTTGTCGTTAGGCATTTTTGATTCTTCTTGTAAAAGCTTGTTGTAGTTTCCGTTGATATTTCCAGAATGTCAGGTGGAGTGAAATTATCATCACCATCACTGCTGTCAGTAATTTGTTGGCAAAATAATCCTTTTGACCCATAGAACCACAGTAAATATTAAATAGATTTCCTTACATCCATCTATTGACAGACTGAGTGTAACGCGCTGCGCTGCTCCCTTTTGTCATAGCGTGATGATACATAGCCCTAAACCTTTCCGAAGAAACGCTTTATCTTTCAGTGAAAACTGCATCAAAATCCATTGATTGGTTCTCAAGTTATAAGCGAACGAACAGACAGACGGACAGACATACAGACAGACGTTGTATTTTATATGTATAATAATAATAATGATAAGATATTCTTCTCCCGCGACTGTCAGCCAATCCACTATTTTGTTAGTTTTATTAGAATTTCGAAGAAAGATTTTTCATTTTATATTTTGTTTGTATGGATTTTGACACGTTCTGAAGGAAATTCGGGTCGAAGCGACAGCGACGCTCCATTATTTGTTGCCATATATAAGGTGACTTTTATTTATGCAGCCATATTCATACTGAAGACTCAGTAAGTAGTAGGTTTAAAAGTTCGATATCCCTTTTTGGGAAATTCGAAAATAATTATTTTCCTTTTATCTACAAACGCAAGCCCAGCCCCGAATCTACTTCTATGGGAGATAAATGTTGTATTTTGCGAAATTAGCAAAAAGTGTTAACGATCCATCATACTGATCACTTCATAAGCCTATACTATAAATTTGGCTGCATAAATAAAAGTCACCTTTTATATATTTTTTCGTTTTTTCCCATTTTGGGACAGGCAAAGGTGTCCAGTTCCATGATAGCCTTTTCTGTAATTTCTATTTTTCCCTATAGGTTATTAGAATTTTAGGCAAAAGCCTCGTCTGATAGGATAATTTGTTCGTTTTTAATCTAAGGCCATATATATTTTTCAATTTTCTTTCCATCGAACATACGTTTATTTCTTTTGTCATGGTCGTGCATAATGACAACCATTGTGCATTCGGCCAAATCACTGGCCGTCCTAAAGTTAGGAAATAATCGCAACGACAAACCTAAACTTTAGATAAAAAATATTCTTCAAGATAGCAGCGCTTGGACAGTGAGTAGACGCTAAGTTAGACGGTGCAATATTTACAGTTACAGATCAGCTCCAATATGTATACTTACAATTATTTATTTTCCTTAATGTAGTAATATAATAGAATAGAAGAGTCGTTTATTTGTTCGATTTTTGGTACTTAAAATTGAGGAATGACATTTTAGCAAAATAGGTTGCTAAAATGTCATTCCTCGAAAATCTGCCAGATTTGGCGTACAAATATTTAAACCTTAAATAAAATGGATCATACACACTTATCCGTTGATATAGACAAATTTTAGACCTACCCAGCATTTGTGAAACATTAATTACTTCCTTCCTGTTACAGAAAAGTAACAACTACGAAGAGAATCAATTACCTCAACTACCCATGAAATTATTTTTCCTTTGGTAGAAATAAAATTGTACCAGAGTTTTAGTTTTCTGGTACACAGACCAATATCGGAGCGTAGGTACATGTTTTCTGCTTCCTACCTTACGAAGCTTATTTATGTAATGTAAACGTATTTATCATTTACGCCTCCTGGTTTCTTTTAATACGCCATCTCTTGACTAATAGTTTTATTAAACAAGTGGGTATCACTTGAAAGGACGTCATTTAAGGGTTTATTCATATTATATTTTTTGTCACTTAGCAATTTATAAATACTTAAAACAATTTCCTTCTACCTTTGTTTATAAAAGTATGCGACTGCAAATCTTAAAATATTGTATATTAGATAATAATATAGCTGTGGCTAAAATGGGAAAAGTTCAGCGATGTTTAGTGTGCACTCGGTGGGCGTGTGCGTTCGGCTTAAACTTAGCAGGTTATTTTATTTTATTTTGTTTGTACCAGCATAGACAATTCATTCATGGTACTAATTAATCACAGGCCAAACCCCATCCCTAGCTGTACGTTTATCTTAATGAAAGTAGCCTGATAAAGAGACTTAGCTACTATATTGCTCAGTTTACTTATTCTCCCACCACTACTACTGGGCTCAACTTATCAACTGTCATCTATATTTCAAAGCAATAAGAGTCAAACGATTGCTCTAGAATAGTGGTGGAATAGTAAATATGTGGTGGTCGTTGCTGCAGCTTTTTCTGCCCCGGATACTGCAGTTGAGATATCACGCGTTTACTTTTTGCAGTTTTAGCCTGGATTCTTTGTAGAATATACCCGTAGTAAGGTGAATGAATGCTTTAAGAAGGCCTCGTGTACTTTTTTTAAATTTATCTAAGCAACCTTTACCTATGTCTTCTAGTAACGACCAACAAATGGCCTTCTTTTGAACTGACTTCAAAAATATTAGGAGGTTTTTGAATGGACTGAATATATTATATACTTATTTTTGGTAATGTCACTATATGAGTTTGTCATTATTTATTTAAAAGATTCTCCTTTTTTGTGAAGAGTGTGCTTTCAGGTAGGGTTTGTTTAGGTTTATTCGTGATCTGAGGAAGGTAGTCTGCAGAACTGTTCCTTAAATGACAGATTACCACTCGATATTGAGGCAAACGCTTCGTACCAGGATCCTGATTGCAGGGTCTTACTTGAAAATTGTCATATACCTACCTGACCTTCGACCTTGGCCTCGTCTCCGTAGAACTCCTCGACGTTTAAAATAACTCGTAAATGCGGATTTTTAGTGTGCTGATTGCAAGGTATTACTTGAAATTTAATATTATACTGACCTGGCCTTAAGCCCTGGCCTTAAGCCCTGGCCTCATGAACATAGAACTCCTCAGCAGATGACAGCACATAACTCCAGATTGCAGCAATCACTTTATGTTAGTGTGCTAATTGCAAGTTATTACTTGAAAATTGTCAGTATGCCACCTGACCTTAAAACAGATTGCAGATAGCTATTTGACTTTCGTTTCATATGAATAGCGCAATTACAAGAACTATATATTAACCCGTTCACACAAAAAAGTTAACGAACTTTTAACAAAAAAATACTAACTAACGTCAAATGTCCATCCATCCATCAGCCTGTTTCGTCCACTGCTGGACATAGGCCTTTCCAGGATTTCGCCACTCTTGGCGGTCCTCCTGGAAGAAATGCCCATGCTCACACACGCTGGGCAGGCGGGTTTTGTCACCGGCGGGTCAAATGTAATATCAGTTATTATTAAATAGTTATAATTACAGTCAATGACACGGTAGCGTACGGTCTATAACTTCAAAATTAAGCATCTAGGTAAGGCAAGGGTACTATTTTCGTATTCAGTGACGAAGATTCTATAGTGCATAGGGGTCAGATGCATTTCCGAAAATTTTGACTTTTTTCGTATGTGCCGCCTCTAAAGTGATATGAGTATGGGTCAAAGCAGCAGGTAACATGAATTGCTGGGGCCGCAGCATCAGCATCCAAGTTGGGGCCGAATTGCCAGAAACCTACAGCTCACGTTCTCACGGAACGATACCTAGAACGCCTAGAATAAACATACTTCTTGTAGAATTATCTGCTTTGTTGCCATGCAGCGGTCACCCGCATCTCATAGGCCATGCACCGCTTTGCCACTTTTGCATAATGTAAGCATGACGCTGGACTTGCAGCGCAGCATTCATAGCGGGCACTCACAAGATCCACTAGTGCTATAATTGTAGTTCTTTTTCAAACAGCTAGGAGTACTAAAGTGGGATGATACCTAAGTGCGACGTGTATCTAAATATCGGCTGACGTGGTCTCAGCATTGCTTTTACACGAGTTAAATACCTTATCACTAAGTCGCCCGATAACCTAACAGTTTCTCGTTTTGGAGAAACCCAGTCTATTTTGTTTATATCTTCTGTGTTATCAGTATTCGGTCAAGAAGCACATACTAGTTGTTTCACCCTACTAAAACTGCATCCGATCTGCATCATTGTCGTTGTTAAGACACGCTCTTATCGCGCACACAATGCCGTATGTGCTTAATAGGTATGTTTTACCTGTATACTAAAGGTACAAACTTTCGAACTGGTTTTCCCTGTGAATGCCCGGCATTTATATTATGGTGTTGCGAGCTAAGACAATGCATCGAGTACAGCAATTAAACGTTGTTATCGATGTCCCAAATTGGTAGCGTAATTTTTATCGTAGGTATGTGATACGATCTATAGTGACTATGTGAACACGTGAGTGACTCCCGGGGCCCCAGTATGGGAGCGCAGGATGAATTGTAAATCGTCTATTTTCATAAGGATGAAAGTTTGACTGACGTGGTCCAAGAATATTTTAATATTCACTCGTTTATTTTAGGAATGATCCAATTACCGCGCCGAACGATAACCCGCACGCGAGGTTGTGGGGAATTCCAAATCGATATTATCCCTATATTGTTTTCTTTTTTCGGTACGATAAACAACTGGAGTGGTATAAATTGCTATGCGGGCAGTCAGTCGCTAGACACTACACGGTCAACATTACCGCAAGAACATCATATAGACTTAGGAGTCCCGTGACATCCATCCAGAACTCAAGATGCAGTCCCAAGACAGAATACTCAGTTTCCCGGTGGACACCTTCACGACGCGCGGGCCTTCTATACCCGAGGAGGCCCCTTTCAGCCCCGGCGAAATTCTGCAATTCAATAAAGCATACAAACAGTTTCTTCAGGCGGAACGACAGCTGGACGACCTGACTTTCCTTAACGGGAAGCCATGCCCCGTCCGCTACAACTTTGATCCGACGAGGCCAGAAGAAGATCGTCTGATGGTGAACTGGGACTGGCTCATGCCCTTATTTTGGGGGCCGCCGCCAGGTGAGAGGGATCTCGTGAGGGTGCCCACTATACTGGAGTTTGTTGAAAAGAAGATTCGCTTTTCGAAGTGCAAGGCGGTCGCCGGGGACACCTGTTCCTGCGGCAAGAGGCCTAATGTAGTGGTACCACCGGGACGTGAGTGCAGGATCCCACAGCACTTTCATCATTTCTGCACGGCGCACGTCTCTGCGTGGATAACCAAGTACATGGTCCCGGCGATTCTGCTGAAAGAATCCCAAGAAATCTTTAGAGAGGTCATCCAGAAAGTGCATGAAGGTGATCCGCAAATCCTCGAATACTATTCGACGGGTGACCGGACGGACACAGAAATGTTGCTGCACTCGGCTCGCAACATCAGTGATAATAGTGCTAAATAGTGCAGCAATGCTGCTGCAATGTGACGTTCGCTTATTAAAATAAATATTTGTGTTTATAATATGTTTACTTTTTTTTTCTTGTACCCCTATGAGTGTAGGATGATGGAGAGTTGTGCAGGTAAGGTACTGAGATCATTCCCTCTGACGTTGCTTCAAGTTGAAATTTAGTTTCTCTCGTGACCACTCTATGTTAGATACAATCAAGTCAAGCTTGGACTGCACCAGATGTAACGTCTAGGTAACGTGCTACTAGCCGCTGCATAGCACGTCACATCACTAACGCAGATAAGTTGCAAGGCGTGATGATTAGCGTTATGTGCACATGGGATGCAAAGCTCCGTTATCACAAACTATGCTTGGCATATGCTTATCATATGTCTTGAGCAAGGCCTGAGTGTGCATTCGCCTCTGACTACGTGTATCTGCGACGTTTAGGTATGGAGCTGACCATACAGGAATATGAGACGTCTAAATAAGGTTTTTCTTAACTTTATATCTATGAATAACTGCATGTAAGCCGCAAACAGTATTATGACAAAGACCGGCGGCAATTGGCGTTACATCTGTAACTCCTTATGGACCGATAATACGTATGACCACATGGCACGCTATCGTTTAAATATGGAACAAACTATGTGTCACTACTCAAAAGATAGGTAAATATGATCAGACGACGGGACCTTCATCGAAATATTATTACAGGCTGCCGGCCGAACGTAAGTAGCTCCAGCGTATTACGGCAACCCACGTTTAGTTGGCACTGTCTTGAAATATTCGGGAAAACCCGTGCTATATTCATTTTATGATCTGTATCCGACTGGCGGCGTGTATTTCAAAACGAAATCAAAACTGATGAGTGACCATAGAAAATTACCGGGACATACACGTGTGCTTCATACACGTATACACCTCACTTATACTTAAGATTTGTCATTGTATAGGTGTTACAGGTTTGGTTAGACTATAATTCTAAATATGTATACTTTTCATGATTCCTGTAATGTTAGGACTATGGTATGACAGATACCTTACCTAAACACTGCACCGTACCTACCTATCGCTGCATAGCATGTCGCGGTGCCCCTCTATCGTGTTACAAAGTGTAGTGACCACGGTTATCTATGCATGGATGTAGATTGTACAACATCTTAGTGGATAGAACTAGTACAATATATTATCATCATTATTAAACTAACTACCTAAATATCTAGTATCATGAAGGAAACTGGTATGTCGTGACATTTGTAAGTCGGCATGCATTTTGAAATGAAATAACTATGTATCGGGAACAAGTTTTTTTTTTTATTTTCAAAAACAAACACTCACATGCACAATATACTCAATACTGATGTACACAAATACCTAATACTTATTATATAAACAAATGATCATATCTATGATTAGCACTACTTCGGCCGGTTGAAAGTTCCACGCCACGATGCCTGCTCACGCAAAGCTAGTGCATACTGCATCAAGTGCCTGTCCAGTCGCCGCTGCTCTGCCTTCTGACGTTTTCTCTCCTCACGCTCCAAGTCTTGTCTGCGCTTTTCTTCTTCTTCTTCCGCGCGCTCTTGCTCCTTCCGAGATTTTTCCCCGTTGTCTCGATGAACGGCTTCTCCAGAGTTTCCGCTCATGGTGGATGATGATTTTGTGAATGATGACATGGTGATTTTGTTAAGACTGATCGATTGTACACAGCCTTGTGATTATGGCGAGTGTATATGTGCTAATGATTGATTGTATATGTACTTTCCTCCATTTATACTAACCCGAAACCTACCTAATAAGGACTCGTTGTTCCATAATTATCGCGAATTTTTTCCCACTTGAATAAGCTCGTTCATGAGGGATAATTCAAATACCGTGACATCATGCTGTACCGCAGTAACGACAGAATTGATAAGCAAATTAGGTAGAGAAACGTATTTTGTGGTAAAATGGCGCAATATCGATGATGTCAACGGGTAATACATGCATATATCGGCAATACCCAGTTATTTTCAGCTGAAAAGGAAAAAATTGATAAGGATAATGCATACAGTTTTACATTTTATTACGGGAGTGATATCATACACTGTGTTAACTCCTGTTAGCTAGCACAATCATGCTCCGTATGGAAAAAAGTATAGGTAAGCTTCAGTAGGTGCTCGTTACGGTACAAATGCAACCAACGATTGTTTCAACTCTAACTGCAAGCACCCCGGCATGCTGAGTATGCACGCAGTCTTGCTACGTGACCTGCAGTCTTACTCGACTATGTTGTATGTTCTTCGGATGTTCGGCTCCGACAAGCTATCCCACTACAGCGTTGCAGCGTGCACTCATGTCCGCAAAGCAGTTTACCAAGCGAACCCGAGAGACTTGGGTTTTTGTTGAATCGTCCATGCACACCATCGTTAGGTGATGAACACTTAATTACCTCGGCAGGTGTACCTGTACACCTTACCGTAGGTATGCCTTACCATAGGTATGCCTTACCGTAGGTATGACGTCAAACCTTATCGAACAATGGTGTATTGTTTCATTTTTCCGAACTATTAATATTTCAATAAACCCCACGGACAGGATGAGATCGGTTAATTAAGCCCGATAACATATTTAATTGAATGAGAGGAAATTAATATAAATACCATTTAAGTTCAGCGATAAGAGCGTTATCGCCGTCGCGGGTGGCCGTTCTAATGCTGTAAGAATTTACTGATATGGATGTTGCTACCTACAACCAATGCTACAACAAGGTGCACTTACAGGTTAACAGTAAAGAGTTTTTGCGCTCATATTCACAGAGACCTAAGGTTAGGCTTGAGACTAGGTCTCACTTTTACATAGCAAAACCTAGATAGAACTCAACAATCATATTTTTCCCGAGACCATGCACTGTGCATCAGAGTCGTTGCTCCGCTGTATACATTAGTAGCATCCCCCCTTTCCCCTGGTCCACCATTCTTTATTTTCACCCCGTACGCTCTTGTGTCACTGACTGTATATACTTATTGACCGATAGTACTGAAACAATACTTTTTCCAGATTATTTCTTCCTGAAACATAATATATATGTTTTCTAGAACTCAGGATTATTTAACAACACAAAAACCAATATGAGAGCGCCGTATTCTAGAAAACATCTTATTTCAGGAAGAAAGGCAAAAGTATTATTTCAATACCATCAGTCATCTTTACCAATAATAAAAGTCATGTCTGTACATTGTTTTTTTATATTAATCGAATTGGCTTATTTTTATTGTACTGAAGCCAAAACCATTTTTCATTTTGGTATGTATTTTCTATTTTAACTCGAGAAACACTCAATGTATTTGGATCCGGTATTACCGCATTGGTTTTCAATTATTTTTGGCAACCATTATTTATCAATTTTATTTAATAAGAAATTAAATTGGCTTGATTTTATAGAATGCGAAATGAACCATATTTCTTAATTATAATAATTACCAAATTACCCATTCTCACAAAGATTTTTTGACCAACTGGAGAATTTTGCAAAAGGTAACCAACGGTACCCTATTACTAAGACTCCGCAGTCCGTCTATCTGTCCGTCTGTCACCAGGCTGTATCTCATGAACCGTGATAGTTATACAGTTGAAATATTGACAGGTGATGTATATCTGTTGCCGCTTTAATAACAAATGCTAAAAAACAGAATAAAATAAATATTAAAGGGGGCTCCCATTCACCAAACGTGATTTTTTTGCTCGTTTTTCCTCGATTTTGACAACGGCAACAGGTAGACGCTTGAAATATTCACAGAATATTTAGTTAATCATCCATCCATCAGCCTGTTTCGTCCACTGCTGGACATAGGCCTTTCCAGGATTTCGCCACTCTTGGCGGTTCTCCTGGAAGAAATGCCTATACTCACACACGCTGGGCAGGCGGGTTGGTGAGCGCGGTGCCGAAACCCTTGCACCAATGACGCCGCTGCCCGTCACTAGTCTGTTTTATATAAGGCCCGGCAATTAGGGATGGATATACCGCCATCCATCGGTCCCAGGCAATGGTGGGCCGCCTGGTTTTGCCTGAGAGCTGTTCTCTTACTCTCCCCCGAATAACTTCGGGAGGATTTGCGAGTAAGATGGTGGTACCTTCACAGTCGAGCCCGGCATTAGCTCTACCACCTTTAAGTTAATATTTATCATCATCATCATCATAAATACTTTATTGCACAAAAAATAAGTACAAAAAGGCGGACTTAATGCATAAAGCATTTTCTACCAGTCAACCCACAGATGGTACAAGATAAATAGGTAGGTGGGCGTGCAAGAAGAGTAAAAACTTTAAAATTACAAATTAGATGAAGATACTACTCTAAATTAATAACTATAGGTAACAATACCTAAAAAGAATATATGTTAATACATAAATAAATACAAGTTTTAATAAGTATATTGTAAATAAATACATAAATAAATACATACCATGACTGCAAAAAATAATAAGAATTAAAGAAGTTCATATTTGTGTGTTTTTGGAGAGGTAGTGTCTGTGCACAGAATACTTAAAAGAGTTACGGGAGGGGGCTTTTCTGACATCGTCGGGAAGTTCGTTCCAGAGACGAACAGCAACCACACTAAAAGAATTGGATACAAATCCGGAATGATGCAAAGGAATCGAGAGAAGAAGGTTATTTGAGGATCTGAGCATTCTATCGTGATTGTCAGACAAGAGATGTATCATTGACTTGAGGTATGAGGGGGTATTTGGATCGGTAATTATACTATAAAGAAGGCAAACAATTCTTAGGTTTCTACGGTCGCGAATAGGAAGCCAGTTGAGTTTTGCACGAAACTCTGAAACGTGGTCATATTTCCTCAAGCCAAATATGAAACGGATGCAGGTGTTAAGCAAGCGTTCCAGTTTATTGAGATGCTCTTCTTTAGCATCCAAATAACAGGTATCAGCGTAGTTAATAATAGGGATGAGAAGGGAATTGGCGATAGAGATTTTCGTTGAAATAGGTAATACGTTTTTCAGACTTAAAAGAGAATGGAGAGAGGCATAAAATTTTCGAGAAACTTTTTCGATTTGAGCATCCCAATTAAAATCCTGATCGATAACTAAACCTAAATCATTAACGGTAGAAGAGAAGCTGATACCGCAATCGTTATATTTCAACTGTGGCAGCGTGTCAAAGTCAATTTTTGTAATTTGTTGTGAACTTCCGACAATGATAGCCTGACACTTGTTTGGGTTTACCGCTATACCGAACCGCTCTGACCAGAATTGTATGCTACGTAGATTAACGTTAAGATGGTCAATACAATCGTGAAGGTCACCAACCTTAGCCTGCCCATAAAGCTGGAGGTCGTCAGCATAAAGATGGTAAGAACACTTAAGGTAGGGTGTAGCTAAATTAATAAATATTGAAAATAACAGAGGGGAGAGAATGCTACCTTGAGGAACACCAGCATCTAAATCACACCAATTGGACAGGGTCTGATCACAGCGAATGGCCTGCCGGCGTCCTCGAAGATAGGAAGTGAACCAGTTTAAAGCAGGGAGAGATATATTCAAACGGTCAAGGGAAGCAAGTAGGAGGTCGTGATCGACAGCGTTGAAAGCATTACTAAAATCTACTAGAACCAGCGCAGTTACCATTCCCTTCTCCATTCCTAATCTTATGTCCTCAGTCACTTTAAGGAGCGCTGTGGTTGTGCTATGACCAGTCCTAAAGCCAGACTGATAAGGGTTTAAAAGATTACTCGTCGATAGGTAATATGTGAGCTGACGATGAACAAGGGATTCGATGACTTTGGACAGAAATGGAAGGACAGAAATCGGACGGTACTGAGTTGGAAGTTGGGGGTCATGAACTTTTGGAAGAGGAATTACATGCGCCATGCGCCACATGTCGGGAAATATACCAGAAGTAAGGGAGAAATTGACAATGTGAGTGATTGGAGGAAGAAGGACATCAAGCAAATGAGTAATCATAATGCGACCTATGTCATCGCAGCCAACGGCTTTTGATTTTAGGGATAGTATTATTTTTTTGACGTCTTCCCTGCAAACTGGTGAGAAATTAAAAAGTTCAGTATTTGGGGAAGGTAAACTATGTAAAAAACGCAAAGTTTCTATTTTGGTATTTGAAGAAAGGGGAGGAACAGTGGCAAAAAATTGATTAAGGGTATTTAAGTCCAAAGAAATCTCTTTATGATTTGTACATTTCCCCACACCGAGAGACTTGAGAAACTTCCAGATACCTGCTGGCGAGGATAATTCCAACTGTTCTGCGATATATCGGCGTCTGGAGGTTTTACAGAATTGGTTACAACGATTTCTCGCAACTTTATAAGCAGACCAATTTGCATCTGACCGATCCTTCTTGTATTTTCGAAAAGCACGATCTCTCAATACCATGGCTTTGCGAATACGATCATTGATCCAAGGTGTAGGCCGATGTTTCATTGTGACAGGGCGGAGTGGAGCGTGTTTATTGAACAATAACAAAATATTATTGCAGAGAAAAGAAACCTTATCGTCTACATTATCAAAATCTTGCATATCACTCCACGGTATAGCCGCCGCATCAGATCGCGTTTTTAATAATATAATCGCGTAATTTAGTTAATATTCAATTTTAAAATAAATAATTAAATTAAAATAAAGTTAATATTGAAGGGCGGCTCCCATAAAACAGACATAATTTTTCAGCCGTTTTTATAGTTAATGGTACGGAACTCTACGTGCACGAGTCCGACTCGCACTTGGCCGGTTTTTTCAGTAAAGCATCTATCAAAGGGTTATAAAAAAAACCTTAGACGCTATTAGGAAATTAAAAGAGAACATAACTATGAAGAGAGAGTTATGTAGTTTTCAACCCTGACTTTACCCTTTTAATTCTCATTATTGCTACAACAATAGCAAATCTATCTAACAGATTAAGTAAAATTAAGATCTACATTGCTTTTTTGTTCTTCAGACATAAAGTAGAAACAAGCGCTCCCAAAATTTATCGGTTAACAAAGTCAAGTAAAAAGAAATCGCTATACCCTTAATGCCAATAAATTCACATCTCCATCCGCCACAATAAAGCTTAATTTTCTAAAGCTTCAAGCCAAATGATCCGAATCGTACGTAACACAACAATAGTTGTTACTTTTCATACTAGGTACATACGGGCATAGCGTAATCGTGACCGATCTGTAAATTTCACCTGCCTTACCTTTCTCTGACATAGGGGCACCGGCCGACCCGGATTCAAGGAAAGCTGCATTGACTATTATGGTCTAAGTGATAAAATACTAGTTCCTTAAGTAACAATGTGGCTCTAAAGGATATTTCGAGAATTATGTGCCAATCCTGCTGAAGAGTCCTGATGATGATGAGTCATTATCTCATCGAAAGATCGACCTGTAAACTAAACTAAACAAGAAAGAAAGATTTAGCACGCCACATGTTGTAATAAATATATTAATGTTTTTTTGACATTTAAAAGAAAGACAAATATTCCTTGTACTCTTTCCGTTTTATGAAAATCTTGAGACCCAATTTTGTCTATACTAGATGTGATATTTTTGAAATATCACTTTATATCGCGCCTTTTGTTATTTTTGTAAGGGGAGTAGCATGATGGCTTATTTTACTACAATATTCATATTAATTATCTCACAACTAGTTTTTAAACATATAATTAGTTAAAATAACTTGATATTTAAGTCAAGATGAAAGTAAGAATTATTATAAAAAGCAACAATTTGAATTACTTAACCATCACTAACTTCTATAAATTGCAATTGCAAGTTATGTGAGCCTTTAATATGATGACAATGAAAAAACAGGCCGTTCACTTCTCGACGCAGAATTTTCCCAAGCTTTCATTTCAGCGCTCATTGCTTATCACTTGGCCCGCACAAAGTATGAACTATAGTGAGAATAGAAGCGCATTGTATGTGGTTGTGTATGGGCATGTGAAAGATGATTAAACGTGATGCTGATGAGATAGTAATGGGATAATGGCCTTAACTTATGATGACAGTGGTTCCGGATCTTGAGCTTAGAACATTTTTTGCCACTAATGGTTAGGGTGATGTGCATGTCTAAAGGTTTATAAACTTAGTCTATGTTTTAGAGTGCGTGTCTAATTGATCATGATTTTTAATTTGGAATCTTGCATGACGAACATGTGATTGATTTATGTAGGTAACTTGTTATTTTTACGGACGCAGGTATAAAGAAAGTCATAGCATATTTTAATTTTTTAATAACAAAAGTAATTTTTGTCAATAACAAAATATAAAATGCTTGATGATCTCTGGAAATAAGAATACAATAATTAACATGAATAATTAAATAGATAATGTAAGTAAATATGATGAGACTTAACCACAATTGGCAAGGATGACTTACGTAAATTACATAAATATTAGGAACTAAAAAAAATATATATACACTAAATATTTACATAACTTCATAATTATATATCTTACTTACATAAAACTTAAACATATTAAAGCCAGGTACTGGTTTTTAAAACCATACATAATCGCAATTGCAGTATACGACATCGTATTTACACACATACAATTCATATGCAAAATATATACAACAAATATGGATAGACTATAAAAATATAGCTACACGACAAACCTATAAGATTCGATGTTGATACAAATAAATAGGTAGTGACTATACAAAACATTGAGCGAAAATGGCAATGAATGAAAAACAATGAGCTCAGCTACATAAAACATCAGTCAATAAATACATCCATCAATCTTACACACACATAAATAAATAAATATCCAAGATCGCATAGCTGGAATCGGTGAGAGTGTGCGACTTTCCACAGGGCTTTGACCTGGAAGTTTCTAGGGCACTAGTGCCTCGATTACTGGGGTTTTTGCGCTGCGTATGCCAGGTTTTGCGCTTCGATAGACCTTCCCCATCCACCGCTGCTGTGCCCGCCACCGCCACCGCCACCGCCACCGCCACCGCCGTAGCCGCCAGAGTCACCACCATACCCACTCGTTCCTCCACTGCTGTAGTCGGAGTGGCCCGAAGAATGATGATCATGACTCGAGGAGTGATGAGGATGCGCCACCACTTCATAGGTCACGTGTTTCTGCTGTGAGAGGAGCTTTTTCAAACCGATGATGGCTGCCAGCACCAACGCTAATTTACCTATCAGCAGAGCTTTTCCGGCGATCAAACCAATCGCTCCAATAGCAATAGGCATCAATGCCATGAGCTTCATTGCGAGCGCTGCCATGAGTGGCCCCAAAATCTTCTGAGCCTTTTTCTTCTTGCCTCTTGACTCCTCCGAAATTTCATTGTCTTCAGTAAAAGCTGACGCGGTATCTTCCAAGGCGCGACCGACTCCTGCCACTGTGTCTATGACGTCAGATCCTTTAACTTCTACTTGAATCGAATGCGTTTCGAGATACCTTTTGAGTCTTGATAGGGGATCTAAAGCACGAGGGGCTCCAGTTTCAGCGGGGGCATCTGAAGCTCGAACCACGGTGACTCCATCAGACAAAGAGAAGGTTTCTTTCTGCCCCAGCATCTTGTCAACGAACGAGAAGAATTTGTATTTGAGGCATGACGTGGAGTCTTTGCGGAGACAATCGTTCAGACCATCCAGGTCGTTCTCCGAGTGTCCCGTATCTTGGGCAGGTAAAGCTGCACAGTAAGCGCTAAGCGCTAGCGCTATAGTAAAAGTTCGCCACATGATGTTCCCTCGCTCGCTTGAGCTCGACTGTATCCGTTCGCTTTGCGGCGTCACTATAAATACTGCCTCTCCGCACCCCCTTGGGGATCCCTCTTCGTGCTTTGTGTAAAAAACACACCGAAAACCGCGATTCTTGTGAACTTTCTCGGCCGGTCAAGTGCAGAATTGTCTGGATGCGAGTAAAAGTAATGGTCAAAATTCAAATTTCATAATCCATGACGTGAAAGCCGCTATTGTAATTTTAGACGTGAGCGCTGAGTTCGGAGGTCTTAGGTCTTATGTAATCAGCACACAAGTAAATAGTTAAGATAAATACATAATTAGATGGTGCCTTTTACGTGTGCTTTTTCCTTTCATTGGTTATTTGCTGTGAGGAAGCCCATATTACAAATAAAAGTTTACAAATTATATATGAGCACTATAATTTTATACCTTTAAATAGATATTATGTATTAGTTGATAAAATAACATAAAATTAATGGCGGGATATATTTCGGACCCTACCACAATCTATCTCACTTTCTATATTCAGTACGATCTTTTACAATAAGTATACATACATATTTTTGTACATATATATTTTTGTTCCACAGATGCATGTTTATAGAACTTACGAAGTGAAATGATAAACAAGGTGTGGTCCAGAATGCGATGAAAATCCTGACAAAACCAGTTTAGAAGTAAAGCAAGAAAACTATAGGGCTAAACTGGGCTTGAAAGTAGTGAAAACACGTTGAAGTTTATTAGAATGCTTGAGATATAATAATATGCAGGTTCGTTAAACTCAATAAATATATAAATATGAACATATATATAAAGGACACACCTATGGCTTTCTTGCAAAGGAATAAGCTTCCATCATCATTACTCGCCATTTGCCAGAAACCTTGCATTACACTCCTCTTTTCTTTGTAATTTTTGAAGCTTCTATTCCTGGTGCTTTTTTACCCTTATTTTGAATTCCAAAATTTGGTATGGAAATTAATTTAATGTCAACAATTTTATAATGCACTTAGTAAAAGCTTAACAAAACAACAATCAACCAACCAGACAGCTCTCAAAATAAAAAGTTCAATAAACTCAAACCAGTTTGAAAATTAAACTGGAGCGCAACCTTGATCTTGCAGTTTTTAAAAAACAACTTTATTATACGTATTATATAAAACTTACCGCACCGCGTCCATCCAGACCAAAAAATGGAGAAAAAAGTGCCAACAGACCGGCGCGTGACGTGAACAAACAAAATACTGTAACAATCGTGAAAAAAAGTCTCCGACTCTCGTTGATGTACAATTTGTTCGAGTTTTTGTGGCTTTACTAACGTTTATAGATTTAAAATTTGTATGTGGAATATATATAAAATCTTGTAATACATTAGAGATGAGAACATAATCATTTGGTTAATGGTTTTGTTTGTTACCTTATCACAATTTATCACATTGAGGAGTTGTATGCTTTAAATTATATTAAAATCTATGTTGCTTATTTTGGATCATATTAAAATATAAGAAATATATATTGTATACAAGCTTTTATAAAGCCATATTCTTATAATTGATGATTAAACGAACTAACCTGAAGTGAAATTCTATCCCAATTACACTAAGGCTCTGTCCGAAGAGATCAAGGAAACAATGTAGTACACGTAGGTGCTAGCTATCCAACCTTGGTTAATGGTTTTCTTGGTTATCTATCACAATTTATCACATTGAGGAGTTTTGTGCTTTAAATTATATTAAAATCTGTGTTTCTTCATTTGGATCACATTAAAATACAAAAAATATATATTATATTATAAACAAGCTATTAATAGCCATATTCTTATAACTGCAATATGGTGTTTAATAACTTCACGCAATAAATAAAACAAAGAAACAAATGAACTATCTTTTAAGAAGTAATAATATCACGTAATAATTTTTTCTAACGTCAGAAAAAGGGAAAAACTATTCGTGTTTAGTCAGAAAAGGATCTGTCTATGTAGACCCAGAACCAAACTCCCATTAAAACCGGCGCGCCACCATCGTAACGCAAAAGGATCAGTAAAGAAAAAGCAAAAAAGTATAAAATAACCATTTGAATGATTTTTAAGTTCTCTATATCAAAGTGCAAGTAGTAGAGACGCGGAGAAATCTGGTGGATAACTGTAATTAAGACGATATTTAATATTTACAACTTAAATTTACCACCATTCCTACCGACAAGAATGTGAATATTATCGCTGAAAATGTGTTATTGCTTGGTCTATCTTAAAGATAAATAATAAATGGGGCATGCGAGTAAAAGGTTATCTATTAAATATGCCATAGCACACACCACCTTTATTTTGAATGTCTATATTTTAAATATATTTTATACATACATTTATATAAATAATATATAAGCGAGTCCTGGTTCAGAGCTCCTCACGTCCAGATTTACTTTTCTGATTTTCTATACCGCAATGATATAAAATTTAATTTATTTATATATATATTTTTAGGTATTCATTTAATTTAAATATGTTCATGAATTATAAGTTTATGCCCTAGATAAATAATTTTTGGTATGTATTTTCTTCTTGATCTCCTTTTTAGGCTTCCGTAGTCCGACAAGGAACCCTTATAGTTTCGCCATGTATGTCTGTCCGTTTGTCCGCGGTTTAGCGCAGAGACTATTAATACTAGAAAGCTGTATTTTAACATGAATATAAATATTTTTCACGCCAACAAAATGGTAAAATAAAATCTCGAAAAAAAATTTTTTTCATGGGCACCTCTCGTTCACGTAAACTGGGGATGATTTTTTTTTCTCGTCTATCCCATAGTGTGTGGTATCGTTGGATAGGCCGTTTAAAGACCTTTTGGGTGTATGAAAACCATTTTTCAATTTAGAGATCCGTTGGCGAAATATTAAGCTTTAAAGTGAAAATTTTAGTTAGAGTGGAGCGTCCCCCCCCCCCCCTGCTGGCTAAATGGTTGTTTATAGAAATGTGAAAAAATTCACAGAAGTAGTATATATAATGAATTTAAAAGTAAAACTATCACAGCTAAGTAGGCTTTACAAGTATACGAGTACAGGTCGCGCCAAACTTTTGGCCCCCTATAATGTATGGAACCAGAACTTTGGCGCAGTCTATATTAGTAGACCAACTTATATGTTATATGTACCGGGCAACTACGGAACCCTACATTGCGCGTGGCCCGACACGCACTTGGCCGGTTTTTTATGATTAGCATTAAACCTTCCATGTTATTTCTTCAATCTACAATATCTCTCTGTGCTTCCAAAGGTTGCCTGTATTAGCAAAAAGTGACACTTGGACACCATGGTTGTTTGTTTCTTTTATCTGTCTCTCAAATAATTGTTGTAAATGTGCAACTAGTGTTATAAATAAAATAAAAAAGTCTACCCACAAAAAAATATATGTGTATTATTATTATGTAAATATATGTATTATTATTCAATATAAAATAGAATAGGTATATGTTGATCAAATCAAATCATTTATTTGTAAGGATTCGGACTAACACGATAGTACTACGGATATTTTCGAATCACGTGGAAAGAATTCACCGTTTTACTCACAGAACACTGTTACCAATTCTGTGCATGCGCCTTAACACGTGCTTGATTTAGAATTTCCTTTTCCGTACTGAGCAGCACAACTCGATATATCACTTTTTAATATTTGAAAAAAATAATTGTATATAAACTTGTATAGATTCTTTTTTTATTTTTGTTTTTTATAATATTATAGTATATATACACAAAACAAAAAAAAATATTGCAGGATATCTTTCGGGCCCTATTTTTTATATTTGCTGACTTTTCGTAACCAGCGAAACGCACAGTGCATTAATGGCATACAATTTGATTAAAACTAATCCAAACTCTACCGGGTGTAAAAGCAAAGTCAAGAATCCTTCAAGGGTGTGTTAGTATGATCGGTGAAGATATTATTTTAAATACTGATATCTCTAAATAAAGTACCAGTACCTCATAATAAGACGATTTTCTTTACTCAAATTACACAAATCGCATGGACACCCTCACTGGTCGAGGATGAGGGGTGCGGGTTGCGGGGTGCAATTAGGTGTTTGAGGAGGCCGGTGAGCTGCGTAGCCATAGCTTAGAAAAATGATGGAATTTTTGGTGAAAATTCAAGTTATATTTTTTTTTATCGTAATGACATCAAAACCGTGTATACTTTCATACCCTAAAGGGATTCTTGCTTTGCATTTACACTCTGTATAATGGACATTATATAGGATGAAATTTAATCAACCGACCAAATTCATACTAGAGACTCGGTTAGTGATCAAGAACTAGGTTCAGTAATCCTTTTGGCCAATTTCGAAAAATATTTTTTTTTGCTCCCGTACTGGTTGGACTAGTTTAAGTACAATTCCTAGTGCAGGTACCACGGGAAAAAATTTTTTTTTTTCGAATTTCACCTGGAGGGTCTTTAAACCTTGTTCCTGGTGACTAACCGAGTCTCCAGTATGAATTTGGTCGGTTGATTTAATTTCACCTAGTATATATATATTTTTTTGGTTTAAAGATAATACAGGTTGGCCAACTTAGAGGTATATACAAAGAAACCCGTAATCCAATGGTGCGTATATATACGGTGTGTGTCAGTCAGTGTCAGTTACATATTCCTAATGTCAGTTATGTTCCGTGACGGAACGGCCGGTCGTTGGTCAGGGAAGTGATGTGACCTGCGTCAGTACCCATGCCCAAGTGACCGCAGCCAACGGATGCAATATGCAAACCTCGGGGACGGGTGCATGTTTCTGTCGTTTGGTATAGAAACCTTCGGGCTACGTCTCTATGTGCCTAGTCGATGCTTCACGTGACAAGAAAGCTGACGCCTCGGTGACAAGAAGGCTGAGGCCTGAGGCATACCTCTGCCAAAGACTTACTCCAGCAACGAGGTAATGCCACCAGCTTTCTTAGCCCTCGGCAGGTGGCGTCCATTTGGACAAATTTTTATACCTTTTTCACAGTAGATATGTTCTTTCAGATTAAACAGTTTTCTCTCAGATAGGATTTAGTTTTATATAATTGTAATATGTTAGTTGAGTAATTAATAAATAAATGTAATTAAAAAAAATCTATTCAATCATATAATATTCATCATAATATACATGGTCAAAAAAATAGTAATCAATGATACACATTTGATTTTAATAATCACTTTAGCATAAATATTTATTTTAAAACACAGACAATTAATAATACTTAATTTTATAAAATGAGTAAACTTTTATTTGATGAAGTTTACCGCATATTATCATCGAAGCCTGAATTAAAAGTAAGAATTTTTTGACGACGATTCACTTAAGGGATGTGAAATAAGAACTGCTATGGTAAATGTTGACGTGACTTTGACTGTACCGTAGGTATTTAAACACGACCATAAAATAATTACCAGGTAGTATTGATTTATTTATTTATTATTTATTGACGACGTACGGACGCCAGCATGATAGGCTACCTGTTGGTAGTTCTTATTACGGCGTCATAGCCGGTAAAATCTTTTACAAATTGGGAGCTCGAACTGGAGTCGGCTGTACGTATACGTACTCTTAACATATGTTTAAGGTTCTTTCAGAAACGCAAAAACCTTGATAATGTAGTTTTTAAATCAAGCGACTCATCTCGTTATTCTGATAGATAAAACATATTGAAGTATATTTTTCTGAATATAATAGACAGGAAGTGTAAAGTCGGTAACACTAACTCATCGAGTACCAGGATGACACAGTCACTGTGGGAAGCGAGACAAAAAGTAACTATTAAAAATCTGGCCAACCTTGACAAAATCCGGCAGTTTGTGTATATTCACGAAAAAAGTAGGTCAAAATATCTCGTGAGGTACCAATTTGCTTTGTTCATACGCTAATAATCGATTAAAATAGCTAGAAAATATTTTCTTGGTGAAATAATAAATAAATAAAATAATTTTATTCATTAAGACAACACTGCGTAAAACAATATTAACGTCGGGGCCTCGTGTTAATTACGAGAACTGAAGTACAAGAACCCCGCACTTCCTCTTGGAATAGAGTCATTTCAACAACATTATTTTTGTTTGTAAGTAAACCCATTGCCTTCGCCGTATTTTTTTATGAAATAAATCTTTTAAAGCATCCAAAAAACCCATTAATTTAAGAGAATTAATTTAAGGTCACACGGCCGATGTGACGTCACTATCGTTGAATCTGCTAACTTGTGCGGGCGTAATACGGATTTGGCGTTGTTTTTCTGGTTTATCATAGTGTTTTTAAAAAGTGAATACGTCGTAGCTATGCACTTTTAAACTTAATTGAAGCGACCGAAGCGGGCTTAAGTAAAGGCCAATCCGACAATCTTCCCAGAATTAGATGGCATAATGATGGTAGAATATTTTTCTACCAACTCAAGATTCTTCAGTGCCGAAATCAGGAGTTTTAAAGCAGAGAGGTAAGCAAACGTTTCATAAACCTACTTACTCATATGGTATAGGTACCTAATATGAAATAGATAATATTGGTAATTATTGTTTACTTTCTTGTTCATATTATAAACACATTTTGTGTTGTGACCAAATATTCTTCATCTTTCTTAACACTTTTTAAATAAGGTACTAAATATTTAATTTAGAACTCTCTTTTACTTTAGAACTTATAATAACTTCCCTTTTCACGTATTACATGTCCTTCCATGGGGAATAATGGTACCATAGGGTCCACTCTCCTCCAAATCTGGAAGTCTGGATACTAAGATTTTCCATGACTTAAGTTATCATCGAGGAGTACCAAAATAAAATTGATTTGACAGAAGAAATGGCCAAGCCGAATTATGTGAGACTAGGAAATTTCATTATATGTTGGACAATGCCACAATATGACGTTGGTTGCATGTTGGTACCCGATTAGTTAGGGTTACGGACTATACCCTTTCAGTCTATAAGAATATTTAGGATATATATTTTTTTTTATTTATTAAAGCAGGCGACTTAAAGTTTACTCCGTGCTCTGTTGACGGAACCCTTACATTATGAACGACGTTTATTGGCATAATATTTTCCTATCAGCTCTTCAAGTTCTCTCGTTAGAGCCCAACTCTGCCAAACTGGCTTTCACTCTTTAATTGCTCTCGTGAGAGTCCAGAGGTCTTTGGCACACATTGATACAATAATAGTCTAAACAGAGAGACGGACATGACATTTATAATTATTTTGATAAAGACAAGTACATACTTTCTTTTGAAAGCTCCCAGTTGGCAAACGGTTAAAAGATGTAAGGCTTCTTTATATGCTTTTTACAAAGAAATCCATAAGAATACCGAAAAAGGTTCTATGTCGATACATAAGACGAAACATTAGAACTCATATGAATATATTGTGTGTTATTCTTTATACAACGTGAAATTTAAGTCATTTTGTAAACGAAAACTGGTGATAGTACTCGTCCATATAAACAACTTTTACCATGAAGCCAACCCTAAAATCGCGAAAAAAAACAGCTGTTTCATACATTTTGATGGAGTAGGTACTTAACTTTTCTATGGAACAGCTGATATTTTTTCACGATTTCAGGGTTGGCTTCATAGTAAAAGTTGTTTATATGGACGAGTACTATCACTAGTTTTCGTTAGCAAAATGACTTAAATTTAACGTTGTATATTATTTTTGATGCACAAAATTATCCCCAAAAAGCCCAACTTTTAGAAGGCTTATTTCATTAACCCACTAGGGGACTAAATACAAATTGGGAAAATTTTTAATCTGAGAGTCGTCAGCAACAGTTCATGCAGCGCAATTTTTTATGATTTTTACTGCAATGATATCGTCAACTAGTCCGTCGGACTAGTTTATCGATAAGTCACTCAGTGAGCTATGGAGCTATGCTCGAAGTCTCATTGATGGATCACATCAGAAATGAAGTGACTCTTCAAAGAACTAAGGGCACTGACACAGCCTCTAACATTAGGAAGCTGAAGTGGAACTGGTCTGGTCAAATCTGCTAAAAAACTGACAACTGATGGGGTAAAAATTTAAAGTTCTCAAGTGTGAGACCACGAATCGAAGATGCAGTATAGGACACCCGCCAGCTTGCTGGACTGACGATCTTAAAATATTGCCGGTAGTAGCTGGATAGGATGGCCGTTAATATAAAAATGTATCGTGCCCTTCGAGAGGTTTATGTTCAGCAACGGATTGATATAATGGCCGATGGATTAAATAGCGCCAAAAATCTGTAGTTATATAGATTCAATTCCATGCAACTGTCCCTTTGAATACGCAGACCCAATCCGTGACTGCTATTCTTCATGGAACCCTTTTCTTCTTTATTACAAATTCTCCTTTCTTTATCTCCTTATAAAATGCCTTTCCCAAAACTGCCATTTAAAATGAGCCACAACTAAACTAACAACCACCTTTAAACATAGCGCACCGCAGCGAAACAGAAATGTAAAAACTCATAAAGACTTGAAATAAAAAGCCGTAAAGTTAATTTAAGCATTGAATTTTGCCTTCCCACTATTATTATCGTGTTCAATCTTATGAAACTCACACCAATTTACTTTCTCTAAGCCAAAAAGTGAGTTTGTGCTTAGCTGTTACTTTGAGTGACGTGATGTCAGATGGTTAGGCATGAAACTTTGGAAACAATGCCGAGAATAAAATATGCGACAGTAATACATTTAAACCACATGTACAGTAGAAACACTATTTTATCTATTCGGGGCGGGTATTCTGACACGTGCGCAAAAATTGCAAAGGCAGCTTGCGTGTGATTTTGTACGGATATGTATTGATTATTTTGATTGAAAACTTTTAGTGAGCATTTCTTATATCCTATAGTTTTTATTTGATGTGGTTCAGTCACTCTCATTTTCATCGCATGGAATTTATCAAAGTTTAAACAAATATCTAATGACTGACATTACGAGTGAAAAATAATGCCGAAATTGCCCTCCAGATGGGAACAATTGGAACTGAAGTTGAATATAGTACTGAGAAGAACATGAGGACACCAGAGATAAAAAATATACTGCTTAGTTATATTTGTAACTTCTTTTGCATTTTAGCTTCCTGTTTTTTCTTGTAAATTTCTACAAATTTCTATAATTTATTCTCTACCAGGGGCACTGTCTTGTGAACGGATAGGTGCCACTGTATTTGACGTGCCTTAAACTGTAAACCAATGTTGACACTGATCTACTGATCATAGAGGAAACTTTTGTTCTGTACTTTTGGAATGACAAAAATAATAATTTACTTCCTCGTACATAGTTATCGGGGGGCCAAGAAAACCACCCATAGCTTTTTTCTTCACATAGCGTTGTTTCTTCGACAACATACTCACAAGTATAGGTAATGCGCCTTAGAACATAACGTACATTTATTATACATATATAGTGAAAACAGTTTCCGCATACTTAATGAGTTATAGTTGGCGTCTCCTTAATGATTTCTAGCCTCTTTGATAGGAGAGCTTACAATGAAGAGCTCGGTTGATACACAAACTGCTTTTAACGTGGATACTTCTTTGTTCGCATCTCGTACAAAGGGCGTGTTCAAACTTGTACTTCACTTCTGGGAAGACTATTGTTAAGTTGGTATAATTTAATACCTCCGTTACGGTATCTATTTGTCATTATTAGTTAGAAATTTTTATTTATGATAAGTCAATGCTTTTTTCATAGGAATAGGAAACATTAGTAAACCAACGGAATAGAAATGCATGCGCCGTACTATGGAAAATGGTATAACAACGGCATATTTAAAATGTTTTTAGCAATGTCGCTACTAACATGCTTTCTTAATTTTATTTAATAATTTATGAGTCAAGTTTTATTAAAATCGGGGGAATTTTATATAAATTATACAAATACTCTCAGTGCCACAATGTTTATTATTTATGGGAATGTTCATGTTAAGTCAGCCCACTTCATCATTATGAAAATTAATTTCTTGTTTAACTTTGTAAGAATAAATATAAAATATTATACGTTTCTGAAGAGGTCATTTTATGAAATTTTTTAAACGTATAGCACGTTTCTTATTTTATGATTCAGTTTATGTGTTTCCTTAAATAAGAAAAATGAAGTACACTCTTAGTTCATCAATGCTTTTTGTAGTTACCCGCGTTTTCCCACGCTTTACATTTAATGTGGATTTGTAGCATATACAATACAAGCATAATAATAATTTATAAAAAAATAGCTGCGGATATTTTCGGATTCCCAAATTATTGGGGAAAATGTGATGAAAGTAAGAAAAGGGCAAATCGCAGTCTGGAGCGTTATGTAATATACGCACACCGGCATAATTAGCAGAACTGAGCAAAATTTTCATTTCGCTGGGTATATACCTATGTAATAAGCTAAAGACGAAACATCACAGCATTCTTGTTTCTATAATCTCTTTTAATTTTCAATTTCAAGAAAATAAAATTATTCATTAAGACACTATATTTAAAGATTTATACGAGTATTATTTATAGAGTTATTATATGTGAGAAATTTGAAGAGTCAATCTGAAAAAATCAAAAAACTTATTGATTTTTGATCCGAAACAGACCTAAATTTTTCACTGTGGGCCGCCATATTCATATTGTTATACTAGTATCCATGGCTGCTATTTATTGATTCCTTTGTGACGATCAACGGTTATATCATTCGCACAACCTGTTGCTTTATTTATACGAATAGTTGAAAACTTATTGTGGTTAGTAAGAAAGAAGTCGGTAAGAAAGAAGTTTTCATATTATTGTTACCAAGCAGCCGTTGTGAACGAAGTTGGGTTAGTATAAATTCAAAGGTAATTTCAATATTAATAATCTGAGGTTTTCGACGAACATTTATTTTACAACAGCTTCAAACACTCGTAAGGAGTAGGAACATTCTTGCATAAATCATAGGAAACTCTCGATTAAAAAAAAATATTATGAGACTTCGAATTAATTTCTGACTAGCATTTGCCCGCGGCTTTTCCCGCGCTGAATTAGTTTTTGTGTACTCCTATAAAATTTGACAATATTTTTTGGAGCGTTTATTTTATAGTATCTATTAGACCGAACGATTTTTAGGGTTCCGTACCACAAGAGGAAAAAACGGAGCCCTTATAGGATCACTTTGTTTTCCGTCTGTCTGTCCGTCCGTCTGTTCGTCCGTCCGTCCATCTGTCTGTTAAGACCTGTTAACTGGAGAACGCGTGGAGGTATCGAGTTGACATTAAAAATATATACTCAGGTCTACAGTCCCTTGAAGCTGTGAAAAATCTATCTTCAAAGTTAACGTAAGATACGGTCTTTTATGCCGCAAAAAACATATATTTCGACACTCTAAAGGGAATCAAAATTTATAGGGTATTTTCTGTTGACCTAGAACTATGAAATCTGGCAAGTAATACCGTATTATACTAATAGGGAAAAATCTGAAAACACACATTTTCAATTAAATCAAAAAAAAGTCTTTAACGGAACCCTCGGTGGGCAATTCCCACTCGCACTTGCCCGGTTTTTTTTAAATAATTTTACCTAAATTAGTATCTTTGGCGATAAAACTCAAAACATATGTGGAAGCATGGGAGGCCTCAACCACGTGGACGCAACCTGCGTGGACACGCTGGCGCCCTCTCATGTTTCCATGAGTAGAAGGGCTGCTGGTTCGGCGGCGGCAGCTGCTGAGCTCTCCAAGGGGCGTAAATATGCGGCAATATGTTCAAGCTACATGTTTACGCCTTTTAGGGTTGAGACAATGAGAATATGAGGTCCAGAGGCGCGACAATTTATCAAGGACCTCTCTGTCAAGCTGATAGATACCAGCGGCGACCGGCGGGCTGACTCTTATCTGGGCCAACGTATAAGTCTTGCCATACAGAGAGGTAACACGGCTAGTATTTTGGGCACTCTTCCGCAGGGCAGTGATCTGGAGGCAATCTTTTTTTTGTGATTGTTGTGTGTGTACAGGTTTGTGTTATTTTTTTTTAGGATTGTTTAACTTCTGTTGTATTTATAGTTAGTTTATTTAAGTTTTTGTATTTTGTTAGCCTAAGTTAGTTTGAAAATAAATAATTTGTCAAACATATGTAAACATTCACAATACCAACCCCATGGTCCATATGACAGTCTATTAAGATGATGACAATAGGCTTGCCCTCCGTTACTCTATGCTGAGATAGATCACATGTAATCTTACAGAAGCACTGGTCCATTAAGATATGTAACTAAAAGATAACAAAAAAATGAAAAAAATACCTACAACAGTAAACATAGCTGGTGAAATGTGTTTGTTAACATTTAATAATTATGCACCTCTGTCTATACGATTTTGTACCTATGTCTCTTTTGGAGGTATTCCATTGGAACTGATTTATAGGATAAAAAGTACTTTTTGCCTTTTTCTAGATCTAGAACTTTATTTGTGCAAAGTTTCAGTCCAATCGGTTTCGTAAGTATGGCGTGACTGAGTGATACATCACTTTTAGAAATTTACTACTCATTGCCATCCCATGGGAACTGATTTTTTTGATAAAAAGTAGCCTTTGTTCTATTCCAGGTCTAGAACTACACTTATGCAAAATTTTAGTCCAATCGATCCAGTAGACACGACGTGAAGGAGTAACAAACATCCATCCATCCATCATACATACAAACTTTCGGGATTATTATGTCTATCTTTTAGTTTTAGTTTTATTTTTTGACTATCCGTGCAGGAGCAGTAGGCCTTCAAATACAGATCTAATATTGCAGTTTGATTGTTGATTGTTGTTTTGATCTAATATTGGAAGTTTGAATTACAAGCGACTGTATATTATTATTATACTAACACCTGTGCAGAAGGATGACGTCATAAGTCGTCAAATAGTAAGTGACTCGTAAAAGTAAAATACGTAACAAAAATTACGCATTCCTAACAAAACCGTAAAGGAGTACGTTGAACTTAAAACATGCTAAAAGTATTGGTTAACAAGATTTTAAGTCAGAGACACACTCAGTGCGCAATGCACCTTCGGCTCGTGCCGCAAACTCACACTCGTCAGAAAACGTTTCATCGCTCTCGTATCGTAATGTACTATAATAATATCCTAATATCGTCCATATGTTGGCCTTACTAACAGGTGAAATACAACGTCCTAGTATATATACCTATACATACGTCGTTGATAAAATGAGGTTTGTCGCCTGAGACTCAACTTATTGACCCAGCATAAAAAGATGTAAACACATAGTTGTATACAAGAGCATTATATAGGTGGCAAAGATTATGTCAGTCTCGACTGTGGTGTGGTGGTACCACCACCTTACTCGTAATCCCCCCGAAGTTATTCGGGGAAGAGTAAGAGAACACTTCTCAAACAGGCATAACCGGGTGATTCACCATGTCTGCGACTGACTGGTGGCGGTATACACATCCACATTTGCGGGGCCTAAAAAAACAGATACTGTAATGGGCAGCGGCGTCACTGGTGCGAGAGTTTGGGCACCGCGCTTACCAAAGTGCCTTCCTCGCGTGTGAGAGTATGGGCACCACTTCCAAGAGGACTACCAATAGTGATAAAATCAAGACAGAATGATGTGTGGATGGAACAGGAACTAGGCTTGTTTGACTAAATCAATGAATAAAAATACAATATTAAGAAATAACCTTTTAATTTTAACACATATATTGACTTATTCGGTTAATACTAAAATTTCGTTTTTTTTTGTAAAATACAATATTTTATTCTAAAGTAGCGAGAGAAGATCTTCTCAGTGTGTCCAAGGCCTTGTGCTATTTGACAGCCTCACGTATTTGAACTTATTGAAACTGGTTTGCTGGCGTCTGGTGACCGTCTACTTCACTCTGACGTTATCATGTTACCATAATATGTATAACTAATTTATCGAATCCTCGGAGGGGTTTCAGAGGTGTTCCCACGTGTGAACTGTGAAATTTTCATCGATGATTAATTATCACGAATAAACGCCGTGCTGCGGGCACAAAATTAAATGGACGTGCCTTCCGAAGCACATAGACCAAACGCAAAGTATTGTGCACTGGATTGAATCCACGACCGCTGGGTTAGCAAGCTAGCACTACTCTGACACAGAGGCGGTCACTGATACGGATGCTGATTTTACATTAAAAATTAATTGACAAACTGAATTATGATCCGTTATGGAACCTTCTCTCAGTAAAGCAGCCCTCTGACACATTAGACACACGATAGTTCGTTTTGTTGATAGATGACGACTGCGGGACATAAGCTTTCTTAATATCTCTCCACTCTTCCGTCGTATTTAATACCTATATCGATGTTCGAAGACAAGGACTCATTTATGATAATTGCACGTATTTCTATCAAAATTTCATTATTTTAACGTGATATTTTTATTTCTGAAAATGTATCATCATTTCATTTTTATAACTTATAATATATTTTGAACCAACAATGAGCTTGCGCTTGGCTATGAACACGCCTGATGGAAAGCGCCAAAAAGACCCTGGGAGTGTGACAGCAAGCGAGGCATTAGTCAGTTTTTCCATGGACTTCGGGAAAAATCTACGGAAGTCGGTAGCGGACGAATGACTGATACAACGCAACTGCTTGTAACCACTCCCCCAGTACGACTACTCATGACGTCATGCTGGAACTGGATTTTGTGGCTGTGTTTAGAAGATGTAAAATTGACATATTCTACCAAATAAATACCTAAATTACATCTTAATGATATTGGTTTTTTGGAAAATATTCTTGTTTGATATTTATATGACAAATCATTATTGCAGTGCTGATTTTGCACTTCTTCTGTCATGTTTTAGTGCTATATTGGTAAAATTAGATAATGTTATATAAATTTTTATAAATAGTTTGACACTGACACGTCTGAGTGTAGGAAATACCAAAATATAAATAAATAAACTGAAACCAAAGTGAAATAAGTGTCAACCACAGAGTAATTGAATTTATCAACTGTAATATATATATATTTTAAAGGTCACTCGCGCGCATTGATGTCTAAACTATAGACAGCTTCACCTAGTGTATCGCACGAACGACTAAAAAGCATGGTATAGAGTTGCTTTTACAATGAAAGTCCATTTTACAAGCTGCTAAGTAATATTACAAACATTTCTGTTCGAGCAACTATTGTTAAGTACATATAAATATTTATTCAAATTACTTCATAGTTTGTTTATGAGATATTTTACTACGTCGATTATGTGAACATACTCGTATGAATGTATTTTATTTACATTTCAACTAAGTATTGTTAGGTTCCTTAAGAGGTACCAATTTAACTTGACACTTGATTCATTAAACTCTATTGTATCCTAGGGGTCTAATTATGTTAGGCCTTAATAGATCCTGGAATAATTAAACATTGGTACAGTTTAGATTTTTTCTTATATCCGTACTATAAGACCTACTTGTAAACAGATTTCAAGTTTCTTAGAAATGATTACCCAATTTGTATTCAAATGATTACATAGAGGGAAATAACTTTTTTTCCGCGCGTTGAGCTAGAAGCCTTATTTTTGCCAGCAGCATGGGGCTGCAGAATTGTGTAAGAGGGGTATAAGGGTATAAGTTTCAACTTGATATCTCTCTCGGGCTCCGATAAATAGGGTTTTGAGAGTGATGATAATAAGGGTTCCATTTTTAAATTTGGGTTATGGAAAATAGGTAACTTGAAATTCCGTTCACAAGTAGGTCTTATAATACAAGTTTGATACTTCAAAATGAAAAATAGAACCCTTATACCATCACTTTCAATATCCATTTTCTCATATGTTTTTAGGAGTTTTTTGTTGAGATATGATTCTTAGCATAGATCTAGATAATTGTAAATGGACTTAGCCTAAAATATTATAAAAACATTCCATAGACACTTCATAATTTTGTATTTGCGTTTGTGTGGAGGTTATTATTGTTCCACGATTGGATTGGGATTCAAAAGTACCGTTTGAATAATAGTACAAATGAATTGATTACTTTTGCGTTTTATGTACTTATTGATGTTTATAAAAGTTTATTGATCAATAATATTGCTTCTCCAAAAAATTAAGTTATCGCTGATTTAGTTGTCTAAACTGTTTGCTGAATCTATTTTAAACTGTTTTATAAATGAAATCTTTAAATTTTATTTGATATATCTGTCACTATTTGGTATTGATGATGAAGTTGATGAACCCATGAGTAATTGATCATCAAAACAAATGGCGAGCTAACATTATTTTTTAAAGAATATCATTTTATTTTAATTCCATGAAATATTATGTTGATAAAATGTAACATTTTCTTCACAATATAATTTCGCAGTACCTACTGAAAAAGTTTTTACGTATTTTTGCACATCCTACCTTTGGTAACTGTCATTTCATACAATCGCGTAAAGTTGACGATCGCACCTCAATCCCAATCCAAATGTGCTACAATAATACTGCGTGATGGCCCCTCTCATAGTTATTTTTTGTCTATGGCTCTTCTTAATTAAACTCATCTCATTAGACACTATCTCAGAAGAATAACTAAAGTGATAGTTAACTAATTTAGTTATTCTTCTAAGGATACAACATTTAAGAGATTTTTATAAAGTTTTTTTTTTATAAAGATAGATTGAGCACATTAACTTGCATCGATCAGAACTGAGCTCTATGACGTATCTTTTTTACTTTAAAATAGCGCGTACCACGGTGGCTGTTTACGTCAACCGAGAAAGCTGCGATTTTAAAATATTATAACTGTTGAAATATAGTTATGTCAATAAAATCTCCTTTTGAGGCTCTTGTTTATATGAACGTAATATTATTTACCTAAATTTTGGCTGACTAGTATGAACCATACTTACTTATTATAAAAATTATTTTCTTACCGTTTGGACCATCCAGAGCTTTTAAAATTATAATTTCCAATCATACATATTTTTTTACAACTTTGTACCTAGTTTAGTAGTATTAAATTCAAAAGAATAATTTGTCTCTTAATATTTCATGGTAAACCATGCTAGTTTCTACTTTGCTCGCGTTAAAGTTACCAGCAAACAAAAAGTGAAACAAATTAAATTAAATTTAAAGTGTAACTTTGATGCTGGCCATTTTGAACACACAAACTTCTTATCTCAACCGAGAATCGAATCTGGGTACGTGTTGAATGCATCTGTGAAGCAGGTGGAAGACATTACGAAACATAATGTGAAATAAAAAAGAAAGTTCAATTTAGTAAGCTCTTCAGCGTTAACGAGCCGCGATTATCTGTGAACCACGTAAGAAATATGCCTACTGGACGTTACTTTAATATAAAAATCTTAATAAATCCCGAAAGAACTATGTTTGCTCGTTGGATTTATTGCGAACTTAATAAAAGCGAAAAATACATACAGTTCAAAAACCGCTCAAGTGTGAGTAGAACTCGCACCAGGAGGTTCAGTACCATCCACATAGGAGGAGGAGGGGAGGTACCCCAAATTTTATTTTATTTATGATTGATTTACCAATTTATCGGCGTGATTGATATGTATACTCATGCCAATTTACAGCTTTCTAGTACTAAGAGTCTCTAAGCTAAGCCGCGGACAGACAGAAAGATGGACATGGCGAAACTATATGGGTTCTTTGTTGACCAGGGAACCCTAATAAAAAATTGCTTACTGAAGATTTTGTTTGGAACATATCATGAAAACTGGCAATGTGAAATTATTTTTAGGAGATATTTATTTTAACAACGTTTTTTTTTTCAAAATTACATGTAGAAACTATGTACTTTGTTTCTAAAATTGAATCATTGAAAACATTTTAAAGTTTGGCTAGCAAAAAATGAGACTGAGTTTTCTTATCCATTAAAAATAATGGAAATGCACCTAACCAACTTCTTATGATACAAATTTATCCCGTAACACGTTGTGTAACCCCATAGTCTCTCCAACACCAACCCCAAATCGCCCCTGTGTGTCGCGAAATATACCAGCCTTGTCTTACTACAGAAAGATTGCCATTCCACATGTTTTCTATCGCAAACCGTAGCGTCTATGATTGAAATTCATCTGAAGCGTTTAACATATATATCTTCTACAAAGATTTTTTTTATTTGCCTTGTTTTCCCTCAGAAAAATATTATTCTAAAGTTCTTCCACTTTCCATCTTGATAGCTAGACTTTATTGTAGCAAAATCCTGACATATAACTGGCTGTTAATTTATGAACAAAATTATAAATGCTTACAGGTCAATAAGTGCACCTAATGTGTACTTTGGTATAGTTAACTTTGTACAAAATTAATTTTTAAGTTTTTTAGTTTGTTTAAGTTTTTAGTATTTTATTGCATTATTTAGTTTCAATTCTGAGTAATATATATATATTTTTAATTATCCTTGTCTATATAGTAATTGTTAATTAAATATGGGTATTTAAACATTCATCTTCACTCAGAAATACATACTTCTGTACGGAAAGCTATCATTTCATAACATTATTTCTTAGTAATCTATGTATCACCATTAAGAAATTCTCTAAAAACTGGTTTAAACACTGAAAACTATTTGCCTTTTTGTTAGCCAGCTGTTTTAACAAAACAGCTGGCCAGTTGTCCTGAAAGATTTTCAACTATCCCACAGCAAGTAAATATTTTAATGAGCTTTCGAAGCATTATTGAGTAACAAGCCATCATAACATTTTGAGTCGTATTCCGTTGTAATAAGTTCGAACACCTATTTCCGTTACAAGTAATAGATGTAATTATATTATATTGTGGTGCTGCATGCTACAATCATCATATCGATGAGGTTCTATCAGCGATGCTGCGTCCATGATTTTGAGATAGTTAAGACTATGTGATAGAACTAAATTCCTCTTGCAATTTTATTGTTACAATTTTATTGCTGCTTAAATCTCGTATTGTTTTTTCTCATTCTCGCATGCGTTCGTTTTTATTATTAGTTGCTTACATGTTACCTATTGATTTTTAACACTGTATCCAAAAATGTTATGTAAATTTGCAGAAATTAACGTCTAGTTTGAGTTTAATACTTCCAAACTATACATAAATAAATTGTCAGTTTGAGTTACGTAATTACAAAATATGTTGAACAGGTAGACAGAATAGTTGTAGAAAAGGAAATGTGTTATGTAGTCAAAGAAAAAAGCAGCTAGTCCTGTGTCAAGTTCAAGATGTTAAAGATAATTTGCAGATACTTTTATTTTAGATCCGTGATTTGAATAATATTCCTGTTGTAAATATTTCTATTTTTGTATTACCAAATTGTACAATGCCTATCAAATTTAGATTAGAAGATACAGCATCGAAATTTCGTTTCGTGGAGAGAAAGGTTTATGGGAAAGAGAGACTTCCAAACTCACAAAGTTAGTTTGGTCTTAATCCAGCCCCCTGATTCTGTATCGTAAAATCAGTTGCCAACCGAGTGCTTATCGTCGAAAACATACATATACTATCGAATTACGTTTATCTAAGGATACGTTCGCACTTGAAATGACGTCACATTTCCTAAATAGTTCAATATCCATTGAAGGTTATTTTGGAAGCTTATTTTTTATCTGTTTTTGGTGAATAGCAACCATAGTTGGCACCAATTCAAAGATACGTAATAGGCCCGCAAGGAATGCTGGATATTTTTTTTTTAGCTGGCATTCAAACATATGAAGGCCAGTAGAAGTCCACACCGAGAAAAAAATCTGGTTTTAATAACCTGATTATAGCTAATTTAAAAAGAAACATTTAACTTTAAGTGACGTATATATTAATTGTTCAGTTTACTTGGACAATCTAGTTACAACAAACAGCCTTGTTTTGTTTACGATAATTCAAGTAAAAGTGACTTAATCTGTTCTTATTAACCAGGTTTTTATTCACAATACGATCTGGTAATATTGCAAAAAATTGTCTTGGTGCAGGTCACTCTAGCTAGTATCATGGTCACCCCACACAAAGCTCCACGGTTTGCTTTCGCCTACTTTCACTGCAGACGGATCTCGCCCGGACTCGGGCCGATAGTCCGTTTTCTTGGAAAAGCGGAACATGAGGACGACTGAGTTGGTGACTCCTTCTTTGATAAGATGTCAGGAATCAATAAGTTGCTTAGTGGTTAGTCACGGTCGCATTCCTAAACGTACAACTTCTGATTGTTTTTCTTTTGTTTTTTGTTGAGAGTATAAAATAAATGTGATTAATTACCGGCCATAGTATGAAGACAATAATGATTTTCTAAAAAAATTGTGTTATTTTATGCCTCACATTGTAAACGAATGGTCACAACAACTTTTGTTAATCTTGAACAAAACATTATAGCAACTCCCATTTAAGAAGGTGGCACATAAAGAAAAAACCAGCCATGTGCGAGTCGGACTCGCGCACGGAGGGTTCCGTACCATTATGTACAAAAACGGCAAAAAAATCATGTCTGTAATGTTGTATGGGAGCCCTTTATAATATTCATTTTATTCTATTTTTTAGTGTTTGTTTTTATAGCGGCAACATAAATAAATAATTTGTGAAAATTTAAACTGTCTCACTATCACGGTTCATGAGATACAGCCTGGTGACAGACGGACATACAGACAGATGGGCAGCGGAGTCTTAGTATTATGGTCCCTGTACAAAGTACATTGAATGGCCTACAAACTTCTATTAATCTTATTTCCGTATGACGCATATAAAAATTGTACACTTAACTTTAAGTAACATTTCTTTATACTTTTGCAAAATGGTTACAGTTAGTCAAACATATCTTTTTAAATTCCATACTCTACCCCACCACGCCCCGTACAGTCCCGTTGGTTACCTTTTGGTTACGGAACCCTAAAAATTACAAAACTAAAGTTCAAATTTAGACTACTTAAGACCATAATTGTAAAAAAAAATATGTATGGATAAGACATAATAATTTCAAGAGCCCAAACGGTCTAAAAAATAAAAAAATATTGTCTGGATAGAAAACACTCAAGAAGCTATGTTTGTATTGGACCGAATTTCTATTTGTACAATGTATGGTGCAAACTACAGAGCAAAAAATTTGGTAAATACGAGTAATATCACGTTCATATAAACACAAACCCCGAGAAGTGAATTTATTAACATAACTATATTTTAAGAGTTAATTAATAAAACTTAGTTTTTCGTGTTCGCGGATTTCTCGACTGACGTAACAAAAATGAAAAAACAGAACGTCATAGAGTTCATTTCTGATTGATGCAAAATAAGGTACCTACTTAATCCGTCTTTATAAAATAATCCTTGTTGTCTTGTTCATGCTCAAAAAAATAAAACAGGAAACATTTCCCAGTCGATCAAAACTATAATTTTATATCAAATTTCGAATATATTGACCTGAAGATTATTTTCTATTTTGGTTTATTTTTGTTTAATTTTTATGCACCTGTATGATTAGTTCAAATTTCAGCGAAATCCGTTTAGTAGTTTCGGCTGTGCGTTGTGATAGACGAATCAGTCAGGTTTGCCTTTTGTCTATTCAGATTTACTGTCTCCTCAATAGTTTGCTATAAGAAATCTCTCATTAGAGATAAGCTCACACATATACGCTTACTTATATATTGTATACAATAAATAATAAAGAAATAAAAAAGCTTATTTGGAAGTATTATACTTTTCATCGTTGCTACCAACGAATTAAGTACACAGGTCGCTTTGTAGTTTTACAGTCATAAATATAAATTAATAATCCGTGAAAAATACATACTTGCCTAATTTATTTTACAAACTAAAAGTATTGTAGAAACAAGTACTTTGGCAGAGGGGGATAAGGGCGCTTGCCTAGTCCCGTGTTGAATGAATGAATGAAAAATACTTTATTGCCCAAAATCATATGAATGTACAGAGATGAACTTAATGCTCTTTAGCATTTTCTTCCAGTTTACCTGGGTCGTTGCTGAAAAAATGTAGGGTAGTGCCTAAAATATTAAATAATAAACGTACTGAAAGTAATATAATATATGTATAAACAAAAATGATACAATAAAGTAGAGGAGGGGATATTATATAAATACATAATCATGGTAAATTTATATAAGGCTATTTATAAATATATACATACTTACACTTCAGATAAATACGAAATACTACGATACATAGACAATGACCAAAACAATTTAAAATTGTAAATAGGTATTGAACGATTTTGTAAATTTAAGTAATGCAGGTAAACTTCATTTTCGAAAACAGCAATAGTAAGCGAATCTAGAATAAACAAAGGTAGACTATTCCAAAGGTGGATTGCAGATATCGTAAACAAATGGGAGTACATGTTCGTGTTGGTGCGAAGGAGCAGAGTTTTACTAGGTCGCTGAAGGTGCTCGTGAGAATCCAGGTAGACAAACTGATCTTTGAGGTAAGGGGGAGAAGAGGGATAATTAAGGACATTGTAAATAAGTGTGACAATATAGGTGTTACGTCGATTTCGGATACTAAGCCAGTTTAACTCTGATCGAAATCGTGACACATGGTCATATTTGCGGAGACCGAAGATGTACCTTTTGCAAAGATTGAGGATACGATCGAGTTTATCTAGCAATTCTTCCGTAAGGTCAGTGTAACATACATAAGCGTAGTCTAAAATGGGAAGTAAAAGAGAATTGACCAGTGTTACTTTTGCGGAATAAGGCAGAAACTTTTGCATACGTCTAAGAGAGTGCCAGGAGGAATTTTAATAAGAGCAGTACTTGTGCTATAGGATGGACGAAACCCCGATTGAAGAGGGTTGATAAGTTTATTTGAATGGAGGAAAATCGTTAATTGCCTATTAACTACCCGTTCCAAAACCTTAGAGAGAGAGGGAAGAACAGAGATAGGATGGTAATCTTTGAATTGTGTGGGTTCTAAAGTTTTAGGAACTGGTATCAGGTACGCAAGTTTCCATGAGTTTGGAAAAGTATTCGAGGAAAGAGAGAAGTTTATAATATGGGTGATAATAGGGAAAATTTCTTTGAAAATTGGGAGAACAAGATCACGACCAATAGCATCATGACCTACCGCTTTACTAGGGATAGAAAATATAATTTACTCAATATTGGATTCAAATACCGATGAGAACGAAAATTTATTAGGGGATGGAGAAAGATGAGCCAGAATGCGTTTGATGGTTAAATCTTTTAACGTTGGATCAATGGTATGAGAAGGTGATGAGAAATGACAATGTAGACCGATTAGATCCAGAGATGGGTTAATATCTTGCCGACATTTCCCAAAACCCAAAGTGTGAAGAAATCTGGACCAATCTAGAAATTTGACCATCTGGTTGCAGCGATTTCTAGCACACTTTAATTTAATCCAGTTTTCTTCAGATGCGTGTTTTTATGTTTTAATTTGAGACTGTCCCTCTTTGCCAAAGCCTTGCGTATATCTACTGTAAGCCAAGGTGGTGGAGCTCGCTTCATACGTACGGGGTGCATAGGTGCATAGATATCGTAGAGATTAGTTATGAATTTATTAAAAAAGTAAATTTTGTCGTCAATTGTACCGATACTTTCCAATTGGGACCAATTCTTTGCCCTAGCATTAGATTTAAGCTCCTCGGTATTCATGATGCAGAGTTTCTCTGGAGCAGGACCTTCGCTTTTGGCTTAGATATTTTTAATTTATACGAAGCATACATCAAATCGTGATGAGAGAATCCAGAGGCTATAAACTGACCATGATATGCGATTCTCTCAGGATTAGGGGTTAGAATAAGATCTAAGAGAGTATGAGAGTCGCCTACATGGTGAGTCGTTTCTAGTGGCATAATGGAAACATTAACAGATGATGTTATCGTTCGAAGCTTTCGGGAGCGGGCTTCACAAATCACAAAGAAGATTTGTATTAAGGTCACCCATGGTCATAACATGTTCATAATTGGCAAGGTAGGCAAGGTATGTGTCAAGTTGCCTTTCCAGATCGTCAAGGAAGTCGATTGTTGGTGGTGGGTACCCAACACCGAGTAAAAATTTAGCGGTCGTAAAATCAAGTTCGATATAAATGTACTCCATAATTGGCTTTAATCTATTGTACTCAGGAGGTGAGTGGGAAAAAATCTTGTATTTAATATCTGAGCGAAGGTAAATAGCAACCCCACCACTTCCAGCTCCAGTTTGGTTATTTCTTACCAACACGTAGCCGGGAATAGCGACAGAAGTACATAGATGGTAGCGTGGGTTTTAGAAATGATTCCGAAACGAGACATGCATGTATATGGTTACTTGTAAAGGTAGCCAGAAACTCTGCATGATGCCCATATACACTTTGGGAGAATGCGGTAAGAAGGTAGTGCTTAATAAGTCACCTAGGTTAATGGGAAACTGAGAATCGTCTAGAGCATCAGTAAATGAGTCATTCCAGTCCTGGGAATAAAATAGTTCAGAATCAAGGGTTATATCCATCATAATAAAATAGGTATATAATTAAGGAAAATATATGTATTGTAGTTAATATATAATATTATGTATATTATAATAGGTAATATTTTATTGATATAATGTGACAGTGGCAAAATTAAATCCCCCCTTGCTACAATACTGCCAGTTTGCCGCAGAAAAGCTAATTTAAATTAATTTAACCTACGACTGCGTTTTCTTTTATTTCCCATGTAAAACACGTACACTTCTTAAAGATAACCGCCATTTTTATAAGAAAACAATAGTAAAAGTGATGTTTTTATAAATTATTTTGTTTCTGCTTTGTTACTAGCTAATTCACTGTACAAAATGTCCGTGAATCGAAAGTGCTATAAACATAACAATACAAAGTAATGTTTGGGAAAACAGCTACGTAATACTCGTTTTCGTATAGCTTGAGATTTTGTTTCTATTATTTCGTTGTTAGAAACCTTGAGACAAGTTTAATTTTTAGAATCTAATTTCTAGCCATTATTTATATTTACTAAAAATGATTGAAGAATTTTGACATTTCTCGAATATAATACAACATTATCGAAAGAAAAATAAATTAAAATGCCGCCAATATGAAAAAAATTGTAATAGATTATTTATTACACCTATCGGAATGAGATTTTAGATAAGAAAGTAATATAAATATTATTTATCGTATTATTTTATTTGCGTTAAAGTGGGCTTGTATGGTTCATTTAATTTTTGTTGTTATTTGTTATTTAATTGAGTCTTCCATATTGCAAAAAGTACATTCATTTACGCATATATTAATTACGCATGGATAAAATTTAGTCTTAAGTTGTTATAAGCATGCATACAACAGATTGGGTACCGAAAAATTTTAGAGTTTTTAAAAAGAAGACTAGTGATAATAAAAAGCTACAATTCATTAAAAGCTCACTTCCTTCATGCACTCCGTTGAACTCTTTTACTCGTATAAAACTAAATGTGTGCTCGCTATACAATCTGGCTAAATTTGTCTCGATAGTTTTTTTTAGATTTATTTATTGTATCATTTTTTTTTTTTTAGCTTATGACAAGGAATCTGAATGGGTCAAAATATAGCTTAAAATTATTGTTTTGTTTGTCTTATATCAGAATGTATAGAATAATTGATTTGGTTTCGGTTGATTTAGCTGATATCACAATATTTTCCTTCAAAAGCTTATCAATCAGTAATTAGTACCTAATAATATAAATATTGATATCTTTCTAGTTTCACACAAAGATGGTCAGGATACATTGCTATTTACAATAAGTATGCCTTGCGAGGGTTTCGGCACCGCGCTCACGAGTGAGTATGGTCTTTTCTTCCAGAAGGACCGCCAACGGGGGCGAAATCTTAGAAAGCAGTGGACGAAACAGGCTGACGGATGAATGGATGTGTGGATGCCTTGGTATACAATATAATATGTTATTTGTCAAAATACCTATTCTTATTTAATACTTACTGGCAAACTCCACGCAGCGCAAATAATTTCACGTTTTTAGATACAGTCGTTTGATATTCACGTTGATAGATCAGTCAGATTGTTAAGGTATTCTGTGATATTTATACATCAATGCACAAAAGTGTAATATATCTCTGTAGCTTTTTTGATCTTTGCGGAAGCACTGATTTTAAACTCGAAAAAGAAAATTATCACGCACATTAAGTTCTAAGATTGATGCGTATTTTATGCGTGTGAATTGCGAAAGTTTAAACTTTAGTAACATCTGAGAAACTATCAAAGCCGCAAATTTACATCCGCAATGAACAGCATCTAGAGCTTTTCTTCTATAATCTTTGTCATCAGCCTCAAATGCTACCCATTCATTTCTCGCACGTGTAACACTTATTGTGAGAAGTAGCCTAGTGCCAGAGCTGATGAGGATCGATGACCTTGATACGGTGCGTCTACTGCTACCATTACATTAGTTTTAGGTCAAACGAGAGTAAAAAGTTAAGTGACGACTTCCGGCGCAGCTAGGATTGCTCTCGGAACAGGAAATGCAATCGATAATAGTTGTAGGTACTTTACATTTATTCTATGAAAATACTAGGACTGCAAAAGCATATGGGTGCATAAAAACGGAAAGTAAGCGATTCCTGCTTACTAAACAGGTTTGTTCCTTTTATACTGTTCGGAACAGGGCTTCAATAGTCTAAGTTAATTGGCTTTTTCTTCTTTGGTTGGCATGTTAGTCTGTTTTTTGACTGATCTTTTTGTGGATATATGGAAATAGCAAAGTCCAAAAATTACCAACCATTGAAGTGAATTACAAATAATCGCGTTCTCCATTACATATTTAGCCTATATTTTATAGAATGACAAGGATTTTGCTCACAGCTTTACCCTAGCTAGATAGATTGTCCACAAATGATTTTTGTCCGTCTTTTTTACCAAAGTAAACTGCTTAGCTGTCTTTCGTATATAGCGTGATGAAATTACATTTTAACTTTTTAAGAAACACTCCTATTAACAGTAAAAACCACAATTAAATGTGTTAAGTAGTTACGAAATAATTATCAAAATAGGACTAAAATATCCATTGCTTGATAATAGTGCAATGATTTTAAAGCGTAATGTTTTCTAAAAATACTGGTTGCCGAATCGAGCTTCGTTTCACGATTCACAAGTTATAAGAGAACACATGGACACGTTGCATTTTATGTTTGGAGACTACGTGTGACAGTAAAAAAAACATCTTATAAAAAGTAGGAAAAAAGTCCTAAGAGAATATTTTTGCCGAATTTAAAATGAAATGTAATATTGTACTAAAGCAAAACTATTTCTTTTTATGTTTGCCTTTTTCGTGTTTACTCAGGAGTCACTCAACGAATCTGGATACGGCTTTTTATTTTTACCAATATAGTGACCTTGATCAAAATAAAGGCTACAGGTTGTTCATAAAATAACCGCCAAACTGAAAATTTACGATAATGACCAGTTTTTAAATTATATAATATTGATGGAAATACACGTCCACGCGAGCGAAGCAGCAGGCAAAAGCTATTTGTAAATAAAAGATACATATATTCAGAACCTAAGATATCAATAGGACTTATTACTATTAAGAATACTTTTCTATTACTACAAGTAACAATATTCCCACGCTCGTTTTCCCAAACGTTTTTTTTTAAATCTCGTATATAAAGTTCATCGGGTCATATGGATGACTTTATCTAACGCTCCATTACTAAATGCCAAAGTAAAGTAAACCTAAAGTTTCTATGAGTAAGATTCATGTTAAAACGTGACATAAAGTTCAATAACGGCTGACCTTATTATTTTTTTTCTCTTTGTTTGCAAATTCTTCGGGAGCTTCAACCTAATAATTAACTTCGCCAAGTATTTCAAGACCACATCGTAATGAATGCTTCGAATTATGTTTGAGAAAATGAAGCGTTATCTCTATGTTTTATCTGCAGATATGTACAGGTTGAAAATGAACCTCCTAGCTATAGAAAAGGAAACTAAACTAGAGCCAACGAGGGAAGGCACCTATGACGTTTAAATGCCTACCAAGTTTCATAATTGCTTATGGGTAAGTGTCACTAAAATAATCTAATACTTCATTGTTGCTGGCAGCAAAAAGTGATGTACTACTCGTTTTGATCATCATTTTTCGATTTTATAAAGACTTTATAGCAAAAGTTTCTATTTTTTTCAAAACACAAGGGATTATGAGGAATGTTAGTGGCTGAATTGTAATCAATAAATAACGGGTTCTATTCTCCTTAATCGTACGGCTCCGTCTGTTTACAAACTACATCTTTTTATAATAAAAAAATTGTAAACCAGTTTTCTAGATATTATGGCTGCTTTGTTAATGTAAGCATATGCACATTTGCCATTTGTATTATTATGATGCATGTTGTATGACGTGTCAAATAAATCGATATTTTATTTACTCAAGTCGCTAGTCGCACTTGATTTTTATTTATGCCGAAATTAAAATGCACCCATCACTAAACGCAGCTGTCACAGGGGCCATAAATAATGTATGTTTTGTTTTTTTTTGCCTTTTTATCTGGCTTCTTATAATGTGATTCCACACATTAGTTCCGCCAAAGTCGAGTTTTGTGCGAAATTACTCATTGGAGGTTGTTCAAATTTTAAAAAACGTTATCGACCGTCAAAAGAAGCACTATTCTCCGGTGACAGAGACGATTCTCTACGAAACGTATGTATACATACGTAACCTACTTATGTGCATTTTTACCGCCGGAAATATGTACGGTCTATTGTCAGTGACATGTCGCACCGCGTAGGGTGGCCATTCATTCGAAATTTGGGAATAAATAAAAAAGAAAGTTTCTGTATTCTATTAGTAATTCTTTTGTATTGATTTGAATTAAAAAGGGGGTTCATTTTCAACCTGTAGAAATGGTTTTATTATATAAGTACACATTTGATTAACATTTTGAGGTTTTATAAATAATATTACGTGCAATAAACTAACAATAACAGTGGAGGGAACAGGGGAATTCCAAAAAAAAAATTCGTGGATAAGTACAAGAGTTAAATGAACATAATCTGAAGGTGTTCTGCGGGAGCATTCGAGGCTGCATGGAAAAAATACTCTTTGCCTAGCTCAAATTTACTATGCCCAAAGCAAAAGAAAAAATATTATACCAATAAGGTATCTAAGCGACGTTACGATACATTGGACCAATCACAGCGCAGAAACGCGTTGTTGTAATTTATAAGGTGACTTTAATTTATGCAACCAAGCTCATACTGGAGGCTTGGTAAGTGATCAATAACACGGATCGATAACACTTTTTGCTAATTTTGCAAAATAAAATCTTGACGTCCCATAGTAATTGACTCGAGGCTGGGCTTGCGTTTGTAAGGAACACGAAAAGAATAATTTCATGAATTTCACAAAAAGGGTCAGAGAACCTTGTTACTGAGCACTTACCGAGCCTTACTTCAGTAATAGTTTGGCTGTATAAATTAATGTCACCTTTGTGTTGAATAAAACGCCGTTTTTTATAACACATTGTTTATCATAACTTATCTTTTTTTTTACATCGCATATGTAGTGCACTATTTTGTCTGTTTTTTATTTCGTAAATATTTGCATGCTTTCTTTTGCTCTTTGATACAATCTGATGTATATTGATAAACAAACGTACTAGCTTTAAAGATTTTGGTGAAAACATCAATTTTCACGGCATCAATGTTTTACGGCAATCTTCATGACATATTAATTATCTTTTAGATTTGCTACTCTGCAATCTGTTTTACTACTGATTTACGGTCAAAGTCAGTAAAAACTAAACTGTTTACAAAAGCAAATATCTTACTTTCTTACTTTCTAGTTTTTCTTTTACATAATTGGTCCCATTTTCTATATTATCATACCGGAATAAACTCCGGATTTCCTGCGCATCTCTCCTGCATAATGCTCGCCGGGAACTATCTATCTAGGGACATATCTACATCCGTTGGGGTTTCAGTAGAAATCAAAACACTTCGGAAATATTTCTAAACATCATTCAGAATAGTCTCTACTATTAAGATATAAAGTGGACATTCTATTGGCAATCCATTGTGTTTTCCTGCAATAAACCAAGCTGCCGAGATGATCGACTAAACTTGTCAGATGAAAATCACGAGTACATCCAGGTACTATATTTGGAGTGGCTTAGAGATGTCTCAACACATGTAAGCAACTATAAGACTGGGATTTAATTCAGGGGCGCAAGTAATAAAACAATTAAATAACGATCGAATTTGTCACTTAAATACCAAGCCTTTACTATAACAGCTTATAATTACAGTTTCGAATTTTGCACACGAATTAACAATTAATAAATCTCTCTTCGGTTGCTTCTATATCGACTTGTATCCCAACAAGAGGATGCCCGCGAATTCGCCAGCATAGGTTTGGGACATAAACAGCCCGTTGTAGCAACTGGAAACGCATTTCCGATACAAAAATAGTGACCCCTAATTGGTAGATTTTCGAAACATCCTTCCTTAGTACACTTCCCTTAAGGAAGGGAAGGAAGGGAAGGAAGGGTATCTCAAATTTCTTGTCTCTAACGTCATCATTTTAGGCTTTGCAATGTCTGCCCTTCAGTCAATGAACTTTCATTGTTACTGATTAGTTTCCTAATATTTACACTGTAAATAACACATTTTACAGATTTCGTTTGTTTAGTTATAAGTATTACTATATATTTTCATGCAAAAGACTAGTAAAACTCAACAGCATGGTGTGTTCAAACTACTCTCAGATCCTCTTATAACTGTAACAGTTAGCCGGTTTAACTGCTCTCAGCTAGTAAAAGGGATATTTGCTTTAAATAGCAAGCCAGGTCATTTTAAATCTCATGTTGTTAAATATATATATATATATATATATATATATAGGTATACTAATAGAAGACCCTGCCCGCATAGATATCGTTTATATGGCTTATTAAAATTGCAACGTTTTACTAGCGGAATAACATGTCTCACAATTATAGCTTTCCCGGTTGATATTGGTAAAATAAGAAAATGTTATGGTTTAGTTCCCGATTTCATAAGAAAGCCTAATAAAAGAATATTGCCCCCGATTTAAAAATTGAGCGCTCTGATTGGCTGATTCTTCGCCTAAGTATCGCTTACCCAGATTTTCGTAATTCGGAAACTATAGGCCATATGAAACGTTTAAACAGAAATTCTAAACTAACATAAAGAATTTCTGTTTTAACATATGTTTCAACCATTTTTAATATGTTTTTTTTTTTTTATAATTATTTAATAAACATTTTAATAATTTTATAGCGATTACATATATAATAATATAATTAACATTATACATAGTTCAACACTTTTAATTTATTGTCCTGTATTAGAGTGTCTATATATGTAAATATTTGGTTGCAACACCTTAGTTTTGGTATATAGGTTTACTATACACGGCCATATTTACGGTATACTATTTTATACAAGTTTTTACGCGGTCATGCTAAGAACGGCCATGCTGTACCGTTACTTTACTTATCGGTGACCGTGACTGTTATATAATTAAAAAAATTATATAGATAAAAAATTGAATGTTACTTATCCTCAATTTGGTGTTAAATTTGTTTGTTTATGTGACAAGAACACATATTCCACTCTCGCGCAGCCATTACCATCACTTTCAAACGACGCATATTCCTATTAAAAGCACGGGTCTGTTTGTATGTTTCTAGGCAAATCGCTTTGCTTTCTCGGCAAATTGCCTCCTAGTATCGATGTGAATATTCATAATCGTGTCCATTAGGGTAGTTCAAAGGATTTGTCCGGTTTGTTTGTCATACTCCACTCTGACCATAATTGTTGAACTTTGAGAAAGCAAAACCTATATTTATCTAGCAGATCGGGTTTATATTAGCTGAAACCGTATGCACGGTGTAAGCTAAATTTTTTCATCATATTAACTATAGCCATTCAATGACATTGCATAATTGGCAAATTAGATTGGGCAAAAGCTTAAAAAAGAGAGAGTTTGAATTTGTTCTTGAGACCTGCTCTTTTGTGAAGAGTAAAGCGCATCCATTGAATTTTGAATTAACAAATCAAACATCTGTAAGGAAAGTTAATTATCGCAAATCATTTTAACATCGTGATGGCTGTCTATCGTTTGATCGATATGCTCGTTTATGACTCATCTGTCAATGACAAGGATGAGATTCGATTCATTCATAATAGATGGAGTTGTTATTACGATTATTCTATATCTGATTTTTATGTCGATGGTGATGGTAGATCACAAATAAAAGTTGTTATGTAACTGTAAAAGTAATCCGAAAACATTCGTTGTCCTAAAAATAGTAGTTATCAAAATGGTACAAAAATAAGTTATTAAAACACGAGTGTAAGTTTAAAAAAACGAGTGATAGGGGAGTTCTTGTAGTATCACTCGAGTGTTTTGTTATCTAGGTATGTGCAGTTTCATACAATACTTATCTAAACTCATGAAAGTGTTAGATATTTTTATGATCTTGGCAAAATTTATCGTATTTTGTTTTTTTCTCCTATCATTTTCATAATGTTTACATAATGTCAGGTGGAGTCAAATTATCTTCATTATCACTTCTCTCAGCCATTTCATAGCAAAATAAAACTTTCCACCCACATAAACATAGTAAATAATAAATTTCCCCGTAAAATCCAACGGTCCACCGCGCAACTGTACCATTAACAATCTTAGGAAAGTCGTTGTTTATGGAAGATCTGACGTATAGCAAACAATTAACTAAAATATAAAACTACTCAATTGATTAAAGTCAGTATAAAATGAGAGGAATTGTTATATGTTTACATAAGTACCTACTTTGCATTGAAATAAATCAGTAACAAAGTTATGTTAAGGCGCATAGGCACACCACTGTTTTAGTACAAAATTTGATAACCCATTTCTCAGTCGCCTTTCGTTATAGACCAAGTATATAACCTCTATCATCTGGAACTGATATTTTAAAAAGTACAATTTTCAAAAATTTTGAATGTTGATTTTGTTTTAAAGATATCAAGCTGGAGTTACACATTCAAGTTGTTTACTTACCTTTAATTGTACCTTTGCCAAAATGTTACATTTCAGCTAGACGGTGACTTTGTAAATGCTATTTTTAAATTATAGAGGTCTCAAACTTTAGTCTCTAACGAAAAACAAGAGAGAAAAGAATTATCAAGTTTTGTACTTAAGGCTCGGTGAAAATTGCACAACTTAATGTTTTTTTTTCTTATTATTGAATAAAAAGTACTAAATAAATGTGATTTATGGCATTTCGTGACCATAGTTTATTGTCAATTGGGCTTTTATAACAAAATTTTGTAATTTTATGCATTACGTTGTAAATGAATGTCCACACCAACTTAAAACACGCTTTTAAGTTGGTATGGACATTCACGCTAACTATAATCCATAAAATGACAGAATTCTGCTAAAAATCCCAAATAATTATTAAGCAATAGTAGCAAAATAAGATGAAACTATTCTATTTCATACATTTTATTTAAAAATAAGATAAACAATCATAAGTTATACATTTTGCACTGAGCTCAAAACGTTCCCCCTTAAACAGTGGCATGCCTATCCGCCTTGATTGTAGGCATCGTCGGCACTTGGTGGAACTTATACATTGTTGTGATGAAAACAATTGTATCCAACCGGTTTGTAACCGGCGGTTTTGCTACATAAACATCATCAAGGGTTTTAATTAAAATAAACAAAGATTTATATTGTTAAAATTAACTTTGACTTGTAGAAAGTATACTTTATGTATCTATTTTGCTAAATAAATATTTTGATTTGATTTGATAAATATAGGTACATATTTTATAGACAATGAGGCGTACGTGCTATAAATTATTTAAAACTGAAGTTATGTATTTATTTAAATTTAAAGCCCTTGGTAATTCTTATATAGCGAAGTAACAAAGCTCCTAATCAGTAGGCCTACCATGAGTTTTGGTCACGATACATGTTACCGACTGTGCGAATATAAGTAAATACGACACAAAGCACAGAATATTCACATACGAGTGACCGGGTTGTTGGCAGATCTATAGAAACATTATGTCGCTCCACAATCCACGCTCCCGCGTTACACTGACGTAGAGATGCGCCGAAGCACAACTACGAGTACTTGTCGATAAATGAAACCTTTTTAGGGGTCCGTTTCACAAAATAAAAAATCGGTACCCTTAAAGGATCGCTTTTGTCCGTCTGTTTGTCTGTCAAGGCCCTTTTCTCGGGCCTCGTGAGGGATACCAAGTAGAAACTAATATGAATTTTTAAACTCTTTTAGAAATGTAAGGCCCTTGGTGCTGTTAATTACCCTCAATTTAATAAATTTCATACAAATTGGCTCAACAATAGGGCACTTCAAGTTGACTTGAAAATTTAAATTCTTTATACCTACAAGTAGGTCGTGGCACACGTACAGGGAAAAAGTCAAGTAAACATTTTATTTTTATTTTTTCATAGCTGCACGTGTAATAAATTTGTGTTAAAACAATACCAACAGAACCCTCAGGGCACGAACTGCTCGCACTTGACACGTTTTTAGGGTTCCGTAGTACGACAAGGAACGGTTGGTTAGGTCGTTCAAAAACATTATGGATTTTTTCGATTAAGGGATCCGTTGGCGAAATATTAAGCTTTCAAGTGCTAATTTTTGTTAGAGTCAAGTGTCCCCCCCTGCCGGCTTAACGGTTGTTTATGAATATGTGTAAAAATTCACAGAAGTAGAATACGTAATGAAGCTAAAAGGAAAAATATCACAGCTAAGTAGGCTTTAGAGGTTTACGAGTATAGGTCGTGCCAAACTTTTAGTCTCCTCTAAACACGACAATGTAAGGGCCGTTGTTTGGGAGAGTAATTTGCGAGCAGACTAGAAGTTTGGCACGATCTGTATTAGTAGACCAACTTATAAAATGAACTGGGCAACTACGAAACAATACACTGCGCGTGGCCCGACCCGCACTTGGCCGTTTTTTTAGTTTGTACTTTATAGCACGTTTTCACTGAAGCTTTGCAAACTTTTTGTTTTGTATAGCTGCTACAGTTAGTTCCCCTTAATGTTACCCCAACTACATAAAAATAAACTTAGAGCTAGGCTAGAGCGTACGAGACTTGTTGGCGTTTACAAAACCGAAATTTTTACCAAGAGTACATTATAGCAAGTAGGAAGTGAATATTATCAAGGAATAATTATTATCAGCATACTAAAGAAAGACCGAGCTAAAACCTTCATGAAAACTCGAAATAGATATTATTAACCACCTGCCCTTCTGGAAAAGAGTATATTATTATTATATATGTAATTTTAGGGAAATCATAATGTAATTTTATAAAAACTTTAATAATTTTAATCTGTATCGATATTTTATACAGACATCACTTAAGTGTAACCTGCTTTACACAAGTTATTGTGTGCGATAAATGCGAGCATTAGCTAAAGCTCCAGTTCTAAAACAGTCCGTGGATACAATTTAGGTTAAGCACCAGTGCTTTTTGTTTTGTAAGCATAGTAAACTTTTACACCATTTTCTAAGTATTTACACATATGAGTTGTCTGTATTTATAATTTTATAAAAAGTCTCCGTTATAGAAGAGCTTGTGGTTGAGAAAGATAAAGCTTGACCGGGCCGCCCTAGCAGGACGTATGGCCGCCAAATATCGGACATACTGAAGAAGGGCAAAGTAAAAAGTACCCGGAATAGAAGAGCTTGTAGGACTAGATTGATGGATGTAGAAGAAGCGAAATAAGTGTGTCGGGGTCGTAGCAGATAAAAATCTCTGGGAGTCGTGAGATAACAGGATTGTGCACTTTTATTGTACCATCAATAAATTATACACAAATTTTTGTACTTTATATTCCACATATACATATTTATCTTTACTACAACTTAGGGTTAGGCTATCGGTTTCGTATTACACATCATCTGGCCAACAAATGCGAAATCGTTAGCTTAAATTGTAGTAAAAATAAATATTTGTGGAATTAAAAGTACAAGAATTTTGATGATAATCCACCAAGAACCATCAATCGAATCCATTCAATATTATTGCACTATCATTTTTTCAAGTAAAACTATAACATTTTACTAGTACAACAACATCAACGTATCGTCACAACATGATTTCCCGAGGGAGTGATAGAGGTGCTCCTAAGTGGGAACTGTGATATGCAAGTCACAGTCCACACCTGGTAGCTACACTCTCTTTTCCCCGCGGCTCCGACCGCGTTTATTCAATCTTTGCTCCGTTTTCGCCTTGGGCGTTATATTATGAACACCCCTTACAGCTTATGTGTCCAGGATCACCGCGATGATAATAAAAAATACCGCATCCAAATCCGTTGAGTGGTTCTCGAGTTAAAACGGAACATACATACAGACAGAGAAAAATTAAAAAAAAAATCTTGTTTCGGCTTCAGTAGATACAATACAAATAAACAATATTGATACATACATACATCAGCCTCTTTCGTCCACTGCTGGACATAGGCCTTTCCAGGATTTCGCCACTCTTGGCGATCCTCCTCGAAGAAATGCCCATACTCACACACGCTGGGCAGGCGGATTGGTGAGCGCGGTGCCGAAACCCTTGCACCAGTGACGCCGCTGCCCGTCACCAGTCTGATTTATATAAGGCCCGGCAATTGGGGATGGACATTGGGAGGATTTCTGAGTAAGATGGTGGTACCTTCACAGTCGAGCCCGGCATTGGCTCTACCACCTTGTGTATTGATACAGACACGACTATTTTACTACTTTATTCTTAATAATATAATTGGACTTGTACAACAGTGGCGATCCGAGGGGGGGGGGGCGGGTCACAGGGGTCATATGACCCCCCAAGGTAATTAACGTCAACTCGAAAAATTCCCGAAAACTTGACCGCTTACGAACATTCCAAACAAATTACTATCTGCTTACAAACGTCTAAGTCAAAGTTATTCAAAAAAACGTTATAAAAATTAATTCCAACGAACCATAACAAATTTGGTGGCGGCCGCATGCCCATAAAATGAGTAGAAGGCTTCCAGTTGTTTTGTGACTGAGAATTTTTAATTTTAATAAATTTATTTATTTGCTTGACCTGTTCTACTGTTAAAGTTGGCCTCTTGAGCTGTACTTGAGCCAAGATGCCTCCCCCAACCTCGCAAAATCTTAAGCTGCGACCGCGCCTGTATAATTATGCAAGTAAGGAAGCTTGAATCTAGACTACATAAAATCAACAAAAGCCAACTTTGAATAGAAGCGCCATCTAGTCAACTTTTATTTTACTACTTTTATAGGAAGATGAAAGAAAGTTGTTTAAGCCACGACCAGCGGCTACACGTAGTCTACGATTAGACTTTCCTTTATAGGTAACTCCAAAGCTATGCTACAGATGGCGCTGCTATCGTGAAAGTTTATCCTGCCATCTGCTTTTCTTTGTGGAAACTAAGATAAATCTAGGAGCTTTCTACAAAATGCTCTTGCACTCTATGTTGTAAAGAAAAAACGTGGAAAATTCCGTTTTCAATACTAGAGGGCGTTGTAAATGGAACCCAGAAACATCAAAAGTGTAATACGTTATTTATTACACAATAAAAATATATTTGATGTGATTGATTAAAAAACCATCTGTGATTTTATTTGATGCTAAAAGCTGGTTTATCTTTTATTTAACTTCAATATTAAGCGCTGTCTAGTAATAAATTAATAAAACTAGTCAAGTGCGAGTAGACTCTCGCTCTGCGAGTTCCGTACCATTTAAATAAGTTAATAAACTTAAATAATTTTAACAAAAATCACTTGATTGATGGGTGTGGAAGAGGCGATAGTCGTGTGTCAGGGTTGTAGCAGATAGAAATCTTTAGTTTCTGCCTACCTACCCGTCTAGGAGACAGGCATTCATGCGATTGCCAAGTCAAACTATTTATTTAAAACATAAAAGATTATTACTATTGATAGGTTTACTATAAGATGTAGTTAGGTTAGCTAATTAATGTAAATAACTTAAGAGACTAAGTAGGGACTGAATAAATTAATCGACTTGGATTTACATGGATCTCACAACTTTTTGCGGTAGAAAAACTAAGTTGCGAGACTTGTTTTTTTTTACAAGTTTTGTTTTTGATGGCATCTCATTTCTTTTTATAGACAGTCCTAATTTTTTTCCTTTCCGGTACCTTCTACTGACAACTGTAAATGTAACTTTGTAATCCTTTATATTTATATAGGATTACAATGTTATTTATGCAGTTGGTGTATAGAGCACTGGACCGAAATTGCAAAATATTTTAGTTTTTCCTTGATTTATACACTAAACACTAATTGTATTCCAAATTTGAAGCTTCTATGTCTGCTAGAAGTGCTTTAGAGTTTTGATGATCGGTCAGTCAGTCAGTGAGTGAGTGAGTGACAAAATTGAGAAACTTTGACTAGTTATAATTCTTAAAATACTTCTTCAAATTGAATGAAATTTGAAATATACCGTGTTTATACAATGCCTGCTTGGTTACCGAAAATTCAGATTTCTAGTTTTATCCACAACGAAGTTATAGGGGGTCGAAAATGGCCTCAACTGCTTCGAGAAAAGGATGGTACGACGTGCCGCTTTTTAGCTCGACTTGACGGGGGCACTGCCATGCCCCCAGTTTTATATCTAAATTTCTTTTATTATATTTATAAAATATATATAGGTATATTAACTCACTCGTCCAGGTCTTAGCAGTAATGTACTATTATTTGAAAGTAGGAGATTGGGCTGAAACCTTGCTGAAATGTAGTTCTAGACATTAAATAGGACAAAGGTTAATTTTTATCCCATAAATCAGTTTCGATCGGATGGCAATGGGGAGTTAAGTTTCTTTAGAAAAGTGTTGTGTTACTCCTTCATTCCGTAACTACTGAACCGATTGGGCTGAAACTTTGCACAAATGTAGTTCTAGACTTGTAATAAGATAAGAAATAGTAGGCTATATTTTTTTATTAATCTTTTCCCGTGGTATAGCAATGGGTTTCAAGGTCAATTTTCTATATAAATGTGATATTTGTTATTCTTTCACTTAATAACTACTGAAAAAACCGAGTCAAAATTTTGCAATTCTTTTAGACTACTTTTCATTCCAGTATCAGCTCCAATGAGATGGTAATGCGGTAGTTAGCACGTATTACAGAAAAGCAACGATGCTCCAAGCCCAGAAAAGTGATAACCAATAATAAGAGATAGTAATGATATGAAAGAAGTGTACGAAACAAGGTGCTACATACTTTATTCTGTACCTCAGAGATAGACAATAGTAAGCGTCATTCTTAAAAAGTGGACTTACTATTTTCTACCTCTGAGGTACAGAATTGATTTGTAGAATATCAAATGCAAAAAAGCCATCTTAGTACCTAAAAAAACTGGTCATTGGGAAAAGGACTCGTGCATTGAGGGTTCCATAGGATATCGTTTATGACCAACTTAACTTGACACTTACGATCTCGTAAACTCCATGTATCCAAAGGGTCAACTTAAGTTGGCCTATAGTTTATTCTGAAACAAATAAACTTAAAGTGATTTTCAGATTTTTCTGAAACGTTTGCCGTAAGACCTACTTGTAAACGGAATTTCAAGTTCTTTAGTCAACAGGAAGTACCCTATACGTTTTCATGATATTTAACAAACATTTCAAACTTATATTTATCCATCCATCCATCCATCGAACTTATTATTATTACCTACAAATAAAACAAACCTGGAAATTTAAGTTGGTCGACTATTCGGGTTCTTAACCATAAAACTACATGATTAATTGGGGTTTTCATTATTTGTCGTTCAAATACAGTAGAAGGCGCATAATTTAAAAAAAAACGGTCAATTGCGAGAAGCACTTGCGCCTGAGAGTTTCATAGCATTAAAATAAGTTAATCAAATAACATACTTATATTTTTTATTGACGTATTTGGTCTTTTTTTTTATAATTATTTAGTGTTATACATATATGTACAAAAAACACGTTATCTAATAGCCAGATATATTTCGACAATTTTCGGCATCAGTGGAATAAAAATAAATTAAAATTTTATAGTAATACATGACGTAAAATGTTCAAATGATTCGAATAAAGTACAAACTTCTAAATGTATAAAACTTTAACTGCAAATTTAAGTTGGTCGACTGTTACTCATTTTAATTTCGTTATTGTCGTGAATTTTTTGACATATCTTAAGACAACTGTTTAGCTGGCAGATGGGGGGGACACTTGACTCTAACAAAAATGTGTATTTTAAAGCTTAACATTTAGCAAACCGATCCCTGAATCAAAAAATACTTTATAGCACACCGTGCCTAAAATGACCGCTTTACGCACGCTGCGCTTGCGTAAAGTCGGCATTTTCTGCACTTGTGCTATAAAATATTATACGATACTCGTGCCAGAAACTTTTTCTCGACTCGTATCGTAATGTACTATTTCACACACCTGCAATATTTTTTTACAACCTATCCAACCACACCCAGCACCATGGGATGAAAGATCCCATCCCCACTTCTAGGAGAGGCAAGTACTTTAAACTTTTTTTCATGCCGAATTACAGCTTTCTAGTACTTAGAGTCTCCGAGCTAAGCCACGGACAGACAGACGGAACGACAGACAGTCAGTCAAATAGACAGATGGACGGAAATGGCGAAACTATATGGGTTCCTTGTTGACTACGGAACCTTAAAAATATAAAACCGACAACTTGATGGCCCCCATTACTTCATTCTTCAAGAAAAAAACTATATGCGTTGTAATAAGTTATATAGACAACATGCTAGGTTTAGAAAAAATAACCCTCTAAAAACAATTTTATATTCGGTTTTGGATCAATATTCTACACAAAATATCCAAATTTCGGATCAGTAACGTCATTAATCTACGAGCTAGAAACCCGCGACATACGTACGGAAAGACGGACAGACAGCATATTCACATTGATAGGGCTCCGTTGTGCCCTAGGTACGAGTATGGAATACTAAAACTACCATGACTGACTGACTGATCTATCAAAGCCTAGACCAAACGGCTGGATCTAGAACCATGAAATTTAGACTGTAGGATCTTTGTATAACGTAGACATCCATTAGGAAGGGATTTCAGGACATTCCCTCAGGATGGAAAGAAACGGAAACGGAACTCTATCCGAGCAACGCTGCAAAACGCCCGCTAGTCAGTCATACCATAGTGGTCATACATAAATTTCATACTAATCTATCGTACTCTACTCAGGTATTTATTCTGTGCTCAGGCAGAAGACATACCCCTTATAACGGGTAAAAACATTTTCAACGCCAAATAAAGCAATAAATCAATACTGAGAGATATAACTCTCATTTTTCATACATACAGCGAAACAATCCTAATATTTAGCCAAAAAAACGAACAATGCAATGACGCGAAAAAGCACCAAATTGGTTGTCACTTTCGAAAGATTGTTGCTCGGTTACACCGTGATCGTTAATCAAAGTATAATAGTATTCAATTCAATCAAAAATTTTTACAGTTATAAAAAAATACTAGTATAAATTATCTTATGGCGTAACAAATAAATGATAAAAAATAACACTGTTTTAAAAAACGGCTTTACCAGTCACGTATTATTGGTTTTTGACTACAACCACCTACAAGTTGCGTTTGAATGGTGATATGGCAACGACGGTAACGATAAATCGTCGTCCTAAGAATGACACTCACCTTCCTTCCTTCCAAATTTTCATCCGAGAAACAGTTGGAATTAGGTAACTATCCTTATTCTTTTGTCAAAATTATTAATTATAGTTATTTTTATTTTAAGTGTTTTTTTATTAATAGTAGTAAGTTTATACCCACCAATAACGCATGTAATTCCATAAATCTTAACACTTTCGATTAACAAGTTAACCGTTAATTAAACTCTGTTTAACACGATGGTGAACTTGCTCCTATCAGTATGCGGTCAAAGACCTAGATCTTCACCTTGCTCTTGCTTGTGAGCATGGTTTGGCGAACACTAGTGTAATAGACTTAGCAGACTTTGTCGATATCGATGATTTTAATAAATGACTTCGACATAGTCTAAAAGTCTATCAAGTGTACTATAGGTCTTTATATAACATATATAAAGATTTATGATGAATACATAATTTATTCAAACTCAAATCATTAACTCCTATCATTTTCCCCGCAGTATTAGCCGTGCGAATGTAATTAATGAGTGACCCAAGCAGCAAATTAATGATTTTTGAAGTTTATCTATAAGTTTATCTGTAAGTATGTTCTAAATTAGTAGTAGGTACCTATATCAGGGTCAGATTAAACTTTCAGCTGCAAAAGCAGCTCTATGTAAGATATGAGTGCTTCATATTACTCTCGGTTATTTAATGCTTCAATCACACACTCGACCATTGGCGTGGAAAGTAGTGGGGGGAGGAGACAGATGCGTAGTGTGTCTACGTTACCGAGCAGTACAAGGAGCATAGTGTGGCTGAGGGGTAAAGTGTAGCTGTTCTAAGAATGCGATCTGGTATCTGTCAGCTGAACTTGGCTAGTGATGGGTAATAACACTTATAATTTTCATTACTTGTTTGTATGGTTTTTGATATATGTATAACTGATATTTAAAGATAAGGCTATTTCTAAATAAAACTGACGTAAGAAAAATAAAATTCCGATAGTGATATCCAAAAATATTGAAAGAACGACAAATTATCAATTTGTCTTAATATACTCGTAGTACTCTTAAAATAAATAAAAAACTCATCATAACGATTTACAGTTGGTTTAATTCAATAAAAAAAATGGAAAATACAACATCATGTCTTACCTCCACGCTTCCGACTCCCAGCATTGAAGCTCTAGTTCTATTTCAAAGTTACGTGGACCATCGTTATCGATACGTGAAATATAATTTTACCAAAACTACATCAAAAATTCATTTCCTTAAGTTGAAAATAGATAAAAGGAATTAATCAGTTTAAAAAATATTGTGCGTAAAAATAACAAGTTTCTCTACGTCACCTATTAAGTCTCCTATTAATTTTCCAGTCACTTTAGACTATAAAAGAGTTAATCTTAATCAATCGAAGGCGCATAAATATGTACCAAAGAATATCATACAGTTTTCACCGTATCGCAAACATTGTGTACTATGAGAATGCTTAAAAGCTGCTTAATATAAAGTTGTGACGATTTAACTTTAATTCAAAGGAATCGCAACAATGACCATAAAACGCACAGCACGGATTTTTTATATTTTTGTTTGGCAATTGTGGAGATTCTTGCGACTTGATTACCATCTAACTAATGAATTAATTAAAAGTTGTTCTTGCATCCAGAGTCATAATTGTCACTCAAGGGGTACTTACTTTAGAACTCGTATTTCTTGTGGAACTTAAAATAGCCTGCAACTGTTCTCCACCTGTGTTTATTTGGGTTGCATATGGGTTCTCTGCACCTGCATAGAACTTGGTGGGCTGAGCTATATTCTTCACCTTGGGTTACATTCGTAGTTCATATCCAACTTATATGCCACCAAGTTGTGTTACTTGGGAACTGTGTCCCCAAGGAACTGCCCGTCCCCAGGGAATAAACTACAACCTATGTCCAAATAAAGAAAAGTGAAAGCATTTAGAAAATCGGTTGAGTATTTCCGGAGATCAACATGCAAAAATAATTATTGTTCTTAGGGAACTGACCATCCCCAGGGAACAAATTACAGTCTTTGTACAGGGCCTTACCATTAAAACAATGGAAGAACTTTCAAAATCGTTTCCAATGTACCAAGAACGAACCTAACAAATTCTGAAATAAATGTGACACATATTTGTACTTATTAGATATTTGTTAATGCAGATTACGATGGTTGCCTATAAACAGCAATATACACGGTGAAATTAATTCAACCGACCAAATTCATACGGAAGACTTGGTAAGTGATCAGGAACTAGGTTCAATAATCTCTCTGGCCAAATTCAAAAAATATATTTTTTGCTCCCTTACTGGTGAAGTTCTAAACTCAAAAAAAAACTTATTTTACTTTAATTTAATGTTAATTTAATTTCACCTTGTATAGAGCATAGCATACTATCTTCCTTGCATGTTAACGGTAAATCAGCTTTACATGACCAACGCGCACAATAGTAATTGTTTTGAAATTTTAATACACAACATTCCCCAAGTTTTATACAGAATATTCATAATATTTTCGAAAATTGGCAATTTTACTGTCTGAACTGTGGTAGAAATTATTTTTACTTTTTAATATTTCGTCGTAATGATATTGTAATTTTTTATCTCATTATCTTTTCTAAAATCTGTAGAAATATTTCCTCGATGTCGACAAATCGCTTCACTAGTAGCGAAGAGAGTGAAAGAGAGACTGCTCACACCTCTCTCTTCCCTCTCTCTTTGGGCTCCCGAGATAACTTGGCTTGACTTAGTAAAGCGACCGCGCGCTTGCTCGGCTCATGTGTGCGTTATGTACAACTTACATCTAACTTAACCTGCCCGTCCGTGACCTATATAAGTTAACCTATATTTTTCACGTTCACGTTACGAGGCTAGGACTTAAGAGTGAAAGTTTTGAAGCTGTTTCGGCAACAATAGAAAGTTAAAGTGAGGTAAATATGCATGTTTTTATTTACATTTTTAATTATCTTTTTATTGCTGCGTTTAGATCTGAGATGCATCGCGCTGTTTATATCTATAAGTTTCCTTGTTTCATAATTTTTTTTTTTTTTTTTGTCTCTTAGTAATCTTGAAGAAATCTTTTAAAATAAATGGGCCTTTACCTATCAGCTGTGCGTAATCATGCTTCCTTAACAATAAAATCAATGCGAATTAACTGCATCGTTGCGAGCAAGGTCTTTTGAACTGACGTGCTATACATTTCTCCACCTATATTACATTCTAGATGTATCAAAGTGTGATGTATCACGCACGCATCAATTTGACAGCCCCTAGCTCTGTCTTGTTTTGTCATATTGGTATTATTTTTTCTTATTCGCTTTGTGACTATGTTTTGAAGTAAATATTATATAAGCACTTAAGTCTTATATTTAATCTATAGTAATAATAAAATTAAATATTTTTGCGAAATTTTAACTGAAATGGGTTATTTGTATTGTACCAAGGCCAAAAACTGTCTATCTGTCTGTCTGTATGTATGTTCCGTTTTAACTCGACAACCACTTAACGGATTAGGATGCTTTTTTTTTATTATTATTATAGGGACCCGGTCAATATATAGGTCAATAAAATAACGCCCAAGCTGAAAACGGAGCAAAGACTGAATAAATGCAGGCGGAGCCGCGGGCAAAGGCTATATTTTATAAATATGAATCACCTTTGATACCAGCTGGAATTTTAGTCGTTGAAAAGCCAAAAATGAACAACTTTTAATATTAACCTAACCCTGAATTTCATGAAATAAAAATCCGCTGTTCCATATAAAATGTACAGTTAAACTGTTGAATAATGTTCAGATTTTCAGCGCTTAAAATCCAGCTTAGATTAAGATTTTTATAATGAGAATTTATTGTTATGTCGAAAGCTACCATTTTGCCCGCAGTTTCACCTGCGCGAATGTAATTGATGACTGTATCCTAAGGGAATTGCGCTTCCCCGAAAACAAACTAAAGCCTTTGACCAAATAAAGATTCTAACCATTACAACGGTGGAAAAAAACTTATCAGTTGTTTCAGAAATTACTCCCAAACATATAAATTTTACTTTTTTATGTACACTGGTATTCACAATATTAGTGTAGAATAATTTGCATGAAACATCTCGCGCCCTAAGAGGGTTTCGTACCATTTACAGGTTTTATTTCTGGAAAAGTATTGGTTTTAAGGACGCTATTACAAAATATTGAATTATTCGCTGTTTTGCGGCACATTATTTAACTAATATAAATGTTTTGTGTACCTGCCAGATACTGCTAGATACTTCAACAACTACAGGGCTGGAGTTTATTTTTTCCGAAAAGCACTGTTTTCAATACAGTAAAATAAAATGTTCCCACCTCCTTTCTAAAAACAGCAAAAAGGGCGTGAGTTTCTGTACAAATGTCTCAGTAACTGGAGGAATAATCAAAAAAAACTGTATAAACATACTTAATTGTATGTGTAAGGTGAAAAAAACATTGTTTTGTTAGACCTCGAAAGGAATAAAAGTAAAATTTTTTTCAAATTTTTGTCTTTTCTTTTGCTTCTAATTTATCTTTTCTAGTTTGTAATGCACTCTAATAATATTTAGAATAAAAGTAACTTCAGTTAGTTTTGTGTATGCTAGAGTTACCAGACAACAGGAGTTTTCCTGACTTGTCCGGAATTATGGCCCTCTGTCAAGAAACCAGGAAAAAATTGGATTTGACAGGAATTTAAAAAGAGAATAAATAAATGCTTACAACTATCATATTTATTGAGTTACATTGTTTTTCTAATGAATGCTGTGGAAAATCGGGCTTACTCCGAATTAATATTAAAAGTTAACGAAATGTCGGGAAAGGATCATGGCAGTTGGCGGCCCGATATTTTCTCGTTTTAACGGCATGTACAAGAAATCAACAAAGCACTAGAAGTTGTATCTTGGAAAAACTTGCATGATTTTTTTATGTTCGGGGGGCAAAGTAAGTTTTTCTGAAATATCCAAATAAATGGTTTTGAACGTACGAACGACTGCCATCTTGAGAACTGTCGATGGCTAGAGTTCACGCCACCACTGAAGTCTTGTCATGAAGTCTTTATAGGCTTTGGAATTTGAACCCAAATGCCTTAACCCATCGGACTTCAGTGGTGGCGAGGACTCTATGATTGACCCATAGACTTATATATAGATCATATATCCTATGTCTATGGGCTGGGTTGACCAATGAGTTTTCATTATTACTTTTCGTTCCGATTCATGCTTATAATGTTTACGTACTTTACATGCAGTTCAGCTGTGTAACTTTGTACAAGCTGAGTAACTGTATACGAAATCATGTATAGAGCATGTCACAAAAACGCAAATATCTCGTTTCTCCTTACTTTTAGATATTAATGGTTTTGACACAGCTTTTATATCGGCAAAATCCTTTACATATAACTTGATTTAATTGATTGAACATCATGGATTCATGAAAATAACACCAGGTCAAGTGCAGTACTAGACCTGCCATTCACCTTTATTCAATTATCAAGACTTAGGTTCTAAATATTATTATTAGACTGCATTACAAACTAGAGAAGATAAATTAGAAACAAATGTAAAGACAAGAATTTGAAAAAAATCCTCGGGCCAGGATTCGATCCTGCGACCTCTTGTTTCCCAGACAAGCACGCTACCAATTGCGCCACCGAGGTACTTACCTAGACCGTTGAATTTTTCCACCACACTTGTCCACCGAATATTTTTGTAACTATTTGCATTAGGTTACTGAATCTGATAATGATAGCTGTATCACGAGAATCTCATCTTATATAGAATAAGGTTTAGTTTAATTAGTAATTTACCCAGATTAGTTTTCAACTTACGATTGTCAATTATTTATCACGGTCACTCGTCACTTTGTAATAGCGTCCTTAAGCGGAATCGGGTTAAACTTACGAACTATCAATGGAATAGCTGCTTATTGCGATTTTTTTATTTAGATCCGTTATGTAGTTATTCAGTTTACACTCTCAATTTCAATACAAACAATAGATCGCAGTCCAGATTGTGGCTTGGATCTAGGGTTGACATCTGTAAAATCTATATATAAGGACAAGGAGTTTTTCGAATTCCTTGTCCTAGTTTATAGATTTTCGAGCGTTAAACCCGGACATATGACGTTCTTTTTTATCGCAGAAATAAAATAAATATACATTATTATTATTCATTTATTTATTAAGAAAAGCAAAATATCTCAAACTTTGGTAACGATATCGTTTAAAAATTAAACAGTCGGAAATAAAAACAAATCTTCTAACTAAAAAGTAATCCCAAAATGCTTTCTCTTCAATTTCGTAATAAAATTGAGATTTTATAAAATTACCAAACATGTAATTTTTGGACTTTCTCATTTTTAAACAAATCTAGAAACAATAGAACTAAAAACCTTCTATCAAAGAAACTAAACTATCTGATCAACCAATCCTAACAATATTTTAATCTAACTATTAGAAAAACTGGCATCATAATCCCAAAACAAACAATATATATAATAATGTATAAGTACTAAAAGAAAACCTTCTTATTTCTTAAACTTGATATTTATTATGATTTCCAATAGCCTTCAGATGGCTTCCTTACTTAAATTAAACTTATAAAAATCAACACTTTAAAGTCTCTGAAATTACATTTAATTTTAATTTGTGATAAAACCGTCTCTGACTTCAGTGAATATCATTATTCAAAAAAAAACCAGGACAAATCTGGGAAAACCCAAACAGATGGCAACCCTACTTGCGTCCATCCTATTGATTAGTAAATTCCTTCTATTTTCTTAGAGTTTCGACAGCATAATATTATTATTACGAGACAAATGTATATTTACGTTTAATATTACGCGAGCGTTCGCAGTATATGTATGTACGTAATACGTCCAAACTTGAATAATTTTACAGTAATATAAGGCAGGGTTTCTCAAAGTAGGGTACGCGTACCCCTAGGGGTACGAAAGTTGATCGTAGGGGGTACGCGATAAAATTTAAGTAGACGTAGACTGTTCAGGCTAATTTCTCATGAATGGACTGCAATACAGGAAGAATATTCGGACCCCCACGCAGAGCGGTGAATTCCTTTTGCCTTTCGTGACTACTTATGTGAGAGTGAGTTTTCGGTAACATCGGAGTACATGAATCTACTGAATGTTAAATCTGAATGAAGTTTAAAACTGAGAAAAATGCCCCTAAAATAGACTCAATTTGTGACAAGAATAAAGCTTATTCATCGCACAAATTAAAGGCACATTATTATTTATGGCTGTATATATTTTTTATATCTTATTTTCTTTTATAGGCAGTTTATTAGGGGTTCGCCATTGTTAAGGAAATTTCATAGGGGTACGTGGGGCTATAAGTTTGAGAAAGCCTGATATAAGGCATTAGTATTCGAAATTAATTTAAACTTGATACGGACAACGAAGTGATCCTGTAACCCATAAGATTCTGTTTTTTCATAATGAAGTATTAAAAAACCTAAAATTAATCTGCAATGAGTATAGTTCACTCGTTTTAAATTCATATCTCTGTTTTTTAGGTATAACTCTAATATTTCATCTTCTGAGACTTGATTTATTATTTTGTATCTAAACAGGAACCCTAGTAGTGAAGCTTAGGTGTCTGTTCGCTAAACTGAAAAACATCTAAACATAATAGATATGTCGTAGCCATATCGTAGAATTGATAATTTCATGATCTGCTTAAATACCATGAAATGTGTAAAAACTAAAAGGGTCGCCTCGCTCCGCTCCGCTTCGCTCGGCTCGCGAATTTATGTTCACAAGCAACCTAACACGCTCCTCCTCGCTTTCCTCGATTGTTGCGCGGACATTTAAAATGGCAGCCTCGGAAAACAACCCTATTAATGGGTTCCATTTAGAAAATTTCCTGACAATAAATTTATTTTGAGAATAATCTTGATAGTATATTACTTTTATATTTCGATGAAATAACTAGTACCTATATATAACAAAAGCTGACTATTAATTGTTCACAATTGGTTTTAAATGGGACGCCAAAATTTATATATTATAATCTACTTCTGTCCGTGGATTTTGTCATCTTGCAATGTTCTATAGCTACGTGGTAACGCCTAGCGTAACCAACTTAAAATCTCATTTCCTGGGCATTTAACTACTGCAACTACCTTGTTTCAACTGAAGCTGATAAAAACTAAATATTATCATTTTATATGTACTTCAGATTTGTAATGAACACAAACATACATAAATACATTCCCACATATATTCACGCCTATTTCCCAGAGGGGGAGGCAAAGACTACAAATCCTATCGAGAATTATGTTGTTTTATTTGTTTATTTAATTATTGATTTATTATTTCTTGAACTAATAAGTTCAACCTCGATTTCAAAAGGTCTATAACCATATAATAAAGAGCATCAGGCCATATAAAGAAGGTTGTCATCCGACATTAACGACTATGTGATAGTGTAGGAAGACACTTCACTCACTGTCAATTCTGTGCCACTGTGGCAACAAGTTCATGTCAATAAATCTCACTGTTTGGGATGTAATAATCTTCAGTGAAAATATGTTGTATTAAGTGACCTCTGACACTCCCTCAAGGATTCATGGTTTCATTGATTTTTTTTATGGCAGCCTCGGAATTTATGTATGACAAAGCAATTGTGTAAAAAATAATATAAAGAGGATTGACCTCCACATTACCATAACATAAATGAGACGCATGGATTTAATTTACTCCTGTCACGCTGTGGCATACTATAATACAAATTCTTTATTAATATTAAAGATATTAAACAAAATATAATTTTAACAAAAAACCCTATACAAAAATTATTGTCTTTTGGGGAACAGTGTTTCCGATTCGAAGGAATTTATTAATTTTACATGAACATAAGAGCATAATTAATATGAATTGCAAACAATCATGATTCATGACTCATAAAGTCATAAATATATTGAAGTAAATGATAATTAACAAAATGGGCATAACTAAACTACTTACAAATATTTTATATATTATCTATATCTATCTATCTACACACACAATAAAGTTGTAACGAAGTCGAAACTGTACTGTAATATTTTTTTAAAAGAGCTGTGTACTTCACTAACGCTACAAAGACCAAAACAGAACTTTTTGGATTTTTTGCTGTACGTATGAAAGAACATCACGTCCTAACTACAAAACAGATTTATGTCATTTTCATTGTTTTATAGCGAAGTGTCCCAGAAGTGCTATAGAGTTTAAATTATCACAATAACTCATTGAGAACAAAAGTTATCGCTTGGACTACAATTTAATTAAAACTCTTACTGGGCAAGGGTCAAGTAAAATAGTTATTATACAATTGCCTTCATGCTTGGTCACTTTGGAGAGAAGCAAACGGTCTAAGGTTCTTAAAGTGAAATAGAAAAATGACAGGGTTGGTAATTTGTTGAAGATGTTGGGGCTCAGATAAAACTGATGTAAAAAAAATTACTCTTTCTTTCGTTCGTTAGCTACGAATTTTTATTTTATATAAGGGTGCTATTCAATAACCTATTACAGCATTGTGCAGGATACATGACGATTCCAATATTTCCTAACCGGTAATCCTATGTGTATAAAATCTATATACTAATAATAAAGTAGTAAAAATTCATTGATATTCATTTGCGGAATTTGATATAAAATGGGTTATTTAGTTGCAATCTTGTGGCACTATCACTTTAGGGCTGCCACTTTTATACAAATTGATGTCAAAATAAAACAGGATGTCACTTTCTTAACATAATGTTTCGTAATAAATATCCGGTGATTAAATTATATATTTTTTTCCATTGCATGCTTATCCATAATGTAATAAACGATAGAACCATAGAATGAAATTATCGTATTTCCGCAAATGTTGTATGCATTACACATCAAGCTTTGACTTTGACATTTTATTTACATTCGATGAAAGGTGACTTATTGTTTTGCTTGATAATAAAAAAGGTTATTTGCAAATCATTTATCATAAACGCCGACCCTAACAAGAAAGTGGCATTTGCCACGAAAATGCAACTACTTAGGTCTGCGGAGTCTATTTGTTAGTATTATACTGAAATAAAAACTTCAATCGACAACATTACAAATTAATAATTGGTGCAAAACAAAAAACCATTTCGAGGTATGGGCTTTCTGAGCATCATTTTTTTTTTTCAGAATTAAATCGTGATTAAATAAAGAGATATTTTCAAAAAATTAAAAATATGGCTAACACAGGATTTCTAAAACAATTTCTTTTGCTTTTAGGAAAATTTTGTTTAAAAAGAATCATCTGTCATGCAATGTGACAGCAGACATAAACATGCCAAGCTTTTTTTTTAATAATCCATTGGCAATGAACATCGACCTTTAAAATCCTCATATGCGTCTTACGTCTTTTTAAAATGAGTGAATAAGAAAACAATGAAATATGCAGGAAAAACATAAAATAAAACAAAATAAAAAATACCTAAGTTTTTTTTACGCAGACCTTCAATATAAATATTAAAAACAAATGGTTAACTAAAATGAAATGTTGTCGATTTTGGTGTCTATTTTGTTGTTTTCTTTGTTCCGTTTTAAATCGATAGCCACTCAATCAATTTGGTTTCGGTTTTCTTTATTATCATCGTAGTGAACCTAGTCAACATATACGCTATAAGGGTGTTGATGAAATAACCGCCAAACCGAAAACTTTCGCTAGTAAATTGATTGAAAGACGCTTCCAATCGAGTGAAGCCGTGGGCAAAAGCTAATTAGCTACAATATTTTAAGAAATACACATGCTACATGACAAAAATAACAGATTGATTATTACAATATTTTTCCATGAGCAAAAATCTCACGGTATTAAATAAAAGATGATTACATGGTAATCACACTATCATAAAAGCATGAAATAGATTTTGAGGGTCATTGTCGAATTGCTGTCTTACCAAACTAAATATCTTATTCAGCATCAAAACAGTCAACCGCAAAGAACCTCTTACACGGTTTGGAAGTCCACTACATAGGTAGGCGCCAAAAAGATTTTCGATTGGGTTCCTTACGGAGTCTTAATTAAACCCCATAGTCAAAAAAATATATTCCAGAGTAAAGCTGTTCATGAATAATTCTTCTATTTTTTTATTTGTTTTTGTGAGCTCACTGACAGCTTTCTCCTGACCGATGTGATTGTTGTTCCAGTGGACCTTCATTATTTTGAGCTTTTTGGTGGCAACTATACATTAAACATTGACAGTATTATACATACATACACATATATAATTATAATTATGCCCATTTCTTTCAGATAACATTGATCCATAGGTGTTAGTAACAATGCTCCTTAGACCATTTAACCAATGATCTTATAAACTATATTATTAAATTAAAATTAAATTAAGATTAAAATTAAATTAAATATAAATAGGTACACATATATATATATATAATATCTCATGCCTGTCTCCTAGGCTACAGATTTCTATCTGCTAATTTCCATTTCCATTTCGTTCTCCATTTTACCCGCTTCAACCTTTTAATCAGGATCAAAATCTGCACAAGATGACTCTAACTTAACACCCAAGGTTAACTGGAAGATAATGCTAATCAGTGTTAAGTTCGCCTCTGTTCTGATCTATCTTAATGTGCAATAAAGAATTTTATTATTATTTTTAACTAATTATATCCTACAAAAAGATATGAAAAAAGTATAACCAACTTAATCTAAGTTAAATAACAACTACAAAACACAGTTAGGTACGATGTAAATAGTTATTTTGCAAATTGTGCAAATTTTGTCTGCCTTTTGGAATAAATAGATCAGTTTAGGAATGCAATTTCAATTTGCGTGCTTTCAAACCAGTTATAGAAGTGGTTTAGTATTTACAGGAAGTGACGTCATCATACTTTTTCAGATCCTTGTCAGTATCAATAAATATAGAAATGTTTGACTTCACTGAAGGTCAAATGAAAGACATTGCTTTTATTCATTTAATTAAGTTTATGCAAACATATTTTAAAATGTGTTCGCTATAAACAGGTGAGGGAAGCTCGTCCTAGAAATGGTTTGTAAATCATAAAATATTTAAAAAAAAGAAGAGGTTATTCTGTAAAATGTAAAAATTCACCCAGGTATATACTCAAAAAGAAAAGTAGGAACAGAATATGAAATTACAAATTAATAATAATGTTGATCACGCTTCTGCTGTGAACTATTAAGTTGATACATTTCCTCTGATGCAGCATAAAGCTGCTTAGAATTATACTGCCTATTGTGACTGTGGCGGAACCGTTTGAAGGCACTGACATTTTTACGGTTTGCATGTAAGTACCGATAGGTAATGAGCATTAATGAGCTTGTTGTTTCTCTCAATTTGTAAAATCATAGGTTTCGTCCATTAAAAATTATATTATGTGCAGTTTCATCTGCTATTTCTAGAAGCTCGGATAAGGAGATTCAACGACCACTTTATACTTTAAAATTTTGCGTAAAAGCTACCGTTGCTCATTTATAATCAATAATTTTTGTGACACTTGGTGGTCGATTCCAATCCAATTCAAGTACATCGCGAAATGATGATCTCTTCTACGGTGTCTACATTAAATAGTCATTAATTTTTTTAATGTATATCCATAATATTAGAAGCTGCCACTAATATTGCATAGATGCTCGTATATAGTAGTAATTACTTGCCAATTGTCAGGTCTGTATCCGAAACCGGCAAAGCATCCATACTGACAGTACAATACGCTGTGAATACGCTTTAAAGAGTACAAAAGAAGATTAGAGTAATGCGCTGACTCTACAACATCTTTTTGCGGTCTGTAAGTAAGGTGAAACGGTATTGACAAACCTTCAAAACCGCAAGATGGCAAACCACCCGCACATCTGTTCCAGTTCACGGCAGGGCTGCGTTCAACTTGATCTTACCCGCTCATCACTGACAGCGTACACAAACCCAACACGTGCAATAGAGATATCATGATCGCCAGGGCTCGGCGAAACTGAACCCAGCCCAGGATATACTCACAAGTGTGTCACACGCCGCAGCGGGACTGACGACACTCCGACGACCTACAGAAAGCCGGTATTAGGCTCGCTGATGACGTCATTGAAAACAACGGTCCAGGAGAAAACGTTTTTAAAAGCCGTAGGTTGGTAGTTTATTGCCAGTAGCTTTGCTTTGTTGAAACGTACGTGATGTCTCTATTTCATCGGTTTAAACTCCAACCAAACATATTTTATGATTATGACTTTCTAGAAAAATCTTTGATTTCATCTTGATTTTGACCTGAAACATCCATGTAACTTTCATATTAAGACATCACCATTATGCTACATATATCTTACAGGATAAATTGACAACCGTACTAGGAAAATTGCAACAATACCCCAAGACTTCCTTAAAGCAGCTACTTATGGCACGGCGCGGCTTTATTGCGACGAAGATTTGGTGTGTCAGGCATCAAAACAGAAGTCATTGTGTTATCCTTATGATGTTGATCATCCGACAGACCGAATCTTTGCTAGAGAGAAGCCGTAGTAACAGTGACGGACGTTTGATCATGCCGCCGCCGTCATTCAGTGACAGATCACTTGTAACGCCGAATGAAAGTGGAAATCAACATTTTTAACACGTTTACTAACCTACTAACGATAAACGACCACTGTATACATACGATCGTTAGTCGATGAATAAATTATGACTAACATAACGATTGCAGTGCGCTTTTTCCCTTCCATTGCATCGAAAAAGAAAGTGGCAATCAAACTGATGTGAAATAATTCCTATCAATTTGCTTAAGAGAAATCAAAAGTAAACCAATTTAGTTCGACAGAAAAACCTTGACCAAAACGAGTATTAAGTAGGCGAACATACTATGTTTTAAAACTAGTAGGCCAACCTCATAAGGTAGACTTAGAATTGACTTGAAAATCTCAAAAGATTATCTATCTTATTATCTATAATATCTCGGAGTAAATTTCAGAACCAGTTTTCATCCATTTTTAAATATACGCTTTTATTTATGTTTGATACAACATTTCGCATGTTTACTCACTTTGTGAATAATCATAATTTTGAAACAAGTTCATAGCATTACACTGGTACAAAAAGAGTAACTGCTTCATAATGTATTTACATCACCCGAATAAGATTTCTCTTGTCCGTCTGCTTGTGTGCCGAAGTGAAAATCGGCACCCACCACTTTCTCTGCTAACCAAAAGACCGGGGTGTGTATCACATGAGGAATGCATACCCGGTTGTGAGATTATAAAAGAAAAGTTTGACCGAATTATTTATTCCGGATACATAAATGAAAATAACATTTCTAACGAATTGCATAACTATAAACAGTTCAGCAACATTTACTGAAAGCACAAACGGGAAAAAATATTGTGCCATATGTTATTTGACTTAAGACCCCTACTAATTACACTTTAGAAATATAAATTACTTAAAAAAAGTATAAACGTGACAAAAGCGATTCAGTTCCCATATTTAAAAAAACCGACTAAAACGAAAATAGTACAGGCAGATACATACTAAAAAAACTATCATGATTACATTAAAAATTACGGTTCATATCCTAATGAAGCTGAGATTTCAAAATAACTGAAGATTTGCGTGCGTGGCAATTGATTAGAGCAGGATAGACGCTTAAAAAACAAAAGTGTTAGAGCAGGACTGGTCACCATTGTGGAGCCCCTTTATTCGTTCATTTTAAGCACAAGCAGTTCAAATTTAATTCTAGTAAAACTACTGTTTCCTTCCGTGCTTATTTTTATAATTTGACTAGCCTTTGCTCGCAGGTCTATCCGTGTTTATTCCATCTCAACCCCGTTTTCGGCTTAGGTTTATATCGCTGGCTTAAGCATATGTTACCCAGGGTCACTACAATGATAATAAAAAAACGCATCCAAATCCGTTAAGTCATTCCCGAGTTAAAACAGAACATACATACAGAAAGACAGACAGAAAAAATTCTAAAAATTTTAGTTTTGGGTTCAGTACAATAATGCTATTAAAATATTTCCATTAAAATTTTGGAAAAAAAATCAGTTTGTAGACACTACTTTCTTACTACTTTAATATTAGTATATTGTATTACTTGACTATTTATTTTATTTTATATTTATATACATTTTACAAAATAAAAAATAATATATTTTATCTAATATTACTGAGGCACTGTGCGAGTCACGATCCACACTCGTACAACCACGTTTTACTGACGATTGTCGCGTCCCAGCATGTGGGCGGACGGTAAACGGTATTGCCGCACTACGTGGTCGGCAATTTCAAACCACTTGAAGCCGTTAAAAATTTTAAAAATAAAACGTACTGTCGAGTCTTGGAAAATTGAATCACGAGTTTCCAGTTTTCCGCATCATTGAAAAAGTAAATCCATTTCAAAGTGCCTTTAAGCCGTCGCGCCGTTCGCATTCCAAAACTTACCAACTTTGAAATAAATAGAAATCTCCATAAAAAAACTGTCTGCGATTCATAAATGAAGGCATTTTCTTAAGCTCATATTATTATCAGCAAACTTATATTGTTATTTGCACGTTACCAAAAACACGCGTTTCAATATTTTTTATGTCAGTTTGTTTGTCCGGTCCAATCTCCAAAATGACTGAACTGATTTTGACGGTACTTTCATAGGCAAGTAGAGGACATTTCAGAGAATACTTGTCACTTTCGACATCCGTCGCATTCTTTTTGTCCAAGAATTTGAAGTATCTCAGTTAAGACATATGTCACTTGTAACATTTGTCACTTTTGACATCTTTCACATTTGACCTCTGTCGCTTCTGACACCAAATCTATTACTTTCACATCTGTCCCTAAATTTGCTCAATTACCTTCTTCGATAAAAACAAAATCAACGCTGGCGAAGCCGCAGGGGGCACCTAGTATTTCATTGTATTTTTTGTCTGTCTGTTCACCTGTCGAATTCATGCCCCGTCTATTTCTGCATTAAAAACTACAAACATATCCAACATGAGGAATTATGTAATGTAAAATTCATTAGGAATAGGACTAGTAATCTATCTTCACCTGATAATTTTAAATACTTTCCGTCTGATCCGCATTTTTGTTGTCTAAGTGCAAGTCGGACTTATACCACACAATAACATAACCTATATACAAGATAAATAACAACGATGTGGATGCCAAAACACCGTGAAGGTGACAAAAAATAATGTGATAGCAGCTGATAAACAATGCGGCACCATTTCACTTAATTTTATTTAGACATGAATTCCCGAGGGGGTGTCAGACGTGTTCCAAGTGTGAACTGTGAAATGCAAGTCATAGTCCACACTCGGCACACCCGCGTTTCACCGAAGATTATTACGTCCCAACGTGATGGATGGTGAGCCCTATCGCCGTTCTTCAGGCACAAATACACATCTATGAAAATGTATATATACCTATTATGGCTGAAGCTGTAGATCCTTGTGACAGACGAATGGACGGACGGACGGAGTGACGGACAGCGGAGGCTTATTAATAACCATCAGGTACGGAACCCTAAAAATAATACCATATAATACCCTTAAAATAGGCTTAGTATTTAATATATTAAATGTCTGCGCAGCAATACCTCCAGTCCATGCAGTGATTCCGCCTTATCACAATGTCATCGGCAAAGCGAAGATGTCAAATGTACTCTCCGTTTACGTTTATACCTCGTCCATTCCAGTCTAGTGTTAGCGCGGTGGTAAACAGTTTTGGGGAAATAACGTCTCCCAAAATCTATGCCCCGTCTATATCTAATACATAGACACTGCTTCATGTGTTCTTGTAATCTCTACATAATTGTCTAAAAGCAAGATATTTTTCAAAACTTTCAGTACATTAATTTTGGCGATAAGAGAGACATGATATTTTTTGTGCGTGTGTTTGTAAGGATTTCCTATAATTATGCGAATATATAAGATGACTTTAATTTATACAGCCAAACTCATACTTGAGGCTTGGTAAGTGATCCGTAACACGGATCGATAACACCTTTACTAATTTCGCAAAATAAATTCTTGACGTTTCATAGTAATTGACTCGGATGAGCTTGCGTTTGTAAGGAAAATGAAAATAATACTTATCCAATTTACGAATTTCACAAAAAGGGTAATCGAACCTTGTTACTAAGCACTTACTGAGTCTTCAGTAAGAATTTGGCTGCATAAATTGAAGTCACCTGATATACGGCATAAATGTATATTTTTAGTCAGCTCCTTAATCTCTACCTCTTTATAGGTATTATAATTATTTTTCCAATATTATGAAACTGCTTTGTGTAGAAAATTAAATGCAATATTTGTACCACACAAGTCTCTGCATAAGTGGATCAAAAGTTACGAGTATGTTATGAAGCTGTGACATACATTTTGACAACAAGACGGCCAGATGGACAGAACGGGTGAACAAATGGAATGGTTCCTTTTTACCTTCTGGATAATATTAACAAAAACCTCAAATTTATTAGGCTAAATTTTATTTAACCTTAAGGATCAGGTTCAGAAAGTAACAAAAATTGGCTTCCCATATATAGAAAAAGTAAAAATCCTGGCTTTCACTATTTAAAAAAACTGTGACACAAGGCTACGATGACACACCTGTGGCCTGTGACCATGTACAGGTTTGTGACCATGCTCAAACTTGGAAGATAAGGTCAAAGTATATCAACTTTCGATAAGGCATGTATAGAAAATCCATATTTGGATTCGGAATTATATTAATCGTAATAATTGGCCAAGTTATCATCCTAATTTGTTAATTTTAATAGAATTCTTATAGATTCCAGTTAAAGTAAATGATTTTTTTTAACAATGCGTCTCAAACCCTTTTTTGTTCATTGATTCTAAATCTGTTCACTTATGCCTATTATTTCTTTAGGGTTTAAATGTAAAAAGAAGCTTTTTCTATAAGACTTCACTTCTTCTTCTGTAAAGGTAAGGATTTAAATTTGCTTGCCCTTTAATATGGGTACATAAAATTTTGCAATCATTTGTATTTTAATAATAGTTATTGCATTAAATTATCCAATATAGGTTCATGCCCGTGAGAAAATCAAAGTTTCTAAATTAACAACTATTAGGTACTAAACGTGTTTTATTGTTCTTCTATTTCTCAGATACTAAAACTAAACTACAACGCTATCAAAATAATACAAAACGGTAGAAATTTTGTAAGTTTTTATTTATCGTTAGCTTTTAACTGTAACCTCTTAGAATAAAAAATAAAGTTATGGATCCGTAACGTTAACGTTTAGGGTCGATCTAAAATCACGACAGATTTGTACAAAGAAATAGATCTGTCTTGAAAGTTATACAAGAAACAAAGATCCACACTGTTTAACCCGTTATTTTAGCTGAACCGTGAATTTTACTGACCTGATTTACTAAATTTTTGTTGGGCTCAAACTAAATGTGACAATGTGACTCCAATTATTCCGCGGTTCTGCATTTGTACCTTACATATGTTTATGTAGAATGTAGAAGTATGTCACATTTTAGGGTTCCGTACCTCAAAAGGAAAAAAGGAGACCTTATAGGATCACTTTGTTGTCCGTCTATCTGTCTATCCGTTCGTACGTCCGCCAGTCCGTCTGTCTGTCAAGAACCTTTATCCCGGGAACGCGTGGAGGTATCGAGTTGAAATTAAAATCATATAGTCAGGTCTACGGTCCGTTGAAGCTGTGGAAAATAAAACTTCTTAGTTAGGGTAAGAAAAAGATACGGCCGTTTATGCCGCAAAAAACGTTTATTTCGACACTCTCAAGGGAATCATAATTTATAGGGTATTTCCCATTGACCTAGAACTATGACATTTGGCAAGTAATACCGTCCCTCAGACATACAGACCAAATCTAAGGATTAAATAGCGTTGGCAAGTTTCCATAAAAAAGCAAGCGACATTTAAGCTACATGGTTTGAACAAACGTATAAAAATTGATTGTTTTGGCTGGCTTATGCTTGAGATTTATTTATTAATACCTAAATCTCTCGTATATATTTTGTTTGGAAACAAGCAATTTTATTTTAAAAGAGCCCGTAAGCCCGTTACGCACTGAGCTAAAATTGCTTCACGTCGACTCTATGCGTTTATTATTAATGCTAGGTCTGTATGTCTGTGTAGTTGTGTACCGTCCTATACTACAAATGTATAAATTTGTAATTTTATCATAAAAAATATTATAGTCTTTAACGGAACCCTCGGTGGGCGAGACCGACTCGTGCTTGTCCGGTTTTTTTTGTAAAACTTGTTTTGTTTTCTAGTTTTGAGTACTATTTTATTTTATGCAGTTGGATAGTGGTCCAATACTGGTAGCCCAAATGATAAGCTACACGTAACTTGAATAGACATTACACTTATTGCACCGCTAACAATGCTGATAATTGTAAGCCACAACGTACATTTACATAATTATACAGTTTTTGTTGTTATTTAAAATATTGTGCTCACTCGGAATGATTTTTAAGAAAAGTGTATGCTTAATATTTCTTAGTATTTATCGTAATAGACACTATTACCCTTTTCACAAAAATCTCATTTTTTGCTTCCTTAAGACCGACTGGTGTTGTTACGGTGGAGGAAAATGTCATTTGAATTGTTCTTGAATTTCATACATTTTGGTGGATGTCAGGAAAATTTTAAAATTTTCGTTTGTTTTGATCACAGCCTACAAACTCCAATATGAAGGAATAGGTGTTTTCTGCATTTGTTGTTTAAATACAATTCATGGTACATAATATACAAAAATGACAAATTTCTAACTAGTTTTTGTGATAGACCCCGAGACAAAAATTGAATAAAACTGACAACTTTGCAGGGTAAAAAAAGATATTTTCGGCACGTTTTTCATATGCAATTATCATACCATTATTTTAGTATACATCAAAAACGTCACATATGAGGATCTCATTAGAACCACAAGTTAGTGATAATAAATAACAAAAACGAAAAGAAATTTTGTACCCCGATACTTGTTCAAAAACAACCTCGACTCATTTAGTATAAAGAGTCTAAATTTTATTAAACGTATTTCACAAAAAGACTAATTGCACCTTAGTCCTGACCACTTACTGAGTCTCCAGTATAAATTAGGCTGTATAAACAAAGGCCACTTTATATTATAATTATTATAGCGAAGAGTATTATACGCGATCGGATCTCATATAATGGACTAGCTTCACTTCTAATGCCAAAGTCCCTAAAATGTCCAATCGCAAACGGGAGCTGATGTCAACTGTCGTGAAAAGAAAGACCGCCTTTTTTGGGCACTTGCAGGGTAAGATTTCCGGAAAAAGAGCACCAGGACGTCAACGTCACAAATAGATAGACCACATCAAAGAGTGGACTGGACTAAAAAGCTTCAGAGACTTGAAGGGTAAAACAACGGATCGCAAGCAATTTAGCCTACTGACCTCCAAACTTCATTATGAAGACGGCACCCAATGATGATGATGGATCTCAATAAAAGATATTGCTAGGGTTCCCGATTGACCATTTTGGTTTTTCCTGTGGCCACACGCAACAATGATTTGGAATGGAGCCTTTAAGACCCCCCAAACACTTATGGAGAAATCATAAAACATAGAAAGTTAACGAAAACATCAATGGGACTTGCTCTAGCATTAATGAAAACCTCAGTACTATCCATCAATATTCTGTCACAAGTATAAGCATGAATAAATTAAACAAAGAAAAATAAGCAATTTTGATTTATTGCAGCATTACTTTTGATTGCAAGATAGGAACGGCGGTCAAAGAAAGGAAATGGCTTAGTACTAGTTGTAAAGAAATAAAATAAATGTCGTAAATTAAGCCTTTCAAAACTTACTACAATTACTATATGAGAATTATATAGTCATAAAACTTTTGTACCTATATATTTTCCTACCTTGTATAAATTCAAAATACAGACAGAAATAAATAAAAATAAAAAATGAAAATGGTTAGTTTAGATTTGATAAACATTAATAGTTTTTGGGGTACCTCAACTCTTCGTAGTTCAACTATCATGTAATTATGACATAGCTAACACGTATACGACAGCATACAGGGAGCAATCAGAGACCGTTACGGCGCGGCGTAGCGAACCATTTGTCGTCTTCTAGCGATTCCTGGGAAGGGATTCTGAGAATCATGGTAATGACCTATTTTTCTTATAATTCCAGGAATGCGCTGGTGACTATAATTGGGTTCAACTAAAACAGTTGCCCATGCGCTATTTTATTGTCACAATTCTTAAACAATTAGCAAGCTAGTGTATTTTTGCTACAATAGTTTAATGAGATCCGTAATCTAAGATGAAAAATTGTACACCGATGTCAATTCTAAATATAATGAATTATCATATGCGAGTGAGATATCTGAACTGAAAGGGTTTTTTCAATCGCACCAAAATTAGGGTCCTGAGGTTAAGTAATCTGAAAGTGGGAACTATTCGTATTTGTTCAACACTTAAAACTATGTATTTTAGCCAATGCTACATTGCAGCTTCCTTTAAATAGAACGAAGAAAACCACACAAGGCATGGAGCTGAGAGCCGGCTATAAAATATTTGAATGATGTGTATGACAATCGATGAGTACTTGGCTAAATTATGTTTTGTGCCACTTAAACCGTTCTGGACCATAAAGCATGAAGAAATATACACTTCAAACATACACGTAGTAGGCTAAAAGTAATAAATAATGTATTTTAGTATACTTACGTTTTCCTTTAAGAAAGTTTTGTGCTTCGGACTTAAATCACAGCAACTTTATTAATAAACAACATCTATATCTATAAAGTAGTAAAATAGTCCTGTTGAATTATTTTCTAAATTTTTAATGAATTGGCTTATTAGAGTTGTACTAAAGCCAAAACTACCAATTTTAGAATTTCCGTCTGTCGGTCTGTCTGTACGTATGTTCCGTTTTAACTCGATAACCACTCAACGAATTTTGATGCGGTTTTTTTCCTATCATAGCAGTGATTCCGGTTAACATATTATAGGCTATTAGAGATGTTCAAAAATTAACGCCCAAGCCGAAAATGGGGCAGTGATTAAATAAACGTGGACGGAACTGCGGGCAAAGGCTAGTATTCCTATATAGGTTTTTCCTTAGAATTCTGTTTCTTCGTCATGTAAAATCATGAAAATGTATCTGTAGGTGAAAGCATCTGCCTGTCTGTTGTCTGTAGGTTTCTTAGGCACGATGCTATTTAATGTAATAAGATACAAAGCTATACTTTCCTATGTATTTTACCCACGGCTTTGTTTTGATATTTCATGTGTAGATTAAACAAGGATGTGACTGAGAACTCTCTACTCGCAGCATGTTATTGAAACAAAATTTAAAAGCTTCCAGAGAAACCGTTATAATATGGATTTTTTTCAGCACATCGTTTTGTGTTAATATTTCGTCAGGTACTCTTTCAATAAAAATGAATATTGTATATTTATTATATTAGTATATTTTATTTTACTAAGTCCATTTCAATTGAGAAACGTAAATACGCCGCACAATCGCACGCCATCTTCATGCTTCGAGTCTTGAATTACCGGCGAAAGTTTGAAATATTACTTAATTATTTAAAAAATTCGGAACATCTGTGTTATATCATGTAAGTTAACATTGTACATGTAAGTAATATTGCTATGGCAATAGCAAACAACAAATTTATAGCTAAAACTTCGTCAGATAGTCTAAAATAACGCACAGACCTTGGCAATAGTGTCTTCATTATTAACAGTTTCCTAGTAACACTGTAAGAACTTATGTATAGTTGATTCTTGGTTTGCTAGAAACTACTACTATTCTGTTACCGTACTTAGTTTCATATTACGATCAGTTCAGTATCATCTTCATCTTTAACGTGAACTGTGTAGTAAATAGCCAAGGGAGTGTGTGAAAGCCTTGTAAACTTTCCATCATACCCATCGAGGTGCGGTCCATCCAACAAAATTATAAACCATAAGCATCGCGTCTTCTTCATTAACAAACGTATTCAAACTTGTAAATTGTAATTTTATAATTCTAATGGTTCCTATATATATTTATTATAGATATATATTTATCTACAGAACTCTAATAAACTTTTCACTTTTGAGCAGTGTCTGTAGTGAATAAACTTAAAGACGCATCACAAAAAAATAATTTATTCATAGTTGGCACCTGTGTTAAAGCCGTCCAGCTTACTACGCTCAGGCATTCGCCAGAAATTTCAGAAACTGGTGTACGTAAGAGCAAGTGAAAGTAATGTTTACTAGTTGTTTTCGATGTGATTCAGAATCTGGCGGCGAGAAAGGTGAACATCCTCGATGGAGGTTGTTTTATTTTTTGTGAAATGCATCTTGTTGCAACAACAACTTTCGCAATTTTTGTAATCAAATCCTAGACACCAGCCAAATTTGATAGCGATTTCTATGTTCAGTAATTTTTTAAGCAAAAGGAATGATATCATACGATAATTACGAGTACATCGATGGGGTAAAACTCATATCCAAAAAATTGAAATAGAACCACCGAAAATTTATAAAAATAGTGCTTAATTGTAAGAAAGGTAGAGCGTAAACCATGCCGTCTTAAAATCACAGTATGAAGCCCGCACCACAATCTACTCAATGTTAGTTCTTATTTCATTGACTTAGCGGATATTTTCATATAAAAATAGGTAATTTTATCTGAAAATAAGAGTACTTAGGTCAATTAATATTGAACGAGTATCGTTTAAATTCCCACAACTGAAAACAACTACAAGTTTAGTGTATTATGTATTATTCAGTTTGATTAAATTGATAACTTTGATGATTTTGATGATGATGACTTTACATATCTTTTTGAGGAAATCCAACGGTTTTATTTTTCTTTTTTGTTAACGATCCGTTCACGATCGGCAATAGTAATAGTTTCGTCTGTCTGTAGATACTTACTTTTATTTTAATCTAGCTATGTAGCGTAAAACCATGAAAATAACCCACTTTCTACCTTTTTTTAAGATTGTGAATAAGGTATTCACTATTAATGTTTGTACTTCAGAAATCAGAAAGTATACTTAGAAGGACTTATCTATTTTTGGACTTAAAAATTGAAAACGCAAACTCTGAGCAAAGTTGAAATTGAAGGTGCAAATGGCTTTTCCTTTTGCAACGTCAATGAAATCGGCGTACTGTTTACTTTTTATTTATCACTTCGAAATGTGCCCACTCACGATGTTTTGGTTTGGCTAGCTTTCAATTCTAACCAGTACTCGATGAGTTTGCTTATAACTGAGATGTTTGTGATAATTTTAGACAGACTGGATATTATCGAGTTTATCTAGCTAGTGCTACACCACAGGTGGCAGCATGTGGCAGAAAAAATATTTGCACAGTATACTTTAAAATACTCTAGGTGGTAGAGTTGATGCCGGGCTCGACTGTGAAGGTACCACCATCTAACTCGCAAATCCTCCCGAAGTTATTCGGGGGAGAGTAAGAGAACAGCTCTCAGGCAAAACCAGGCGGCCCACCATTGCCTGGGACCGATGATGGATGGCGGTATATCATCCATCCTCGATTGCCGGGGCTTATATAAAACAGACTGGTGACGGGCTGTGACGTCACTGGTGCAAGGGTTTCGGCTCCGCGCTCACCAACCAACCTGCCCAGCGTGTGTGAAAATGGGTATTTCTTCCAGGAGGACCGCCAAGAGTGGCGAAATCCTGGAAAGGCCTATGTCCAGCGGTAGACGAAACAGGCTTAAGGATGCATGGATGGATACTTTAAAATAAAATCAAGGATTTAGCAGATAACAAAACAAATGCTCATACTTATTTTGTTCCTAAAGAACCATTAAGAGTGAGGGAGTGATGGCAAACAAATTCATCACGCTTGTCCTAGATAGTAGTATTCTATTTTAAATCTACAACAAAGTGGATCTAGGCTGGCCACATTATTCAGCACCCGATAAAATACATTATACATGAGCAAAGTTTATATCGGATGACGGCTAGCGGACTGATAGACCGAAACAAAGATAGCGGAATGAATAATCCAATCAACAGTCTAAGACAAACAATCGAACGCTATTTTGAATTAAGAAAGAATGCAAATTTATTTTTATTTTAAAGTAGCCAGTACTTTAAGGGTATTTTCGTACTGAAACCCTAAATCAATGAAAAACCCAAAGAAATCTTAATCAATCGTAACAATAGTACATTATGATTTTTATGAAAGTGAGCTGCGTCGGACATTACAGTCGAGGCGGGATTGCAGCCCGAGCTGAAGGCGACGAGGGCGTAATGGAGCCGAGAGTGTAATGTTTAATGCACATGCGCTTCACACGACGCTTTTCATCACACTTGGGAGGAAGAATAATAAAATTTGATTCTCTTATTTTTCCACTTAATCAAAACCACAGCTATAAATAATTGACAATTGTCTATGCGCGCGCAGATGGAAGTAGAGGCACAGACGCACCCGCCAAACAGCTAAATATTAAATATTAACAAACTGAATATTTATGTATTTACAACAAAAAAAAGTGTTAATTTGTAGTTAAAAAAAAAAAATTTGATAAAATTAAATGATTTTCTATTATATTTTAGCTGAGGCAGTTTATTTATTCGCAAAAACTTTACTATTTCTTAGACATCAAAACTCTTTGCTAAGATTTAAAAAAATAGGGTAATGTAAAAACACTAGTGCGATAATGTAAATAGAAAAGCACGCGTGTTTATATATGCTGCATTATTTCCCTAAAAACGCTGCAATAAGGGCCACTTTATAAGCAAGTGTGTTGAAAAAAAACAAAGCTACGGAGATTCGGCAGAGTTGTATCCAGTATGAATTGTCTCTGAAATAATCACCACTTCAACACTCGTACATCAGCGATGATTTTACGTTCCAAAGTGATACAGGATGAGTGTAGTCGCCGTAGTTTGGGCACAAATACCTGTGTGGTATTTTTCTTCACCATCTAGCAATTGGTAACCATAGAATACTATTACGAAAAATAATTTGTGTTTGACCATTCAGCAGCATTTGAACCCGGGTCTGAATATTGAGAGCTACCGACTGAGCTGCCACAGCTTCTTAATTGTAATTAATCTCAAGAAGATATATATTATCTATCATAATATAAATTCTAGGAAGTAAACGGCAAACTAGAGGAAAAGGCCTATTTTAATAAAATACTATAAAATTTCTCTTTCATTCTTTAAACCCTAACTGATCATTTGTATTTTTGGACCAATAATTTTGTTTGTACATATTTGGCTCTGACTTTTGGTTCTCATGTTTTTTTTATACATATATGGCTTTATGTCTATGTCCCTAGGAAACTGTCCATCCCCATGGAACAAACTAGCCTATGTTCAAGTGAAGAGTCTAATTATTACAAAATTGAAAGAAGTTCAATAGGTTTAATAGTTATTAATTAACAGCGTCGAACTGGTCCTAAGGGGTCAGGGTGGCAGTAATATGACTTTAGGGCCCGCCACCCACTTAGAACCAGGGCAGATGATATCATTGAGACAACCAACAAACCACATTATAATCATAACCAAATATGCAAAAATATTAGGAAATATGCAAAAATGCTTAAAAAATAGGCTAGCTTTCAATCGGCCGGCCGATCAACGTTTTTTTAATTTATTACGAAAATGACAAGCTTAGATGATAAGACAAAATTTTATTACCTTCAATCAATATTTATTACCTTCAATTGCTGTTTGTCACTTTAATATCTCGAAAAATATGCTATATTGCTTTATTGAGGCAAATTATAAAATATGTAGTTTTGCTAAATCGTTGGACGTAGAGACTGAACTGTGAAAATTTCTCTTCGTGTCTGAACTGTTTTGCATGTTGGTAGTATTAAAGCCTGGAGGAGTTCGCGAAGGCTAGGGTCCAGATGGCAACGCCACTCTCACTCTATGGCCAGTCCAACAGTGTTCATGACTATGTTCCTAGGGAACGGCTCACCTCACCTCAGGCAACAAACTACAACCTACGTACAAGTCTAGCTATTACAACAGTCAAATAATTTTCAAAATAATTTCAATAGTTCCAGAGTTTACGCTTGCAAATATAATGAAGCTATGTCCCTAGGGAAATGCACATTCCCAGGGAACATCCTTTAGCCTACCAGCACTCAGGCATAATGTAGCTTTCTATCAGTGAAAGAATTTTCCGAATCAGATCAGTACTTCCACAGATTACTTCTTACATCCAAACTCACAAACACCTCTTATTATGACTAGTGTAGAATAGATGTAGTTATAAAGGAAAAATAGACTAAAGATATATTTTGGGCCCCACTGGATCCAGCATCACTTGAGAAGTATGGCATTGACCATACTGAAATTTATTTATAACTAATCTATCTAACATATTTCTTACTATTTTTAGACATTAGCACCCAGCTGCCGCGATGTGTTTATCGTTTTATACCATAGTTTTTTCAGAATCTATCATCTACGTAGCAGGAAATGAATCTGATGCTAAACACTATATGTTTCTTACCATGTTCTGATATCTGCGCACGAGCAGGTATCTGCGTAATAAGTACTTAATTGACACTTAAATATGCCATTTCAACGATGCTGTCACTTAAAATTTGGTGACATAACGTGAAATGATATCATATTTTTTATTAATAACACTTTTATGATTTCTGTTAAACGATGTGTTGCTCTTGCTCTCTGGTTGCTATTGTTAAATCAGTCACGAAAACCTCCGTGTGTCTAATAATAACGAGTGCAATAGCTTTTGTAAATGCATAACTGATTTAATTATACATAGTTCATATCATGTACAAAGAATTTAATATTAGTCGCAATGGAATTGTCTGTATTATGCAGACAAACTCGTACCTACAAGATATTGGTGAATAAAATTCTTCTTTCCTCTGCGTCGATTGTAAAATCTCTGCTGAAACCAAGCTATGCTCTTGAAATCAAAAGTCCAACGATAGTCATTATCTGCATGCAGCCCTCAAAAGAGTTATTCTGACACTCAAAATTTTATTTAAAGCGAAGCAAAATCGTAAAAAAATTGCGTTATATCTTAATAAAGCATTATTTTTTTATGTATACAGACAGGTGTTGGTACTCGTATGATTAAGTATATTTTTTTAAGATTAGAGTAATATTTTAATCACCTTACATTTCTTGATTGATAAAAAGAGAAGTTTGAGAAGCTTACTTTGTAGCCTCCAGTATACATTTTTCTATGTTGTTGCAATTTTTCTTGTTAATTGTTTTTAACCGATAAGAGGCCCTTAGGAGGTTGTGATTTCCTAAATATACAGCTGCAATATATTGTGACGCAGTACTTGCAAATAAGGTACTTGTTTACAGTACAATGTTATCAAAACGTCAAGCACGTTCTTTGACACATTTTTTATTACTTTCAATGTATGGAAGTAGGTTAATTGAGACATTGAGAGAAAGAATGGTCTTACATTTCCAGACACAATTAAACATCAATTGTGTCTAGAAAAGTTAGACTGTTCTTGCACTCAGCGCCTCAATTGTTCATTATTTTTGTCAAAGTACCCAATTTCTCAAAATCTACTCTCTGTAATGACGGCGCACACTAAGTCGACAATAGTAGTTTATGCGACAAGTGCGTAAAGGAGGCAATAGCTTATACGAGGAACGATTTGAAGCACGAGCGACAAGCGAGTGTTTTAAACGTTACGAGTAATAAGTTATTGCCCTTACGCACGTGTATCATACTACGTTTTTCAATGCATAGTGTGAGCAAATAATTTACACTTAATTAAAGAAACAAACAAACAGTAAATACTTACCTACTTCAAATGTTTCCTGGAAGATATTGCTATTAGCAATAAGTGCCGCCTTTGTACAATATGAAATTGTTTCTTAATATCCTATTTTATGTTTTTGTGCACATTAAGTGTAATAAATAAAAATAAATAAATGAACTTTAGGCGGGCATTTTTTTTTCGTTTTCTTTGCATGCAAGTTGCCAACTTGACGGAAATAAGCTGCTTTCAATTTGAGGCGTTGGAAGGCTGTTTTCAGTCATACATAACATAACATAATTCGACTCTACCAGCTTAATCAAATAATGTAAACAACAATGGCTGGCCTAAATTATTCTTTAGATACAAAGAATGTTATAACAAGGACAATAACAATATTTCACAAGGAAGACCGATCGATAACATTGTATTTTTTAAATAATGTACAGAGTATGCAAGTGGCCAACTCGCACATTAAAACTTTTTGTCAAAAGGTTCATATTCATATTACGATTAAATGAGGTTACCTACCAAGAAGTTTATTTTAACCAGATTTCAGTATCCTTCTTATTACTTATATCGAGTATTATCAAAAGAAAAGCGGCGGCGGTAGCTCAGGGAACGCTGGCCTCTTAATCTTTGAGATTTTTCGGAATTTATATTTCGGGAGTATTTAATACTTAGCACTTGCTGAACAGTGAAGAAAAACATCGTCAGGAAACCTGCATGCCCTAAAAACGTGTATTTGTCCCTGAAGAACGGTGATAGGGCTTACCACCCATCACGTTGGGACGTAAGAATCTTCGGTGAAACGCGGGTGTACTAGGTGTGGACTGTGACTTGCACATCACAGTTCACACCCGGAACACCTCTGACACCTCCTCGGGGATTCATGTCGTGACGATATATTTTTGTTTTTTTTATATTATTTTAAAAGATTGGTTGGTTAAGTTTCATCAGATTTTTCAATTTGTACTGCCTACTCAAAATGTCGTCTAAACAATTTTCATTTCATTTCATCAATCAAACTGAACGCAGCCTATGAACGCATCAAACTGAAACCAGCTCATTTCTGTCATGTATATCTATGGTACACAAGATAAGACTGGCAACTGTTTTCGATAAATTAAAAAATAAATACATCGCTAAGCTAAGTTCCATTTGCCTTCCTACTATGTAGGGAAACAAAACTAAAAAATTAAATAAAAATAAATTAAAACACTCGTGCGGAAAAGTTGACTTTGCGTCTAGCATATAAAACCGAACTTTACGAGCACTTGCATTGAAAAATATTCGTTTTGTGCGTGCATTTGTATGTCTACTCATTTGTCAATTTTTACTTATCACATTTCTATGAAGTGCGCCTAAACTAAGGTTACCATTTGGGTAATTCCATGAAAACTGACCACTTTTGTCGCACTCTTTACTCCAGTTATTATTTTTTATTAAGAAAAGTATTGATAATTCGGTACCTATTTTAGTATGCATTGGTAACACAAAAAATATAATATTTAAATACAACGTTTTTACATTGTTAATTGTGAGTTTGTGGCACGAGCCGAAGGCTTCGGCTTGTGCCGAAAAACTCACACTCGTCAGAAAACGTTTCATCGCTCTCGTATCGTAATGTACTATTATATCGTGTTATTACATATATCGAAAAAATGTAACGGGTGCGACATCTTCCGTGGAATTACCCATTTTGAAACGGAGAGATGCCTGTTTAAGGTGCCTAAAATGACAGATTTTTCATGAAATTGATTTTCATTTAGCAGTTTTTATTAAGTTTTAATCTTATTTAATAAATTAATACAGTACATTTGTACGGTCTATTGACCATATTGACCAAACGAGCTATCCATCCAACAATATATTTCGTTGATTATTTATTAAATTAGTATGATTATATACTTTTATATAGCTAGGATTATGTGGTTGGCACATACATGCCTAAATAAGTAAAATAATAATACTGCATATTAGTAATTAATAAAGTAACGACATATGTTTTTGCGAAGGATATCTCAAAAAATTTGATTGTACCTACATCCAGTAACAATCATAATAAACAATTAAGAGTGGTATTTTGAAGAAGACATATATATTTTAAGATGTACTTTTTCATTTTATGTAAGTATTGTAATATATGTGTAAAAGACTTCACAAGAAATTAAAAATATCTGTCTCAGATCAATGCCTGTCAAATGCGGCAAATGCCCTTCATCTGGTAACCCTAGCCTAAACAAGATTTTATTGCAGGTTTATCTTCAGAATCAGACACTTCTTCATAAGATGCACGCGCTTCTACCCGAGAAAGCGGAACGAATAATTCGATCGCGCTCAAATAGCTTATTAAATCATTTAAACGTATCGTTTATTGTGCATCATTGCTTTTATCACTTGGCTTGTGAGCTTGTGAATTAATTCACCTTTAATTCAAATTCAAATTGTTTATTTGTAAAATAGATACATAAAGTATACGTTTTACATGTCAAATCTAATCTGTATAAAAATAATATTTTATGATTAACAAATATGATACGGGAAAAATATAAAAAATCTATATTTAAGTTGGGCTACAAAAGTTAAATGCATAAAATAAAGACTTATTGGAATTCAAATATTATTATAACTACACAATGCAATTAATATATAAGTTGATAAATAAACTGAATGAACCCTAAATAAATATAATGCCTAGCCAAATATATACTAACATAAGTAAGAAATTAAAATATTGTATAGGTACATACCTACATAATTCAATGAAGTAATAAGTTAATAGATAAATAAACTATACATAGATATAATGCCTAAATCCGCCCATTCGATTAATCTTGCTAAGAAACTTAGCAAGATCATGTCTTTTTTATCAGTATTTTTTTTCTGAATATGCCTTAATACTATTACAGTTTTTTTTTAACTTATATAAAATAATACTAAACAATGTATTAAAAAAGGATAAAAATATAAAAGACAGAAGGAAATTGTGTCATGAGAAAAAAATAAAAAATATGTCTTAGTCTACCTGTCTATGAGGTAGTAAGTTAAAATACTAAGCAAAACATCATCCACCTGTCTCATATAGTTTATCACTTTTTTGATAGTCAGATTATCAACTAAGTAATAAATGCTAAGTTTAAGTTATACAATGTTCATGTCAATATGTAAAAAGAAATGTCAAAATAATAATAAAAAAACTATATAAAAATATTAGTCTACATAAAAACAGACGATTTGAAACACAAATCAGTTGGAAAATAAACGAACAGTAGTATCAATCAATATTCTCATGACACCAAGCGTCACTATCATCCAAATAGTCATTAATTTTATAATATGCTTTTCTCAAGAGTCCCTGCTTAATATATAATTTAAACTTATTTTCTGAAAAACTAAGGACCTCCTTTGGAAGTTTATTGTAAAATCTTATACCATGTCCTACAAAAGAGGTGCCTGCTTTTGCAAGTCTAATTTTTGGAAAAGCCAGTTTATGTTTCTTCCTAGTGTCTATAGAGTGATTCTCACCGAGCCTAGGGAAATTATCGATATTTTTTCAGATATATTTAATAACTTGGTAAATAAATTCACAAGGAACTGTTAAAATTATAAATAGCATATTATAAATAGCACGAATTGCTCTCTTTTGCAAAACAAAGACTGCGTTTATATCCGCAGCTCTACCCCACAGCTACATACCATATGACATAATGCTGTGAAAATAACTAAAGTACACCAATCTAGCAGTATCCTCATCAGTAATTTGCCTCATCCGTCTAACAGCATATGCGGCTGAACTTAGTCTACCACAAAGGCCTTCTATGTGGGGACCCCACTGAAGACGAAAGTCTATAGTAATGCCTAAAAACTTCGTTTTGTTGACTAACTCTAGCTTGGACCCCTGCAAAAGTAGATCAGCATCTACTTGAATTACATTTGGTAATGTGAATTTCATACATTTTGTCTTTTTCCCATTTAAAACTAAACTATTCGCAGTAAACCAATCAAAAATCATACATAGAAATACATTCTCATCATCAAGGATATATTCATGTCTATTAACTTTAAAAATAAGTGACGTGTCGTCAGCGAATAGCACTATCTCAGATAAGTCTTTAACCAAATAAGGAAGGTCATTTATGTATATTAAGAACAATAAAGGCCCCAATATGGAACCCTGCGGGACACCCATTTTAACTTACGATCCAGCTGACTTTACTCTGTTAATATCTGCCTTTTGAATTCGGTCACTAAGGTATGACTTTAATAACGCCAAAGATTTGCCCCTAACCCCATAGTGAGCCAATTTGCATAAAAGGGTTTCATGATTAACGCAGTCAAAAGCTTTAGAGAGGTCACAAAAAACACCGAATGCATCCTGTTTTTCTTCCCAAGCATCAAATATGTGCTTGACTAACTTTATTTTGAGAATAACAAATATGCCAGTCGTAAATGCAATGAAATGAATCCGTGTAATCTACTAATCATATTAACAATACTAATAGGTACTATAATAATCTTTAAAATTTCGAATTTGAATAATTTAGTATATACTGTACTGGCGATTTTAACATTTTAGTGATTGAATTTACTTTTTGTCTGTGATTTTATTTATTTTTCAATTGTGTTTAGGTTTATTTTAAGCCGCGATGTTTAGCTGAGACTGAAAATCGGCAGCTATTAACCATGCCGAGTCTTTAATAATTTTGTTTATGAGATTTATTTTATTATATTTTATTTCAATTTGTATTATTTTGAAAACAAATAAAGTACTATTCTATTATATACTTCAGAAAAAACATACATGTAGAAAAAAAAACACATTACATACAAAATAAAAGATTCTTTGAATTTTAAATTGGCTCATACATTTTTTTATGCGCACAGATTTGTTTTTGTAAAAAGTATTTTAGTATTATCAGTACTTAATATCAGTCATTTTCCACTGCTGGGTATAGGCCTCTCCAATATTTCACCACTCTTGACGTTCCTCCGACCTCCTCATCCAGCCACCAGTATCAGGATATAAAAATCGACTCAAGCATTGTTGTTCTACATTTAAGGAAATAACCCAATCATACAAGCATAAACTTACATAATCCGTAAATCATTTTAAAGATATAGGCTTCCCCCTTTGATTAAATGCACTTTGTCTTAAAGTATTTGCTATAAAGGCTGTAATTTTTTTAAAAGTGATGAATTAGTAAATATTGAAATAATCAAATAGCAAAAAATTGAAAAAAAAAACCTTCTTTTACAAAATCATGCATTTATTCCTTAATTAAGTTTAACTTTAGTACTTCGTGTTCCCCCCTCTAGCCCTTATAACTGCTTGCAGCCGGTTCTTCATTGACCTGATAAGTTTTTTGACTGCTGTCTGTGGAATGGCATCCCATTCTTCTATCATCGCAATCTTCAAGTCACTGAGTGACGCAGGAGCTGGATTCCGCTTTCTTACTCTTCTCTTAACCTCATCCCACATGTGCTCAAAGGTCGGGGCTTCGCACTGGCCAGTCCAATGTGGGTATCCCCACCTCGGTTAGATATTGCCGCATCGTTGCAGCAACATGTGTCCTCGCATTATCGTGCATTAACACGAAGCTATCGCCGATAAATCCTGCATAGGGCACGACATGTTGCTGTAGAATATCTTCAATATACCGGTGAGCGGTTAAACTACCCCTGCCAGTCCCGTCATTCACAAAAACCAAGTCGGTCTTTGCATCCAACGAAACACCTGCCCACACCATGACAGAACCTCCTCCGTAGGCAACGGTTTCAGTGATGCAGCACTGCGCATAGCGTTCCCCAGGCCTCCTGTAGACCCGTGCTCTTCCGTCGTTGCCATGCAAGCACATTCGGGACTCGTCAGAGAACAAAATGGAGCGCCATTGTTCCAAGGTCCAGTTTACATGTTCTCGGGCAAATTGAAGTCGCACTTGCCGATGAGCTGTGGTCAGTTGGGGCCCGGTTGCTGGTCTTTTTGGTGTCAGGTTAGCTTTCTTTAGTCTTCTAGCGATCGTTCGCTGACTTACAGCCCGATCTCGTACTTGTCTGAGTTCTTGTTGGATCTCAACTGCGGTCATGTGACGATTTCTTAAAGAACTTAAAACGATGAAGCGATCATCTTGCTCAGAAGTGCATCTTGTTCTGCCAGACCCTGGCCTTCGAATGACGCCACTGGTCTCCACGAAGCGTCTGAAGACTCTGGAGACAGCTGATTGGCTTGGGTGTAATTCTGCAGCCACGCTTCGTTGGTTCCGCCCCAATCGCAATAGGGCAAGCACTTGAGTGGCCTCTAATGGCGTGGTGTCCATTTTCGGATGACGTAATCACTGGGTAATTAGGGTAGGTGTTAACAGGTTGAAATTGTGTAAGCAAGTGAGGAAAAAAAATTATTGCACGTCCTTTTAACGGGATAAAGGGAGCTTAACGCGTACGCATCTGTACGAGGTAAAAACTGTTCAAATACGGTAAATGAATTTCACGTCCTGTATAGCGAATACTTTTAAACCAAAATGCATTTATTCAAAGGTGGAGGCCTATACCTTTAAAATGATACATATATTTCATATGTTTATGTTTGTATGATTGGGTTATTCCCTTGAATGTAGGACAACAATGCTTGAGTCGATTTTTTTGTCCACCAGTGTATATCAGTTGATTATGTTCCTTTATTTGAAGATACCTAACCGTTTACAGCCGGTATGTTTTTACGTCCGTCTCTTGACAGATTAGGAAAAACAAAAATCCTTATAAGAGCTAAAAACTTTAAAATTACGACAAAATATTCATATTAAAAACTAACTCGAACGCGGTAATAAAATTACAAAGAAGATGAAACTATATATTTTCAAGTTCAGTGATAGAATAGATCAGTTAAATTTCAATACCCAACTATATTATTTGTTTGCTACTCTTTAAAATAATTCGTAAAATATAATTTCACAAAATGTCTTAGGTGCATCTCTCTACATAGTTGCAATCATCTCAGTGGATGAGCTGGTAACATGTTGGTAATTACAAAGTCTTGGGTCAATGCAGGTAAACCGGCTAAGAGCACTAGGTTCCGGCTGTCAACCAGTGAGTAGGCTTTTAATGACATCGCAGCCCTAGTACCAGTACCCTTAGCATGAAAACATCACGGTTACGTTATAGTTGCGTCCATGTCAGATTTTGTATGGAATCTGAAAAGTTCCACTACTGTCCGCTAGGGGTGGTTATCAGACTCCATACGAAATCCAACGTCAACGCAACTACAACGTAACCGGGATATTTTCATGCTAAGGCTGCAGAAGCACTTTGTAACCTAATTAATACATTTATGAACATTGTTCGTAAAAGAACAACTAATGGAACACATTGACCTAACAATTCATATTTTTTTATTTATATCCTAATACATAAAGCTTGTTTGTTGTGTTTTTGTCTTGGGCAAACCATGTCTATCTGTATTATTTCGGTTTCATATCTTCTTAAACTTAGGATATCATGACCTGACATCGATACTTTCGTATGTAACGCGTTCATGCGAGCTTAATTCTCGTTGTTACTTTTTGTTATCGACGCAAAAGCTGAACAATAAAACAAACAAAAGAGAAGAGCATTTATTTTTACTAAAGTATGTCTTTTAAGTATGTCTGTTGGTCAGTAGTGAGGGCAACTCAACTGGTCTCGAGATAATTTGCTGCCACGGAACTAAAAAAGTTAACAGGCATTTCCGCGAATGCGGGACTAACCACTTCATAGCTTTGTGGTTAAAAGGTTCTCCTACTACATATTGTCGCGACATGGTTTTTCGAGGGGGTGTCAGAGGTGTCCTCAAGTGTGAACTGTGAAATTAAAATCACAGTCCACACTTGGTACACGCGTTTTACACCGACGGTTATTAGGTTCCAAATGTGATGGGTGGAGAGCCTTATAGCCGTACTTAAGGCACAAATGGAACAACAGTTTAACGTGCCTTACGAAGCACGTAGACCGAATATCCACCCACGACCTCTGGGTTAGCAGGCGAGCGCTCTACCAATAGATGGTAGATTATAGAGTATAGGTGGTGATATACATTTACCGTGTTATAAAACCATTTGGTCAGCTATTTGGTACTTAAAGTAATCAAATTTAGATACATGCACAAACCCTTACCTTATTCACACCATTATCGTAATTAATTGTAAACAAAACATTACTGTGACAAGGTTCTAAACTACATGGTTCACAATATGGTTCCACCAACCCAATATTTATCCTGATATATATTATAATTTATATATTTCTGTAAGTTTATCGTTAATTTAAAACAGTAAGATGATACGAAAAATTACATTTCATATTTTATCACATTTAGAGTTAGAACTTTCGCACTAATAATGTGATAAGGCTTGAAAATTGTTTTGCCTTATAATTCAAAGTACCTCCTCCATTTTAATTTACATTACCATATAACATACGCAATTCTTGAAATACCAGGTCTTCTATCATCAAACGTGCACAAACACACCAGTAAGTGATTCAAAGTTGTTGGAAGCGCGTGCGCAAGCAGCGGACCGAGAAAAATAACAGTGGTATCCCATTAACAAGCTATAATTTCCCATCTATGGAAGGAGTGACATTATCCCACCTTTTCTTTGGTTTGTTAGCTACACCTTCCTTCTGCACGTTACCTGCAAGCGTCATACAAAATATTATTTTATATTTTACGAGTTTTAGATACTTTCTAGCTTTAATAACTGAAAATCAATGGGTAATCTAGTTTCAGTTTCAGATCCTCAAATTTATCTCTTATTATGTTGCTAGAAATCTCAATTTTCTATAAATACTTATATGCTCATCCTGACTAGCATTCTAACTTTTCTAACCAATAAGAGTTTTCTGACGCGCAAGCAAACCTAACGAAAAAGATTTTTTGCTCTTTTTTATTTTTGGTTCCCGTACCCCAAGGGGTGCCAAATGAGACCTTATTACTAAGCATCCGCTGTCTGTCTATCAGTATGTCTATCCGTCTGTCCCAGGAGTCTACAGTTTCAACCATAAAAAGTTGGAATTTTCTCAAAAAACACGTATAGGACACATACACTATAGGACACATAAAATATTTAAAAATATATGGGAAATAAATGAAACATCGAAAAATATTAATTATTTTAACGATATTTGTATTGGCTCTTGTTTAAAGACGGTAATATATATAAGTTTTAAATTAAGTCAGATTGTAACATACACAAAAGAAAAAAAAATTGGGTTCCGTACGCAGACGGTGTAAATTTTTTTGTCAGTACCATTTTAGCGGCTTGTTTTTGTTGTAACACTGATTTTGCTTCGGCCTGTATATTGTTGTTATTTACAATAATGTTTTAAGGGTTACATATTGTGGGGTGGTACGGAACCCTTTGTGGCCAAATTGTTAATATTATTTCATACATTTTCTTTTGCTTGCTTGTACATATTTATGTACCACTATAATCACAATCAGATAAAGATATAATATTTACCGTATTTTCACTTTAAGAGTGACATTTGTAACATAGGATGTAACATTAACATCTTGAAACACAATACAATAACGATATAAATGTCAAAAGTTCTACTCACAAAACAGATTTATTACAGCTCAGTGATGTACAATTTCGGTAATTTATATGTAAGTAACGTTTCCGGAAGCAGTTCATACTTTCTATTTCACTTTTAGAATTCACAACGAAATCACGAATACGTCTCAGTACTTTTCTTTTAGTTTTTGCCTTTAAATATGTCACATCACATCGTTACTGAGATCCTGTTACGAACGTGATAGAAATGTCATCATGGCATAACAAAAGTTGAACGGTTAACTGTCTGCTTATGGATCAATAAGTCTTTTGTCAATTAAGTTGTCAATTGTTTTCTAACTCTCATCTAAGTCGTTTGCTTTTTCTGGCTCAGTTAAATAAAATTTGTTTTATTTTTTATTCACTGTCAACATTATAGAGTCAACTTTTGAACTTTATATCTTAGATATAAATAAATAATAAAAATGAAACATGTTCAATAAACAGTTACTTTGTTGCCAATAGGCTTTGTTTTTTGAAAACTACGAGTATTGTGTTACCGCCGCCCGATACATGATCCTTAAATCTCGTTTCTATCGATTCCAGATGCCACCTGATGCCGATCGTCATTGACTTTCTCAAGAATTCTTCTACATAAGTGACACTCATCTGAGGTCAATACAGATGCTCAGCCCACTTTCCAGTTTTAAAATTCAAATTTCTAACCCAAAGAGCATGGAAACTCTATGCATATACTCGAAAATCACTCCAAGCTAACGCAAAGATGATGTGAAGTATTTGCCGGAGCCAATGTGATCACCTCAATAGCAACAATGGAAAGTCACAGGAAGGACGCTTGCACGAGGCAAAAGACAATCGAAAGAAGACACGTAAAGAAACTAATAGAATACAATGTGCTCAAAATAGTCATACTATCAGTTGTTTTACTAATTATTAATTTTAAATTAGTAGAATCAAGTACAACTGAGAAAGGTTCTTATCTAGATAGCAATAATATTGAAGATGCAATAAAACAAGGGCGCGCGATAATCAGTGATGTGTATAAAAATGGGACTTTTAAGACGGGAAATACTTTGTGGGATAATATTTTAAATCAGTGTACAGTGAAGCCCTCAGTGAGTTGTTTACAGAAAAACGTTTACACATACTTAGATGAGGGATTAAATTATAACGGTAATATAAAACTGACTAACGGTGTGTGCTTTAAAAAGAACAATGTAGATATAGATAAATATAGTAAAGAAGCTAATATAATATACCTCAGAGGTAGTACGGAGGAAGAAAAGAAGGCATTGGAAGAAGGAAAAAAATTTGATGAAGATGAAGAAAATACGATAGACGATGTTGATGAAGAATCGGGTAAGTATTTTAATTACTACTCTTGTTACAGTGAAACTCTTGAAAAAGTAAAAAGATAGTAAATCTAAGATTTGTGGTTTAAAACGCGGACCCTCTCATTTTGTTTATTTTTTCCACAATGAAACATTTAACTATATTTGTAAAATAAACTTGACGATATAAAGACTGCATTAGCCCAAATTCACCTAAATGTATGTATTGTATACGTAAATTTACAACACTTAGCACTATTTTATAAACAGTTAAGGCTAACAAGCCTGGGTATATTTTTCAAATTTTGTTTCAATTATCCTGTAGTTTACGCCGCTTAATTTTTGTTACAATCAAATTATTTTTTTGACTTGTACCATAAAACGTAGAACAGTGATTTCAAAATACTTCACATGAAAAAAAAACACAATTGTGATTTCTAAATGTAGCACAACTTTTGTTGCTAACATCGGCTTAGCTCTTGCATACGCATACAACAAGTGCTATGGAATGCTGAGGAAAATATGTCGAAAGAAAAATAACTTGAGCATATTATTACTAGAAATTCAGTAATATTCAGTACGCGTTAACAGTGAAATATTTACATAGACTTACAATAAGCCATACCTTTTCATTCATTCCATATTCGTCAAAGAGAGTTAGGAGAAGTGTTGTGTTCATTTTATCTTGGCCTCTCTTAGTTCTTGAAACGATGAGACTGAAGGTCGGAATTCACTGGTTTTGTCTTATGTATGCCACTTTCTTTAGGGTTAATGTGTATTGTAGTTGAATGCTAATTATTGTAAATGAATTACCTTTGATCTATGTATGTTACTTGGCCTGCTTTTTAAATACTCATATTTAGCTGTATATATATACGAGTATTGGTTTTCACCATTGTTACCTCTAAGATTGTTCTAAGCAAAACGCTTTTCCGTGTATTGTTTTTAGTTATTTGCGAAATATTTTCACATGATTTCTTAATTTGTTTGGTGTGTCAAACATTATTACATAGGTATGTTCCATAAATACATTGAAAAAGGGCAAAACCTAATATTCTGAATAATTAAAGTTATATGGGTATATACGAGTATATCTATTGATCTTTCAGTTCTCATATATTTTGAGATCAAAAAAGAAAATATCTCTTCTGGACTATGTTTCCTTAATTAAACTAGCTGAATGGTAAAATAATATCTACCTCGATTTTGATAAAATTATTATACAGGAAGAAACTTAAATAACATAAATGTTTTTGTTTTGTTGATTTCTATTTTGTTATAAGCAATAAGTGATACATAACCTACACATACATATTTAATAACTTGATTTTTATCGGAAGAACCTCAAAAAGTTGATACTATCATAACAATGTTTATTATCATTATACTTTACAACATAAAAAAATCTAAACTAAAATTACTTATCAATATAAAATATGATCTTAACTTATCAAAAATAACTTACAAATGTTTTTCTGGGAAATTAAGTCGGTGAAAAGCAGACAAACAATGAGCATATAGGACATGTATGTTCCATAAAAAAAAATCCATCGAAAAACCTAGCGAGGCCTCGATATCCGCGAATTTCTAGCATTACTTTTCACTCGCAATATCAGTCATTCGACTTTTGTTTACAATATGATAATTGGAGTTGGAGTGACTAAATCTCATTAAATAAAAGCTATGTAATAAAAGGAATGCTCACAAAAAAACAATAAAAAAATTAACACACATTCGTACAATAACCCTTTTAAAATCAGCCAAAATCTGTATTGGCAATTTTTGCGCACGTGCCAGTATGGCCGTCCTGATCGCTCGGGACAGTACTAATACATTGAATAATTGGTAAAAAATAAATATAATATCCTTCTTTAAAAGAGTAGAATTGGTATAGACTTAAATAAGGTATACTTTGTTTTCTGAAAATACCAATAACCTTATTACTATATTCGATAAACTAGTATACCTATTGTTCGTTGCCTTTACCTGATTGTTGTTAATCTGTAGATGCATCCGAGCCACGATGTGGAATGTGATCTATTGTTTTAGCGGTAATAATAATTGTGAGGCTTTATATTCCAATACGAAATTGCCACTTAATGACAGCATGTCAAATTTAAGAGCTTTTATGGTAATTAACGTTAAAATACCCATTTGAATAATCAACATACGAATATTTCTTAAATTAAAATTAGGGCTACCTAGATGTGGCAAGATTATATTTGCAAAAATTAGTCGGAGCTTGAACTTTTTTCTTAAGGCTAAGCCTTTGCTGAACAATGTTTCTCAATATTTAATATTTTTATAAGTGAACAAATAATGTATCAAGTTTAACACACAATCTGCATATCAAGTACTCCAGACTTAAACCGCGTTGATAGGTTAAAAATCTGCAAAATCCTACAATGATCTATGTTCTGCATGTATAATAATAACCGTAAGGATTGATTACACATTACACAATATTTATTCACAATATTTATTCAGGTCGTATTGTTTTGAATTCAGATGAAATATAGTTACGAAATAATTTCAAAGAAAGTAAGATCTATAAAAGCAGCTACTTTCATCAAGCAAAACACTGAGTCATATATTATTATTCTCCTCATGCAAAATCATACCTAGCCGGAAACAATGGTAGAGAAACCAAGATTTTGCAATAGAAAATACTCATAACATTGAAAAGACTGTAATAACTTTACTTTTTCACCACTGACAAAGTAACAATCAATAAATCTAGATCAAGACCGTGGAAACTTGGAAAAAAACCTCGGAAGTGGAGGCTTAGACAATATGGAAGAAGTGAAAATGAAGAGATTTCATTGGACAATGTGGCTTCTTGGTAGGAAATTGAAAGATAACAATTTTCAGTGGTTAATGATGATGAAGTGAGGGGGATGAGAAATGTGTAATTTTTAGAAGTAACGATTATTTTAATAGTTGATTCCACTCTGAAGCACAAAGTTTTTTTATAGTGCAAACTACAACAATCACCAAAATATGTTAATGATGTACTAATACATAAGTTTAGATATAAATAAATACTTTTGATCAACCGAAATCTGTTAAATCAGATTTTGCAATGATATTTAGTCTAATTTAATAATTGTAAATTAATTAGTTCACATGTTTTGGTACTGTTTTAATACTTAAATGGAGTTATCGATTTTTTTTTTCGTTGAATAGTGCAATAATGAGAAGGATCAGAAAAAAATATCTGTAACAATTTATTATATTTTAACGCCTAGAGCTATTAACTATTACCACCAAAACTTTGTTTTTTTTTCTTCTTCCATGTGTCATTATTTCTACAAAATAACACAAAATCTGGGTTGATTGGGATATAAGTCCAAAACCTTGTGAATACTTCAAAACAACGACTAAAAATGATTGTGTATCCCATCCCTCTGGGCACGAATCCTTTTTGCCCTTGAACGGTTTTTCTAAATTCTCGCAGATCATAATCACACATTGTGTATAATACCTTGTATGTTTTTCCAGAAACTCCACTTGAAGAAGTGACTGACGTTCTCTACGACAAAGGCATCAAATTCCTCGTTACCCATGATATTGACCTCAAGCTGCCCGAAGTCTTCTTCCACGGAGCTACCTTGAAAGTTTCACCACGAGCATTGACAAAGACCGGAGCCCTGGTGCATATAGCTTTGGAGCCAAAAGTTGAGGAATTTGGACAAGGAAGGATATTCTTTCATAAGATTAGTGAGTATAACTTTGCTTAGATATACACTAAAATGATACCAACCTTTCAAATGATACACGCTGTACTTCCGAAAGGGTAGCCATAGATAAATTATTTCCATCCGGCACAAAACTTTTCCACTGCTTCTGGTTCAATAAAATATTGTTCAATAAAAGTATAAAATTATTTTGATGATTGAAAATTATTTTAAATTAAAATACATACTGTAAAATTATTAGTCCCATAAATATTAGCAGATTTGATAGGACTACCCAAAAACTATACTAACGCAGATGAAGTCGTGGGCAAAAGCTGGTATTAATATAATTTTGTGAATGATTTACTCCTAGTTTCTTATTTGAGAAAGTTTTGTTAAGCGTTACTGAAACCACAAATGAGCTAATCACAGCGGTGCATTTATAGGTAAGCGCTGCTTAACCCTTAAATGCATTGTGTTGCCAATTGGCAACATACCAGTATTAATTACATAAATCAATATTTTAAATGATAACTCAAAATAATTGGTATTAGTATGTCTAAGAGAGATGGAGCAATAATAATGTTTAATGCATTTGATTCAAACTTTATTTCTTGATTTTATATGATTTTTTGAAACTTCAATATTAGATTTGGATTATTATTTTGTAACGATGTCGTAACGAGACCTTTTGGAAAAAAACGTAAAATATTTTATTTTTTCTGGAATTTTAAAAGTTTATTCAGGTATGACCTTAGATCCAAAAAAAAAATTAAAAAGTAAAAAAATAATTTAAGTATATATTTAACTTAATTTGAAAAAAATTTTTTTTTTACTTTGCTTAGAAGATATACCCTAAATATATCAAAATATTTTTTTTATTATTTGTTCCTTTACATTTGAGTATTTTGCTAGCATATATTTCAGTTTCATGCATAAAGAAAAAATCATGAATTTAAGGGGTAACTTGAAATTTTCAAATGGGAAATCATAGGTTAATCTGTGAATATGTAAGCTGCAGATAGTAAATGTATATTTTTTCTAATTTCAGAAAAATACGTCAGGAGAAAGCTTGTGATGGCGGCGATAGCTATCGTCCTGGTCGTGAAACTTATTGCTCTAAAGCTGCTGTTCGTTCTGCCAGTGATCTTTGGAGTGACGACGGCAAAGAAGATTTTCCTCAAGCTAGTTCTGTTCCTTTTCCCAGCTTTGAGCCATATCTTCAAGCTCTGCTCGTGGTACCATCAGAACTATCACACGACGAAGTTCCATCATCATCATCATCTGATCACTCATCATCATCATAAGGTAATTAAACATGATTTTCTAAGTTTTTTTAACCCAAAGAGTTTCAGGTTACTTAAAGTCATAAAGCTGATTGAGCTCAATTACTTATCAGACTATATAACAAACTGTGAAAGCGTAGTTAAAGTGTGAAATTTTAAATAGCATTCTAAATGCATGAGTTTCACATTTATTAGATAAGTATTCATGGAGTTTCTTTCATATAAATCATGATAGAAGCGTTTTTGTTAATTAGAAAAGTCTATATTGATTATGTGATAACTTGTTGTCAACGCGTAGTTGTTTATGTTGTACTTTCTGAATTTAGCTTATTAATTACAAATAAAAATAAGTACAAGTATATCTTAGCTCACTTGTAACATTTCAACAAGTTATGCTAAGAAATGGGACACTGGAACTCTTCTTCTTCTTTGTCCTCGCCTCATCCTGTTACGCGATTGATTTCTGTTGAACACTTGGTGTTCGCTAACGTTCATATTTTTCATGTCCTTTTGGGTAGTCGTTAACCAGGTAGCTTTTGGTCTACCGGGTCCTCTTTTTTCAGTAGCCTTGGAAAGGCATTTTTTCACGACATGATCTTCTGGCCTTCGCATTACGTGGCCATACCATCTTAACCGCGACTCTATCAATTTTTCCTGCACTGGCCTCACCTTGAAACTGCCTCTCACATGCACGTTGCGTACTTTGTCTTTTAGCGTGACTCCCCCAGACTAGCGTAACATGCGCATCTCTGCGGTGTGAATCTTCTGCACATTTGTGTCTTTACTGGAACTGACTGACGATATCGGCAGGTTTCTCTCATCTAAATCTAAAAAGCAAACCTTAACAATAGGCTCAAATGTACAGCTGCAGCCTTCGAAAATATTTACTTAGTAAATCTTTTTTTAATCATGTAAGCAAAAAGTACGTAATAGTTTTGGTCGGATTCAGTATTTAGCCTCGCCAAATACACTCTACCCGAAAATCAAATACGTAACCAAAAAATATTTTCGTTCGGAAACGCGGCTTGGTGAGAACGAATTTCGAGAACAAGAAATAGTTTTGTTCGGGCTCAATAGCAGCCTCGCCAAAGAGCAGAGGATAATTTCAGAAAATAAAAAAAAAAGTTTCGTTTTGAAACGCGGCTCAGCCTTCGGCTGGATGTACTTTGCTAAGGATTCAAATAGGTTATAAACATTACTTCAGAAATGCCGTCTCGGCCTTTGGCGTCACCAAAGAATTTATCAGTAGATTAAATAAGAAATCTAGAAATCATTTCATTCGGAAACGTCGCTTTGCTTTCGGCCTTGCCGGATTTTACTAGTACAAATACTTTACTAGATTCAAATTAGTAATAAAAATAACTTCAAAAATGCGGCTCAGCCTTTGCCGTCACCAAATAATTTACCAGTGGAATAAATAAGAAATCAAAAAATTATTTCATTCGGAAACGCAGCTCTGCCTTCAGCCTCACCAAAGACGCTTTACTTTGGGATCAACTAATCATGAGAACCAAAAACACTTCAAACAAGAGTCAGGTGAAAAACGTACTACAGGTACACAGGTATTGGTCCAAAAAATATTGAAAGAGTCGATACAACTACACAAACACTAAATCAACGAGAGCGACGCTGCGGGCAAAAGCTACTTTAATAGAAATTGCATAATTATATATAGTTATATCCGCTATCTTAGTTACATTAACGAATCAATTGGTCTTAACCAAAGTTAGGAAAAAAATTTTTTATTGAATTGCATTGCAAAAGCTTTTATCATTTTGTTTTCATACGCCCTATAAGTATTATTGCAGTGTACATATATGATCGTGTCTTATAGGCTTCCACTGACTGGTTGCTCAAGCATTTCTTCCTTAAATTTACATTCCGCTGGTCCCATATGAGAGTGGAGTCATACTATTCACAGCTCTGTCTCCTAAATTCCAGCCACCTCACGGACACCCAGCTCCAGTATACGGCCCTCCAACCTCGCATCCTCACAGCTCCGTGGTTGTCCACCCACAGCCGCATCATTCGGGACCCGCCTTTGAGCACTACCCTCAGGACTGGGAACTCTCTGGACCTGGACTCGGCAGCGAGTATATACTCTTTTATATTATTTTTTTAGTTTTTATCCATATAAATAAAATGTATTCACAGAAGTAACGACGCAGTTACAAAAGTACAGTAGCTTCCTAGCTTAGCTAGCTTAGTCGGAGATTGAAAGTAACCGATATAGCCTGCAGAATCAGTAAGTTGAAGTGGCAGTGGGCAGGCCATATTTGTCGCCGACATGATGGCCGTTGGGGCCGAAACGCTTCATAAAGGAGACCTCGTACAGCAAAGCGTAGTGTAGGCCGACCTCGTGCCCGCTGGACCGACGACCTGAAGGACGTTGTGGATAGCGGCTGGATGAGGAGGACGGAGGACCGACATGAGTGTCGAAATTTGGGAAAGGCCTATGTCCTGCAATGGACGAACACGGGCTGATGGACGTATAGATGGACTAGCTTCCACCCTAATTTATGTAAAAGTTTAGTGAGAGCTAAGCTCAACCCGAATAAGTTACATAGGTGTCTAAAAAATAAAACTCTTTTAATAGAAGTAGCACCAGTTAATTATATAAGTAAGAGTGTAATAAATATAATACATATAGAATAGAATAGAATATAATTTATTACGTAAAAAGGGGATACAAGAGACTTATAAAAACACAGAGCTTAAAATCTAAGATGTACATGTAGTATAAACAACAAATGTTTGCTGTTATCCTAAATAGGGTTTTACGCCTGTAGAATTTTCATGGAAAAACACAATGGGGTAAAAAACATTATAAAAGGACGGGTTATTGGCTTAACATATAAAACTGTATCAATCATGTTATCAATAATATATTTAAACTTAATTTTAATTTATTTTAGAATATGGCTTGTGCAGCATCGGGCGACGGATGCTTTCGTTCATCATGTCAGATAAATTAAATTTCCAGATCATTATAACATTGACCTATTCCTTATCAAACGGTTGTATTTACCTATATAGTTTAACAGATTAATAGATAGATAGGTAACCTCTTTATTCCAATTTCACAGAATTACACACAACTAAGAAATAATTAACACATTACATCATAAAAATTATCAAAAATAACAAAACAATACACAAATAAAACCTTATACTCGTACTATGTAAGTGATGTGGTAGTGGAAAGGGTCCTCAGCTCAGCATATTGCAGAGGCAAGCCACTGCGGTGATTTTCAGTTGAGGTCCATTTCAACAACCGATCCAATAAAAAAACAAACAAAAAAATAAAAAAATAACAATTGGTACAAAAGGAGCTATTAAAGATAGCAGATTTATTTATAAATAAATAACGCGTGGCTCAAAAGTAATGACATAACTTGAGCTGGCTGCCATTTTCTTATAAATTAAAAAAAAGATCTCTGTTTTCACAAAAAGTTTATTTGGAAGTGTAAAATTGATTAAATTAGTTTGAAAAAATTATATCGCTCAAATGGCCACCTCCCGAGTTAGCATCTGCTTGTAACGCTTACCGGTTACGGTTACGGTGGTGCCATTGGCGTCTTGAAAAAAATAAGGGTCAACCACTTTTTCACAATACACAATACAATTTATTACACATGTTCTACAAGATAATCCCAAAAATGGAAACAGACTCAGTGATGTGCCATCTGAAACAATTTTCCGATGACGCTGATTTTCAGCTATTCCCGTGGTACTAATGGTTTTCATATTTGTCATCTTTTTTGTATCATCATACATAATGCATAAACAAGAAGCATTGGGTGTAATAAGGGCGTATCTCAGAAAAGTTGACTTTGAGATATTCACGTTTTAAGTTTCTACATGTGTGTAATTTTGTAACGGGAGTTGCTAGAGTGCTGTTTTTTTTAGTGCATTACTAGGTTATTAAGGAATATCCAAGAAGTTTTGGTTTGGTTTAAATATCACTAGGAAAAAACATAATAATTTTTGTACATACCCATGTCACACGCCCTTGTTGCACCCAATTGTAAAATATTCAGGGCGTCCTATTTTATTTGGAAAGAAAACAGTTTTTAATTTAAAAATCAACTTTAATGTTGCAATTTAAAAATCAACTTTAATGTTCCAATTTAACAATCAAATTAAATGTCCCACAGTAATTATATATTTTTAATGAAGCCTTAAAACTATTGATATAATTAATAAATAAAATCACCAGAAGTACTGGAAGACATCTTCACTCCAAAACTAGTCAAAATAAAATAATAGGTTGTTACCCGTTTGGTGCAACAAAGGCGTGCAACCTGCGGTCACATTCAGACGCACGGAGTCATCTATTATTATTCAATCAAAATGAGTTTTTGACACATAAAACTATATAGAGCTGCGGTTCTTTTGGTGTGATAATATTAAAAAGGGCGTAAGAGCCCGAACGCCCTTGTTGCACCCAATGCTTCTGTACACGCAGATAGCGCTCATCTATAACCAGCTTTTTTTATAAGTTACTAAGTCGTAACTGAACACAATTTAATTTAACTATTTATAATAAGTAAGCTAATTTTAATTACAGTTACCAACAATATCAGCTTAAAAACATTATCGAATTTCTTTTCTTGCTTTCTTAAATGTAAGTTTAAACGTGTTGTCTGTTATAAGCTTATAAGTTTATTTCTTATTCCATCCATCCATCCATCAGCCTATTTCATCCACTGCTGGATATAGGCCTTTCCAGGATTTCGCCACTCTTGGTGGTCCTCCTGGAAGAAAAAAATGCCCATACTCACACACGCTAGGCAGGCGGGTTGGTGAGCGCGGTGCCGAAACCCTTGCACCAGTGACGCCGCTGCCCGTCACCAGTCTGTTTTATATAAGCCCCGGCAATTGGGGATGGATAAACCGCCATCCATCGGTCCCAGGCAATGGTGGGCCGCCTGGTTTTGCCTGAGAGCTGTTCTCTTACTCTCCCCCGAATAACTTCGGGAGGATTTGCGAGTAAGATGGTGGTACCTCCACAGTCGAGCCCGGCATCAGCTCTACCATCTATAAAAATTATATATTTAATAATAATTTTATTAATTCTAATATATTTCTTATTAGTGGGGGAAAATGATTCCAAATTTTTGCACTTTTGTTAGTGAAACATCTTTTAAAACCAGCAAGCCTATGTTTAGGGATACACAATAAGTTGAGATCCTTAGATCTCGTATAGATGCAATTAGCAGCTATTCTAAATTTAAGTTTATCAAAAAGATACTTTGGACTCTTGTCCCAAACTACTTTATAAGTGATGGAAGCTAAATGTAGCTCCCTTCTAGCTTCCATGTTCAGGAGATCATGTTCACTGAGATATGGAGTGACGTGTGCGCGCTTCGGTATTATATAGCAGAAACGCGCACACGCATTCTGCACTCTCTGAATAGCCTTCGCTGTTTTTTGACATATCCTAGGGCCGTACACTGCACTACAATAGTTGAAGGATGACAGAATTAGAAGTTCGACTAAAATTTCTTTTACATCTACAGTTAAGTAATCTCTGATCCCATAAAGAACTTTTAACTTAAAGAATGCGTTTCTAATTTTTTAATGCAGGTGAGATTGAAACTTTAGTTCTTCATCGAAAATTACACCAAGATTCCTGGCTTCCTTTACAAATGGAAGTTTTTGTTTATCTATTGTTATATTAGGATCTTGGTCTAAGACATACTTTATTTGGTGACTAGTCCCCATTACTATACATTTAGTTTTCACTGCAAATGCCGCACCAAACGGTCACTTTGAGGGGATGCAATGGCTCTTCATGCATTTCATGTGGATTCTTCTCTTCTCTCGTGCCAGATGTTTTGTGAGCAACAATTCAAAATGACGCAATTATGCCTCAACGAAAGGTGGCAATTTGAACGATATAATTTTTTCCAATTAATGTCATCAATTTTACACTTCCAAATGAACTTTTTATGAAAACAGAGCTCTTTTTTTTCATTTATAAAATTATAACAAAATGGCAGCCAATTCAAATCATGACATTACTTTTAAAAATAAATAAATAAGAATAATAATCTAGTATTATATGAACATGTTATAAAAAACTAGTAGCAACGTTTCCCTATTATTATTTTTGGGCTCATTTATTTGTTGAAAAATACAAAAATATGTTTGTTTTACTTCACAGTTTTTAATTGATTTGTTTGGCTGTTCAGGTCTACGACATACTCGTAACTCGTTGGTTCAGGTTCAAAAATCCGAGTTTTATGCCTTACTAGCTTTTCCCCGCGGTTCGGCCCGCGTGTTATTCAGTTTAACGACATGATTTTTTCCGGGATAAAAAGTAGCCTATGTGTTAAGTTAGGGTTTAAGCTATATCCACTCTAAATTTCATCTAAATACGTCCAGCCGTTTCAGCGTGAAAGATTAACAAACATACACACACACACAAACTTTCACATTTATAATATTAGTGTGATTTTAAACCGATTGTAGACGTAACCATCCTCTTTTAAATATGTACGCATCTATCCCCCCTTTATTATTCTACATACATACATAAACTTACGCCTTTCTCCGAGAAAGGTAGGCCGAGATTACAGATTTCCATCTGCTGCGATCCTGACACGCCTCTTTTTCAATCCTAATATTAAATAAAGGGGAATATTTTATTGCATATCACAAATACATTCTAACTGCACACTAAATTAAATTGAGCGCAGAAGTGAGCCTGTAAGTTAGGTTAGAAGGTTAGGAAACGGCGAGTCGCGGAACGTAGTGAATCATCCGCCATATTTATAACCATCATGTTTTTTTGGCTCTTAGATTTTTGCCCCCTTAAATTTATTTACTCTGACTTTTTAATGTGGAGTTAGCATTTTTTATGTGCTGTTTTCTGGTCACTGTAGCCAGCATTTTTAGTAATTTCTGGTGTGTGATGAAATACAACCCTTAAATAAACATATTTTTATAACTAGTAAATGGTTTTTACTCAAGGTAATTTAGTGAATTTACAATAATAAACACAATTTGAGGCTATATTTCGACCCTTTCAATAGGGTCGTCATCAGGCGAATATAAAATATAATGTAATTAATGAGTTAAACATATAAAAGTTTTACATATAAAAGTAAAAACCTTTTTATTATTACTCTTTATTATTCATGCATCTATACAAATTGTGTGCTCCACAACTTTGTAGCTGAGACATGACCTTCTTAGACTGGTTTACTGACTGACCTACATAATCACTTTGTCATCAATTTCATTTCATTATTTAAATTTTTTGTTTTTAGTTTTCTTTAAGTATGTGTTTCTTAAAAAGTTTAAAATTTTTAGTTAAATTTTTAATTTTTCATTTAAAACTGTATAATTTTATATATATTTCTTTAAATTAGATTTTATTAGGTCGCTTTGAGGGCATTAAGTTTCCTAGAGACATGCTGTGTTTGCCTATAATTGGGAATACACTCGTACATGTTGTGTTTGTCTTATCTATATACTTTTGTAAGTGTAATTTCTGTTGGCAGACCAATAAAAATAAATAAATATTAGCAATCGTAATTTAAGGTCGCTCTTTTGCTTGCAGGTACCTCGCATCAGATATTCACCGGAATGCGATAGCCAACTTCAAGCCACATGTAAACGACGTCAATGATATCAATGCTTGGGGTCTTGGATTACCACCAGGTTATAAGTCTATCTATTTTCTAAATAACCTTTTCCCTTAGTTGGTTTATAGTTATATCTTCCTAGTACATCATGTACATCGTACATTACAATAATTACATTTGATGCTTTCATAAAAAGGTTACAAGCACCTATTCCGCTAGGCTGTTTTTCTTAATAAATATGTTTTTGAAAACAGCCTAGCGCAATTGTACTAACCAATTTTCTAAAATGTCAAAACATTGTCATTACTCAAGGTCCTTCAATGAATTTGGGCGAGGTGAGCAGTTCAAGCAACAACCAGCCCAATGTTGTGAATCCAAACGGTCGTCCGCCGTTTAATTCTGGAAGGTAAGGAACAGAAAATTCCATTCCTCTACGGTCCATTTGAGATACTTTTATCATGGTGACTATTATGCATAAAATATAACGTAACGAACCATCATTTCTAGCACATAAAATCTCTGGCAGAGCTAAAATGTATATAAATGAATACTTATTATTAACAATATTATGTAACTTTGCAATCGTTTATGTTTGCCTTACAAATGTTTTTTTATTTAAATTTCAGGCCCCTTGGACCACCAGTTAATCCATACAACAGAAACAAGAAAGTAACACCTAAAGATCCTGAAAAAGAAGCACTGGTAAGATTTATTTAGACCACTACGAAATGTCACATTTAACACATCCTAAGTCTGAGCAATACGAGAGATTTTATTTATCTATCAACTTATTTATTTTTTGTATTATATAATATTACAACTTTTTTATTTTTTGTTTGTGTAAGTATATAATTTTATTGTAGTTTTATTATATTTAAAACACAGTTACTAAAAAATACAACAATTAACGAAATATTTCGACTCCTTCAGTGGAGTCGTCATCAGTCAAATAAAATAAAATTAAATAAATGACATAAGAGTATAGAAGAGTTGAAAGGTGAAGTCTGTACAAGTTGAAAGAGGAAAACAGAAACTTTTTGGAGATACTAGATAATACTACTTGTAGATGATGATGACGATGATAATTACGATTGATGAGGATGATGAGGAGGATGATGATGATGATGATGATGATGATGATGGCGATGCTGATGATGATGATTATGATGATGATGATGATGATGATGATGATGATGATGATGATGATGATGATGATTATGATTATGATGATGATGATGATGGTGGTAGTGATAATGATGATGACGGCGGTGATGACAATATTTATATTTAGTAGTCAGTATTTCGTTATTTAATAGTGAGTCACGTCATGTCTGTCAGTTAGTGCTGTCTGTTAAGTCCTGGTCCATAGTGAGCATTTTATTCAATTTAAGTAAGCCTAACTTTCAAATATTTCCATTGTACATCCCCGTATTATATTAATTATGATTTGTCTTCTTCTATTGTTTTTAAAGATTAATATGAAATTGTAAAAAGTGTATTTTATGTACCTATTTTACAAAATAAATTATTTGAATTTGAAATATTGCTATCAAACTTGAGAAGCTTAATATAAGTTGCTGAAATGTCTGACACACACATGCTGTCAAATTAAATGATGGCAGGAACACAGAATAGTATTTTTTTTTTATATAAACCTTTTTTTATTTTGTTTTCCGCTACGCCTCTAGTCGAAGTCTATTGTCGAAAATGTTCTGGATATGAAGTCACTAAAACCTCCTAGAAAGCCTTGAAACCAAATCGCAAAAGATTGAGTTCAATATTTTATCCCAGATCAGAGCAGCTGCTTTAGCAGCTCGTGCGCCCCCATCTCCCGTGAGAGATGAAGTGCTGCGAGTTTCAAACGCGAGACTTACCGAGAACAACCGAATACAGACCGAAGCTGAACTCATTAGACAACAGAAGGAGATACTGGCTGCGCAGGACCCGGTAAGAAACATACCATGACTATACTGAGTTGGGTTGGAGTTTCATTTGGGTTGGAGTTGAGTCACTTGATATGAGTGAAAAAGATGATAAATTAGACAAATTACAGAATTGCGCTCTCCTCGTGTTTCTCTCATTTGGAGGACCTATTTCCCAAGACGGAATTGCATCAAGGAAAATTAAATATATTGTTTGTGAAACTGTTGTAGAGAAAATAAATACTTTTCTATCGAGTTTCTGCACGTGTCTTCAACGCAGTAGCACTATTACATAGCGTCCCTCGCCATGGATATCCCCTCTTCAAAGATCAGAAAGCACGAATTAAAATAAATTCATACGTCGAATAATAAATAAGACTTTCTTTGCTTCCCAGGATACAATAGCAGCGGAGAAGTTCTACGGGCCATTACTGGACCGAGTGGATAAGATCCTATATCCTATGGGAGCGAACGATATCGGATGTAGAGAGAGAGCCGTATGCGCTCTATATAAGGACCCCTTCGCGCACACACCGTACAGTAATCTCGTATCTAATGAACTTAGCAAGTGAGTAAAATATTGAATCAACAAAACCTCCTCATCACAGAAAAAGTTGATTTAATTTTATCGAAGTCCTTATAGCCGTTTTCTAGGACCCGATTAAAAAGTACATGTATATATGTTGCAACGCACTACTTTTTGCAACCGTTTTTCTGAGATGCAACCGTTTAACATAGTTGGATAAAATAGTTGTAAAATTAACCTAGTTTTTTGACGACACGTCCTCAGGGCTGAGTACAGCAGCAGCGCAGTGTGGCCACCGCCTCTCTATCAGATTTCATACATGACTCCCTAATTACACACCATTACATTACATTTCATTTTGATTCTACATAATAGTTTAATTCTGAATAATTTTGCTTTATATTTGAGATAAAGGTACATACAGCTTCCAGTCATCATTATCACTAAAAAGTACTCAGAACAGAAGTCCATTAATCTTCTTATATCTCCATTACAATGAAGATTAGATTAGTTTACTTAAAACTAGTCTGTGTCGCTGAAAAAACAGTCTCATTTCGTTGCGGAAAAGAACTATTTGCCTTCCGCCTGGGTTTGTGCCTGATATTCTTTTCTTGAAGTACCCAATTATACTTTTTGGTCCTTATATCTTCGTACTGGAACAAAAGTAGGAATGTTAATATATTTGAATTCATCAACATTATCATCATCATCATAATCATCATCAAGATTCTCAATAGTCCTAGCCTCCCATACCGCAATCCAATACCAAGGCCCATTTTGTAGGCATGCTATTATGAGAGAGTGTGACCTATTTACCTCACTGGGAAACTGGGTTTTTAACAGCAGAGGCAGATTTTTGAATTGTTTGCACCAAACGCTTGGCTGTGTCTTTCAAAGAACAAATAATTTGTCTGAGGTGTATTTTACTCTAGATGTTAGAGTGTTCTACTAATCGGTGAGGTTGGCTTTTGGGGTGACGAGGTTCCCATGCTACTTTCTCTCTTAAAAAAACTTCCTTTCATTTTAAAATATGTTTTATCGTTTACAGGGACTCTAGCGAGCTACTTCCCCCAGCTGAGAGCAAAGTGGCCGTTTTATACTACCGCTACGTGCAAGCTGCCAGGGATGGACAAGAAGGCAATGACTGCACCACTTTATATCCTAACTGTGACATGACTTTCAAGAAATAATTATAGACTCCGAACAATTGTATTTAGTTCATAGAGAATTTGTGGATTACGAACAGCCAAACACGTACCTTTATAAGGTATATTAATACCAACTTTTGCTTTACATCTCTTAGGGTACTTTTTTTCTATCTTTTAAAGTACATCTCGAGCTAGTAATGTTATAAGTACTTTTTATCCCTGGTAACTTACTCTACCCCGTGTAAACTAGGCTAAATAAGTACACTCGTCTACTTATCCAACCGTTTATTTGTAAGCGATTTACTAATCTAGCTAGATATACCTATACACAATACAAAATGTAAATATCCGCGACTTTGCCTTGCATGTTGAGTTTGTGTAATTCGGATTTGAATCTCGGGAATTTTCGATCATAAATATGTACAGTCAGCTGCAGCTCAAGCTTAATATTTGTAAACGATTTTAATGGCTGTGATGTCGCAATAAGGCACATATACCCAAAATTTGCAATTCGACGTGTTACGGTGCGAAATATCGATACAACATTTAAATAACATCTATATCGGGGCGCATTGCAAAGTGGCTGTTACGACGTTCGCTGTGTCTCCGGATAGCATAAAATAAAAGAAAATAATACTTTTTACGTAGATACGATGGACAGAAAAATATATGTATCATCTATTTTGCTAAGCAATGTTACTTAAATTTTAAAATAAGAACTATAAAAATTCGCCTGATTTTTATATTTTCAGAGTTAACCCAATTTATATTCCAGAATAAGCATGATTTTGCCTAACAAATTAATAATGGTTTCACAAATCCTAGATCAAAATGCAAATAAACATCATAGTTTAATTAGTAACATGTATTTTTTTTCATAATTTTTGTTTGTACCGCTTATTTAACACATTCTCAGAGGAAGCTATTTCAATAAACGCTTAGAATGTCCCTATTAAGAACTGCCAATAGGTAGCCTGTCATGCTGGCGTCCGTACATAGGCGACATCCCATGTTCAGATTCGTGTGCTGGTTGCAACTTACAAACCTTTTTGAAATTTTACTTCAGAAGAAATTCATTCAGCAGCTGGCATCTGAGGCGGCGAATGAAAAACGTGTTTTTTTCATTTGTTGGTCTGAAGCTATTGAATTACAGAAAATTTGTTTCTTACATATTATTTATTGTACCTAAATACACTAGTATTGTATAAACCATGCGCGCAGTCTTTTAATTGTTCTAAATTAAATTAACTTTGTATCACATTGCATTTGTATATTTTTATGAAGAGCTGGAATATTATGAAATGTCATAGATAGTAATTTTATTACAGCTAAAGAAGCATGTGGGGTAAGGGCTAGGCTGTTTGCAACTCATGTGGATTTACCTGATGACTTTAATTTATATCGTCGAATTTAGACTGGAGACTTTGTTCTAAAAATGGCTATCGCTTTTTTTATTTTTTTTATTTGTACGTCTTGTTTTATCGTTTTCGCCCCATATTGGTTTAGTGTGGAGACCAAACTAAAATTTTGTAAGTTTTCAAAGATTTCAGATCTTGTCACTTACCAAGCCTCCAGTACAAATTTAACTGTTAAGGTATCATCTGTATGAAGCAAAGTGACCGTAAATTAAAATTGGCAAACAAAGTATATATATGGTGGATGTATCGTGGAATTGATCATTTCATGATCTGATCGGAAATATCGTTAAGTATGAAATTTTGAACAGACTTTCAACAAAAGTTCAAAAATAGATGAGACGACGAACGAAGCGAGGAGGAGCGTTTATTATATAGGTGTCTTGTGATCGTACGGAAGCGAAGCGACTCCTTTAGTTTTTACAGATTTCATGACATGTGGGCAGATCATGTTAATGATAAATTCTACGATATGTACATATATTAGGAGAGGAGGAAAAACTAAAAGTAGTTGTATAAAACGTACACGTATCATCTTTGGTACATAATAATCCTGAGTAAAAAGCAAGATGAAAGCTAAGATTCATGTCTTGAATCTTATGTCATAAAATGTAAAACTTCAACTTACGTATGTATGTAACTACATATATTTTCGATATATTTTTAATTTAAATATTTGATAAGTGGTCGCGTATACAGCTACGTCCAAAAGCTATCGTTTTTAGCAAACTTTATAACTTAGTCTCTACATGTTGATTTATTTACATTAGAACTATATGGAGACTTTCTTAGATTCGATTCATTTTGATAAAACAATTATTATAATTATACTTTTTCGGATCAATTCAACCAGCTTTTATTGCAGGGTTTAATTAAAAAGTCATTTTTAATTTCTTCGCTTTAAATATATTTTTGTATCCAAACAAAATATTTTCCCTTGAAAAAGCAAGTAAATTATTAATGAATCACTTTAAGATATTCTCAAGATTATTGTTATTAAGATTATGTTAATATTTTTAAGGTAAATTACAAACCAGTCAGTAGGACATTAGTATTTTCAATATTAACACATGTAAGATTTAATATTATGCCTGTTTATCTCATTTATTTATTTAGGACTGTACTATTTATTTTTACTGTAAGTTTTGTTAAATAAACGAATTTTTATACATTTGATATTTTTTCACTAGACTTTGCCCACGGGTTCGTTCCTGTCATTTTCATTACCATAAAAATATTCAGATTTTCCGGAAACTTGCGTACCTTTTGTGTTCGTCGAAACGTGATGTAGCGTGATAAAATACAAAACGTTAATTTCTAAGACTAAGAAACCGTGAAAGAGTGCCGAGATATTTCCAACAATTCAGGGACATATATTATGTTCAATTGTCAGAAAGTCCAGGTGTCATAATGTCCATTGTCAAAAAACCACTTTGATTTTAATCTGAAAAGTCATCCACGTTATATCGTTACCGCAATACACAAATGAGGTTTTATGCTTGTTCAAAGCTAAAGTAATTCTCGTATCTTGTCTTCTCATTCTAGAACATGTGTGTCCGTTTCGTTGCAGATATTTTAAGAAAACGGCTAATTGGAGACACACGATTTTTGGGAGGGGGGGGGGTTCTTGTGTATGTATAGTTGTATCCTCAGGCTGAAGACCTGAGAGAAATCTATTTCCTTTCCCACAGTCGAGAAAAAAGTATCCTACTTTTTGTATCGTATAGAATACTTTTTGCTCGACTACGGTAAAGGAAAAACCGGTTATGATTTTTTCATTTTTCAATTTTTTTTGCAATTGGTCATAGTGACACTTGGATAATGGGACATAGTGGCATTATAAAATTCGGACTTTTGAACAATTGGACATTGTGAAAACTGGACTATCCGACAATGGGGCATTATAACATTTGGACTTTTTAACAATAGACATTATGACACCTGGACTTTCTGACAATTGGACATATATGCCCCTGTATTTAATCTCAACGCACTGATGTAATAATAATTATTAATATCGCAGAAACTGTGAAAAGTTGAGTATTCTCCTAACGAATACAGCTTATTCGTCTTCGGCGAGCTTGAATCCCTCGCTGCACTCGGAATGCTAGTTGCGCTAGGAAGTTGACTCTAGAATCCTTCGCTATGTTTGGGATTCAATCTGTGCCCGTGAAGATTATGCTGGGATTTTTATTACGTTTCATTGGTCTACCTCTCTATTAAAATAATAAATAATATTAGTTAAGACTACACTACACAATACGGGTACGGAATTCTAAAAAGATGATACATAACAACTAGTTATAGATGTCGTAGCTATATTAGGATGACACAAAACAAGGCCAAATGGTAGTGCCTAGTAAACATTTTAGAATATGTCCAACAATTTGATCAAATTAGAAACCTGTATGTATTACCGTTCTTATGATAGAGCTGAAACAAATAAAGTAAAAAAATGCAACTTTTCAATTTTTCTTGTATGCTGATAGGTTTTTTTTTGTTTTATTACTAGCCGAGGGAAAGGTCGTTGTGACAGACGGACGGAAAGAGAGACCTTTAGGTTATACCGTTAGGCCCTTTGGGTACAAAACCCTAAAAAAGGAAAATAACGTCATATTTTATGTATGAAGTTATTTGGAAAAACGGAAATAAATTAATGTAGTTTTAGGTCTCATGAGAACAAAAGAAACGGTATCTCAGGGATCCACCCTTCTTCTACTTGTACATGAAATTAAATTAAATGATTACTTTATTTCTGCAATTTAGATACATAAATACACTTATCGCACGTTAGGATTTATTAAATAATAAATGATTAAATTTAAAAGAGGAGATACAATATATTATAGTACGTTTTGCATTTGCTTAAATTTAAATAAGTAAATACACGTACATGAACTAAAATAAAGGTATAGGTATTTGATGTATACAATTATGATTATACGATATGATAATAACAATAGCTACCCATATACTAAATACTAATAGTATTAATAATAGTTAGGCATGTATTTATATGTAACGTATTAGTCTAATACGTTACATATATAAATATATGCCTAACTCCACTCATTCGATTATGGTTGTTATCATGTCTTTTTCTTTCGATCATCATTATATAAGGTATATAAAACAGTGTTTCAGTAAAGAGATAGAAGGTACAGAACAAGAGAAAGTCAGATAATCAGGCCAAAAGTTGAGTTAAATAATATGAAAAACACGGGTGACCCACGAGCTGGCTGGCACATGCCTCGGCCAGCGAATAAGCTTAGCAATTCAACGCGGGAATATCGCCAGCATACTGGGCACCTTGCCGCGGAGCAGCGATTTGCATGAGGTTTTTTATTTGTAGGTATTTTTATTTATGTGTATATATTCTGTTTCCTTTTATATTTAAGTAGGTATTAGGATTATTTAGTTTTCACTTTTTATTTAATGAAGCTGCACAACATGTTTTATATTAAAGAATAGATTAAAACTTTTTAAAAACGTGAAACAGAACGAAATTAATAGATTTTCTCTTTATCCTCCTGTTCTATTACTCCTATCATCTCTTACAGTCGGAATAAATATTATATAATGTATCTATCTATAAAATATAATTTAAAAAAAAATAAGTTCCTACATATGTACATACATGCATTCAATAGGCGATAATCCCATTATAGTGTTCTAGCTCCGTATAACGAGTCGCCCAGGGGAGGAGGTTATCTAACTTGCACTCCACTTAAAAACGTAAAGCTAGGACCTGCGGGCCTATTACCTATAATATATATATTTTGTTTATTGATTAAAATTTTGGGACCTAGTGGTAACTAAATTTTGCAGTAGTTCTAGAGAAAAATCATTACCTACTGGGAAAAGCAGAATATTTTTAGCGTTATTTCGCAGTTGTTATGTATGAACGAAACAGGCCAAAGCACATCACGGATGGAAGACAAGGGGAAACACACTCGTAAATTATAAAAGTATACTCTACCTTTCACAGTTTCTGCGAGACAATAAACTAATACTGCAGCGATGTGTTTAAGGAGGGGTATCCCATTTTGTCTCTTTCAAAATTAATTTTAAACTAAAATTATATTTTTGTAAATAATATATGTCATATTTTGCTCTCAATATTATGGCTATTCGATACACGATTACTACAATTTTGCTCGATCCAATTATATGATATAAATATAATTTCATTTGAGCTATATTAAGTTTTAGACAATAAAAGTTATACTAAAATAAACGTCGTGAAAAACTCATCCCTCTAATTCCAAAATAATACGATAATTAAAAACACCTCGAAACCACGTGTTTTCTGAGCAGCACGCTTTTGCTGAGCAGGATAAACATGTGTAAAATGAAAGCGTTGGAGCAGGACAAATTTCTCTGGATAACCTCGCCTTAAACTCCCTCAAAACGAAGACAATAAATTATGACTGCAGCGAGGTGTTCAAATTTAATCAAGACGAAGACAGCTTTATCCGCGAGGAGTTTTCTACTTTAAACACTTTCTGCGAGACAAAAACTATGAGTGCAGCGAGGTAGTCATTTAGCTTGCTCAAAACGAAGACAACCTTATCCACGATGAGTATACTCTACTTTTCACAGTTTCTGCGAGACAAAGCATTTTTTTTTATCTGAGCATCAAATAGATGCACCGTAGGCTATTTGGCTATCAAGAGAATCAGTTGTCAGTAGAACAGTCTACACTAGTAACACCCTTTTTTCACCGACAATTTCAGCGTTATCAATTTTATTTATTTATTAAACTAATTAATTACAACGGTTGAACCTATCACAGTAATTAATGAACAATATTACAATTCAAATAAAAATATAAAATTAAATATTTAAACACATCTTGATAGATTTACAATATTATTACGTTCTCAATATTGAGCAAACTCTCAATATTTTGCTGCATGGATCATGAAAGATGTCAGAGTCAGACGAATAGTTGAGGACTCAGTTCAGGGCACTGATCTTTCATGCATATGACTCAGTCTTACAATTAGGAACCGCAAGAAGGCGTCGTGTACGAGAGGATCGTGTTCTGGAAACAATTGTTAGGGACATATAATCGGCACAACACTGGTCATGTAACGCGGGACAACCTATAACTCCACGCAATACCTGCGATGGTTAATTAAGTTCCGATGAATTCATTCCCAATGCCCCAAGTAAAAAGACAGTGGGATAAAGCAACATGATTGGAGTTGACCTTGTCGCCGTATTTCAGGCACAAGCGCAAATTTTATGCACATAATTTCCGAAAAGCTTGTTAGTCCATAATCGACCAGCATGATTCGAACCCGGGTAAAGGGTCAAGAGTCTGGCATCCTACCGACTGAACCACCGCTACTGCTACCTTAGCCATATTAAGAAGTAAATGAAATACTCTGTGAAAGCCTTTATACATTTTACCACATGAAACTACTCGATGGACAATTAGCACCAATACAACCTTTTTAATCAGCATAACAAAACGGTACCCCTAAATATGCAAGCGCATGCTAGAATGTCAAAGAATTAATCAACTTTTGCCCTCAATACTACCGCATTGCGGAACAGTCGGTCCATCGAACAGAAAAGATTGAAGAGAAATTTACACCAACATGTGTAAGTATAAGTATTAATATTATAATAAATAATATATAAATATTATAAGTTACCTATAAGTTTGCGTAAAAAATAAACAATTGATAAATTGATGAAAATGGACACTGAAATAAAATTACTTCTGGTCGATTTTGTGCTTTTGTCGTCAAACACGTCTTATCGCTATGGTGTTGGCGATCGTAATGAATGCGTTGTCGTTTTAGGAACATAATATTGTGTTGCACGAATATTAATGAATAGTTTAATAGGGTCAAATAGCGTTTCAGTGAGGAATAGAAAGATAATTACGTACGTATGAAATAAAATAACCTAACCAACTACATACTTTCTGAAATAATCATGGTGCGTAAGTATTTAGTGACAAACTAAATTACCAATAAATAAAGAGTGTCAAAAGTGTTTCCAAATGCGCACATCCACATTTCACGGTTGACTATTACGTCCGTGAAACGTGTCATGGGTGGTGAGTCCTATCGGCTTCCGAAGCACGCAGACCAAACACAGTGACCCTACGAGATTTGAACCGCCGAACCGGACTACTAGTCGAGTACTCAAACCACTACACCAAAGAAGAGGTCCACTATTTAAAAATAATTACCTGTGACTATTATGTCCTGTTGACACGGGTACCAAGTACATGTAACCAGAGATAAATACATTAGCAGCCTAATGTAAACAGTTAAAAAAAGTACTAAAGATAGTCCCTTAGCTGGGAGAGTAGAGTGAATAACGTATGTCGTAAAGTAGTCGGATATATAACTCCCCTAATGTCCAGTTGACATGGGTACAGTAACTGGTAGAGTACCAGAGATAAAACATTACTAGCTTAATGTAAACAGTTACAAAATACTTAATAGCAAAGATAGTAGCTGGGAGAGTAGAGTGGATAACGCATGTTCTAAAGTAGTCGGATATATAACTCCCCTAATATCTTGTTGACACGGGTACAGTAACTGATAGAGTATCAGAGACAAAAACATTACTAGCTTAATGTAAACAGTTACAAAATAGTAGCAAATATAGTAGCTGGGAGAGTAGAGTGGATAACACATGTTCTAAAGTAGTCGGATATATAACTCCCCTAATGTCCAGTTGACATGGGTACAGTAACTGGTAGAGTACCAGAGATAAAAAATCAAAATCAAAATCAAAATATTTATTTTTGCAAAATAGATACATTAAGTATACTTTCTACAAGTCAAAGTTAATTTACACAATATAATATTTCTTTAGAATATAAAAAAAATATATAATAATACGGGAAATAAAATATACACCTGCATTAATAAATGATAGTCGTAAGTTTTTAAATAAATAAATAAATAAAAAATAAATAAAATAGGGGAATCTAGGAATAAAAATATTATATATACATAATACAATGAAGAAATAATAAAAACGGGAAATACATACAAAAAATATTAAGGGTGGGCTACTAAAATGTAATAAAGTTATACACTTGCATAAAATATAGAAATATAGGAATAAAAATATTGTATATACATAATGCCTAACCATAACATACCACTGTATATTGTATATACATAATGCCTAACCATCCGCACCATTCGATTAGTATTAGTAAAACATTACTAGCTTAATGTAAACAGTTACAAAATACTAAGTAGCAAAGATAGTAGCTGGGAGAGTAGAGTGGATAACGCATGTTCTAAAGTAGTCGGATATATAACTCCCCTAATGTCTTGTTGACACGGGTACAGTAACTGATAGAGTATCAGAGACAAAAACATTACTAGCTTAATGTAAACAGTTACAAAATAGTAGCAAATATAGTAGCTGGGAGAGTGGAGTGGATTACACATGTTCTAAAGTAGTCGGATATATAACTCCCCTAAGTTGACACGGGTACAGTAACTGGTAGAGTACCAGAGATAAAAACATTACTAGTTTAATGTAAACAGTTACAAAATTGTACTAAAGATAGTAGCTGGGTGAGATAGTGGATGATGCATGCATGTAGTAAAGTAGTCGGATATAAAATATAACTCCCCTAATGTCCAGTTGACACGGGTACAGTAACAGAGATATAAAAATTACTAGCTTAATGTAAGCAGTTACAAAATTGTACTAAAGATAGTAGCTTGGATATTAAAGTGGATAACGTAATCGACTAAATAGTACGCTAGTTCTTTGTAGCCAAAATAAAAACCTTGCATTAGATATAATAATAAGTACTATTTGTGATCTAAAATAGTTAAAATTTCCAAGATGCAGTAACTAGGATCAGTACATAAGAGTATTATCTCAGGAACACTTTCAATTCACGCAATTTTTTAATGGTTGTATATTCACTGTTGTACACTTACACAACCTTTATAGCCCCGATAAGGATTGTGGAAAGTATGTACATGATAGCTACAAAGATATTATCTTCCTCGCGCAACAAAAAGACATGAAAGAGAAATGTGAAGAATATCCAAATTTGATGAAAAAGAGAGAGAAAGACTCTTACCTCATGGTGTACCGTATTTCTCTTGATCCTTTACGTCCTATGGCATGCATCCTAATTAGGTTGTCCCTAGTTCAAACCCCTGTCACGTTGGTGCACATCCGTCCTTAGCGGCATCTTTCACTTTCTGTTATATGAGCTGAATTTGGTATCAGCTTTGAAATTTTTACCCTACTTCATTCATATGTTGGTGAAGAAATGTTTCCTTAAGCGGGTTGGGGTACCGTTGTTGTGACGGCGAATTTGAGGACTTCAACTACGGCTGGTGACAGCAGAAAGGAGCTAGGCATAATGGTTTAATTTTGCATTTCCCGAAGAAGTCAGCAGAGACTACGAGCTTAGTCTACCAATAATCTGCTACAAGACACGTATCATTTTTGACATCCGGCTTAACAAAAATCTAAACTAATAATAAAGTAGTGAAAAAATCGTGTCTGTACATTGAACATTTTTGCAAAATTTTTAAATAAAATGGTTTATTAGTATTGTACTGAAACCAAAAACTAAATTTTTTGTAATTTTTGTATGTCTGTATGTATGATGAGAACCACTCAACGGAATTGGATGCAGATGTCTGACAATGATTAATATCTAATAAGGATAAACTCAATAAATAAATGGTCAAAAGCAAACGCTTTTATTATATTGATACAATTTAGTCTCTACCGACCGATTAAGCAATTTGTTACGAATATCGCAGTCAGTAGAGGTTTATGTAAATCGATCAGTAATTTAAGAGCCTAGAAATTATGTATTTTTTCTGAAAATAAACCTTCGTTTCTGTTTCGTTTATTTTGTCAAAATTTGTAGTTCTTGTAGAATTACAACTAATATACCTACCAATAATATAGATGTGATGACGATGATGTTAAAAATGTGGAAGATATTATACAGAGAATATTGGAAATCTATGTAGTAATTTAACAGTAGCAGCCTGACAATTACAAAGCAAAGAGGACTCTTGGGCTAAACTAATTATGACAACTTTGCATCAAAAAATATAGTCTGGTTATGAAAAAGAAAGTTATAATTTTTATTTTTATATGAAACATACGCTTCATAATTTTTATGATTGGCTATTTTTAACTGTAGGTTTATTTGACTAATTGGTAGATTGGGCCGAAAGCAAATTTGCTCTTAAAAGTACTTATTTATTTATCGACACAAAATGCACACGATATAAGCCTATTTTCAGTAGAAAAAGTATTTCGTGGGCTCAAAGGTTTAACTTTTTCTACTACACTAGTGACTTTAGACTAATCAGGTCACCAAAAAGGTCCAGGTACTTAGCCTACATAACAAACATCACATCCTGATTACCCATGCATGGAGTATTAACTTCCTAACATCATCAACTTAGTTGCTTCATACCATTACCCTATTGAACGGAGTGACAGTTTTCGCGCTATCACCACACCTCTCACTGGCACAATTAAAATTTTCAACAGGTATCCGTACAGTATTGATCAGGATAATGATTCCAAACACTCTACTCCCCAAGTCACGTATTAATGCTAGTATATAAACCAAGCCCCGAACTCTCCTGGCATACATTGTGATCATTTATCGAACGGCAGCTAGACGCGTCTGCCGTTAAAAACAATAGTGAAAATGAGGTGTCAAAACATGTTTCAATCACTAGTGCTGCTCACCATTGTAGCTTATACCAGTGCTCAAACGTACCCAGCATCGAGGCTGGTAAAGAACATTTACAATGAATGCTTAAGTCAATACTCAGTGGCTTGTGTGAAACCGAGGACCTTAGAATGGATTTCCCGTGTGTCAAACGACCAGGAAATCAGGATCACAGATAACTTGGCGATTGTTAAGATAGCTGAGCTTGAAGAAGATGTAGAGCAAGTTGATCCTAGGCTTGCCAAGGACCCTATGTACGATGTCTTCAACCAGGTGGATCGTTTTCTGCAGACTCATTCGCTAAGAGTGAAAGTGCCTGAAGAGATCACGAAGAGCGCCGCTTCCGAGTATGTACCAAGATCCCTGCTGACGGATCTGCCTTCAGAACTCAATATGCCGTTGAACTCTGATGACGAGGAAGTCTTTGAAGCCAGAAGGAAGAAGATCAAACTGCCTAAGCCTTTGAGGATCAAGAGCAGTGAGTTGAAACCTCTTTACACAGATAAATTTATTAAAGTAAATTACTACATTAAAACAGCAAAAAATTATATTTTTCACGTGTCTAGTTCTCAAAACTAATAAAGTGCTTTAACTTGCTACGTGACGTACCTAAGATGCTACGACGTAGCGCTTTACTACTTCATGGTGCAAAAAATGCCTTAGTAAACATTTATATTTGTTTTCCAGAGCATGGTTTCATCAAGAAGGTTCTGCTGCCTTTCCTCCTCGGTCTGAAGTTCAAAGCTTCAGTCTTGGTGCCCCTGGCTTTGGCTCTCATCGCTCTCAAGACATGGAAGGCGCTTACTCTCGGACTTATCTCCCTCGTTTTATCAGGTAATATTTATTTATTTTTACTTGGAAACTCCTAATCAATCATTACGATTTATTCAGCTCAAACAAATTTTTGTCTTCAGCATGAGTTTATTAAGGTGTGTAGGGAGTTCTAATCCCTTTACTTTTTCATACAAATCCTTTCCTTTCAAATTAAAGTTTATTTGATGCAAAAATAACGTGGTGAAACCATCGGTGTTCTCCAAGAGAAAGTATTCAACGCCTGTGATGATCATAGCTAATAAAATACGAAATATACTCAGTAACATACTTGTAGTTGAAAAAGAATATTCGTAAATTAAAATTATTTGTAATATATTGCTGTAAATTCGAATTCTAAAATACAGCATTAACTTCCCTAAACCTCACAGGTGCCATGGTGATCTTCAAGTTCACGAAGCCGAAGGTTGTGAACTATGAGGTGATCCACTACCCTCAGCACCACGTGGAACATCATGTAGACCACCACAGCGCTGGCTGGGAGCACGGACCCTACCAGGCAAGGTCTTACGAGGACGCGCACGACATTGCATACTCTGCGCAGATTTAGATAAGAGTAAAGAAACGATGACGCAGCAATATGGACCTTCTGCCACTTAATTTATTTATTTATTTTTATTTTAATAGTCGTTGATAATTTATTCGGTTGTTTTATTTCAATTTCAGTCCTAATAAAAACGTAGCAAAAAGCGGTTTTATAATTATTCCAAGACCATCATTTGACTTTATTTATAACAAACTTTTAGGCGCTTACTATCCCGGAAAAGGGCCCAATTTAGAGGTGTATTTGCATTTGTATCAGACTGATAGTAAACTGGCTGACAGCGACTTACACCAATAGTAACTTGTAATAGCATAAAACTAACTATAGCTAATAGAACTAACCAAGATTTACATATATGCGCTCTGCGATTTTTTTTCAAGTAAACTTGTATGCAACTGCGGAACGCATTTTTTATGTTTAGGGCCAATCGTTAATTAATTAAAATAGCTGTCTAAAGGATGAAAAATCAGTTTTTTTTGGCTGGCAAAGTACTGTCATTTTATGTCGTTCTTTTTGCCATTTTTGGTCGCAGAATCTTCAAAGTAGTTTCAAATCAACGATTTGGAACTACTACGAAACGTGGTGGCTGTGTGACGTTTGGTATCTACGTGTAGCTCACATGTAGTTCAACAGTTCACGCATAATTGGATCGAAAAGTTTTATTAACTGTGTTTTTTTGCTTTGTCTACATGTAACGTAATCATTTGTATTTTTTTATACACTTTGCGCTTCGTTTGTAACTAGTGTATAATCTAGAAAAAATGTGTATTAGCTGTGTGTCTCATGTTTCAACAATTTATATCCATCCATCCATCAGCCTGTTTCGTCCACTGCTGGACATAGGCCTTTCTAGGATTTCGCCACTCTGGGGCGATCCTCCTGGAAGAAATGCCCATACTCACACACGCTGGGCAGGCGGGTTGGTGGGCGCGGTGCCGAAACCCTTGCACCAGTGACGCCGCTACCCGTCACTAGTCTGTCCCGGCAATTGGGGATGGATACACCGCCATCCATCGGTCTCTGACAATGGTGGGCCGCCTGGTTTTACCTAAGAGCTGTTCTCTTACTCTCCCCCGAATAACTTCGGGAGGATTTGCGAGTAAGATGGTGGTACCTCCACAGTCGAGCCCGGCATCAGATCTACTTAATAAAAATTACATTTAGTGATGTTATGTCAATGTTTCTGAACATCGTAAAGTTAAGTATGAATAGTGAAATCGTTATGAATGAGATCCAAACCTTCGAAAACTGTTCCAACAGCGTGCTACATGGTAACCAACTAATTTCAATTAAAATCGAGTAACCGTACAAAATGCTGTCTTCTCTTTTGACTTTATACAGAAAAGAATACAAATTAAAGATTTCACAATAACTAGCTCCGGGTAAGTATTATTTCAAATAAATAATTGTCAGAAATAAGAAGCTATATTTGCTTTTAGTTTAAAACCTATGTTACATGTAATCTAATATTGTTGCTTACTAGTAATAAATAACAGTCAACTATTCTCTTTTCTTTTTTTATGATTCTAACTGGCTGGCGGTCTACCTGATGGAAGTTTCCAATCGCAGCCTATAGAATATAGACACCAATAATGAAATACAAAGAGAATTACATTTAAAAAATTACAAAAAGAAATTACGAATACTTTTAATGGAATTTGATGTAATGTCCACACACACTTTAATGTGTGAAATAACAAGCCTTTTACTCTTCAATCTGGAATACAACCAGCAATGTAGCTTCTTCTGCGGGATACAATAATGTGGACGTAACAAATTATCTTCATATAAAAAGCTGCAATCTTTTTGTGCTATAACATTTTCTTTCTTCAAAGTTGTTAGTGCTTGCTTGTAGTATTATTAAGTTCTTCAGCGTGTAGAATTTCGCTTTAAGTCTGCATCTTAACAATAAAACATAATTTTATCACATGGCTTCCAAAACTTTGAGAACTACGGTAAATAAAAAAGTTCGTTAATTAATTTTACATTTACAGATATCGACATATAGTCAAGTAACTTTGAGACATATGACATAAGACATTCTTATTCATAATTATCATTATACATCAGGACACGATTAATTAAAATAAATAATAAAGTGTAATATTTTAATAATAAAAATAAAAAAAATGTCGAGAAATTAAAACATGTCAAATTACAATATTAATTACATTAATTCATTACAAATTAGAATATGAACTTTTACTTTATGACTTAAATTTTAAGTCACAAAGTAAAAGTTCCTATTCTAATAATAGTTATAATAAATATTTCAGCAGCTCGTCTACACTGTAAAATCAAACAATCATTGTAAATCCACCGGTATCTATAAAAAAGATCTTCTCCATAATTTACTACTTTTATGGTTAATTCTGTATTATTTATTCGAGCAAATGCTTCCGAGCTCTTAAAATGAGAACATTAATTAACAACAAGGTATAATTTCCCTGTACTGGTTAAATTACGATTTTATAGTGGTGCGTAGCTCAACCAATGAATATTTCTCCATTACCCCATCCAAATATTTATAAGTTAGGTGACGAGCCCTTCTGTGAAAAGGTGCAGGAAAACCTGCTCGAAACATCATCTACCCCAGCAGGCAAGGCACGGCTCCTTGCCACCAGCGAGCGTGAGTCGAGATATTGGCTGAACCATTCCGTCAAGTAATAGGTACCTACCCTGATGGACAGGAACACCCTAAACCTGGCTTGCGGCTTAACTAAAACTTTACCAAGCCTCACCGATGCCGTTGCGGGGAAGGCAACCACCAACACGGACAGAATGGTTTATCCTGCAAAATCGGTGTAGGACGACTCTCACGCCACGCCAGCCTCAATGAATTTATTTAGGGACCATCTTAATACACATACTGTGACTTATTCTCGTGCAGCAAACCGTGAGTTGAAAAACCTAAAATAATACAAGCTCATTTTACTTTTACCTATCTGCGTTAAAGCCTATTTTGCAATGAAAAGTTTTAGGTTATGGCAGCTCTAAATCTTATATTTGCTAAACGAAAATAGGTGTCATTACCGTTTATTACTGTATTATTTGCCGAACAATAAACTAGAAAAAACGTAATTTTTGTAGTTTGTAAAGATTTGCTGTAATTTTTCTGTTTCAATCTGATAATAAGTGCGTTTCTTCTTGCCTCGTCCCACCTCAAGGCGACCTCAGCCAAGGTTGACACGGCTGCAATGTTGGCAGAAAACTTAAGAGTGCGCCGACCAAAAGAAGCTAAATCGGCGGTCACAGTTAAGTTGATTTAATGAATAATATTTCATTAATGAATATAAAAAAATCATATTTAGTATCACAGAAAATGTATGTACACTTTGTCCGAAGCAAAAATTAAAAATAATTTATTGTTTATAAATCACAACTATTTATACTAAGCCCAAAATGTAACAAAGGCGTATTGGCGTTTAGGTCATTCTAACAACTTAAGTGTAGAATTTTATCTCTTACTTAATTTCAAACAAACACGAAAGTATAAACTACAATTTGTCCAACTTACATTTTAGAAATATTGCCTGGCAATTTAAATACGATTTATTTAAAATGCACCACAAATCCGCCATACATTTTTAGTATGGCCGCTCAGCAGTCAGTAAAACTGACCACGACTTAGGACGACTGCTCGACGCAGCCCCAAGAAACTTTTGGGCCATGGTTTCCGAGTGTACGCCACCTTTTACGAATTATCGGCGCATCTGGTCCGATGCCTCTGGTGACCCAAGAGCTGGAGTTTACCTCAGTCAGATGATCAATTTAGCGATGCAACGAGGTAACGCTGCCAGCTTCGTGTGTACATTTTCCAACGGCGACGACTTTTAATTCCAATCAACAGTGATTGATAAGTAAGTACAATATATTATTTTCTTTACTATTCGTGGGATGCTAGGGTACATGAACTCAGAGTAAGGCGGGAACTCGCTTTAGTCACATATGCTTAGAAAACTTAAAACAAAAGCGCGCACAGGCATTCTTGACACGCTGGACGAGTGCTTTAGATCTGGCAAGAGGGCAACTATTATAAACCACGTCACCATAATTAAGCTTTGATAGCACCAGCGCCTCGCACAATCGTACACGCAGATCTTCAGAAATTAGATAACGGATCCTGTAAAGCACTTTAAGGCGATAGAAACAGTTTCGTACGGTCTCAACCACATGATTCTCGAAATGTAGCTCACAGTCCATTAGAAGACCTAGATTGCGAGCCTAGAATAACTATATACCTACTCATAATAATATAATTTTTTTTGGAACTCGATTATTTCCTAAGCTAAGGGTGTCCAAGGCTATGTTTCTTAGGAAAAGTGGTTCAGTAGGGTCTGTAGAATATGTGGTTTCATTTAATGGTAGCAGTTTATTTACATCCGGTATATACTCGTATATTTACTTATAAATACCTACATAAACAATAATTCTCAAAATATATTTCGGACCCTAACTGGGTCTGGCGTCAGTTGAATATGATAATGACAATGATAGATAAAAATATATTTATAATTGGCATAGACAAAAAACGGGACCTTATTGATGCTTCAATCTAATTTCTTGTATGTCTGTCTGTCTGTAAGTTAAACAAACAACATAAAGTACTGATACAGACACCAATGAGGTGGCCTATTGTTTCACTTTTTAAAGTAAGGTTCCTCTCACCAAAAAACCCCTTAAAGATATCTCAATCTAAAATAATAATTATAATACCATAATAATAGTTGTTTATAAGTGAACCTACAGATAGACGGCTACACCTAAAATGTAAATGGTTAAATATATTTACTTAAACTTACAAACAGACAGACAAAATTAAATATGTAACTAAAACATGCGTTTTTGTACATTTTTAGTTAAAAGACAACTTAAAGTACAGATAGACACACAATAAATTAGATTAAAATATAATTAAGGTTCAATTTTTTGTCTATGCCAAATTTAAATAAAGTAAAGGACCCAGTTAAAGTCTCATAATATATATTGAGAAAATTTTATTGTTTGTACTTATAATTTCACTATATAGGTATATGTATACCTATATATATATTAACACACTAGCTTTTGCCCGCGGCTCCTCCCGCGGCGAAGAGATTTTCATGGAAATAAGGAAAACTAAAGAATATGATTTTTAAAACGACTATATGCAACGGTCACCATGTTTTACCAAAGCGCTAATAGATACCAATCAAATAAGCCCAAACTCGAAGGGTCTGCTGTTGTCCGTTGATGAGATCCCGTACCCACCTTCCAGTCCCATCAACAGACCCTAGTCACCATGTGTTACCAAAGTGCTAATAAAGACCAATTAACTTGATCTGGTAATAAGATAAATAGAGATAACCCTCCATACAATGAGATCACATACAAAACAAATAAGGGATCCAAGAAATCAGATATTTATAGTGAATTTTATATCAAAATATCCGATGTATCTATGCGATATATTGGAGGATAAGAAACGATAATAAAATGTGATTTCCATTCTGTAATGTAAGAATGTCGTTTAAACTGTAAGGAAAAATGATAAAATATGAGCTTTACTATTTGTTATGGTAAACTTTAAACTTTCGCGATTTTCACACATTATTAGCCCAAGGCTGAGTTCAGTTTAATCGCATCGCCCGCTCACTCACGCCCGGCCCGGCGATCAGGACATCTCTTTTGCACGCGTTGATTTTGTTCTGTACTGCTGTCAGTGATGAGCGGGCGATCAAACTGAACGTGGCTAGAAAAGCAGACTGATGTTTACTGGCAACACTTACCAAAAAACTAAAATTCGGATTATTTTCCGAAATGGCAATCTTATTAAAAGGTGGGGCGTGGGTGTGTGGAGGCTTTACGACGCTGTCTGTTGTTTAAATTTGGCTTTTATGTCTGATATCACAAAATTTTTGTATAACTTTATTTTTAATATGAATAAATATCAATATATAATCTGATCTTTGATCGCCCGTCGATGCCCGGCGATCATGACATCTCTTTTGCACGCGTTGAATTTGTATGATATGCTATCCTGCTGTCAGTGATGAGCGGGCGACAAACTGAACGCGGCCCAGAAGATAGTAAAATAAAATATTATGTCTGCTTAAATATCAAATGATATATAATCATGATTTTATCACGATATATATCCGCTGGTATCCCTGAAATAAAGCATCTTTTTACTTCAATGACACTTATTTATGGGCGGCCAGACGGTACTCTGCGGAGGGCCGGCGCCGTGCCCCCGTGGCCCCTACTACTAGTTACCTCAGATATAGAACGAGCTAGTTACAGTCTGTCAAAAAAGTGTTGAAATGAATATTGAAGAAACTATTTTTCTTTCGCCTGGTTACACCAAACAAATACAAAACAAGTACAAAATCTATAATATCGAGTTAACCGCGTTGTTAGTTCATAAATATATTACCGAAATTATACTACTCGAACGTTTAAAGTCCAATAAAGTTCATTAAAGTTTCATTTTCATTTCAACACTTTTTTGACAGACTATACCTATCTATCTTTGGAAATACTGTGACTATTGTAATTATTGGCGTTTATTGCAAAATTCTTTCAAATCTTAGCCATAATGAACAAACTCTATTTACCTACTACCAATCTCAAAAAGATTTTATCTATCTATCAATCTACACTAATAAGTTGTCTATAAACAGCTGGACTGGAATGACAGTACTTCACGTAATAGGTACTCTATTTATAATAGAGGTGAAATGGTATTTAGAGAAGTCACCAAAACCCACACAAATGGCTTTTGTGGAACGAAGTGATGATGACTAAACATAATTTATGCATTCTGTTTTTTTCTTTCTGTATTGAAAAAACAAGGACAGGACAATTAAAATAAAGTTAGTCCTGTCAAATAATTTAGGTCATGTGTGTTGTACACGGCATTGACACCATTGTCTTTTATTTTAATTAATTTTGTAGTCTGGACTTCTCAGATAGGAATGTCGATTTTAAATGGATTTAAACGAAGATCGATTAATTGGATCCAATAAAATCAATTTCAGATCGATTTTTTCGAAGTGATTCGATCTTTGAATCGATTCTTAGAACCGCAGAATCGTACACGATTTTTTGCGATTTCACGGAAAATTTTGCTAACAAATCACATTCAATAAAAAAAACGTTTCCAGCAAGTTTTTGATTTCAAAATTATTATATATGAAGACCCTTACAGTCTGTCAAAAAAGTGTTGAAATGAATATTGAAGAAACTATTTTTCTTTCGCCTGGTTACACCAAACAAATAAGTACAAAATCTATAATATCGAGTTAACCGCGTTGTTAGTTCATAAATATATTACCAAAATTATACTACTTGAACGTTTAAAGTCCAATAAAGTTCATTAAAGTTTCATTTTCATTTCAACACTTTTTTGACAGACTATACATTTGAAGACGGGAAGTTAAAATTGAGAGTTAGAAATATTGTTACATAATATTAAGATAATAATAATGCATCACGTGCATTTTAAGTTACTTTAGCAATACAAATTTAGCAAATATTTAAATTTATATTTTATTTGTGAGAAAACAACAGACTTTACTTACAATAAACTCGGGAAAAATTAACGCTTATGAATTTTTACGTATATGACCAACATAAATAAAAACTAATATTTCTGTTCCGATTTTGAATCGATTTCTTTTCTGGGCCGATTTTTTGGATCGATTTTTTCACTACGATTCGAAACAGATCTTAAAATCGATCTTATTTGGAAAGAATCGACATCCCTATTTTCAGATGATTACGATAGACATAGAGATTTAAAGACGAGTTTTTTTTGGTACTATACCCAGCACCTGGGCTGCGTTCACTTTGAGTGTCGAACAACGCCCGCTTATTATGTTAGAGCTCGAGCCAAACTTAAAATCGGCTGAGTGAAGTTAGTTCCAGCGCGACGGTTAGAGAAAAATATATGACAGAGATAGTGAATAAGTGGCGGTAGCTCAGGAGTAGAACGCTGGCCTCTCAATCTTTGAGATCTAGGTTCGATCCCCGGCCGGGGCATGCTCCAATGAGTTTTTCACAATTTATGTTACTGCTACTTAAACAATAGTTTTATTTCAACAGAATACGATACGTATTTCGGGAGTTATTACAATATGAAAACTAATGAAAACAAAGCACCACACTCTATACTTCACACCTCGGTTCCGTCAGTCAGTGAAGTTGTGACGTCACGTATGCCTCGGTGTAGTCTGTTATAAATACGTAGAGAATCGGTCGTTCCAAGTGTTTTCAAGTGGTATAATTTATAATGGCGCAGGGTTTTGACCGTGATCAATTCGATAACTTGCATAAGATATATTATATAATGATGGCTGGTTATTTTGCATCGAACAGTAGCTACATCAGTGCTGAAACTTACACCAAAAATTTCTGTTTTTTTCAGCTCGCGGCATTGTAATAAACACTATTTGGTGTGGTGATTGTTGTGTTATTGAGGCAGTGTTCAAAATTTGTATCTTATTTTTAGGGTTCCATAGTACCTAAAAACAATTAGAACGATTGTAGTATTTACTAAAACAATATTAGTATTACTTTATTACATTTACTATACATACTATATTACTATGTTTACTATATACATATTATAGGTTTTTATTTTAAAATGTTTACCAAAATCGGTATAACATTTGGGTGTTCGGATTATCAAGGTCCTACTACGGTACAAAAAAGGACATGTAAATTTTCATATATTTGAATCAGGTCATAATTTTAATCAAATTTATAACAGTGACATTTTATCCCCCTACTACCCTTTTGTGGCGTTATTGCGACAATATAAAGGGGTCTAGTTATTATAATATTATAGAACTCTTGTTTCTGAACTTCTGTCCTTATTTTCAATTTTGGTGGCGCTATTCGAAACCAAATAAATACAAACCAACAACGAGCCAATAATGACAATACATTTTATTATTTTACAACAATAGAGTCAGTCAAACGAGTAATGGCAACGCACTTTTGATGGGGAAAAATAAAATTGACAGTATTGCACCACTGAAGTTTACTCTGTTACCCCAAAATTAATAATCTTGATACATAGGTAAGTTGACTTTACTGATATGTAAATTAATACTGGTGACTTTGTTTATAGTCAAAATAAAGCGAAGAAATCGGTTCAATGGCCCTTTCTGTGATAAACAAAGTATAAAAGTCTAAAGCTAAGTCAAAAGTCTCCAGTACGAATTCGGCTATAATATATCATATCAAAAAATATAAACTATTATGTCAATATGAGTCACCTTGTAGATTATTTTCAACTTAATTCTCAGGGTTCCATTCCCTCAAAATGAAAATATGGAACCAATAAAGGAACATTTTGTCTAGGTCATTTTTCTCGGGCCCCGTGTGAGATATCAAGTTGAAACTGATAACTTATACAAAAGACTACGGGTCATTGCTGCTTAAAAAAACAGAAACACTTTATTCAACTTCAGTTTTGAAAAAACAACTTTCCAGTTTTGTTAAATTTAGATAGCAATCAATAGGATCAACAACAACAACAACAACAACAACAACAACAACAACAACAACACCAACAACTGTAACAACAACAATACTTCTTCTAACCAACCACGACTAATCACGACATATTTTCACGGAAGCCAGAAACTTAAAACACTTATCACCGATCATCTACCCATTCTCCAACAAAACGACGAAACAAAAAACTTAATCCCCAGAAATCCACAAATATGCTATCAACAAAATCCAAACCTTAAATCATTACTCACAAAAACGAAACAGCAACCACAACAAAATGTCAACATTACAATATCTCCTGGCATATCACCATGCCGATGACCACGGTGCAAAACATGCGCAATCATTAACACAAACACACAGATCAATACACACCACACCACAAATACATACAAAACTCAACCCAACACCAATTGCAAGACGCAGAACTGCATTTACCTACTAGAATGCCGACACTGTTCGGCATTCTACGTAGGTGAAATTCAAAATGAATTACACATCCGCATTAACCAACACAGGCACACATCAACCATCCACAATAACAATCTCCCCATCTCCATCCATGTCCGCTCCCATAACCAAAGTTTTAATAACTGCTTCACCGTCAGAGTCATAAAATCATTTAACCCACCATTGACAGACATAAAATTGAGAACATGGGAATGCTCCTACATATGTTCACTTGGTGCGCACTACGGACCAGGACTCAATAAAGAACACTGATTGACTAAGACTACTTACTGACACCAGACTCAGACCAGACTTAAGACCAGGGTGCCATAAAAAGCAGCGCCATCTTGCGATTTTCGGTACGTCTTATCCCTGGTATTCTAAGCAAGTATCGGGATGTTACGGCCGGAAATAGCAAGATGGCTCTTCAACCAAAATTGTTTCGGTTTCCATTTTTTGTTTTGTATATGTAAGAAAGTAGGTTAATTAGTCATAAGATTGTATATATTTGTATGTTATTTTTTAGATTTGTCATTTATTCGACTGATGCCGGCCCCAAAGTGGGCCGAAATATATTTCGAAAAAACAATATCTTATTATTTTTGTCTCAAAATGAAGAAATAAAAAGCTTTATATAGCCAATAATATATATACTTTAATTTAAAGGAAAATAGTAACCAAATACATAATAAAGTATCAAACTTGGTCAAACCTAACATACCAACTACCACTGACATTGTTTCCAAAGATTGCATTTTCTTATTTTCATAACACTGGAACCTTAATTGCTCTGCTTCGTAGCACTCAACATCTTTAACGGAATGCACTTCACATCGCTGGGCACAGTTTAGGCATGATGTTCACCAAATTCAGTTTATTTAATTCATAAATAAAATCAACAAGAAAGCCAAAAACAAGTTTAATGACAGGTGATATGATTAATTTTTTATTGCTATATGAATATTTTACAAAGATATATAATGGTACCTGATATTTTACCCCTTATTTCTTGAAAAGATTGTCTTGACATACTCTAGCAGTGTTGCTGATAATATTAAATAAGTTTAAAAGTATAATCTAGTTTCTCTGAATTATATTTTATCGACTGTACCGATACCCAAGGTTGAAATGCATAGACATCTTACAATATTATTCTAATACACTAGACAAGCTTTCGGCTTGAAACGCCATCAAAAATTCCGGACCCATTCGAATTTTATCAAAGACAATATAGATGTCAAAAATATAAAATTAAAAAGTAGAAGATTGACAAGTTGGCGTTAGTTTGTTTACATGTTCCGTATAAGGATGTTCCAATACCCACAAGGTATCGATACTTTTCCATATAAGTGGTACTCAAATAATTTTTCGATACTACTCATATGAGTACCTCTAAAGTATCGATACTTACTCACATTTAGTCATGGGACCGTTAAAATAGGTTTGTTTTTCGGAGTACCTAGCTGTTAAAAGGTAGTAGAACTATTAAATGAATCATCTTTTATTATTTGCAAAATATGAATTTATGATGATGACGTTTAATTGATGTCTGATTTCAACCTTAGGTATCGGTAAATATCGATAAAATATAATTCAGAGAAACCAAGTTATACCTTTAAACTAATCTATTATTGTCTGTTACACTGTTATATTAATTTTTATTTTCATTATTGTCTTGTTGTTGGTTTGTATTTGGTTTCGAATGGCGCCACCAAAATTGAAAATATGGACAGATGTTCAGAAACAAGAGTTCTTTATTTAGTATTATACCTAGACCCCGTTATCTTGTCACAATGACGTCACAAAGGGTAGTAAGAGTACAAAATGTCATTGTCATAAACTTTATTAAAATTATGACCCGATATAAAAACATGAAAATTTATATGTCCTTTTATACACAACAGGGCCTTGATAATCCGAACACCCAAAATTTATACCAATTTTGGTAAATATTATATTTTAACTAAAAGTATACAAGGTGAAATTAAATTAACCGACCCAATTTATACCAGAGACTCGACATAGACGAACTTCAGAGCCGACTTTAAAAGCGCGAACTTTATTCTATATCTTGTGCATGCCTTGAATTTGTTTTTACCGTAGACTTAGCATATACTGTTGTAAAGACGAACATAGTGTGCGAGGGAGAAGAAAATCCTTTATGGCAATATAGCAAGATAAAAAAGGAAAGCGAATCTAAAGACCCCCGTAACCGGTTTTGAATGACAGGTCTGCATTTGTCTGCACGCAAGGAAAGAGCTCTTCATATTTGTGGATTTTTTTGTAGTTAATCGTATTTATTTTGTGTAAATCCATTATCATCAAGAATGGTGACTTGTTCTGTGAGTGGCTGTGGCATTAATCACAGAAATAATCCCGATAATTGCACATTTCACCGGTAAGTTCTCAGGTAGTCACCATTGCTCCTAAGCGTTTATTTTTGGTTTATTTTTTTTTTGGTTCTGTTTTAAGGTATGAAATATTTTTTATCGTGTAGTTAATTTTGTTATTTTGCATGAAAAGTGATTACGTTGTTGATAATTTACATGATTTTGGTGGATGGATTTTTCATCAAGATAATTTACGTGTACGCTAGAGCTAGACTCAAAATTTATCGATATGGTTATCGATACTTATCCTGGAATATTAAAATGAAAATCATTGTTAGATTTGCGTTTTCTATCTAATATCTGACAAATGTTGACCAATAAGGGAACTTTACTTTGACAATATATTTACAACAGATTCCCTCTGGATCCTGTTATTAAAGGAAAATGGTTTTATTAGATATTTTACTCTTTTTGGGCCTTATTATTTATTTTGAATATATATGAGGGAGAAGGACGGTTATTCTGTTCTATTTCAGGTGAATTCCACGTCAGAAATCACTATACTTTCAGGTATTTCAGGAATAATTGTGTCAATAGGCGACAATTGCCCCGGCTCCGTAAACTGTCAAAACTGACAGCCCGCGAACGCACTATTGACACAGATTGAACTTTAATTAAATCAAAGGTTAATCTTTATATCTAAAGAAACTTTCCGTTTTGAGAATATTTCACATTCTCCGACATAACATTATTTACTATATTTATTTTTTACTTTATATTTTTCAGGGACAGTTGAAAGAGAAAATCGCGTCATCGTATGTTTACCGTGACATAACTCCAACGCTTTCGACATCCTAAGGTTTACACTTTATTAAAGCGTGAATACATAAATGAAAAAATTAAACAGTCATTATTGTTTTTACCAGAAAAACTTCAAAATTATGTTTCTGTACATAGTTATTGGCCTTTATACAAAACAATCTTATTTAATTGGCTCCGAACGAAGTTACCTTACATATATTCTTAAGTTGACATTCATATGCTGAGTGTCAAAATAAATTTCAATAATGTATTTCCTAACGTTAAAAAGTGATTTTCTGGACCTGTTTATTGGGGAATATAGTTCAATTTTATGGATAGATACTCACCTCTTTAGAGATTATTTGGGCTTTGTTACACTTTGCATATGAGATCCAACGAAACAATGTGAAAATATTGTAAATACAGGTTTAACTTTTTTCTGAGAACATGCTTTATACTTCCCAAAGACAATAAAAGTTTAGTTAATTTCTGACTTTGTTCAGTTTCGTACCTTTACAAAAACTTGGCCTTCAAGTGGTTAAAAATATATCGTAACGAGGGGCTTGAAATAAACACGTGGATACTTTCTTAATATTTTATTTCACTTGGTAAACGGGAATAGTAACGCCTTACAACAGAGCTTTGTAAAAATGACACACAATCAACTTGACTCGGCGCTTATATCGGCAGGCGTAGCTTCCCCCACTACGGCTGCAGTGGGCTATGGCTTGGCATAGCTGAACGTGACTTGGCTGTCTTGGCTGGCTTGGCAATACCAGGCATTGATCGTTACATTTTACTATCGACAACACATCGACAGTTCTTGGACGGTAACTAACTGCACATCACTAGTCGACGATCACAATGACAAATCAAAATTTCGTCACGCGTTTTTGGGCTGTCAGTTGGTCTATACGACAGTATATCCTAAGTCTATGGTTTTTACTATCCTGCCGTCTGTCAGTTGTCGCGTTTAACGACCCCGCATCGCTGCAGCGATGAACTGTGCAGCCGTTGCAAAGAGTTACACGACTACTTCACATGACTTTGACAAGCATCGAGCAGCGCAAACAATTTCCGCTGCTCTCTGCAGCGTATAGGCTATATGTAATTTTGACGTATGGCTGTTTTACCACAGTATAGGTAACAACAGTAGTTTAATCAGGCGGTGTCTTTGAAACATGGACGAATTATTCGTCCATGATTTGAAAACAATACCTACGGCCGCAAAAAAGACGAAATGTATAAAGTTTACTTTACCAAATGTAATTCAAGTAGATGTCAGTTTATTTTTGCAGGGGTCCAAGCTGGAGTTAGTTAACGAAACTAAGTTTTTATAGACTCTCGTCTTCAGTGGGGTCCCCACATAGAAGCTCTCTGTGGTAGACTTAGTTCAGCCGCATACGCTGTTAGACGCATAAGGCAGATTACTGATGAAGATACTGCTAGATTAGTATATTTCAGTTATTTTCACAGCATTATGTCATATGGCATAATGTTGTGGGGTAGAGCCGCGGATATAGAAGCAGTCTTTGTCTTGCAAAAGAGAGCAATTCGGTCTATTTATAACATGAAGTACCGAGATTCATTAAGAGAAAAGTTCAAAGAAATTAATATATTTACGGTCCCATGTGAATTTATTTATCAAGTTATTAGATATGTCAGAAAAAAAATTGATAATTTCCCGAGGCTTGGTGTGCACCACTCTGTTGAAACCAGAAACAAACATAAACTAGCTTTTCCAAAATTAAGACTTGCCAAAGTAGGTACCTCTTTTGTAGGACATGGTATAAGATTTTACAATAAGCTTCCAGAGGAGGTCCTTAGTTTGCCTGAAAATAAGTTTAAACTATATATTAAGCAGGGACTACTTAAGAAAGCTTATTATAAAATCAATGATTATTTGGATGATAATGAAGCATGGTGTAATAAATAATAATAATCTTATTCAATATTGTAATTAATAATTAGCATATTTTAATACTGTACGATTCCTCTAAAGGCTTAAAATTAATTAATATGTAAACTTACTTTGTTAAAGGTAATAGACAATATGAGACGGGTTGACTAAGATATTTTTTTTTTCTCGTGACTAATTCCCGCAGTCTTATATTTTTTTATGCCTTTACTTGAGTAGGTATGTATATGATTTTGTATCATATGTTTTATTTTGAAAAAAGGAATGTTTGCTAAGTTTCTTGCCCTTCTTCTTAGCAATACTAATCGAATGGTGCGGATGGTTAGGCATTATGTATATACAATATTTTTATTCCTATATTTCTATATTTTATGCAAGTGTATAACTTTATTACATTTTAGTAGCCCACCCTTAATATTTTTTGTATGTATTTCCCGTTTTTATTATTTCTTCATTGTATTATGTATATATAATATTTTTATTCCTAGATTCCCCTATTTTATTTATTTTTTATTTATTTAACTTACGACTCATTTATTAATGCAGGTGTATATTTTATTTCCCGTATTATTATATATATATATTTTTTTATATTCTAAAGACATATTATATTGTGTAAATTAACTTTGACTTGTAGAAAGTATACTTAATGCATCTATTTTGCAAAAATAAATATTTTGATTTGATTTGATTTGATTTGCCGCTCGGCGCCTAAACACGCCCTAGGGCTGCCAACTGACTGTTGACGTATTTGATTATGCTATATTATTATTAAAACAGTTGTGTGTAAGCAACCATACAATACACAACATACTCTGTGATTTCATGCCATAATTTACGAAAATTCCTGGGAACTTTACAGAGACAACGTGCGTACGTAACTGCGGTGCGACCGCGATTGTCGTAAACCGAGTTGAACCATGTTTTGCCGGTAGTTCGTTTCGGCCTGCTTGTATGGAGATGGACTACCTACTATTTGTTACTTATACTATGGTTTAATACAAATCCATCGCTGCAAACGCGGTAAATCCGGCGGTCAAACTGAACGCAGTCCTTAAATATGGTTCCAAAAGACATGTTTCCAGAGCGTTTGAACACTATTTAAAAAAACAATTTTCTGTCTCTCTCTGTCTGTCTGTTGCTGTTCCTTTCACTTTCTGAAATTTTAGGATCGAGTCATCGAGTCGAGTTGTTGAGTGAAGTGAAACAAAAACTGAGAATTTCTGAAAAAACTTCCAAGATTTTATCATTATCAGTAATAGTAAGAATTTTGAGAAAATAGACCTTTTCTACTTCAAAGATTACTTTCAGTTAGACTATCCTTTATAGCCTGTGAAGTAATGTGATTGTGACTGAAATCGACGATCTGGTGTTTACATTGAAATTTGTTTGTTTCCGTTTTTATGTGGATTTGAGTTTATCTACTGATCAGAATGGCCAATAACCGAATCCCTTCTGGTCCCAACACGCCCGGCAGTCAACAAACTCCTACACATCAAGGAATAAAAGTATTTATCCAGAGAGACTACTCCGAGGGCACAGCTGTCAAATTTCAAACCAGGTTTCCTGCAGAACTTGAAGACAGAGTAAGTAATTTTATTCGTGTGGAGCCTATTTTGATAAACAGGTTATAAAATTTGTATTGATAAAGACTATTGGACCAGTCTCAATCATAATAGTTAGTCAGCCAAGGCCGTCTTTCAGATGTATCATCTTTGGGGTGAACAAAAGTATACTTCCTGAAGGCGTTTTGGGCGCAACCACCTTTATTTACTCCACATATGCATTGTGGACCATGAGAGTGAGACCATGATCCAACTGACTGACATATCCTTCAACTGATGGCTGGCTTTGGCACTAGTGATGTATTGCCTTAATCCACCAACTCGGTTTGAACTGGGTTGTGTCTTAAACCAAATCAGTTGGTTCAAATCTTTGGCAAACTGGTTTGGATAGACGTGGCAGGTGATTTTATTGGGTTTTGCTGGCACTGTGCAATTTCAGCCATATTTTGGGTTGACTCTAAAGATGCACCCGATAGTGGTTTTGCTGGGTACCTGGGGCCTTATTGTCTCACTTCAACATCCATCGCAGTTGCCTTCAAAGGCGCAGCAATTGGCTAGTAATGGTGTCCAACATAATTTTTGGCACAAAACACTTTCAACTAAAATATAAAGTTCTGACAATAAACTAACTAAATTATTATTACTATTAAATTAAAAGAAATTAAATAATCCTAAAAAAAAAACACAGAAAATAAGAAGGCAGGTAACTGGATACCTTCAAAACTTTTCATTTGATAACCAAAATAAGAAGGTGGTAATAGTACATTATAGTACAAGTGAGCTGTGTTGAACATTACTGTCGAGGCAGGATTTCAGGCCGAGCCGAAGGCGAGGCTGTAATGGAGCCGAGAGTGTAATGTCTAATGCTCACGCGTTTCATACAACATTTTTTAACACACTTGCGAGGAAAAATTATAAAATTTCACTGTCTTTTTTTTTTCACATCACTAATCGAAACCACAACAGCTATGAACAGACAATTTTCTTTGAAAAATGGCGGCGGAGATTTAGTTTTTTGCCCAGATGGAAATAGAGGCTCTGACACATCTGCCAAACTGCCAAATATTGCCAAACAGCCAAATATTAAATATTAACAAACTGAATATTTTTGTTTTAACAACAAAAGTTTTAGTTAATTTGTTGATAAAAAAGGAATAATTTGATAAACTTAAATGATTATTTGGTATATTTTAACTGAGACAGTTTATTTATTCGCAGAAACTTCACTATTTTTCAAGACATCAAAACTCTTTGCTAAAATTAAAAAAAAACTGTAATATAAACAGCACTGGTGCAATAATATAAAATAAAAAGCAAGCGTGATTAATATGCTGCATTATGACCCTAAGAACGCTGCAATAAGGGCCATTTTATAAGCAGTGTGTTGAAAAATAATTTAATGCACAATCTTGGGAAGTATTAAATTTAGAACAATGTGACGTATTCTGCTTGTGAAACCCTTTCTTTGGATACCCATGATGGAGGTGCTTAATCTGTAAGATTGATCTCAGCCATGATCTAGACTGTAATCTAATGTCTTACTATTATTTTATTGATACTCAATGAGAATTAAGAGGGTTAAGGAGACGCGCGAAATTTAAGACGACATGGATCTCCATTTTTCTCAGCAATAAAAAAACATATGTAATTAACAATTTATATACTAGATTAGGCATTTCATTGACATCATTTTGCCCGAAGATTTAGATGATTGATTAATTTTCATAGCAGAGAAAAAAATATTTAGAAAACATCTTTTAAAACAGAGATTTCTATTTTACTGACAAACGGAGCGAATGAAACCTCTAAGTTTTTTATTTAAATTAGTCTACAAATACACTTCAATATGGCAGATTGGATTTATTAAATTACTTATGAATGTCATTTTAAATAAAAAATACTGTTTTGCCGCATATGATCTTACGGCATAAGCTAGTTTGTGAGCGCATATTTGTATGGAGTATGTCCCCCTCACCCCATTCCCCTAAGGCGCCAATTTGAAATTAAAAGTTATCAATGCCTCGCCTTAAGGAAATTTTGCAGTATTGTATCTATAGTCTCAACAACTTGAATTTTGGTAAACCCTTTCATTTGATACCCTTGTCATTGATGTGGTTAGAATAATAGACTAATATTATTAAGCTTATCATATTTTCCTTGTCAAATCATTTTTATATACCCATTGATATGGGGGTTGGTAAGATAATAATAAATCCCCATCTTGTCCCATCTGAGAATAATGTCACTTAGCTTATTTTGCATTGTCACCAAATCCAAATATGTGTGCAAAATTTTAGTTCAATCAGTTGGAGATTTCACTCAGACATAATATCAAAGGACAAGGTGAAGTTAAAAAAAAGCTTGTTAGAAAATTAAATAATGATTAAAGGTAGTCTTTTATAATAAATATTGTACAAAGGCAGACTTATTGCGCAGAGGGTTTACTCCTATTATTATATCTGCTTTTTTTCTTTTGATTAAATTACCCAGTAAGGCACTATCCTGTACCTAGCAGGCATTTTCTAGTACCCAGCCTGATTCTAAAAAAACTGCAAGATCTGCCGAGTACCACATCTAAACCAGGTATCTGTCCCGTGTCTAGTTGAGTCCAAAACAATTTGTTGCAGTTGGGGTTAAGTGAGTTAGTGTTTAATTTTAATTAAAGTATATTATGGCCCATTTATATGAAGTTTTAAGCCCAGCCATCCCAGAAAGCCAGAACATTGCATTATATTGGAGCCCATAGCATTTTTTACTTTATTAATTTAGCACATAGGTAGATTGATAGTAAACAACTTTATAACCCAAAAGTGAAAAAACATTTAAATGCATACTTTGTTTTGTCTAATTAAACAATATGCATTATCATCTGAATCCAGCAAAAGCAAGAATTGTAATAGACAAAACAAATTGGTTTGTTGCATCTATTTTGCCACTGGTTTATATAAGGTTCAAGTTGCAAATGAGATACCTAGCATAAATGTTAAAAAAATTTGAGATACTCACATTGCTGCTCACCATTCTAATGGGTACTCATGACAAAACATTGTGTCTAACCAATGCTTGTTGTATTCTGGCATTATAGCATAAGAGTGGTTGGCACTCTTCATCTTTGTTTGCAGCAATGCCTTCCATCAGGCACAGTAGCATTCAAATGTACTCCCATGCATTCATCCATCAACCTGTTTTGTCCACTGCTGCTGCTGGACATAGCCTTTATGACGCCGCTGCCTATCAACAGCCCGTTATACATCCATCCATCAGTCTGTCACCGTCCATTGCTGGACATAGGCCTTTCAATTATTATTCATAAAGACATTTCAATGGCATCACTGCAAGGACTCGATGGAGTCAAAGGCTTTCTCGTAAAACATAAACCCTAGATATAAATGTTTTATGTCATATTTTACATAAGGCCTCACAATTGAGGATGACTTTACTGTCATCAATCAGTTCCAAGCAATGGTAGGCCACCTGATTGTGCCTGTTTGAGAACAGTCCTCTTACTCTCTCCAAATAACTTCAGGGGGTTAGAAAGTGAGATGGTAATACTTCCACAGTCGAGCCAGGCACCAGCTCTACTACCTGTATCTTAATGAATATGAAATGATATGAAATGAAAGGAATACTATATTTTGCAATGTAGGTACATAAATACACTTATCGCACGTTAGGATATAGTAAATAAGTAAAATAATTAAATTTAAAAGAGGAAAATACAATATTATAATTAAAATAGGTTTTGTGTTTGCTTTTATCTACATATACTTATAATAAAGTAGTAAAAAGGTTGTGTTTGTACATTGAATATTTGCGCGAAATTTTAAATGAAATGGGTTATTAGTATTGTACTGAGGCCGAAACCACAATTTTTAGAATTTTTGTCTGTCTGTCTGTTCCGTTTTAACTCGAGAACCACTCAACGGATTTGAATGCGGTTTTTTATTATCATCGCAGTGACCCTGGTCAACACATAGGCTATAGGAGTATTAATAAACGCCCAAGCCGGAAACGGGGCAAGAAACTTCATTTGTTATTATTTTTCTTTTTTCTTTTCAATATTTGCATTAGTATTTGTGTAATTCCTTTTGGTTATCTCAGTATTGTATCCATTTAGTTAACAGAATATTTTCTACAACTTCAGGTAGATCGACAAACATTTGAGTACACAATGGAGCGGCTGAACGAACACTTTGAAATGGCAGAAACAGCTGATTGTAGTACGTACTGTGAGGGATGCCTGGCTTGTCTCACTGCTTACTTCATCTACATCTGTACTGAAACACATTATGAAAAGGTAAACATCAATATTTATTTACAAACTTTCTGTTATTTTATAAACTTACAATAGATCTCATTCCACATAAAATATTTGTTTTGATTAAGCTTTCTTATTCTGTGTGCTTTTTTGACTTGACCTCTCTTTTTATGCAAATCTCAGGATTGTAGAAATTCTTTAGTCTACATATTCATCTGGCTGACCTAAACAGGCTTGAAGTTACCTAGGTAGCATTCCGAATCACTTTTCAAGATTAAAATATTGCTTGATGTCAGTGAAAAGTAGCTCGATGCTGGTTCCAAAACCTAAAAGTAGATGTTTTGGAACCAGCATCGTGCTACTTTTGTCTGACACTGAGCAATATTTTAATTTTGAAAAGTGATTCGGAATGCTACCTTATTTATGAAAACTATCACCATCATCATCAGGCTTAAATTTCCAACTTTATAAAACCACAAACCATCATTGTAAAATCTATCAGATAGCTAATATCCTTTCTGAGTACATTCTTAGCTGGACCATATTTTTATCATCCTTCTTCTCCCAATTTCAGCACTTGAGGAAAGTATCAAAATTCATCGCCACTCAAAACGAGAGAGTCTATAATCCCCGGGGCATACACATCACTGATCCGATTCTACGAGGACTGCGAGTTATAGAGATCACGATAATCGACCCTCCCAATCTTCAAAGCCCCACTGGCAACTCGGCGGGTCAGTTGAGACACACTTGACCACCACACGAAACCAGGGAGTTCTTTATGTAACATCAGAAAATGCGCTATTGGTTTTAAGGCCACCTTAATCCCGATTTCTCAATTTGGAATACTTCCAAAACAAACATTTGAGCCAATATCTTGAAAAACTGTTTGGCTGTTTGGTCATTATCATCAGATTTTATGGGGTTTTCATTTGAGAAATGGGAGTAATTTTTTCTAAATTGAACTTTTTATTACATATGTGTCTCCTACAAAAACTTTTGATTTATGTATGCTATTTATTGTCAAAAAGTGGACTTTCGAGTTTTCAGAAAAATATTTTTATTTAACCCTTATCAATTTCTGAAAAAGCAAGAGAATACGTTAAATAACATTGTATATAAAGTTCAATTTTAAGAAAGAAGTTAAGGGTGGCATACCTTGGCCATGTAAGAAAAGATTTATTAATTCATAAAGTTTTATACCTATCTATAATATCTTAACAGTGTAATCTTAGATTAAATTTAACGTCTTTATAATGTAGATAGCATGTAGGGAATGGCAAGTAATTTTTTTATCAATAATGGTAGCCATACACCATCCTTCGTATCGTGCTGCCGATGATGCCCATGATTATATCAATAGAACTGATCGTGTGTGGGCGTCAATTTGCATGACAGTTGTACTTGACGACACATTCGAATTTCAATTATTTTGGCTTGATCAAGCCGATTGGGTCATGGCGATTTTTAACCATGTATGGCGGTTGCTGCCACCGTCGGTTTAGTTGAGTCGAGACTTTTGTCGGTAGCAGACATTGAATTAAAGGAGTCACCAGTGATAGAAGTTTTATGTAAGTTTTCAATATATTTCAGTTTTTCATCACGATAATTTTTCGGCGCCATCATCAATTCTTTGATTAAATTTGTATGAGAAAACTGTTTCCTTTTCGTTAACCACTTTTTGCACCACTGTGTCATCTTTTCTTTTTGTTTCTTTATAACGGGTAAAATGCTCAAGACGGCTAAAACATCGTCGTCCGTCACTGGTGACGCCATGGCTTCAACTGAACGTCGCTGCCGATTAGACTGTTAAATTGGATAGTGTGTGGTGTGTATGGATTAACTTCAGATTGGATCATGTCGATTGGACCATACGCAGGCAGGATGGTGTATGGCTATCTTATGAATTTCATGTACGATTCAGGAAATTCGCGCTCCATATTATAGGAAAAATTTACAAGTAATAATAATTATAATCTTTTCCCGGTCATCACTACAAATGGATTTAGCGAAGAGAGAAGAACGAACATTTCCCAAAGTAATAATAATAGTAAATATTTATTGCACAAAAGCTCAGACAAATTCAATTCAAAGTGTAAAAAACAAGGTGTCACTTTTATTGATAGTACTATCGAAAGAATGTGTGCTGGCCGTATCTACGCCCGCACTGCGACTGTTTAAGGGAATAAAAAGGGATGAGCGGAACTTTCCATTGACTAGTTGAAGCAACATTCCTTGTATGTCTTGCATGAATTGTATTCACAATCACAATAGGTTTTAGCAATGTTCAGATTAGGTTTAAGTTCATTGTCTTTACGCCGGATTGTACTAAATGTATTAATTTTATTAGAATTACGGGAGCCGCAATTATGAAAAAAATAATGGCAGACATTTGGAGAAGCCAAAATCTTCAAACCCCTTTAGCCAGTTGGCTCCTAATACCACGCAGACATTTGCGAAGAAAGGGTTCGATATTATTAAAGTCATAAAGTTCTGGCACATAGCGTTCAAGTTTATTACACTTTAAGCTCGGGCGGACCCGTAGGCAAGATGCTAGTACAATACGAGACGCTTATACACATTTTTAACTTTATTGACATCATAAAATTTAATACAACCAGGAAATGAATATAAAATATTTTGACTTTGTTTTTAATTCTAACAAATAGTATTCTAATGTGTGGATAACGTATATTGTAGCTACATATCAAGTTCTATTTAGTTCAGTGTCAATTTAATTGTTTTCTTTAGGCCCTGAGAAGAACCGTCTCTCCGTCCTTTAGGTTGTCAATAATACTTTGCGGGAGTTCGGAGAATCTAGGCGCTTGGAGTATGTTAGTTCCCTTTTACAGACCTTCACACATTTGAACCAACTGTTTCTGGTGTTGTTCCATGATAATTTTTGAAGGTCGGGTGTACATATCCAGCTGTCACCAGCGAAAACTGCTCACTTCGAAGAGCTCATGTTTCATTATGGATCTCAGCAATTTAATGTACCTATAGCAGGCTCGGGGAATGTTAACATGTAATCGTAGGCTTTACTCTTAAACCCAAGATAAGATCCTAATCGCAAGGAGTTCCGGGTATATGTAAAATATACAGGGTGTAAATGCAAAGTCAAGAATCCCTTTAGGGTATGAAAGTATACACGATTTTGATGTCATTACGAGAAAAAAATATATACCTTGAATTTTCACCAAAAATTCCATCATTTTTCTAAGCTATGGCTACGCAGCTCACCGGCCTGCCCACAGAGCCAATTGCACCCCGCAACCCGCACCCCTCATCCGAGTGGCCAGCGACCAGTGAGGGTGTCCACGCGATTAGTGTATTTTGAGTAAAGAAAATCATCTTATTATGAGGTACTGGTACTTTATTTGGAGATCCCAGTGTTTAAAATAATATCTTTACCGATCATACTAACATATAACACGCCCTTAAAGGATTCTTGCCTTTGCTTTTACACCCGGTATATTTCTGAATCATAAATATATGATTCATCTCAGACCACGCAAGGAGGACCATCGTAACGCTGCAAATAGCGGCTGCTGAACCCTTGTTCTGTGTAGATCCCTGGATCATCCCGAAGACAGTTGATCGGACTTCTGGCATTGAAGAAACCACCTGATATATCTTTTGACATAAAGTAAAATTCAAGTACAAGAATTTGTTCACCTGCTCGACCGTTATTTTCCTGGACTAATTAATAAATACTCGGGTAAAAAAAAATCTCATGTCTCCGTAAAATCATTCTAGATTCTTGCAGTTATCTACGTAGGATTACAAAATAGGAAAACTTATTATTATCGATTTTAGCGGTATGTGTGTGAGCATGTTTTATATGTATAAATCTGTATTTTATCATTAATTTAAAATGGAATTTATTCATCCTAATTTATAAGCCAACTTTGATTATAGTTTTTGTACAAGATAAATAGAATAGTGTTATAAATTAGATAAATGTAACAGGTTTATTGTTATTTAAAGTACTGCCGTTACTGCTGTGTAATTTTATTCCATAAGTTAATCATTAATAATATTTGTAAAATTGCACATTAGATAGAAATTTTAATATTCAAAAACTGGTTTTATTTATACAAAGAATATATAACGTGTCACTGCTTAAAAATAATGGCCACTGCTTATAAGCTTAACCTAAACTCTGCCGTCAAAATCACCAGTGCAGTAAGTTCAAGAAAATCTATTTTTAATTTAGGACTTTTCTTGAAACGAAATATTATTTGACTTTTGTCATGCCAACTATTTAATTTTATTGCAATTTATTGAATTTCACCAGTATTTCTTACATAGGATGAAAGCCCTAAATAAGATCCCAAATTAGTTTTATTGTATGTAAAGAACCTGAGCTTTCTTGAATAGAAACTGTAACTTGCTTTTTTGAGGAACAGCTCAATGTCCAGTTATTCCAGCACAGTGCAAGTTCTTAATTACTTAAAGACATTAACTACCCGACTGGGGTCGTTCTCCATTTTTACACACTTATATTTTATTGCTTTTATTTTAATAACGAAAAATCATTCGTATATAAAGTGACTTTCGAAATCATTCTTATATAAAGTGACTTTCGTTTATATAGCCAAATTCATACCGGGGACTCGGTAAGTGGTCAGTACCACGGTTTAATGACTCTGTTTGCGAAATACGAAGATTATTTTTCAATCTAAGTTCTCGTAAAGACCTATTTTATATGCATCAAAACTGTTGGCAAAGTCAATTTTTCCACATTAGTGCTTGTTTTTATTTTTTTATTTATTGAAAATCCGTTGTCAGTCTTTTCTAGATAGACTTGACAGAAATGAGCTGCTTTCGGACGAAAGCCGCCCACCACTAACAGCAGAACAGTATCAAGGTATGTTATGATGACTGAAAGCACCGTACGAACGCATCAAACTGAAAGCAGCTTATTTCCGTCAAGTTGGCAACATGCGTGAAAGAAAAAGAATGCCCGCCTTAAATTAATTTGGAGTATTTATTGTTTGTTGGTGTCTTTAATTACGCTTTATTTATTTATTTACTCACACTATGCATTGAAAAACGTAGTATAACATACGTGGGTAAGGGCAACAATTTACTCGAGACGTTTCAAACACTCGCTTATCGCTCGTGTTTCAAATCGTCTTCGTAAGCTATTGCCTCCTTACCGCACTTATAGCATAAACTGGTACTATTTTGCAACCTAGACTCTAATTAGTATAGGAAGTCTAAATTAAAAAATACATTAGACTTGGTCTTGACACCTTACCAAGTGTCCAGTATGAATTTGGCTACATAAAAATATAATAGGATTAGTTTTTCAAGTGGGCGTAGATGGCCAAATCCAAAACTATAGGGAATAGCGAATAATGCTTAACTGATGAAAACCAAGACTACATAACATAATTAAATTTTTGAAAAAAAATGTTATCCCGTTCTCTAAACCGCTGATTTATAAAAAAAAACACTTTTTGTTATTGCGCCATCCGATAGTGTCGTTTACGCATTTGTCGCTACCGATTCCTTTCGGATTTGGCCATCTACACCCACTTGTAAAACTAACTCTGTATACATATGGAATTAGATTAGATTATGCACTAAGGGAATAAAGCAGTGTCTAATGTCGCGGGCGGCATTTTGAACCCTGAGCGGAACGAGGGACTCTAGGGTTAACTCCCGAGCGAGCGTAGTGAGTCCTGAGTGAAGCGAGGGGTTCAAGCTGCCCAAGACGAAGACAGGCTTTATTACAGAGGAGTATGCGCTACTTTTCACACCTTCTGCGATACAATAAAAAGCCAAGGCTCCATAAATTAAAAATTTTCGCCATATGCTTTTTCGTATTGTGTTTTGATTTTTCCGGTAGTATATTATTAATAATCTCTGAAGCGTCTGTTTTGATAAACTCTGGAGTAGAATCACTATCGCTCGATATTTTTTTATCAACATGATAATTGCAATATAATTCACTGCCAATCACAGCACCAAACACCGTCTTTTGTTTCACATTCTTTGTAAACTAAACGCACCTTTTTTTTATTTCACATACTTTGTAAACTAAACGCACCTTTTTTTTTGTTCTGCTTATGGTAGCCAGTTCGATTTTCGAACAAACCTCTTTACAATGCCATATAAGCATTTTTTTACTTAGAGTTTTCCACGAGTTTCCACACGAATTTGACTTAATTCCTTAGGGGGTTTCATACAACTTTATATCCCTTAAGATATATTGTTTTACCTTACGCTGAGGTTGCATGATATGTACCTAATTGGACATTGTCGAGCAGGTGGTGTGAAAAAATAATTATAAATCACTGTCCTAAGATACCAAAAAAATATTCATTCATACTATTGCAAAAACAAACTGGAAATATTGGTGTCAATTAACAATTTACCCAAGATTTTCTTTTGTAAAAAGTCCATTGACCAAAATCATAACGTATACGAGTGCTATCCATCATGCATAAGACAAGCGAGCGCGACACTTGCACAATACAAATAACATCCTTTATCCACCAATACTGCCGTCAAAATCATTATAGTCGAAAACTTAGTTACTAGGGTTGCGTTCCAAATCACTTTTCAAGATTAAAGTATTGCTCGCTGTCAGATAAAAGTAGCTCGATGCTGGTTCCAAAACATCTACTTTTAGGTTTTGGAACCGGCATCGAGCTACTTTTCTCCGACAGCGAGCAATATTTTAATCTTGAAAAAGTGATTTGGAACGCTACCTAAAAAACTATTTTAAAAGAACTTCAAGCAAATTTAGGAAATCATTAGTGCCGTAAGACGAAAAGTTTGTTTTAAGAAAAACTATTTTAAATTTAGCACTTCAAGTATTTTTTACTTGAAAGGAAGTGTTTGATTATTCAATACTGCCGTCAAAATCATTAGTGCAGTAGGTAAGTCGAAAAGTTCGTTTCAAGAAAAACTAATTTAAATTTAGCACTTCAAGCAAATTTTTCTTGAAGGGAAGTTTATGATTTACTGCAATAATGATTTGCCATTCATTAATACTGTCTTCAAAATCATTATTACAGTAAATCGAAAACTTTGTTTCAAGAAAAACTATTTAAAATTTAGAACTTCAAGCTAATTTTTCTGGAAAGGAAGTTTAGATTTACTACAATAATGATTTGCCATTCATTAATACTGTCTTCAAAATCATTATTACAGTAAATCGAAAACTTTGTTTCAAGAAAAACTATTTAAAATTTAGAACTTCAAGCTAATTTTTCTGGAAAGGAAGTTTTTGATTTACTTACTACAATAATGATTTGCCATTCATTAATACTGTCTTCAAAATCATTATTACAGTAAATCGAAAACTTTGTTTCAAGAAAAACTATTTAAAATTTAGAACTTCAAGCTAATTTTTCTGGAAAGGAAGTTTTTGATTTACTACAATAATGATTTTAACAGCACTTTCGCACACCTCTGGCGGTGCACACCTCTTGAGGGCCAAGTTTTTACGTCACTCTCATCAGCAGGACCACCAAAAGGATTTTTAATATTCTTACTGGTAAATATTTGTCATAAAATTGTTGGATGTAGTGGTCCTTTTTGGAAAATGTACTTATGCAGTTTTCTCGAAAATTTGTTTACAAATTGGCCATGATGTGAAGCATGCGCTCCAGATCACCTCTGCAATCATGATCAATATCCAACACCTATATCAAAAATTCGCTTGTGAATCTGTGGTTTAGGGTTCAATAACAGAATCAATAATAAACCGGCACAAAAAAAATTGCAGCTATTCCTTTTTCAGGGTTCCGTACCTCAAGAGGAAAAAAACGGAGCCCTTATAGAATCACTTTGTTGTCCGTCCGTCTGTCTGTCAAGCCAAGACCCTTTATCTCGGGAACGCGTGGAGGTATCCAGTTGAAATTAAAACCATATACCTACTTAGGTCTGCAGCCCGTTGAAGCTGTGAAAATATCAAACTTAACGTAAAAAGTTAACGTAAAAAAAGATACGGCCGTTCATGCCCCAAAAAACGTAGGTATATTTTAACACTCTCACGGGAGTCAAAACTCATAGGGTATTTCCCGTTGACCTAGAAATATGAAATTTGGCAAGTAATACCGTCTTATACTACAAATATGAGGAAATATCTGAAAACTATACATTTGTAATTAAATCATAAAAAATAAATTCTTTACATGACGGGGCCCTCGGTGGGCGAGTCCGACTCGCACTTGTCCGGTTTTTTTTTCTTGCTCTAGCTTGACGATGGCGTTTGTTCTAAATCGAGCTCGCGTTTTTTACGTTTTTGGCGCTAAGGGCTCCGTTTTTTTCTATTGAGGTACGGAGCCCTAAAAATACCGTTTTAGTACAGAGATACAAATATAGATAGGTAGATATTCATACTATTAGACATACGTATTGTTTGCGAAATACAAATCAATAAATAATAATTTAGATTTTTTCATTCTGTACATTTTATTTTCACTAAAGAGTAGTCCAATTAATATATAAAATAACGCAGTTTAGTAACTATTAGGAATGTGTAGTAGGGTAAATGCTACATGAGCCATTGGCTACATTATATGCAATGCTACCATTTCCCAAGCCAGGGGACTTCTTATAGTGAATGGTCTGTAATTCCGTGCGATCAGTCTGCGTTTGAAAGTCATACGCTCACCATAAGTCTTTTTTCCTTTTTCATGAAGCCTTAAAATCCTTACATTGAAATAATGATTCCAACAGTACCCTGCCCGCCACTCGGCTAACCCTCAAGTGTTCGAAAACGCCTCCAATTCGTTAGCTACTTCTTAAAACTAGCGTAAACTTGCTCCATCTTGTTGTGAGGGATACAGATGGATCTAATAAAAACCGGCCAAGTGCGTGTCGGGCCACGCGCAATGTAGGGTTCCGTAGTGGCCCGGTACATATAAGTTGGTCTTCTAATACAGACCGCGCCAAACTTCTGGTCCCATACATTATAGGGGACCAAAAGTTTAGCGCAACCTGTACTCGTAAACCTGTAAAGCCTACTTAGCTGTGATAGTTTTCCTTTTAAATTCATTATATATACTACTTTTGTGAATTTTTTCACATTTCTATAAACAACCGTTTAGCAGGCAGGGGGACGCCCCACTCTAACAAAAATTTTCACTTTATAGCTTAATATTTCGCCAACGGATCCCTAAATAGAAAAATGGTTTTCACACACCCACAATGTTTTTAAACGGCCTATCCAACGATACCTACTATGGGATAGACGAGAAAAAAAAATCATCTCCAGTTTACGTGTAGATATGAGAGGTATATTAAAAAAAAAAATTTTTCGAGATTTCATTTTGCCGTTTTGTCGGCGTGATTAATATTTATATCCATGTCAAATTACAGCTTTCTGGTATTAATAGTCTCTGCGCTAAGCCGTGGACAGACGGACATGGCGAAACTATAAGGGTTCCTCGTCGGACTACGGAACCCTAAAAAGGGTACATTTTCCAATAAAGACCACTACATTACACAATTATAGGACAATTATTCACCAGTACCTTAGAATATTAAATATTGATATAATATTTAACATTAAAAAAATGGTTTACTGATGGATTAGTTATAATGTAATGACGCTTCGGGGCTCCCTCCAGCCTACGCAGGGTACTAAAACGAAATACCACAGAAACTAAGTTTGTATAGAGTATATACAAATTTCATTTGTAATAGAATTGTAGAACTTTTTGTCCTGAGAGCTTCTACCTTAGTATTGCCGTTTACCTTAACTGTTAAAATAATGAAAATATCTGAGTGAGACGAAAAATATTTTGAAACCGCCACAACGAACTCTTTCAATTTTTACATCTAAAAAGACACGTGGTTCTGGGGCCCCGAGAATTAACCCAAAATAAAAAAAACTTAAATTAAAAAGAAATGTGAATTACATATAAGACAGCTGAGGCCAGTGGGCCTACGTCTCTCACAAATAACATTTAAACGGAAAATCTGCTTATAATTTCAATAATTGATAGCAGATAGTGAAAAAAAAAAAACTGAAATTCACCTCTCTTTTACAGAACTCTAGCTGTTGCCTGCCGCTTCGCCCGCGTTGATTTTGTTTTTAACCGACTTCAAAAATTATATGCGACCGCCTCTGTAGCTGTAGCCGAGTGGTAGAGCGCTCGTCTGCTAACCCAGAGGTCGTGAGTTCAATCCCCGTGGTGCACATTAAATTGTGTTCAGTCTGCGTGCTTCAGAACGGAAGGTACGTTAAGCTTTTGATCCATTTGTGCCCGAAGTATGGCGCTAGGGTTCACCATCCCTTTATACTTCCTTTTGTGTACGGACTGCGTGCTTCGGAAGAAACCGATATTTGTGCAAAAAGTACTTACGAGGATATGAGTCATCACGCACGTAATAATCCTCAATGAAACATGGGTGTACGAAATGGGGAAACACCTCTGACACCCATGGGGATTCATGTCGTGGCTATGTGTTTTGGGTAGTAGCATCCAGATTCATCCACATGTGTTTGTTTTGGAAATCGCAACTATGACGAAACGTTTCTATGTATCTTTTTGAAAATATAAGTTCTAGGTGACATTAATTTATGCAGCCAAATTCTTACTCGTGGCTTGGTAAGGGTTCAGTATTACAGATCAAAGGCATTGTCAGCGAAATTAAAAAAATTAAGTCGGCATCTATGGTATTGACTCGGGGGCTGGGCTTGCGTTTGTAGCGAAGAGGAAAGACTTTTTTCCGTTTCCAAAAAAGGGTAATCGGGACCTTGATATCGACTATTTACCGAGTCTTCAGTGTGAATTTGGCTGCATAAATTTATGTAAACAATACATAGAAAAGCTATATTTCGATAAAGTTGATGCTCTTGATTGTTGGCATTTGGTGGAATAATAAAATAAATAAAACATTGGATAGCATTTCAATCGAAATGTCTAGTCTGACCCTCAATTGGGTCACAGTTTTACACTGTGGTGGGGTAGTCATCAGGCGAATGATGACCCCACTGAGGGGTCGAAATATATTGTGTATTTTTTTTCTTTTTTTTATGAAATATAAATATAAACTATTAACCGGTACTAATAAAATATACATATTTCTCAACATATTGATTAAATTAATATGTTCCGAAAAGTAATTATAATAAATTTATAATTTATAAATTTCATTTTGTTCTATAAATATATACGAGTATTTATAAGTTATTGTATTCTCATGTTCATTATTCCACTGAAAACGATCTGTCAAAATATATGTGGATGTATAATATCGTGTTTTTAGGGTTCCTTACCCCAAAGGAGCCAAACCGGACCCTATTATTAAGTCTTCGCTGTCTTGTCTATCTGTCCGTCTGTCACAGGGGTCTACAGCTTCAACTGTAATAGGTAGACAATCAATTGTCACACAACACGCCGTAGGGTTGCCGACAGTCGAAGATGTTTCTCTCAGCTATTCTCTACAAAAAAGTAAGGTATATTCTTAACCTAAGCAGAGCCAACCTTGGTATGTTGGTAGGTATTCTCACTGGCCACTGTAAGCTGAACAGACATCTATCAATAATAATTAAGATTATCCCTCTTACCCACATTGTAGCGAGGAGGAAACTAGCAATCACTACTTAGTGGAATGCTTTATATATTCTCGCATGGGATGGGAGATACTTGGTGATGATCACATCAAGGAAGAAGGTCTAACTAAAGTATCTAATTTACTCGTACTCGGACATATTCAGATTTATAAAAAGAAACGGAAGATTCGAGAAGGGAATGCCCCTGGAACATTAGGATACCAAAGCTCCAAGCAATGGGTATTAGAATGGGAATAGCAATTAGAGAGCCCAACAGGTGTTCCAGCTCTACATCATCATCATCATCATCATCATCATCATATACATCCCTAAACAGAGATATACCTATTATATCAAAAACCTTTAGACCTTTAACCCAGAAAGTTTAGATAAGTAAATTTGAAACACGGATATAGAAATTATGCACAGAACATAGAACGCTATTTAACCGTAACCATTTCTCAACTTTACTTTTCTTAACTTTTTTTTATTCTCACATTTCTGACCTTTGTTCTGACTTAACTCACTCCCTGTTATTTCTTTTGTTCCCTTAACCAAAGAAAAAGCAATTTCGGTGATTTCTAAATTCAACATTAAAATAAAATCTATAGATTCTGTTCTCAAGTTTCTATTCCCTACCTAATAATAGAAAAAAACCTTTAAGGGGTTGTGCTTATTTTTCCACATTAAAAAAAGTCGACCATATACCTATAGCCAATCAAAAACCTCAACTATTTCTTACCACTAAAGTCCATTCTGTTCCAGACAGTTTCTTTTTAGACATCGGGCCTGGTAAACAGTTCCATATATTTGATGATTTTCGTACACATTACAACGTAATAAGGACTTCGCCGCCACGGTTTAACGTAGACGGCGCTTTCTTGTGCCTGGGCGGGCGGGAAAGCGGCAAGGGGGGTGCGTTTCCAGTTCACCCTTACCTCAGAAACCTGTAATTCAGTGTGGCCAGCCCTTTAGCTACTATAATTACACAAACAAATTATCCCAATAAGAAAATACATAAATAGTGGAACAGAATAATATTGATCTGAATATACTAACTCTTTTAAAAGGTCAAGTACTTGTTGGACTCGCGCCTTAAAGGTTCTGCAGCATTCAAATAGGTAGGTTATTATATAGACGTAAATAACCTGAACAAAAATTACCAACTTTTGCCTGTAAATATGAAACAGAACTGCAAAAATGATTTGGTCACGTATTCGGGTACGGAACCGAAAGACTACATTATGAATTGGCGTATTCAGTATTTGTCTTTTAAATAGTGTAACCTATATAGGTTGGGGAAAATTCGCATTTTATATGAAAATTCAAAACATTTTTTAATAAAATTTATTTACATTTAACTAAAGTATGTAGGTGCCATTTTGTTCGATAACTTTCTGCCATCTTGTAGGTATACAAGAAATGCTCCCATTGCTATAGAAATTCTGGGGCTTCTAATCAAAAAACCGCGAAAAGTGGTTTTGGCAGTCCTCTCGTGATGTTAACCTGACACTGCCTAAAGAATTCTGAAGAGACCGAAACAAGTGGAAATCTGAAGGTGCAAGGTCAGGACTATACGGCGGATGCATTAATACGTCCCAGCCAAACTCTCTTAATTTTAGCTGAGTGGCTAAAGATGTGTGAGGTCTAGCGTTATCATGATGAAAAACCACACCCCTTCTTTTGACTAATTCCGGCCGCTTTCTCTCAACTTCTTGCTTTAATCTCATCAGTTGTTCGCAGTAGAGTTCAGAATCGATGGTCCTGCCTGGCGGTAACAGCTCATAATGAATAATGCCCTTCCAATCCCACCATACACACAGCATTACCTTGTAACTATAACTTTAACTTAACTTTTAATTAACCTTATAACCCGGGTTTCGCCAGAGTCTGTGAAGCCTGTCCAGCCTTTGACCACGACCTTTTTCGTACGTGATCCACTTTTCATCACCAGTTATCAGGTTTTTCAAAAATTGTTCGGTATCACTACGTCGTAATAAAGAATCACAAATGAGTACACGGTTCATTAAGCTTCTTTCAGTGAGCTCATGAGGCACCCAAATATCGAGCTTTTTTGTGTACCGAGCTTTTTTCAAATGCGCCAAAACTGTTTTGTGGTCAATCCCCAGTTCTTCAGCTACATCGTAACTACTGATACGCTGATCTTGCTCCACTTTTTCAAAAATGGCATCCATTTTATCCGTAACAGGGCACCCAGAGCGAGGTGCATCTTTGACATCAAAATTTCCGGATTGAAAACGCTTAAACCAAATTTGTGCTACTCTCACAGACACTGCAGTATGTCCATAAACATCACAAATTTTTTTCGCGGCTTGCTTTTCATTTTTACCTTTTTTGTAGTAAAATTTTAAAATATATCGAATTTCTTCATTAGATTCACTAAGAAAAACAAATGAAAATCAAACATTTTACTTAAATTGAATTTGGAATTATCTTTTTTAAAATTTAAACTTTTTAATAATACCAAAACCAGCCAGATACAAATGGTATAGCCAAAGAGATTTTATTATAAGTTCATACACACTATTTGCGAAAAGAGTTTTTCCCTAACCTATTATGATATATAATATACGGAAATTTCAATTTCCTAATTTAAAGGTTTGAGATAGATCCGGTAGCAAAAATGATCTAAAACTGTCAATTTGACTACCCATTTCATTATTTTGGAAGATTAAAAAGTTTTCATCACTAATGCTCTGAAAATAAGTCATTATATAACTCGAAATGCGGGAGATAAATTCTATTTACCTACCTAGTTAGGTAAGTAAATTTGAAAATCAAACGGGTGTCCCTAGTCACTAACTATGTAGTCAATCACTCGTCTCGCCAAATGACAATGGAAAATATCTGTTCTGCCTATTTCCTTCTTATTTTGTATTTTATTTGTTTATTATTGTTAGTTATTATTAAATGTGACTTGCGTATATATGTAAATACTAAATAAAATCTTAAAAATACGTTTATTACTTAAAACAGCCACTAAATTAGTTTTATTTTTAAAACAATTACACTAGCCTGTAAGAATAGATTGCACAAAAAAAAAATCACGTGAAAATAAAATGGTGGCAGTAAAATTATCTTGTTGCAAACGTTGTTGCAAACAATTTCATAATTGATTAACGACATATTTCATTGATTGCACGTCGAATTAATTTTATATCCTGAAAAAAGTGTTATTATATTGTTGTGATGAATATAATTACTGTGCTCGCTCGTTCGCCTATATATCTCAGGTTCAATTGATCGCTTACCTCCCTTGGATAACAATCTACTAAAAGTAATCTACTCAATGGGCTCTAGACCAAGCACGTATCTAGGGGGGTGGACAGGTGGGATTTATCCCCACGAAATTTGGCGTGACATACACGGGGCCGGGAATGTTTATTCAAAACCACTGTAAAGTACGTGAAAGTAGGATTTAATAAAAAAGGTACGATAATTTGATACTTAATAATATTATAGTACAGTGATTACGCAGATTTTCCTAATACCATCGGTTGACTGGAAGAAATTTCTTTGAGGAATAAGTCCGCCCTTGCCTTCTGTTATTCTGTATTCTGTGTTTTAATTTTAATTTTCTGTGCAATAAAGTGTTTATTCATTCATTCATTCATTCATTAATGCATTAATTGATTTATTTCACAATTCACAATGTTGTTTCAATGAATGTCCCCCCGAAACAAAAGTCCGGGCAACTACGGAACTCTACACTGCGCGTGGCCCGACACGCACTTGGCCGGTTTTTTACTTATTCATCATGGATAGGATGGCCCCAAAAATAATTGACTCGGGGCTGGGCTTGCGTTTGTAAGGAACACGAAAAGAACAATTTACGAATTTCACAAAATGCGTAATCGAACCTTGTTACTAAACACTTACCGAGTCTTCAATAAATATTTGGCTGCATAAATTAAAGTCACCTCACATAATGTTAGGTTATGTTAGCGGAACCTTTAAGTGTAAAGTAAAATAGAGCGACGAACAGAAAGTCCCGATCAGTAAAAGTCAACCGCTTTTACTGATTTCTACCAAAATGGTAGAAATCTGTCGCACGCAGCCACCAACTTCAGTTAAATTGTTCGCCTCTAGTATACCCGCGACCGCCACTACGGGCGCATGTTGCTTGAACCCGGAGCGCTTCTCGTGTGATCAATGCACTTCTATATTTAAATTTAAATCGAACCCCTAACCTTTTGAGTGAACAAAACAGTTAAATTGTGACGTAACAGCCGGTATTCCTTTGTAGTGATCCGGTCTTTATAGTAACTTTCGTTCGATATTGCCACCCTCGAAATACGATCCATTTGAGGGTTTCTTTCATAAAGCTATTTTAGCGCATGTAAGTAACAAAATTTTGTGTCTAAGTACTAACAATAACATAATTTTTATAGATTAGCTTTTGTTGTTTTTATTCCTTCGTTATCAGCAGTTTTGGCTTTCCTTCCTGTCGCTTCATTATTTGTTACACAATCCTTGATATTGTTATCAGGACATAATATTTTGTATTGTATGGATTTTAACAAATCATATCCATAAACTATACAGTTACAATTCACAAAACTGCAGTATCATTGTGATTGTTTTACCCTATAAGCAATAGCACGTTTTTTCTTTACATTCCTCCCATTAAATAATATATATTATTTTATACATTGTAAATCAATAGGAAGTAATATTCATACAATCGCAACACATAAATTTTATGTATGAAGCTCCATAATTTAAATAAATTAACGCTTTGTACGTTTCTTTCTGCGAAAAGGAAAAATTTGTTATTATTCGTCACAGTGTAGCAGATTTTGGAGGCTTCGAATTTAAGTTTGTGCCAAAATCCCTATCGCTTTGCTTCGGGACCAAATATGGATCTATAGCTTAACGTGCCTTTCGAAACACGGAGACCCAACCTAAATTGTGCCCCTACTGGATTTTAACCCGAGACCTCCAGATAAGAGAGAGAGAGAGTAATCGAGACTCTAATTAATAAACTACAGAGGCGGTCTTCTAGCCTTTCTAAATAAGTATCAATGTCTATTTATGTATGTGTGGTGGCCATATTTACAGATTTCATGGTATTTGAGCAGGTCATGAAATGATTAGTTCTACGGTATGGCCACGACATATTTATAGCCAGGAAACTACTATACTTAAATAACTGTGCTGAGCGATTGTGTAAAGTGTAAGCTAAATTATGTTTCATCGGGGAAAACTCACTCCTTATCCATATATATTACTTGTTATGTGGACATTTTCGTGATATAGTAACTAAAAACAGAATTATAGGCATTAATTCTTACTTTGTAACTAGCCTAACTGTAAGCAGCTTAGCTGTAACTAACTAACTAAGAGGAAAAACTGCCTTTGGCCCCTTCTTCTCCAACTTCATTTACTAAAAAAGTAAATAATTAGATGTCCTAAAAAAAAGATTTTGTGCCTTTTTTATATTGTTAATTGGAACCTCTATAAGTATTATGAACTCAATATCACTGTCTATTTATTTATATATATAGGTAGCTAGGAAACTTCTCTAGCGATTGGTGCTAAGCGATTGTATAGAAATTCAAGCAAAAATATGTATCATGAACATTGATGTATTGTTCTGAGATCATGAAGGAAAGTTTTTTTGTATCAATGAGAATCTTTCTTTAACCATACGGCAATTATAACATTGTTATGCTGTCTTTTTCTTGATTTTTTACCTACGATAGGTAATAAAATAAGGCTTACTTAATAAGTATCTTTATATAGCCTTTACACGCGCTAAAGGAGAAACGCTGCCTTTGGCCATGGCCCTTTTTTCTCTAACTCGTTTTACTCGAATAGTTACTACTCAGCTACCTTTAAATAAAAAATAAAATATTTTTATATATAAGGGTTTCCTACCTTGTCATCAAAGATGAAACCCTCATTATTATAACTTTGTTGTCCGTCTGTCTGTCTGTCCGTGTGTCAAGGTTTTCCCAGGAAATGGAAAATGGTACAAAACGGCACTTCAAAAATGGTTTTTACCAGTGTCACTATTGGCACACTTTTTAAATAGTATTTAATAGTTTACGAGTCACACTTTACTATACTGAGAGAATTTTACATAAGTTATACAAAATGTTTTTTTTTAGTGCCACAATGTTTATGGATGTATTATACATGAACAGTCTGCTCACTTCATTTGTTCAACTTTGTAAAAATTAATATAATCGTATTATATATTTCTGAAAAGCTCATATTATGTTTATTTTAAAACCAGTACATGTTTTAAGTTATATGCTTCAGTTTAAATGTACATAATTTAATAATCCATCAATCCGTCTATCGGCCTGTTTCGTCCACTGTTGGATATAAGCCTTTCCAGGATTTCGCCACTCTTGGCGGTCCTCTTGGAAGAAATGTCCATACTCACACACGCTGGGCAGGCGGGTTGGTGAGCGTGGTGCCGAAACCCTTGCACCAGTGACGCCGCTGCCCGTCACCAGTCTGATTTATATAAGGCCCGGCAATTGGGGATGGATAAACCGCCATCCATCGGTCCCAGGCAATGGTGGGCCGCCTGGTTTTGCCTAAGAGATGTTCTCTTACTTTCCCCTGAATGACTTCGGGAGGATTTCCGAGTAAGATGGTGGTACCTCCACAGTCGAGCCCGGCATCAGCTCTACCACCAAATTTAATAATAAAAAAAAGGTAATTCTTAAAGTTCATCGAGACTTTTGACGGTTACCCACGTTTTCCCACGCATTACATTTAATGTGGAATTGTAGCATAGATAATCATAAGAAACATCTATAAAAATAGCTGCGGAGATTTGCGAATTCCGAAGTAACTGGGAAAAATGTGTGGAAAGTCACAAAAGGGAAAATCGCTATCTAAAGCGTTTTCTAATGTTTATTTAATAAACGATAGACAGAAGCATCACAAAATTATTTTTTCCTTTCTTTTTCATTTTAAATTTCACGAAGAATAATTAAAAATTATAAAATAAATATATATAAAATTTAAATACTACTTATTATGTGTGAGAACATGGAACAGTCTATCTTAAGAAATGAAAAAATTATCGATTTTTGATCCGAAACAGACCTAAATTTTCCATAGAACGGCTTGAAGCTTCAAGTTGAAAATAATATCAAATACTAAAGTCTATAGCATCATGGTACTGTGAATAATGAAATTTCTAGTTAACCCAATAAAAAGGAACGGCCTTCTAAATTATATTTTGATACTAATAACCTAATAAAAATCCCATTCACCTACTGATTTATAATAACCTACATTAAAATATTTTTCAAGTCTACTAACTGATTTGATATAACGAAACGGAATCCTTAGGGCGCAAGTCCTACTCGCACTTGACCGGTTTTATACTAAGAAAAATCAAGTACTATGTTTAAAAAAAACAGGAACCCTTATCTTCTGCATGATCTAAGGGAGAAAAATCTGAAATGCCGATCCCCGTTTGACCCTTATTGCGATTGTAATGAAAGCGATAATTGGGTCAGGCAACTTACCCCGATGGCAATAATTGCTCGGCAGACAGACGGACACCCAGGCTTATATTATTGTTTATTTTATTGACGAAATCCTAAAAGGGAACTAGACAAGACAAATGGAGATATGTAGATAGATATGCTTGAAATATGACAAGGTGAAATATTGTAGGTATTGTCGCAAGATATTTCTATCAAGGACTCCTTTCAAGATTACAAATCCGAAATACATAAGTATAGATCTTGTACAGTAGGTATAAGCTCAATAGAAGAGATGAAATAAACAAGATAAAATTGATATGGACCACTTACGTTCCGATAAGCAAGTGAGGAAACCCATAAAGAGGTTTCCACACTAGAACATCAGTCACTCATTTGGGCCAGTGCAGGCTTCCTTTCTCCGTTATTAATGTCGCTCTGCTGTATGTCCGTCTGTCCGTCCGTATGTCACAGGTCTCTAGCGTGCAAACGAAGTTTTGAGATGTTATGTAGACTGGCGAGCAAGAAATGCCGTTTTTAACCGACTTTTCAGAAAGAAGGGTTATTGTTTTATCGTGTATGTATGATGAGTACAATCACCTCGTAAAAGGAACAAAAGCAATAAACAATTTGGCAAAGTGCAAGCTGGATTCGGACACAAATGGTTCCGTATCACTCCCTATTACAGGTACGGAACTGTAAAAACATGGCAAATAACAACCATATTGTTCACAATAATATTAGCCACGACCAAAGCATCATCTAGGCGTTAAACAATAAAGTTACTGAGTATAAAAACCAAATTTTCATTATTTTTTGTTTTACTTTGAAGCATATTCATCAACTGCAAAGAAACTTGTATGTAGGTATTACCGTCGAAAGAGCTGAAACAAATAAAACTAAAAAAATACTTTTTGAGATTTTTTTGTATGGGGTGTAAGACCTAGTAGATTAACGGGCTTGGCTCTACATGAGATCTGAGAACTTTTTAACAGTGAAAGTGTTTATGACCTTGTGGTCTTGGCATCCTAGGTACTTTACATTATTTTTTTTGGTGGGATCAGTCGTTTCAGGGACTTCTGCGAAAATCTACGGAAGTCACTGATACTACGCAACTATCTGTAACCACTCCCCCGGTACGGTTAGATGACGTCATGCCGGAACACACTGACCCGCTCGGTGCCATGGTTTCATCGAGAGGGTGATGACAAGCACCAGTCGATAGGTGCCTACGTCGTCTCTGCAGTCCGGGCCAACGTCCTTTCACAGAGACATAGACTGTTGGCAAACTTCATAATCTCTTAGTCGCCTTTTACGACGTCCACGAGAAGACATGCAGTGACAATTCCTTTTTTGAGATGATGTCACCACACGCCACGTGCGCGTGAAGTTATCTGTGGGTATTCCTCTTATAAGCTGTAGAATGCGCGATCGCTACGCCATCTATAACTAACTTGAAACTTGCCTCTTGTATGGCCCAAACTATAAATAAATATCATCGATATACATATCTCACAGAGATATGAAAAAATTAAAATGAAAAATGTTTATTATTGTCTCAAAATAAAATAGTACACAAAACTTAACACTAACTTCCACCTTAGAATTCTCTGAGTTATGGAGGCTAGGTCCTTTCATACACACAATAAAATAAAATAAAAAAACAAAGTTAAGCCAGCATGCATTAAAATTAATTCCTACGAAAAAACATAATTTAAGTATGTTGAATTTTTTGGATTGTATTATATAAGGTCCTACAATAATAAGTGAAAATAATTCTAGGGTAGATTATGTATCGTTAATAGAATAGAATAGAATGACGTTTATTTCGATCGATTAAGATCATAATTATTAATACACATATACACAAAAAAATCAATTATCAATTAGTACAATAAAATATATATAAAATTAAAACAATATTTTGGCTGCTGTCAGCACATGAATCATGCTGCAATGATTCAGGTACTGACAGTCAAACCGTTCCGCAAATGCGTTCAGGATACAGTTGCGGCTGGCCCGCACCCTGCGCAACAGGGATGTGCACCGCCCGCGCATCGTTGCATAAAAGCAATCCACATGCGCGTCCGCGAACATCCCCGATGCACTACAGAAGCGAGGCAGCCCCAAAATCATCCTAAACCCATTGTTGTATTGGACTCGTAGCGCGCTGTACTGTCTTTGCGTATAACTCACCCACAGACTGCTCGTGTAGAAGGACGTACAAAATGCCCTGAACAGGGTCATTTTGACGTTTATTGAGCAGCGAGCAAATCTGCGGGCTATCATATTAGCACGAACAGACAACGCCCTACGCTCCCTCTCTATGTCTGCATCGTCTCTCAGGTCCGAGGTTACAACATGTCCAAAGTATTTAAACTGATTGACTCTATTAAGAGGATACCCGTAGAGTTTAATAGCTGGTATATTATGTAGATGTTTTCCTCGGGCCTGAAAGACCATGCATTCGCTTTTTTTCACGTTATACAACAGCCCATGATTGTCAGCGTACTCTTCGCAAATGCCAAGCAGCTTTGATAAACCGCTCACAGAGGCGCTCAGCAGCACCATGTCATCAGCATAACTAATATTGTTAATGCTTATTCCTCCAATATGACAGCCAACATGTGTGCTGCTGAGCCTCTCAATCAGCGCATTCACATAGAGGTTGAAGAGCTTAGGTGAGGTTAGCCCTCCTTGCCTCACTCCGCACTCCAACCTGTATGGGATCGAATAGGCCCCCGACCATCGAACGACATTGTCCTGATTCTGATACCAATATTTAAAAATGCTTATTAGTTCCTCGGGCATTGAAGTTTGGTGAAGTTTTTTCCAAAGAATATCATAACACACCAGGTCAAACGCCTTCGATAAGTCGAGGAAACAAGCAAAAATAGGCGTATTTCATTTAATTTTGACAGTTTGCTTTAAACACAATACAGCTGTTTCTGTGGAGAGACCTGACTTAAAACCGAATTGGTTGTCATGTATTTGTAGATATTTATCAAGCTGGGTGTTAAGCAAACCGTCAAGAACCTTCGAGATAATAGTGGCTAATGAGATAGGCCTATAATTGCTCCTGTCACTAATATCGCCAGTCCTGCTCTTCACAATCGGCACCACCACAGTCCTCATCATCTGCGCAGGTAAGTACGAGTGCCCCACACACAGGGAGTAGAACATCGCCAGCACTCTGGGCAGATCATTACCTGCATATTTAAGGTGTTCAATGCTCAGGTCACCGTGGCCCGGTGACTTGCCCCGTGACATAGATTTAATAACCAAATTATAATTTTTATAAATATTAATAATAATTGATTGAATGACCAAATTCAAGAAGAAAAAAAATTTTTTTGGTCATGTATATTTTTCACTTCCCAGTACACAGTGGTACAATCAGCTGGCTAAATTTCTATGGAAAGATGATACAAATTTCAGAAAAATAAACTTTTTTTCGTTGGAATTTGGTCTATTATGGATACTCTATCATCTCTTATTTTTTTTCTCTTTGAATTGTAGGACCTTAGATTATAAATTAATTAAAATATATAAAGAAATGAAAAAATTCTATCAAAAATGTATAACATTATATTATATTATCGAAAAGTATTAAAACAAAAAAATAAATTAATTAAATTGAATTTTTCTAAATTTTCTTAGGACTAAAAAGTACATATAAAATATAAAAGTACTTGCTGAAATAACTAGGTATTTTCTTTACGATTCTGGTGACAAGTTTTTTTTAAACAAATAATAACACACAGTTTCAGCGTTCTAAATTAATTTTATACATTTTAGTCATAGATATTACTATACATTTAGTAATGCTCGTTTTTAAAAAGGTTTTTTATGCTTGTACGATGCAGTCAACTGCTAAGAAAGTATTTTTATAATAATCGAGCCTTTGCCCGCGGCTCCACCCGCATTTTCTTCCACCTCCGCCCTGTTTTCGGCTTGGCAGTTATTTTATGAACATCCCCTTATAGCCTAATAGCCTATACGTTGACCAGGGTCACTATGATGAGAATAAAGAAAACCGCATCAAAATCTGTTGAGTGGTTATCGAGCTAAAACCGAACATACATCCAGACAGACAAAAATCCTAAAATTTGATGGCGTTACTGAATACTAACTAACTACCCGTTTCAACTGTCTATCACGGTTCATCTGATACAGCCTGGTGACAGACGGACGGACAGTGGAGTCTTAGTAATAGGGTCCCGTTTGTTACCCTTTGGGTACGGAACCCTAAAAATGTTAAATGTAGATATTCTATAACTACGAGATATATTATTTATATACATAATCTTTTATCCATATAAAGTAAACCTCAGGGCGGCTATTCTGGAATTATTGTGGATTCGCAATATCAGTCATTAGATATTTGTTTAAAGTTTGATAAATGCCATGTGGTGGAAATTAGAGTGACTAAATCACATCAAATAGAAGCTATATGATATAAGGAATGCTTACTATAAGTTTTTAATCAAAAAATCAATTCATATCCCTACAAAATCTATTTTAAAATCACCTGCCATCTGCCTTCGTAATTTTTGCGCACGTGCCAGAATTGAGGGCCAGCTTCTCCAAACAACTGCTCCATAATTGCACTGACATCCAGCTATTGAAAAGGGAAAGCAATATTACTGACCGAATTCATATAAAATTTTAGGGTAGTGGAAGATTAAAAAGTAATTCATAATTCATTTATTCCATTAATGTACTTATTTATATTGAGTTGACGTAGTTAATAAATAGTTCTATTTATTGGTAGCAATATGGACGCAGAGCATGTGGATAAAAAAAATTAACATTACTTAAAATTTACATAAATTATGTATATTATTGATTAAATTTAATAATTGATTAAGAAGAAATATATGAAATTGTTCGTATTGAGATTTAATTAAATAAAGTAGATATTATTAATTAATTTAATAATTTTACTTACATTTTTTGACTTTTAACGTTATATATCCTAGTTAATTGCGAAGAATAGTTGAAATATTATAATTTTTCACTTAAAAATTTCTTTATTGTACACAGCAACTTGTATTTTATAGGTATGTTTTTATTTCGTTTTTGATGTCGTCAAGAGCTTCATTATTACTTTTATTGTATTGGAATAGGGGCCATTTTGAAACTATGTATGTTTGTATGGATTTCGTCAATGTAAGTCACATGCTCCGGATTTCCACTTTTTTTTTAAACACTATGCTCACTAAAGAATATTCCGGTGTTATCTTAGGTGAGAACAGAAATCAGAAAGAAATATTTAGTGTTTTCCTTTTATTTGTTCATTCCTTTAAAAATCATCGTAACGCTCATTCGAGAACACCTTCCTTGAAAATACTTTAGACTTTTTTAAGGTGGTTGCTCCGGGTTTTGTTCCTAAACGCACATCTTATTATTGTCTTTATTATTTTCTACCGACTTCACAAAAGGACGAGGTTCTCAATTCGACTGTATTTTTTGGTTGTTTTGTTACTCAGTAACTTTGTCATTTCTAAATAGATTTGAAACTTTTATTTATTTATTTGACAGACTGTGCTTCCAGGTAAGTCCCGTTTTCGTTTGGTCTAGGCTTAATTATGGTCTTCAGAGATAGGCAGGGATCACTCGATATCCTAGTACTAGGATGGTGATTGTAGTGTGTGACTTGAAAATATTCATTTCTGAACTTCGATCCTGGCCTCATCACCATAGAACTCCTCAACAGATGACAGTATCGCCGTTATGCAGGCAGAACCAATTATCTCGAGATAATTTGAAAACCGAGTTAAGACCATGGTTGGATTCGGCTTTTTAAGCTCTATCGGCTGGTAGAACCAATTTTCTTTCAAAACGCTCCGTTGGAAAGATACTAATTTGAAAACCGAATAAATAGTGCAATTTTATAAACTCTCTCCAGCTAGTTTATGTTACCTGGACATAAGTCATTGATCCCACTAATTGTCTCAAATTAAAAGCAAATATAACGATTTAACGTTTTTTGTTAGCAAGTTAATATGGCGTTTTTAGTCAACACCGATCTGGTAAAAGCAGTTTTCAGCGGATAAAATCGTAAGAAACGAAAATTACTCCAGCTAAAAAGTTGTACGAATACTTACTTGGTTTTTACAGAAGATAAATTTAAACCAAACGTTTACAAGTCTGAACACAAAAGTAAGTTAATCAAGGAACTGTATTTTAGCTGACGGAATTTCATATCGTGTTGCTGGTAAGTGCCTGCAGGTAAAACCAATTATAAGTATTTACGCACGCGCATTTGGTATTCGGCTTCTGCGCTTGACAAGTACTTTTCGTCACGCCGCGTGCTGCGACCTAGTTTTTGGATAAAAAAATAAAAGTAACTTGCTCTGAAAATGAGTGCAGATGATATAAAACGATTGTCAGTCGATCCTGGAGATGTGGATCTTCATTCAAGTAAGTATCAACTGTTTTTAACTTTGAGGTTAGGTTATGACCAGTTAAGTGTAAATAACCGGTGAAATACGTGTCGAACCACGCAATGCAAAGGGTTCCGTAGTCTATCTATCCTGGATATGTAGATCTTCATTCAAGTAAATGTATGAACTGTTTTTAATTTTGAGGTTAGGTTATTACCAGATAAGTGTAAACAACCGGCGAAATACGTGTCTAACCACTCACAGTGAAGGGTTTCGTAGTCTAGATAAACATTTTATGGTTTTAATTCAAAGTATATACTTTGTTGGGAGTAGAGTAAAATAAAATACCAATTTAAATGCTACTGTTAATATTTCAGGTACCGACAGCACTTTCAACGATGCTGAATTAGATGATAATATTATTTCACAAGCTTATGAGTTATATTTGTCACAAATGAGTCCAGCAAAAAGTTCAGAAAAAAAAATTAGGGAAATTTCAGATGATGATCTCATGACACTAGACGATATAATATCAGAATCGCTGAAACCAACTTTTCCTATTTCAACTGTTACCAATGAAAATAAAACGATGAAAAAGAAAAGCAAGGGAAATAAGAAAAGCAATGTGAACGGCAACAATGACGAAACAATGAAAATGGAGACCAAAATGGACCAGGAGAAGCACAAAGAATATGACAACAATACGTGCGAACTCATGGATGGGGACGAGGTTAAAAATAAAGAGAAAAATAATAAGAAAGGCAAAGAGAAGACCAAGAAGACGGATAAGAAGAAGGATGAAGAATCGCACATGAAATCTCCACACGGAGAGACAAATGAGGATAAGAACAATCATAACCGGAAAGCTAAGAAGGACAAAGAGAAGTGCAAGAAGACGGGTAATAAGAAGGATGAAGAATTGGAAACAACATCTCCACACGCAGAGACAGACAAGAACAAGCACAATCAGGACGGGAAAGCTAAGAATAGAAAATATAATGACAAAGAGAATAGAAATGAGACGGATGAAGGGTCGGACGAATTTTCTGGTGATAATGACTTATGCGAATCGTCTTTTATTGCAACCGTTATTTTAATGGAGATTTTTGACACGGCATGTAAGAAAACTAAATCGTTGAATCGTTGGCGGAATCCTCAACCTGGAACGTGGAAGGTCAATGTGGCAAAAAGTAGACGTGCTGAGGGATTGCCTTATGAGACTGGAAAAAAAATAAGGAATCCGAAAGTACCAAAGGCTATTAACTGTTCAAAGTGTAAATTTCATTGCACTGACAATTTTTCTGAAGAGTGCAGAATAAGTCTTTGTAGGAAATATTGGAGTCTTGAATTTGTTGGCAAAAAGAACTTCATATTGGCAAATATAGATATAAAAAAGCCGAAAACTATTCTCGTTGAAAGAAAAAGAGAAACAACAAGAACATTTTCGACTCAGTGTTTTTTTTTCTTGAACGATGAAAAAGTACAAGTATGCCAAAAATTCTTTTGTGCAACACTTTGCATTGCACAATCTGTAGTTTCAGATGCTGTTAAAAAACGAGATTTGTCTGGACAATTTGGTCTTGAACACGATCAACGAGGGCGACACGAACCTCCGAATAAGACTACTCCGGAAAAAATGGCAGAGGTGCGTAAGCATATTGAATCTTTTCCAACGATGGAGAGCCACTATGTCCGCAAGGACATAAAGAGGAGGTACCTAGATAAGACACTGTCAATTGGAAAAATGTACAGTCTTTACGCTGAATTGTGCGAGAAGAAAAACGTTGAACCTGTATCTGAAACGATTTATCGCCGAGTTTTTGGCCAGGAGTATAATTTGGGCTTTTTTATACCTAAAAAAGATCAGTGCTTGTTGTGTACGAAATATTCGAATTCAAATGATATTCGTAATGATCTATTAAAAAAAGAGTACGACGAGCATATTCAGAGAAAAGAAATCTGCAACAATGAGAAGTCAAAAGACAAAAGCAGAGCACAAAACGAAGAAAATTTTGTCTCTGTTACATTTGATTTGCAAGCAATCTTACAAATACCATGTGGTGACGTAGGATTGCTTTATTATACACGGAAATTAACTGTCTACAATTTGACCATTTATGAGAGTGCTGAACCTAATGAAGCGTATTGTTGCACATGGACAGAACTAAATGGGAAAAAGGGTAGTGCTGAAATAGGTAGTATTTTATTGTATTATCTATCAAATTGTCTCCTGCCCAATGTGAATGAAGTCAGTCTCTTTTCTGATACGTGTGGTGGCCAAAATAGAAATAAATACGTCGCCGCTCTGTTGTTGTGGGCTGTTCAAAAAATTGGCCAACTAAATATAATAGAACAAAAGTTCTTAGAGTCCGGCCATACTTATATGGAGGCAGATTCAATGCATAGTAGCATAGAATCTGCAAAACAAAACACCGCAATTTATTCCATTAATGAATGGATAAATGTATTTAAACGAGCGAGAGCAAAAGGATCCTACAAAAAGGGCAAAAAGACAATCAAGAAACAGCCTTATCATGTCAAGGAGTTCAAGTACCAAGATTTCAAAGACCTTAAGGATCTTGCTGAAAAAATCTTACACAACACAACAAAAGATACAGATGGGAGAAAAGTTCAATGGCTTAAGATTAAGAGACTGAGATTTATAAAAGGAGAAATGAAGATCTTATACAACTACGATATGAGCGAAAATTTTCGTACAATTGATACGTTACGTACCCAAACAGAACCACAGACTCAGGTGGTAGAACACGAATATGGCACTCGAACAAAAAGAAGGAAATTGACTGCATCTACCTCTACTGTGAGTACACGGAGCCCAGTGATCCCTGATAAACTTGCACAACTTTATGATGCTCCACTAACAATTAGTTTGGCAAAGAAGAAGGACCTATTAATTCTTTGCAACAAAGGCGTTATCCCAGAAGAATACCACGCGTGGTATCAGTCGCTAAAGGCTGATGATAACGAAAAAGATAAACTACCGGAGCCAACATTATCTGATCCAGATGATTCTGAGGAAGATTAAATTAACCTTTTATAAACTTATTTTTCATTTCGCATTCACTTAGTGAGCATGTAACAAATTTTGATGACATTGAATTTATATCTGTTATCATTTGAATTATAATTGACGTCATTATTTTTTACTTTTAATGTAGGTAAGCAGACTAATTTAAAGTTGCAAATAAAAAAAAATGTTGGTACCTACCTAATTTAGGCTACACTTTTCTATTGTGACGTTATAATTCTTTGAACAAAAATTGTTTGTTTGTTATGTTACTTTCTTTTAAAAAGAATTGGTAGATTTTTTCAGGATAAAGTATTTTCCTGTCCTGAGTGTTTTGGATGATTTTTATGTCTTTCAATTTATTGTAAGGTTTCACAATTGTTTAATTTTCATGCCAAATACTTTGAACAACATATTTAAAATTTTAGATCTCAAAATTGTCTCGAGGTAAAACCAAGTATCTTAACACATTTCTACTTGGTAGTATATTAAAGAAGTACTTTTTATGTATTTTCATGACTTAATTAGCATTTAATAAATAAAAGCAATAAGTAATTTCGTTGGTATTATTATCAGCCTTTTAGTTTTTCAATTATAGAGATTTTTCTCTCCCCAGGTAAAAACAAGTAAATGGGAGACCTCGTCACAGTTTTCGTCAAATTTTATTACAAAACACCAGTTTTTTGGAACTGTAAATGCACTTACTTATAGCACATGAATTAATGTACCGATAGTATATACTTTTAATATTAATAGGGTTTTCAAAAGGTCATTATTAACATACTGAACTTTGTAACCGCGATATCTCATTTTGACTTTTTAGTAAGTTACTTGGTTCTGCCTGCATAACGGCGGTATATAACTCAAAATTTCGGCAATCACTTTGAGTTAGTGTGCTCACGGCAAGAATGAACAACTTGAAAATTGTCATCATGCCACCTGATTTTTGATCCTGGTCTCAGCACCATAGAAGTCCTCAACGCATGACAACCCATAAATCGGGAATTTTGTTTGCTAATTGCAGGGTACTGACAGCGCACCATTCTTGATTGAGACAATCGTTTTTTGTTAGGGTGCTGATTGTAGTATGCTACTTAAACATTGTCACAATTCCCACTCCTCCTGAATTAAGAGCTTCCTCACATCCTGGTTTACTTTTCTTCTGCTTTTCTATACCGTAGTGGAATAGTGTTAATTTACATTATCTTTATTAAACTACTATATTATAGAAATAAATTTACATAATTATGTTACGGAAACGCAGAAAAATGAATCTGGACGTGAGAAGCTCTGAAACAGGGGCCTTATTATATAACGTCAACATCTATGACAATATCATATCTACTTTTCTACTCAATCACGATACCTTTGAAAGCGATAGAGATATATGTTCAAGGTTCTGCGTTTATATACTTATACTAATATTATAAATGCGAAAGTTTGTGCGTGTGTGTGTGTGTGTGTGTATGTTTGTTACTCTTTCACGCTGAAACGGCTGAATGGATTTGAATGAAATTTAGAATGGATATAGCTTATACCCTAACTTAACACATAGGGTATTTTTTATCCCGGAAAAAAGCATGTCGTTAAACCGAAGCCGCGGGCAAAAGCTTGTATTTGATAAATATTAATGCCTATATTTTCCGGAAAATTAAGTAAAACTGAATGATACACACACTGTATTGTCGATGGTCTATCCACTATCTAAATAAACTGGAACATCCGATTGGTCACATACGCACAAACACAGCGGTCTTTCTCATAACCCTTAATTTTTGTTTTGCCGAGGTCAGGTGAAGATAAGATATTTTTGAAGATGCTTGCGTAAATAATTTCTCTACCACTTATCGTAGGAAACCTTAGTACAAAATATTTAGTAAACGACAAAGAGATCAATCAAAAACGATGTCCGGTCCTTGTGCCTCGGGGGAACGTTCTTTCAAGTAACAGAATTTCATTTCAGACCGAGGATTCATTTTTGCTGACAGTTTAATGCATCTCCTTGCCATTGTGTATTATTCTGACCTACAAAACTTCATCTGTGTTTCTAAAATTACTCCCTCTGGTGACAAATATAGCACTTGGGGCTATAACTGCGTCTTTTCAAACTGCATTTCAAAGAATATTTTGATGAAATAAACAATAATATTGTTTAACGAATAACACATTGGCTGCTGATGACGATATTGGGTGCAATATAAATACAATGCAATGGAGTTTTGAGAATTTATCAAGCCCTGTTAATGGAGATAATATTTTGACCAAACTTACAGTTTTAATAAATAAAGGATACTTTGATATTTAGTCTTTGAAAATTATCTTTATTTTCATTGCTTGGTTACTGATAGGAATTTCTATTTTTAAACTGCTATATCCACCCATCCACCCATATTTAATATAACAGATAAATATTATTTTTACTGCCTTATACTACCATTTATTTTTGTTAAATTGGTTATCTATTATACTAATAATAAAGTAGTAAAAAGGTCGTGTCTGTACATCGAAATGGGTTATTAGTATTGTACTGAGGTCAAAACATTTTTTTTCTTAAATTTTTGTCTTTTTGTCTGTCTCTCTCTATGCATGTATGTTCTGTTTTAACTTGAAAACCACTCAACGGATTTGGATGCAATTTTTTCCAATATCATAGTACTGAGTCAACTCGTAGGCTGAAAAAGGTGTTCATAAAACAACGCCCAAGCTGAAAACGGGACAGAGGCAAAATATACGCGTTCGAAGCCGTGGGTGAAAGGCTAGTTATTATGTATAAATAAGAAAGTACTAAAATGTATTTCGATATACAGGTTTAGTTTTTCAAGTGGGTGTGGATGGTCAAATTTAAAACTATTGGGAATAGCGAAAAATGCTCAAAAGAGTGAGGGGGTCAGTTTTGATGAGAACCAAAATTGCATCAGATTAGATCTTTGAAAAAATAATTTTCCTTAACGTGAATCGCACGTACCGCCTTTAAAATATAAAAACCGGAAAAGTGTGAGTCGGACCCACGCACGAACGGTTCCGTACCACTATCTATAAAAACGGCGAAAAATCATGTCTGTTGTATAGGAGTGCGCAGGTCCGGCTCGCACTTGGCCGGTTTTAGTATTTGTTGTTATTGCGGCACTAGAAATACATCATCTCTGAAAAGTTTAACTGTCTAACTATCACGGTTCATGAGAAACAGCCTGGTGGCAGACGGACAGCAGAGTCTTAGTAATAGGGTCCCGTAGGATTACGTACGGAATCCTATAAAACACTGTATATTATCGCATCAATCGATAGAGTCACCTATAAGGATCAAATATAAGAAAAGGCTAATTTTTAAGAAAATACGATTTAATTTATGTGTTTATGTAATTTATTTAATTGTTTAAATTTCTACTCTTTTGGCCCCCTCCTCCGCCCACGTAGCCTGCCATAGCTTTTTTCTGGAGCCCCTCCCCTCCCCCCTGTGGCAACGTAGAGTTTTATATGTAGGAGACGGACACTCAAAAACCGATGGTTTGCTGGGTGTTTGTTTCTTGGCAGAGCTCTAAAATGCTCAGGATTCAGGATTAATTTAAACGTCGAAACAAGGCATTTGAGTTAGTGTACGTTCCAAAACAGCAACAATGGTTTTCTCAAATACAAAATAAAAACTACGTAGCTCAGGCTCCAAACCCCTCCTCCCCACACACACATAGCCTAGCGTTGCTCTTTACTGGACCCCTACTTCCCCCCAAGGAAACCACGAAAGTCACATACCGCGGTAAGAGCCGCAATTGGAGTGTTGTTCCTTGGGTTCTTATACATAGCAATGATGCGGGACACTTCGTTTTGATATGGACACAAAAGTCAAATTAATAATAGATTGAGATGCGCCGGTTTGAGTTTGTCCTGTCAAAGACGATATGGTACGTAGGCAGCATAACACAATCCGGGTTTATTTGATCGCGAGTTGCTGCTAATTCCTCAGTCTAGTTCTAAATGAGAACTATCCGGCTGAATAATATCATTATCTCGCTGGGCTACTGCTACATTTTATCAGATTATCTCAGATAAGTACCTAGACAGATAGGAATTGCCATCTATCTATAGATATTTTTGTGTGGCTAGCACGCGCCAGAGATACAGTGTATTATATCCTACTTATGCTTTCAGGAAAACCGAGTTTGTCATATGCGAGAGTACAAGTATGATGGAAAGACACTGTATCGTTAGCGCTTGGTAGAATCCCTGAAACGAATTTTATGTACATGTAATAAATTGTATTAAGGATACGGCATAGGCAAGATTAAACACATTATTTTACATCAGGCGAAAACAATATTTAATACGTTGTATTTTAGTCTACAATCGCACGCTCTTCGTCCTAGCAGTTACGACGACAGAAATGCCTCGCGTTGTTGAAGAAAACATATTATTTAGATTTCTTTATCTATGTTTGCCGTAAGCACAGCAATTTTAGGTAACTGTAATAGGTATCAATAATACTTATTTTACTACATAAAAACCAAGCGAATCTGTTGAATAATACAGGAGAAATGAATTTTTAACATGAAATATCATGAAAACTGAGGTTTACAATTTTTTTTTCTGGATTGAATATTTGATTAATTTAATTATAATTAGGCAACTGCACTTCACAAAAGATCACTCATCGTCATATGTTTTTTTCAAAGGATAGACCTTGTAGCTTCTTCAGAAAACTACAATCGAAAAACATAAAACTATTTTTTCTTGCGTCATGTTGACTATTAAGAACTGTAACCTTTGCTCACGGGCAAAGCCGTTAATAGAATCTCTACCCTCAGCCGCTTATTCTCAAAATTGTTTCACTAAAATGTTTATTACTCATCTGTCTTTAATCACAGCAATTATTTTTACCTTTACATACAACGAGTGGTGGGAGAGCTGATGCCGAGCTCGACTGTGGAGGTACCACCATCTTACTCGCAAATCCTCCCGAAGTTATTCGGGGGAGAGTAAGAGAACAGCTCTCAGGCAAAACCAGGCGGCCCACCATTGCCTGGGACCGATGGATGGCGGTTTATCCATTCCCAATTGCCGGGCCTTATATAAAACAGACTGGTGACGGGCAGCGGCGTCACTGGTGCAAGGATTTCGGCACCGCGCTCACCAACAAGCCTGCCCAGCATGTGTGAGTATGGGCATTTCTTCCAGGAGGACCGCCAAGAGTGGCGAAATCCTGGAAAGGCCTATGTCCAGCAGTGGACGAAACAGGCTGATGGATGGATGGATGGATGGATGGATACAACTAAAATAAATATCTAGGCAACAAAGAAAATTTCATTGAAATAATTCTAGTACTTCTCGAGCTTTTAACAAAGAAAAATATAGCCTAAAGTCATAATTTGATACACGGTGCTGATTCCGAAACCATTTCAAGATATTAAAATTCTAGACTGAATTTTTCTATTTATAGCTTTAAAAACTATAACATCTTGTATATTTTAATAAAAATGTAACAACCAACATCACTTTCATTTGACATCTAAATGACGTCACAGAATTGGCTGATTAGGGCTGGATCCAATGCAAAAAATAAAGAGCTCATTGTCTTTTCCTTGTCAATGTCAACTTACAGTGCAAAGCTTAATTGACATTAAATTACTGTCGTGTAGTGTCATACATAAACCACATACTCAGTACTTTTCATTACAAAATAAGAAAAACAATTATATGATGTGCGTTTGGGAACGATTTCCGGAGCAACCACCTTATATCGTAATTCAATGTAATGCTCCTTCTAGCATTAATTTAAATTTGATATTAAAATATAATTTACTTATGTAGGCTATTACCGGGCTCGTCTAAGAGCTTAGGTATAAAATTGAGCCCCAAGGAATTCTAAATAGGTCACACCGCCACCAGCAGAACTCGATTCACAAAATAATGGCCCTATATCGGAAAATATTGCGATTGCTAAGTATATCGTGTTTATGAGAGACATTAATTTTGATGGCTCCTCACATTGTCCAGGCTTTACGAGCATGTGTACTTGCATTTATAACATAGAGGTATCTATGAGATAGTACTAGAGCTACATCACCATACAGACGTGGATATTGAAGTTTCATATGAATTCCAGTTCAGGTTCATCTTATTACTTAAAGTTAAACCCTGTGGGTGTATGTGTAGTTAAAAAAGCGTCAGTAAAAACACGATGCATTAAAAGGGTCAATCAAAACAAGGAAAATACATATTAAATCACCAAATCACTGGTTAATTTGTAATTTTGGGGTGCTTCCTTGATACACTATGGTAAACAAAAATAAAGTCAGAAACAGGAAATAGAAAACGGAGTACGAATTCTACATTAAGGAATAAATTGAAATTATGAATTCATAAGGATCCAGATTAAGATCTATATTTACTAGGTTAAACGTTGGAATTCAATTAAGCTTCCGCACTGAGAAGAACGTCCAGAAACTTAGCGGAGACCTAATAATATATGTCGTGGGGATATCGTATAATTGAGCATGAAGTGCGAAATCGAAAGTATTTCCACAAAACGCCAAAAATAGGTGCGACGACGATCAGAGCGAGGAAGAGCGAGTTAGATTTATATGTAAATAAATTTGGGCAGCCGAGCAAAGCGGAGCGGAGCAAGGCAATACTTGTAGCTTAAAAAAATATATGGTATGCCTAGGTATATCATGGCATGCCCATTTCTACTATGTACCGACAACAACCTGTACAATCAGTACATCATGTAATGTTGAAAAAATGAAATGAAATGGAAAAGAAATATTAATATCAATATTCGATATATTTGTGTGAACAGGCTAAGCTTTATTATCCTTAAAGTTACATTAGACAGTTCCAAAGTCCTAGAAAAATGGCGGCCTAAGCCCCTAAGTAATTTCCAAACTCTATGATTTATAACGACCCTATGTATTGCTTTAATAGCATGTTATATTATATCGTAAAATTAAGGCTGTTCTCTTCGTATAAAAAACCGGCCAAGTTGAGTATGGCTTATGCCCTGAGGCTTTACGTTATATCGGGGTATATTACTCCATATACGCCCGTTAGTATATTACTCCATATACAGTTAGAACCAAGACCAAACTAATTGACGAATCCTTTTACTTCAACCAGTAGACTTTCGCCATTGCTTGTCACCACTCACTGTCGTGTCCCACTATGAAGTTATAAGAAGCTGTACCAAAAGAGTAGTTTCAAGTAGCACTTGCGTAAAATCAGTCTGTCGTCCTTTACCAATTTCTGTAGATGTTGCGGAAAGCCCTGGACATACTGATTAACGCCTTGCCTGCTTCCACTATGATGACTTATAAGACCTATTGATCTATGAGACTTGGAATTTCCATCAAGAACCCTGGTAGCCAAGCGTTAGCGCATTGCGTATAAACCAATCAAAATAAATTAAAACATCAGGTGGGTTAGATTCGCATGTGCGAGCAAACTTTTTAATAAATCAATATTTGGCTCTTTGAAGCTTTTTACTTATTGTAGATCTATATAGATATATATAAAAAACACAGAAAAAATCAATTCAAGATATATTTCGGGCCCTACTGGGCCCGGCGTCAGTTGAAAAATATATATTTTTATATTTATATGTATATATGTATACATATACAATAAATAAAAAACAGGTGGGTTAGAGAAATAGTACCTATAGATTAGTAGACTTGAATAAATTGACATTATATCATAGGGGTATTGAAAAGCAGAGGAAAATTAAATCTGGATGTGAGAAGTATCAGAGCTCAGAACTTGATACCACAAGCCGTCCCTGAGAAAAAACACCCATGCGCACAGACAAACGGACATCAAAGTGATCCTATAAAACATTTGTACGTAAAACATACCATTTAGAGTGCATTCAAAACAAGAAAAGATCAATTGGAAAAAAATATCAAGTAAAACTAATCATTTGAAAAACGTATCACGACACATCCTGTATCTCAGAGGGGTAACCGTGGTGTTCTCAAGTGTGAATCACGAAATGCAAATTACAGTTTACACTTGGTACATCCGCTTTTCACCGACGATTATTGCTTTGAACACAAATACACCAACAGCTTAAGGCGCAATATGTCCATCGCACAACGAAGGAAATAACACAATGGAAGAACACAAATTGGTTTTATTGAAACCATTCAAAATTATATTCACAATTGTTTTTTTAAGTTGGAGCCCTTTGAAGATTTTTGTAAAATCCAAATAAATCATGGTCACCCGCAGAGATAAGATAATTAGATCGCGCGAAGATATTTTTATTATTGATTCCACTATTTTGGACTTTTTTAAATTTTTTCCGTATGTGAATGGCTAGGATAATCATACATTTTAATTCCAAGTGACATTTTTTATAACACGTTTTGAATAATTATTTATATACATATTATTTTTATCGTACAGTGATAATTATATATATCAAATAATAAAAGAAAGAAGCTGTCAGCAGTTATTATATTTTACATAATTTTTTATAATATTTTGACTAATAATTTTAATTGCTTTTACATTTAAAATGTGCTCTACTAACCTCTCAAATTACCGGGGTTTGTTTGAAAGTCATCCTGCATACATAATTTTTTAATAAATAAATCATATTTTTGCTTTTTTAAAAGCTTCTATTCAGTATTTTAGAAAAAGAGGTAAATAATAAATAGGAAAAAAAACATAAGTTTCAGAAAAATGTATCCATCTATCTACTATTTGCAAGACTAATCGAATGGAGGATGGTTTGGCACAGAATAAGGACGCACAATGCAACCATCTGTATATGGTACGGAATGTCAAAGCTTACCTAAACGGTCACCGCATATCATGTTCGCTCGGTCTCGCGACACTTTTAGACACTGTTTGAAACACACTTGAACACAAGTTTAATAATTTTCACGGATTGTTCATTTTTATTATATAGTTGTAAGTTAACCTACAGACCGAGGGACAAACCTAAAATGTAAATAGTTAAATATATTTAAACTTACAGACAGACGAATATAGACATAATAGTTTTTTATACATATTTAGCTTTAAGAGAACTTACAGACAGACATACAAGAAATTAAATTTAAATATCAATTCTTTAGTTTGTCTGTGCCAAATGTGTTGTATATATTTGAATTTTTAATTGTCTTATTTTTTAATTCAGATATTACTTGAGCATATTTTATTGTTTATAATATATTTTATTTCACCGATGTATATCTTAAATAACAAAAAACTTTTATTCTATCGATGATTTATATATGCTTCCTACACGTCTTCTAGTTTCTGTATGGCTACACGTCGACGTAGAGACTTCTCATCGAGTGGTGGTTTGTCTCTCGACGCATCCACTGGACATGGCATTTCCGGTAAAGAATTAAAAACGTCATACAGCATCCGCAGCAAAACATCACCATGATCAAACCGAGAAAAATCGTGGTCATCCCGAGGTGGAGTTGCATTTGCTCCACTGATGCACCAAGAGAGCCTCTGGCTCCCGCATTTTGTGCGATGATAACCTCCTCTTTGGATTGTGGATTACCCATTTTTAGGTTAAAAAAATAAAAAAACTTAACTTTAAACACTCTACATGACTGTTTGTCCCGTTCACTTTACATGACTCTCACAATCCTAGCATGGGCCACCATGAATTGAAAGACAAAAGTAATTCAGTAAATTACGTATATTGTACTAAATAGAATGCCCCGATGATCTACAGTGATCGGTCCTACATATGATCTTACACTATCCTTACATGTCTATGCATACATACAATGGTACATTCATTGGTGTGCTCTACGCACACTACAATGTATATATTTTACCTTTTTTTTTAATTTGAAACTACTATACGAAGTCTACTTGACTATCCAGTGCTCGTGCGGAGCTTGAAATAGCTTTCAAGGTAAATTAGCTTGCCATTATTCGTCTCTTAATTATTTATCTGAAAAGCCATCCCTAAATCTCAACCTGTTAAGTTGAAGCAATACTTTTCTACAGAAGTCTGCGGCCACGGACCCATGGTGCTGTAAATAAATCAGGCTTTTAGCTCAACGCGTAAAAAAGTTATTGCCCTGTACGTAATAAATTTTATACAAATTGGCTCACCATGAAAACCTTTAAGGCACTTTCAGTTGACTTAGAAACATGAAATTCCGTTAACAATTAAGTCTTATAGCACACGTTTAGAAAAAAATCGAAATATTTATTATTACAAGAGATATTGACGACTCAGTTATTAGACCCCTTGGATACATAGAGTTTACTAGAGCCAACTCATGTAAGTTATCCGTAACTGCACGGGGAACAAGTTTGTGTTTTATATATGTACTGAACCCTAAGGGCACGAGTCCTACTCGCACTTAACCAGTTTTTTTATATCAGCTCCTTTCGCTGTTGCTTATATAATATACAAGCATGTATTAGTTTAACCGTAGTTTAAATGGATTATAAACTTATCCTTGAACCCAAAACCCTTCGAAATAATATATTGCAGCATAACAAAATGCCCCCTAAAACTTTTTGAAAGACTTTTTTCACTGCCTTGTCTATACATAATTTGTGGTGTCTGAGTTTATGAATTTCATTCAGACGCCCTCCCTATTTCCGAGAGAGACAATTTTGTGTCGTGTCAAACCACAGAAATACCGATTAAAACCGAACCCGTCGTTACTAGCAAAGGTAGTTCCAAGTGTGGACTATTCCAGAACCAGAATTGTCAACAACAGTCCCATTACGTGATCATACGAAATTATTTTCTGTCAAAATTACGACCCGGCTACCAAATTCATTTCCATGTAAACTTACCTATAAAACTCTACTATTCACTCCGCTTCGCTTCGCACTTCGTCGTGCCTATTTTTAAATTTTTGTTTAAAAACTTTCGTAATTGTTTTTATTTTGTTTATCGTGAAATATCTGCTTATTAACGAAAAGGCGGGACAATTTCGTATGATGCCGTAATGAGTCGGCCTTTACGTTATAATTAGGTTTTTCACAAAAAGCAGCTTACGTCATCATAAAACGACATAAATAAGGATGCAGGTTTGCCTCACTTTACCCTTCAGCAAGAGGGAATATACAAATAAACAAGTATACAAATATATACAAGAATTCCGAAAAAATCATTGATGCGGCATGAATCGAACATAGGCTCAAGATTGAGTCCGACGTAATAGTATAAAACTGAAATATTTTGAAATCAAAAACTACAATTTTATTTATCTGTACCTCTGGTTAGATACACTCAAATAACACACCTAGCAATAATGTGATGAAGACTGTTTATTTCTTCAATCATCTATTGATCAATTGTCCACTTGGCTTAAGTACTGAGCAACTGAGAGGTTCTTAATCATGAGGACTTATTGTACGTGAGTATGTAGGTTGTAATTAATACGAGTAGGAAATAATTCTGTTTTGTTTGTGTAAAGTTGACCAGCTCCTAGATTATGTATCTTTTAGTCGGTTGGAAACTGGTTGCAAAACATCAAAAATATTGAAATACTATCTAATTCCGATTATCAATCTAAATTATCGCCAGTTTTCAGCTTGGTGGTTATTTTATCAACTATCCCTTACAGGCTATATAAGCCGTTCCTCACCTGGGGGTAATTACAAAAAGATCTATTCTAAGGGACTCAAGTACGAATTCAAGTAATATCTTTCTCCTAAAGGGCAGCGTACCGCATTCCTCATGTTATCGACCATTGTCGACTAACACCAGTACCCACGATCGTCACGTTTTACCGCAACAGGCACAGGTCACCAGATATCGCACACACTTCATCCGCAGTCTGCCTACCTGTGTGAGCAACAATGACAGGATAGCCCCGAGCAGAACCAAGTGCTGATCCCCCGCCGTCAAACAATATACGACATGATTGACTCAAATATGTGTTGTTCGACCTACCAGAGAAGCTGGCTCCCTCATTATCCAAGGAGGTACTCGGAGCTGCACGCACGCTCACCTCGCGGAATGAAAATGCATGAATACATAATCACGCCAAACCCTTGTTCCACACGCTATCTAGACCTTGCGGCTTTCGTTGACTCCTACGCGGACGGGTGACCCGAGCAACACCTCTAGCGTCGGGTTGTCTAGAATCTCCAGATGGAGTACCGGAGATGAAATCATCCCACTGAAACTGCACGATCGCGCACATGAATGCACGCATCCATATGCCAGCAGTGTTCATCGGACAACTTCAGGACAACTCACGTGCCCCGCATAACCCGTTCGCATTGGTGGCCGCCCAAGCGCTGCTACTAGGAAATGCTATCTGCTCATGGAGACGAGCGTCCGGACAGACAACATGCTTGCACTCCTGTAGTTCATACCACTAGTTATTAGCCGAAACTAATAACATGCCACTGCGAAACCAAACCCATGTCAGACACCTTCCGCGAGCTCAAGTCTGACTCCTGTAGTACCAAAAAAAACCCAGCCGGTCCCGTAGTTCTAGCTGGGTTGTCTCGAACCTGAAAGTTAGAGACTTCATTATAAATCTGGGTCAATTAAATAATAAAGTTTTTACTCGTTTTTTGATCTGTTTCAGGTCTCTTGGGTAAACTGACGGGCGCAAGTAACGGCTAACCCGTTACTCAGGCAGGGGTGACCAGAGAGCTGAGTGCCAGATGTCAATCGAATTACTTACTACCGACTGAATCGGGTTAAGCCGGGTCTGCAGCGCATGTTCTGTGCTACACATTAAACAGAAACGTCTACACACAACAATGTTTCGTTACAAATTTTTGCTGATGGACATGCAGGAGACCCAGCTTATCAAAACATGTAACGAAATAATATTTTCTGTGGACGTTTTTGTGCAGATAGTGTGTAGGATAAAACAAGCGCTCAAGATCCAGCTTAACTCGATTCACGCGGTAGTAAGTTATTCGATAGGCAACTCGCACTTCGCTTTCAGATGGAAAAGGTTAGGAACCGCTGGGCTATCAGGGTTACAACGATGATGAATGATAAAGAAAACCGCAATGAAATCCGCCGAGTGGTTCTCCATTTAAAACGGATCCTAGAGATAGACAAAAATTCTATTAATTTTTGATCTCAATAGGTACAATACTTATAAACTATTTCATTCAAAATTTCGCATAATTATTAAATAATACAGACACTACTTCCTTAATACTTTATTATTAGTATATAGGTAGATGTAAAGTTATTTCAAAACGGGTAACGAGAAGTAATTTTGACTCTACTGCCGAACTTTTTGCTCGTTCTCTGCCACACATACATTATAGTATGTATTATTGTATGTTACTCGGTGATCTTGATGACAACATAGATTACAGTTAATGTACGTTCATCCATACATAAAAAATGTATTAATTTACTCACAAAAATTAGTTTAAATATATAATGTATTATAATAAAGGTATGTCTTGGCGATGCACAACCGTTATCTTTATACGAGTTCAGTTTGTCATAAATTATTTTATTACGTTAATACTCTAGAGAATGTACGTTGTTCCGTGAACTTTGCGTAATCAGCCCAAAATTAAGAAATCTATAAAATAATCAAATTAAAATTTCTGCAAATATTAACATAGAGTCTAGCAAAAAAATGTTCCCTTAATGTTCTAAAACACTGGTAAATTGTATTTACTCTTTTGTGATATCTTTTCAATTTTAATTTATCATACTCGTATTTATTTGGCAGTGTCTTTCATACATTTTGAACGTACCTGATGATAAGTTTGTAATATTTGTATAAATTATTCAAGTCATAAAACAGTCCCTGGGCACGAGTCCTACTTACATTGGACGTTTTTTTTCTTACTATTTACGCTTTGGATAACAAATAAAACAATAAGTTTCGATTGTAATTATTAATATTTTCATAATTTTTATTTATTTGCATGTTTTTAATCTGTAATTATATTTAATTAGGTGGTAGAGCTAATGCCGGGCTCGACTGTGGAGGTACCACCATCTTACTCGGACATCCTTCTGAAGTTATTCGGGGGAGAGTAAGAGGACAGCTCTCGGGTAAAAAAACCAGGCGGCCCACCATTGCCTGGGACCGATGGATGGCGGTATACCCATCCCCAATTGCCAGGCCTTATATTAATCAGACTGGTGACGGGCAGCGGCGTCACTGGTGCAACCCGCCTGCCCAGCGTGTGTGAGTATGGGCATTTCTTCCAGGAGGGCCACCAAGAGTGGCAAAATCCTGGAAAGGCCTATGTCCAGCAGTGGACGAAACAGGCTGATGGATGGATGGATGGAATTATATTAATATTATGTAGGATGGATCCGAACCACGGTCTGCATTGCGATCTATTGTTTAAGGTTACCAGTAAAACACGTGATTTATGTACTCACATACATAAATATACATATACTCACGCCCGTGTCCCAGAGGGGTGGACAGAGACTACATTATTTCCATCTGCTACGATCCAGACACAACTCTTTTGCTTCTTCATACATCAATCTAGTCATACAAGCTCTTCTATTCCTGGTACTTTTTAATTTGCACTTCTTCAGTTTGCCCTTCTTTCTTCTATTATGTATGCATCATGTTCTAATTATTTTCGATATTTTTATCTTAAGCCAAAATAGAGAAAATTATTGTTGTGCATTGGCATTCTATCTAGCCATATAAAAATACTTGTTTGTTTAGCAAAGTTTTCTTGTACACTATCGGAATTCCCAACTATTTACACATAAACTACTCTGATGCGAAATTTTAATGGAATAAAATTAAATTTGGCATGAAAGCAATACAGTAATATAGCTAGCGTAAATGAGCCATTTCTGTAGTTATTACTCGATTCAATCAACTTTTTCAAGAATAAAAAACACTTCTTCCATCACTATACTTTTTTGCTGAACTATAAAGTACTCGTATTTTTATACGGCTAGTCACAAACCAAACAATCGCAACAAAAATTTTGACGTCTATAAATGGGCTACCTCATACATAGTACATCATAATCAAAGGGGTACATGATAGAGTAATTTTGGTGACAGATTTTTGTAGTCAGGAATGTCGGGAAGGTTGATTTAATAACGTTTTAGTTGCAATTTTTTGTAGATATTTTTGAGCAATTTAAGAAAAACAACGTACAAAAATTTTCCCAAATTCTCATAATTTCCTAAAGTATCTACAACACACGTGCGTTATGAAGAGGTGAAAATTTTGCAACCCTGTGTTCATTGACCATTCCGGACCAATTTTGCTGTCATTTATTAGGTTTGACCAAACCGGACTAATTAGGTCCGACGAAGGTGGAATAAATCGATATAAAATATTATAGGGTATGTTAATAAATAACTAATTAACAAAATAACGTGTAATTTTAGTATGAACACTAACTTTTATTTTGCTACTATTGATATTATTTAGTCTGAAAGTCGGCATATTTCTTTGTTTGTTAGCTTAAAAGTCTTAAGAACCTGAGGTGCAGTTTTGTAAGCCAATGGTATCAAATTGATTGTCATATGGCTATTCGGTTAAGCATATTAGCCCGTTTGACAAATTGAAATCGTACATTTTTGGCTGTCAAATTATTACAATTGTCTTGTTTTGTTGTTGATAGCCAGAAACGTACGATTTCAAATGTCAAACGGGCTTTATTTGCTCAGCCGAATAGCTATATGACAATCAATTTGAATACCATTGGAATACCTCTGGAACCAAAAACCGAACCCCTTTTAAACAACAAAATTCTTTTTATTCTACTATTTTAAAAAATGTGGACGTAACTACTAAGAGTAGAATTCTCGCTACCGATTTCACAAAGTGTTGATGGAATACATCGCTGCCGCCACACACAATCAAGAATGAATAGTACTTATGAGCAACGTACTACCATTGTATACAATTGCTTTATTACACGCGGAGATTATTCCACTCGCAACTTCCAATGGTACTGAGCAGCTCACAAATAAGGTTTGAAATCGATTGGCAATGTTGATTTTAGGTGCACTCGTAGAATGGTTTCCTTGACGGTCAACGGACGATCAACATGCTTATCTTGAATGCTTTAGCGGTGTATTTGAATTTGTTTGTACTCATTTATGCATGTATATGTCATAGACATTTTAAAAACTTGATTATTATATTTTGCCCCCAAAAGGAATAACAAACATGTACTTAAAAAGCTTAACCAAAATTTGCTGTATTTTTCCTGTAATCTTAAGATAAAAAGGTTGAGTTTTTTTAGAGGAAATAGTGAAAAATGCTCAAAGAAGTCCCAGGAACGATTTCGATGAAAACCAAAACTGATACATAAAATTTTTGAAAACATAATTCCTTGCAATAAATGAATGTTAACTAACGAATTGTTAGAAATTTTGCCCCTTATTCTAATACATATCCGTCTCAACTCAGCGTCTCAGGATTGTGCTGCATGGGCTGATCACAAGATTATTGATTCCAGTACATATTAGTAATATACAATCGTTGTGGCCAGGTGTGTGTTGAAAATTAAGCACTTCATTATTTGAATGGGTGAATGGGTGAATGATTCATTTGAATGGGTAATTTGAACAGTTTGAACGGGTAATTTATAAAAATTATAACAGATCAAACAGTTTATTAGTAAAATAGGCTCAAAAAATGTAACCGAAATTCACATAAAAGTTTAAAATAATTCCACAAAGAGCGATGGTACCAACATAAGTAATATTGCAGTTTTGATTTTCTTTCATCAAAATAAAACGATTCAATAAATAAAATCATTAGCTTATATTATAAAATTATAATTTGTAACACACGCTTTAAAATTGTTTTGCAGGATCATTTACAAAGTAATTCATAAAATAATACAACTTTGCTATAAAATCCTAATTCACATTAAACTATTGTCGCGTTGTGCCATAAACCATATTTATAATAATTTAATTCAAAAAAAATAAAAACGATAAATTGTGCGTTTAGGGACGAGAACCGTCGCAATCACCTTAAATAGACTTGTTCAGCATCGTCACAAAGTGAGAGCATTCGAACATAATGAATATCAGATGACTTGTGAGGGGAAGGCAATATTTTACCGCAAATTAGTGTTATTTCGTCGAAAATATCTCCTTAATGGCAGGCAAGGGCGAAGCCAAAATATGCCCATTTTTAGGGCTCCACAATCAACGGCTCTGCTTTTAAGCAGAGTAAAACTTTTTTTTAAACATTACCATCCTTGAGAATGTCTTGATGGGAGTGTTGTGGCGGGAGATCTTCGTACTCTATTATTATTTCTGTATCAAAGGATAAGCAATTTCTAGATTTCACTATACCGGGTGTAAATGGAAGCGTATATTTAAATGAAACCACATAATCTGAGCACACTTGCGGAAATCTATATCAATACTAAGTAGTAAATTAGTAAAACAGTCGTGTCTGTACATAGAATATTTTTTCGAAGTTTTAAATGATATGATTTATTAGTACTGTACTGAAGCCAATACTACATTTTTTTTAATTTTTGTCTGCCCTCTGTATTTATGTTGCGTTTTAAGTCGAGAACCACTCAATTGATTTGGATGCGTTTTTTTTTATTATCATCGTAGTGACCCTGGTCAACATATAGGCTATACGGAGTGTTAATAAAATAACGCTCAATCTGAAAACGGGACAGAGGTTGATTAGACGCGGTTAGAAGCCGCGGGCAAAGTCTTGTTAAAAATATTTTCACGTTCCTTTACTAATTATGAAAACCTACTGTGCATTTGGCATAGGTAGGTCCATTTTTTCCCCATATTTGTTACTATAAGAACGTTGCTCTGTATAGTCAGTAGATAAGGGTTTCATTAGACACCTGTCCATTAAATGGACAAGTTATTTTACACTCTGTAGGTATACATATTTATCATCGTCTGTCTCTAGTCAATATCATCTCACCTTCTATATTCTAATCGTATCTAAGTTCCCAGAGACGTTTGGCGTGACCTTAGACTTAGATATATTATACTAGGTTATGGCTGCGGCTTCGCTCGTGTGGAAGTGTCTTAGATAAAAACTATTACAGACATCGACTGTTTTCGGCTTGGTGGTTATTTTTAACACCCCTTACAGCTTATAAGCTATGTTGCCCATAGAGTTACTACAATGATAATAAAGAAAACCGCAACGAAATCCGTTGAGAAGTTCTCGGGTTAAAACGAAACATACCTAATAGTAATAAATAGCCTATTTCATTTAGAATTTCGCGATATATTAGATACTAGCCTTTAGCCCGCGGCTCCGCCCGCGTTTATTAAATCTCTGCCCCGTTTTGGCTTGGGCGTGTTTTTATCAACACCCCTTATAGCCCATATGTTGACTAAGGTCACTACGATGATAATTAAAAAACCGCATCCAAATCCATTGAGTATGCAGACAGCCAGATAAAAAAAATGGTAGTTTTGACTTCAGTACAAATACTATTAGTATTTCCCATTTCATTTATAATTTAAAGAAAATATTCAATTGACACGAATTTTCTTACTACAATAATAATAGTATAGATTTGTGTAATTCTGTCCATGTACCACATCAGTAAAGAAAACCAAAAATAAACGCGTTTACTTTCACGTTGATAGTGTTTTTCACTAAGGGCCAAACAAAATTATTCAAATTGCAGGAAAATTAGTGGAGATAAAGGGAATGGACTTTTAATAAGTGTTGAGGAACTTTGCTTACTGCTGCCAAGTATACAAAATTACCTGCCAATTCTAGCATAAAGGTCTTTGTGGTTTTGTTTAGCCGTTACATTTCATTCCACATTTTATTCTACGGAAAATCCTTATTTTATGCAGCAGAGAGTTACAGATACTAAACTTGTTCAAAGAAACATAAGTGTATACAGGGCTTTTATACCTTTTTAAACAATAAATATAAATGGCTACTCACTATATAGTTTTAGTCAGATTTCGCTAGTTTCACTGTAATTGAACAGTTTCTTCGGAGACAAACAGAATTTCGCGACGGTTTCCCGTTTGGCACTTTTGATAACCTTTTCCTTAAAACGGGTTTGTCTATCCATTATATGAAACATTTATACTAAGGGGTCAACCCTGAAGTTGCCAAAATTTTTTGTTGTTCCATAGAAAAGTTAAATACCTGCTCAACTAAAATGTATGAAACAACTATTTTTTTTTTCGCGATTTCGTTGTTATCTTCATAGTTAAAATACTGTTACGTAAAATACTGCGATTCAAAGAAAAAGTTTATCATGTTTACAACCTGTAACGATCAAACAATTTACTAAATTCAAAGTTTAAATAATACTAAAAAGTCGTGTCTGAACATTGAATATTTACCCAAAAATTTCAATGAAATGGATTATTAGTATTGTACCATTTCGCTTTTTTTCTGTCTTTATTTATGTATGTTCCGTTTTAACTCAAAAACCAATCAACGGATTTGGATGCGGTTTGATCCTGTTAGTGATCCTGATCAACATACATGTGATGTGATACTAACTAGAAAGGCAAAGGTAACTTAGCCCATACAGCCACGTGGCCATGTCTGAGGTTTAATATCAAATACCAATGAGGTTTTTATATAATATTCTCCAATATGTAAATTTTATATTGCGACCGAACTAAGCAGGTTACAGTTCAACTTTATTTTCGGCCAGGTATTGTTTATGGTTGACTGCGCGCGCGCGTTGATCTCAGTCTGTCAATGGACAATAGATGTTTACGGGGATGTTTGTCCTAAAATTACAGACAGCCGTGATGGTGATGATAATTTGACTCCATCTGACATTCTGAAAATAACGTCGGAATTTACGAACACTTTTATAACAAGAAGAATAATAAAAAATGACTAAAGACAAATTTACAAAAATATGAAAACAGGTTAGTAGTCATGAGTTTAGATAAAGTAGTGTATAAAACTATACATAACTAGGTATTAAAACGCTCGTGCACTATTAAAAAACTCGCCTAATTGACAACCATAGTTATACTCGTAGTATTATCGATACAATTACCTTATATCCTCGTACTTGATGCTAAGTTATTAATAAACTAGTCTTTCGCCCGCGGCTCATTTATGGTTTATAATTATGTACTGTAATTTCAGAAAAAGTTATTTTACAGCATTATGTTATTTGGAGACCTATACTATAAGTTAATTTTTTTTCTGTTTTAGAGACGTTCATGAAAACTTTTTTTCAATTGGCAAATAGTTTTGAGTTCATAATGAGGATTTTACGATATGAGGTTAGATAAAAAAATATTTCGTATGAAATTCAGACATCAATGTTGCACGTTGCGCTTTGCTAATTGTACTCGTGATACTGTAATTTTCGTGAACCAAACAGCATACCTAATTTCCTCTTCATGAATTATTCATACCTAACCTAGTTGTAGGCGACCAGGAAATTAGATTTTGCGCTCTATGTATTAGTCGTACTATCGAGGAGTTTACCGTCACCCAAATTTTGCTCATATTAGTGCCACAAGGGTTTACAATTTGGGTACATATTGGTAGATTCCACAGAAATTATAACTTGAGAATTGAAATAATCATTTTTAATTTAATTCTATGGCTATTTATGGCTGGGGAAAGAAATGTGTGGCGTGTTCTTGGGGAGGCCTGTGTTTAGCAGTGAACTGATATTGGCTGGCTTGGATGACTGGATGGATGGATTGAATTACTATTTCTATGTGCTGCTGGCAGCAAAGGAACAAGTACATCTTGGAGATGCGTGCAATTATGCAGAACCGTCCCATCTTTGCTAACGACTATATTTCAGAAGAAGTGACCAATGGTTTAACTTGCTTTACGGGGTACAGATTGTGACCCGACAGGATTAAAAACCACAATATCTGGATTAGTATGCCAAGTCTCAACCAAAATTCTACAAAATTTAATAATCCGTGACAGTTTGCAGGCAGCTCATAATGTAATTTTGAAATTGCTAACCCAATTTAAGGGTGGCAGGGCTGACATATAACCTTTGATGAGATGGATGCCTACGAGTATACACAGGGTACAAATCATAGTCTGAGGTACAAATAGACAATATACAAAAAACAAACAAGTGTGAGTCAGATTTGCGCGCCAATGCTTTCGTAATTCATCAGTTTCGGGAAAAGTCCGGAAAACGGTATTTAGAATCTTGCCTTTAACTATTTTTTATGACAAAAAAAAGAATTGATTGTGCCATATAACCAGGGCCAAGCTCAGAAAAAAAAACCGGCGCACCAGCCGTATGTTATATTACACGTACCATTTCGAGCTACTTTCGAAACTCCATAACTCAACACCTATGGGACCTACAAAGTTGCAATTTTGCGTGCATGTTAAGATTCCCCCAACTACCTCAAATACCAAGTTTGATAAATGAAACTTTAACCGACAGAACGGATTTTAACAATTCTTTCACTGTTATTATGGTTAAGGGCGGATGGGAAGTTCCCTAGAGGGAGATGGCAAATTACATTCGCGTGGGTAATTTCTGAACCGATTTCGAAATATGTAGTAGTTTATGAAACTGGTACATAAATAGGCTATTAAAAACACGAGCGTCAGTTTAAAAAATGAAGCGAAGGCGAGTTTTTTCAATAGAACACGAGTGTTTTAATACCTAGTTATATATAGTTTCACTTTATGTAAACTCATGCCTAACACCTGTTTTCATAATAATCTTTATAAAATTTGTCGTTAGCCATTTTTGATTTTTCTTGTAAAAACTCTTTCTTAAAGTGTTCGTTATTTCCGTCGCTATTTCCAGAATGTCAGGGGGAGTCAAATTATCATCACCATCACTGCTGTTAGTAATTTTATGTTTGACCCATAAAACCACAGTAAATAATAATTTCCCCGTAAGCTATGGCGCCAAAATCCAACAGTCCACCACGCATGTGTACGCGTTGCGCGCGCTGGCAGCCATAGACAATGCAGGCCGAAAATAAAATAAAATTGTGACCTCCTTTGTCACGCTGCAATATTATTTAGTACGTGTTAGAGAATATTATATGTTAACCTCATTGGTATTTGATATTAAACCTCAGACATGGCTGTTTGGGCTAAGTTCCTTTTGCCTTCCTAGTTAGTATCACATGTAATCTAATCTCAGAAAAAGCTTTTTTGTAGCATTATGTTGTTCGGAGACCTATACTATAACCATACAGCCCTGTCCGAGGTTTAATAACAAATACCAATTAGGTTTTTATATAATATTCTCAAATACGTAAAAAACTATATTGCGACCGATCTAAGCAGGTTACAGTTCAACTTTATTTTCGGCCAGATTTTATTGTTTACGGCTGGCAGCGCGCGCTACGGCACATGCCGTATCAGTCTGTCAATGGACTATTCTGTAGGAAACTTGGAACTCGACACCATAGTTTACGGGGAAATTTATTTATTATTTACTGTGGTTTCATGGGTCAAAAGTATAATTTTGCCCTAAAATTACTGACAGCAGTGATGGTGATGATAATTTGACTCCACTTGACATTCTGAGAATAACTACGGAAATTACGAATACTTTTAGAACAAGCTATTACAAGAATAATCAGAAATGTCAAACGTCAAATTTACAAAATTATGAAAACCTTGTTAGTAGGCATGAGTTCAAATAAAGTAGTGTATGAAACTATACATAACTATAACTAGGTATTAAAACACTCGTATATTATTAAAAACTGACACTCTTGTTTTTTATAACCTTTTTATGTACCAATTTCATAAACTACTATTATCTTACCTCTCGTAAAATCCTCATTATGAACTCAAAAGTACCTGCAAAATTAAAAAAAAATCTTGAACGTCTCTAACACAGAAAAAAAATCAATAAAGTTAAGTATAGGTCTCTTAAGAACATAATGCTATAAACTATTTTTTCTGCTTTTACAGTACATGAACACTAACTAGGAAGGCAAAGGGAACTCAATGCGCACAGCCATGTCTGAGGTTTAATATCAAATACCAATGAGTTTTCTTAACAATGGATTTTATATAATATTCTCCAGTACGTATAAAACCATATTGCGACCCATCTAAAGAGGTTACAGCTCAACTTTATTTTTGGCCATATCTATGGCTGGAGGTGCGCGCTAAGATTGATTTAAGTTGAATTTCGGAGCCTTTGTTCACGGGGAAATTTATTTATTATTTACTAAGGAGGTTATATGGCGGTGCGAGACCTGACCGCTATAAAACCTCCTTGTGGCCGAACCTCACATTTGTGCGTGATTGATTGCGCCCCAACCAAGGAGTTTATGTGGCGGTGCGAGACCTCATCGCTATGAAACCTCCTTTGCCTAATTCATATCCTCACATGCATCACATGCATGCGCGTTGGCCTGCTAGATTTTTTACGCCGCAATCAAGATAATTCATTTAATATTTACTGTTCCTGTTAGTTTTATTCTGGGCAAAAATTTCTGACAACAGTGGGCGAGTGATAATGAGCAATGAAAATTATGAACAATTTCATACCAGCAAAATCAAGAAAAGTTTAGGAAGTTTTTATGGATTGAAAAATAAGTTAGATAACTACCTATACATATTTTATGAGTTTAGATAAAGTAGTGCATGAAACTGTGCATAATTAGGTATTAAAATACTCTTATTAATGTACCAGTTTCATAAACTTTAATGGTTATGTTATTCAATATGCCACTTTAAAAAAATACTACTTAAAATTAAATTTATGTTGTTTTTGTGCTGAGCTTAAAATATTTTTCCTTGAAGTTTTGAAAGATATGAGGCTGTGACATACGGACGGACAGACGGATGGATGGTCGGACAATGATGTGACACCATAATGGTTCCTTTATTATCTTTTAGGTACGGAACCCTAATTACAAGATATTGCAAGCCTTAGTACACACCTATTTCGTCCAACATATTATAAGGAAAGTCTTCAGATGTTACCAAGTAAGGTTGTTACACAATCACTACAACCTTGAGACTTCGGTTCCGTAGGTTGAGATCCACTGTTTTGTACACCAGTAGAATACAAATCGGCTGTTTACGCCTTATATTAGAGTGCGGACGGAGAAACGTTTTGCGTACTTACAGACGAAACCATGGTAAATGGATAACTACGCAAAGTTAGACTGAAAGGGATTTGGAATAGTTGCGGTTTTGCTTTGCTCTGTTACTTGCCATACTATAATATACTCCGGCTATCGATTGAAGAGACTGGAAAAAATACTTATCATTATAGTACGTACACCAAATGGTAAGGGATCAAAAGAATTTTAACTATATAGTTTTAATAGCAAATAAGTTGTGTGACAATTTTTCTATGGTGATACAAGGACGACATGTCGTGACATTGTTGTCCACGCAGTAGGTTTGTCGTGGAAAATAGGTGCACAAAAAAATTGCAGAAATGCTATGGGGTATATTTTCTTGTATGTTATTATGTTTGGGGTAGCCAGCTAGTTTAAGAAGTATAGAACCCAATTTCACTCAATTTCTTATTTCCATAGCCAGACTTTGCTTGCCAGTCGACTGATGACAACTCCATTGAAGGAGTCGAAATATATCGAATATATTTTTCTCTTTAGTTTCTCTATTATTAATTTTTATAGAAGCGAAATTAATGTTTCCAACATGACACAGGTCCGCGACGGGCACTAATAAAATAAGGCAAGCAAGTCTGGCTATGGAAATATGAAACTGGGTTCTTTACTTTTTATCATTTATATACATTTTCTCTTTTTAGTTTCTCTATTATTCATTCTTATAACTGCAATAATTTAGGCCATGTACTGGTAAAATAAAAAATATATTTATTAACGCAATTTCGCTTTTCAAACATGAACGCTTTTAATACCTATTCGTTCCGGGAGCTATTTATTAGAATGAAAATTATCAAAACTAAATCGCTGTTTTATCATGAACGCTTTTAAAATGTATTTGTTCCGGGAACTATTAAGGAAAAACAAAAAAAAACGCCTATGAACATGAACACTTTTGAAACGTATCTATCCTACAGCTATGTACTCGTATTTCAAATAAAAATTGCCATTCATTGCAATAACAATTCATCTGAGACTAGTACCGTGTGTTATATTTACTTCTGTACACATGGCACGTAGCAGTTTTCCCAGGTTATTTAATAAGGATATTAGAGTACCAAAACCAAAACATATTTTGGTTGATTCTTTTAAATTGACGAGTATTGCTACGAAATCTGACACGGATTTCAACACGCAATTTGTGGAGTCCTAAATGTTGTTTTATTTCAATGTCCTACAATAAGGATTTGCCCTTGATATTTGTGATAGAAACTACTTTCACTGATTTTTTGTTTTGAAAGTGATAAAAAATAGCTAGTTCTTGTTAAAATTAATCTGCCTTAAAACCCTATTTTGAAGAAGTATACAAATTTTACGTAGTTATTTAAAGAAAGAGGTCACAAATTTTCTTAAGTCGAGTTCCTATTATAATTGATAACTAAGTAGTTCACAACAAGTTTGCGAATAACTTTATTTTATAATTTAACGGTTGACTAAACGACGGCGGCTAACTATGTAAGACTTTTCAAAGATTACCACCCCTTGTTCCTTTATTCACAATTTTACTTTGTTTTTGGTAATGAAATATTATTCACAAACACTTCCTTATTAAAAAAGTATAAAATAATTTGAGTCTATGACTGTACTGAAACAAAATCTGTACCTTGTCAGTTTTTTGACGTTTTTATTACTACGACATCTAGGGCATGTATTTTATCAATATGGTCTCTATCGCTTGTCATTAGAAGACAGGGCGAGGTCGTTGAAATTTTGGTAAAATTTCGTGGCTCTTCAATATTTGGCTCTAATAAAAGTTAATAAGAGTTACCCAATGAAATGTCAAAAAACTGTCAAGATACCGACTCTAGTAAAAAATATGAAATGTATATAAAAACTGAGAAGAGGACTGAGACTGAACTTATAAGTATGTATCTCTTGTTCTAGGTGCGACTCCTATGAAGAATGTGGGCATATATGACCGGTAAAAAATTAGACCTCATAACACACCTCAAGACCCACCACTAAATCTGCCATGACATCCGAAGAGCCACTTGATGCAACCAAAACCACCGAAAACAAGAAAACAGATGACTCCGCCAATTTCGGAGAAGAATTACCTAAGAACAATTTCAGAAATGCAGAAGAAAAAAAGAAAAAGTCAAATGAACTGATGAGATTAGTGTATGAACTACCCGAAGATGAAAAAGAACCAGAGATAATACCTATAACAAATAATAATATGCTAAAAGAAAAAGAGAACCCATCAATGACAATTGTAGAAATAACAGAACAAAATGGTTGTGAAATAGAAAGAGTTGTTGAAGAATGTGATGTTTACTATAAGATAGACAAATCTAGTCCCGATGGTTTAGGCAATATAGTCGTATACGACGCTTTAGATAATAATGATATAATATTCCACACCGAGGAGTTTAAAGAGGTGATAGAACGGCCTCCTTCGGATGAGTGTTTGGATGAAGACCTTAATGAATTAAAACGGATATTGGAAAATAACCCTAAAGTATTGGAGAGATATCTGAGAGAATGCGCGAGTTCGGATGAAGTCAATAAGATTCATAATATAACGTCGACTGGGCCGCTGTCACCAAGGCCGAACCATCAGGCCAGGAGTACGTCGGTTACGTCAGATCTGTTCCAACTGTGGCTCGCCTCGTCACCGGTTAAGGTAAGTGATAATGGCTTATCGTTTTAAGGTCGTCCGTTTGATATGTCACCAGTTATTGACTGTTTGCCAATGCCAATGTTTTGTGATACTGGTTATACATAGCATTAATGGCTTGTTCTGTGTGGCTGCATTCGATTGCGGCTTTTAGAGAGAAGAACGCCGCACTCTGTCCGAATTGGAATCAGGCGCTTAGAAAAATATAAAGAAAAAATACTTTATTTACATTACAAAATGTAGGTTTTGAGAGATGGGACGTCCCTTTAAGGCGTGGCAACCTGAATTAAGGGAGACCCGCTCATTTCGCGGATCTAAAGTTACATAATGTATTGAATAAAAAAACTAGATAGAAAAAAATGCTTTAAAAAAATGAAAAACATGAAAAAGATCTTTCATTGTAAATAAATGTGAGTACTTAAAGAGCTCAATCCCTGTTAATAAAGGAACTTTAATTTGTGCCTCATTTTTAAATCTTTTATTTTTAAATGGCAAAGTTAATTCAATTAAAATAAAATTCTGTAAAATATCATACAAAAACTTATAAACTTACACAGTTCAGACTATATATTTCTAAATAACTTTAAATGCACAGATCGTCAAAAATTTTTACTAATAAATAAAGTATTAAAAATTTCGTGGCTATACAGTAAATATTTTTCAACATTTTAAAATAAATGGGTTATTATATTATATCCTGAAAACAAAACTACCTACCATTTTTAGAATTTTTGTCTGTCTATCTTGAAGTATGCGGATCCGTAGGTAAAGGTTAGTCTCAAATAAGAATGAAACTTCACCTTGATATTTCTGACCCTCGATTCGAACCAAATTCTTTATGGGGTCATTATCATGTTTGCTTTTTTACAAAAATAAAATTGGATTTATTTATTTGTGTAGAAACTTCAAAATATATTTTTAAAATAACAACATATGATTGGGTGTAAAACACAGAACTATGAATGTGGATAGATAGTCTAATGTCTATGGGTAGTCTAAGCCTAGCCTGAACGCCATTTGGTGTTACGATAATCCGGGTTTTAAATGCGTATGTACTTTTATCACAATGTAACTTGAGCATGGCTGTCAAAAATCAGCTGCTCCCGGTTTTATTTATAATTGTTAGTAAAATCCCTCTAATTTATATACAATTATTATATCAATAGTTTTATTGTAAAAGAGTGGTTCAAATACCTTAGTGTAGAATTCATAGTCATTAGTGAAAAATATTTTGTTGACCGAAAAATTCTAACGGTCTTTTATGTGCAAAGATGAACAAAGGATTTTAAATTCTTTTGGGGAAACTTATTTGTGTACCAAAACTTGAAAAACAAGCGCTGCAGCGGCCTAAAAACACCTGTAAGTTAATATTTGTTATCAGCTAACACCGTATCACGGTGAATGGCAGGCCTTGATACAATATCAATCTAGCTTTCCATATACCACTTGACAGATTGATAAGGATAAAAGCCTCTTCAAAATGTGAACAACCAGTAAAACTAATTTCTGTATGGTTGTTATCGATGTAAAACAGCAGAAAACATGTTTACATAGTTTGGATATAGGAAGCTTTCCTCAGCCACCGCCTACAGCCACCCTACGACGCTTTAAATAATTTGGCCAAGTGCGAGTCGACTCACAATAACGGGCGCTGAACACATTGTTGAAAAAAACAAAAATATACATGCCAAAGCAACATCAAGGGTACAAAAAACAAAGATTATGTTTTTATTGCGAAATCCATCGCTTTGGAATACTCTAAATATTATTATTAGAGTGCATTACAATCCAAATTAATCTTACTTAATAAGAACTGTGAATTTCTTAACTGTCTGAAGCAACACATATTGTAGCGACGACAGCGCCATCTGTTTCTTAAGAACAAGTGCACTTTTTTACTTACATGTCCTTAGCAGTTTTGCTGTTAGATATCACTTTCAGACATAAGCTCGCCTATAGCACATTTAATTTAAGACAACTTGTATATATTAATAACTGTGTGCAATAAAGAATATGAATATGAATAAATCGTTAAATCACATAACACCCTCGTGAGGTTTCAGTATGTGTATTACAAGCTAGTTAGATCAAATAGTTACAAAAATATTCGGTGGACAAGTATGGTGGAAAAATTCAACGGTCTAGGTAAGTACCTCGGTGGTGCAATTGGCAGCGCGCTTGTCTGGGAAACAAAACAAGTTTTTTTTTTACTTTAGTATGTTTTACAATTTGACTAAGCTTAAAACTTGCATGTATTACCGTCTTTACGTAAGAGCCATAACCAATAACATTTGAATAATGCAACTTTTTCGATGTTCTCGTAAGGGGACCTTGAATAAATAAATAAAATATTAATTTTTAATATTTTATTATTTGTCGTGATAGAGGCCATAGTAACACGTATTATGTGAAAATTTCAACTTTCTAACTATTACGATTGAAGCTGTAGGTAGACCCGGACAGACAGACAGATAGCGAAGGCTTAGTTATAGGGTTTAACACCCTTCGACTACGGACCGCTAAAAACGCAAAAATGTAAGTTATAAATGTAAGGTACGAGTATGTTAAATTTAAGATGGTGCACTTTTGTAATTTATATCTTTATATTTTTTAAGTGACCATTCTTGATGCGGCTTTTCTACAATTAACGAAGTGTTAACAATGTTAAACAAATTCAGTTCTTCTTTCATACAAAGTATTTAGTTGTTGAATGATGTTTTTTTGGAAGTGACTACGGTACCGCTAGCGGTCTTTTGATTTCTAAAAATATTGAACCGTAAGTCATATTTAGCTGTTGGAATGTCTTCCTTAGCATGAGCTAATAAAGTTCAATTTGCAATGTACAGTTCGGAAAGGCAAGCGGTCCTTAAATTTTATAAATTATTGAACCTTAGGTCATCGGAAAGTGCTTGGAAAATGATTTATTCTGTTTATCGTGAATTCTGCTTTGCTTGGCTCCTAATTATGTACAATGTCAACCTAACCGCTCCTCCTCGCTTCGCGTCGCGACCTATTATCCCTGACGGTCGAATAAAATTAAAACTAAGGAAGCCGGCACCGGTTTCGTAGTCACTTTCTTTTTTTAATATATAAATCCTTAAGACCTGAAGTGCTTAGGGGGTGTCAGAGGTGTGACCAAGCATGGACTATGAATTGCAAGTCACGAAGACATTTGTGCACCCACTCTCCGCTGACGATTATTACGTCCCAGCGTGATAGATAGTGAACGTATCGCCGTACTTCGGGCATAAATATAACAGCCATTCGAAGCACGCAGACCGAACACAAGCGTGCCCCTACGGAATTGGAACGTGTGACGTCTGGGTCACTAGCAAAGCGTTCGAACTACTAGACCTAGCGGTTTTTAGGGTTCCGTAGACCGGCAAGGAACCCTTATAGTTTCACCATGTCCGTCTGTCAGCGGCTTAGCTCAGAGACTATTTTAGTACCAGAAAGCTGTAATTTGGCATGGATATAAATATAACAGCCATTCGAAGCACGCAGACCGAACACAAGCGTGCCCCTACGGAATTTGAACGTGTGACGTCTGGGTCACTAGCAAAGCGTTCGAACTACTAGACCTTTCGGTTTTTAGGGTTCCGTAGACCGGCAAGGAACCCTTATAGTTTCACCATGTCCGTCTGTCAGCGGCTTAGCTCAGAGACTATTTTAGTACCAGAAAGCTGTAATTTGGCATGGATATAAATATAACAGCCATTCGAAGCACGCAGACCGAACACAAGCGTGCCCCTACGGAATTTGAACGTGTGACGTCTGGGTCACTAGCAAAGCGTTCGAACTACTAGACCTGGCGGTTTTTAGGGTTCCGTAGACCGGCAAGGAACCCTTATAGTTTCACCATGTCCGTCTGTCAGCGGCTTAGCTCAGAGACTATTTTAGTACCAGAAAGCTGTAATTTGGCATAGATATAAATATAACACCCATTAAAGCACGCAGACCGAACACAAGCGTGCCCCTACGGAATTTGAACGTGTGACGTCTGGGTCACTAGCAAAGCGTTCGAACTACTAGACCTAGCGGTTTTTAGGGTTCCGTAGACCGACAAGGAACCCTTATAGTTTCACCATGTCCGTCTGTCAGCGGCTTAGCTCAGAGACTATTTTAGTACCAGAAAGCTGTAATTTGGCATGGATATAAATATTAATCACGCCGACAAAATGGTAAAATAAAACAAGGAAAAAAAATTTTTTTTCGTACCTCTCATACACACTTGTTTTTTTTTCTCGGCTATCCCATAGTGTGGGGTATCGATAGATAGGTCGTTCAAAAACATTGTGGGTTTGTGAAAACCATTTTTCGATTTAGGGATCCGTTGGCGAAATATTAAGCTTTAAAGTGCTGCCGGCTACACGGTTGTTTATAGGCATGTGAAAAAATTCACAGAAGTAGTATATATAATGAATTTAAAAGGAAAACTATCACAGCTAAGTAGGCTTTACAGGTTTACGAGTACAGGTTGCGCCAAACTTTTAGTCCCTTCTAAACACGATAATGTATGGGCCGCTCTTCCAAATGTATGGGACTAGAAGTTTGGCGCGAGCTGTACTAGTAGACCAACTTAGAAAATGTTCCGGGCAGCTACGGAACCATACACTGCGCGTGGCCCGACACGCACTTGGCCTGTTTTTAAAGAACTCTCATGACCGACATTTTAATTTTCCTATGTTTACTACATTTTAAGACGGCTGGAAAATTTGATAATTCTTATTTAGGGTTACGTTCCTTAAAATTAAAATAAGTTGACTAAGTGCGAGTCTAACTCGCGCACAAAGGGTTCTGTACCAATTCACAACACGGGTGGAACCCTAAAAACATTATGTTATTTAAATAACAACAATTTAGAACGTTGACAGCAAAAAAAAATATTAATTTTGTTAGGCTTGCTATACACTGTCGCTTTATGTAGTTAACTCGAACTGTCAAACAAACAATTAGATCAATTATTATTGAGAGTCTAGCTTTCTACCCCTGGGCTGAGTTCAGTTTGATCGCCCGCTCACGCCCGGCGATCATGCCATCTCTTTTGCACGTGTTGAATTTGTATATGCTATCCTGCTGTCAGTGATGAGCGGGCGATCAAACTGAACGCGGCCCTGAGCTACCGCCGCTTTAAATCAAAGTTTTATACACAATTTAATTACGAAATTTTGAGCAAACATGAACATGTTATTTGGGAGTTTATAAATCTATATTTTTGTAAAATATAATATTAAAAATGTTTGATATCATAACATTACGAATTTGCGACGATAAATTTATAGTATTTATTTTTCTTTTTCGATGCAGATGCATAAAAACACCCAAAATTTCAGGAGCGAAACAGGGAGATAACAGCGTTGCTATATTATTGTTTTGGGAACGCAGACTGGTTTTACTACTCGTCTATATAAACAACTTCTACTTTGGAGCCGACCTTGAAACCTTAAAACAGTGGTTTTTAAACTTTTTGTAACCACGGACCACTTTCAAAATTTCAAATATTCCACGGACCCATGTCGAAGAAAATTTTAGGAAACAAAAATAAAAAATTATGTTATAAGTCACTTTTATTAGTTAGTTTACATTAACACTCCAGTAAATTGTATTATTACTTAATTCATCTAAAATAAGAAGGAATTTTGTATTTAATTTCGACATAAAAGATAAAGAGTTATATTTTCCTTATTTATTGATTGAAACCAAAATAGAGGTAAATCACTGTTAATAATAAAATTGAATTTTGAAATTCCAGTGAAAGAAATATACAGCAAAAAAGTACGTTTTCATAAAAAAGGTACGATAATTAAAACACTTTCAACTAAAATTGAATGAAGCTTCTAGCTTAATTATTTTAAAGGTTACTGTGGTTTGGGTTTGTATAGTAAATATGTTAAGAGTGAATTGAGTGGCTGTGGACCCCTGGTAATCATGTCATGGACCCCTAAGGAGTCCATGGACCCCAGTTTAAGAAACCCTGCTTTAAAACGAGATCAGCTGTGCCGTACAAAAGTACTCGCCCAAAATATACTGAACAGTGATATTTTTTGCCATTTCAGTGTTGATGTCCACATAGTGTAAATTGTTCGTACAGACGAGTTCTACCACCAGTTTGCGTTTTAAAACCTAATTTTTCTCCTGGTACATTTATATAATAAATAAATACGTATTCAAATGTTTTCTGCCACTGACTCATTAGTTAACTATACTTAAATTGACAGAGTACAGAGGCAGACGGACAGAGCGGAGACTTGGTAATAGGGTCCTGTTTGGTACGGAACCCTAAAAAACGGAACCAAGATAAGATCCCTTATTGCTTAGTAGTTTGTCCGTAAAAATCCCTTTTTCCACGGTTCATCTAAAGTTCTTATCAAGTTAAAATTAATGGATACCGAATAGTGCAAAGCCTCATAATCCAGAAAAAATTAGGGTTGTCTACGGATTATTAATTTATATTAGTAAATTAATATATATATTTTATATTTATAACAAGACACAGTGTCTCTCCAGTCACATCTTTTGATACTGATTCAACTGATAAAAGGGAAAATATTTATAAGCGGAATCATTATAACAGTTTTCCGTAAGTTGCACGCTAAACTATGACAGCCTGTGTTGCTAGTCTAACCCGAAAAGATGTCCTTGTGTCATACGTACGCAATTCGGTCATAATAATATGTTTTTTGAGAGTTGTTAGTTCATTTTTTTTTCAAGCCATTTGGTCCAGCCGTAAACGAGGAGTAGGCTTTAGAAAGTACCCATTTGGCAGTATTTGAAGGGATTAAGCGCCTTAACACTACAGACTGCAATTCTGCAATGTTCGCAAAAATAACTAACGGAGATTTCGGGTGATTTTAAAAGGGATTTTGTAGGTTTTTTTTATTGAAAACTTATAGTAGCATTCCTTATATCCTATAGTTTTTATTTGATGTGGTTTAGTCACTCTTATTAACATCCATGGCATTTATCAAACTATAGACAAATCTCTAATTGCTGATATTGCGAATGAAAAATAATGCTGGAATAGCCGACCTTGAGGCCTAACATGGTGCCACTTTAAGACCATTTTAAACACGATTTGACAGTAAATTCCATATATTTATTGTGAAATGGTGTATAAAATGCTGTTAAAGTGGCTACCATGTTAGGCCTAGAGTTTTAAAATCTGAGACACAATTAATCTCACAGCAAGGTTTGATCTCTGTCAAATGAAATAATTTTTGCTATAATTATTACATGACTTTGTTTTACAAGGTTAATAAATTATCTGAAACCTTACGCCGAACCATCAAGGCCTGCTCCCACTTGTCTGTCTTCTTTTCAGGGGACAATAGAAAATGCTAGGAGGTATTATCAATCCAGTAATGAAAAAGAGATTTATTACAACACAGTGTCAACTTTTTGCTAAATCATTTTGTTTTGTACCTACGCCCTCCCAAGATATGAACCAGTGTGAAAATCGATGCCCTGGAAGTTTTGAACTTCACTGCGCGATATTATGAGCTTGAGATTCTACCATAACCTTTATTGAAAGCTTTTACGAACTTTTCCACAATTCTAAAGAAACGTTTATCATTGTATTGGTAGTGGAATAGTTGTTTATACGACACCACTTAGGGTGTCTCACTTATACCGTGTAGAACCATTTATACAACAGGAGTGTCATTATCAAATTTTGAAGTATATTTTTTTAGGGTTCCGTTGTCAACAAGGAACCCTTATAGTTTTGCCACGTCCGTCTGTCAGTCTGCCTGTCCGCGGCTTAGCTCAGAGACTATTAGTACTTGAAAGCTGATATTTGGCATGAGTATACGTATTAATTACGCTGTCTAAGTGGTGAAATAAAATCTTGAAAATTTTTTTTTTGTGTAGGTACCTCCCCTACAAGTACAGTAGAGATGATATTTTTTCTGGTATATCCCGTATTGTAGAGAAAAATGGCGGGTTTGCGAAATTTGAAGCTGTATATTATAGTTATAATTTTTGTTAGAGTCAAGTGTCTCCCCCTGCCTGCTAAACGGTTGATAATTGATATGTGAAAAATTTTACAGAAGTATATATAATGAAGTTAAAAGGAAAACCATCACAGCTAAGTAGGCTTTACAGGTTTACGAGTACAGGTCGCGCCAAACTTTTAGTCCCCTCTAAACACGACAATATACGTGGGACACTCAGAAAGTTTTGCGAAACTAAAAAAAAATGTTCTATAGGATCTTTTTTTAATATTTTCAATGTACTCTCCACCAGCCTCCTTCTTCCGGCGACGAAAATTGTATTCCTTTGAGCTACTTCTTATTTTTGTAAATAAAAAGAAGTCACACGGTGCTAGATCAGGGCTGTAAGGAGGGTGACCCAGGAGTTTGACTGGCGTGCTGTCCAGGAAGTCCCTCGTTTTGAGTGCGGTGTGCGCAGGTGCATTGTCGTGGTGGAGCAGTAGCCCGCGAAGCCCTGTGTTTGGTCGCTTGTTGCTAACAACAGAGAAAACTTCTGACAAACATTTGGTAGTATACCATTCGGCATTGATGCTTCTATGATCCCGTAAGGGAATTGATACCAAGTGGCCAGTCAAATTAAAAAAACTAGCGATCAAAATCTTCCCCCCGCTTCTAGATCGCTTCACTTTGATAGGCGTTGGTTCATTTTGAAACGCCCAAACAGTCGACTGGTGCTTGGTTTCTGGGTCGTATTGATAAATCCAAGGACTCATCACCTGTAACGATGTCGTAAAGACGCCGAGGCGAGCCTGCTTCAAATTTGTTTAGCATATCACGGCACCATTCCACCCGGGCCTGCTTCTGAGCATCGGTGAGGTTGTGCGGCACCCAGCGTGATACTATCCTCCTCACGCGAAGATGGCTGTATAGAATCTCGTGAACGCTTCCCGATCTAATCTTCAATATGTGTTGAATCTCCTGATATGTCATTCGTCTATTGTCTTGGATTAAATTTTTCACTGCCAGCACGTTTTCTTTGGTAACAGCAGTCAAAGTGCGACCGCTTCTTTCTTCATCCCCCAAAGTTGGTCGACCGCGATTGGATTCGTTATACTAACGATACACAGTTGCCTTGGAAGGGCCTTCATCAATGAATGCCATTTGAAGTCTATCGTACGATTCATCCGCCTTCAGGCGACACTTGAAATTGTAAAAAATCATAGCTCTAAAATGTTCCCGGCGCAGATCCATATTTCAGCGAGACACAATACTTTGAGTTAGCTCGCAAAAATGTGGAGGGAAATTTTGGAATTAGAACATACCTATTTTACTTATAAATAATCATATTTTTGAAAAACGTTATAACTGGCTAGTCTCCCATATATAAAAACTTTTTTTCGCAATACTTTGTGAGGAGCCTGATATAGGCCGTTCTTCGGGAAAGCAACTTCCGAGCGGAGTAGAATTTTGGCGCGATCTGTATTAGTAGACCAACTTATAAAATCTACTGGGCAACTAAGGAATTCTACACTGCGCGTGGCCCAACACGCACTTGGCTGGTTTTTTAAAGAATGTTTGAAACCCAGCCACAAAGAAGCCGCATGTACTAAGAAAACGGAAGAAACCAAAAAATGAAAGGTTTCAATTAATGTATGTAGAAAGAAGATGATTGATCATTTACACACGATTTGAACATTCTACTTTTCATCACTAATGCTAGAAAATAAAAATAAGAATAAAATACAGAAAAACAAAATGAAAATGGTTAAGCAGAAGTCAGCAGAGCAGATATTTTCCATTGCTATTTAGCTACTAAATACTTTTCTAGCTGCTATCTAAACGAATGACTTATTATTATAACCAGTTAGTGAATCTAAAAGAACTTCTTCGATTTTCAAATTTACCCGATTGACTTAGCAGTTAGTAAATGTAAATAAGCTTCGCTCGATTTACAAATTAACTTCCATCCCTAGGGCTGTAAATTGAATTGACATTCCGCTTTCGAGTTAAATACGACCTACATTCAGAGCATTTGAGGGTGGAAGAATATTTGCCCCAGGACTAAAATTAGCAGCAAAAGTGCATCTTTTTCCCGCTGCAATCCAAGAAAATTCCTAGTTTTATACGATCGTATCAACGTTTAATTACGAGCAATGAAACCGCGTTATTCATTTTAATTTTCTCACCTGTACTAATTATAATGTGCTAGGTACGTAAGGTAAATCGCTTCTCTTAATTTTTTTATATAAAATATATGCTTATTATTACTATTATAAAAGTTATATATAATTTACCTACGTACGAATTCACTAACCAACACGTGTTAAGAAGCCTACTTTGTATACCAAGCGCAAATATCAATTGCCAAATTTTTGTAGCAGCTGGAGGAAAGATTGGTAGGCTTAGCAATAACTTTTGGCAACGGTTACACAAATAATGAAGATGTACCAACGGAGGTTTTGTTTTGACAGAACCACAAAAAGCTGTCACAGAGATTTGAATAAAGAAAGCCACAACATTTCTCTGTTCAGAATAAAAGCGCTTTTAAATCAAAAATCTGCCGAGCTTTAAAGGTATACATATCTTGGTAAAGTCTTTTTGTTAACCTTGGGGATACATTTCAGAGTTTTGTAGGCAAAAAAATAATATTTTAAATAGATTGTTCTATCAAATTTACTCTGTGTCAGTATTACCTACATGTTTGACAACATTTTATTATCTTTTTTGACTTCTTCAGTATTCTACCGAAAACAGAACCATATATATGAATACAATATCATGATTTTCAAGCAAATTATATCTACGCAAGCTTGAACCACATGGTTTGATGCATTTCGCTTTCAACCCAATGAGAATAAAGACTTTTGGTGCCGTGAGGGCTACAATTTTTTTTTCCAATAAATTGCGAACTCGCTGTGAAATAAAGCTTTCGTATTTAAAGCGACAACAATAGTTTATTTTCTTAAACTTTAGAGCTATAAGTAGATATAGATTGTGTTCATACTAAATCCATAACCGAGCACATTCTTTAAAAGAGACCCGAGCCACGAACTGGAGAGTGATCTATTCTTTTAGTGATAGTAAGAATGAAGTCTTTGTTTTCTGTGGAACTACGGCTTCACCTCAAAATTATGGATTCTACATTAGAAAACTCCTAGTTTGTGCCACACAAAATCGACTCCTATCCGTGTCTTTTGAAAAAATATTGTTTTTGCTCTCATGGCCGTTACATGAAAAGAAAGTAACTCTTGTTAGATATCAAATACGGAATTTTTTCTTACAGATAACATTTCCTATACTATGTACGGCGATCATCAGGATATATTTAGCACCTAATAATATGTTTTAGAGCAATAATCAAAATAAGTATTTGTAAAAGCATCTAGACGTTCATTCGTTTTATCGTCTGTCATGTGGTCTATTAACGAAGAAATTATTATTTTGAACAGTTTATTATATTTGTTCACAACTCAGAAAGCTGAAAAGAAAGTTCGAGATTAATGTAATGCATGAATGGTATTTTTGCCCTTTTTTACAAGAGGGATAAAGTTAAATCCTAGTCAGGGCACCATTAACGATTTTGCTCTCCAAAAGTGGAAAAATTGTTCCATTACGAAGGGTGGAAATTATTACACTAGTGATTGTAATTTATTTTTACTACGGCAAACCCTTTCCGGAGGAATGGGGGTTCTTTACGGAAAGGGGTTTTAGAGATTTGGTCTAAATCAACTTTTTCTTTTGTTTTCCTTAATAAAGCGGCCACGTGTAATTATAAATAACCGATCAATTGTCAGTTGGACTCATACCCTGAGGGTTCTGTACCATATAAATAAGCGAATAGACTTAAATTATCTGAATAAAAATTACAAACATATGTATAAAATGTATAAAACAAAACTGCTACAAAAAGAATTGTTGGTCGAGTATTGGGGTACGTAATAGAACTAACCTTATATAAAAAATCAGTGATTTCAGTATTTATTATTCAAATGTAGTTTAAGGTACATAATATACAAAATATCCCAAATTTCTAACTAGTTTAGTTTTTGAGATTGACCCCGTAACAAAAATGGTTCAAAACGGACGACCTTGGTGGCCCCCATTTCTTTATTTAAACAAAAAAGAAAATCGTACTTTTCTTAATGAGTTTTACACAATAACACTCCAAATGCCGGAAGAGAAAAAAACTTTTTTTTGGCTCCTTTTTCATTTATGAAACCCTCCTGAAAATTAATTTCAATTCGCTTTTATTTCAAAATTGCAAATTTGTAACTCATTCCGTCTGCAAGCTAGATACCCGTGCCTAAGAGAGAGACATTAATAGGGTTCCGTCTTGTTCTTTAGGCGCGGAACCCTAAAAATCGAGTTATATTTTCGGAATGTGACACTTAAGGTGGTTGCTACAGGATTCGTTTCTCCAGATTCGAGTTTATGATTTGTTTTCTTATTTTCAAATAAAAACACTTCGTGACAGTAGTTTAATGTCCATTGGGTTTTTCTAGCAAAGTTGTGATATTATATGCATTACTTTGCAAACGATCCTGCATACCAACTTTAAAGCGTGTTTATAGTTGTTGTTAAAGGTGTGCGTTAGGGGACGAATCATGGAGCAACCAACAGCGAGTTTTGTAAAAAAAAAAGTTTGTATTTATTTCACTATCGATTTTTATAAGAATTATTCGAGGGCGCCTTATTGAATAAAAAACAAAAGAGCAGAAGGGAAGGCCAGGCTCCGTACTAAAATATTCAAACCTCTTAGAAGGGAGGAAGAGTATTTTAAGTTAAAGATGAACTAATTGTAACTTTTCGCTTCGAGCGCAAAGTGAAATTGATTAATACTACTACTGCACTGACCTTTCCGACTATGCCATAGGCTGGTAAGTCTTGTAAGTTTAAGTACGCGTTGCCCGCCATTCACGTTGCCTGATGTTTAACTCGGACATAGGGTTGGATTATAAAAAGCATTATTTATTGATTAAGAGGATATGTCACGCTTGAAAAAGTCACTGTTACTCCATGCAGAACGACCGGCAGTGCGAAAGTTTCCAGAAAAAATGCAAAATGTCGGTTTTAAATTAATATAATATTAACTATATTAGTTATCAAATTTTCAAACTAAGAAAATTTAGATATTATTAAAATCTGTCTAATAAAATATGGTTGAGGTCTGTCTGTCATTCCTATTTGACCGACCATGAAAAAAAGTGTCGAAGAAGACCTCATTTCAATAATTATTTCTATCGAGCGAATCTAATTTCTGTACTGAACAAAACTGGATAAAGGTACCTTTATTTATATACTAAGTAATTTATCAAATTAGTGGCTTCTTCTGAAAAGCAGGTAATGAACTTAAAAAAGCCGATTTTTGCGAAAGAAATGTTTCCATATTTCGATGGTGCTGAAATTCAACGCGAAAGAAAACGCAAAGCTATTTTTAGGTGGCGCTGTTTTCACTTGATCTAAAAAATGGCGTAATTCACACACATCGTTGTTTTTTGAAAACTTACAGCTCACTTGCATTTACGTAATCCAATCACTCGAAAATCCATCATACATACATTACTTCACAATTGGTGATAATTTTGGTATTGAAGCTCCACATTTGTGTAACCTAACACTTTCAGGGACAGATTACTAGATAGACAAAATATAATAAAGAGTGGAATCACGTCTATTAATAATAATATTAAATAAAAAATTGCTTTATTTCAAACAACACGGCCCGGCCCTATTGGCAGTCCGTGTCCCTAAACGAGTTAAAGATTAATTTGCTGAATGCAGACGAACCTACATGTGATCATAACAGTTATGATTATACCGGGTGTAAATGTACTGAGACCTTTAAATACAACCACATACTCTAATGATCATACTGAACAACCCTCTGAAGAATAAACCCCGCGTAAATTTTCAGAGACGAAGATATTAAACTGTAACCTTAAGATTTTATCTCGTACGAAGAAGTTCTATTTTAGAACGCTGCGTCTGCACAGAGCACAGTTGTTTTTCGGAAGACACTGTTTAAAAAAACGCCCGTATGTCGGTGTGTTAAGGTTCACGCATTTTTGTCTGGAACTCAAATACTTCCCAAACCATTGGTTAGCGGTTTAGTTCAGCACTATTCAAACGCTTGTGAAGATCATTATCGTACACGATAGCAGTAAACCACGCATTTTTCTGTCGGAAAATAACGAGAAAACTACAAGCAAGTCCTAATGTCCTCAAAAAATCTCTGACAGACTTATAAGATTACGAACGTCACACACAGTTTGTTCGTTACTTCCAATAAAAGTGACAAAGGATAATCACCTTTTACCTACCTCTACACTACATGGACTATAACATTTTGGGTCTACTGTGGCTAGTTAAACACAAATAGCAATGCAGAAGAGCTAAACCAAGCAATAATAGCTCCAAATAAGATGTCAATTAGTATAATTTCTTGGTAGCCTAGTAAATTTATTTTATAGGGTGGGTGTAGATATAATGAGCTAGAGTTTATTTTTACATTATACAATATTATAAAAAGGAAAAATATTTACTATGTCTTATTACATATGTCGGGTCAGTAAGCTCGAAAACATAAAAATCAAAGAGAACAAATAGTGTTATGCACCTGTCTCCACCCTGATTCTAAATTTACAAAGCCGTGTTATACGGTCAACCAGTATGCCAAAGCAGTCAGTCCGTCTGTATATATGTCAAACTTCATACATTTTGAACCGTTTAAGCTGGAATATTTATCTGCGCATATTTGTCGTCGACATGATGGCTGTTGGGGCCGAAAGGCTTTAGAATGGAGACCACGTACAGCAAAGCGTAGTGTAGGCCGACCTCGTGCTCGCTGGACCGACGACCTGAAGGACGTTGTGGGTGGCGCCTGGATAAGGACGGAGGACGGACGTGAATGCAGAAATTTTGGAAAGGCCTATGTCCAGCAGTGGACGAACACGGGCTGATGGATGGATGGAACTGGAATTGGTATTTGTAATAAAAATAGAGTTTAATAATTGACATAGTGGGGTATGCCTTCAGCCAAAGCGTAATAATAATGATAGTGACCCTCTCACACCGTCCACCAGCCTCTATGCTACAGCTCTTACATTTGATCCGCTTGAGCTAGAATACTTTAAAATCGGAATAAAAATAACATGTCCAAAAAACAAAAAATGTCACCTTTATAATTTTTTTTACATATTCTATTGTTTATTGACTTGTAGACCGTGTTTACCGGCGCCGGCAGCCAATTTGGGACACGGCGGCGGCAGCTGAGGAACTTCCAAAAATTTAAGCTTGCACAATATATGTACTGCTGTATGTATTAAAGTCACTGCACGTCACTGGTGCAAGAGTTTCGGCACCGCGCTCACCAAACCCGCCTGCCCAGCGTGGTGAAATCCTGGAAAGGCCTTTTCCAGCAGTGGACGAAACAGGCTGATGGATGGATGGATGGATGTATTAAAGAGCTAGTTTAAAAATGTAAAATTTGAAAGACCTAAACTGGATTCCTAGGTCCTATCTAGCTAGAAGACGTAACGTGTCTAGATTTTCAGGTGAACTACAGGTAGATACCACGGGTGATTATGTGGAAAGTTTTGTGAAACTAAAAAAAATTGTTCTATAGGTACTTTTTTTTTAAATCTTTTCAAAGTACTCTCCACCAGCCTCTATACAAAGTTTCATGCGTCTAAACCAGTTTTCAAAACACTTTTTCCAGTCCGCCGCAGACACCTCGTTTACAGCCTGCTCGAACGCAGCCAGCGCATCTTCCGGCGACGAAAATTGTATTCCATTGAGCTGATTTTTTATTTTTAGAAATAAAAAAAAGTCACACGGTGCTAGATCAGGGCTGTAAGGAGGGTGACCCAGGAGTTTGACTGGCGTGCTGTCCAGGAAGTCCCTCGTTTTGAGTGCGGTGTGCGAAGGTGCATTGTCGTGGTGGAGCAGTAGCCCTCGGAGCTCTGTGTTTGGTGGCTTGTTGCTAACAACAGAGAAAACTTCTGGCAAACATTTGGTAGTATACCATTCGGCATTAATGCTTTATTTGATCCCGTAAGAGAATTGATACCAAGTGGCCAGTCAAATTAAAAAAGCTAGCGATCAAAATCTACCCCCCGCTTCTAGATCGCTTCACTTTGGTAGGCGTTGGTTCATTTTGAAACACCCAAACAGTCGACTGGCGCTTGGTTTCTGGGTCGTATTGATAAACTCAGGACTCATCACCTGTAACGATGTCGTAAACACGCCGAGACGAGCCTGCTTCAAATTTGTTTAGCATATCACGGCACCATTCCACCCGGGCCTGCTTCTGAGCATCGGTGAGGTTGTGCGGCACCCAGCGTGATACTATCCTCCTTACGCGAAGATGGCTGTGTAGAATCTCGTGAACGCTTCTCGTTATGTGTTGAATGTCTTGATATGTAATTTGCCTATTGTCTTGGATTTAATTTTTCACTGCCAGCACGTTTCTTCGGTAACAGCCGTCAAAGGGCGACCGCTTCTTTCCTCATCCCCCAAAGTTGGTCGACCGCGCTTGAATTCGTTATACCAACGATACACGGTTGCCTTGGAAGGGCCTTCATCCATGAATGCCATTTGAAGTCTATCGTACGATTCATCCGGTTTCAGGCGACACTTGAAATCGTAAAAAATCATAGCTCGAAAATGTTCCCGGCGCAGATCCATATTTCAGCGAGACACAATACTTTGAATTAGCTCGCAAAAAATGAGGAGGGAAAATTTGAAATTAGAACATACCTAATTTTACTTTTGAATAATCATATATAAAAACTTTTTGTCGCAATACTTTCTGAGGGGCCTGGTATTTAGACAAAACGCTTATATTAGTCACTTTAAACAAAAGGTGTTTTTGAACCCTAATTAGAGTCTCTATATAATTAGCTACAGAGTAAAGACCGGTAAGACCTTGTCCACATGCCGCGTACCTCGCGCGTAGTCGAAGTACTAGGCTCTAAATACATCGCGTCTACATGCTGCGTTTTAACTCGCGCGTTGGTTCGCGCGTAGCATGTGGACGCAATGCATTGGAGCCTAGTACTTCGCCTACGCGCGAGGTCTCGCGCCTGCTGGATATCTGGATAAGGTCTTAGAATGAATACGCAATATCCGAACCAGTCCTGTCCTGTAAAAACTGTGTGATACAATCATGAACAATATGTATGTATACAAGTAATGAGTCAACCTACCATTTGACGCCTACGGATTTTACCATATTTTTCTTGAGGCTTTCCATGCAAAGGTAATTTAAATGAAAATTGCAAATTGTGCCTCTTTTGTCGTCGGGGTATCCTTTTATGATTATTTTTGTGTGCAATGAGGAATATCTCCCTGCGTTTAGCTGGTACACAAATAGGTTTTCAAGATTTTGTGAGAAGAGCAACCTATTCCAATGATATGAGATTTTATTACATAGAATATTTAATGTTTGCTATAAAATATGACCAGCTTAGTATAAATACGTTAAATTGTGTATCACAACACAATTATGGTGACTTTTATTTATACAGGCAAACTCATACTGGAGGCTTGGTCAGCGATCAGTAACACGGATCGATAACACTTTTTGCTAATTTCGCAAAATAAAATGTTGACGTACCTACCTACCTAGTTATTTACTCTGGGCTGGGCTTGCGTTTGTTAGGAACACGAAAATAATGATTTGCGAATAACACAAAAAGGGTCAGCGAACCTTCTTACTGAGCACTTACTGAGTCTGGCTGCATAAATTAATAAATTAAAGTCACCTTAAATATATATTAAGTTACATACTCACTCAAACTCAAACGTTTATTGCAATCTAAGTGTGTACAGATCTTATGTTTTTTTGGCGCTTATAACTTACATGCTTATTATAGGCGTTGCAAATTTGGAACGCAACTTAAAGCTAACATAAAAACTTAACTATTAAAACAATATAGGCTTAACATTTTCGTATAACATAAACGTACAACATATACTATAACTTAAAAGGGGACAAAACTTGAAAAAAATTAAAAATGGCATATTATAACATGTTATTCTGTTAAGAAATCCTCAACCGAGTAGTATCATTTTTTTACTAGAAATATTATTATATTATTCTCTAAAAAGAAAATGTGTTCTTTAACTTCCGATACACACATATACAAATATATGTTGATGTGTGCGTAACACTACCATAGAATAAATTAATATATTTACTACTTATATAATTTACACTACAAGGAGTTACTACTTGATGGAACTGAACTATATCGAATATTTATATACCTTCGTGCTTATGTATATCAATTTTCACTGCTTATTTACCTAATTAATTTTGCACGGTGATATCATATAAATAGGCGAAACTAGTTCGGAATAATGTAATAATTATAGTTTAACTAGAACAAGAATACAGTTTAAACCATTGATAGATAAAAACCGGCCAAGGGCGAGTCGGACTCGTGCACGAAGGGTTCCGTACCATTGTCTATAAAAACATCAAAAAAATCATGTCTGTTGTACGGGAGGGCGCGGGTCCGACTAGAACTTGGCCAGTTTTTGTATTTTTTGTTGTAACAGAAATTTCAACCGTTTAACTATCACGGTTCATGAGATACAGCCTGGTGACAGACGGACGGACGGACAGCGGAGTCTTAGTAATAGGGTCCCGTTGGTCACCTTTTGGGTACGGAACCCTAAAAACCGCCCATTTGCGAGTGATTTAAGGGCGTTAGTGTTAGATAGGATGTGTTAGGCATAGAGAAGTTTCCTCCATAGTGTTAAGTCTCCATTATTTTTATGGTTTTTATTACATATGTTTTTTTAATTTGATCTTTTGTTTTGTTCTTTGTTTGCAAACTATTTATGAATCGGTATTTTAACTATTAAGAGAAAGTTAATTTAATTGCATTTTTAATACATTTTTCGATTTTGAGTAAACATTCTACACAAAATATCCAAGTTTCAGATCTGTAACTCATTTCGTGTACGAGCTAGAGACCCGATACGGACGGACAGACAGACAGCAGGTTGACATTAATTAATAGGGCTCCGTCTTCCCCTTTAAGTATGAAATCCTAAAAACCTATATAAGAATAATATTAAAACACCACTAAAAGCCGTATTCCCTATTTTATATTACTAGTTGAACCTACATCTCAAGGTTGGTAGTATTGAATGTGTCAGTAGATTAAGCCTTATACTAGCCGGTACACCGTGACTGGTGCTGACTATTTAGCACTTCATGAACAAGTAAGTTCTGGGTACCCAGTACAGTTGATAACAATAACCCCGTAAACACATATTATGCATGTGCAGGGACTTGCTCCAAAGGCGCAAGCCACATAGAAAAGGCGCGGGCGCGGGCGCGCCCTCGGCATACCTCTTCTATCTGTTTTGTACCACGTCCCTCTCCTACATTTTGTATGAAAAAACATTGGAAAGGCGTCGAAACGGCACGCCACGGTTGCGACGCAGGCACGCCGCGGGTGCACCGAAGGCGCACCGCCGGCGGGCACCCCACGTCACCTCGCCCACATATTGTCAGATCAAAATCAAACACTCGCTGGTAGCGCACCGGTAACGAACCAGCGGTGCGCTGGTAGTGCGCCAGTGGCACGCCCGATGCGCGCTGCGCCGCTTCTGTGTGGCTTGCACCTAAGAGGACTGTACCGCTGGGCCAAGCGAGCTCATTACTTAATAGTTAAGTGTTTATATGGTAAGTTTGGAGTTTGTTTTTTAATATATACATTTATTTATAATTTAAATGTTTGTGGCTTGTGCTCTTAAAATTCTTATACGTGTATCTATTGTATGTATTGTCTTGGATAATAAGCTAGAGTTGAGTCGTTTTGTACGGAAGACAGAAGTTTTGTTTCAATTACGTGCCATTTGAAAGTAAATTATTTGACAGGAACCACAGATATCTCAGATATTAGTTTCTATATCCTGTCTTCCAAATTTCATCGAGTTTGATTGGGTCTTGTCCAAAATACGATCGAACTCCATTTGTACGGTGCGCGCCAGCGTTGAAGTCATCTTTTGTCTACGGACGACTAACACCCCTACTAATAAAAATGTACTAAACCATCCTTATAACACACTTATACTAAGAATAGTTATGCTGAGTACAACGTCAGAATAGGGAGAGAATATTTTCTTACAAATAAACTCGGAATAACTTCGACCTAACTATTCCATCGTTACGTCACTCTCTTTACTCATTCATTCAAAATCCATAGACAAGAGGGAGTAAAAAAAGAAATTTGGACTAGGCCCCATTCCTTTGGGTACATATTTTTATGTGTTTATGGCACAAACAACTGTTTTAAATCCAGCTATTGCCTCAAACTTTCGCATAGCCTTGACTTGGTCATTGAGAGAAGGGGCATTTTAATATAATGAAACCTTTTCTTCAATAGTGCCCTCGCTACTCGTCTGCATACTTTTGTGACTGATTGCTGACTAAGCCCATGAATATCTGCCGCATCATCTTGTATCTAAAAAATCACAATTCATAACCATTTTATGAAGGTATCAAGTTGAAAGAAAATTTACATCCCTTATTTTGTTGTGTGTTCTAGTAGCTGAAGCAATTAATTAGTAATAAAGGTAGCTATGGCATAGGCATATTTAATTAAGTTTTAGCATTCTTACTTGATTACGGCCCCAATATCTTGGAGCTATCAAGATCTCGAGAGTAGAAGATAAACTACTCCCGCGTTTGTCCATAATCAAAGAACTTCAAGAACTACCCATCAGTTGACCCCAAAACATAATACTTGTTTTGGAAAAACGATATTTTACACGAAATTCTTCATTTGTTCTTACGTTTTGCATGTCATTGATGAGGTTCGCCAGGTAATCAATTTCCTCCACTACCTCAACTGCCCGTGCCATTTTTATTAAATTCGGAAATAAATCAAACACAAAATCACGCACACCGCACTACGTTATTCCGAACTTAAACAAGGGTTGGGGTTGGAATAGCGGTACAAAGGACTGTTACGCCGACGTTATGCTAGGTTTAAGTTATTCCTAGTTTATAAGTAAACATTTTGCTTATTCCTAGGATAATCCTCGTCACAACTTTTATTCCACGTTTATTAGTAGGGGTGTAACACCCCTACTAATAAAAATGTACTAAACCATCCTTATAACACACTTATACTAAGAATAGTTATGCTGAGTACAACGTCAGAATAGGGAGAGAATATTTTCTTACAAATAAACTCGGAATAACTTCGACCTAACTATTCCATCGTTACGTCACTCTCTTTACTCATTCATTCAAAATCCATAGACAAGAGGGAGTAAAAAAAGAAATTTGGACTAGGCCCCATTCCTTTGGGTACATATTTTTATGTGTTTATGGCACAAACAACTGTTTTAAATCCAGCTATTGCCTCAAACTTTCGCATAGCCTTGACTTGGTCATTGAGAGAAGGGGCATTTTAATATAATGAAACCTTTTCTTCAATAGTGCCCTCGCTACTCGTCTGCATACTTTTGTGACTGATTGCTGACTAAGCCCATGAATATCTGCCGCATCATCTTGTATCTAAAAAATCACAATTCATAACCATTTTATGAAGGTATCAAGTTGAAAGAAAATTTACATCCCTTATTTTGTTGTGTGTTCTAGTAGCTGAAGCAATTAATTAGTAATAAAGGTAGCTATGGCATAGGCATATTTAATTAAGTTTTAGCATTCTTACTTGATTACGGCCCCAATATCTTGGAGCTATCAAGATCTCGAGAGTAGAAGATAAACTACTCCCGCGTTTGTCCATAATCAAAGAACTTCAAGAACTACCCATCAGTTGACCCCAAAACATAATACTTGTTTTGGAAAAACGATATTTTACACGAAATTCTTCATTTGTTCTTACGTTTTGCATGTCATTGATGAGGTTCGCCAGGTAATCAATTTCCTCCACTACCTCAACTGCCCGTGCCATTTTTATTAAATTCGGAAATAAATCAAACACAAAATCACGCACACCGCACTACGTTATTCCGAACTTAAACAAGGGTTGGGGTTGGAATAGCGGTACAAAGGACTGTTACGCCGACGTTATGCTAGGTTTAAGTTATTCCTAGTTTATAAGTAAACATTTTGCTTATTCCTAGGATAATCCTCGTCACAACTTTTATTCCACGTTTATTAGTAGGGGTGTTACACTTTAAATGGGATTATAATGAACACCATGTCGATTATGATATATCATGGTTTGATTAGGAAAAGTCGATATTTCTCTTCTTTTGCAGACTACATGTGAATGTATTATAGGTATCCATAAAAACCTTCCCTGTGAAATTTTCTAAATGAACGAAACGAATTCGCTTAAAGTGTCTTATAATCGATGTATGATAAAATCTATTATCGACCATTTTTGACTTGACGGTAATTTTATCAACATCCCTTATAGGCTATATATGGTTACTACGATGATAATAAAGAAGACCGCATCCGAATCCGTTGTGTGGTTCCTGAGTAAAAATGGATTTAAAGTTTTGCAACTACATGTTCATAGATATATTGTATAGATACGACTTTTTTACTTCTTTATTATTAGTATAGATAAGAGATTACACACACAAACGAGAATTTTCAGATTGTTTAAATTGTTTTGTATTGGTGAAAAGAATAAAATAAATTTAATAATCGTAAAGTTGTCTATTTACACTCTGTTTGTAACTTGAGATTAAGAAATCTTTTGTCACTGATTCTGGTATACTCAATTATCTCGAAAGCGTAGCATTCAGGTCTACGAAAGTCTACGTACTCGTAGCCCAACCGTAGCAGAGTAACAATGCGGAGAAAATACTCCCTTGCTAGGCGTAACAAAAATACTACTGAACGAGTTCAGAAGACTCAATAAAAACATTCTGTACTGAAAAATAACAACAAAAACTGAACAAATGAACTGCGTTAATGGAACAGTTATATTTATTTTATAACGATCGTAAGATAAACCTACTCAGCCTAATTGAAATTTCCGGTAAACCAGTTTTTGTTATGCTATTTTTAAAGCTGGACTATCGCCATGTCTTTAAAATAAAATCTCACGAACGTTTTATACGCTTCTATGAAAAAAATGTAATTGCATTGCTAAAAGCTATATCAATGGAATAGCGCAACATATTTTTCGTCCCATATTCAGCTTAGCACTAGCACTAGATTGCTTAAAAAAAGTGGACACTAAAATACTTTTATCCGTTCGGCCATCCGTTCATTGGTGCGGAGAAGCCATAAAAAATACATCGACTGCCTACCCCCTCTCCCAATCCACCCACACTTTAATACTTTCGTCTGTGGACATAACGCAAAACCTCTTTATACTGCTTACCTAGCTCCTGGGGGGAGCAAAACTGAAGTTTATTTAACTTTAATACTGACAAAAGCGCTTATTTAACTAGCAAAATGGATTCGAGCCACAATCAGCTATTATTGTTTTACTATTTTTATAACGACGAATGAAGAATAAATACTTAATTTTTTTCGTGTATTTTGACTTAGCTAGTTTTGATCTTGTCAAGTCTTGAGACAGTTGGAAGAACAACTGGTTTTGCAAGAGGACGTTTTATGAATTCCTATCTGGTTAGTTTCTTATCATAATATTATTAAAACTCACGTGAGCTGACATACTAAATTATTATTAACCACCGGTTTTAACACTCACGTATTATTGTTGACTACATGCGAACTGTTTCACGGATACAATTTCTGCATTTTCAAGGCGACGACGCGGCGTTCACCGACTTTGTTACACGGCCACTGGTAGCCGCCGCCGCCGCGCCGTTCGGCAAGCGCGCACGCGGCCCTTGCGCTGAGTCATCTGCTTCATCGAAAGAGGTGTGTTCGACGATGCACATGGTTTAAATTGTTCATTATTAGAGTCGGTAACTAAACAGACCGAACTCAGAACGTAATCACTGTCATTGGACACTGTCTTGAAGTTTCTCGATCCGTCGAGAACCGGTTTCCAAGACGAAGCCAGCCAACAGTTGGCATATAGCCAACAATAATAAACGTGAGTGTTAAAGCCGGTGTTTAATAATAATTTAGTTTCTTAAAATGATAGTATAAGTAAACGACTGTACTCACAACATAACTCTTCCTACATGCACAGTTTAAATGAGCCGGGTACCAGCCCGTGCCCATATATCATCTCGTTACCGAGTTCCGTAGATTTTGTAAAAGTCCCTGGACAGATCAAATAGTAATAACTTTTTGGACGAGCGCTCATTAAAAAGGCTTGGGCCAATAGTGTAAAAAAATGTGCAAAAACGCAAATAACAATCTAATACTAACTCGAATACATCTAATTATTGATGTTATGGTTCTTTTTAAAGTATGAAAAATATAACAATACGTACCAGCTATAACACAGCCTAAACGTTTTGACGAACAAATACGAAGCATAATTCGCTTGTTATTTTTTTCTGTTATGGCGTAGCAGATCTACGAGGTGAGAGACTTCGCCATCCTATATGTCGGAGCAAAAAGTGTACGCATGTTTTGTGGATTTAACGCCGCATAATATAATCAAACACGCGAACAAAGCCTCGTTAGCTCCCGAGCTCAACCGCTACTGTTTACCCTTATAATCCTCCACATTTAGCTATTCGTAGGTTATGAAAATCACTTAACTCAAGCTGTAAATGCACTGCGAACTTCAGCTAATAATGGCAAAAAACATTATATTACTACCTATTTATTTCCTAAGCTCCGAACAATAAGACATGATCTATGCATTTCACCTGCATATTTGCATGTATCTAATGTATGGGAGCTTATATCTCATTCATAAGTCAACAGTCAAATTCAATCGAAGTTAATTTTATATGGTGGACTATTTACAGGCGATGGTTTAAAGGATCAATAATAATAAAATTAATGTAATTGGCGTTTAAAGATATGGCGTATTCCTTGTTTCCAAGTACCGTGACCAGTAAGTCAGGACGAATTGAGGCTTCTGGATCGATGCGAGACGGACACGCAGCGATCAAAACACGCCACATCCTGACCACATCGTATCAGTTTGTTGGCCAAGTTTCAAAATTATATTTGCTACCATAATTTGTATTAAATCGATTGCCCACTGTCAATTTAAATAATATCCAGGTTATGAATCCGACGGAATGATAGGTAGGAAACAAAACGCGAGTACCGAAATCATGATCTTATGACAGAAAATAATGTATGATGGTTAACATTATCGGAAGCCAGATAAAACGGCACTGACTTGAATGTATGGTTAAACGTATATAAAATACATCTTGCCTATGTCCCTATAACAGAATCCAATGCAACTCTTATCTTACCTTCTCTCTTATTTTTTCTCCTATTTCTATATAAACATGCAGCCCTCTTTAGTGATTCGCTTAGCAGTCTTCAGTGTCGTGTTTCTGCGCTGCAATATATTTTAATTGCGAAAAATGTAATTTGGTAGCACCATCTAAAGGCTACATTGATGTTGATGACATTCAGAATAAAATATTAAAAAACAATTAAAACGATTTTTTTATTGATGTCTAAACATTACAGGACTGAAAAGAAAGAACAATAGTAAAACAATAAAAATGGAATATATAAGGTGACTAATTTATGCAGCCAAACCCATACTAGATTCTTGGAAAGTGATCAGTAACACGTACCGATAACAATTTTTCCTAAATTCCGCAAAATGAAATCTTGACGTCCTATTGTAATTGATTCGGGGCTGGGCTGAAAACCTGAAGCTGTTTCACGGACGACGCTCTCTCTAAACTCGCCCGTATGTCGGTGCGTTAGGATTCACACATTTTTGTTTGGAACTCAATTATTTCCTAATTTATTTTTCATTCAACTATTTCGAGTAGTATCCATGGAAGCTTTTTGACACGGGTATGATTCTTGGGAAAAGTGGCTCAGTAAGGTTGGTAGAATATGTGGATCCATTTAATGGTAGCAGTCTATTTACAACCGGTATATCCTAACAGTCCTGTATGGGTTAAACATAGTCATTCGACAACATTTCAGATAGAGACATCAGTGCACAAAAATACATGTTGATAAGATTGATATGTTTAGACTCTCGAGAAATATCTATCTAAGATTTCGATCCTATTTGATGTAAGTTTAAGAAGAATCAGGTATCAAAAAAATTCGAGCTATGTAAGATCGAATAAAAGAAAAGGCTAGTTAATGTTTGTTTCTGGTTTCTATAGAGTGGTGCTCACCAAGTCTTGGGAAAGTATCAAAATTTTTCTGATCATACTCGTTGTTTCTGACATATCTAATAACTTGAGAAATAAATTCACACGGAACCGTAATTTCTTTTTATTGGATTTGTCTTTTAAATAATTATAAATTTTTCCGTTTGAGAACCGAACCAAAAATATAAATAAATTTACTCCGCCCCGCAGAGTCGCATTATTCACGTTATTTTTCTGCCGTTTTCATTTGTTGTTCGTCTGTCCATCCATGTTTTTTTCCCAGGAACATCTAGTCCTAAATTATAAGCTCCTTAGTCCCGTAGAACTTTAAAATGAAGTTTTAATTAAAAAGAACTTTCAAATCAGTCTAATCAATCAAAACTTAAAGGAGAGATTCATTCATGAATCAAAAACTTTATTCATGTGTACATTCATTCAAACGGAACATGCATTTTACAAGATACTACACATTTAACTTAAAAATATAAGAAATACATCCATCCATCCATCCATCCATGAGCCTGTTTCGTCCACTGCTGTACATAGGCCTTTCTAAGATTACGCCACTCTTGGCAGTCATCCTGAAAGAAATGCCCATACACTCACACGCTGGGCAGGTGGGTTGGTTAGCGCGGTGCCAAAACCCTCGCACCAGTGACACCACTGCCTATCACCAGTCTGTTCTTTTACAAGGCCTGGTATTTTGGGATGAATATACCGCCATTACTCGGTCCCAGGCAATGGTATGCCACCTGGTTGTGCATGTCTGCGAGCTGTCCTCTTACTATCCCCCGAATAACTTCGGGAGGATTTGCGAGTAAGATGGTGGTACCTCCACAGTCGAGCCCGGCACCAGCTCTACCACCTCCATACCACCTACGTAAAACATTTTTTTTACATTGTGTTGTTTCAAAAATGGACACAATTATAAAATAGGTATACATTGATCTATGTTGTGTTATTGCAAGATAGTAATTTGAGTTTAGATTTTTAAAACGTGGTTAAAGCGTGAAAACACACTCACAAGTTATTTTGACCTTTTTGAGTTAATCCTGTGGCCCCGATGGACATGAACTCTTGCGCTATCTTTACCTCAAAGTCAATTTTCTTATAGGTAAAACCGAATGAAAATGTTGGTAAAAATAACCATTATTCTTTGTGTGCTACTTTAAAATGCAATCGTCTGATTGGTTGAAAATGTATAGTATTATATAATACTAAACATAACCATGACACCTAATATGAATTACAAATTGAAATTGCGACGTAAATTTCACCTAATTAGGTCAGTCCGTCAATAGCTTTAGAAATGTAACTTTAAATGTTTGCTGCTAATGAGGGACCGACCACGCTTTGGAATTACAAAATTGACGAAATTTCTGCACGAAAAACAATTCATTTATATCTCCTCTTTCGGGCTGAAGTATCATGATTAGCTCGGGACTTCAGATTGAGTTCCCGAGAGCGACGGGGGAGGAACCGAATATTTAGAAGCAATGCTACGTGACTAGAATACCGTAACAGCTAATAAACTTAATATATTGAGTTGTTCTATTTTGTTCTTGTCTGGCACCGTCGGAAAGCTATTGTTCCTTATCCGTCTATTATCCAATGTTCTACATGTGGTCATGTGTGATTTTCGAATACGTGGATAGATACCTTGGCATTCTTCAGTAAACCAAATAAAACAAGTGTTTTTTAAACACAAGAATATAAAATAACCATACACGCCGCGCCGAAACAGTTAGGTACATATTTTGTCGTAAAATATATCTTTTTCTGACACGTAAATAATCAACACGCGATAGTTGCCTGTGAACATGTGACTTAGTATATGTAATAGGGTAATAGGAACATACAGATGGATGAAAACAATACCCTTATTTAGGTTTCGCAATAATCGGATGAAGAGTAATAATAATGCAATGTAGCTACCAGTACACACAATCACCAACAGCAAGACTTGGAAAATGTCAGCATAAATAGAGTCCATTTATTGAATTAAGTGACCCCAAAAAAGGTTCTTTTGTAGCATACATTAATGCGGTAAATTGGCAGGCGTAGGCTCGGTATCTCTCCCTCAATTATTATAATATGACCTTTTTTGGAGGCAATAAAATGTTGGGACCGAAGCAAAAAATTACATAGGGCAGCAAAAATATTTCAAAAAGCCTTTGAAAAATCTTTGAATGGTTCAAATACTATCCCACTAATTCCATTATTATAAATGCAAAATTTAAGATGTATGGATGGATGTTTGTTCCTCTTTCAGGCCGCGGCGTAACTACTGAACTGATTGAACTGAAACTTTATACAAATGCAGTTATAGACCTGAGATAGGACAAAAGGTTACTTTACGTCCTATAAAGTACTTCCCATCCCAAGTAGCAAAATGTTGTCCTTAGTATGTCTTCAGGATTGCTTTAAACCAAAACCTTAAATCTAATTGACTTCAGAAGTTGTCTATAAGTTAACTTGTATCTTTCTTGTATACCGAGTTTAGATAAAAAGGCAAGGCTTTAGAACTATTATTAAGAGCGTAGTTAGGAGTGTTATACCTAGCGGGTATTAATCTAAAAGATATCTTGTAGTCTGAATAAAGGTATCTTAAAAAAACAGACTAAAGTGTAATTCACAACTGTTTGATCTCATTTCGGAATACATGATGGCCATCCTTTTACATAATAAATATATTAATTAATGCTTTGTGCTTTCGTGACACTTTATAGAATACCTGGACTAATCTAAGAACTTTTATTACCTCTATTATTAGAATGTTGTGTCTAATCTCCGGCGAATTTAATTTTCCCGTCAATATAGGGCACGTTACATGTAAAAATTTTAATGCGCCTCAGATTATAGTACAATTTTGGAAAATTATTTACCCAAAAAATAAAAATATTTTTTTTTACTATTTTTTTGCCTCTTTTTGTCAGTTATATTTATGATTCAACAAAATACTACATACTATAACCACTAAACAGTGTCGCAAATATTTTAAATATTCTTCTCATTTATTTAAGATAAACCATTTGTGGTTTTTAATTTGTTATAATGGCGGTCCTTGATTCCAACTAAATTCTACGACAGACTTAAAACAATATGGTCTTTACCTCCCAACTAAGGCTAAAATGGATATATCATGTACTTAGTCGATCTTAAGTCGGTATAAGTAAAACAAAGTAAGCATTAAGTTTAGACACATTACCCTTAGTAGTGTTTAATCAGCAGATGAGATAATTGATTTTTGACTTTCACTTTTTTTAATTTTTTTATGATCATTAGCAAGTGGCCAGTATTATTTTGCAAACTAAGACATAAAAACTTTTTGTTTTTTGGCATTATTGTTCAAGCTAGGTTATGTACCAAGAAGTTTATACCCTTTTTAATGTAACATTTATGCTTATCGTACGGATGTTGTCAACAAATAAAAAAACAGCACGTTAACAATGGATTTTCATATACTTTTTCTGCCCGCTCAGCACGTTAACAATGGATTTTCATATACATTTTCTGCCCGCTCAGCACGTTAACAATGGATTTTCATATACTTTTTCTGCCCGCTCAGCACGTTAACAATGGATTTTCATACATTTTTTCCGCCCGCATGTTGGTATGACAGCAATGACGTATATTCTCCATCGTTTACGAAAAATTAAGAAGGAACTTTCCAAGCAGGTGTAGTATAAAGGAATTTCTTCGCGTCTGGTCGATGTTTCGGGTGACCGAAAGGCTGGCGCCTATTTTGGCCAAAGAAAAAGCCTGGCCATCTAGCGTGGCAACGCCGCCAGCCTTTTGGGAACCCTTCCCAGCGACGGCGGCGATTTGGCCAGCATTTATTATTTACTAGCTTTTGCCCGCGGCTCCGCCCGCGTGTTATTCGGTTTAACGACATGCTGTTTTCCTAGATAAAAGTAGCCTATCTGTTAAGTTAGGGTAAAAGCTATATTCATTCTAAATTTCATCCAAATCCGTCCAGCCGCTTCAGTGTGAAAGAGTAACAAACATACACACACACACACAAACTTTCGCATTTATAATATTATATTATAGTATGATTATAAATATTTTAGTTTTGATATAATTTATGTTAGTTTTATATTATTATTAAGTTACATTATGTAAAGTTTTTAGGTCAGTTTTTTTAATGTTAGTAGATAAAATGTAGTAGTAACTATTATAATAATCTGTGATGTAGTACCTAAAAAGACATAAAAATGGGGTAGGCTGTGGTGCACTACAACCACATTTCATCAGCAATGTTTATTGTATGTAATAGGGGCAAGCTTATTGCCAAATACCTACCGGGCATCATCATCATCATCACCGGGCACACCGGATCTTATAATCCACCACGTGAACCCAATGCGGAACTTATCGAAATAGTATATGAAACTGGTACATAAAAAGGTTAGCAAATACACGAGTGTCAGTTTAAAAAACGAGACGTAGGCGAGTTTATTAATCGTACACGAGTGTTTTAATACCTAGTTATGTATAGTTTCATACACTACTTTATCTAAACTCATGCTTACTAACCTGTTTTCATATTTTTTGTGAATATGTCATAGCCATTTTTGATTAATTTTGTAAAAGCTTGTTCTAAAAGTGTTCGTAATTTCCGTCGTTATTTCCAGAATCTCAGGTGGAGTCAAATATAATCACCATCTCTGCTATCAGTAATTTTAGGGTGAAATAATTCTTTTGACCCATAAAACCACTTTACTTAATAAATAAATTTCCTCGAAAACTATGGCGCAACGCGGACGAAACAGTTCATCCATTAACAGACAGACAGATCTACTACTAATTTGAGAAGCATTCGTGAGACACTATTTTATTCTCCGGGCATTTATTTACTGTTTGATGCAGTTTATTCCTGTGTTTGATTCGTCTTACTTAGCAGACCATGGTTTTAGAAATGTTGTAGCGCATATGTATACGTATGTGTTGAGTTTTTTCTATCTATCACACACAACTGTCAGTTATGACACATTTGTCCCTTTTGCAATAAAAGCAGTCTTAAAACGATATTAAATGTAGACTTTGTCTTTCAATTCAAAATATTAGAAGAGACTATTTATTCTCTTCAGAGGATTTATTAACCGCTATAATTAATGCATTCATAACTGCGCACTTTGGAAATGATTTATTTTCCTTTGTTGTCTTCATTATAAACCAAAATATTTAATAAAAAATTGGATTATTTGGAAAGTCGGTATCTTTCCGTTGGATTAACAACCAGGGCAAAGAGCGTTATGTTATAATATACATTAAAAATACATAGAGTTCAGTTCCACTTACTGCAAAATGAGGGTCTTCATAGCCGGGCTACCGCTGCAAGGCACCTCACCGAAGAGTTTGTCAAAGATCTCTTTTTCTCAACCTTGAGCGATGAGCAGACGCCAGAGAAACTTCCAACAAGTCAGCCCGAGATTCTCTTCAACTTTTATTCAAGGACCTTTGCTCTACTTAAGTAGCAACGTTCTAAAATAAAACAGCTACCCGAGCCAATGGATCGATTTATGAAAGCCATAAGAAATATCCTTCTATCCAATGCGTCTACATTTTGATGCCAATCTTTTTACAATAACTTAAACTTAATTTTGAGTTTCAAGCAGTCTAATGTAGAACAGAATGTTTCAGAAATACTTTAGCTTAAGCACTAAGCTGCTCAATACATACGAATACATAGATCACTAGCCTTTTCCCGCTGCTTCGCTTGCGTGGAAGCATCTTTCAATATTTGAGTAGAATCAACAGTTTCCGGATTGGCGGTAGTTTTATAAACATTCCTTTTAGCCTATATGTTGACCAGGGTCTTTACAATGATAATAAAGAAAACCGCATCCGAATTAAGTGGTTCTCGAGTTAAGACGGAACATACATATATACATACATACATACATACATACATACATACATACATACATACATACCGACAGACATTTTTTTAAAGTAAAAAGAATTTTCATTTAATATTTCGCAAAAATATTCAACAACTTCTTTACTACTTTATTATTAGTACAGTTTTATGTCTATTTGTAGGCAATACTAGGTTCTTCTCAGCAGGGTAGGCTATAATATTATCAAATGGTACAAGACCTCCCACTGCTCTGCGCGGGTGGTCGAAGTATGAAGACAAAATGGAAAAAATATGCAGACTTTGTTTCAATAAAAAGTATTGTAAAGAATGTATTTAGTGTTTTACGTGTGTTGACATTGTGTTTTTTGTTCTAAGGCTCCATAATTACTCAAAAATAAAAATAAAAACAAAAATGCTTTATTTCTATAACTTGCTTAAACAATTAATACATTAAGTTCAAGTTCTCCGATTGGGTATGAAAATACCTGTAGTAGGAGTGTAAGTGTGTGAGGGTGTGTGTGAATGTGTATGGTGAGGGGGATGCATGAAGGGTGTGAAAGGATGTTTATATTTGTGTATCCTTCCTAGCCCTATAACTGACCGATTAAAGAAAAGGTAGCGAATAAAAATGAAAATTTTCGAAACATGAATCCGACTGCTTCAATTCAGATGCACCTTAAATAGAACACAAATAAATCAACAAATGCAATAAATAGGTCAACTTCTGTAGCTGTATTCCACTAAACTTTCTGTTTTTCAAACAGGAAAACGGTGAAAATTATGTGAAAACTTTACTAGATACTTTAAAACCTGACATCCTAAATTGGACACCAGACAGCGAAAACAAAGGTTACTTGAAACTACTCCGAGAGAGGAAACAAGACAAAGTGGAGGTAGAGAGGTTCTTCTTTCTAGTGAGCTATAGAAGTTCCACCTGACGGAAACTTTTGTTCTGTAAACCGTGCTAGAACGTTTTACCTATTACGGTGAATGCATACTTAAACTACAATATTGGACCTGTCTTTGAAGGCGTATTCCTCCAATATGGGTGGTGCAACTTCAAAAAAAAACGTAGTACTTAGGTACGAGTATAACATAACTTAAAATTTGACAAAAACAAACAGGAGCAGGTTGTTGAAAGTTTCCTATGATTTACGCGTGAATTTTCATACTCCTTTCGAAAGCCAAGCGATTTCAATAATTTCTACACCATAATAAATAATATATAAATTGACTTAAAAAACGAATTGTTAAAAAAAAATTATCCTCCGTGCCCATATAATTTTTTCCTATTTTGCACTATCCGGAGACGCAACGATCGTCGCAACAGCCACTTTGCAATACGCGCTGATATGAACGTTATGTCAATGTCCTTTCGGTCGATATTTGTACATTTGTAGATACGACACATCGAGTTGTTAATTTAGGGTGTGTATGTGCCTTAACATTATATCACTGCAGTATATAAACGCAGAAGAAAAATATATTTGGATGTGAGGAGCTCTGAACCGGTAAAGCAATCGTCCGGAGGGGTCTCGGGTTCGATTCCCGGTTCAGAGCTACTCACAACCAGATTTACTCTTCTTCTGCGTTTATATACCGCAATTATATCAATAATTTATTTCTATCATAGTAAAGTTCTACCCCGTCTATTAAAAAATCTTTATAGCTTTTTGGACTGATTTGATATGTTGTTTTCCTACTGTTTTAGCTATTATTAGAATTAAGAGGGTGAACAGTGTTTTAGAAGTACCTCAATATTTTACCTTAGTGCTGAGACTACAGCTTATTAAATTTTGGCTTTTAATTTCGGTATCCCCATTAAATATAATTTGTTGACTTTACAATTTGTACTAAAACAGAATCATCAAAGACAACGGTGGTAAATTTATTAATAAATAATGAGGCGAGGAAATTACAAAACAGGTACTTCAACCGTTTTGCAATTAAGGGTACGGCATAGGCTAGGAAATGTTACTAACCGTCCAACACAAAAAGACCAATGTCAAATAATGTTCAAATTTTGTATTATCTATTTCATAAAAAAACAAGTAAACTCCGTAACCGCGTCCTTCTAAGGCAGGTATGGGCAACCTTTGAAAAGTCGCGGGCCAAACAATCATATGCTCATGAATTCCCGGGCCAAAGGTTGATGCCTACTCGTATATTATACGAAAACAACGACGAAATCGGTGATCCATAGGTTTAAATTTCAAGTTTCATAATAAACTAGAAAAGTTACAATATAATTATTTCCTTGAGCCTGATTTTCAGATGCAAGACTACTTATATTAGAATCAATTCCACTAATATACAGCCAAAGAATTTTGCAATTTTTATAGGTCAGTCTGGTTCGTTACTTAGATTTATTGATTTTCATGTTTGTACATATTATTATTTGTTAAATTTAAGCTCTCTCTAACTCGCTTCTTACTCAGATCGGCAAAGAATTTAAGCGCAGCCTGTACTTAACTCTTTCAGTGACACGGACCGCCCATAGACGTGGTTCTATTGTTCTTTGTTTTTCGTCCCGTTATGTCCCTGAAAGTATTAAAGTTGCAGGAAAACAACGAACCGTGACTTTTTGGTAAAAATGTTAGTTCGATTTTAAATTTGTTCCTCGCCGCGGGCCTTATTAAAAACCGTTACGGGCCAGATGCGGCCCGCAAGCCGATGGTTTATGTATGTTCTAAGAAATATTTTAAAGCCAATAATTATAAGGATGAAGTATATTTTTTTATACATAATTATATAAGGTAACTTTGGTTAATATAGCCAAACAAGGTTCAATGACCCTGTTTGAGAAATATAAAAAATATTTTTGGTGCCTCTACTTATACTCTACTCATACTTGTTACTAACGGCCTCGGCTCAGTTAGTATAGAAAGTCTAAATTTTATTTTACGTATTTTAAAGAAGAGTTAATTAAATCTTGGCCCTGATCACTGGCAGACTCTTCAGTATTAATTTGGCTATATAAACGAAAGTCACCTTATATATAACTTATGTTATGATTTTTGTATAGTGCGTTCGCTTAGTAAAAGATCAACAAATCTTTTTATTTTTTTCATTATACCAACCCTCGAAAATCTGGCGTTGTTCATGTTTTAGGCCTGAGCCTATGCTATGTTATCTGTACCTGAGTAACAGTCTTAAGGAAAATAAGCAGCTTTAATTTTTCTACGAATTAATAAAGGTGGGGTTTTTTTGGCCATGACTTTGCAGCTTTGTCTAGGAAGATCCCATTTGGCACAGTTAATTGTTGCATTGTTCTGAGCTGATTTAGCCCGGTTGACACGCGGTACCTAACTCTCAGGTAGGTGGTAGAGAGGGAGAAAAGTGTATCTCCCACGGTGCAGTCTGCGCTCGATATCTTCTAATACGTAGCTACTAGGCCTACTTTGGTTTGTTTTCATATAATTCGAGGATGAGGAATTAATTTTTGGGATGAAATATTTAGCCGTCGATAGAAAAAAACGGAGTTGTGTGCAAAAAAATTAAATTATAAAAATAATATAGTCGAAATATCTTCCCTAAGAATTGAAATATGACAAATTTTACAAAATAAAAATATGATATTATAGTCCCATTACTTATCTAAAAATACAAAAAATATTACTTTAATAACTTCTTTGACATAAAAACGGCTAAAATATTTTTATTTGTGACGTGGAACTGATTTCTTTACACGGAATTCAGAGTAAGTTTCGAAATAAACTTAAACTATAAAGAATAGCTTGAATTCAGTCCACTTATTGTCTGTATGGACTAAGGTTCAGTGACACTTTGGCTGACTTTTTCGGTTTCTAATATATATTATATATTATTTTCTAATATAAATTTTTTAAACATTTTATTATTTGTCGTAATAGAAGCCAACTTCAACAACAGTTTCAACTTTCTACCTATTACGTTTGAAGCTATAGACCCCCTTTTATCACCCTTCGGGTAGGGTACCCCAAAAATGATAAGTTACATCGTTATGAAGATCTACTAGGCGATAACACCAAAATATATGTTTAGCTCTGCCTGCACCCCCCACGATGACGCCATAGACCGCGGGAGTGAGCACTGAGAAAATAAATAGAATCCTGTAATTTTTACATGGCAAAGAGGCATCCACTCTATTGGAAATCATCGAATTCACGAAAAAACTAGCGCCAGTAGCACTTCTACCCACTTTTTTTTTCTTTGTTTGGACAAAACCATACTAACGATAATATTATTAGGTAAAGGTATTGATTTTATAATGATATAATTTTATACACCTATTTAAAAAAAAACGGTATGAGACCAGATATATTTCGGCATCCGTGGAATAAAAATAAATTATAATATGTGACAAAATGTTCATTTGAACATATAGGTATATAAAATTATAAAATGAAAAACCAAATAAGTCAATAAAAAACATATGATATTTATGTTTAGGTATTGATGAGACATCACAGTGAAAGCAACCTTTACCACGTGATCGATATAAACATAAGTTGAAGAATCGAGTAGGCGTAAAACCTATAGATACTTTATATTGAAGCCCTTACTGACCCTTAAGTCCTAGAGCCGTTAATCTCAAGATTAACTAGTTAATGACGTCATTAATTGAATCACCTCGTAAAGGTTTAATATAGGAGCGGATCAGTGTTTGCTACGAATAAGAAAAGGAAGCCCTTCTTGGATTGAAGGGATCAGTTTGGCATACCTACCGATTAATTTTCTGTCGACCGACTTTGAATTCTTCAATAGTGCAAAATTTGGTTTGCCATTTTTCACGATAGTTCATTGATCGAACATGGATCCCGTGACTCACTTTGCGCTCTTAGGTCTATTCTAATTTGGAACTTGACTACTTTTTACAGTTTTGAAACTGAATTGTAACAATAACAATAATAAATATTGCCGGCAGTATTGGCAGTTTTAGCATAGTATAAATAAGTAATAGTATTCTATCTTCATACAAACGGGCCGAAACGAACAACCCCCCAAAAACTCGGTTCAACTCGACAGTCACGCGCAGTCGCACCGCAGCAGTTACGTTCGCACATTGTCACTGTGAGTGACACTCCTGCGCATTTTCTTAAATTATGTATGATTGCTAAAATACCTTTTCTAATAATAACTAGTTTTCGCGTGGGTTTCGGATTTAAATTTGAATCAAACGTCCCATAGATTTATATAATAGCCTTTGCCGTTTGCTTTTATTGAATCTTTGTCCCGTTTTCAGCTTGGGCGTTATTTTATTAACACCCCTTGTAATCTATCTGTTGATAATAAAGAAAACCGCATGCAAATCCGTGGAGTGGTTCTCGAGTTATAAAATGGTTTATTAAATCTTTGCCCCGTTTTCAGCTTGGGAGTTATTTTATGAACACTTCTTAAGTCTATGTGTTGACCAGGGTAAGCACAATGATAATAAAGAAAACTGCATTCAAATCTGTTGATTGGTTCTCGAGTTATAAAAGCGTTTATTCAATCTTTGCTCCGTTTCCGGCTTGGGCGTTATTTTATGAACACCCCTTATAGCCTATGTATTGAACAGGATCACTGCAATGATAATAAAAAATAACGCATCCAAATCTGTTAAGTGGTTCTCGAGTTAAAACGAAACATACAGACAGACAGACAAAAATTCTAAAAATTGTTGATTCGGCCTCAGTACAGTACTATAGGCTGTCCGAGATAGCACGATATAGGTGACAGTTCGTAATTTTCCGTTTCACCTATACTACTCACACCATACTACATACACCCAGGCACATAAGAAAATAATAGGTTTTAGAAATAATGTAAATAATTATTGCAAAAACACAATAAATAATGCCTGTATAAAACGGAACAAAAATCTCAGTGTACTCGTTAAATTTAACGAAGAAAAGATTCAGTAAATAATAATGTATTTTTGCTACGTAATCCGTGGATTGAAACGCTAACCCATAGGTACTGACACTACATAATCAAAAATATATCGATGAATCGGTGCGGCCATCATATAGGATCGATATAACATTATCAAATACGTAAACAGTCAGTCGGCAGCCCTAGCGTGTGTTTTGTTTAGGCACCGAGCGGCCGTAGGTATTGATTTCAAGGACACCGCCTAGTTAAACTACTGTTTGTTACCTATACTGTGGTTTTAGTCATGCATTAGATTTTGGTGTTGATATCCATAAACCGATGATAGATCGCAACTTAAGATTACACAAAAATATGTGTATTTTTTTGAATATACCATTTGGGCAAAATTCCCAAACGGCAATATTGCCGGCATCGGCACATCAGTAGTCCCATAGCAAACTACTTAGATAAATAAATTATTTGTTTCTTATCTTCCAGAGGTCAAGGTCACCGAGTGCGTCTGCTCAGCGGCAGCTTGATGAAGCTGACCTCTTCATGGACCTCATCAAGGACGTGGCCAACGAACTAGACATCGACGTGTTATGCCATAAGGTTAGAAATGCAAGTCGTTAACTAAAGGTGGATTTGATTCGAAAGAACATAGAGCATGAGAAGGAGCAAAAGCGTTCTTACGTGCCATTTTAGTTAAAATAGTAATTTTGTTTTCGCATGTTTACACATTTACATTAAAATATTACTAACGAACAAGAACAATGGAACAAGGTAGTCGCTAGTGGGTATTGAGGCCTAACTAATGGTAGGCCTACAGAATTCTCACGCCTGCTCTAGGGATGTTTAATCAAGGCGAACAACTGCTCATTGCTCAGACGATCAGATAATCAGAACACTCTAAAGATACTACCCCAAGAAGCGAGCACGTCACATCGCGCAACAATCCTCTAAGCTACTGTTCGTACGCTCGTTGCCTATTATACCTATTTAAACAAACAGAATTTGAAAGTAGCCCAGCGGGCCTATTATGTAAAGTTATACTGGTTGCCAAACACTAAAAACATAGATAAAAACTAAACCTTTAAAATTGCCTTCAGTGTGTATGTTCATGACATGTGACGTCATTTTAAGCACGTATTCTTCGATAATCGAAATTTGATAGTATATCTACGAGTATGTTTTTTTATGTTTATCAACTAGTTGGCAACCGACTCAATGATACATAATATAGGGGCTGGGTCGACCACGATTGATCGAGTCACTTTGATTCGATTACAACCCGCTCGCGAGTGATTCATCGATCGATCGATCTCATATATCAATTAGACAAGTTGTATTTTTATCTCCTTCTTCGACTGGTAGCGCGACTCGCGCGGCTCTCGAGACCTGCGCGCTGATCGATCAAACGATCGAATCATTTTCATCCAATCATCATCACCAATGGGTCAAGATCGAACCGGATCGATATACAGGTCTATTGGAAAGAGTAGAGATAAAATGGGCATTCGCTCGTTTAGGCTAAATCCAGCTTAAAAAGACGTGTGTATTGGTCACGCACAGATGGCGCTTCAGTTGTGCATTTTCGGAGCGTTATCGACACGGTGGGGGATAGGGGGATAATGCGCATCTCACAGCTTCTCTCACCCACGCTTTCTTAATTGATGCGATTTGCAGTTTGTCTGTCTATCCTTGTGTAGTATCATTATTACCTACTCAAAAAATAGGATAGGACGCGGTTATCCACCTGTTAAAAATGTTACAACTAGACTTGAACTTATTTACCATATTGGCATTCTGTTATTCTAAATCAACCCAAATAAAAATCAAATCAAATTATTCTATTTCTGCACTTATCATTTCGACTGTAAAGACCACCGATGCATTGATTTGGACAAATGAGATGGGGCGTTGCCATTGTTTTACGAAGAACATATTGCGTACATAATACGCCATGTAATTATAATAGCTGTTAGTTTAAGAGAAAGTCTTATATACTAAAATTTACTCTAAGTTATTTTTATAATCCAAAAAAGAGAAAAATTCTTCGTAAAGAAATCAAATCCAGCCCATTCGACGAAGACTAAAATAAAACAGTTCAAAGAAAAGTCGCTTACCCCTTTCTGCTTTTCGAGCGTTTTTAAGTAATGTAATATTTATTGAAAATTCTAATTCTTTGAAATGGGTTAACTAGAGCAAAGCAACGAGAAAAATATACCAATCACCTTGTACATAGTCATGACATGAATCCCCGAGAGACTGTCAGCTGTTTCCGAGTGTGGACTGTAAAATGCAAGTCACAGTCCACACTCGTACACCCACGTTTCAACGACGATTACTACGTATCATTGTGATAATTGGTGACCTTTATTGCCAAGCTTCGGGCATAAATATGATCGGGATTAGTGGCTGAAACGTTCAAACACTAGACAGCGAGGCGGTTGAACGTACAAAAAAAAAAACAAAACACGGAAAGAATTCCTAGAATAGGAAATAGGTGTAGAGTAAAAAAAAAGTCATACATAATTTGAAAACACAAAATGAGTAAATAAATTCATAATAATTTGTCTGAAGTGACGTGCAAAAATGTACATATACATAATAAGCCCGGGCCCGATGATCCATTGATCCTCGCCAAGTCCATCCATCCATCCATCCATCATCCCGTGTTCGTCCACTGCTGGACATAGGCCTTTCCCAAATTTCGCTACTCATGTCGGTCCTCCGTCCTCCTCATCCAGCCGCCCCCCGCAACGTCCTTCAGGTCGTCGGTCTAGCGGGCACGAGGTCGGCCTACACTACGCTTTGCTGTACGTGGTCTCCATTCTAAAGCCTTGCGGCCCCAACGGCCATCATGTCGGCGACAAATATGGCCGGCCCACTGCCACTTCAGCTTACTGATTCTGCAGGCTATGTCGGTTACTTTCGATCTCCGATGGATCTCCTCATTTCGGATTCTTTCCATCAGAGATACCCCAAGCATAGCCCGCTCTATAGCTCGCTAAGCGACCTTAAATCGTTGGATCAGGCCCTTTGTAAGAGACCACGTTTCAGCGCCATACGTCATCACAGGAAGGACGCACTGGTTGTACATCTTAGCCTTTAAGCACTGCGGTATTGACGACGTAAATATGTGACGCAACGTTCCGAATGCTGCCCAACCCAAGCATATTCTTCTGGCAGCCTCGGCGTCGAAGTTGTTTTTATCCAGCTGTATGACTTGACCCAGATAAACATATTTTTGAACAACTTCGATGCTGACATTGTCGATGGTTAGTGGCCCTTGGATGACGTGACAGTTGGACATGACCTTCATCTTATTCAAATTTATCCGCAAGCCCACTTGTTTCGAAGAATTGCTAAGGCCACACATCATTTCCTCCAGTTCCTGCAGCGACTCCGCCATTATCGCGATGTCATCGAAAAGTGAAGATGTGAAATGTACTCTCCGTTTACATTTATGACTCGTCCATTCCAGTCTAGTGTTTTAAAGACATCCTCCAGCGCGGCGGTAAACAGGATAACCTCGCCAAGTAATAAGCTTCAAATATTACTCGCTTGTTACGAACCATGCAAAAAAATAATGTTATTTTTATTAACTTTTGTTAAACCTTAAACTAGCCATACAACCTAAAACGTACTATACTTTTGTACAATATTTTATATTATAATGTGTATTAGATATGAATGTCTTAATCGAGTACATATAATAATAAATGGGACATACATATTATTATGTTCATACGTATAAAATCAATAGAAGCCACTCGAGGTGAAGTGACATTGATTTGCAATGATACCTGCCTTATGTCAATGTATGTCTTCATGGCACGAATGATCAAAGCCAAAGATTATCAGAATGTTTAATGATATAAGATAGTTCAAGCAATGAAACTTTGGTTCATACATTGCAATTTTGTCCAACTTGGCTGTTACAACCAAACGCCTTGACTTTTAAAGGTACGGACGTCAGTATGTCAGGCTACCTATTGGCAGAACTTATTGTGGCGTCAGAACTCAATGGATTCACTTCAGCGTCTACCTGTCATTCCCTCTATTATAGACGATAGGTTTCCGATTCGAAAACCGTTAGTTCCATAAGAATAAAGTGAATTTCAAAATACAGTTGTAGGATTTCATAGAAATCCTCTGAAAAATTCAAATGCATGCAGAGCAAAAAGAATTCATTTAATATGTGACCACGTGCTAAGCTTTCGCGTAACAACTTTAAAATGTACATGCCAGCATTCAATTCAACCTCTTAGGTTGACTAAAAGAGTACAAGCGCTACATTATTTAAAAATATATATCTTCTATTTAAGTTGGTTGCTTCGGGTCTCATTCCTAAACGCAGAACATATTATTGTTTTACTATTTCTGAATTTAAAAAATTAAAGTAGAACCACGCGACAATATTTCAATTATTAACAAATATCCCAATCGGATAGTTCGAGTCAAACAGAACATCTATTTTTAGAAATATCTCTTCGTCATACTAAAGTTCTTTTGGGGGTTTATTATAGCCATTCATCCAATGTCAATTATTTTTCTTCTCTAGAATCACTGCTTGAAACCTTTAGACCCCATTATGAACAAATTATCTTGGTGGGTGATTTTAATACTTGTATTATAAAAAATGACCACAGAACAAGAGCCCTCAAGTCTGTGATGGATTCTCTTAACCTTAATATTTTACCGTCGGGTCCTACACATTTTGCACCTGGTTGTAATCCGTCTCTTCTAGATCTAATAATCACTTCTTCTCTTGATCATGTTGTTAACCATGGACAATTTAATGCCTCGTGTTTTTCTCATCACGATCTTATTTTCTTGTCCTACAATCTCCGCCCTCCTAAGTTGAAGCATAAGTTCCTTTTTCTTCGTAACTTCAGTGGTATTGGAACGTCTTCAGAATTTGGCTATCAGATTTATTTTTGATTTGCAAAAGTTTGACCATGTGTCCGAGCTTCGACGTAAACTGAAGTGGCTTCCAATACGTTATCGGAGGTATAGTCATATCCTATCTCTACTATATAATGTCTTGAACAACCCTTCTTCCCCCAAATACCTAAAAGATAGGTTCAATTTTCGCACCGATATGAGCAAAAGGAATCTTCGGTCATGTCATGATCTTATGTTATCTTTCCCAACTCATTACACTGAACGTTACTCTAGGTCTTTCACAGTTGACGCTGTTCGACTTTGGAACGATCTTCCACTCTCTCTTAAAAGTTTTCCCTCAATTGCTTCCTGCAAATTTAACCTGAAGAAGCACTTTTTGTCCTCTCAGCAGTCTTAGCTACTAAATATGTATATATTGTAAGTATTTATGTAGTTTATCATATTCAAATTTATATATATAAATATATTATGTACTAATTTAGTACGGTATGTTAGTGTTTAGGGTGTTAGGTTAGGCATAATTTTAGGTTGGTAAGTGTATGTACGTTATCTTATTTATTTAATCTTTTGTACTGGAAATAATTTTCAGAGCCAAATTGTAAATATTTTCTCTATCAGCGTTTTTTTGGTTGACTGGAAGAAATTTCTTTTAGAAATAAGTCCGCCTTTGCTATGTTTTTCAATAATGTGAATTGTATTTATCTGTGTTTTCCGTGCAATAAAGTGTTTATTATTATTATTATTATTATTATTTCAATGTCATTTAGGCTTTTGTAACAAGGTTCTATTATTTCATACATGACTTTGTAAATGATCCTGCTCAACAACTGCAAACACGCTTTGAAGTTGTTATGCAGGATCATTCACAAAGTTATGCATAAAATAACAAAACTTTTCTTGAAACACATCACATTTATTAAATACTTTTCATTTAATAATAAAAAATAAACAATCATTAGTTGTGCGTTTGGAAACGAGACCTGGAGCAACTATCTTAATTATAAGGAATCGTAAACATACAATTTTATGTGTTTTGATGTAATACTTTCAAATTAATAACTTTTATTACTACTTCTCAGAAAAAGTTCCTAAATACAGCATCAGCGAAAAAAAAATCGTAAGCTGAAAAAACGAAGATATTGCCTTTTGATCTATGCACTTCTTGAAGTGATTACTTAAATAATAATTTTGAGAGAATAATACTAGGCACATCCTAGCATGTAATGGCTGCCACGGACAAATGAAATGGCGCACAAGTGCTTTTAGAAGCAAAAGGTTCCATTTTCACAGTTTAGTGATGGCATTCTAAATTGTGAGAGACAATATCCTGTTTTACGAGCAACTGTCGTAAAGGCGAGTTTAAATTAACATCTATAAAAGGAGCTTCGGCTTTAACGTTCGTTTATATATATACTACGATTTTTAGGGTTCCGTTGTGTGACAAAAATAGACGTTATACAAGTTTCGATTCAAAAATGTTTAGATTATCAGAATAACTTTTTTAAATGCTTCATAGACTTTGTAAAATCATTCGATAATGTTAAATACAACAAACTAATGGAACTGCTAAACAGAAGTGAAACAGATGGAAAGGACAAACGTATTTTGAAAAACTTGTATTGGAATCAAACAGCTCATATCAAAACCGGACAGAAAGAAGAAAAAGATCTTAAAATACAAAAAGGATGCATACTTTCACCTGCCTTATTCAACTTATACTCGGAATTTATATTTCAAGAAGCACTAGATGAGGTTAATACAGAAATTAAAGTAAACGGAGCATTAATTAATAATTTGAGATACGCTGATGGCACAGCAATTTTGGCAGATAACAAAGAACACAACTCCTATAACTCCTAAATTCAAAATTTGAGCAATTTGGTCTACGAATAAACATCTCTAAAACAAAATTAATGGTAGTTAGTAAATCTTTTATAGAGACTAAACCCTTGTATATTAACAGAAAACCCATTGAAAGAGTTAAAAAGTATAGATATCTCGGCTGCTGGTTAAATGAGAAATAGGACCCAGAGATAGAAATACGTACCAGGATAGAAATAGCTAGAAGTGCCTTTATGAAAATGAACTCACTGTATACCAACAAAGATATTATCCTAAACCTAAGATGGAGATTGGTGAAGTGTTACGTGTTGTCAATATTATTGTATGGTGTTGAAGCCTTAACACTAAACAAATCAAACGCTTTCGTAATGTGGCTTTAAAGGCGAATACTTAAAATTTCCTGGACAGATAAAGCATCTAATGTAAAGGTATTGAAGAGAATAAACAAAAGTATTGAATTTGTAACTACAGTTAAGAGACAAAAATTGCATATTTCGGACACATATACAGAAATTCCAAATATCACTTTATTCAAAACATCATAGAGGGCAAAATTGAGGGCAAAAGAGGCAGAGGAAGACCAAGGACATAAAAACATGGACCGGAACAAAGGACTGGCACATCATAGAAATTTATTTAACACTAGCTTTTGCCCGTGGCTCCGCCCGCGTGTTATTCGGGTTAACGACATGCTTTTTTCCGGGATAAAAGTAGCCTATTTGTTTAGTGGTAGAACTGATGCCGGGCTCGACTGTGGAGGTACCACCATCTTACTCGCAAATCCTCCCGAAGTTATTCGGGGGAGAGTAAGAGAACAGCTCTCAGCCAAAACCAGGCGGCCCACCATTGCCTGGGACCGATGGATGGCGGTATATCTATCCCCAATTGCCGGGCCTTAAGTAAAACAGACTAGTGACGGGCAGCGGCGTCACTGGTGCGAGGGTTTCGGCACCGCGCTCACCAACCCGCCTGCCCAGCGTGTGTGAGTATGGGCATTTCTTCCAGGAGGACCGCCAAGAGTAGCGAAATCCAGGAAAGGCCTATGTCCAGCAGTGGACAAAACAGGCTGATGGATGGATTTGTTAAGTTAGGGTATAAGCTATATTAGGTACATTCTAAAATTCATCCAAATCCGTCCAGCCGTTTCAGGGTGAAAGAGTTACATACATACACACACACTCACACACCCTCACACACAAACTTTCGCATTTATAATTATAATATTAGTGTGATGTGATAATGATCGCCGACATCCGTTAGGACATGGCATGGTACCATTAGAAGAAGAAGTAGTGCGACAAGGAACCCTTATAGTTTCGCCATGGCCGTCTGTCTGTGGCTTAGCTTAGAGGCTATTAGTACTAGAAAGCTGTAATTTGGTATGGGTATACATATCAATCACGCCTGGCGTAAAAAATAAAAATAAAATTGTTTAAGGGTACGTGTAGTTATCTCCCATACACGTAAATTGGAGATCTTTTTTTTTCTTGTCTATCCCATAGTGTAGGGTATCGTTAGATAGGTCGTTCAAAAACATTATGAGTGCGTCAAAACCATTTTTTGATTTAAACGTCCGTTGGCGAAATATAATATTAAGCTTTAAAGTGCAAATTTTTGTTAGAGTGAAGTGTCCCCCTCACCCCTGCCGGCTAAAAAGTTGTTTACGAATATGTGGAAAAATTCAAAAAAAGGAGTATATAGGCTGAAATTCAATCAACCGACCAAATTCATACTGGAGACACGGTTAGTGATCAGTAACTAGGTTCAGTAATCCTTTTGGCCAAATCCAAAAAATATTTTTTTTTGCTCCTGTACAGATTGGACTAGTTTAAGTACAATCCCAGCCCAGTCAGCAAGGAAGCAAAAAAATGTATTTCTCGAATTTCACCAAAAAGGCAATTGAACCTTGTTTCTGATTACTAACCGGGTCTTCAATTTAGTCGGTTGATTGAATTTCACCTAGTATACACCGGGTGTAAATAGATTGCTACCATTAAATGAAACCACATATTCTACGACCCTACTGAATCACTTTTCCCGAGAATCATACCCGCGGGCATCCTTAGTTCAGGAATAATCGAGTTCAAAACGAGAGTTTAGAGAAAGCGTCGTCCGTGAAACCTGAAGCCGTATGTTGGTGCGTTAGGGTTCACGCATTTTTGTTTGGAACTCAATTATTTCCAAAACTAAGGGTGTCCGCGGGTATAATTCTTGGGAAAAGTGGTTCAGTAGGGTCGGTAGAATATGTGGTTTCATTTAATAGTAGCAGTCTATTTTCACCGGTATATAATGAAGTTAAAAGGAAAATTATCACAGCTAAGTAGACTTTACAAGTTTACGAGTACAGGTCGCGCCAAACTTTTAGTCCCCTCTAAACACGACAATGTATGGGCCGTTCTTCGAGAGAGCAACTTCCGAGCGGACTAAAAGTTGGGCGCGATCTGTTAATAATAGACCAACTTATAAAATGTACTGGGTAACTACGGAACCCTACACTGTGCGTGGCCTGACACGCATTTGGCCGGTTTTTTATTTATTACTATGATTTTTGTTATTAAATAGCTTTTATCACTCCTATACAACCAAAACTAATCAAGCGCGAGATACGATAGTGCATCTAATGCAATTTATTACTGTTCTTTCAATACTTAATTAAATAGAACACTCAATACGAAAGCTCGAATGATCTTGACTGGTTTAGTTTATTTTAAAAGGCAGTGGAATAAAAAACGACGGCGGCTATTAAGGTTGAGCCAACTGGAAGTTGGAGTTTAAGGCTTTTTTATAAACTAGCATTTGAACCGCGGCCCCGCAAGCGTTTATTAAAGCTCTGCCCCGTTTTCGGCTTGGGTGTTATTTTAAGAACATCCCTTATAGCCTATTTATTGGCCAAAAAAATCAAAAAAGTGGGGCTTAGGCCTCAGTGCAATACTAATGAGCAATACCATTAAAAATTTCGCAAAAATAAACAATGTACAAATACGAATTTTTAGGGTTCCGTAGTCCGACAAGGACCCCTTATAGTTTCGCCATGTCTGTCTGTCCGTCTGTCCGCGTCTTAGCGCAGAGACTATTAATACTAGAAAGCTGTAATTTGGCATGAACATACATATTTATCACGTCAATAAAATGGTAAAATAAAATCTCGATTTTTTTTTATACTCGTAAACTGGGGATGATGTTTTTTTCTCGTCTTTCCCATAGTGTGGGGTATCGTTGGATGCGTGATCCGTTGGCGAAATATTAAGCTGTAAAGTGAAAATTTTAGTTAGAGTGTAGCGTCCCCCCGGAGTAGTTTATAGAAATGTGAAAAAATTCAAAGAAGTGGTATATATAATGAATTTTAAAGGAAAACTATCACAGCTAAGTAGGCTTTACAGGTTTATGAGTACAGGTCGCGCCAAACTTTTGGTCCCCTATAATGTATGGGACCAGAAGTTTGGCGCGGTCTGTATTAGTAGACCATCTTATATGTACCGGGCAACTACGGAACCCTACATTGCGCGTGGCCCGACACGCACTTGGCCGGTTTTTTACTATTTTATTATGATATTAAGGTATCATCACAAAAGTATATTTATTTATCTCTAAAACTTTAAATGTCCCAATAAGTACGTCTGTTACACAGATTAATTGACAATTAAATGCCCCCCTGATTCTTCTTGTCGCACAAGTCACGATCATAGTGTTTAATCTCCATCAGATCCTGGTGAACGTTTGCCTACTGACGTCAGCTGATCGAGGCAGCTTGTTCCTGGCGAAAGGCGGTCCTCCTCATCGACACTTGCAGGCCAAGCTTTTCGACGTCACGAGGGACACTGGTAAGGAAACCATCCATTCCAGGGTTTCATCAATATGAGGTGACTTTGATACAGTCAATTTATACTGGTAACTTCGTTTATAGACTTCGTCTTATTCTTATTCTGGCCAATATTTACGATTCGAAAACAATTCGTAGGGATAGCTATTGAAATAAGCGTGCATGTTTATTTAATGAAGAAAAGCGATGTCTTTCATTTCACCTTCAGTGATGTCATTACCACACCTTTCCCTAGGCATTTTTGACGTATCCTAAAGTCTGACAAGGATACGACCATTAAACCTTAATGACGTCATTCCCTATAAATACTAATATACTTATAACATCGCTTTAAAAGCACACAAAACGTGGTATTGAAATTACAAAGGTACCTAAATTCATCTTCTTCTTCTAAAAAGCAGTCAAAAATAACACGATGAAGTTAAAAAATATCTAACTTCAATTATATATATATATTTTTTTAAATATGTTAACTTCTTACGCATACGATTTGAATTGAGGTTGGACTTGAACAAGTAAAGATTAGAACCTTTTCGTTTCGAATTTAAAAATAATGTTTGATGTTAAACCTGGGTTTTGATCTCTTTTCTTGCCTCCTGTACTTTGGCCGCTACACTTTGATACAATGTGTTTATCCTATACCTATTAACTAACTTATTTTAACTTATACTTAGCTGATTTAGTATTGATCTCAACAAGAAATATGCTGTGAAAAGAAAGTTTTATAAATATAGATAAACAACAATAAGAAAAAACAATTTGATATCGGATAAATACGATGTAAGGTCCTTAAATTAAATAAAATTAAATTAAATTTCATTTATTTCGGATAACAGTGATCCATATTTGTTTGTTACATAGGTACATAAATCAAATAATTAATAACTAATATAATATAAAATCAAATTACAAAAATCGAAATAAAATAAAATAAAAATTACAATAATAGAATCATACAATCAAAATAAAATAAAATAAAAATATCAATTTCAATACCTTCTCACCGGCACTGCTAATGCGATATGTCTATCACAGCAGTGCCGGAGAAAAGGGCAGTCTAGCTTATCGCATTTTATTGATACATTCAAGTATATGACTTTTATCCAAAAAGTGATAATGGCTTTTGTATTATCATTTTCTGTCTGTTGTATAGTCACGTTTCTAGGTGGTAAGATCAATAAGTGGTATCTAAGTAATAAAACCAATAAAAGATACTAGACAGTGGGTCCGAGATCGCAGCTTTAACTTTGTTGAAAAGTTTTTTTTATATATATTATATTGTGTTTTATTTCCCACATATTTCCCAATAATGTGGAACGATGAACCAGTACCCTATTAATTTTAAATTAGTGGCATTATTTTTATATAACAATTAAAAAGACAGAGTCAGAGATTAGTAACTTAAAATAATATACCATAATTTATGTGTGATTAAATAAGTTAATTAAAGAATAAATAAAATAACATGTAATTAACCGTTAAAAATACACAGCAATACAGAAACAGATAAAATGCAATATTGCTAAGATAAGAAATCGAAATTGGAATAAATAAAAGGTGCAATTTTCCCTGAAGGTACAATTTACTAATTTATATATTATATATATATGAATCCCCGACGGGGTGACGGATGTGTTACGGGTGTGAACTGTGAAATGCCAGTCACAGTCCACACTCGGAAAACCCGCGTTTTAACCGACAATTATTACGTCCCAACGTGATGGGTGGTGAGCCCTATCGCCGTTCTTTGGGCACAACTACACGCTTTTTATGGCATGCCAAGTTTTCTTACGATGTTTTCCTTCACCGTTCAGCATGTGGTAAGTATTAAATATACATATATACACTCGTACAGTACCAATTAAAATCAAGAATATGCCAAATTCATGTCGATTCCTTATAAAGCTTATCACTTGTTCAGTAAAACTTTGCCTGGCAAGGACTGACTGTGGGTGACTGATGTTTTGCCTTGTAGAACACTCTTTTTTAGATTAATCCTTTCTCCAAGATGGCATTTTCCCTGATAGTACCATTTACATAATACAAGTACCTTTTCAGATCAAGAATTTACTAAATTAATGTTAAGTTCTTGTAAAGTTTTTCACTTCTTCAGTGAGGCTTTCGCTGGCCGGTGTTGACTGGGTGACTGATGTTTTGCCTTGTAGAACACTCTTCGTAAATTAATCTTGTCATGAACAATTCTGGTTCCACACAGTTCTCTCTAGGGTGTTTCTGTCCCTACTATATACGTTCCTATAATAATAGTTTGCTGTCTCCTCATTTCGGTTACGTGATGTAATCTACTGCTAAATATTTAATTTTTATGCATTACGTGCCTTCAATGTGTTTCTTTACCCTTTTTATAATGGCGCTTCATACATGGACACGTAGTACAAGTACCGAGACGTAAGCATCGATTCGGTAAATTTGACAGATAAAATCGATATATTCCAAACGATAACCCTTATTGTGATGAAATGTGAGTCATATTTTTGTTTATAGGTTCGATATCGAGTCGAAAGCAAGTGCGTATTTGTGCTATTATTTCGTAATGTATGGAAGGATGAATGAAAGAAGAGAAATACATATAATGGTGCGCAGTTAAAGGTACAGTTTGACCGGGCCGCCCTAGCGTAGAATAATACTATAATTAATATACCGACCAAATTTGTGGACATACAGGACAAGAGCTAAATCAAAAGCCGCCGAAATAAAAGAGCTTGTGTGACCTAGATTGATGTATATGGAAGAGGTGAAAGAGGTGCGTTAGCTATTATGTTATGCACCAGTTTCATAAACTACTATAAACCGCGAAGACGTGTATGAACTGCAAAACAAAATTTGGCCACGTTTCACGTCATGTCGGATGGTGAGCCCAATCGCCGTGCATGATGCGTGCACGGGGCATAAATGTGGACCCACAGATAAACTTGCCTTTCGAAGCACGCAGACTAAACACAGATATTATCCTACAAGATTTGAACCCGCGACCTCTGGATTAATATGGGCGAGACATTTGAACCACTGAACCACAGAGGCGTTCCAATTAATTAATAAGGTCATTCTCGTAGTCTAAATTTATCGATTGCGACGAACTATTTTCAGTTTGTTTGCTGAAATGCCCACCTCCTCGGAAGTACGGTTGCGGGCCCACCTACAAACATTGTAGTCCGGGATCCAACGATAAAGTGTACAATAATCAGATACTAAAACAGAGTGAGGAAAACAGTACAGTTAGTTAGGAATCCGTACGTTGAAACAAAAAAACGTAAACCCTTTTGGGCTAACTTTGTTTTCTGACATTTGTATACGGCGTCGCATAATTATTCATAAAACTTTCTTACCTATATATGTACAAAGGTGGAAAGCGGGAAATCTAATTTTATTTTACGATATCGCTGCAAAGTTCAAAGGTGGGATGATCCGTGATCGCGCTTTTTGCAATGGTACATAACGATATTCGGTTAGGTAGAACGCCATAATAAATATATAACTTTCAAACAATTTTTTTTTTCTATGATAAGTTTTCTTGCTTCACGTTGTAAAACCTATAGGTATGAAAACAAACACTTTGGAAAGTATTTCCTTTTAATCTCTACAGAATTTAAAATTTAAATTTTAAATATACATATAGGTGTTATAAAATAATGTGAAGTTTAAAATGAGTAAATTACTCACAGTCTAGTAGTCCTGATGTATAAGCATAGTTTGAATGAACAGTCAGTCAGTCTCCAGTATATATATGTTTGAATGCACGATTAGTTTGTCCCCAGCCTATCCTATTTGAATTAACAGTTAGTCCCCGGTCTATTATGTTTGTTTGTTTGTTACTCGTAAATAGAAAAGACGAATCTTCGTGTCAAAAAGGGGAGAATGAAGAGGGTTTTAACTAAATTGATTCCCGAATTTATTGCCCTGAAGTTGTAAATAAAATATTAGCGAATTGCTTTAACAACATTGTAGCTAATTCTTAGAAATGTAATCACTGACATATAAATAAAACTTTTAAGTATAGTACGGTATAATACACAGCCTACGTTTTTTTGTGGGCGTTTAGGGTATGTATTGTAAATAACACAATTCCGTTAATTTAGACGTCACTGTTTGAGATAAACAGTAACTTTGTTTTTATTTCAATCAAATTGAAATAACGGGCTGCTTTAATTTTTCACTTACTGCGCTACTACTAGTTTTTTTTTAAACAATAGGTACAGGACCTCTTCAAACACGATGTACTGAGGTGGATGTATGATTTTAATTAAAAGTGATATCTTTTCTAATAAACATTACTTAGGAATTGTTAATAGGAATAAATACCTACATAGATACTTAAAGAGGAAAATGTAGAGTCATGCAACTTCTGTATTTATATTATATTTTCTTAGGAAATCATCATTAGGAACTCTATAGCATTGTTAAAGTTTCTTTGGCATAGTAATGACGAATCTACAAGCGGAGCTTGATCGCTGTCTATGTCTACACAATGTGTAATATAAAATTTAATTATACTTATTGAGAACCAAACATGGTGGCCACACAGGACAGGAGACCCACCGCTAGACATTTGTAATTGGATTTTACAAGGAAAATATTTAACGATTATTAATTTATTTACTTTAATCCATCCCTTATTTATTTTACTTATTGGAATTTTTAGCAGATTTTTATTATTTAGGCATTGTATTTTGCTGCGAAGAGTCCGAGGTAGGTATAGACATCGGTAAACATCTTGAAAATTTTCAAAAATCGCATTTACTGTTTGGCGCAACAAAGTGTAAAATTCGTGCGCCAACTTTCCCCACTATATACATAATTATTTTTGTTGAAGATGTTTTGAATATGTTGTTTGAGTTGAGAAATATAAATTTTATGGAGATGGCCGATAATCTCCAAGATAGTTATATTTTTCAACATAATAAATACCTAAATTGAGCTCTTTTTATGATTCTTATACAAGACTAAGACAAATGTTTATTTGCTCAAGTATTCATTTAAAAAATGAATTAAATCGAATGACATAACTACACCCAAAGTCAATAATTGCAGGTCAACTTCAACACAAAATAAAACACCCAAATCTTTTAATTTTAAAATTTTCATTAAATAGACAACATCCGTAGATATGCGGCCTACAGTCGTAGGAGCAAAGGATTCCTTACAATACGAGACATCCGAAGAATAAATAACATAGTCTGGTGTAATATGTTTAAATTGGCATCAACACCCATTAGTTTTTTTTTTTTCGTTAGCTTATGACCAAAGCCTATACAGTCCAGGTTGACGCGATAGTCACCTTCGGAACACAAAGATCAGACTTGACATAAAGTTACAAACAACTTTTTTTAAATATGCAGCATTCATACCCTTTAAGGATATTTTAAAACTAAGAGATGGTTCTTTCACTTTTTTAGAACTCCATGAGGCATTGAAAACAGCGAGATCACAAGAAATAAAGATACCATTTGGAGTGGGCGTGGCGGGGCTTGCGGCCCAGACGAAGCACCCCATAAACATCAAGAACGCTTATGCTGATCCGAGGTAAAAAAAAAAAAATATTGCTTCTATAATACTTTCAGATCGTTTGTTATTGGTTATTAGTATGTTATAGCTTTAGTAATTTAGTTTTAGTATCTGACATATCTACCATTTAGTGCCTACTTAAAGATGCCATCTAACTATCCATCAACAAGACAAGACAAATATTCTTTATTGTGCACCAAATACAAGTAATAAAAAACAATACTGTATAAAATAACGTAACAAATGGTGGCCTTATCGCTTATAGCGATTTCTTCCATGAACCTGTTTCATCGACTGCTGGACATAAGCCTTTCCAAAATTTCACCACTCTTGGCGGTCCTCCTGTAAGTAATGCCACGCTGAGCAGGCGGGTTGATGTTTTGTAAGGCCCGATACTGCTATTAACCGGTCCCAGGCAAGGGTGGGCCACCTGAGAGAGACCTGTCCTCTTACTCTCCCCCGAATAACTTCGGGGGGGTTTGTGAGTAAGACACCACAGTCGAGCCCGCCACCAGCTCTACCACCTTAAAGATTTTAATTGTTATTTCAGATTCAACAGTGAAATCGACGCTCGGACGGGATACAAAACTGAGCTTATCTTATGTATGCCGATACAGAACTACGAAGGCGATGTCGTTGGTGTTGCGCAGATTATCAACAAAACTGATGGTTAGTTTTTGGTTAGAAGGAGAGTAGGCGTGGCGTTAATCGGTCTATCCAGGGACTTCTGCTTACTCAAGTTGGTTACGAAAGAAAAACTGATATTACTACGATCTGTCACCACTCTCCTTGTATGGCTTTTTATGACGTCATGCCAGGACACAACGAGTAGCTTGGTTGCATAGTATTGTCATGCGGGTGATGACAAGCCACGGCTAAGGCTTACCACTAGTTGAAAGGAAAGGATTTGTTAGTTAGACGAGTCTTGGCTTATCTATCTGAGATGCACCAGATTTATTTGGAATTATCAGTTGTTATGATTATATTGTCAGTTACAACACTCGGAGTGGCTCCTTTTATGTGCCCCAAATCATCAAAATAGTCATCATCAACAATCAACCTAGTGTTTGGTATTATGCCTCTTCCTTACTACGCCATTTTCATTAGACCATTACTTATCTCACTGAATATTTACCTGAACTTGCCCGCTACTATGTTACAAATATTTGTCTTTATGTTCATCGCTAAGTAAATCTATGGCAACTAAGGCCACAGCACTGACAGATTTACTTTTATTAACATTAGATTTTTTCATTAAACCAGATAATTAACTACCAGGACTAATGAGCCACATCGCTGCCGGTGTGGCACTAACGTCAATCAGCTCGGACACTACGGCCTATCTTGCCAACGAAGTGCTGGCCGATTGTCGCGGCATGCTAGCCTAAAAGATGTCATCCGAAGGGCCTTTGCCACCGTTAGTGTGCCGGCTATCTTAGAGCCGAACGGCATCACACGGAGCGATGGCAAGAGGCCCGACGGTATGACACTCATTCCTTGAAAATGTGGCAAGTCACTGGTGTGGGATGCAACATGCGTTGTCAGTCTCGCTCCGTCCCACATCCAAGCGACAGCCGCTAGGGCCTCAGCCGCGGCAGCGGCTGAGGCAACCATAAGGTGTAAATATGCAGAGCTTGGTTCTGAATACATGTTTGCGCCTTTTGGTGTCGAAACACTTGGGCCGTGGGGTCCGGACGCAAAACGTCTTTTAAAGAGATTTCTTCGCGGCTGGTTGACGTTTCCGGGGACCCAAGGGCTGGGGCATACCTCGGACAACGCCTTTGTTTGGCATTCCGAAGAGGGAATGCCGCCAGCCTTCTGGGGACTCTGCCACATGACGGCGGCGATCTGGCAAACATTTTTACTTGTAGCTTTTATTTGGTAAGTATTTTAGTTTATATTTTCAAGTATTTAGGTTACCTATTTATGTTATTTATGTTTTTATTGTTAATTAAAATAAATAATATTAACTTCAAGTTTTGAAAAATAAAACATGACTATGCAAAGACAAAAATATAGTGAAAGGTCAAAATAATCCTAATTAGAATATACCGTTCCAGGCTCGAAAGAATTCTCGCCCCGAGACGTGGAAGTTTTCAGGCGCTACCTAACATTTTGCGGCATTGGAATCCAGAACGCCCAGCTTTTCGAGTCTTCCGTCCTCGAGTATAAGCGAAACCAGATTCTATTGGGGTTAGCCAGAGGCATCTTTGAAGAGCAAAGCAATCTGGAGTGTCTGGTCACGAAGATCATGACGGAAGCTCGGGAGCTGCTAAAATGCGAGCGTTGTGCCGTTTTCATCTTGGATACAGATCACTGTGAATCTGTGAGTTTGTTTTATTTTATGTTGTGATCCCTGTTTTTCAGCTGCACCACAATTCGTAAATAACTGTCAAAACTAGATATATGATAAAATGTTATTTAAAATAACTAGTTATTATTACATTTTAAGCATTTTACCCCTCAGGAGAATGGACGAGTCTTTAATTTGTGTACAAAACAGAAGTTCATATCATTGTACTTTTTCACACATAATTCTCGTAACCAAGCTGTTTGTAGAATTACATTTTCTCGAACTTTTGCCAATAGGCGCTTTTATTTTGAAAAAGGAAGACGCGAACAGCTTCTTTTTGCCCTAGGGGAAAATAAAAGACCATAGAAACCAAAATAGACCATGTTTTGTTGTTATAAAAGTAATTTCAGACATAAAACTCAAGCCGTTTAGACATAAAACGAATTCATAACTTAAAAAGGCATCATTTTCAAAAATAAAATCTATCTAGTGAAATGTGTCCAATTAGGTAACCGACCTGACGACGGCAAGACAAAAGGTCTGAAAAAACACGTGTCCTAGTTTTGCATTGATCAGATAAGTAGTTGACTCAGCATATTAAAACAAAAACCGTTGAAAGACCAAAGGCATGCCCTTAACAGCAGTTCTTAATCCCGTCATAAATTTATGTTGAACTGGAGGTGACTGTTATGTATATGTGTTACTAGCCAACTCCGATTTTAGGACAAACTGGTTTGGCCTAGGCCTAGGTGGTTCTGGGTTGTCATATAAAAATACCCACGGAGGTGAAGCGACTCACCATATCTGAGCTTCTAACTTAAACCTATGGGCTCTCTTCTGCGCTGAAGGATTTCCGTAAAATCGGGTTTATGCATACATTGTGCATGAGGAACCCGAGAAAAATTAGGAAAATGTTACATGATGTCATGCTTCGAAATCTTATGCTAAATCAATCATCTTGTATAGGGGAATATATAGGAAACCCGCGTACATTAAATATAGCTTTTATTTGACAGTTCTATTTATTACAATGTTTCCTAATCGCATCATGTTTCCAGAGCCATCTCGAACGCATAGTACAACGTCCCGGCGGTCGAAGGTCATCGACACTTGCTTTACCACCTCCAGCTCCAACCAGATTCCACACACTATTCGAATTGGGAGCCCAGCATTCACGGAGGACACTCAGTCCAAGACATGACACCATGTCTACATTGGCCTGCATTGCTCTTGCTGTAAGTATTATTTATTATCCCTCGAAGCAAGACTTAGAAGAAAATGTATGGACTAACTAAAAGCGAAGACTTCCCATTATGGGTAGATCTCAAATAAAAACGATCGCATCTTTCTTTATTTGGGCTAAAGCTGCTGAAAAAAATGTTTATAAGTATTAATTATATGTTGTTTTTATTTTACGTTTGTACTTCCAGGTGGCTCAAACGAACAAAGCACTGAATATTTCCGACGTTGAGCTTTGGAGAAAAGACAACATGATAGTAGTAGACCCATCAGCGGATGACGCAGTTAATATACGAACTATGTTGTGTATGCCTATTGTAAATGCAAATAAGGATGTTATTGGGGTCGCACAACTGATTAATAAGGTAAAACAAGATCCTTAGCCTAAAATCAACAGGAGACATTAACGTAAAGACATTACACAAACACCCTTCTTTTTCACTTTCCTGCTTTACATAGTTGCTCAAAAAGTTCTTTTACTGATTTTTTTCATCCAGAAATCGAATTAAATCAAAAGAAAAAAATTGAAATGACAAATTAGAATGAGAATGAGAATCGTGTTGCTATAATTGCACTGCACAAAATGTGGGCACCCACCGAATATGATTGTCAAGTTGATGCAGAAGCTGAAAATCAACCCTCGATGACCGAAATATATCCAGTAGACCATAGTTTTTCATAGTTACAGACCTTAGTAACCAACTAGGTACAATCTTGTTACTGAAAACAAACAATGAAGCAAAGAATAAAAATCAAGAACTCATCTTAGGTGGTGCCTTTTTTCCTCGATAGAAGTTAAACAAGCAGAAATTGTCTTTAGATCTCGAGGCTGTAAATACTAATTCGAAATAACATTACTTTTTCAGTGAAAAGGAATAATAACGCCGTTCAAATAAATTACTTCATTAAACTTTGAGTAATCTATGTTACAGGAAAATGGTTCGCAATTCACGGAAAGTGATATCTCGATTTTTGAAGCATTTGCGATTTTTTGCGGTTTGGGTATTCACAACACGCAGATGTATGAAAACGCTTGTAAATTGATGGCCAAGCAAAAGGTATGACTTTAACTGTTCTTTTTTGTTTCTGAATGATCGCATCTAACTTTTCAGTGATGAATTAAAACTGAAACATTTTTTTATACTACAACACCGAAAATATCCTGAAGTGGAATGAAAGGATATTTTCAGTAACATAAACAAAAAAATTTGTATTTTATACAAAAAAGTATTTTCTATGAAATTGTTCTTCAGAGTTCTGATTACGAATCTGTAACTGGAATTACTCCATCACGCCGAAATTTGGGGATATAGTTATTTTCACACGGCAGTTTTCTAAATAAGGTCTTCTACAGATGACTCACAAGCTTTAAAACAAAGTTAGGTAGTTGTTACTCTTCAAAATTTTTCTTACATTACTTTCTTTCTACATAAATTTTCTTACATCTGTACATTTTAGCTACATATTTTTCATGTAAAATTGAGGGAAAAAATATTTTTTGTCTAAACTCAAAATGAAAATTCCAAGTTTCACAAATAAAATTAAAAAGTTCTTAGCTTAATTAATATTTTTTCATATATTCTTCTTAATTGCTTTAAAACATTTAAATTCTCGTAATTTCAGATATTGTACGAGTATATATTTGCGATTTTTATCTTTTAAAATCCTGATAAAATAAGATTAAGAAATATTTATTTGCTAAAATAAGGGTGAAGAATAGTACAAAATAGGTACATACATATAAGATCTCCTTATTAGCCAATTTAAGTTTAGCATGCAAATTTTTACAAACAAATTTTATAATTTAATATTATGTAATAATTCTAAAAAGTGACTGACATAAATAAAAGAAACATACTCGTACACAAAATAAGAACATAAATAATAAATTAAACAGTATATATGAATATAATATATTTTATCTAAAAATATCGATGTGATAGAGCAATTTTGGTGGCATAATAATACTGGCCGACCTTCCGACCATCAATTCCAACCAATCAGCCCTTGCTAATTTACTCAGAAAATCATATTAGCATTTTTCCTGTTGCAAAATTTTTCATTCTGGAACTAACTGCTCCTTGTAAAGCAACTATATAAATTCGTTAAATAAAATGAAACATGTATAAGAGATTAGAAATTTTCAAAATATATTTCGGCCCATTTTGGGGTCGGCGTCAATTCAATTCATGGGTCAAAATATTACGAAAATTCCTACTCTATTAGAAAAGTTTTATTTTATCTAAAGAATTTATAAATGAAAAGCTCACTGTTGCAATATATATAATGGTTATATAAAGTGACTTTACTTTTACAGCCAAACTCGTACTAAAGACTCGGTAAGTGCTCAGTAACAAGGTTCGATGACCCTTTTTGTGAAATTCGTAAATTATTATTTTCGTGTTCCTTACAAACGCAAGCCCAGCCCCGAGTCAAATAGTATGGGACGTCATGATTTTATTTTGCAAAATTAGCAAAAAGTGTTATGGATCCGTGTTGCTGATCATTTACCAAGCCAGTGTGAGTTTGGCTGCATAAATTAAAGTCACCTTATATTATTTATACTTCAAGTATATTATATGTTAAGGTATTTTCAGGTCGCTCTAGAATGTTTGTCGTACCACGCTACAGCACCAACAGAAGACACCATCAAACTCGCACAGGATATAATACCGTCATCTGAAACATACAACCTGTACAGTTTTCAGTTCCATGGTTAGTTTGTTATCTGAAATCTCTACTTTTGCTACTTAAAGGTCAAAAGATTTGGATAGAGTTATTTGGCAATTGCAATAAAGAACTTGAACTTGAACAAATTGGTAAAATTTAAACTTCCTTGAAAGTTAAACCTATCTCCATGGCACATTGCCTTTTATGTATTATCTAGTTTGGTTTAACCACACAGTTAGTTTGTAAAAGGAAATACCACCGACGGTGCAATTAATGACGTTTGTTTGGGAATTCTCCCAGGTTCTTATATAGAAACAAAGGGCTTTTCCTGTTCGGTATTGTTTTTTATTTATTGTATGTTACAGACTTCGACTTATCAGATGAAGACACATGCAGAGCTACAATACGAATGTTCCTGGAATGTAAAATGGTTGAAAAATTCCATATTCCTTACGATGTATGTATCTAACGTGCTAATAGTTCGGGAGGTACCGTTGCATATAAAAAAGTCATAGTAAGCCGGCTGATATTGACATCGATCGTAGATCTTACATGACTGATACCTATGTGAATCGACCGTCAGCTGCTCAAGTAGCGGTGGGTTTGGGTGGTAGAGGTTGCGAAAGTGGTAAAAAAAGTAATAGTTCGCCGCCGACTGACACTTTTCTCAACAGATAGTTGACATCATACTGAGCTGAAAAAAAATAGTCAGCTGCACCGTGGAGAAAAGGCCGTCAGCTGACGCAGTAAAGTTAAATAATATTTGAGCATTTTCCCTTTAAACGCATATTTGGAGATAGATTCCGGAACCGCTTGAGCCCATAACACCTTCATAGCCTTCAGGCTACCTGGGCCTCTCCCCCTAAAATTCCAAAGAAACATCTGCGTGTGCGTCTCTTTGTCGTATTATGTTTAAAATGGGATTAGTACATTTAATCTGTATCTTTACTTCTATTTCTATTGTTTCTACCGTTACCCATGCAGCTGATTGTTGTTTTTGTACTTTTAATTATTTAAAGGATCACCTAGTCAAATTTCATGCGGCGTACTATTACTTTATTTAACTTGTTTTTTTTTTAAATTCATGCGAGTAGCTGACGCATAATCCCCCCTCCACGATGCAGCTGACTATTTTTTTTTTCAGCTCAGTATGATGTCAGCTATCTGTGAGAAAAGTTTCAGCCGGTGCACTACTACTTTTTTTTACCACTTTCGCAACCTCCTACACCCACAACCACCACGGGTGCGTCAGCTGACGCTTGGTTATGTTATTAGTCATTCCAGATCGATTGAAAAAGCTGGCAATCTATCGGCGTAAAATTACTACCTAAAATGCAACGCTACCGCCCGTGCTATAAGACTTCACCCTGTCAATGTATATTTTTACATAACCGTTTACCAAAAAAATTATTGAAATGGGTTTTTTTCTTTATTTTCGCAGGTACTTTGTCGTTGGGTTCTAAGCGTCAAAAAAAATTACCGCCCAGTAAAATACCACAACTGGAGACACGCTCTGAACGTAGCTCAAACCATGTTCGCCATGTTGAAAACCGGTAAAATGGAACGATTTATGTCGGATTTAGAAATACTGGGGCTTTTAGTCGCATGTTTATGCCACGACCTGGATCATAGGGGGACAAATAATGCATTTCAAACGAAAACGGAAAGTCCTTTAGCAATATTATACTCAACCTCGACAATGGAACATCATCATTTTGATCAGTGTGTAATGATACTCAACAGCGAAAGCAATAATATATTCCAGGTAATCTTGCAATTCGGGTTACATCTACTATATATCTCAGTTACTAATTTAAAGGACGCAAGTGTTGTTTATACCAAAAACTATAAAAAATTACTTAGGTAACTACTAAGCTTAGAAAATATTTTTTTGAATCCTTGCTCCCATTAAAGGTGGAAGTAAAGAGGGCTTATGCTTCTGTCTTTGGCATATGTAGAGCTTCTCTTTAATTTGATCACCATACCTAACAGATAGTATCATAGCTTAGCTTATATTTTGTGACTATTCGACTGATAAAACATATCACACTCTTATTACTTACTCTCTTTTAAACGTGTGAAACATTTTCCAGGCGCTATCGCCATGTGACTACAAAGATGTGATGAGAGTGGTAGAAACTGCTATATTGTCCACTGACTTGGCAATGTACTTCAAGAAGAAGTCAAAGTTCCTTGAGTTAGTCGACAACGGAGAGTTCGACTGGCAGAGTCCAGAAAAGAAAGAACGTAAGCATTTGATGTTTTCAAATTTGTTGCACGAAATAAAAATGATAGAGAATGATGTACGAGTATACATATACATGGGTATCGCCGTAAAAAAATGTACCATAACATCCGTGAATCAGTAACACACTATATCATCGGTAACATTCAAGATAACGTAACATACGTGAGTTTCCTAAAGGTCTGTTTAAAATGTAAGTCAGCTAATGTGCACCATTTAGTTTTATTATTTGTTTGACCCTAGGAAATTAACATTTTTTCTTAGACATGTTTCGTCATAGTCCTTTATCTTTTTTCTTTTTTGTTTCGTTCAGCATTTTTTTTCTTGGCCATTTCATATTTTTCTGGATTCTGTGACTTCATTTTTTCTCGGTACTTTTTTTGCTTTTTAGCATTACTTAAGGCCATCTGAAAATCAGAAATACCAGTGTTAATATTAAATGGAGCAGTCTAATACGGTTTGTGTCTGTAGATGTCAGGATAAGCAGGAGGAATATAAATAAGCACTATTAATAAAAAAGGTGAAACAGCTCCATGATTTGATATTAATTAATATTTTTGGTAATCTTTGTTTTATTATTATATTATACTTAATGCCCATCTGTAATTGTTTAACTATAATAAATAGTTATTGATTTAAATGAAGCCTTGTTTCACGACTGTTATGTAACACACCAGTAAGACTTGGTAACATACGGTAACTTTCGTGAATCAAAAAAAAAGCGCGACATCACCTTATAATTGTTTTATTTGGAAATGAATGTTGTTAGCGACGATTAAAATATATAATCGTTACAAGCATTAGTGAATCTATGAGCAAAATATACAACAGATAGACATTTCGCATATTTACCTTGATATTTCTAAGCTAAATCTCACTCAAAATTGTCACGACAGACAAAAACCTTCACGAACGCGACGTCGCTCACCCACTCAAAACAAAACTTTATGGGCGGATTAGTTCATTAAGTTGCCTATACTGCATCAAAAGGTTTATTTGCAAAAAAAATATGTATAATGGTTGTCCTTCTTCTACCAAATGTCGATAAAATTGGTAACACAAACAAAATGTAACATTCAAGAACCGAAATAGGCGACATAATATTTAAAATAGATATTTTGTATAAATATAACATTTATTCATACGATTACTAAATTAAACAAAAGATGCATCATTTAAGTTTTCTGTTAAGACACCCACCTTTAATTATGAAAAGGCTATTTTGATCGCATCTTATCTTAGAAGGGATCAAAAGGCAATGGCGACATTAATATTTTCTTAGACAATTTAAAATATGTTGTTAGTGTCATCGTGAAAATATCGTTACTTCAATGCTTATTTGCAATAACTTCTTAAATTTCAGTTCATTTGTTATTCTACTTCACCATAACTTAATTGTGTTGTGCATACGACCATCAGATTTTATGTAAAAAATTAAAGTCGCTAGGCGACACGGAAAAGAAAAATAAAGTACATTTTTTTACGGCCATACCCATGTATTTGATAACAATTATCAGGCCCACTTTTCGCCAGTATCACAATGTAACTGAAAGCGAACGTTGTATGTGTGGCGCCTTCTTCGATGGTATTTTTGGTGTATAAGTTGTACAATACAAAGAAAATAAACTAGATACTTTAAAACTAGCTAAAGAATAAGGAGTATACATGTTTCTGCTATGCTATAAATCCTTTTATATGCACATATATATAGGTAGTATGCTTCAGCAACCAGCCAGACAATAAAGACGGAGGTCAAATTGTATGGTTTCAGTATTATGCGGCATGATGATGACAGCCTGCGATGTATCAGCAATTGCCAAGCCCTGGGAAGTTCAACACAAAGTAGCTAAGTTGGTAGCTGATGAATTCTTCGATCAAGGAGACTTGGAGAAGCTTCAACTGAATCAGCAACCGATAGCAATGATGGACCGGTAAGAAATTTTGTCTTAGTCTTCATCTATAAGGACATTATTTCTATGGTTATTCTAAACTTATAATGAGCCACGTGCGATAAGTGTATTTATGTAGCTACATTGCAAAAATAAAGTATTCATTTCCACACAACAAAACAATAATAAAAAAGATGTTTTACTTTTATTGGATTTTAGTTTTTTAAGCAAGTGTAAATGTTGAATTTTTTAGATTTGTTGTATATCCAATAAAATTATTATGTACGTTAACCTACCTACCCAATAGCAGTTCGTTTTATACCGTCAAGACCGTCGTTTCAGGGAGAAGAAAGATGAGCTTCCTCAAATGCAAGTGGGCTTCATCGACATGATCTGCCTTCCCCTGTACAAGGTTCTATCTGACACCTTCCCTTGGATCCAACCTTTGTATAGCGGCACTCTAGATAATAGGAACAGATGGCAAGATCTGGCTGAGAAGGTGGAAATGGGATTAACTTGGATAGACCATGACACTATCGATAAGCCTATTGAAGAGTTCACCGGTAAGTTCTACTATGTTGTAATTATTTCCTATAATCTGGCTTAGACACAGGAAAGTCTATGTTCTTGGAATAAAAAAAATATAAAATAGGTCTCTTTTATATTCATCAGTAAAATAATATCACTCGATGCGTGCAATTGCGAAGTTTAAATACCTAGATTTCACATAAAAATGTATCTACTGTGTCGTGATCATTCGTGATATTCTGAGTTGAACATAGCAATGTCTTATCTTCTTGGAATAATAAATTTATAGAGTAGATATTTCTTAGACATTTATATAAACACTCGATGCGTGCCAATGCGAAGTTACTTACCTAGATTACGTACCTTAAGTAATTATATGTATTTCATATAACAATTGTTCGACTTTCGTTAATAATGTCATAATCTGGCTTAAACATAGCAAGGTGTATCTTCGTAGAATATTAAGATTATAAAGTAGATATCTCTTCGTAGATATATTTCACCGGTAAGTTTATCTTAGCACTTGATGCGTGCAATTGCGAAATTCAGATACTTACCTACATTTCAATCTGGCCTAAAAATAGCAAAGTCGATATTCTTGGAATACCAAAATTACAAAGTATGAATAAATATATTAAACTCTTTTTGAGCTTTGTTATTTAATTTGTAGTAATAAGTAATGAAATAATAAAATATATTTTAAAATTACAAAGTAGTAGTTATTTAATGGCTATTTTCACCTGTAAGTTTATATTATCACTCGAAGCGTGCGATTGCGAAGTTCAAATACCTAGATTTCCCATAAAAATTGTTCTTTTGTGTCGTGATTAATCGTGTTAGTCTGGCTTAAGCATAACAAAGTCTATCTACTTTTAATAATGAGATAAAAAGTTCACCGATAAATTCATACTATGACTCTATGCGTGCGATTGCGAAATCCAGACAACTACATGTCGAATAAATATTGTTCTACTATGTCTTTATTACTTGTGATAGTCTGGCATAAAAATAGCAAGGTAAATCTTCTTGGAATAATAAGATTAAAAAGTTACTATCTCTTCATAGCTATCATTGACCGGTTAGTTTATATTATCAATCGATGCGTGCAATTGGCGAAGTTGAAATACCTAGGTATCACATAGAAATCGTTCTACTTTGTCTCTATTATTCGTGATAGTCTGACTTAAACTTAGCAAGTCCGGTATGGTCTTGGAATAATAAATTTATGAAATAGATATCTCTTCATAACAACGTTTATCAGCATTTTTATATTACCACTCAATGCGTGCATTAGTGTAGTTGAGACAGCTTGCTTTCACATAAAAATCATTCTACCAAGTCTGGATTAAACAAAGCAGGGTTATCTTCTTAATATACTTGGAATATATGAAATTTTCAACTTCTTTCTTTTCTAGCGCTAAACGAACCAATAAAAGACGTCGAATTCACTGTGACAACGCTAAACTGCACTAAAGCAGCAGCTACTGACAGCACCAGCTTGGTGTTGGCGAAACCCTTCAAGACTTCGTTTTCTTCGTTAAGAAGAGGAAAGACTGGGGGATTCACTACCAGACCCCCGAGAGGCAAACTCACAAGGTATGAGATATGGCACTTATCAACTTATGAACTCCGACTAAACTACAACCCGATGGAAACAGGGATAACCTAGACGGCTATTCATGCGATGTAAAATGGAGTGACCAAATCTCACTTAATTAAAACTATGGAACGCTTCTTCCTATAGGTTTTCAATCGGAAAAACCAAAACATATCCGTCCGTAGAATATCATAATCTGCCGATGCTCTGGGCGACTATTCCGGCATAATTGCGCATTCGCAATATAAGTCATTAGATATTTGTTTAAAGTGTGATCAATGCCATGCGATAGAAAGTAGAGTGACTAAAACACATCAGATAGAAGCTATAGGATATAAAGAATGCTAAGTATAAGTTTTCAATCGAAATAATCAACACATATCTGTACAAAATCCTTTTTAAAGTCACCCGCTATCTGTCTTCGCAATTATTGCGCACGTGCCAGAATTGACGGCTATTCTGAAATTACCTTTCACTCGCAAAACCAGTCGTTCGACTGTTGTTTACAGTATGATAAATGCCATACCATGTAAAGTAGAGTAATAGTTAGGCCCTATCAAATAAAAACTGGAATAAAAGGAATGCTCATTATAAGTTTTCAATAAAAAATCAACACACATTTGTACAAAATCCCTCTTCAAATCACCCGAAATCTGCCTTAGTAATTTGGATCAAGAGTTCTTGAAAAAATTTATTGGTTTTTCCTTGTCGTTATATGATTCAATTTTCTCTCGGAAGCTTCATAAATACTGTTCTTCAAATATTATGCGCATGAGTTCTGCAAACTTATTTGTGCACGCCAAAAACTATATCAAACAAAACCTTCATATCGCGTTTTTTCAGAGTCGCAATAGCTGCATCGCGCGTACACGTACGATTGTATTAGACAGATCTGTAAGGGACATTGAGCAAGATATCGATGCGTTATTGTTTAATAATTTTTTCAGATCAATGTACGCAGCACCGAGCTCCCAAAAGACCGAGAAAGACAACAATATCATCAAGAAAGCGACTACAGTGAACAATGATAGTCGCAACAACCACACGACGGTGCTAGCTGAAGAACCCGAGAGCCTCACGGAGACGGTGTCGCATACCAGCAAGACCTCGCAAAAGGTCAAAGGCAGGTTGTGCCATATGTTGTGACGGTTGAGTTTTGGCTGGTGAGTAAAGTTTTTGTACACTTCCACCTAAAAAAAGACGCATTTTCAAATTGATGAAATGACCACGATAAGTGGTCGACTAAAGATTCTTAAGATACAGCAAACTTAATAAAGTTTCTTTTGTTGTCGAGATTTGTTTAAGTGCTCTCAGGTTTAATAAAGTTTGTATGTGTGTATGTTTGTTACTCTTTCACGCTGTAACGGCTGGACGGCTTTGGATGAAATTTAGAATGGATATAGCTTACACCCTAACATACATAGACTACTTTTTATTCCGGAAAAAGCATGTTCTTAAACCGAATAACACGCGGGCGGAGCCTCGGGCAAAAGCTAGTTAAAATATATAATAAGTCGAAGCACTTACGTTACTGAAGGATAATTGAGGTATTTGTACCAAAACTGGCCGTTGTTTTCCCGGGCCGAAGGTACGGAAAATAAATGTTACTGTACTAAAAAAAATATTTTCCGTTCTGTAGAGAAAAGCTTAATGTATCTGTACGTACCTTAAACATTAGATAAAATTAGATGTGTTGCCAAAAAACAACGAAAATATTCGACATATTGAAACTTGAAAATGCGTCCTTAAGAACATCAAGTCATGAGCTTAGCAACTTGGTTGTGGGAGTGACCATTATGTAATGCTATTTCATTTCGGTATTACGTGCACGTTCGATGAAACTTGCGAAGGCAGTATAATCGCAACGATTTCGTCGCGAGGACAAAATTAAAAACGTGTGTGAGGAGAAACAAAATTTTGGCAGCACCGTTGCTTGGTTAAAATTAATCTAAATAACATTTGCGATACGAAATGAGTATTAATGTGTAATTTTATCTAAAAAAATAAGAACACATTCGACTACATTTTTTGTTTCTAAAGGTTCGTTATTAATATATGATTAAAATATCACGATTTTTAGGAACTCTATTTGGCATAGATCTTAATAATTTCAATCTTATATTCTGCCTTAAATATTATAAAAATATTTAATAAGCACCAATTAATATCAGAAAAGGCGGAAGATACGATACGTTCTTATAACGTCAATTAAAAATAAGCCAACTGCATGAACAAGTGCCACCGAACGATAGAGATAGAGCGACGAGCTTCGACAGTAGCACGAGCGAGACAAGCGAAACGAAGCAGGTCCATTGGACTCGGTTTTGTAGGAGCGCGCGCGGGTATCCACCATACCAGATTTTTCTCCTTTTATTTTTATCTAAGTAGACACAGCTGAAATCGAGAACGTCTATGGGCTGCTATATTCTTCACACGCTCCGAAGCCAACGCTTAGCGATGAGGATGACAAACGTTTAATCGGCCATTATACCGATGAAATCCCGGATGTCAAAATGGGTGAGATTAGATTAGGATAACTCTTAAACAGCTGAAAAACAACTAGGCGCCTGGCGAAGATGGCATCACAGCCGAACTCCTGAAAGTTGGAGGTTACCCAACCGTTAATGTCGTTATTCGTGCTGGAACTACGCCGAAGGAGTGAAGCAAGAGCCTGGTCATTTTGCTCTTCAAAAAAGGGGATCAAATCCTACTTAAGAACTTGAACTAATAGCGCTCCTGAGCCACACCGACAAGCTTGTTCTCAAGAGTTATCATGAATCGTCTCGCCCAACGATTCGACGACTTCCAACCTCCAGAGCAGGCTGTGTTTCGAAAAGTCTACAGCACCGTGGATCACATTCACACGCTAAGGCAGATTATACAGAAAACACATATCCATCCATCCATCAGCCTGTTTCATAGGCCTTTCCAGGATTTCGCCACTCTTGGCGGTCCTCCTGGAAGAAATGCCCATACTCACACACGCTGGGCAGGCGGGTTGGTGAGCGCGGTGCCGAAACCCTTGCACCAGTGACACCGCTGCCCGTCACCACTCTAATTTATATAAGGCCCGGCAATTGCGGATGGATATACCGCCATCCATCGGTCCCAGGCAATGGTGGGCCGCCTGGTTTTTTTGCCTGAGAGCTGTCCTCTTACTCTCCCCCGAATAACTTCGGGAGGGTTTCCGAGTAAGATGGTGGTACCTCCACAGTCGAGCCTGGCATTAGCTCTACCACCTTGTTGAAAAATATGTTATCCAGCCGGGTAAAAACTATTTCGACGCCGAGGCTGATAGAAGAGTATGCTTGGGGTGGGCTGCATTCGGAAAGTTACGTCATATATTTACGTCGTCAATATAGCAGTGCTTAAAGACTAAGATGTTAGGCTATGTATCATCACGCTATGACAAAAGGGAACGGCGCAATGAGAGTTTTAGTGAAACATGTGGAAGGTTTGCCGCCGTAGCGTAGACGATCGTCGCAGGTTCGAACCCTCACTGGTAAAAATTGTTTTCGCTTTTTCTTTTTTAATTTTAGTTTAAGAATAAACACTTTCTATTGTTAAAAAAAATATGCTGGCAGTATATTCATCCCTTTACCGGGTGCTGAAAACAGGCCCTCAATGCATTAGGAGAGTTTACACTGATTCAAGGTATTTATGATTTTATTTAAGAAGTTCATAAATTAAATATTTTCAAGATACCAATATTTCGGCCCACTTTGGTGCCGAATAAATTATTTGTAATGAAGTTAAAAAATATATATAACCTTACGTTACGGCTAATTAGAAAAACCTACGCTTCCATCCATCCATCCATCAGCCCGTGTTCGTCCACTGCTGGACATAGGCCTTTCCTAAATTATTCTACTCATGTCGGTCCTGCGTCCTCCTCATCCAGCCGCTATCCACATCGTCCTTCAGGTCGTCTGTCCAAAAGGGATGTGTCAGGATCGTAACACGTGGAAACCGTTGTCTCTACCTATCCCTCTGGGAGACAGGCGTGAGTATATGTATGTATCTTCACAGAAAATTATAAAATTCAGAGTTTGTAACACTTTAAGGGTACCGCGCTGCCGTCTGTCCGTCCGTATGTCACGGGTCTCTAGCTTGCAGACGGAATGAGTTACAGATCTGAAATGTCGATATGTTGTGTAAAATATTGAACCAAAACCGAATAATGAATAAAAAAATAAATTTAATATACATTCAGTATCCCATACATGCAAAAAGAAATCATTAAGTACAAACACTTTTTTTATATCCAGAAATATGTAGTCAGTTTTAGACAATTTTTGTTACGGGGTCTGACTCAAAAACTAAACTGGTTTGTAATTTGTAATTTTCTGTATAATAGGTGGGATATCATTTATTTAAACAACAAATACTGAAAACGCCGATTTTTTTTATAGTCTTAGGATTACATACCCGAATACAGACCAACCCAATTTTGCAGTTATGTTTCAATCATTGTGTAGGTTTGTTATGTTTAATCAAATCATATGAGTTCATTTACTAATTTAAATGGTTCGGAACCCTCAGGGCGCGAGTCATACCCGCACTTGACACGCCTGTGCCGGCTCATAAAAAATAAATATATTTGTAGTTATTATATAGGTATTATATACCGGGTGTAAATAGAGTGCGACCATTAAATGAAACCACATATTCTACCGAACCTACTGAACCACATTTCCCAAGAGTCATACCCGCGGACACCCTTAGTTTAGGAAATAATTGAGTTCCAAACAAAAATGCGTGAACCTTAACGCACCGACATACGGGTGAGTTTAGAGAGAGTGTCGTCCGTGAAACCTGCAGCTGTTTGAGGTCAACGCTCTCTCTTGAAAAATTCGCAATAATTCTACAGTTAAATTTTCAACCATTCGTTTCTTTACAGTAGGTAATAGTTTTATAAAATAGCCTTAGTACCTATTTCGTGAACCGTGTTCGTCTTCTTATGCTCTATTCTCTATACGTCTGTCTGTCTATTCGGTGGACACGGGATCTCTGGAAATGTAAAACAGCAGACCTTTCGAGTTTGAGCTTATTTGATTGGTCTTGTCTTGTACTTTGGTAAAACATGGTGACCAAGGATGATGATGAGACTAGAAGATGGATACGGGAAATATAAATAAAATTATAAATTATATTTAAAAATATTTCAAATTATAAATAAAAAAAATCTCAACGGAGAGTAGTAGACCTCTTGACTCTAGAATTATTTGCTCAATATTGATGAGTAACTTTGGTAAAATATAGCGATCAGTGTCTGATGATGCCACTGAAAGGTGAAAACGGGAACTCCTCACCGAACAGCAATACGTTTCACATGGTCAACTGTATGTTGCCATATTGTGAGTCAGTTCCAACATTATGAAAAAACAAAGAATTTCGTCTAAACGGAGGCGCCGAACTAATTACTGATACAGTTAAAACTGTCTTCCGTGCATTTATTGTCGGTTGAAAAACCAAGCTCCTTTATTTACCTTATTTCCACGGAAATGTCTTAAACGCGGGCGGAGCCGCGGGCTAAAGCTGGTTATTAATAATTATTTTATTTGTTGAACAGATTGTTATTTTTTTTTCAGGGGCAGCCAAAGCAGCACTGACAAAGAAAAAGAAAAACTGGACAAAGTGAAACCGTCCAAATCGATCGACTAAATAAACTTTGTTACTGCATTCTAAACTCCATGTTGTGCAAAAATGTCGTCTAAATATATTATTAGTCGTTATTATGTGTACATTTCTACTACTAGAAGTTCTTTAAAATAATGAGATATACCTCTATTTGCTGAAAAAATATGCCCGATCTATCGATGTTTTTATAGTTTTAAGTTTATTTCGATTCATGTATTTAGGAAATGCAGTTCTATATGTTATAGGTATCTGAGATTATTCGTTTCTTAAGTCAATAAACGCAAAGTATATTGTAGGGTGAAATTTTGAAGCGAATACACACATACTCGTATTTTCCGACGTTTATCTTAATTGTAAAAATTATTATTTAGGCATGGAAAACAACAATGCCTAGATAAAATTTCATACGATCAGGTATAAAATGTCAAAACTTTATCTGGTAGCGTTATAACTTTTACGTCATTTTGACGGTGGATTGTTTCCTGTGAATTAGGTAAATGTTCATCTAATCGATGTATAGTTTACATAGACTGTGATCTAGTACTTTACAAATACTATTTTAAATAACAGACTGTAGGTCTATCTAGTAACTAGACTAACTAGCTTCTACAATTTTTCTACTTGATACATTTTAATTGTTATAAACTAATTTAAATTACTTATATTTTGGCCTGTCGGACGTTGAACTAATATGAATTAAGACAGTCTCCTTCTAGAGTATCAATGAAATGAGATGATTTCAATAACACGTTCAAAATGTTAACCGTACTTTTAAGATACGTGGGTTAGTAGTGTTTGAAATTTCAAAAGTTCAGTCATTAATAGTTTACGTTTTTGTGATTACTTTCTCTCTGTCGATATTGTATACATTTTACACATAAAGTATTAAGATTCTAGTCGAAGATTCAATTTATTTATTTTGTTATTAATGCAATAGAAAAGTTTATTATTTATGAAATAAAACAATACCAGACACTAGAAATAAAAGAGCTTAGTAAGAAGGTTTGTAAAACGTATTTGGTAACGTAATGTGGCTTGTACGGTTATAAAATCTAAGGTGACTTTCGTTTATGCTGGCGAATTCATACTGGAAACTCGGTAATTAGTCAGGACCAAGGTTCCATGACCCTGTTTGCGAAATACGAAAAATATTGTTGTGCCTTTAAACTTGTTCAAGAACAACCTCGACTCTATTAGTTAAGAAAGTCATAATTTTATTTTGCGTATTTGAAAAAGGAGCTCATTCTTAAACAAGTTTAAAGCCACAACAATGTTTTTCGTATTTCGCAAACAGGGTCATTGAATCTCGCTCCTGACCACTTACTGAGTCTTCAGTATTAATTTTCTATATAAAACGAAAGTCACCTTATATTGTTTTTAAGGAGCTCCACAATGCTAAAATTCAGTTTTGCATTAGATTCAGTACCGTCTACGTAGGTAAATGAAAAATAAAAAAATAAATGTTTTTTTTTCTACTCAAGACCATTATTAAGTACTCCTTATTACATACTTTTAATCTTCTAACAATTAAATTATTTATATAAAAAGTATGCATTTGACGAAAAAAGCATGTCAGCTTCCATATTTCAAAACCCATTTGAAAAAACTAACACATGCAGATAATAGTATGATTATGTATGTACCTATAATACATATCAGTGGTGGCAGTTGTTAAGGGGAGGATAGATAATTAAAAAACAAAAGAATAGAACAGGACTGAAGTTTAGCACTGTAGGACTTTTTATCAGAAGTTATTCGGAATGAGTGAGAAGAATATTTTCCATTTTAATTTTATTACCTAGTAACTGGACAATACAATCATTATGTTCTTCCTTGAAATAGTATTATTGTATGAGTCATCAAAAACAATGAAAATCACTTTATGGTACACAAAAAATAAAGTTATCAAAACAAAATATTTCGTCCAGGTATGCTTATGAGACGCCTTTATTGTGCAATATAAAAAATATGAGATTCTAAAAGTTTTTTTAGTACATGGACTTATGGTTTTTAGGCATTTAAATGCAATTAGGTGTTAACTCTACTATGTCAATGAGAAACTTTTAACCAAAAAACACAGTTGTAGTCGTAGTTATAAGAACGCGTTATTTTTTTAAATAACGTGGCGTAACATCCGTTGGTGCAAGTGCTCGAGTGAACAATTCAGAAAGGGCAGCTTGGACGGCAATGTCATAGTAAAGACAGAATAGTAGAACAACTCCCGCACCGTGCGAGGCATAAATGCCTACTGCTGCAGGGTCGTCAATTTATTTTGATATACCTATCTATTTTGTAGCGCGGTGTACGTAAGTGCGACTGCGGAGCGCAGCCGACCCTAGTCACACCGCCAGAAACCGTCTGAGATATTGTCGCCGTGTGCGTGCTATGGTTCTTACGTGCAGGCTCGCAGTGGCTCGCACACATATAAGCCGCGCGGGCGACATCTCTGTGAAGATGCCTTACTAGTCTGTTCTTACTATGGCAATGTCAACTGAACTTGCTCGTATTTTATATCCCACCACTCCTGGCCGGGGCGGTGAGATGTATTTTTACCTAGGGCACAGAATTTTCAACTACATCACTGCAAAACAATACATACATTTTATCAAGTTGTGACTAAACTAGGATAATTAATAGGTTAGTTGATAAAATACTAAATAGGAACTTCTCTGTTCGATTAGAGCGAGATATGATTTTAATTCAACTAAACATTGATCCATTTGCAATAAAATTTTATACATGGAGTAACAAAATCGTTGAGTTTTTCCTGAGGATTTAGTCACGCAGATTTCATAAAAGCCTTAATAGCTTGATCAGAATAATAATAACTCCCTTTAGATGTATTGAAAAAAAATCTACTATTTTTGTCAATGTTTTCCCTTACTCCGGAATCTTATTATAAATAAGATGTAAGTAATATGCGATCTAAATGTTTTCAAGGGTTTTTATTATTCTGATCACGTTTTTAGAAGTATTCCTAAGTTTTATTGAACTTGTATTATCTTTGTAAATACGTATGTATCGTGAAAATTCTAAAAAATACTTAAGTATCTGTCGTTTTGTTAATGTCCTGAAAAAGGTGAACTTTTAGGTTGCTAAAGAAGAGTGACTGCGGTTCTTAAAGTGTCTTGTTTATTTTTTAAAACTTTTAAATAAATGAATGTGTTTCGACAAATAAACATATTGTGATCTACATGTATGCGTTTTATTAAATATTATTTATATTTTAATAAGATAACACAAATGAATCATTTTCGTATAAATTATCATTCGCAAAACATTTTCAAAATCGATTATAACGTGGGTACTATAGATGGCTCATTTATGGGAATCTAAATGATTAATATATTCTCTGAATAAGCCCCCTACCATTCGTTAAAACCTTAAATACCAATAATGCCTTACTTAAAAAGGAGCAGCACAGATACATAGTTATTATAGTCATAATTTTTGCCGTTTTATTGTATCGAAAAGGAATAATCAAAATGTCATCACGATATTCGGTTCATAAATTGATCCGGAATCTACCTGCGTACAGTGTTCTTGAACTTTCTTAAAAAGAAATATACTAAAGAAAGAGCCCTAGAACGCCGGTAATTTGATACCGATTCTGTTCAGTTTTTGCGATCTCTTAACGATACGTATGTAGGTACTATCTAGAAAATTGGGCACTACGACTACCATATCAATCATACTAGCCTTTCGCCCGCGGCACCACCCGCGTTTATTAAATCTCCGGCTTGTTTTCGGCTTGGGCGTTATTTGATTAACACCCCTTATAGCCTATATGTTGTATGATAATAAAGGTATAAATATTTCCACTGTACAGGCTCATAATGGAAAGTTTTCCTCTGATCTTTCCCCGATAATGTCTACGCCAGGCATGGGCAACTTTTGGGAAGTCTCGGGCCAAACAATTATATGATCGTGAATTTGCGGGCCGTAGGTTGATGTGTAACAACGACGCAATCAGGTTCAACCAGAAAAGTTACAGTGTAATATTTTTATAATTTTTATAGTTTTCTGTATAACCTGCCTTAGCGTATGAATGTGGTCCACGGTACTATGGCCTTTCCAAAACCTAGCCTGCTCTGGAGGTTGGAAGTCGCCAAACCGTTGGGCGAGACTATTCGTGATAACTCTTGAGAACAGCTTGTAGGTGTGGCTCAGGAGCGCAATTAGTCTATAGTTCTTAAGTAGGATTTTGTCCCCTTTTTGAAGAATAAAATGACCAGGCTTCTGCTCTACTACTTTGGCGTAGTACCTGTACAAATGACGACATTAAAGTCCTGTAGTTGTTCGAGTATAGGGTAACCTCCAGCTTTCAGGAGTTCATTGGTGATGCCGTCCTTACCTGGCGCCTTGGAGCCAGGCAACACTCCCGGTCCGTTTCGGTGGACGGCAGTCTTCTGCCAAATTTTCAGATCCAAGAATACTAACATCTGAATTTAATTGCATTAATAGCTAGTCACAAAGAATATTGCAAATTTTTCTAGGTTACTCTGGTTCGAGAGTTGGATTTATTGATTTTCATCCCTGCTTATTTCTTAGTTTCACCTTTCACTCACTTGCTCCTTTACTCAGATTGGCAAAGAAGTTGCATTAAAACAACAAATCGCCACTTTCCGGTAAAATGTTAGTCTAATTTTAATTTGTACGTGTTACTATAACTTCTATCACGACGAAAAAAAATACTGAAACACAAGTGGGGTCCCCATACATAAATTCGTGAAAACATAGCATTTTTCAACATTATTTGTTTGATATCTATCTTAAAAACGATAATACATCGAAGTCTCAAATTCAATATTACTTTAAAGTAAATCGGGGCCGAATCGTTTGTCAGGCGCTAACATTTGTCACTGTTTTTGTCACCTTCATATTCGAGTATGTTGTTGTTATTTACTATCATGTTTTAGGTTTTCATATCCGTATTGTGTGATGTAGGAAACTCTTTGTGCACGAGTCTGACTCGCAATTGGCCAGCTTTTTAAAGAATTACCAATAAAATTGTACTATTACATGTAAAAAAGGACTATACCGGGTATAAATGGAGTGCGACCATTAAATTAAACCACATATTCTACCGACCCTACTGAACCACTTTTCTCTAGAGTCATACCCGCGGACACCCTTATTTTAGGAAATAATTGAGTTTCAAATTGAGTTGTTTTGAAACTCAATTATTTCCTAAAATAAGGGTGTCCGCGGGTATGACTCTTGAGAAAAGTGGTTCAGTAGGGTCGGTAGACGCGGACACCCTTAGTTTAGGAAATAATTGAGTTGTTTTGAAACTCAATTATTTCCTAAAATAAGGGTGTCCGCGGGTATGACTCTTGAGAAAAGTGGTTCAGTAGGGTCGGTAGAATATACTACTCGAATATGAAGGTGACAAAAACAAGGCGCTAGTTGTTTTGAAACTCAATTATTTCCTAAAATAAGGGTGTCCGCGGGTATGACTCTTGAGAAAAGTGGTTCAGTAGGGTCGTTAGAATATGTGGTTCCATTTAATGGTCGCACTCTATTTACACCCGGTATAGCTGTATGAAGTGGACACATTTAAAGTTTCTTATAGACAGCAATATGATTCTTAACGGTCAATGTCTGAAAGCACATTATTCATCAAATCTTCTTCGTTAACAAGATACCATTAATTAAAAATATAATCAAAAGCTTATTCAGCCCCTTTATTATGTATCTTTGAGTCAGTTTCCAAATAGTTGCTACACATCGAAAACATAGACATCGAATTCCGCAATTTTTACCGATTTAAGAGTATGGCATAGGCTAGGAAACAATGTTATTGCCCGTCCGACACAAAAAGGCTAATGTCAAATACTTTATTAGGGTTTGATAAAGGCAATTATTGGTCAGCTAATCGACCTATTTGTCTAGGACGCGTAATAATTATAATTACGCGCGAAACAGCAGATCGGAGAGTTTTTAGCATTAGCTATTGGCTGAAATATCGTGTAGGGAAAAAAATATTGGATTTAAGTACAAAACCTTTATATTTCTATTACCTATTTTATGAAAAAATAAATCAAGTTGATCTCTGAGCCGCGTTCTTGAAACGAACGTTTGAAAAACAAAAAAAAGACGGTGGAAAACATTTTTTTTGGCAAAAGCATAGTACATTTTTTATAAGTATGTCACCTCGATAAAAAATCAACAAATAAATTATTTTTTTCTCATATTAAGATAGTCCTACTTTCTTCAAAAGAACCCTTAAAAATCTGGCTTTGTTCATGTTCTAGGGTCAGGTACAGCCATAAATAATACAAACTACGTAAAGGCACCATGGAATTGAGCTATAAGTCCTCCTGGATAGAGGAACGCTGAAGTTTTCCAGCTCTATTCTATGTGATGACTTAATTGTATAAAACAATTATATTATAAAATATTGATATAGGAACTTCAGAACATACTTCAGGTGGGAGTAAGTAGCGACAAGGAAACAGCTACGGAGAAAATTAATTAATTGTGACATTTCGGATGAAAATAACTCACATAAACACAATGGTGGAGAATAAAATAACTCACTTCCGATGTTATTAAGTAAAATTGAATTGGCTGGTGAAATAAAAGAGTTCATTTTGACATTGACATCTTACAAGTTGATAAATGATAATAATGAAATGAGTAATCTTTGGAAGTACAGTTGCACAATCTGACATAGAACTTTATCTATTATTATGTCAGTTAAGGTTCGTGCAAGAATAGACAGGTTTTACCTAAATTTGTAATACATTCCTTTAATGTGAAGTCGTGAGGATAATGAAACTTTAAAATTAATGAGTTTTTATCTTATATCAAAATTAAATAGTTTATTTTGTGAAATAAATTCAGAAAATGTATGTTTGGCAAGGCAATATTAATTTAAAAAAGCGAATATTGTACGATAAAAAATAAAAATAATACGGGGAATGCAATAAAAGCATTAAAATTTTAGGCTTACTTATAATTTAATAAAATGATACACATATCAAATAATTTATTCTGCAATATAGGTACCTACACAATATACACAAGTTTAATATTGTAATTTGAAAAACAATATTTAAAAATAAAAAAATATGTAAAGCTTACTTAAATTTAATTAATTAATACACTTGCATAAAAAATATAGGAATAAATAAAATAATGAATTGCCATGAATACGATAAAGTTGACAGATAAATAAAATAAAACTACGTTAAATAAATAAATATTATGCCTAACTCCAACCACTAGAATAGTCTTGCTAAGAAGAAGGGCAAGAAACTTAGCAAAATCATGTCTTTTTTATTATTATTCCTATTTAATATATTTTTTATCACTTGTTACAAAGGCTTATACTATAAAAGAACTTATACCTACTTTAGTTAAAAGTAAAGCCACAGATTATTACAATAGTGATTATAATAGTTACTACGTAACAGATACATCACTTCCTTGTAAAACAAAAACACCTACGCTTATAATCACTTACTGTTAGGAAATACCTATACAAGCAAGAATCTGTCTAAGCCGCTTGACTTAGCGTTGTTATTACTTCGTACTGCGCGCAATGTGCAGCACATGATGTACGGTCCAGGCGTGCAGTAGCAATACCGTTGACTTGCTAACTTTAAAATATAATACTAATTTGGATTTATTTTATTAATATACAAACGAACAGAAAAAAAAATGTTTTAGTCGTAGTCGCCCGCGATCAGAAGACGATTATAAATAAAAATTAAGATTATTTTGTACAGTTAACAAAAAAAATAATTATGGCCGGTATTATATTATATTTCTTAAACCAGCAAAAAGACTAATGATAATATAAATGGTTTTATCATAGAACATATCAATTTCAGATCCCAAAATTTAATATGTAGATAGAGACCACCCGTAAAACTTACTTTTTTAAAAAACTTTCTTTCTTTGTTTGTCCTGTTTGACATACATACATCCATAAAATGCACAATCCTGTACACCAGCCATACTAAATTGTGTAACTTGTGTTTTAAAGATAAGTAGGTAAGAATAAGGCGACAGGAACGATCGATGCAAGAAAGCGACTAGCGAGAGTGCTCCCGGGACCACTCGAAAGTGCATGTACTTATCACGGTAGGCGTTGTGACAGGGCCCTGGTGAAGGGATAAAAATAGAAGACAGCAGGAATCCATGTCATGACACGAGGAAAAATGTATCATAGTCTACCTGTCTATTAGTCTACCTTTTTAAAAATAAAATTTGAGATACCTACCTGGGCCAATATACTCCCACAGAAATGTGTTTATTTTATGGGAATTTTTTTAAATGTCCATATTAATAAAAAAGGAATAATTTGATTCTTTTATTTATTTACGAAAATTAGTAAGAATAGAAAACTGCCACGTTTTGAATACTTTTCTGGGACAGCTTTACATTACTTTAAGCAAAAAAACTCAAAGTTTCTGTTTATAAACTGATGGTAGGTTTGGTACTTTAATTTCTATTTGCACACTCACTGACTGGTCATTCAATGGATACGGGCAAAAAACCTGCTTTAAAAAAGTACCCATAATAAACACAATTATACTTATCAAGCCAACGGCCCTCGGACTTATCAAAGGGTAAACGTGATAGCTGGGTTTTAAACACGTTTTAAACAATGGTGTTAATTTTAAATTGTCGTCTCTGTGCAGAGGTTAAAAAATAATGAGGTTGTACCGTTGGCTACAAATCAGCCTGCTCAATAACAGTTGTTATGTTACTGACAAAATAATTAAAATGGTAAAAGAAGACAAGCTTAAACTACTTTGCTTTACTTGGGCATTATTTTACTACTCTGTGGTGCAGTTAGCCCAAAAACAGGCCTAACCTCAACATCCAAAGTAAAAGTATCATTCCAGCTCCAAATTGTTCTGTATACAAAATTTTGTAGCTACAAATTTTCACTATTTTTAGCGTCGGCTTGGCGGGAGGGGGGGGGAGAAGTTGGGTTTTTTCAGTGTTTCTTAAATATTTCGAAAACCTTCCGGCTTAGCGCAAAAATTCTAAGCACAAAAGTAATCTACATTAAATTGCGAACAAAAATGGTTTTTGGCATAATCTAGCTAAATTGAACGGTTCCAGAGTTACAGAGGGTGTAAAGTAGCAATTATTCGGTTTTTTTAGATTTTTGGGAAAATATGACAATATCACAAGGAAACTATTTTTTTATATACAGGATTGTGTTTAGTAAAAACAAATTGCGATTTTAGTGGCCGGTGGTATGTTGAAGGAACGACAACCTCACCCTCCTCTCAGGGGGCTCATAAGAAAGGGAAGGGGCATTAGTAATAGAAATAGAGACAATTAAAGCGTTATTTTAGCGTACTCCTTTCAATACAGGTTGGCACTCCAGTTTGGTTCTCCTTGAAGGCCACTCTGGCACTGATCCTCTCATTATATGCTGACAGTACCAACAAAGAATGTTAAAGATTACTTTTATACCTCATGATAAAACCCCTCCAATTTAAATTATTACAAGAAGCTTTTTACGTGTACGATTAATTATCTTATTTTCAACCTTGACACTTGGAATACCTACAATTTATTCTTAAAAAGCACTTAAACTCATTTGTCTGCAATTGTTTTACAATTACGGAGTTTAATCAACCATAAAACAGGAAAGTTCATACAAAAGGATGCAGGAATTTTTCATATTTGCGGTACCTAACCTTTTACCTTGTAGGTTTTTATTAGCATACCAGCTTTTGCCCGCGGCTCCGCCCGCGTCGAAGAGATTTTCGTGGAAATAAGGAAAACAAAAGAATATGATTTTTTGAACGACAATATGCAACGGTCACCATGTTTTACCAAAGTGCTAAATTCTAAATTCGTTGCGGGGGCGATGAGTCCTGCACTGACTCTCCGTGATCGTGAGTATTGTGCACTTTCCCCCGGTCGGCTAGCCCAGCCAGGACAACTCCTTGAAATAGAGCCGAACGGCTTCAGCCTGCCGACACAAAATCTGGTCTGATGCTCATTGCGATCCCTGCGTTACGTCTCATGTCATCAGTGGCGGGGCAGTGAAGCAGCACATGCTCCACCGTCTCATCTGCGTCTAAGCACCCTCGACATAGGGGGCTGTCAGTAACACCTGTAGTAAAAAGGTGTTTATTCAGATTGCAATGTCCGGCAATGATACCTACCATATCCCGGAGATCAGGCCGCTTAAGTTTCATAAGGTACCTTGTTAGTTTGCTGTTTGTTTCCGGTACCATTAGTCCTCCTGCCCAGCGTGTGTGAGTATGGGCATTTCTTCCTCCTGGAAGAAACGCCCATACTCACACACGCTGGGCAGGCAGGTTGGTGAGCGCGGTGCCGAACCCCTTGCACCAGTGACGCCGCTGCCCGTCACCAGTCTGTTTTATTTAAGGCCCGGCAATTGGGGATGGATATACCGCCATCCATCGGTCCCAGGCAATGGTGGGCCGCCTGGTTTTGCCTGAGAGCTGTTCTCTTACTCTCCCCCGAATAACTTCGGGAGGATTTGCGAGTAAGATGGTGGTACCTCCACAGTCGAGCCCGGCATCAGCTCTACCACCAGTTTAAACCAGACTGCGTCAAATTCGATATTTTGAAACATGCAGCGCCATCTAGTGTATTAAAAAAAACAATTTCAACGCCAGTTTACAAACAATTTCAACGCCAGCTTACTGAGCCGTTATCCAGAGATGGCGTTTTCTAAGCACTTGAAAATAAAAATATTTTAGTTATTGGTCTTTGCTCAGTCAAGAAATATAATTTCAGCTTTAATACTTTTTTACAAAAGGAAATATTTTTTCTGAAAATAAAATAAAATAATAAAAAATAAAAAGTGAAAACAAATTTTACCAGTCGGGGTATGAACCCACGACCATCGACTATGCTACGGCGGCAAACCTTCCATATGTCCCACTAAAATTCTCATTACGCTGCTCCCTTTTGTCATAGCGTGATCATACATAGCTTTAAACCTTCCCGAAGAAATGCTTTATCTTTCGGTGAAAACTGCATCAAAATCCATTGATTGGTTCTCAAGTTATAAGCGAACGAACAGACAAACGGACAGACAGACAGACAGACAGACAGACGTTGTATTATATATGTATACAGAAGAGATGGTAAATTGTCGTGCCAGTAACGCGAAGTATTTATGTTGGTTTCCCCAAGATTTGTTCCCAAATGCACAAAGTAATCAATAAATGTGATTTACTGGCACTAGGCAAAAAAGCAAATGCTTATCTAGTAAAGTTGCCTTACTTAGGCATTATTTTATAAACAATCCTGCACAACAACTTTAAAGCGTGTTAAACAGTTTTTTGTTTGATAAACACTTGTATTTGTCCACTTATTTATATTATTAATAATATAAATAAGTGGACAAGTACAAGTGTTTATCAAACAAAAAATGTTTCAAAAGTTCCACCAAGTGCCAACAATCACGAGCATCAACTCCTCTGTTAAACAGTTGTTATGAATATTGTTACAAATATATTTTTGACTCCAATACCCTTAATAATTTGGATTAAATTTAGAATGGATATATCTTATACTCTAACTTAACAGATATGCTACTTTTTATCTCGGAAAAAAGCATGTCGTTAAACCAAATAACACGCGGGCGGAGCCGCGGGCAAAAGCTAGTCCATCCATCCATCAGCCTGTTTCGTCCACTGCTGGACATGGGCCTTTCCACGATTACGCCACTCTTGGCGGTCCCCCTGGAAGAAATGCCCATACTCACACACGCTGGGCAGGCGGGTTGGTGAGCGCGGTGCTGAAACCCTTGCACCAGTGACGCCGCTGCCCGTCACTAGTCTGTTTTAAGGCCTGGCAATTAGGGATGGATATACCGCCATCCATCGGTCCCAGGCAATGGTGGGCCACCTGGTTTTGCCTGAGAGCTGTTCTCTTACTCTCCCTCAAATAACTTCGGGAGGATTTGCGAGTAAGAGTAAGATGGTGGTACCTCCACAGTCGAGCTCGGCATCAGTTCTACCACCTACAACTGTTCTGTTTGTCTGGTAATAAAGAGTCCAGTCCGGGGCAATCGAAAAAAACTCGATATCGCGAAATCAAGCGAGAATTCGTAAATCTCGCTTCAAAACATAAAAATGGTATTCTAGCGATTTCGCTTCGTCAATTTCTCGACTGTAAATCTGTCGTAATTTCACGACTGGTCTCTAGCAGTCGAGATAGAAGTTTCGATCGCTTGTTGCAACTACAAGAATTAGAAAATTTTAGTTTTTCAGATTTTCTTTGTTTTCTTTTTTGTAAACAAATTAATTTGACTTTGGCTACCTTTATTGGCTTTGTTGTTATTTAATTTACGTAAGCAAATACTGATGATGGAGGGAAATCTGGTTATAAAGGAATTAATCGCCCTTTTGAAATTTTTGGTTCAAGGATTTTACGTGAAAACTAAAAGAAAATTATAGCATATAAAAAGATTGAACATAAATGAGAAAATTGAAAAAGTAAAATAGATATAATAAAATATTTTTACATAAAATTTGTTTATATTATCTCATAAATATTAAAATAGTTTTCGGTCATATTATATATTAAATTAACCGAAAACTGTTTTTACATTTATTATATTATAAAAAAAAATATTATAAATTAAAAATTTATCATTATTTTACAATATAAAATTTACTTTTTTTTATTTTTCTCAGTTCTAAAATAATAATAAAATACTTTTATTTAATTTTCAATTTATATTTAAATAGTTTTATGGTTATATTATATATTATTAAATATTAAATTGTATTTAACTGAAAACATATCTTATATTTATTAAAAAATAAAAATAAATATTATATAAAAATATTTTATTATTATTTCATAAAATCTTTTTCTTACGATTTACTTATTATTATTATTGTTATTTTATTTTTATTTATTTTTTATTACTAAAGAAGTTTTTTTTCATTTGTTTATAATCTTTTAAATTGCTATAATTTTCCTTTAATTCTCACGTAAAACGTAAAAGTAAAAATCATGAAAAAATTTAAATGATAAAAGAAATTTATAATAATCACGACTTTTTTTCTACTTTATTATTAGTATAGCTTAGTATTTTTTTTATTAACAGTGATTTTAAGGTTTTAACTACCATTTTACTTTCCCCAAAACTGACGAAATACTGAATAATAATCTTAGGTGCGTGTGCTAACTCGCACTTAACCGGAATTTTTTATTACATACACACAAATTGTTCTTTTAAATTAAAAGTGCGATTGGTATTTTATAATACGAAAATGCCTTAACTCGCAGGCCGTGAATGGAGCGAGTTGGTTACTCGACAGACATATTTCTCGAGTGTCACCTAGAATACCGTTTTAGACCTTTGTCGAGAAATCAATCGAGAAAATGTATCGAAATTGAAGAGTGAACTTAATCTCGACAGTCGAATTGTTTCGATCGATCCCGGAATTGCCTACTACTGGAAAGGTCTACTGTTGCCCTCATCTCTCCATTTTTAATATTTAAATTATTGCTCTATGTAAATACATCAAACGCCGGAATCAATGAAAGAAATTATGAAGAATATTTTTAGGAACATGTGGGATGTCTGACCAACATAGGGCTGTCCATCCGGGTATGTCACGGGTCTCTAGCCTGCAGACGAAATGAGTTACAGACCTAAAATTTGGGTATGTCATGTAGAATGTTGACGCAAAACCGAACATTGTAAATTTCAAGGGGAGTTCCATACATGAAAAAGGAGCCGAAAATGTTTTTTTCTCACCTTGGCATGTGGGATTTCATTGTCTATAACTCATTAAATATAGTAGAAATGTATTTTTTATTTAATTATCTTCATATATCAAAGTTCAGTTTTAGACCATTTTTGTGACGGGATCCATCTCAAAGACTATACTAATTAGGAATCTCGAATATTCTGTATATTATGTGTTTCTGTATATTGCTGAAAACGCCGATTTTTAATACGGTTACGTACCCGAATACGCGACCAAATTAATTTTGCAGTTTTGTTTCATACATTTTCTAGGTTTGTAATGTTTATTTAAATTATTATAAGACATAAGACCATTGGTATAATATTTTTGGTTAGTAACTACATTACATGGCCCAGAATGGTGTTCAACTAAAACGTGTCAGAGTACAAATCAGTAAAGTTAATATTCAGCTTACAGCAACATTCAAATTTCCAACCAAAACTTCAAACTTCAACTTGGCAACCCTAAGACCATCCAAAATACACGAGATGCTTCTTTAAAAAAACAGGTTAGAAAAACAACTAAGGTCACATTAAGTAATTAAAAACCAGCCAAGTGCGAGTCGGACTCACGCACGAAGGGTTCCCTACCATTATCTATAAAAACGGCAAAAAAAACATGTCTGTTGTATGGGAGTGTGCGGGCCCGACTCGCACTTGGCCGTTTTTAGTATTTGTTGTATAGCGGCTACAGAAATACATCATCTGTGAAAATTGCAACTGTCTAACTGTCACGGTTCATGAGATACAGCCTGGTGACAGACGGACGGACGGACCCCATTAAACAATCTAGTGGTCCGGTATGTAGACGTCCTTGTCCCGTCTGCTTGTTTTATAAGATCATCGTATAAGTGACTTAAAGACGATTTGGGCCCACTTTATACGTCTCTCCATCGTATAAGCATCGTATTTAACAGTCCTTTTTAGTCTAACTTAGACGTATAGTCGCATATGGGTATACATCGTCGCTGTGTCCACTAAGCGTATAATGATACCTGCTGCGATGTATATACGCCTGCAATCGGGTAATGGTCTGCAATGGGACCATTATAGAACGGGGTGGCCTATCCTATTAATATGCTAGCATAGCCTAACCTAAAATTGAAATTGATAGGTGACGGTGAGGCTTTATTTATTAATCTCAGTGGTCATATTGACATTGAAAAAATTATATGAAAGTACGTAAATAGAGCATTTTTCGGCTGCAATCTATTGGGGAGTTAAGTTTATTGATAAATATGAAGTGGTTTGAAAAAATTTCTTCATGCGCCCCAAAATTCTTTAGAATTATGATTGTTTAATTAAATTTTTCATGTGCTCCGTGTTATATTCCCTTTATAGGTCAAACAGACTTATAAATTGTCTGTTCAAAAATAATTCTTTCACCATTGCAGTAGAATTAGGGTTCAAAAAAAATACAAAACCAGCCATTAATCTTTATTATTTCTCTTGAAATGCGCTAAATGAGATTTATTGCAATGATTTTCATTCGTTTTTTATTAAAACCATTTTACAAACAATTACACATTCAAAATAGTGGAAGTTTTATAAAAGTCTCTTTGAAAACGTTTACCGGTCTAGGTGACATATAGCGGGCGTATTAGCTCTCTGGAGGACGTATAAAAGACGCAATCGTAACTCTTTACCCGCTTGTTTTATAATGATTAGCATCACGACGTATAAACGACCACTGATCGTATAAACGTTTTATAACCAACACAACCGTGACCGATACATGCCATCGGGGTTTATAGACGGTGGTGTGAAGACTAGTTTATAAGTGTCTTATAATATAGGCGAAAAGACGTCTTCGAGACATTATTATATGCCAAGAAACTTATAAAACTAAACAGACCGATTATGTACCACTATAAGGCAAAGTGTAAGCAACGTTACTGTAATAAAACGTTAATAAAATCAGTAGACATATAGGCGCTTGGCTACACGACCAAATTGTTTGCTGGGATCTGTCCTAACAATGCTGTCCGCAGCGGAGTCTTAGAAATAGGGTCCCGTTTGTTAACAATACAAACATGATACTAATAAAATAGAGTACTTAGTAAAAATGTCGTGTCTATATTATATGGAATATTCTTCCGAAATTATAAATGAAATGCGTTATTAGAATTGTACTAAGGCCAAAACTAAAATTTTTAGAATTTTTGTACTTCTGTATGTACGTATGTTCCATTTTAACTCTAGAGCCACTTGACAGATTTGGATACGTTTTTTTTAATTTATCATCGTTGTGACCGTGGTCAATATAAAAGCTATAAAAGACATTCATAAAATAACGCCCAAGCCGAATACGGGGCAGAGATTGATTAAACACCCTGGTGGAGCTGCGGGTGAAAGGCTAGTAAGCTAAAGTAAGCTAAGCTTAACTAAGTAAAATGTGTATGATATGTACCTATTTTACAAAATAAGGTATTTGAATTTGAATTTTTGAATAAAAACAAAGTTCTGAATGTTATACAATAGTCTCGATTCGATGTAACAACAGGACTTAACTTATTCAAGTATTCTTTTTTTTCTTTTTGTATCGAAAAGACATGGACAGGACGCTTAAAGTATGGTATAGTCTCATCAAATTGGTTAAGTCGTGTTATACCGAATCGACACCAATGTCGCAGAATAGCAAGTAATTTAAAAAATCCATAATTGATTTGAATAATTGCTGGTGTACTCGTAATGGCATTCCATGTCCACCCAGAAGAATCGCAGTAAGTTATTCAGTTAAATGCAGGTCTGATCTTTATCTCTTGAATAATAATTCCTCACCTTTCGAGAAATTTTGTGACTCATTGGTTATTAAACAATATTTTGATGAAGATAGCTTTGGCGAAACCGATGATTTTACGGTATAATATCGTCCGAAATAATGATAATTTCATATTTAATTTCTACGAAGGTATAGAGAACGAATATTTTCGACTTACTAGTTTTTGCCCGTGGATATCTCCGCGATTCCACTATTCACAGCCACTTATTTTCAATCAACTTAATATTCGTAACTGACAACCCTTCCAAAATTATCTTTTAGTTGTCACCTAGAAGAACACTGCATCAAAATACATTTAATCTATACCAATAAAAAAGTTGTACATGGAAAAATAAAACAAAATCAGGCCATCGTTTTTGTACACAATTTGATAACCCGTTTCTCTGTTGTTTTTGCTTACAGAACAAAGTATAGGACCTCCAATATAATTCACGTGTGCGTAGCATCATGAAATTACGTTCGCTTACACGCACACAAGCGCATAAAGAATGTTGTAAGTAGAGTAAGCTTTTCCCCAAAGTAAGGAAATTGGAACTGTTACTTGCTATCTTATTTAGGACTCGGGATTGTTATTTCTTGGTAATACATAGTTACGCAACGCGGTTTATTAGTGCCCAAATTAGTAATTAGTCTGTCATGTCATGATATTATCTTATCATAAATAATGTTGCGGAAGCCGGAAACCGCGCGATAGTACTCGTCTATACGAACAACTTTTTACATCGAAATCAACACTTGAAACGCGAAAAACAGCCCAGATTTTCCATAAAAAAATTAAATACCTACTTCAACAAAATATACCTAAATAAAACAACAGATTTTTATGCAACATTTCTTGATATTTTTACGAAAAGTTGTTCGTATTGCATATAAAAGCGAAATACCACCACTCGCTTATTCAGGTTCCGTACTACGCAAATTTAAGCTACTTACATATTTTAAAACTACGAATGGTTACCAATAATATGGATAGACGCTCAATTGGGCTATTTTTTTCCTTTTACTGGTAACATTTTAATGGTATGGCGTCGATCAAAATTACGTAGTTTGCGCAGTTTAATTTTAGTTTTGGTTACAATGTTTATTGTTTTTCTGACGTGTTGTGTGTGATACTCATTGTTCGCATTGTCATTTTAAAATAAAAATCCCAGAGTTCTTAGTACTAGGGGCTGATCTTAAGAACTGACAGGCCGGCCGGGGAACTGAGCCAGAATGGCGTGGTTTTACTCGCTTCACTTATTGTGCGAGGACTCAGTTTCTGGGCGATATTATTCTAAGGCTAAATCAATGAAAAATTAATCCCATTTGGTTTGTCCGTTTATATAACTCAAGGAAACCTCAATAATCCAACCCTTTGTTTGTAAATAATGACGTAGTAAATTGCTCTCTGAGTATGTCTACGGTGGTAGGTACGTAAAGTAAGAGACCAATTAAATTTTAAAACCTCCGCACTCTTTTGAAACTTAATGATTTATGATATGCAAAAAAGTTTCATGTGCTTTTATTGACCTACAACTTTGACCAATGTCACGCGGCGGGACGTGATCTGTTATTGTTGCATCTCACAAAGGCTGTCAAACATGGGTGCTGGCAGGATTAATATAAAGATTACTATAATATATCTACCTGATTCTACCTATAATACCTATAATATATTTAATACACTTTATATCCTTATAGGAACAAGATGATACGTTTTGGCGTTTACGTAAAGTAATTTTCTATTATAAAATACATTATACATATATCGTGGAATTGATAATTTCATGATCTGCTCAAATATAATGCATGAAATTTGTAAAAACTAATTTATGGTCACAACACAAGCAACCTAACACGCTCCTGCTCGCTTCGCTCACCGTCGCACCTATTTTTGACTTTTTGTTGGAAGTCTGTTGTAAATTTCTTATTTCATACTTTACGACATTGTCGATCAGATCATGAAATGTTCAATTCTACAATACGAGTATGGCCACCACATATATACTTTTAATGTACCTATATTTTTTTGGTGTATCTTTCTAAAAGCCGGAGGTGTTTCTAGCCTCCCCCTTGCACCCCTCTCCCGGCGCAGCGCCCATGCTGTCATTGCTTTGCTACCATGCATAGATTAATCTACAATGTATAAGTATTGCTATAATCTGGCAAGTATCGAGTGGGGACGTGTCCGCCAAACGCCATCAATTGCCGTTGCAACTTGCCCGTCTCACTTTTGAAACTTCAGTGACAATTCTGATAATTTTTCTTTGCTTTTTTTAATGCGTCGTCTTGTAGCAGATTGGTGCTTTAGAAGGGTCCGGATCCTCCGAACACCGCCCTAAATGCGTGCCTGTATCGCATTCTTTCATGAGGTGCAGAAGCTATGTCAGTCAATGACATATCTCGCTCAATGTTACCTGGGGTCGTAGGTTGTGGTATATAAAGAAATATGCGTGAAATGGCACCATAGTCGTTTTTGCGACGTCCTACTGCCAAATTGTCTAAAGATAATTTGTAGAGTAGCGATACGCGAAGACGGACGCTTCAACTAGTGATGGAATATCAGAGTTGAAAATATTAAAGTGAAAAAAACATTGAAAAAAAATATATTAACTCAAAATACCTATATGTAATTTGTATTAAAAAAATAATTGAACTTCAAGTCAGTTTGACGAATCACAAAAACACCGTCTAAGGAGACAAAAATCTAGTTTAGACGAAGAATACTGAGAAGATAAGAATTAATTAATAATTCATTTTGCCAAAAATATTTATATAAATAAAAATGTTAGTTTTTGTGTTGGTGTGGTGTGCCTTGGTTTGCGCTTGCGCATGGTGGTCCGTGCGTCGGCGCCGGCTGCTGAGGGTGACTGCTAATATTCCCAATTTATCTGGAGAGCTGCCCATTATCGGCCACGCTCATAAGGGACTCGGGGACCCCACAGGTTAGCCAACTCTAATAGCCAGTGAGGCTGATTATAACAGGGTATAAATAGACAGGTAACTACTGATCATACTAAATGACTTTGATTGCCTGTTGCGAATTGCTATGAAAATTAGTGTGGCAGCTGTAAACGGTAACATGTTTTGGTCATGAACTTAACTAGATTAAGAAGGTACAATATAAAAGAGTACAGATATATCAATATATTTTTTTCGTCATTAAATTACCCATATCATGAATGCACTAAATATTAAGAAGGTACAATATAAAAGGATTGTATATAAAAGAGTAGAGATATATTAATATGCAGGTAAAAATAGTATTCAATAACATTTCTCAATACATTTTTAAGATTTTGATAATGGTTCGCGTTTCAATAAATCAGATGTCATATTCGATAAAAATATGATTAATATTTAATTAAGCTTATTTAGTACTCAGAACCCGGTCTTATTCCTGTATTGAAACCTTGCCCGACCCTTTTAAGTTTTAACAATTTGGGCTATGTATTGTCAAAATATTATAATCACTGACAGTTCAGTATGTGCCTTACGAGCTGGTAGATCAAATAGTTAAATGCGGTGTAAAAGTATGGTGGAAAAATTCAACCGTTTAGGAAGAGTTCCTCGGTGGCGCAATCGGTAATGCGTTTGTCTTCAAAACAAGAGGTCGCAGGTTCTAATCCTAGCCCGAGGAATTATTTCAAATTGTTGGCTTGAGATTTGTTTCTAATTTATGTTTTCTACTTTGTAAAGTACTCTTATAATATTTACTGAAAGTTTTATTCTGTCACTGATTATAAGTATTCTCTTTTGGAAGTTCCAAAAAATACAGTTTTAGCTTGTTTTGTTGAGCTCTATAGTTGCGAAATTTTCACACATTATTTATTATTTATAAAGTGATATCAATTAACTATATGTGGATTTAGTCAATGTTTTGCTAGATTTCTTAGATATTCCTAGACTATTACTTATATATAAGGTGTGATTTATTTACACGGCTAAATTCATGCTGGAGGCTTGGTAAGTGATCGATCAGTATCACGAATCGATAACAGTTTTTGCTAATTTCGCAAAATAAAATGTTGACGTCCCATAGTAATTGACTCGGGCTGAGTTTGCATTTATAGGAAACACCAAAAGAATAATTTACGAATTTCACAAAAAAGGTCACATCTGACCTTGATACTGAGCACTTACCGAGTCTTCAGTATAAATTTGCCTGTATGATTAAATGCCACCTTAGATAGGTATAACCAAAAAAATTCTTTGACAGGCAGACATAGTAAAAGTGATTCTATAGAGGTTCCATTTTGCCATATCCCTAGGGATACCACGAATCTCTGATATTCTCATCTCCCTGCGACAAATACAAGGGGCACAAATGAAATAAAATATGCACATATGACTTATTTTTCGTATTTTGCAAAAGTATCATTGTACCTTGGTCCTGACAACTTACGAGTCTCCAGAATGAATTTGCTATACCACACAAAGTCACCTTCATTCTTTTTCTTAAATTTCATTTAGTTTTTCTATTTGTTTGGCCTTAATAGCGTCATAAAATTCTGTTGTGTTCGAAGGTCGTACGAATTTAAAATCTCTTAAAAGTACCTTAAATCGCGAAATTCTTTGAATTAACATAGATTTTATAAAATTTGAGACTTAAGTGACGCATATTTTTTTTAATGATTTACTTTCATAAAGCTTTTAGCAACAAAAATACATAAAAGTAAAATAAGAAATAATTTTTATTCTTCCTTTCGATTTGTTAAACTTTGAATTTAATGTGGAGGCCGAAGATGTATTCCAATATTTTTTATTTTATTTTGGCTCTTTATAGATCTCTTCCAAGTAATTCCACTATTACAATATGAAATTCAAAAAAGTTGAATTTCGTCCCACGCTAATGACCATCCATATGCGAGTTTGAATCTTAGAACCGTTTGCATCGCAACATAATTATAGAATGTACTTTTTACAGACTTGTGGAAGTTTGTGCTCCACATCAACAATGAGACAAACAAAGTAGGTGGGATTACCAAAGGATGGCTCGGACCGATTCTAATGATGAGTAAGTACAAGTGGCGTCTCAAGTATCTTTATCAAAACAGTAGAAAAATAATAGATTACAGTCCTGGAGGGCGATTCCGGCATTATTTTCCACTCTTAATGTCAGTCATTAGGTATTTGTTTAAACTTTGACAAATGCCATGCGATGAAAATGAGAATGCCTGAACCACATCAAATAAAAACTATAGGATATAAGGAATGCACACTATAAGTTTTCAATCAAAATAATAATTACATATCCGTACAATATCCCTTCTAAAATAACACGCAATCTGTCTTTGGAATTTTTGACCATGTGTCAGAATACCCGCCCTGGCCGGCTATTCCGGCATTTTTGCGCATTTGCAATATCAGTCATTACATATTTGTTAAGAGTTTGATAAATACCATGCGATGGAAGTTACTTTGACTAAACCAAATCAAAAAGAAGCTATAGGATATAAGGAATACTGACTTATAAGTTTTCAAACAAAAAAATCAACGCATACCTGTCCAAAATCCCTTTTAAGGGCCCTCAATTCTGGCACGTGCGCAAAAATTGCAAAGGCAGATTGCGGGTGATTATAAAAGGGATATTGTATGCATATGTATCGTTTTTTTTAATTGAAAACGTATAGTTAGCATTCCTAGATCCTATAGTTTTATTTGATGTGGTACTAAACCAGCCTGGGCCTCAATATAATAATTTAAGTAATTTTTATGACTTTCTGCGAACGCTCTCCTACGGAATTTGGAGTAACTTGTGAAGAAGTACCCGAAGTGACAGATTCTTCATTCAATCTTTCAATTTACAGGCGTTACGGATCCCGACATGGCGCTGAATCTGTCAAACCAATGTCTGAAAAAGAGCTACATGTATAATTTTGCTTCTTCCTGGCTGGGACAGGGACTTATTACGGCAGAAGGTGAGTGAAGCACATACGTTGTAACATTAAGGTACTTCCCACTTCCCACTATCCCACTAATATTATAAATGCGAAAGTTTGGATGTATGAATGGATGGATGTTTGTTACTCTTTCACGCCATTGCTACTGAACCGAGTAGGCTGAAATTTTGCGTGAATGTATTTCTAGACCTGGAATAGGATATAGGCTACTTTTTATCCCATAAATCAGTTCCCATGGGATGAAAATGAGTTTTCAAGTTTCTATATAAAAGTGATGTGTCACCCTTTCACGCCATGATTACGAAACCGATTGGTCTGAAATTTTGTAAATGTAGTTCTAGATCTTGAATAGGACTTAGGCTACTTTTTATCCTATAAATCAGTTCCCATGAGATTAAATATGGTTTCAAGTTTCTGTAGAAAAGTGATGTTATTTCAAGCTGTACCCATTGAACCGATTGGGCTGAAACTTTGTAGAAAAAAGTTCTAGATCTAGAATAGGACAAAAATTACTTTTTATCCCATAAATCAGATCCCATGGAAAAGATATATAAAAAATGGGAAACGCAGAGGCGCATAACACACACATTTCACCAGCTATGTTTGTTTACTGTAGGTAACAGTCCGAAAAATATTGACAGATTTTATAGGAGTATACAAAAACTAATTCAACGCGGGTGAAACCGAGGGCAAAAGCTAGTACCTAATAATAAGAACATTATGTACAGTAGTTATTTTTGATAAGTTTCTTGCCCTTCTTGCTAGCAACACTAATCGAAAGGGTGGATTTATCCCTTATATATATTTATCTATCAAATATTCATTCATTGCATTACTAGGCATATTTATATTTTTTGCGTATCTATACCGGGTGTAAAAGCAAAGTCAAGAATCCTTTAAGGGTGTGTTAGTATGATATTATTTTACATACTGGGATCTCTAAATAAAGTACCAGTACCTCATAATAAGACGATTTTCTTTACTCAAAATACACTAATCGCGTATTTACGTAACCCTCACGGTCGCCGGCCACTTGGCTGAGGGGCGCGGGTTGCGGGGTGCAATTAGGTGTGTGGGCAGGCCGGTGAGCTGCGTAGCCATAGCTTAGAAAAATGATGGAATTTATTTTATGCAGCAGTATACTTTTACTAGCCCAACTTAACTAGCCAACTTATTTCCTGTGTTATATTTGTTTCATCATATTCCATTCTTTTTATAAAGATTAGATTTGACCTGTAAAACGCATACTTTATATACCTATCTATTTTATATGACGACATTCACGAGCATACGAGAATCACGACTTAGCTATGGAAAAGCTTTTTCTGTGATATCAGGCTTTATTGTAAAAGTTGTGCCTATGAGTACTATCTTTAGTTTTCAGCTTTTCAACGACTCAAAATATTATTCTTTAGCTGAAACTACAATTTTTTAAGAAGACGTAGTGAGTAGAATAGAAAAGGGAATTCTTCGGTGATTTGAGTGCATAGAGAGGATGAATGAAATTAGATAACGAAAGAAATTTATGCTACGCAAGTGGAAGGTAAAGTTCTACCGGGCCGCCTAGAATGACAAATGCCGACCGAATAGGCGACATACTGAAGAAGGGCAAAGTAAAAATTCCCCGGAATAGAAAAGCTTGTATGACTAGATTGATGGATCTGGAAGATTTGGAAGCAAAAGAGGTGTGTCGGGATCGTAGCAGATAGAAATCTGTAGACGTCTGTGAGGATATGTATGTATACGTTCAAGCTACTTTATAACTAAAAAGGTCAAACAGACATAGTAATTTCACTAAAATACTTTGTATCCGAACTGAAAACGATGTCCACTTTTCAACGTTTCTCAGTACCAACATGGCGACAACACCGAAGGCTTCTCTGTTCAGCGTTCAACCCTACAGTTCTTGAAGGTTTCATGGAAGTGTTCAACAGACAGTCAGAGAGACTGACTGACGCACTCATGAGTAAAGCTGGGACTGGAGAGTTCGACCATTGGCCGTTCTTCTCTGAGCATGCATTGGAGAATATTTGCCGTGAGTATAATACGTATATCTTCTAAATCTATATTTAATTTTAAATTTTGTATGAAATGTGACACTATAATATTTTACTGAAGTCAAACCTACCATTTTTTCAAGTTTTGTCTGTCTGGTATATATGTTCCGTTTTTACATACATATTCTTACGCCTACCCCCCAGAGGGGTAGGCAGAGAGTAAAGACTACCATCCCATGGAAAACCTTAATCCATTGAGTTTATTCACCTCTGATCATTTTAGAAACTGCCTTCGGTATACCCTCGGATGCAGAGTCAGTGGCTGATAAAGAGTACGCCTCAGCTGTAGGCCAGATGCTTGCAGCCGTCATCACGAGGGTTTCCCATGTGTGGATGCACTTCGGCTGTCTGTATAATCTAACTGGCACCAAGAAGAAAGAAGACGACGCTGTCAAAATCCTCAAGAGGACGTCTTTGAATGTAAGTAGATATTAATGCTAACAAAAAAAACAACCGCAACTATCTCTCCTGACAGCCAGCGGAAAAAGGCAAACCTTTACGATTGGGAGATTCATGAATATTTTTTCCATTATTACATTTATATAGACTTGTTCTTTTATTTTTGGTTTTTATTATATTTAACTATATATGTACACAGAAGAATAAAAAAATAATAATTCAAAAACCCCACTTCACATTCGCATCAATCATCACAGATTCACAACTAAAACACAAAACAATACACTACCTATCCCAACTCATGCCCGCCTACACAACGAATCATTCGACGACTGCTTCACCGTCCGCATTATAAAATCATTCCACCCACCATTGACTGATATTCAGTTCAGGACATGGGAGTTGTCTTACATCTGGTCGCTTGGTGCCCATTACGGACCTGGACTAAATAAACAGCACTAACTTACAGACAGACCAACCTCATCGAAATTTTTCTGATATTAACACTCATACTAACATTCTTACATCCCCTCTCAATCACACACACTCACAAATACCCTCTCTCCCTACCCCACTCACATACTCATCTCTATAAAAAAAAGGTAGGTAAATAGATAGATCTCTTTTGAATACTAATTGTCACCATGTCATTTTATGTGCCATCATTTCATTGTAAATGTCATTATTATATCAACTGATGCCGGGCCCAGTAGGGTCCGAAATATATCTTGAAATTATTATTTTTTTATTCTTTTGTGTACATTTATACTGAAATATAATAAAAACCAAAAATAAAAGAACAAGCTGGTAAAGTTTATATACATTTATTTTATTTATATAGACTGGTATACCTTAATGAGGTTTTAATTTTAAACAAAGTTATTGTCATTAAATATAGTTACATTATTATAATAATATAAATAAAACCTTTTATTAATCTCTCGAAATAATTTAATACTCAATACTCAATACTCAATAATTTTATTTGCGTTCCACAAAATGTTTCTTAATGCAACACATTCACATCATACAAGTTGTGGACCCTGTTGGGCACAGCAAATTAGGAGAGAGGAAGACAAAATTATCGATAAAATATCTATATTTATATACCTACATAGATGTACACATGCACACACTCAACCAATGACATTATTATGTAATAATTTATTGTTATAGATTCTATTTTAAATTATCATTTAAGTATTCCCTAACACTATAATAACATTTATTTATTAATATTTTTTTCAGTAAATGAATAAAAGTTTTATTATTCGACTCTTCTTTTAAGGTCTTTGGTAGTTTATTGTATATTTTTATAGACATTACATAAGGACTAGATGAATGCAAAGAAAGATTAGATTTTGGCAACATAATTTATGATTAAACGAACTTACCTGAAGTGAAGTTCTATCATAATTATACGGGGTGCTTCGTCCGAAGAGATTAGTAACTGAAATATATAAAACACAGGTAGTATCGTGTCTAGGATTCACCACTCGCACTAATAGTTGAGAATTTTAAAACCAAAATCCTCTAAAACCAGTTTTTTTTTTTTTTTTTTTTTTTTTTTTTCCCCCGCTGGCAACCCCATCCCTAGGTACGTCATTAAGTTTAGAGCTGAATTCAAAACTTTGATATTTCCTTGATAATTTCAGGGTATAAGATGGGCGGGCGGGAGTGAGTTACTAATCTCTTCGGACGAAGCACCCCGTATAATTATGATAGAACTTCACTTCAGGTAAGTTCGTTTAATCATAAATTATACTTCGTGCTTCGTCCTCGAGATTAGTAACTGAAATATATAAAACACAGGTAGATATTGAGAGTCAAAACAGGAAATATCAAACACCAATAATTAATAATGAAAATACGCTGTATTTCTGGACCAGATAAGAATTAAATCAAATTTGCATATAATAGAAAGAGTTATACAACTAATTATAAAAGGAACAAAATGTGAAACATATTATCATCGAAATATATATAGGTCGATGCATATTATGGATACCTTTCTAAACAAAATAGGCAACTGCCTTTTGTACCAAAAAATTAAATAAAAAATACTTCAACCTTGTTTCTTAACAAATAACAATTACTTATTTCAAACAATATAATTAACTAGGAACTTTTTTTTTTTTTTTTTTTTTTTTTTTTTCCCTAATACGGATTTAACATACGTAACTAATGTTACTTAAGCTTAATTAATGATTAAGGATGGCATTAGCTACCGATAATTGATCATCATTATTAATGATGCCTCTATTATAGAATTTCCAAAAAGTATTGGACGTGCCACTCCATCCAGCTGTCTTACGAATCAAGTCAATGTTCACACCTGAACTACAAGCGCGCGAAGTGGCGGCGTGGCGCGTACTGTGTGCTGAAAATATGGACACATCAATACCGGAATATTTTAAGGTGTCTTTTATCCAGCGACTTAACGATTGTGTAGAAGCTGGGTGGTGCGGTTTCTTAATTGTCAGGAATAAGGCGTCATGTTGACGAAACTGAGAAGTTTTTTCGACATACATTAATAAAGTCTGTGCTGGGCATATTGCGGGGTTTTCAGAGAAGTAAGGTATAACTAACATGGGCTGATTTGTTCCAAATTTAGAAGTTTTGATTAAGTCGGGAATTTTTATAACAATTTTATCATTATGTCGTTCTATATTTTTTATATTTATTTTGGACAATGTTTGCACTCTGTGTGCAGTTGTAAGAGCCAATAGTGTGATACATTTTTTTTGTTAAATCTTGTAAACATAAGTCTTCATTGTGATTTAAAGTTTGTAAGTAATTTAATACACATGATGTGTCCCATGTTACGTTATATCTTGGTAAGGGTGGTCGTAATCTATAGACGCCCTTAAAAAACCTCGCAATTGACTCATTTTTACCGATTTCAGGGCCTAATACTAGCGATAGGGCTGATCTGCACGAGTTAAGTGTGCTGTACTGTGAGCCGGTTTCATATAACATAGTAAGAAATTCTATAATTTTAGAAATCGGCGCTTCAAGTAAACTTATGGAATGATTATTACAAAATTCTGCCCATTTTTTTAAATATACATCGTATTGTTTTATAGAGCTGTCTGCTAGTGAGGCAACCATTATTTCTACTGAGGCTGGCGTTAAGTCTCTTCGTAGAAACGCTTTCCGGATAAGATCCCGGCAGCCAGTGTAAGATTGTTCTGAATGTCCCATCTGCTGTAATGAGATATTAAAAATTTTTGATTAGAATTGAATTGAACTAAATCCGAAATTAATAATCTGTTAAAAATTGGGTACCAAGGTTGGGTTGGCCACATAGGTACAACAACAATGCCCGTGGCTTTGTCTGATATTATTTTTCTAAGCGTTTTCAAAATTACGGAAAATGGAGGAAATGCGTAGAAATAATATTCAGACCAGCAGATGGTGAACGCATTTATGGCAAATGCGTCAGGATCTCTATCCCAGGAGACGTATATGGAGCACTTGTTATTTAAGCGGCTAGCAAAAAGATCAATTTGTGGTATCCCAAAGCTTTTTACAATATTTTTGAAAGCGAACTCCGTCAATGTCCATTCAATGTCTGGATGTATTTTCCGCGATTCAGCGTCAGCTACTGTATTATCACTAGATTTTATGTAATACGCAAAAATATATAATTTCCGGGCTTCACACCACTGCCAAATGTTTCTAGTGACTTTATTTAAATGGGGGTATTGCACACCACCCATTCGGTTAATGTAACTTATTGCGGTTGTATTATCGATACGCAATAACAATTGGCAATCGTGTAAGTCTTTTGCAAACACTTTTAATGCAAAAAACGCAGCTAACAACTCCAGATAATTAATGTGCATAGCACATTCTTCCTCAGACCACCTCCCACTGGCTGTCTCGGAACCACACGCGGCCCCCCACCCCCCAGTAGTTGAGGCGTCAGAAAATATTTCACTGTGGTAACTATCGTCTCTGATTTCGCGAACAGAATTATCGATAGTCCGCAACCACCAGTTAAAGTCCGGTTGAAGAGTCTGAGGGACTGTCATATATTTTTCGTAATCGGCATGACCTCTTAAATTAAGAAATTTGCACCGTTCGAACTCTTTTGTATAAAGCATTCCATATTCTACCCCAGGACATGCAGAAACCAACAATCCCAGGAGCTGCGCGAATTCTTTTATTTTACATCTCTTTATTTTTATAAATTTGAGTAGTTCTGTTTTTATTTTTATTTTCTTTTTATCTGGTAGACTAATTTGTAATTTATTTGAGTCGATAATGAAGCCAAGAAAATTGCAAGACCTTGACGGTTGCAAAGAACTTTTCTCAAAGTTAATTTTGAAACCAAGCGAAGTTAACAGTTTTAATGTGACGTCAATATTTTCTTTACATTCATTATAAGTTCGTCCAAAGAGACAGAAATCGTCTAGATATAAGGTTGATACATATCCAGCGGTCCTTAATAACTTAATTACGGGTTTCATTATCTTAGTGAACACGTATGGGGCTGTATTCAGACCGAATGGCAAAACATTAAATTCGTAAAGTTCGTCGAAAAAAAAACGTAGATATTTTCGTGAGTCACTGCTAATTTTAATTAATAAATAAGCGTCTTGAATATCTATTGAAGCCATGTAACAATTTTCTGTAACTAATTTAACAGCAGTCCGTAAATCTTCTAGTTTGAAATGACTTGTCTCAATATGCTTGTTTAAGTTCTTTAAGTTAAGAATGAACCGCATTTTGCCATTTGGTTTGGGTCGCAAAAAAATGTTTGACAAAAATTGCTCAGAATGTTTTTGACATTTAGATATTGCTCCCATATGTAACAGTTTATGTATGGTTTCATCCAAATGAAACCGTTCTATATTAGTAAAAGAAGGCAACTTTGGCAATTCATTTTGATCTGGGGTACTAATAAATTTTAGGCTATACCCGTTAATCCACGACAGTATGACGCGATCGTTGGTAATTAAAGACCACTGTTTTATAAATAACGCCAGCTGTCCGGCGTACTTTACCTCATCTAGTGGCGGTAGGTCTGTCTCGGCTGATACCGCGACGGCCTGGATAAGGCTGCAGGCGGCGCGCGCGCCAGTGGCGGCGGCAGGGGCGGCGGCAGATGCGGCGGCAGTGGGGGTACAAATTGGCGGCCCCTCTGAAGCCCCGACGGCTGCCTGCGGTTCGTCGAGGGGGACTTCCAGTTTTTTGAAGTCGATGGTTGTTGGTTCCCGGTTTTTCTACCGTATTTGTTATTATTTGGAGTGACTCTAATCTCCGCACTTGACTTCGAGACTGCCTTGGCTGACTTGAGGGTTTCAGCGAGATTCTCACCAAAAAGATATCTATCGATCTTAGTTTTGGTAATATGGTCATGGATATCTTTCTTGACACTTGTGCTCGCAAAATAACGACGTTTCAAAGAATCGAAATATTGGATATCGCACAATATTTTCGTAGCGTCCATCAGTTTCTTAAGCAAGTTATTATCTTTATTTTTGATCTGCAATTGAGATGAGATAACATCACCTAGGCAGGATATGGCCGATGCTATATGTTTTTGTCGATTTTCTAATCCTTTGTCTCGTTTTATTACTATCTCCGGTAAAGCAGCTTTTATTTCGTCATTCATGATTGGAGCCGAGATTTTCGTGCAGTTGGCTGGAATGAGATACTTAGTACTGAGCTCCTTGCGAGTCTCTTTATCTAAGCCAGCTGTGGCTATGTGTTGTAAACGAATACTCAGTTCGCAGTGTAAGTCAGGACCATGCTCTGTCGTTACAGACAAGTCTTTACCCAGGATTTCTAACAGATCGTCATCTACCTCTGCAGCTGGAGCGATGGAAATCGGCTCATCATTTTCCAAGATCGGTGGTTCGTTATCTATAGTAATAGATTCATTAGCGGCATTGCGTACGAAGCCGGGTTCCATGGATACAACAATGTCGTCCCCGTGATTATCTGCGTCCAATGACCTCACTGGTTCTTCGAAATGCTCGGCTAGAATTATTAAAACTATTTTTAGAAATTGAGGGTAGATTGAAAATTTTCCTCAAACTTCTGTAGGGAGTTAAAGAGTTTTGCATTGCTTTTACAAAGTTTTATTATATAGGCGTATGCTCAAATCCTGCGAAAAGAGCGAACCTTACTTAATAAATGTCAGGCGTATGCTCAAGTCCTGCGAAATGAGCGAACCTTACTTTAATTGGCACTATATGTTACAATCCCTATGAAAAGAACGTGGCCATAGTTTATTGGATAATATTCCAGATTAGATGAAAATAACCAATCCATTGATTGTTTTATGTTACATACCTGCTAGTTGATCCAAGTCCTGCGGCGGCGAGACCCTCGGTGACGAACATGGCGATGGTACTCGATGTTTACGAGCACGTTTTAATTTGCGCTCCAATTTCCTTATTTTACGATTGACCTCATACTGATCATCACCATGACGTTTCCTTTTCGGCATAATGCCCTTATTTCACTAAACTTTTACTTAAATACAAAATAAACGCGAAATGTGCACAAAATATTCGCGAAAGATGTTGAGTGGTGAAGCACTAAACTGTGAATGACGTACCTAGGGATGGGGTTGCCAGCGGGGGAAAAAAAAAAAAAAAAAAAAAAAAAAACTGGTTTTAGAGGATTTTGGTTTTAAAATTCTCAACTATTAGTGCGAGTGGTGAATCCTAGACACGATACTACCTGTGTTTTATATATTTCAGTTACTAATCTCGAGGACGAAGCACGAAGTATAAGTAAATTTTTATGACGCCAAGAGTAGGTTGAAGTTGAAGGTTTTTCTTTTCGGGTCACAAATAATTCGGAATTGTATCTGACAAATTTACAAATTTCTAATATATAAATGCACGGAAGGGTAAGGATTTGATGTTTCTGGAAGTATGGTTTGCAGCTGTCTATTTGTTTTATATTTACTAATATTCGGATAAGTTTTTTTTGTAGTATAAGTAGTGATGGTGATTCTGTACTATTTCCCCACAAAATTATGCCATAGCTGAGCCATGCATAAGCATATGCGTAGTACGTAATTAGAGCGGTTTTGAAATCTGTAGATTTCTTGATTTCTTTTAATGCGTACGTAAATTTTGATAATTTTTTTGTTAGTTTAGTGACATGGCTTTTCCAGTTTATATGCGTATCTAATTCCATTCCAAGTAGGGTAAATTCGTTGACGATGTTTATTTCAATATTATTATATTTAAATGTTATATTCAAAGGAGGTTTTTGTCGCGGGCGGTAAATCATTAATTTTGTTTTTAAAAAGTTAAGGTTTAAAGATACTTTATTCTTACTAAAGACAATATGTCACTTACATAAGAAGAGATCTTAATTAATTAATTATAGTTTCGTCCATCCGCACAGACAATAATTGAAGGTGTTAGTAAGCTCCGCAGTTCACTTCTTTAATCTTATAACCACCTCTCTAACACCAGTTATTATTTATTTAAAATATGTTGAGCCAATTTACGCTTGAAATCATTAAAGAGTTCAGAATTTTTAATTTCTGAGGGTAGATTGTTAAAAAGCTGTGCTCCCTCATATGTGAACATTCTTTTGCCGTAATTTGTTCGGATCTTTGGTAGTATGACGTAGCTAGGCCGTCTTGTGGAGCGTTTAGACACTTGCCTGTGCTGGATAAATGAGATTGATGTGTGAATTGATTTTCTTAATATTTTTCTAACAAGGATGCATGTGCTGTAAATATATAATTGTTTTAGATTCATAATGTTGGTTTGTTTGTATAATGTAGTAGTTGGTGTTAAGTAGGGATAGTGAAATAACATTTTGATTAATTTATTTTGGATGATCTGCAGACCAGATAAACTGGTCTTACATGCACTGCCCCATATTTCGATAAGATATATGAGATGTGATTTTATCAACGAATTATAAATTGTCATTCGCACTTTTCGGGGGAGAGAACGTACAATGCCACGTAGAGAACCCATTAGTGAAGATAGTTTTTTCTTTAGATATTCAATATGCGGCTTCCACGTTAATCGGTTGTCAATTCGCAATCCTAGATACTTTTCTTCGTGTTTCTCTTGTATTGGCATGTTGTTGATTGTTAATGGGGGATATGTATCTATAGGTTTGTTTTTTGCTTTAAATATAATATAGGATGTTTTAGAGACGTTGATTGTTAACAAGTTTGACTGCAACCAGCAGTTTAGAGCGTTCAAGTCTTCTTGTGCTAAAGCAATAATGTCACGTATGGAGGAACCAAAGTAGAATAGGCATGTGTCGTCTGCATATAGGGTTATATGCCCATGTAATCCTAAATCAGTGATGCTGTTTATATAAATTAAAAACAATAAAGGGCCTAAAATTGATCCCTGCGGGACACCAAAGGATATAAGTTGGGGTTCACTTTGATACTCGCTGATTTTTACTATCTGCTTCCTATTCATCAGATATGACTCAAACATACTGAGTGCAATGCCGTTTATTCCAATCGCGCTGAGTTTCCGTATTAGTAGGTTATGACTCACCGTATCAAATGCTTTCTTCAGATCAATAAAAATTCCTAGTGTAATCTTTTTACCATCGATATTCTGTCTAATCTTAGTGATTACATCTACGGTTGCAGCTAGGGTATTGCTTTTTGGCCTAAAGCCGAATTGCCGTTCTGTAATGTAGTTGATGGAAATTAAGTAGGATTCTAAGCGTTTATAAAGAATTTTCTCAAAAATTTTCGAGAGAACTGGAAGAACTGAGATCGGTCTATAATTGCCTGGGTCGGTTTTTAAGCCAGATTTGTAGATGGGAGAGACTTTTGCGATTTTGAGTGTGTCGGGGAAGTGTCCTCTCAAAAGAGCTTCATTTATGCATTTGGTTAGTTGAGGGACTATCAAAGTTTTCCGGCATTTGATAACTTTAGTGCTGATGCCATCCAAACCAGTACTTGAGTTGGAGTCTAAGTCATCTATTATTTTAGTTACTTCACTATCTGTAGTTGGTGCTAGGTCTGTTAGTTGTGTTGTTCTGTCTGAGGAACCTGGTGATGGGATGGTAGTATCAGTTTTGTGGATGTATGAAGGGATTTCTTTAGCCAATAGCGGTCCAATAGATGAAAAGTAATTATTGAAGGTATTGCAAATTACAGTGGGATCGGTAATGGTTTTTGAATCACTTACAAGTTTAGGGAGAGCACAGCTAGTTTTTAATTTATTGTTAGAGAGGTCGTTAATTAGACTCCACATCTTCTTGGGTTTGTTGCTGCATTTCTTGAATTGATTGTGGTAATACGAATCTTTTGTTGCCTTGATAAGATTAGCTGTAGTATTTTTCTTCATATTAAACTGGTTCTGTAAAGTGACATTTTCAGGGTCCTCTTGTAATTTAGCCCATAGCTCATTTCTCTGATTAATACTATCGATGATGTCCTGTTGTATCCAATCTTTTTGTGGTAGGTTTAAAATTTTTGTTTTAACAACTAAACTTTGGTCTATTTGTTCTTTAAGAGATTGTTTGAACTTTTCAAAATCTTGATATTCATCTCTTTGTGTATTTATGACCACTCGACACAGTTTTTCATAACTTAGGCCTTTGTAACTGATCCGCTGCTTGCGAGGAGGTTTATATTTCTTAAGTGCTAGATGAATTTGTCTATGGTCGGATAACGAGGATTCAATCAGCGCAAGGTGATAATTGTCATTCTTCAAACTAGTATTGACGTGATCTAAAATAGATTTCCTTGTAGAGCTACCTCTTGTGTAGTGTTTTTTATTAATTTTGTTCAGTGTTTTGTATCCTGCTGAATTCAAAGAGTTAATATATTTTTGCTTTTGTTGACTTTTACTTAGTAAATCGATATTGAAGTCTCCGAAGAGTATTACTCGTTTCCTTTGATGGAGTTGTGACTCAAGAGTAGAAATAAATTCATCAAAATTTGTGTCGCCGGGGTTGTATATAAGACCAATATTCAACGCATATTTCTCTAACTTTAGCCATAGGTAGTTGTTTCCTCCAGAATAAGTAGACTCTAACAAACTATGTTTCAAGTCATTATGTACAAATGCCGATACTCCTCCACCTGTTCTGTCATCGCGAATGCTGTAATAATGCGTATAGTTTGGTAATCTGAAGGTTTGGGCATGTTCTTCGGATTTTATCCAAGACTCAGTTAGTAATATGACATGTGTAGTAGACGAGAAAGAACTTAATATGCATTTCAGCTCATCGAATTTGTTACATACACTCCGTGTATTTAAGTAAAGGAAGTTTAAGCAAGATTTTGTAGGTTGTAGATCTACATAACTAGTTATAATCTGGTACGTTGTGCTATCGTTGGTAGGGTTATTGTTCTTCTCTAGTTTTTTTGAATAGTACTCACAATGCTTGGCACGCCCTTTATGTATTTTATGGTGAGGTTATTTTCTCCATCGTTTTGCCGACGAGTTAATTCCGCCTTTAGATTTTGTAACAGTTTTCGTTGAGCTGGAGTTTCATCTGAGTACATTTTTACATCTCCTGGTAATTTCTCCTTGCCTCGTAACAGCTGTTTAGCAGATGTAGAGCTATTAAAGCAGATTTTTATCCTACGATTTTTTGTCGGACTGTATTTTCCGATGCGGAAAATATTGTTCGGTTCCGGTATGTCCTTAAAATGTTTGTTAATGATATTTAGCACGTCCGCTTTGTCTTTTGATAACCGCTCCTCAGTGTTGGATGATGTCTGCTCTGGAATTCCTGCCAATATTATATTAATTATTTTAAAAAGTTTATTTGTGAGTTATGGTCATTCATCCAATCTGTAATTGAGTCAAATAGATAAGTTAATTTTTCCGTTAGGTTTAAATCATTCTGGCATTTTGTAAGTATAGATATATCATCGGCAAACAGTACACAGGTGTCATTTATTATTTTAGGGAGATCGTTTATATATATTAAAAAGAGTAGGCATCCAACTACACTGCCTTGAGGAATGGAAGCGTTTATTGTTTTATATTGAGATCTAATTTTTTGAATTTCATTTGTTTTTGTGTCATAATACTCTATTTCAACCAGTTGCTGTCTATCTTTTAAATAGGTCTGAAACCATTTGTGGGTTAATCCACGTATTCCTATGTCATATAATTTATTTAATAATATGTTGTGTTGTACCTTATCGTAGGCTTTTGACATATCTAGCAATATTCCTACAGGGTATTCTCGGTTGTTGCTAGTATTGAGGATTTGTTGGACATATTTATAAACTGCTGTTATAGTGGAATGTTTCTTTCTAAAACCATTTTGGCACTTATCAAAGATATTATACTTTTCACAAAATGAATATACTCTATTGCACATAGCCTTTTCGAAAACTTTTGAAAAGGTAGGTAACAAAGCGATAGGGCGATATTTGTTAACATCTGTTTTTTTATCTTTTTTATGTATGGGTTTGATTATTGTATTTTTAAGGGCATCTGGGAATTTACCTTCTGCAAAGGATTGGTTAATAAGTTTAGTTAAAGGTAATACAAGTTCATTTGAGCACGCTTTAATTAAGGTCGGTGGAAGGTCATCGGCTCCACAACTGATTTTATTTTTTAAATTGTTAATAATTTTGTTTATTTCTGTGTAGGTTACTGGGGTAAGGAACATAGTGTTTTGGGTAGGTTGGAGGACGTTTAACCTAATCTTAAATCTAAGTTATTCAAAATAGAGTACTCCCACTGTCGGGTGTACCTTATTATAAAATTATAATACAAGTTCTAATAAAAAGCAAGTTTTTTTCAAAAGCTAGTTTGTTTGGAATCATAAAATATAACTGCGCAACTAATAATTATGTTGAAACTTTTGCAGTGTAATAGCTTATGACATGGGTGAACATTTGAGCAACTTTTAAAAAAAATACCGAGATTAAGTATTAATAAATCTGAATCTGAAAACAATATATCCCTTTGAATATAAGAAATTGTTGTGCCAAATAAGATTCATTACGTACCTACTTATTTGTTATCTTTACAGGTGATTGAAAAGAGAAAAGTGACTTTGAAGAACGAAATGAAGAATGGCTTCCACAACAATTCCGGAAATGGTATTATTTATTACAAGCTTCTATATGAAGTGAGCGTCCGTCACAAATCTTTTAACGCTATTTTGACACCTTATTACTTTTTTATAATTTAACTCAGCGAACGAAAAAAACATTAGACATTTTTTTAAACCCTCTGATTATTTACTTTGTCTTTTTAAAATAATTCGTTTCTTTCAGGCCGTACAACCCGCTTCAAACCCTTTCTAGACCTTCTCCTGAAGCTGGCTGATGATGGCCTCATCACCGATCAGGACATCAGAGAGGAAGTGGATACCATGATCGTAGCTGGACATGACACCACCTCCCACACTCTTCTGTTTTTCTTCATCCTGTTAGGAACTTACCCTCAGGTCCAACAGAGAGTTTATGAAGAGTGAGTTTGACTTGGGTTTCAGATAGTATGAGTATACTTTGCTGTATTTAAAGTTGGTAGTGACAAAATATTTAATGAACTGCTCGAATCTGATGCACTGTGGAACCGTAACGATACATTCAATAGATAACAAGCATTGCATAGATATACGAGCATGGGCTTTAAATTTGACGCTCGATACCTATCGATCCCTACATATAATTGTTGATACTTAGATATTTCAGATGTGCCAACATGTGATATGTAGTCAGTTGCACAGTCCATGCTTGCAAGGCAGGCGAAAGATATGTGTGTAGTATACAGTACGAAAAGGCTTCCTAATAGGTCACGAATTACATTAAATGGTTGCCGTGACGGAGGATAGCAATATGGTATTAGTCCAAGAGGCAGGCTAAGGACAAATGTAATCTTATAACTTTTATAACGATCGCAGAAAGATTCTATTGCAATGGCAGATTGTTGACTGGCTTATCTTTTACTTTTATGGATAACAATATCCACAATACAAGTATTGAACACACAGGTGACTTTCTGTTCGTAGTATTCGAAGATTCCATGTAAAGTACATTTGTTCACATTGTGCAACGGACAAAACATAACTTTCCTTTTGCTTAGAAAGTGTACCACTGATTACTTTTATTGACATTGTAGAGGTATTATCAAGGAAAGTTCTGCTATCCCACTTTTAAATCATCATAGCAAAGAAGGCAAAAAGTGTGTCAGAGCATGCACCCGATAAAACATGTACTTACATGGTAAATACAAAAGATATAGCAGATGGCATTTGGTAGGCGCTCTCTGCCTACCCCTCTAAAGTTTGTTGTGCACTGTTAAAGGTTACAAGAAGTGTTCGGTGACTCCCACCGCTACGTGACTAAGGAAGATCTCTCCAGGCTCGTGTACACTGAGGCTGCAATTAAAGAGACTTGTCGGCTCTACCCCGTCATCCCCATGCTAGTACGTGACGCTGAAGAGGACATCCACTTCGGTGAGAATTTGACGCTGACACGTAATTGCAAGCTGACTAATATCGTTCGATATTTGATCGACTGACTTTTAGATTAGGGAACTAAAGTTTGTTTCTAGGGCAGCCGAAAAATCGGTTAGTAACGCGAATACCCTACGAGCGACCAAAGGAAACGATACTTATCGCTCTACCAGCCAATGCACTACTAGTGTGGTATAAGTGCAAACACGCCTGCAAAAATAACCCTTTTTTGGGCTTTTATCCGCTTAGAATATGGTCGATATATTAGTAATATAAAATGGTGGTCTGTGGATAGTCATAAACAGCTTTTTTCTTGTTGTGGTATCGTTTTCTTTTGACGTTCACATAAAACTGAAGTTGCTTGCTTTTGAAATAGACTTTAGGTATAATTTGTGTTTTAGGGTTTCGTCAAATATAACTAATCTAAAGTTATATGTAAATCCCAGGAAAATGCTATTATTTTTCTTTTTATGGCCTCACATTTGATAATGTAACAAAAATATAAATCAATGAAGTACCTTTTTAGAGCAGATTATAACAACTTTTGCTACGTACTAAGTAAAAAACCAAACGCCGAGCTTTTTAAATAAACCAGAGAGTGCGGCTAAGGTTAAAAACTGAACTCAAAAAAACGAATATCAAAACTTTATTAAAAATTTTGATTCAATTAATTTCCTATTTCCAGAGAACTTCACAATCCCTGCCGGCACTGGCATTATCCTATCCCTCTTTGGCATAGGCAGAAGCAAGTGTTGGGGAGAAGACGTGGATACCTTCAAGCCGGAGAGATGGCTGGATCCCAGCACTCTGCCTGCCAGCCAGGCGGCGTTTGCTCCGTTCAGTCTAGGCAGAAGAGGATGCATGGGTATGGTTGCTTTTGATGCTGCGAAATCCGTTGGGAGAGGGGGTTAGGATTGATCTCGATAAGGGGGGAGAGGGGAGCTATTGAGATGTACTACCTGTACTTTTTTTAGATTTACATTTTTATTTCCTTTACCTACTACTTAGGCTTGGCTATTGCTGCGCCTGATGGAAACAGTCGATAAGATCTAGGATTTTGAAAATTGGCTTGCATCAATCACTGTTACTCCATGACTCGCAGTGTAAGAGGGATGAAAAACTAAAGGTTTTGTGAAATATCTTTTTTTTTCAGAGTTAATAAAGTTCATATAGATTTTAATCCATGTACGGGGTTTTGCCCAAATAACTTCGACGTGAAAACTATTTTTAGGGTTATCTTTGGTTTTTTATTACTCAATATTGGAATGACTTCTGAAGATTATGTTTCGATAAGAGTGTACATTATATTCTTGGCGGAAGTACATCTTTGTTTGTTTGTGTTATTGCTAGATTCTTCAAACAAGGAAGAATAAATTATGGAGAAAATTCTCGAGAAAATTTATATTTTAATTTGTAAATATCCAAATAAATTTAACTAACTTTTTTAATAGAGTATTGAATGTTCAGGTAAAGCTCAAGCCCTGATGTCAATGAAGACGACGGTAGCTCACATGGTCAGGAAGTACAAGGTGACCGGTTCCGACAAGAACCTCAAACTGAAGTTCGATTTCATGATCAAGCCGATTTCTGGACACCACATCACTCTGGAGACCAGATAGTATAGATATGAGGTTACTTATGGAATCGATAACGATTTTCAGTTTCTGATTTAGCTCGTGCAATGTACAATCGGGTAGACTGCCATAGAAATAAGAGTGAAAAGTGTATCAATTGTACTTTCCCCAATATTACATGAGGAATTGGTGGTTATTCCATAGTGTAAGCTTGTAGTCGGTTTTTCAAGTCTCAGATGAGCACTAATTAAACACCTTTAGGATAGGATACATAAGGTTAACTTAGGATGATATAGCCAAATTTATACCGGAGACTCGGTAAGTGGTGAAGAACAAGGTTCAATAACCCTGTTAACGTAATACAAAAGTACTTTTTGTATCCCTGTACTTGGTCAAGTACAACCTTAACTCAATTAGTGTCGGAAATCTAATTTTATTTTATCTCATATCTATTGATCGATAAAACTACCTTTAGTATGAAATTCGAAGGATAGATCTGACAGTTTATCTGTGATTGAAAAATCAAGCCAAGTAAGGTTTTGCTGATGTATTGGATAGATTAAATGAAATGTTAATATGAAATATTCGATGAATAGACCATCTAACAGTTTATCTGATGACTGATAAAGTGATAAATCAAGCAGAGTAATATTTGAGTATCGGCTGATAGACTGGATAGATTTCATTACAATGCTCTTATGCTAATATGTAACATGTGAGTATTTGTACATTATTTTTAGCATCTCTATTTCCTTTATAAAACAAAAAAAATAATTTTAATTATTTTTCCTACATCTTACTAACAGGCACACACCCACCTATTTTCGTTTTATTTACATTTCAGTTATTCCCAAGGAGCAAACAAAGGTTTCAGATATTAATTTTAACTTGTGTGTCCATCCGACATCTACCAAAGAAATAAATATTATTATAATCATACAAATACACCGTGAAATTTGTGTTTAGAACAACAGATTTTTTGTAACTTTAGGGTTATTCCATATTAATAATTTTTCGTATAAATGAGCATCTACTTTCACAAGTTTTCATTTCTAAAATCACTGAAATTTCAGCGTGTTCAGAGTAGCGCGTTGAGATAGGGCAGTATGGGAAAATCTAAACTATAAAAGTTACAAAAATTTCTTTAAATGACTCTGTCTTCGATTTTGGAGAAAATAAAAGCAATAACAAAGCTTTTTAAAAAAATACTTATTATTTTTCTAAACCTGTGTTATAGTTCAATCGAGAGTGTTGCTATGAAGAAAAACCAAGTCTCGAAATGGAAAACCATATTTTTTCATCTTCGTAAATGAAAGGTACTGTATAAGTAAGAACTTATAAGGTGATGATCATCTATTTGTGATTTTGGGATTTTTAAGTTTAAATGCTCTAAATGACCACCACAGGATATGGATTCTGTTGGTAAGTGTTTTTTTCCGGAAGGCTTATCTATTTCTGAACAGCTAATTACCATTTTGATTAAATCATTTTTGTTGAGTTTAAGAAAAATGCCATCATATGTAACGTACATACTTGTACTAGTATTTATGAATTTATCTAGCAAATCAAACCTCTCTTAACAAATATTAATAAGGGTACATTTAAAGATATAAACATTGGGATTCCTTATTTAGCTTTAGTTTACACCACAGACCCTGAAATACAATTTGTTCTGTGGTATACATCCGTCACCGCATGGCTGAATGGCCCAAAAATGGGATGATTGAACTGAAATTTTAGATAGGTACAATTGATAAGCCATCCGGGAAAAATACCTTTCAGAGGAACCCGTACTAACTGGATGTACATTAGAATATCCTAATATAAAATATATTTTGTATTGGCTATGTGTATATATCATTATTTGTACAAGTAAAAATAGGACGAATTGAAGGAAAGTAGAAATAATATGATATTTCCCTTGAACATAACGTTTTTTTGCAAGACTTTGTCCTTACAACACTGTGATGTTTTTTATTTTACAATACTGCATGTTTGGTTTCCAGCAAAGGTAAATCATTTAAAAAAAGCCTTTAATGCAGTTAAGTCAGTACCTTTGAGCGAATTTCTCTATTTCCAAAAACATAGTAACATTATAATAATCTGTGTCGATACTGCCCAATCTCAACGCGCTATATATACTATAATATTATTGTATTATGTACGTAAGATAACAAATATACCTAATACCTTCATGTCTTAGCTTCATGTACATGTGTAAATTTTTTATGTAAGCAAATATTTCCTTCTAAGGGCTTATTCTGTATCCTTAGATTTGATAAAACCCGACTTAAGCACATGTGGCTATAGATTTTTTGTTCCTTTTATTCATTCCTTATACTCGTATAATATGGACACAATAAAAAGGATAATTCAATTATTTTCGAGGTTTATTTCGGCCTCCTTTAGGATGTAAGAATGACAGTACAAGAATGACATAAAATATAAAAATATTACAACAATTAATTGATGTAACCTACTTTTAACAAAAATACAAAACATAATATACATTTTGGTTGAAGAGAAAAGCCATCCTGCGGGCCCTACAAGATCATTCATCATAACTTGTCCCTTGCAGTCATGTTGACATCACTGCTTGTCAAGATTTTGCTGTCATGTTGATGTTAGTCAAATTTTTAAAATTATTTGATAAATTTTGTATCATTATTGCCAAAGCCGTTGAAAAATAGTGCAAAAGAGATTGTGTTGAAGTTACGCCTTTGTGAAAGAGAAAATGCAAACAATACACCGTGATTCCTCTCGTTTAGGTTCGATCTCGTGTCGGTGCCTTGACGGGTTATTAAAATAGGGTTACCAGCTTTAAACTTAAAGCCAATTTTATGGGCAAATAATAATTAGCTATTCACTTTTGCAGGCATATCAGAAAAAAGCGTTCACATTAAGTCGCCTGGAAAATATCGTCAAAAACGTAAAAAAAACGGGAGCTCGACGATTTAGAACATACGTCGTCGAGCTAGAACAAGAAATAAAACATACCATTTTAGTGCAGAGATACATATTACATTACATTCATACCATTAGACCATATGTATTTTTTACGAAATACAAATAAATAAATAATTGATAAGTTTCATTTTTTCATTCTGTACATTTTATTTTCATTAATAATAACGGCGTAGGGATGTGACGACCCCACCACCCACTGGTGCGTCTAGATGGCGTCGGGGTGTGTCGACCCCTTCGCCCTCTGGTACGTACAGTGCAAGCAGTCACCGCAGGGCGGCTTGTGGCGAGCCGATGGTGAGTGGCGACACCTCGGACCCTACCTCCAGGGGAAACACACACACATGCTCTTACACACACATGCTCTTACACACACATGCTCTTACACATACATGCTCTTACACACACATACACACAGCAACACAACTCCTCGCCTCTGTGCTTGCCTTAACCAGCCGGCCAGAGTGGAGTCGCAAGAGCGGAACCGATGCTCCAGGTTGGAAGTGTACAATGTCATAACGCCGGGGGCACTTGACTGTATAAGGATCTTGCGCCCCGCAGACTCACCTCTCGACAACCTTAGCTGCTTACATAGTGTTGCCCCCTGGCCACCCCATGGTGGCTAGATAGGGGGCCCACAACGGCTATCCTTCTGGGTAGTCACCAAGCAGCAAGTCACCATCGGCCAGACTTAAATTTGTGAGAGATTTTCGAGGCAGATGTCCGTTATCTCACTCCATAGCCCTGTTATCTGGCCCATCTAGCATCCCATCCTCATAGCCCCCTCCAAGTCTTCCTTCCTGGCAATAGTTTGGCAACTATGGGTACTGTCCGTTAATGTATCCCAATGGTACATTGAGGGAGAGGCCTCCATGGATGCGGCCATCTCACATTTAGATTAAATGGTACTAAGGCCTCTTCAATGTTGGCTTCGGCCCCATGAATGCCTTTTAAATGACCGGGTCCCTATGGGCCCGTGACTGAAAAGTGAACCTACATAATAATAATAATAATAATAATAATATAGCCTTTATTTCCCAAAATATTTACAATGGTTATTCACTAATCAATGTGTAACATAACAATCTAACATCTAATTTAATTATTTTCATTAAAGAGTAGTCTAATTACGAGTAATATATAAAAAACGCAGTTAAGTAAACATTATGAATGTATATTAGGGTGAATACTACGTGAGCCATTGGCAACATTATATGCAGTGGTACCATTTCCTAAGCCAGGGGACTTCTTACAATAATGCCGCTCCAGCATTTATTTGAAACATCAGAGACGCACCCAAAACTCGCAAGATGTCACCGATATTTATGTATTTTTATACTCAAATCAAATCAAATAATTTATTCAAGGAACCAGAAATAGCTTAACCTTATTAAATTCAAATTTATAAACTTAGAAGCCAATTTAAAAACGTAACTATGCAGGCACACAAGAGTATACAAACATTAGGTTTACATAATACAGTACAGGCATACCTATTAGCGATCTTTGAATATTAGTTTGCAAATGATAAGCTTTGTAAATATATGCGCCCTGAGTCCTAAGCTAGTTTGTAAACAAACTGTATTATAGGGCTCAGTTTCTCCCCGTTTATGATTTAGTGTAAATGCAATGCAATTTTCGCGCCCTGTTGGTTTTTAATAATATTTAGATAAATAGAATACTACACGTATTAATGTTATCTAAATATTATTTATTATTTTTATTATTTGGTTACATTAAATGAATACACAAAAGTACTCCTAATATCACACTGTGTGTGTGTGTTTGTTACTATTTCACGCTGGAACGGCCGAACGCATTTGGAATATATTTAGAATGGATATATCTTATACTCTAACTTAACACAAATGCTACTTTTTATCTCGGAAAAAAGCATGTCGTTAAACCAAATAACACGCAGGCGGAGCCGCGGGCAAAAGCTAGTACTTACCTAAAACTGTTCTGTTTGTCTGGTAATACAGAGTCCAGGTACTAAGTATGAACATGCTATCGATCGATTCGACATCGCTTCGATAAAAAAAATGTAACACTTCCATCCATCAGCCTGTTTCGTCCACTGCTGGACATAGGCCTTTCCAGGATTTTGCCACTCTTGGCAGTCCTCCTGGAAGAAATACCCATACTCACACACGCTGAGCACGGTGCCAAAACCCTTGCACCAGTGACGCTGCTGCCCGTCACTAGTCTGTTTTATATAAGCCCCGGCAATTGGCGATGGTTATACCGCCATCCATCGGTCCCAGGCAATGGTGGCCGCCTGGTTTTGCCTAAGAGCTGTTCTCTTACTCTCCCCCGAATAACTTCGGGAGGATTTATGAGTAAGATGGTGGTACCTCCACAGTCGAGCCCGGCATCAGCTCTACCACCTCCAATATTTTTGATTTTTGATGTTATACTTATTTATTATTATTAATAAGCTGTGAGTAGGTCTTCTTTCTTCGTAGTGCTTACGAGTTGAGAAACACAGTGCCCAATCTTACTTCATAAAATAACTATTTTATGGGAAATGCATAGGTAGGTATATATTAATTATATATTTGAATAAGCATCCACAAGTCATACTTCCGAAGTTGTTATTTAGTAGTGATGCGTTGTAACACTTAATTCACAGCAATTAGAGCTGTCGTTTAGAATTTATCAAGTTTATCTATAAAATGTATGGAATCGATATTCTATGCTGGTTTGATGTCAGTTTTGTTATTAGGTCCTGAAGGTCTAGCACGCACCATCATCGATACAGTGTCTTTCCAATATAATTTCCAAATGTGGTATGCGTATGGTTATGGCAGCGGTCTGTCGGGCTCGACTGTGGAGGTACCACCTTACTCGCAAATCCTCCCGAAGTTATTCGGGGGAGAGTAAGAGAACAGCTCTCAGGCAAAACCAGGCGGCCCACCATTGCCTGGGACCGATGGATGGCGGTAAAACCATCCTCAATTGCCGGGCCTTAAAACAGACCGGTGACGGGCAGCGGCGTCACTGGTGCGAGGATTCCGGCACCGCGCTCACCAACCCACCTGCCCAGTGTGTGTGAGTATGGGCATTTCTTCTAAGAGGACCGCCAACTGGTGAAATCTTGGAAAGGCCTATGTCCAGCAGTGGACGAAACGGGCTGATGGATGGATGGATGGCAGCGGTCATGGATGGTGGGGAGATTGTAATTATAGATGATTGATGTTATTTTTTTCAATAACCTATCAAAGTAAATATGATCACAGGTTAACAATGTTATTCTACGTCTGAAAATATAATTTTAGTTTTATTATTTAACACATTGCATCGTCAAGGCTGTCCTTTTACTGAAACCAGAGAAGAGTAAAACTTACCATTTCGAAAATCAAACGTGTACAAGCAGAAAAAAAGCAAACTGGGGACCATGTATGATTGGTCTAAAATGATTTCTCCATCAAAAGGCAATTATTTATTATCATCACGTTAATGCAATTTCACGGTTGAAGAAAGGAGATAATTATAAAATATTTTTCCCTTCGGTATTTATTGTTTAAAGACAAAAGTTTACAAAAACTTTTAACCATCGTTATGTATTTACTGTGCAGCATATTATGTTTATTGGGGTTGCTTTTAAAACGTAAGCAAGTATGTTTAATATATTGTTATTTCAAGTGTCCAGCTTGGCAAAAAAAGAGTGGAAAATAACCCGGTCAAGTGCGTGTAAGTCTCGCATCCTAACGATTCCGTACCATTCTAATAAGTTAGTAGATATAAATTAAATTTAAAGAAGATTGCAAACTTAGTTTTGCAGTTTTGTTCATTGTAATTACTCCTTCCATGATTAAATTTCATAAAATTTAAGTATTTGTTTGTTTAAATACAGTATATAGTACAAAATACAGAGAAATTCTACATTCATAACTAGTTTAGTTTTAAACAAAAATTATCCCAATCTGATCTGATCTTTCCTCATTTATCAAGATAAAAAATAATACAAATATACGTTTACTCCACTCAAGGAGCTCTAGACAATGACAGGCCACAAGTGAGTGAGAAAAACAAATCAGCTCCCTTTTAATGACTTTCTAATTCAGTTTTCGGTTTCGGATTGACATTCCAAACAAAATATCTAAATTTCAGATCAGTAACTCACTCCGCCTGCAAGCTATAGCGACCCGTGACATACAGTCGGATGGACAGACAGACGTACAGCAGAGTGACCACGCCATATATAACTATCAAAATATTTAGTTCCACCTGCCACCGCGTCGAACTTTTTTTGCCAAGCTGTACAAAATACGAGTACTCGTTAAATGCACCATTATTACAATTGTAAAAAAACCAAAACAGGAATATTTTTCCCGTTAATACGCCGCCTTAACGTGCACGATAAAAGGGTGCTTCGATTAATACAGCCAAATTTATACCAGAGACTCGGTAAGTGTCAGAAGTAAGGTTCAATTAACGTTTTTTGTTTGTTTTTAATTCTCGGATAAAGATTTGCTATCCAATTTTGCAAATTGTATAAATTTGGGTGCATCAATCAAAGTCAATTATCCGTTCGAAATTCAGTTAGGATTTAACCTTTTGAAATGAAGCGGTGAATGCCTGTTTGTGTGTAAGCAACGATGAGTCGGAAATGCGTGAGTGTGTGTCAATGTAGGTGATATGAGCTCCAGAAGAAGAAAAGTGTTTTTTTTTTTAATTATGTTACGCCCTGTACTATGCAACGAGCTATAGATACGATACCCTAGTCCCTGGTATTATGTACTGTCAACAGAACTGTATAAATTTTCTGTCACAGAAACGATTTATTGAAATTATTTAAGAACTTTGTGTGCTGAAGCCGAATATGAACTCAGATTTCCTATCACGTCGTAATATTTGTCTAAGACAGACTGAATTTTGAAAAATCGCTTGTTTTTACTACTTCTGGTTGGGCTTTACGCTTAGCACAATTAGTTTTTTGGCTTTTATTATCAATGATACTTCATCTCAGTAGTTCTTTTTAATAGTATGATAAAAAGATTCACCTAACTAAGCCTAGTTTTTGATTTAATGTCTCAAAACAATCACACCCAATTTTTCATAGTAAAAACTTGATATGAAATGTATGGACAGAACAAGCTCACACAAAATATTTTTTATTTTGAAAAATAAGGTTCAATCGCTAGTTCTTTTATTTTCACCTTGTTATGTATTAATTAAGGAGTTGCAATGAAGAAAAATAAATTTATAAAATACATTTGTAACAAGTAAAAAAATTGTTCAGAAGCATTAAAGAAACTTGAAGTTTCAATACTTAAAGTTGAATTCACATAAACTGAGACCTGATAGAAAAAATCTGAGTTCAGATTTGGATTCAGCACACAGTTTTCTGCAATAATTTTAAAATATTGTTTCTGTGCTGAAAACTTGTTGACCAGTATTAAAAAAGACCCGAATAAAGAAACTGCTCCAAAAATCTGCCTCCATATTGTCGAACCTGTCAATTACTCCAAAAGTCCTAAAGCACCCTGACCAGGACCTACCTAACTGACAAATCCTTCCACTTCAATTCGTGGTAGGCTTTGGCTGTGGTTCACGACCACCCACATTATAAAACCATGCCACTAATGCATGATTTCCTGAAAAGCCATCTCGGGAGAGCAGTAACAGGCATTTTTTGTAGATCAGTCATTCTTCCGTTAGGTTCCGAAGATTTTACGAAGACGCTGGACATACTGATTAAGGCAACTGATTGTCACAGCATAATGATAACATTTTTCTTGCAAATCAAATGTCCATATAGATGTCTTCTAACCTCCAATTATATTAGGTACCTATATTATATGCTTCCCATTATTTATTCAACATACTTCATATGGGCTATACTTAAAATTGGATTAATAATAAATATATGTATGTACAACTACACCTACACACTTTATACAACCTTACACATACAAATTTACTTTATTATGTCCATAAATTATTGTAATATCATATTAAGTTTTACCTTCTTATTTTCTTATTTCACCTATGTATTTTATAAAAACATATGAACATTTAGTTGATGGTTTCTTTCTTTAGTAGTTGTGGTTTTTAAGTTTTTGTAATACCGCTGCTCCTCTGAGCATTCAATCATTCAATCCTCTTGTTATGGTTTGAAATATTATCTTCCCAGTTAACAGACCGTTCTATTCTGGGAAATATTGATCTTGTTCGGATAGGACCTAGAAACCTAAGTGGGTATCTATTATGGGTGGTTTGATTTTCGGGTTGCTAAAGTACAGACCTTCATTCACGGTTTAGTTCAGCAACCTGTTTCCTTAATTAATTGCCTGTAGTAGATTTCACTCATAGTGAAATGAAATGAATAGTTTATTTCTGCAATGTAGGTACATACCTATAAATACACATACCTTAAGTCTAAAGTTCATTTTAAGTCTAATTTTGTAACGTTGTTCCGCTTGTTTTTCTAAATAAAGATATATTATATTATACTACTACTGCTGGCAACCTCGGGTGCCCTCCCACGACTTGTCCCGTACAATTCCCTCTTCGTCGCTCAAGGTGGAATTTAGCTGCGAACGCGCTCAAATAATGTACCTAAAGGATAAAGTTTTTGATTAAAAAAAATTATAATTAAGCAGTCTGATTCCAGTTAATCATCATATATTTATTGTTCTTTTTTACCATTTTAACATCTGAATTAGACAGGACAGGACCTTATCGCAGTTTTTGGATGAAATGAAGTCTTTTGTTCTGTATTTTTTTTAGCAAACTCCTTTACCATTACCAATACTTATTCTTTGGTCTTCTTTTCTTGCCAGCTTGTGTTATATTAAGGCTACTCCGATCTTAGCAGGAATCGAACCTGGGCACATAAATAATTAACTAATAAAATCCATACTTTCAGCATGTTTTAGTCAAAGAAGAATACTAAATAATATCCCTTCCACGGAAAAACGGTACATGGTAAGGAAATACAATTTTTCGAAAATGACACAAGACATGTCAGCGTCGTACAAAATAACATTTACCACATGTTCTAATGATCATAATGAAAATTTGTTTTATAACTTTTGTCTTTTGTTTCGAATATTTTTCTCCTCATCACAAAGGTTCTGATACGCCCTCATACACCGACGTGGTATAATTTGAATATTATGGACATGTTACCATATTCAACATGCTTTACTATTTGTACTGATACCGGATAATTTTCTTGATAGAAAGAAAAACATTTGACAATAAGGTTTCGTGTTCTTTTTTTCACAATAAAAAACAAATTTTCAATATGAACATTAGAATATTGTTGCAAATAAAGTGTTGTACGTCACTGATACGCTTTGTATATTTAAGGTTATACGTATTGTTCTTATCTTTTTATTGTTTCTTTGCAAAGTGCTATTTAAGTATATTAGTGTCACTGTCGTCGGCATATCGTAGAATTCGGCTTATCATAATATTTTTCGGTAGATCGTAAAGTATGAAATCAAAACGCTTTCACCAAAAATTAAAAAAATAACGGATCGAGGAAGAGTGTGTTAGGTTTAGGCGACCCTCCTAGTTATAACAAAAATGCGATCAGCCTAGACAGATTAAAATATTCTGAACTTTACGATATGCTGACGACATTGCTATCACCGGAGTTCAAACTCAGTAGGTATTTCCCATAATCCAAGTACAGTCAACAAAAGATAAAGGTATACAGGTCCATCGCAAACACTTTGATCCTAGGACCCACAAGAAGTGATAGATAAGATAAAGTATACTAGGTCAAATTAAGATCAAAGTGTTTGCGATGGGCCTGCATAACTTTATCTCTTGCTAACTGTACATTATGTGAAACTGAACTCTGATGGTCAGTAAGTTAAACCATCTGAGTAAATTTGATGAAAAAGAAAGACGAAACGAACAGTATGTTTTACATAAAATGTTTAGGTGCACGAGCGTAGCAATATTATCATTTCCACTTTTCCATTCAATAAAATTTTAGGTTTTCTAAAAGATAAATTTTACATTAAGACGGCGGTAGCTCAGGGAAAAAACGCTATCCTCTGAAATCTTTGAGATCCAGTTTCGATCTCCGGCTGGGCATGCACCAATGGGTTTTTCGAAATTTATGTGCGGAGTATTTAATACTTACCACTTGCTAAACGGTGAAGGAAAACATCGTGAGGAAACCTGCATGCCCTAAAAAGCATGTATTTGTGCCCGAAGAACGGCGATAGGGCTCATCACCCATCACGTTGGAACGTACAAATCGTCGTTGAAACGCGGGTATGCCGAGTGTGGTCTATGACTTCATTTCACAGTTCACATCCGGAACACTTCTGACACCCCCTCATGTCGTGACGATTTATATATATTAAATTTACCCCCCTTTCTTCCTGTATTGTTCCTCATTTCAAAATAAACAAACGTTTGAAATATCAGCGCGCTTGATTGTTGATTGTTTGTTACACTTGCTTAGATAACCAATCAGAGACTTTACTCCATTTTACTTAAGAGGGCTTTAAATTGTAGCCTAAAATAAATGGGTTTATTTATATTTATATTATTATTATTTACCTGCTGGTGACCTTGAAAGCCAAAATTAAAGACTAGTTTAAGTCAGATATTATTTGAGTAAAAATTATACGATAAACTACAAAATATCTGAATGAAATGATGTTTCCTGATTAGTATGTTCAATTTTCATCAAGTACTTTTATTAAAGAAATGCCAAAACAAGGTTCAAGTTAAGGCAATTTAAGACTAAGATCCAATTTAATTAATTAAAGTGTACTAAGAAACAAATTCAAACTTAGTCGAATTGAAGATATTATAACTATCAATGAGTAACGTTGATTATATTACCTATTGAAGAATAACAGTTATATTTAATGTATATATATATTTAGGTAAATTTGAGTGCGTGCTTGATACCTCCTATGGAGAGGCGTCGCGTCAGGCGGCACGGTGCGCGAAGCGGGCTGCGTGGCTTCAAGCGTTTTCTCCGTTTATGGAGAGGCAGCGCGTGTCGCTGCCCGCCGCAGTTGACGCGTAAAAACAAACATATGGTAACTAGTAGTTTCGTTTATGAACGAGCGGGGCATACGGAATAGCGGTTTACGCTGCTGCATGTTTACGGCGCACTCGGCGTCGTTCACTGCGGCGCTCGCTGCGGCTACCGCAGCTTTCTTATTTCTTGCATTCTATCAGTCGTGTTCGAATAGTAACAACGGACAATAAACGTGTGTATTTATGTTTGTAATTATGGGCGACTTTATCGACATACCTATAGCTTGAAGATAATTATTACTTAAAAAGTATCTTATTCACCGCTAGATCCGAACTCGTTACTTCACCCGCTGCTTCTATCGCGGCGTCGCCCGTCGCTTCATCCGCCGCGTCCCCTGTTGTGTCAGTCGTTACTTCACCCGCCGTGTCAAGCGCGGCGTCGTCGCCTGTCGCTTCATCCGCCGCGTCCCGCGCGGCGTCTCCCGTCGCATGCGATGCTACAATTCAAACAAACGCGTGCAAAAACGCTTCTCCTTGAACGCTTCATATATCGGTGTATGTTTGTGTTTCCGGGGGCCCGCTTCGCGCACCGCACCGCTTGACGCCCCGCGTGTCCTTGTTCGTCGCCTAGAAAGCGAGACGCGCGTACCAAGGTTACCAGCAGTATTTAGTTGTCATATTCTTATTGGAGGTATAACATTTATTATTCCTTTATTAATATATAAACTACGACTATGTAATCGTTCATAATTAATATAAGCTAAACAAAATAAACAATAAGAAACTAACCCTAATCCATCTCACCATAATAAAATTTGTTGTTGCCTATGAACGAGTACCGAGATTTGGTTTTGCCACGCTATTAGTCCGCGCAATTACGCTAAAGCCATTTTCGTAGTGGAACTAAGCAGTTACAAATATTGTGAGTCATCGACCACCTGCGAAATACAGGGGTTCACAAAATGTATGTAGCGCGCCACTTTTGTAGCATTGAGTAGCTAAATTCAACCAAGAAAAGTGGGCGTAATGTGTTAACTAAGTTTTAACAAAAATATTTGTAAAAGTAAGATATTGATAACATTGAAAATATGTTAGAGCGATTTGTTTATTGATGAATCGGGCAAAGATTAAAATTCATTAGAAGAAAGTGATCATTTATCCTATTCTTGAAATAAGTAAATAAATATTTATTTATGACAACTATTAATATAAAAATTACAATATATTGAATACAAAATATATTTTAATTTTTTTATAATAATAGATGTCATAAATAAATAATAAAGCTTAAAAGGAATGAAATATAAATTTGTTCGTATAAGTAAATAAATAGTAATTACTGAACAATGTTTTGTCATTGATTTCGAATGCTGGAAATTTTCAATATATTTGGCGCGGTTTACCCTTATGCTAATATGATCTAACTAAAAGAACAATTTCAATTTTTTTATTCTCTATCATGTATGCAAGTGAATGCTATTTTTGTGGCAAATATCAAGTCTATCATATCTATCTAAGAATAAGCAGTCTGATAAAAGTCGCGAAGAAATTATGGCTTCAATTATTGTTTTATTTAAAAAAAACATTTTGGGTGTTTTGATCAATAATGATGATAAAATATTGTGGATTTAATTGCAGTTAACCTGTGCGTTGTTCAATGGAACAATAGTGGAGGCTGCGCTTTTAGGTGTGTTTTTAGGGTTCCATGCCTCAAAAGGAAAAATAACGGAACCCTTATAGGATCATTTTGTTGTCCGTCTGTCTGTCAAGACCTTTATCTCGGGAACGCGTGGAGGTATTGAATTGAAATTAAAACCATATACTCAAGTCTACAGTCCCTTGAAGCTATGAAAAAACCAAACTTCTAAGTTAACGTAAAAAAGATATGCCCCAAAAAACGTATATTTCGACACTCTCAAGGGAATCAAAATTTATAGGGTAATTCTCCTGGACCTAGAACTATGAAATTTGGCAAATATTACCGTCTAATACTAGAAAAATAGGAAAAATTCTTAAAACTGTAAATATGTAATTAAATATAAAAAAATCATCGAGATTAAGCAACGGTATGCGCGGTCATAATTGTACGGGTGGCCTAATCTTTTTGTAGATTTTTTCAAACTTTTACTAATTTGTAAGGAACCCTCGGTGGGCGAGTCCGACTCGCACTTGTCTGGTTTTTTCATACTCCCTAGTGTTTGCGTTGAAAGTCTGACATCACAGCAACTCAGACAATATATGAAGACAGTCAGACCTTTTACATGATCCACAAATTTAGAGGATACTAACTGTGACTTTTTAAAGATATTAAAACCTCAGACATTGCGCGGGCCAAGTTCCCTTTGTCTTACCACTTAGTAAGAGAAAAAAAACTCTTTTTCTTTTTCTCATTTTCATGAAATTATTTACAATAGACTACTAAGACGATAGTTTTGATAATCGTAGATTAAGTATTTTGTTCAGCTGAACATAGTTAGCCATTAGGACACTTCGCTTCGCTTCGTTTTGTACACAAGCACTCATATCCCAATGGCTCTGAATATGTTATAGTTGCACAAAATACAAATACCATTCGTAATGTTGGTGATGTAAGTAGTTTGCAAACATTCCGTTTCTTGATAACTTTTTCCAGATTTCTCGTCTACCGATGCTGTTAACAAAACCGTTAAGAAGGTGGTACTATATACCATTAATTGAGGATAGTCAACAGCTTGGTTTCATCTTTTGAACTTTTTACGTCGCTTTTAGTTTGCTTTTTAAATAAAAAACGACCCACTTTCTATGAGAGGTGCAAATCACAAAAATGGGCCTTCAGGTCTCAATCTAAATTTATAAGTTCCAAACAGTGCGTGTAATTAATCCGAACTATTTTATTCAAAGCTGTGCTTTAAAAAGAGAATTCTAATTCTAATAGATATAATTCCGACAGGTGTATATTGTAAAGAGCGAGGAAACAAGCACTAAATATGACGCGTGGCTCTGCGGTGGTGTCATAGTAAAGCCAACATTCATAGTAACTTCGGCAGCTTGCGTGGAGGACGTTAAACACATGTATGCGATAGCTGGATACAAGAAATATGTCAACGGAGACAAAATCTACAACGATCCCTGTACTAAAGCGAAAAAGAAGAAGATTGTAATGACGTGTGTGCCTTTGCGTAAGATGCTTTCTATACTAGCTAGAGCTCATGCTACGAAAGAAGTCTTACAGATTAAAATATTTTCGAGCTTTTAAGGATTTCTTTCGTGGTACTAGCTCTGGCAATGTCCATACACAGGATAACAGTGAATCATATTAGTTGGTATAGACTGAATTATTCAATGGGTTATTTCATTTCTTTTAAGCTTACCAATTTGACTTCCCCGATGTAACGAAATGGGCAAAAATGGACATCGCGGTGGCAGAAGTGGAGTCTCCATATAACTATAACGATGATACTTATGTATCTAGCGGATGCAGCTACCCTCCGAATGAGATCGACTTCACAACAGTTAGGAGCGAAGAAGCTCCAGGTGTAAGCGCTGTGGTGTTTGGGTGGGGGCATACGAATTATTTCCGGAAGGTACGTAATCTCTATACATATAAAATACAACGTCTGTCTGTCTGTCTATCTGTCTGTTCGTTCGCTTATAACTTGAGAACCAGTCAATGGATTTTGATGCAGTTTTCACTGAAAGATAAAGCATTTCTTCGGGAAGGTTTAAAGCTATGTATCATTACGCTATGACAAAAGGGAGCAGTGCAATGAGAATTTTAGTGAGACATATGGAAGGTCCGCCGCCGTACCGTAGTCGATCGTCCCGGGTTCAAACCCCGACTGGTAAAATTTGTTTTCACTTTTTATTCTTTTATTTTATTTACAGAAAAAACAATTTCTTTTGTAAAAAAAATAATAAAGCTGAAATTATATTTCTTGACTCAGCAAAGACCAATAACTAAAATATTTTTATTTTCAAGTCCTTAGAAAACGCCATCTCTGGGAAGTCCTCCTGGATAACGGCTCAGTAAGCTGGTGTTGAAATTGTTTTTATTTTAATACACTAGATGGCGCTGCATGTTTCAAAATATAGAATTTGACGCAGTCTGGTTCAAATCAACTCACGTTGAAGTTCGTCTACACTATTATATAAAGAAGAAAGATTTGTTTGTTTGTTTATTTGTTTGCATATAATGGGTAATATCTACAACTACTAAACTGACTATGAAAATTCTTTAAGCACTCAGTAAGATTTTTAGTTATTCATAATATTGTATGTATGGTATGTAGTCGTAAGTAGCCTCATCGTCGGGGTTTCAATCATCCACTGGTAAATGTTTTTTTGAGGAGACCTCTCAGGTTTGGGTTTATTTGATCGGTATTGATGATTATTTTTGTAGAACTTGGTGACCAGGATCTAATGATGGAACTGGGAGGTGAGTACGGGATCTCCTCAACGGATAACAGCAGACCCCTCGAGTTTGGGCTTATTTTATTGGTTTTTATTAGCACTTTGGTAAAACATGGTGACCAGGGTCAGATGATGGGACTGGAAGGTGGGTACGGGATCTCCTCAACGGACAATAGCAGACCCTTCGAGTTTAGGCCTATTTCCATCCATCCATCAGCCTGTTTCGTCCACTGCTGGACATAGGCCTTTCCAGGATTTCGCCACTCTTGGCGGTCCTCCTGGAAGAAATTCCCATACTCACACACGCTGCGCAGGTGGGTTGGTGAGCGCGGTACCGAAACCCTTGCACCAGTGACGCCGCTGCCGGTCACCAGTCTGATTTATATAAGGCCCGGCAATTGGGGATGGATATACCGCCATCCATCGGTCCCAGGCAATGATAATAATAATAATAAACACTTTATTGCACAAAAAACACGGATAAATACAATTCACAGTGTTGAAAGTACATGGCAAAGGCGGACTTATTTCTAAAAGAAATTTCTTCCAGTCAACCAAAACACAAATGGAGAAAATATGTACATATTGGCGCTGAAAATTAATTCCAGTACAATATGTTTATAAATAAGATAAATCTACATACACTTATTAACCTAAAAGTATGCCTAACCTAACACCCTAAACACTAACATACCGTACTAAATTAGTACATATATATTTATATATATATATTTGACTACGATAAACTACATAAATACTTACAATATATACATATTTAGTAGCTAAGACTGCTGAGAGGACAAAAAGTGCTTCTTCAAGTTGAATTTGAAAGAAACAATTGAGGGAAGACTTAAGAGAGAGTGGAAGATCGTTCCAAAGTCGAACAGCGTCAACTTTGAAAGACCTAGAGTAACGTTCAGTGTAATGAGTTGGGAAAGATAACATAAGATCATGACAGGACCGAAGATTCCTTTTGCTCATATCAGTGCGAAAATTGAACCTATCTTTTAGGTATTTGGGGGAAGAAGGGTTGTTCAGGACATTATATAGTAGAGATAAGATATGACTATACCTCCGATAACGAATTGGAAGCCACTTCAGTTTACGTCGAAACTCAGACACATGGTAAAACTTTCGCAAATCAAAAATAAATCTGATAGCCAAATTCTGAAGACGTTCCAGCTTGTCGAGCAACTCTTCGATGGCATCCAGGAACACAACATCAGCATAGTCAAGAAGAGGCAGAAGAAGAGATTGGGCTAGAGTGATTCTAGTTTGCAAAGGCAAGAAGTACTGAAGGCGCTTCAGTGAGTGAAATGAACCGTACATCCTACGGCTAACTTCCTTAACATGACTCTTCCACAACAAAGTCTGATCCATGATTACGCCCAAGTTTTTGACAGTTTCGCTATACTGCAGAACTTCACCATCAAAGATAACACTTGCAATATTATTAGTCTCCAGTCTCGAAATATAATATTGGCTACCAATAATGATGACTTGAGACTTTCTCGGATTTACATTGAGCCCATAGCGTTTTGTCCAATTCCTAATAGCCGCAAGATCTGCATTAGTTGTGGCTATGGCGTTGTCAATGTCATCCATCGGAGCAGCGGAGTACAACTGAAGATCGTCAGCATATAGATGAAAGGAGGAGGAGAGGGCAGAAGTGATAGAGTTAATGAAAACCGAGAACAGAATAGGAGAGAGGCAACCACCCTGAGGAACACCAGATGTAAGATCACACCAGTTGGAATGGCAACTGTCAACCTTGACTAGTTGTTTTCTGCCATGAAGATAGGATTCAAACCATGAGATAGCTAATGGAGAGACATTAAGAGACCTCAGTACTCCCACAAGAATGTTAAAATCGACAGTATTGAAGGCATTACTGAAATCTAGCAGTGTTAGGACACTGAAATCTAGCAGTCTTAGTAAGATTCTTCTGCTCTATATTGAGACGCAAGTCATCCGTCACTTTGACGAGGGCTGTGACCGTGCTGTGGCCCGGTCGAAAGCCGGACTGGTAAAAGCTAAGGAGATGGTTTTTTGATAAGAAATCGGCAAACTGGTCTTGCACGACATGTTCTTAAACTTTTGAAAGGATAGGAAGCAAGGAAATAGGGCGGAACTCTGAAAAGGAGGAAGGATTTGATTTTTTGGGAAGCGGGATGACGTGTGCTTTTTTCCAAGCACTGGGAAAGGAACCTGTTTTCAAAGAGCAGTTGATAATCTCCGCTATTATGGGAGATATAAAATCAGAAATAGGAGCTAGCATATCCCTGCTAAGACCGTCGTCACCGACTGCCTTTGTAGTTATAGATCGAAGAATCTTCTGAACATCTGCAGAGGTGATCTCATGGAAATCAAAGGGAGGATAGTCAGATGGGATACAGTTTTGAAGAGAAGCAAGGGTGTCAACCTTATCAGCGCTAGAGAGAGAGGAGGGAGGTGAGCTAAAGTGCTGGTTAAGCGCATTTAGATCAATATTTGAGATTGGTGAAGATTTAGACTTACCGACGCCAAGAGTTTTTAAGAATTTCCAGAGGTTATTAGGAGGACAGTTGTCGATAGACTCATATATATGCTGACGCCTTGTATTTCTACAAACTTTATTGCAACGGTTACGTAGAATTTTGTATCGCTGGATAAAATGCTCAGAGGAGTCTCTTCTACAGCGAATGCGAGCTCTGTCTCTTTGGGCCATGAGTGACTTTATATCGTTAGTGAACCATGGTGCTGGAAGATGCTTTACTCTCGTCTTTCTAAGTGGAGCGTGTTTCTCAAACAGAGATAACATGAGTTCGTTAAAGCGTTCAACTTTTCCATCTACAGAAGAAATTTGAGTTATAGATGACCAATCCATTCCTCTCACATCCCCACGAAGTGCCTCGAAGTCAATACCACTGAAGTTACGAAGAAAAAGGAATTTATGTTTCAACTTAGGAGGACCGAGATTGTAGGACAAGAAAATAAGATCGTGATGAGAAAAACATGAGGCATTAAATTGACCATGGTTAACAACATGATCAAGAGAAGAAGTGATTATTAGATCTAGAAGAGACGGAGTACAACCATGTGCGAAATGTGTAGGACTCGACGGTAAAATATTAAGGTTAAGAGTATCCGTCATGGACTTGAGGGCTCTTGTTCTGTGGTCATTTTTTATAATACAAGTATTAAAATCGCCCACCAAGATAATTTGTTCATAATGCGGTCTAAAAGCTTCAAGCAGTGATTCTAGAGAAGAAAAATAATTGACATTGCATGAATGACTATAATAAACCCCCAAAAGAACTTTTGTATGACGAAGAGATATTTCTAAGAATAGATGTTCTGTTTCACTCGAACTATCCGATTGGGAGACGACTTTGCAATCAAGATCACTACGCAGGTACACTCCTACACCGCCACCAGAGGTGCGAGTTCTGTCTGTTCTGAGAAGACGATATCCAGAAATAGGATACATCGTAGAAGGAATTGTTGACGAAAGCCATGTTTCACACATACAAATTGCATGAATATATCTCGTGGTAAAAGAAGTTAATAAATCAGAGATATGGTGGGCCGCCTGGTTTTTTTGCCTGAGAGCTGTCCTCTTACTCTCCCCCGAATAACTTCGGGGAGGTTTTAGGAGTAAGATGGTGGTACGGCCACAGTCGAGCCCGGCATCAGCTCTACCACCTAACTAACTAGGCTTATTTAGTTGAAATTTATTAACACTTTGGTAAAACATGGTGACCAGGGTCTGCTGATGGGACTGAAAGGTGGTTATGGGATCTCCTCAACGGATAACAGCAGACCCTTGGAATTTGGGCTTATTCGATTGGTCTTTATTAGCACTCTGGTAAAACATGGTGCCCATGGTCTGATGATGGGACTGAAAGGTGGGTACGGGATCTCCTCAACGGACAACAGCAGACCCTTCGAGTTTAGGCTTATTTTGTTGGTATTTATTAGCACTTTGGTAAAACATGGTGACCAAGGTCTGTTGATGGGACTGGAAGGTGGGTATGGGTTTTCCTCGACGGACAACAGCAGACCCTTCAAGTTTGGGCTTATTTGATTGGTCTTTATTAGCATTTTGGTAAAACATGGTGACCAGGGTATGCTGATGGGACTGGAAGGTGAGTACGGGATCTTCTCAACGGACAACAGCAGACCCTTTGAGTTTGGGCTTATTTGATTGGTATTTATTAGCACTTTGGTAAAACATGGAGACCGCTGCATATTGTCGTTCAAAAAATCATATTCATTTGTTTTCCTTATTTCCACGAAAATCACTTCGACGCGAGCGGAGCCGCGGGCAAAAGCTAGTATTGTATAATATCGAGTCAGGCAAATACCCGTTTTCACCGAGGCATATATGTATAGTGCTTTTCTCGAACAATGTGAGGCAATAAAAATATACATTTGCAAAAGGACAAGTAATTTAATGAAAATAACACATAAACTCGGATATAGTTTTTCTTTATTTTCTTCGTCGCTTAAGGGCTTGCCTTTGGTCTTTCAACGGTTTTTGTTTTAATATGCTGAGTCAACTACTTATCTGGTCAATGTAAAATTTGGACACGTGTTTTTTTCAGACCTTTGTCTTTCCGTTGTCAGGTCAGTTACCTAATTGGACACATTTCACCCGATGGATTTTATGTTTGAAAATGATGCGTTTTTTAGTTATTAATTTGTTTTATGTCTAAACGGCTTCTGTACGATGTCTACTATAACAATAAAACATGATTTATTTTCCGATGTCAGGTGAAAAAACTCCTACATCGAATACATTTTCGTAAAATCCAGAAAAAAACCCGAAAATTCACTGATTTTGCGTGCCGTAAAACGAGCGTTCTAATGTAGACTTTCTGACAACATACTGAAGTTCAAAATCACTCAGTAAGATAATCGTGCACCATGGGTAAGGCCTTAAGTTGGAAGCAAGTTTTCTATGACCGAATTGGCTTCTTCTGTCAAATTATCGATCTCCGCGCTACCACTGACGCTATCTTCTTAAGTCAAACCTATTTTTAGAGTTCTGTACCTCAAAATAAATGGAACCCTTTTAGAATCACTTTGTTGTTCGTCTGTCTATACAAGTTGAAAATGAACCCTCTAGCTTTATTGAACTCCATGAATCAGAATCACTAATAGAACACAAAACCGTAAAAAAATATTCCTTTTTGGATTAAATTGGAAAAAAATGGTCAACCTACGCGACGAGACATGTGATGATGTGACTGACAATAGACCGTACATATTTCTTGCGGTAAATAATGCAAATAGGCTATGTACACATGGATTTTGTAGAGCGTCGTCTTTGTCACCGGAGTATTAGTGCTTCTTTGGCGGTCGATTTTTCATTTTTTATTATGACTCATGACAAAAGTAACAAAACATGCATTTTTTATTTGAACATAGAACAGTTTCCTTTATGTTATGGACATATGAATATAATTTGCAATATTCCGCTAAACAATTCTTGTCGTGCTATTCAAAATGCAGACTCATGCACCGCCCGCCCGCCCGCATAAAACATGCAACAAGCAAGCAATACGAGCATAAAAGCAAAGCCATCTTAAATAACAAGCAAGAAAACTTATCGACACGTGTTTCGCCTCTAAAATTTAATGTATTATACAAAATAAAAAGACACAACCAAAATATATATCATTCAAAATCTTATTACAATTAAAATGTTTAAACGGTTTCTTAATTTTCTATATTTCGGCGAAACTGCATAATGAGCTAACAGCTTAACAGTTGCATATTTTTTTTATGTCTGTAGTCTGACAGTGAGAAATGAAATTGTGAATTCGTTTGGTTGTTAGTTAGATGTGGTACTGCTGGCAGATAGTGTGGGCGGAATCATTGTGGAAAAGGCCGAATGCGGAACTCTGGTGCCAAGAGTTGATTCATATCATCCACCTCTTGATATTAAAGTACCTCTCAGAGAGCTACAACACATCCAAGGATCTGACCACGTAGATCCCAGTAACATTGATTGTAATAATGACTGGTGTTTTACTAAGGGTGACTTCGTCCTTCTTCACGGACTAATCACTGAAACTACCTGGGACGCTGTAACTCAATCACGCGATGTTGATGCGGCTATAAATGTTTTAAGTAGAGAGAAGATCGAGTGCTCTTAAGAGAAGGTATCAAGTTTGGTTCACCGAGGACATAATTAAATCCATTGCATACAAAGCATCTTTGCATCGAAAGTGAAAAGCGACAGAAAACCTGAAGATTACGCCAAGTTTAGTACACTAAGAGCCAACGTAAAGATTTCTTCGGTTTACGAGTTACACATGCGAAATAGAGATGAAAGCATCAAAGTAAATCCAAAAGCTTTCTGGCAGCACATCTCTAGTCTTAAAGCGCAGCTTTGAGCCTTGCGTAAAGCACGAGGGTAAAGAGTATGTTCTTCTTTCTCCCGGATTCTCCATCTTTGGATGCAGAGACGGTCAACGGAACCGATAGCACTTCTAATGCAAATTTCGTCCACATCGACAAAATAACGCCATCTGACATTGAACATGCTTTACAACGATTGAAACCTAGAAGCGCTATTGGCCGTGATGGTGTGCCTCCATACTTTTTAAAGGCTAAACAGCTGATCATCACGCTTGAATTCATATTTAACCTTATAATAAAAACGGGGAAATATCCTACTATTTGGAAACTTTCTCGTGTGACCCCCACTCCTAAGTCTTCTAATACCTCGCAACTCTCTGAATATATACCGATAGCTATTTTGTGTTCTCCTGCTAAAGTGTTTGAGTCCATAATACACAGGAAAATTTAGGCACAGGTACAGCCATATTACCGTCACTCCCACTCCCGCGCGCCCTCCATTACCTGAACGCACTGCTGTCAGCTGAACCACAGAGTGATTTGTTTGCTAATAGCTGGATGAATGTTTATAGAGGGTTGTTTAGAGTTCTGTAAAAGTGATGCTTAAATGTGATGTTTAATTTCAAATTAAATTTTATTAAATTAAATTTTTTTTTTTTTGTTATTGTTGTGTGTGTACAGGTTTGTGTTTTTGTTTTTTTTTAGGATTATTTAATTTCTGTTTTATTTATAGTTAGTTTATTTAAGTTTTTGTATCTTGTAACAATAAATTATGTATCCAAAATTATGTATTTATGTAAATTATGTATTATTTTGTATCCTGTCACAATAAAGTAAACTATTTCTACAAGTAAAAAATTTAATTTTAGTTTCTTACGTGTTTTTTTTTTTTCATTTTTTTGTTTATTAATTTTCTAGGCTTTTTGTTTTTCTATAGCGCAAAAGTTTTGACTATTAATGCTGTAAAAATATAAATAAATAAATAAATACATTTATAGCACACCGTGCGTAAAATGACCTTCGGCTCGTGCCGCAAACTCACACTCGTCAGAAAACGTTTCATCGCTCTCGTATCGTAATGTACTATTTTGCGGGTGGCATATAAAAGCGTCGTAAGAACTCGTGCAAAAACATATTTTTTTTATGGCCACGTACTTTCAGAAATCATATAACAATGAATTATTTCGATTATAACAGCCTGAAGACAAATCTGACATGAACCAAGAATTACTTCAATATACCCCCGTAAAAATCGTGGAGAAATCCTTGTGTCATAATGCATGGCCACGTGAAATGGAGACCATGATTGATAAATACATGATCTGTACATCTGGAGCGGGGAATTTGGACAGTGAGGGAAACCCTTGGGACGGCATCGTCCCTGAAAATCCCAGTGATCCTCAAAGAACATTGATAGGGCTGGAAGGTTGTAGTAGGAGAAGGAAAACGGAGCTAAAGCCCGGGGTAAGTTGGTGTGGATTGGTCTGGCGGAGACTGTTGGCTGAAGAATAAATTTTATAACTAATAAATGCAGCGCTGTGATTGGCTGATTCGTCGCTTGAGAATCCGCTTAGCGAGATTTTATTAATTCAGAAACTGGTCCTAAGACAGACAATGTCATATTACATTAGAATTTAACGGTTCGACCCGACCCAGTAAGCGATGTGTGAAATATTATTTAATCCAAACATCAAGCAATATACTACATCGTCAAGACATGAATCTTCGAGGGGGAGTCACAGGTGTTTCCGCGTATAGACTGTGAAATGCAAGTCACAGTCCACACTCGTACAAGCACATTTCACTGAACATTATTACGTTCCAGCGTAATGGGTGGTGAACCTTATCGCCCTTTGGGCACAAATATAGAGTGACAGTTTAAGGCGAGATTATCCTGCGTAATCTGTCCTGCTCCAACGCTTTCATTTTATACATGTTTGTCCTGCTCAGCGAAAGCGTGCTGCTCAGAAAACTCGCGGTTCTGAAGTGTTTTTATTTATTATTTTGGAATTAGTGGGATGGGTTTTTAATATGACGGCCGCTTTATATTACATTTTTAAGACGTTTATTTCAGTATAAGTTTTATTGTCCAAAACATAACATACCTCAAATGGAATGATATTTAGATCATAGTTCAGACCTATTTTCGATCGAGGAAAATGTAAGTAATCGTGTATCGAACAGCCGAAATATTAAGATAAAAGAGTGAAATATGACATATGTATATCTTTTGCAAAATTCAATCATCCTTATTTATTGGTTTAAAATGAATTTGAAGAGACAAAATCGGGATAACCCCCCCTTTACATGCCTACATAATGTGATTTGAATTTGAGTAGGTATATCCTGATAAGTAGTCGGGAAGCTTGAACAAATAAAATAAATATCAATCTCTTCAACATGCCATTCTTGTTCAAACTTTATTGGAAACCTAAAAAAAATATTCAGATATCTAAAATTCTCCTACTTCAAATTTAGAGTAAATGAACATTCTCTTTTGGGGTGAAATTTGGGGCTCGTGTGCATTTTTTTCATCTATCCATATTCATTACCAGTCTCTTTTCTGAGCAAATTTTCGTGTTGACCGTTTGGTGCTATTTTTGTTGATTTTCGCAGGAAATAGATCCGTGCGATTATTTTCCAAATAAAAAAGGATTACGAAGCTTACGTGTCATGGACGAAAGACCAACAAGGAGGCATGGATTTTGTCAGGTAAGTTGTAAGAGTCTTGATTGTATTAAAGTGAATAAGTGAATAGTGAATAAACACACACAAACAACACATTGCAGCTCTGTTTCACGGAAACTAAGATGATATTCGACTCAAGACAAAAACCATCTGATTTATCGAGATCGAGAAACTGGGATCCTAATTAAGATGCGTGTAGAAATAGACCGTCCTAACCGCGATTACACTGTCTGTCCTAAGTCCAGTCCTATCCTAGTTAGAATACCGATAAATCGGATGTGATCGGCGCTCACGGCCTATTTTAGGCTGGATATGTTCGCAAGCACGACGCCCCCTTACCACATCTCCATGTTCTTTCTTTCTTTCTAAATACTTTATTGCACAAAACAAAAGTTACATGTACAACAGGCGGACTTAATGCTAAAAGCATTTTCTCCCAGTCAACCCGACAGAAAGTACAAGAAATGAACAGAGGCAGGCGTGCAGAAAGGCTTTAAGACATAAAAAAAATAAGTGAGAAAAAAAAAGACATGAATGTACTAATAAATAAAATAGATAAGTAGATTTGTAGGTAAATACTAAATACATAAATTAATAAAAATACATAAATATATTTTAAACAAATAACAATAATTACTACATAAATACGTTTATATAATATTATATAAATAGATATAATACAATAATAAATACAAGAATATACAAGAATAGACTACTAGTCGTGATAATTTCAGATTGCTATGTTGACACCAGATTTACTGTATTTTACTAAGATAATGTTTGTTTCTCTGCTCTGAGGAACCAAAAGCATATTGATCGTCTTTCAGAATGACCACGGAGGTCCCCTCATTGGCTTCGCAAGCGGAAAGAAAGACGTGTTACTTGGCGTCCAATCAGCATTTCTTCTGGATAATGACAACAAATGTATGGGACCCTTCTTGCACACGAGCGCTTTTTGTAATAGCGAGTTCTTGTACTGCATTATAAATTCATCTAGGTAAGATTTCATCCGTTGTTTATCAGAAGTCTACCATTCCTGAAAACCCTCACTAACCTAGACACATACATTTGAAAAATCGGACTGAAGACTGACTTTCAGTGGCGCAGGGCGTCCAGCGGTTTATGAGATTAGCTGGCTCGGCCCTCCGATGACATATCAAATAATACGGCCAAGTGCGAGTCAAACTCGTGCACAAAGGGTTCCGTACCAACACACAATACGGGTACGGAACCCTAAAAACATTATGATAACAACATTATAACTATAAACGCCAAAGCAACATCAAGGCGACAAAAAACAAGACGCTATAATGGTAGCTCCTGACAAAAAATTAGGCACCCTCTGAGTACGAAACTCAAATTTTCATTATTACAATATGTACAACAATCGAACCTGTATTATCGTCTTTAAGAAAGAGCTTAAACAAATAACGTTATAAAATACTAAGATTCCGCTGTCTGTCAGTCACTGGGGGACTGAAAGTCGCAGCTTCAGGCGTTATAGGTAGCCAGTTGAAATTTAAATAGAATTCGTGATATTAAATGGCCTCTATCATGGCAAATAATATTAAAAATTAAACTCAAAAACCTCGAATAAGGATTTTTTTACCGTTACTTGTTTTGGCTCTATCTTGAAAATTTGGCCAAGTGCGCACAATTCGGGTACGAAACCCCAAAAACATTATGGTACAAAACAACAACATACCTAAATAATATCAACAAAACATCAGGCTCACATTTTAGTCTACTATTACCCGTTACCTTGTAAAGCCTACTCGTACTTAGCTGTGATAGTTTTTCTCATAACTTCGTTATCTATGGTGACTTTAATTTATGCAGCCAAAATCTTACTGATGACTCGGTAAGTGCTCAGTAACAAGGTCAGATAATGTTTTTTCTGAAATACGTAACTTATTCTTTTCGTTTTCCTTACAAACGCAAGCCCAGCCCCGAGTCGATTACTAGGTTTATTAATTTCTATTCTATCTACAGTTTATTACTAGATTTTATTTTGTGAAATTATTATTATTAATTATTATTATCGATCCGTGTTAATGATCACTTTCCAAGCCTCCAGTAGGAGTTTGGCTGTATAATTGAAAGTCACCTTATATATACTACTGCCGTAAATTTTTTCACATATCCAAAAATAACCGTTTAACTTTGACTTTAGAGTTCTTAGGAATTTGCACACACAACTTATAATTTCGCAAACAGATCCCTAAGTTTTCACACATTCACAATGTCTTTGAACGACCTATCAAATTATATACCACAGGATGGGAAAGAAAAGAAAAAAATCATCCCCAGTTTTCCAGGCGTTGCAAAAAACTTTTTTTTTTTCAAGATTTTATTTTTACAATTTGTTGGCATGATGATTAATAGTATAGTACACCTGTGCCAATTTACAGCTTTCTAGTACTAATAGTCTCTGGCTAAGCTACGGACACACAGACAGACGAACGGACATGGCGAAACGATAAATGACAATTTTTCAAGGTCCTTTGTTAAGTTTTTTTTTTTGTTATTTGCCGTTACATACGCCTTAATAACACGTATTCTGTGAAGATTCCGACAGGGTACATATTACAGTTGAAGCTGTAGACCCCTGTGACTGACGGACAGACAAACAGACAAAGAGTGGTCAGAAGTGATTTAGACGTATGGAAAAATGTATACGGACTCCGCATGGATACTTAAAAAGATCATTATTTATTGTTTTGGCATTGCCCTTATATTTGTCATGTTTAGAGTTCCGTACCCATATTGTAAACGTATTGTGTGATGGTGGTACGGAAACCGTTGTGTATTGACCGGTTAGTCCAGCCTACCTGTTTGTCACGAGACTGCCTGTGTGCTAGAAAATACCTAACACTGGAGTGCGAGATTTTGCGTGAGCACCCTTAAATACTACCAAGTTGATAGACAAATAAGCTGTAAATAGTATAATAGGGTGAAATTAAATCAACCGACCAAATTCATACTGGAGACTCGGTTAGTGATCAAGAACTAGGTTCAGTAATTCTTTTGGCCAATTTTGAAAAGGAATTTTTTATGGTCCCTTACTGGTTGGTCTAGTTTAGGTCAATTCCTAGTGCAGGCACTACAGGGCAAAAAAAAAGTTTTGTTCGTGATCACTAACCGAGTTTCCAGTATGAATTTGGTCGGTTGATTTAATTTCACCTAGTATAATGTATGCCTAACTCTGCCCATTCGATTAGTCTTGCTAAGAAGGAGGGCAATAAACTTAGCAAGATTTTTTTTCAGACAATTTTGTTACAATCGTCTTATTATATACGAAGGAATGATATCTACTTAAATTAAGTCTTTATTTAATTTAAGTAGATATAAGTCGATGAATACTTAGACCAGCACTTGGCTGGTTTTATTTCTACTAAGTATGTGTGAGAACGCTTTTTTATTTTTAGCCGTAGATCCTGTAACAATACTCTTCGAATGGGGTTCACAATAGTAAGAAGAACGATCTCATGGAAAGACCATCCTGACGGGTAAGCAAATATCTCACAATAATACACAAACATACATATATAATACCATGTATATGTATAGCCGAGTGGTAGAGTGCTTGCCTGCCAACCTGTTTGGTCTGCGTGCTTTTGAAGGCACGTTAAGCTTTTATTCCATTTGTGTCCGAAGTACGGCGATAAGGCTCACCACCCATCGCGTTTGGGACGAAATAATCGTTGGTGAAAAGCGGGTTTACCAAATAATGACTGTGACTTCCATTTCACAGTTAAACACTTGGAAACACTTTTAACACTCCCTCCGGGATTGGACGATATATTTATGATAATAATAACCTAATAAGTAAAACATACATTATGGCGCATAGGCACGCCACCGTTTTAGTACGAAATTTTTTAAACGTTTCTCTGTTGTTTTTCATTATAAAGTTTATAAATAAAGTTTTATAGTTTAATAGAAGCATTCGCAAAGTCACTATATGGCTAAAATGTAAAATTTTGGTGTATAGGTACAAATTAAGGCAAGAAAACAACTTCGTAAGTATGTAAATCTGTCCAGCTTGATATTTTAAAACAAAATGAATATTCAACATTTTGGCAAAATTGTGAAATTTAGAATATCAGTACCAGATGATAGAGGTCTTATACGAGTACTTTGGCTTACAACGAAAAACAACTGAGAAAGTGAGATATATTTCTGACCCTGCCCTGAGCTCGGCATCAGTCATCATGGTCATGACAGATATTTTTCATTTTTATTTGTGGGACCGGGTTCGTGCTGGGGACTCGGTGGGTAGTCAGTGCCGGGGTTCGGCGACGATTATTTAGGCTTTAGTTATGCAATAAATATTCAAGATATTTAAGAATTCACTCAATAAATCATACACTTTAGAAACACGATTCCTTACAGTTCCTTTGATAGAAAATTAAATCCAAAATTATCTCTAAAACACAAAATAAACCCTTAGTACGGTCTAAATACTTCACAAAAGGTCATCAGTTTTTGAATATTAACAAAATCACATGTTTTCTATAACGTATACACTTTACTTTTTAAAAATATGTATGAGTTTTAAAAATACAAACAAAATACCTAAATTCTCACGCGTTCCGCCTAGCCTAACCTGAGCTGCCTCCTTGTCCGCAGTCCTGATTCGGCCGTTGGACGAGGAGCCTGTATTCCTTGCGCTTTAAAAACGGTTTCTGATAACAACCTCATTTATTTGTGTGGATCCGAATTTTATTTTTCGTGTGTAGCAGTAGGGGTCATTGAGCCTTGGTTCTGCTGCTTGCCGGGTCTCCGGTTTGGCTGTGTGCTGTGTAGAGAAGAGTCACTTTTTTTTTATTTGTTTAGTAATATTTTTTTCCATATTCTTTTGTATTTTTTTAAGATTATTTGTGACATACTATTTTACAAAATAAATTATTTGGATTTGAACAAAAAGTACTTACCTAGATCCGAATGTCATTTCATATCGTGCATCTATAAATAAAATTATTACTAAAGTAATTCTTTTGCGTATGATTTAATGAGTTATTAGCAACGACGAAGTATCTTTACGCCGTTGGTTATTAATCTACACTATTATATAAAGAGGAAAGATTTGTTTGTTTGTTTGTTTGTATGTTTGAGGTAATCTTTGGAACTACTGAACCGATTCTAAAAATTCTTTCTTTTGTAAAAAGCTATACTATTGTTGAGTAACATAGGCCATATTTAATTTTAATACAACGATCCTGACACACCTCTTGCTAATATTAAGCTTGGAAAAGTTACCCGATTCCAAAAATGTTTTCTTTTGTAAAAGGCTTCACTATTGATGAGTAACATTGGTTATATTTAATTTTAATACAACGATCCTGACACACCTCTTGCTTTTGTATATTTGAGGTAATCTTTGGAACTACTGAACCGATTCTAAAAATTCTTTCTTTTGTAAAAAGCTTCACTGTTTTTGAGTAACATAGGCTATATTTAATTTTAAATACAACGATCCTGACACACCTCTTGCTAATATTAAGCTTGGAAAAGTTACCCGATTCCAAAAATGTTTTCTTTTGTAAAAGGCTACACTATTGACGAGTGACATAGGCCACATTTAATTTTAATACAACGATCCTGACACACCTCTTGCTTTTGTATGTTTGAAGTAATCTTTGGAACTACTGAACCGATTCTAAAAATTCTTTCTTTGTAAAAAGCTTCACTGTTTTTGAGTAACATAGGCTATATTTAATTTTAATAGAACGATCCTGACACCTCTTGCTAATATTAAGCTTGGAAAAGTTACCCGATTCCAAAAATGTTTTCTTTTGTAAAAGGCTACACTATTGTTGAGTAACAAAAGCTATATTTTATTGTAATAAAAATAAGTTTTCAGTCTGAAAGTTAAATATTTGTGAATCAAGTCGGGAGAAAAAGCGCTGCTTAGCTGCTTTATGGGCGTGCGATTGGTCTTTATTAGCGCTTTGCTTAAACATGGTGTCCGTTGCATATAGGTATAGTCGTTCAAAAAATCAAATTATTTTGTTTTCCTTATTTCCACGAAAATCTTTTCGACGCGGGTGGAGCCGCGGGCAAAAGCTGGTAACTTATATAATTAATAATAATAATCAACGACGTAATGATACTTTAGTGTGGCCTCAAGCGCTATGTCGTCGGCAAATCATAGAATTGGGCAGATCGTAAACTATGAAACAGAAAATCCAGAAATACGATATGCCTGGACAGATCATGATATGCCCAATTCTACGATCTGCCGACGACAGCTATACCGCGCCTTAACTAGCTGCTATGCTGGGTAGTAGCTGTAGCTGAGAGGGGAGGAGGAAGGGGGTCGAGCAGCTGTCATTTCGTTCGGTAACGTTCCCCCCGCCACGTCTGTCGCCACCATCGCCACTTAAGGTGTGGTACAGCGCTTGCGGTCACAATAGAAAGAATTTTTGCTCTCAGTAGATCCATTCCCATTGAAAGAGAGATAAATCTCACTAGAGAAATATAAATCTCTCTCTCTCCTTCTCAATGAATAGCCAGATCCACGGTTTCAGTGAGACTTTGGTAGAGGTTTATGCTGACAGATGTTAAAGTCACACCATATCAAAAATGAAAGATCAATTATTTACTCGTTGGCTATTTATCATACCTAGAAGTATACCTACATAATGCATTCTTATAGTATGGGATTGTAATAAAACGTAGGTCATTGGACTAATTTTATACGTATTGCTTAAATCTTATGAGATTTTAGTTGCATCTCAAGAGGTTAAATAATAAAAAACTTAAGAGCTCGCAATCTTTAATTAAACATCCTTTTTGACCGTGTTCTAGAGGTTCGACCACTCTGGAGGTCACGGGTTCAAATCAGTGAGGACTCATTGTTTTGGTATGCATGAAAGTTTTGCTGCACTGCAGGTCTATATTTGTCAACAGAAATAAAATAAGATATTTTTTATTAATCTTCAGTATGAATAAATATATAAGGTTCTCTAAAAATATCCGCCACGGCTGCAATGGGAGAAAGTATTGTGTATATAGATTAGAATAGTGAAGAAATATTGTACACCGGAATAGTCATATAAATTTGAGAAAATAAAGTAAATAAATAAATATTTACTTTATTCTGCGTTGTTTCGTCAATGAAAATAATTTCTATCTCTTTCCAACTGTTTTGTGTTACTACGGGACGGTGTCATACAAGTAAATCAATTCAACCTTATACCTTATTATTTTTATTTATGGAAAAATGTATAGGTTTATTTCAACAAAGTATCGTTACTATTGTAATGTATGTTATAAGATGACTTATTCTACATATACACATACACATGCAGCCATGGCAGATATTTTTATAGCACCTTATATTCACGGTTCATTTTAGTATAATAATAGTTGAAAGTTAAACGCCTAGATAGAAAAAAACTTATTATATTAATATGACAAAAATAAGAGCAAAAAAAGAAAAACAAACATGAAATCATCCAACCATCACCCTATGTTCGTCCAATGCTGGACATAAGCCTTTCCCAAATTTCGCCACTCTTGGCGGTCTTCCGTCCTGTGCAACCTCCTTCGGGTCGTCGGTTCAGTCAGCGGGCTGTACGTAGTCTTCATGCTAAGGCCTTTCAGCCCTAACGACCATCATGTCGGCGACATATATGGCCTGCCCACTGCCACTTCGACTTACTGATTCGACAGGCTATGTCAGTCACCTTCGATCTCCGACGCGACGGATCTCCTCGTTTCGGATTCAATCCATCAGTGATACTTCAACCATAGCCCCGCTCCATAGCTTAAATCGGCGAACGAAGCCCTTTGTAACAGACTCACTATGCTGGGACATATTAATCGACATTGGCGAAACAAGTATTTGGCCATCAACAAGTATCTGAGGTGCAATTGTGTAAGCCAATCGTATTCAAATTCAATTTCAATTCAATGTTCTTGATTATGTGATCGTAATAAGATGATCACTTACCAAGCCTCCAGTATGAGTTTGGCTGTATAAATAATAGTCACCTTATATATATACATATATCGTCACGCCACGAATCCCCGACGGTGCAATTGTGTAAGCCAATCGTATTCAAAATCAATTTTTCAATTCAAAATTCAATTGCACCTCTGTTCTTGATTATGTGATCGTAATAAGATGGTCACTTACGAAGCCTCCAGTATGAGTTTGGCTGTATAAATAAAAGTCACCTTATATATATAAATATATCGTCACGCCATGAATCCCCGACGGTGCAATTGTCTAAGCCAATCGTATTCAAATTCAATTTACACAATTGCACCTCTGTTCTTGATTATGTGATCGTAATAAGATGATCACTTACGAAGCCTCCAGTATGAGTTTGGCTGTATAAATAAAAGTCACCTTATATATATAAATATATCGTCACGCCATGAATCCCCGACGGTGCAATTGTGTAAGCCAATCGTATTCAAATTCAATTTGAAAACGATTGGCTTACACAATTGCACCTCGGTTCTTGATTATGTGATCGTAATAGGATGATCACTTACCAAGCCTCCAGTATGAGTTTGGCTGTATAAATAAAAGTCACCTTATATATATATAAATATATCGTCACGCCATGAATCCCCGACGGGGTGTCAGAGGAGTTCCGGGAGGTGTTGAAAAAATCTGGGGGCACGGCGGTGCCCCCGCCAAGTCGAGCTAAAAAGCGGCACGGCCGTACCATCCTTTTCTCGAAACAGTTCAGGCCATTTTCGACCACCCTATAACTTCGTTGTGGATAAAACTAGAAGCCTGAATTTTCAGTAACCAAGCAGGCATTGTATAAACACGGTATATTTCAAATTTCATTCAATTTGAACCAGTAGTTTATGAATTATAACTAGTCACATTTTCTCAATTTTGTCACTCACTCACTGACTGACTGACTAACCGATCATCAAAACTCCAAGGCCCTTTTAGCAGACATAGAAGCTTCAAATTTGGAATACAATTAGTGTTTAGTGTATAAATCAAGGAAAAACTAAAATATTTTGCAATTTCGGTCCAGTTTTCTAGATACACCAACTGAATAAATAACTCTGTAATCCCATATAAATATATAGGATTACAAAGTTACATTTGCAGGAATGAGTCAATGTATGTGTATAATATTAATAATAATAGAATAATAGGTTTAGATAGTACCATATGAATATTAAAAATCTTTTATGTTTTAAATAAATAGATTGACTTGGCAATCGCATTAAATAATCCAATTTAATATAATATGTATTACTTGTGAGATACATTGTGTTTTCATGCGATGGCCAAGTCAATCTATTTATTTAAAACATAAAAGATTTTTAATATTGATATGGTCACTATAAGATGTTGTTAGGTTAGCTAATTATGTAATAAATTAAGACAGAAGGTACCTTAAGTAGGGACTGAATAAATTAACCGACTTGGATTTACACGGATCTCACAACTTTTTACGGTAGAAGGACTAAGTTGCGAGAATTGTTTTTTTTTTACAAGTTTTGTTGTTGATGGCATACATTTATTTTAAATTCCTTTTTTTGTAGGTAACGTTATAATTACGAACATAAGGTAACAAAAACATATACATATTCACGCCTGTCTCATTAGGCATTGAGTATATATCTCCATCTGCTACGAACCTGAGACACCTCTTTCGTTTAATGCCACATTAATCGTGCAAGTCAAGAAAAGTCTTCTATTCCGATTACTTTTAAATTAAATACATAAATGGTTTTATTTTTCAGACCTGCAGCAAACGAACGCACTACAGAATTGTTAGAGCGGAAAACACGAAAAGAACTCTTGATCACAAAATCACCAAAAGTGAGAGCTGTCATTCCTCTTCATGATTTCTACAGATTGCCATAGCAGAAGCGAACTTAATGGATCTCGAAGCGAAGGAATGTGTGACTTTGAACCTTATAATTATGCACCGTACGCGCAATCTTACTCGGCCACCCGAAGTTTAGCTCTTTCTCTCGTTGTTAGGAATACAGAAAGGTCTCTTCTTGGGGCCGAGTAACATTGAAAATGAAAACGAAAATTTGTTTATTTTCTTCACTTACAAGTGTAGCTATATAGCTTTGCGCGTACTGTACATGTGTAAGGTCTACATTATGATTTATGTTACGATATACATATAGAGAGTCTTAACTAAATAAGTGTAATAATTCTAGGGAACACCGTGTATCGTTGACTGTATGCATTTGGATAGAAAATCTGTTCTTTGTCACGTCGCAGTGCAAAGTAGTTTAGTTAGCTGACTCGAATACTAAAAATTTAAAAATAAACCGGTTAATTGCGAGTAGAAGTCGCGCCGTGAGGGTCCGTACCATTAATACAACTTAATTGACATTAATAGTTTGAACAAAAATTACAAACTTGTCATTATGGACAATATTTTCGATATAAAACTGCAGAATTAAATTGATCAAGTATTCGGATACGAGTATACGACACCCTAAGACTACATTCTGAATCGTCGTTTTTAGTATTTGTTGTTTAAGTACAGTGCATGGTACACAATCTACAGAAATTCCAAATTTCAAAATAGTTTTATTTTTGAGATAGACCCTTAACAAAAATGGTCTAAAACTGTCAACTTACAGCTCACCATTTCTTTATTTTTTTAAATAAAAAAGCACAAGAAATATATTTATTATTTCTACTTTACTCGGTAAGACCCTAGACAATGACAACCTAGATGCCAGGGCAAGAATTTTTTTTTTCGGCCCCTTTTTCATCCCCTGGTCCGCCCCCTGAAATACTTTAATTCTATTTATGGTTCAATATTCGATTTTGGGTACACATTCTTAACAACATCCAAATTTCTGGTCTGTAACTCATTCCTTCTGCAAGCTAGAGACCCGTGACAAACGGACGGACAGACAGCAGAGCGACATTAATAAGGCTCCGTTTTTTCTAAAAATCGTTCATATAAATATTATTTGCGGTGGGATTTAATCTAGAAACGATACTGAGTCAGCTCTTGAATTTATTTCACTTTGAATTTTGGGACCTTAAATAACTAACCTATTGCTTTTCGTCCAAACTGCGCCTTGCTCAAAAAGAAGGCAGAATTTTATTGGTAAGGCCCCTGATATCAGAATAATACTGTTAGGATATGTAGTATGTGTAAGGCTCACAGGCGAAACAGATACTGCAATAGTATAGAAAGGGATTGATTTAGGAGTATTATAGGTTATTTGCCCGAACAGAGCTATAACAGAGTAAATGTAGACTTGACAAAATCTTCACATCCCGGCACGGCATTAAGTATACATTATGAAGACAATGGATGAAGGTACTCCGTAAGCTAGTTTTTTGAAAGCAACTCTAGCTTTTTGACTAAGGTTTATATTTAGTTGGTCACCGCGATTGGTCCAAAATGTCCTCGCTATTGTATGTAAACCATTAAAAAATAAAGCCTACCTCGAACGGTAATTTATAATGAGTGACGTTATTAGTGTAGTACTAACGTTAGGCGTAAAGGCAATGAATAAAAAAATTTTGATACATAAAGTGAAATATATTTATGCAGCCAAATTCATACTGGAGGCTTGGTAAGTGATCAATATCACGGATCGATAACACTTTTTGCTAATTTCACAAAATAATTTTTTGACGACCGTAGTAACTGACTCGAAATAACAATATCGATAGTATGGCTACCAAACTATTGATGGTATCGATAGCCCAATCGATATTTTTACTTTTTCCAAGGTCATGGTATCGATAGACAGTTGATTGTTACGCAACACTAGAGCAGTATTTCTGCGTTCCTCGTTGACGCTTCTAGATTGCGACATCATTATACCTGGACCGCAAGCGCTATACCGCGCCTTAGGCAGCTGCTAGTAAATAGTTGGAGCTGAGCGGGGACGGGGAGAGGGATTGAGTAGCTGCCATTTCGTTCGGCAACGTTCCCCCCGCCACGTCTGTCGCCACCCAGGGCGCGATACAACGTCAGCAGTCAAGGTATAGGCTTCACGCGCCTGTCTTCTCCAAGGTACATCAACTTGAAACTCAGCTTACTCGTCGCTCTGTTAATTAAGAACTAGGCAGATGGATATACAGAGTATACTGTGAGAACGAACTAAAGACACAATTGCCGAAAATAAGGTAATAAAACAGCTATCGGTTTTATGTGCTCTTTCTTCTGGTAAAACCAGTTAAATGACCCTTCGATCCTGAGATTTTTTAACTAAATACCGAATGAAGCTAAATATTTTTAGAGTGCATTACAAGATAGAAAAGATAAATTACAAACAAATCACAAGACATTTATCCATAAAAGAAAACCTCGAACCAGCGAGCTCTTTACACGGCAAGTGATCTACCGACTGAGCTATCGAGCTTAGACAGTAGAATTTTTCCACCATACTTGCACATTGAATTCTATGAGCTCATACACAATGTACATATTAAACGCTCACGAGTTTTGTTTGAATTTCACGCCTTGTTCATAGATTTTCGGATAACTATAAAACGTTCGTTCATCTAGTTCTCGCAATATAAACTTGATATTTTGTGTAAGCTTGAATTTTTTGTATCCTATCTAAGCAGACCATATTTTGAATAGGTAACAATTTTATGAATAAAACTCTTGATTAGCTAATATTAAGTCGTGATCTTTATTTATTTTATACACTTAAAACATGAAACTGTGGTCCTGGAGTTTTTTTAAAATAACATCAGGTGTTCAAAGTATTTTTTATTGTTATACAAAAGCTATTCAACTATAGACAAAGACAACTTTAATATACGTAATATGTTGATTTCTAAATCCTATTCACTACATAACCTTTACAAAATTTACATACACAAATCTCTGTAATAGTAGACGCAATGAATGTTACACATATGTATATTCACTTACCTACATATTAAACATTAACGTATAAAAAACATGGAATATTTTATGGGAAAATATTTTTATTTATTTATTTTTAAACGGTAATCTAAGATAGAGGTGTTTTGATGATAACTATCTTTTTTATATAATAACATCAGTTAATGAGTTCTTAAAAATAGTTATTTAATATTAATTTCTTTACTTCTACCTATCCTAATATTTTAGTTTCAGGTTCTACCATTCCATAGAAATTTCCTGTCCTTAAATTCTTACTAAAAATTATATTATAGGTCATTTGCCCGAACAGAGCTATAACAGAGTAAATGTAGACTTGACAAAATCTTCACATCCCGGCACGGCATTAAGTATACATTATGAAGACAATGGATGAAGGTACTCCGTAAGCTAGTTTTTTGAAAGAAGTGATTTTTTTATAATATACTATCTTTTCCCCGCGGCTTCACTCACGTGTAAGTGGCTTTCAACGACACCGCTTACAGTCTATATGGTGACGCATGGTCACTTCGATGACAATAAACCGCATCCGAACGACTTTTTACTACTTTATTATTAGTTTATAGCATATTTTTTTTCAAGCGGGCGTTGATGGCAACATCTAAAACTTTAAAGATTAGCGAAGAAGGCTGATTATGATGATTATTGATGATAGATCTTTGAAAAAATAATTTTCTAAGATGTGAATTGAAACGGCCGAATTAAAAAAAAACGCTCTGTACTTTATTGCACCATCCGATAAAAATGCACAAAAGGACCAAATTCTTAGAAGTAATGTCATACTTCAAAAGGCAGAAAGCTTATTTTTAAGAAAATACTATTTGATTTTTCTGGAATGAACTAAACCTTAACTAATCAATTGTCCGAAATTATGCCTATTGTTCCAATGCACAGCCGGATTCGACGTCTCAAAGATTGTACTGTATTCAACATCACAAGATTTTATTGATTCCACATATTGGTACAATCATCGAGTTCAGATGTGTGTTGAAAAGTAAGCACCAAGAATAGTTACGGTAATGTATGAACATTTTAAAATATGGATTGGTTTATTAAAATGAGCACTTTTCTTTAGTTTGCCATACGTTATTACTACCCAGAATGTAATCCTTACAAGCGATAAGATCAATCATCAGATGGTGCAATAATATACAGAGTGTTTTTTAATCAGCGGGTATCGATTATCGACTGAGGAGATTTCTTTTAAAAATCTAATATTGCAGTATTGGTTTTAATCAAGCTTAGGGAGTCCTTTGAGCATTTTTCGCTATTCCCTAGTTTTAAATTTGGCAATCCACGCCCACTTGAAAAACTAACCCTGTATAGATGTCGCCGCCATCTGGTTAAATCAGCTCTCTGAATGGATGCCTAGGATACTAACTAAATGGCGGCATCCAACTAAATGTCTGGGCTTCTCGTTATTTAAGTTAAGATACCTCAACGTTTAACGAGATGCATTGTCGAAAGTTAGCCCTTTGGTCACGGCTGAATCAAAACCCGCCGCGTCATTTAAATTTAGTTCATGTTTTTGCCACTATAGCGCTAGTAGTCCCATAACAAATATGGCGTCAACAGCTGATAGTGTTTGGGGATTTTGGTTACAGCGCCTTGTTTGATTTTTTCTGCAGATCGTGAATTCTATTAAAACTACGGGAGTCGCCTCGCTCTGCTCCGCTTCGCTCGGCTCCGTACTTTCATGTCAACCAAACCGCTCCACCTCGCTTCGCTCGTCGTCGCGACCTATCCCTAGCCAAAAGGCTGAACGTCGTTCAGCCCTCTCGTTAAACGTTGCGTTGAACCATTTGACTGAGCAACCTTTAGGAATTTAGTTGAATGCCGCCATTTAGTTAGTATCCTAGGCATCCAATCAGTAAGCTGATTTACCGAGATGACGCCCACATAGATATAGATTCGCAAACAGAAGGATCGCGGAAAACTTATTTCTATGGACCAACTGGTGTTACTCAAATTGGCCTTGGTATTTTATTAGTTCACACTTACTCGTACGGTACTAACATTAGACAGCGCTATAATATATAATGTATTTTACATAGAATTATTAGTGAATATATGACCTTTGCATGATTATGATTTTTTCAAGCCTTTCTCCCATCTCTTAGGTAGAGAATACCGAGCTCCATCTGCTCAGGTCCTGACACACCTATTTTGTTTCTCCACACTCATCAATCGAGTCAAACACGTTCGTGTACTTTTTACTTTGCCTCGTTTCAGTATGTCGCCAATTCTTTTAGCATACATCTTTTTACGGGGCCTGCCCCAAGATTATGTATCGTTAAGTCGGTTTTCAACTGGTTGCCAAACGTCAAAAACATAGATACACTATCGAATTCCGATGTATCTAAGGATACGTTCGTGGTTAAAGTGACGTCACAGTTTGTGAACAGTTCAATATAAACTGAAGGCAATTTTAAAAGTTCAGTGTTCACGAGTATCTATGTTTTTAGTGTTTAGCTACTAGATGGCAACCAACACTAAGTTACATAATAGGCCCGCAGGTGCACCACTTGTGCACTAAAAATGTATCTGGTCACTCTTTTATCCATTCTTTGTATCAGCAAACCATCGAAGCGATAATTTTATTAGTCTAGTCACTACATCAAATGTTAAATGAGAAATCATATTTTAACAAACATACCTAATAAATTTAATGATGTAGCATCAACAAACAGTGTATATTTTAGAGAGCTACCCACAAAACAACTAAAAACTACTCATGTAACGGTATAGTATATCTCAGTCAATATGGAAAAGTATACATTTTATAATAAAAATATCTGGTCCTTAAAAGTATAATCAAAAACTTTATTTGATTAAACCTAGATAATTTGGATAAATATCTGCACGATTATCTAATTGGGACTTTATTTTGTGAATAGTTAAATATATTTTTCTACAACATAGAGAATCAGTAGCTAGAAAAATAGACATTAAAGTAGTATTGCAGTGCTTATTCAAATAACACGAAAATTTTACATACATACATCATAATTTAATTTCAACTTTGATCAAATCGATTTAATCTGGGGCTTTAAAATGCACCGATGCGTCAAAAACGGCAGCAAATAATAAATAAATCCTGTAATTTATATAAGTTGCTTTTGATCCAGGAAAACCAAATTTTCGCTTAAAACGTATAACAAAAAGCAAATCAGAGAAAAATATAGTACTGACAACAACAAAGAGTTAAAATTTTAAAATCATAGGAGATGACAGTATTGTACCTAGAATCGTACAGCCATGTAGATCATTGATGCTGAGATATACATATATAAGGTGACTTTAATTTATGCAGCCGAATTCTTACTGAAGATTCGGTAAGTGCCCAGTAACAAGGTTCAATTACTCTTTTTGTGAAATCGAATCATTCTTTTCGTGTTCCTTACAAACGCAAGCCCAGCCCCGACTCAATTACTACGGGACGTCAAGATTTTATTTTGCGAAATTAGCAAAAAGTGTTATCGATCCGTGTTACTGATCACTTACCAGAATAATATGAGTTTGGCTGCATACATAAAAGTCACCTTATACGTATATATCAGAACTTCAATTTATAAGCATTCCGAAGATAGATCCGAGCCACGATCTATTGTTATAGCGATCACCAGACCGGACAAGTGTTATTATTCATATTTATATTTTGCTACAATTGAGTTTAACCTTTTAATGTTTGCATACATATATTGGTGGACTTACGAAAGGAAATCGCAATAATTTTCGAGAAAAAAGAATTATCAACGTACCACTCGAAAATGTTCGGTCAGAAAATTCTAGAAACCAGAAATGTTATGCAATCTAGGTACTATATGCTATCTCTACAGTAATATCGCATCATACCGACTCTGGCCAATGAATGAGGGTTCCAATCTAGTTTCACCTAAAGCCCCTGCAGGTGATTGCGATGTGGCTGAAGCATTCGTCACAGACTCTCACAGGCTTCATTTGACCGTATCTCGGCAATGGCATGCAATTCGAGCTGCAAGATGCGCAGAATACTTTACCTGGAAAGAAAGGGTGGTTGCGTCATGGATCGAGCTCTAAAAAGATAAGTAGCAATTTTATATGTGAGTATACGTTTAATGGATCGGCTGCATATACATAGCTTCACTATTACAAGTACGGGCTACCGGTTTAAAAAGATTTGTATAATGATATGAATTACCAAAATACCCGCCTTTCACTGATGATTATTACTGAAGCTATAAAATTTAAAACCATGTCAATAGTTTCTACGTCAATTGAGATCAGAAATGTATGTAACAAATTCTCATATTATTTTATATCGTCCAGAGAAATCTATTGGTAATGTTTTATTCTGATTATGTGTTATAGTGTCAAGAGACCCAGGCACAAGATCATGCTGTACGGGCAGATCAAACCTTGCAACTTTACATACCACTTGTTCAAGACAATTAGAACAATGGGCCAACCATAATCACTTCTGTCAAGGGTAATAAAGCTTTCGTTATTGTTCGATTATCTTGGTCGCGTAATAAGTACTTGAAACGCAGCTTTGTGCAGCGCTCGGGTGATCCATAATTTTGAAAGTTCTCAAACCAATAAGCCCTTTTTAAGACCTCCGTGATCAATGATAGATGTTTTACATAAGTATCAAAAGCAATTTTTTGTTTGTTGTTTTTTTTACATTTTACCTGGATTTGTGCTATCGGTCCAGCCAATCAGTACTTTTTTCATGTTATTTAAAACCCTTTATTGTTATTACATATGTATAAGGTACTAACCGCAATTCCTGCAGTGATGTCTACGTCTGAACGCAGTGAAATGAGATGCGCATCTCATACAGTCCGGGGCTGCTATGTCCGGAACCCATTCCGGCATTCGCTCCACTTGCCTCTGTTGCTCCGCCCTGCAACGATGAAAAATTATCATGAGTGCTTGCATGAAAAGGTAATAGGGTCGGGTGCGTTCGGTAAGGGAAGTATACCGAATATGTTATCCCGTCTCGTTCACACACAACTTGTTAGTAGAGGACCAAGCTAACGCTTACCCAACCATCATAGCAAGTACGTCAGCATCGATTCGACAAATTTAACAGATAAACTCGATAAATTCTAAGCAACAACTCTTATTGTTATGAAATAAGAGCTACATTTTTCATTATCGGAGCGATGTCGAGTCGATAATATGTCCATACTTGGTACCCATGTGTGCTTACTGAACGAAAAGCTTATGTACAAAAATCAGATGATTTCTCATCCGGAGGATCAAATAGGGACAGAAACGATACAATTAAATTATTGCAATCTTGCTCGCGCTTACTCAAGTTCGGTAATATTTTCTCTAAGGCGAAATCTGCATTAGTTCATTGCTCAATCATTTTCAGGTACTACTCCAAAACTAGGTTTTCAATCCATCGGAGATGAATTTTCCGGCAGGCAGGGTAAGCATGTTTATCAATTCTACTTACTCTTTTGATCATTACTATGTACCTTTTTTTCCTAACCACACACACGTGTTCATTCTAAAACAAAATTACGCAGCAAAATCGCCATTCGAAACGTACAATTTAAATTCCTATTATAAGATGACCAAATTATTAATGTTACATAGGTAACACTAAAAGTTTCCGGAACTGGCCACTTACATAAACAATATTTAAAAATTTATTGCAACATTTGAAAATAGAACTCTTTGGCTGTAGAATGCAGTTTGTTTCATCTGACTGTCTTTTGTTTTTACCTCGTGGCGCCATTTAAAAAATTGTGTGTCTGCATCAACATGGATTTAACTCGGGAAAATTTTCGTAGTATGATTTTCTACGATTTTAAGTGTAATTTGACAGCTCAACAGAGCATCGCTCGGCTTGAAACAGCTTTTGGCAATGAAGCACCATGCAAGACAACTGTTTATAGCTGGTTTGCAGAATTCAAGCGTGGTCGTATCAATCTCAGTGACGAATCTCGCGATGGTCGGCCGTCCACCGCTGTGACCAACAAAAACATCGATGCTGTGCGCCGTATGATTGAAACAGACAGGCATGTGACCTACCATGAAATTCGCGCATCCTTAGAAACAGGCATGAGTCAAATACAATCAATCCTACACAAACATTTGGGTGTGAGAAAGCTGTGCTCGCGGTGGATCCCACACAACTTGACCGAGGCTCAAAAAACGGACCGCGTTACTTGGTGCAGTGCCATGCTTACCAGATTCATCGAAGGTGCGTCAAATTTGGTGTGGGACATAGTAACAGGTGACGAAACATGGATTTATTGCTACGATCCCAAAACAAAGCAGCAATCGAGCGTATGGGTCTTTCAAGATGAGCGGAAACCAACCAAAGTGGCGCGCGTGAAAAGTGCATCTAAGCGGATGATTGCTTCTTTTTTTAATAAAACTGGACACGTGGCTACTGTTGCTTTAGAGAATCGTCGTACCGTGAATAGTGACTGGTACATGACCATTTGTTTGCCGGAAGTTATTGACGAACTCCGTAAAAATAACCGTAAACGCCGTATCATCCTGCACCACGACAATGCTAGTTCTCACACGGCCAGACAGACAAACGACTTTTTGAAGACGAAAAATGTAGAACTCATGAGTCATCCTGCATACAGTCCCGACCTGGCACCTTGTGACTTTTTTCTGTTCCCAAAAATTAAGAACCAATTACGCGGTCAACGATTTTCATCACCAGAAGAGGCTGTCGAGGAGTATGAAAAACACGTTTCAGAGGTCACCACAGGGGAGTGGCACAAATGTTTTCAAAACTGGTTTGATCGAATGAAAAAGTGCATAGACGCCAAGGGAAATTATTTTGAAAAACAATAAATTAATTTTGTACCTTTAATAGTATTTTTTCATATTCGTTCCGGAAACTTATAGTGCGTCCCACGTATATTAACTGCCCGAAATCTAGCTAGATACCGCTCCAGGGTCACAAAAAATTAATTTATATAATTTAAAAATTTGCATGAACAAATTTTCGGTTAGTCACAGTGACAAAATATAATACTTAGACACGAATTCGTACATTCGAGATTTTGTTTTGACAAATGTTACACTGTACCTTCCAAATTATTTTAAAAACAATTGGCTACTAAGTTAGCTCGCATTTTACCACGTAATGAATCTGATACAATGTGTGTAACAGGATTTTTTTAATACCAGTCACAATTGATGGTATTTGTAATAATAATAATTCTTTTCATAATTTTGTTCCTATTGACAAGGTTAGTACAAATACTAACAAAATTATAACTAATTCTTTTTAGATTTAAAGACACCGGAAAAGCCTTCTGTATATAAACTGGTACATCAAAACATACAAGGCTGCTTCCTCGGCAAAATACTTTCAATAGAGTTGCTCCTAGAGGAATCAAAAACAGATATTTTGTGTGTAACTGAGCACCATTTACCGGAACATAATATGCAGTTTAATGTTAATAACTTTAGTGTCCTTAGCTTCTATAACAGATTAACTATAGAAAAAGGTGGCTCTATGATTCTAGTCAAGAATAATATAAAGTCAAAAGAAAGAAAAGACATTGTAAAACTTTCTGCTGAACACCAAGTAGAATTAGCTTGTATAGAAATGAGTCAAATATAATTCTTTGTGTATACCGACCCTCGGGACAAGATTACAATATTTTTGAAAAAACAATGGAAGAAGTGCTAAAATTATTATTTGATACGAAGAAAATAAAATACCATCAGTGGAGATTTTAACGTAGATATACTAGCAAAGTCGGTTATGAGCACGAAATTAATTCTGATATTCAAATCATTTAATTTGTCTAATGTGCTCTTAGAACCAACTAGTATTACCCAAAATACAGCAACTTGTCTCAACAACATATTCTGTGATTGTGATTACTCAGACAATAAAGTTATTAACCGCTTGCAGTCTGATCACAGTGGCCAAACTGTAACTTTCATACAGAGTGTGAAACAGTTGCCCGAAAATGCCTTTTACAGGCTTTTACAACTCACAAACTAGAAAGTTTTCAAGCAAACTTAAGAGTTAAATTACCATATTTTAACCTTCTCCAAGATGATCCAAATGCTCTCTTCGCAGACCTGTTTAACATAGTTTCCAAAGAATTTAAAAATACGTTTAAATTGCGGATAGTTTCTAACAGTAATGAAATCACTTTTAGTGACTGGGCGACATACGACATAAAATCCTACAATAATAATATAGAATTTATTGAACACTTGAAAATATACTCACGTACTTTCAAATTAGTGTATTTAATTAAAAGCAAAAAGTATATTTCTGAATAAAAACTTAAAATGGCCGATAACAAAGTAAAAGCAGTATTGAATATCACAAATACTGAAACTGGGAAGAGTAACAAACGGAATAATTAACTTAAGTTGAATATTAACAATGAAGTTTTTCAGGAGATAAAGAAGTTGCAAAGGCTTTGAACAATTATTTACTGACATTCCTTCCTTGACGACTAAAGACTTAAATTCAAGTTCAAGACTTACACGGGATTTTTTGAGTGATCACGTGCCTCAGTGGCATTCTATATTTGCTTTTAAGCATATGAATTCATAAACTGTCATTAAAGCATTTAAATCTATTAGCTTAAAAAAACGAGGACTATCTGTTAAAGTTGTAAGCTGTGTTATTGATTTAATAGCTCCATATTTAGCCTTAATCTTTAATAAATGTGTAGATAATGGTGTATTTCCTGATTTAAAGAAGTTGAGTAAATTGATCCCTCTTTTTAAAACAGGCGACAATGAAGACCCTTCCAACTATAGATCGGTCGCAGTTTTTATCAGTATTTAGTAAGATTTTCGAACAAATTGATTTTAATCAATTATTATCTCATTTTAATTTCAATGTTGCTTCACGGTGAACAATATGGATTCACTAAAAGGAGGTCAACCACTGATGCAGGAGTTGCTTTAGTCAAGCACATATTTGACGCTTGGGAAGCAAAGCAGGATGCGTTCGGTGTATTTTTTGACCTCTCAGAAACTTTTGGTTGCGTTAATAATGAAAAACTTTCATGTAAATTAGATCACTATGGAGTTGAGGGTAAATCTTTGGCGTTATTAAGTCATACCTTAGTCGTCACGGTCGGATTCAAAAGGTAAACAAACATAAATGGAGGAAAGTCATCTGGAGCATTAGTCAAAATGGGTGTCCCGCAGGGCTCCATATTAGGGCCCTTATTGTTTTTAATATAATATACTTAAATGACCTTCCTTTCATTCATTCATTCCTTACTTAGTTAAAGACTTATCTGAGGTAGTTCTATTCGCAGACGACACGTCACTTATTTTTGAAGTGAATCGACATAATGATATTTTTGATGACGCGAATTCAACTCTTTCTCTGATTCTTGATTGGTTCACTGCAAATAATTTAGTTCTAAATGCAAAAAAGACGAAATGTATAAAATGTACTTTACCAAATGTAATTCAAGTAGATGTCGGTTTACTTTTGCAGGGGTCAAAGCTAGCGTTAGTTAATGAAATTAAGTTTTTAGGTATTACTATAGACTCTCGTCTTCAGTAGGGTCCCCACATAGAAGCTCTCTGTGGTAGACTTAGTTCAACCGCATACGCTGTTAGACGCACAAGGCAGATTACTGATGAAAATACTGCTAGATTAGTATATTTTAGTTAATTTCACAGCATTATGTCATACGGCATAATGTTGTGGGGTAGAGCCGCGGATATAGAAGCAGTCTATGTCTTTCAAAAGAGAGCTGTTCGGTCTATTTATAACATGAAGCACTGATATTAATGAAGAGAAAAGTTTAAAGAAATTAATATATTTACGGTCTCATGTGAATTTATTTATCAAATTATTAGATATGTCAGAAAAAATATTGATAATTTCCCGAGGCTTAGTGTGCACCACTCTGTTTAAACCAGAAACAAACATAAACTAGCTTTTCCAAAATTCAGACTTGCCAAAGTAGGTACCTCTTTTGGGATAAGATTTTACAATAAACTTCCAGAGGAGGTCCTTAGTTTGCCTGAAAATAATTTTAAACTATATATCAAGCAGGGACTACTCAAAAAAGCATAGTGTAATAAATAATAATAATCAAATTGTAATTCATAATTAGCAAATTTTATTAATGTATGATTCCTCTAAAAGTTTAAAATTAATTATAACCGACTTTGCTGATAAAAAAAGTAATAGACAATATGAGACGGATTGACTGAGATACATTTTTTCTCGTGACATAATTCCTGCAGTCTTATATTTTTTATGCCTCTACCTAAGTAGGTATAAGAAAAATGTCTAGAAAAAGTTTTTGTACTGAAATAAAATTCAAAATTGAAAAAAGACATGTTTGCTAAGTTTCATGCTCTTCTTCTTAGCAAGACTAATCGAATGGGCGGATGGTTAGGCATTATTTTTATTTATTGTCCTATATTATCCTATATTTCTTTATTTTATGCAGGTTTATAATTTTATTACATTTCAGTAGCCTAACCTAAATATATTTTGTTTTGTATTTCCCGTATTATTTTTTTTTTTCATATTCTATTGTTTTTGTAAATATTAACTTTGACCTGTAGAAAGTATACTTTATGTATCTATTTTACAAAATAAATATTTTCATTTCCATGTACCCAAGTATAAGCAAAATAATCGATATTGCTCGAAGGAATATATATATATATATTTTTTTAAATAAACCTCTTTGATCTAATTTTAAAACCTACAACATAATGAAACTTACTGTCTATTGTACTCAGTAAGATCCCCCGTCGACACCGAAGATTGCAGATTCACATTCACGTCCATATTGTCCATGTTATTAACTTCTACAGATTTCCGTCTCTGCTCGTTAGAGGTCGTCGCTTGTTCCGACATAGTGTTACGTCTCGGAAGACGCGACTTCTCAGAGTTCGTGGAGTGAGAAGAGTTGCTGTCCGCGTACACTTCTTCCGCAGAATATACGCTGTCGAATGAACTGCCTGGAATTTAACATTCATTTGTTTAATATACGTGGCTATTCATGCGACACTTCGCGGGCGTAGTATATGTATTAAATATAAGGGGGCATTAATTTATGCAGCCAAATTCATATTGAAGACTCGGTAAATGGTCAGTACAAAATTTCGATGACCCTTTTTGTGAAATTCGTTTTTTTTAGTACCAACGTAAACGCAAGCTCAGTCCACAGTCAATTACTATGCGTGATACTGATCAGTCCATTCACCAAGCCTCCAGTATGAATTTGGCTGTATTGATACCTTATATAATTCGGCAGGTCGACAATGTACGTAAAATTATTGTTTTACTAAGCATGGCTCATAGGAGGGCTCATAAAAAGATTATAGCTCTAGTGGATTGACTAGTGTTATGTACGTTGTTTTTCATTTTCATTTTGTTCCCAAAATAAGCCTTTACGGCGGTTATAAGATCCAAATATAAAATAGCAATGGTCTCTTAAATCATTCTACTAAAGCCCAAATTGTCGGAAATATCTAAGGAAATGTTAGGAATCGTCAAATCCTAGCTAACATAATTTGGTAAATACTGTTAATTTATGGTACTAAAAAACAAACAAAACAGGACAAAATAAAGATTGAAAACTATAATTTACGTTTAAATTGTATGAGAATAACTGAAAGCTATAAACCGTACATCAGATTTTTAAATCGAACTATTACGTACATGTGAAATGTACAATTTTTCTTTCATTTTGCACCATTCGGAGACGCAGCGATCATCGTATCAGCCATTTTGCAATGGGCGCTGACAAGAACATTATTTCAATGTAGTTACGGTCGATACTTGTACCGACACACATCGAGCAACTAATTTAGGTCTTATAAGCGCCTTTAGTTTGACATACGTTAGAAACCGAATTTTGCTCTCTGCCGCTTACTTCTTATATTATATATTATTTCATATTTGTGTGGTTCAAACAAGATGCAAACCATTCTAGGTGGCCCGTTTGATTGGCTATAGTTGATAAATAATCAACAATAAAACACTTGAACATATACGATTTTAAATGTTTCGTTAAAAAACATTAAGGTGAATTGCCGACCGTCTAGCCGTCTTTGTGCGTATCATTATATAATGATAACGGCAAATAAGGTGGGCCGTAAAGGCTTCGCCACACTAAACTACTAGCTGAATTGGTAAAGTATGTCATATCTTTTGTAGTACATGTATGTATGTATTATTTTAATACAACTTCTCTTTCCCACCAAGGTTTGCCTGAAGAAATCTCTTTATAGAGATAACCTCGTTTCTGTATATACTTTTTAATTAATCATGTATCATTAATCTGTATACAATCAATAATAAAGAACGATACGGACTCCCCGATGAAGCAGAATTGCTGCTGCTACTGGCTCTTAGCCGGAAAAAAACCCGGGTTCACGAGAAAAGTATGGGGAATTTCATCGTCTGTGCAGAGAACTCGAATCTCATGAGGATCAATTTTTTTATACATTTTCGTAGGTCAAGAAGTTCTTTGGACGAACTGCATGAAATATTGCGATGGATAAATCGCCAAGTGTTTCAAATATATAAATTTATTTCTATCATAATTGCGACTTGACATAATGAAAGCAGATACAAATTTGAGACGTTCAATCACGTCAAGAGAGAGGCTTGTGATCTGGAAATATAAACTTATAATTTGTATTCCTATAACATTTATCGTCTCGGTCGTATATCATTTGTTTTTTCTTATTACAAATTGTAATATCGTTCTCGTGAAACCGGGTTCTTTTTTCCGGCTACGAACCAGTAGCAGGAGCAATTTTTCTTCATCGGAGAGTCCGTATCGTTCTTTTTCTTACAAATTCTATAATATTTTCGGTTGCATCCATTCTTTCGCGTGAAGGTTTTGTATAAAAATACAACCACGTTGCTGTGATACTGCCGCTCCGCTCTCGGTGTGACGGGTAAGTAGGGCGGCCATAGTAACACAACTTACACAACGAACGCGGGCCCGCCTCGACCCGCGCCGCGTTGCCCGGTTTGTCGGCCGACGCGGAGAGTACGCCTATCCGCTCGCGTTTGATGTATCGTGTTTCATAGAGTTCCTTGTATTACAACATGCGCGGGCCCGCCGGCAATCTGCACCGCGTACGAACCGCGTTTCGTGTGGCGGAGGCTTTAAGGAATAAGGAAGTGAGGTATGCTACAGGTTCGTTAAGATATACTCATTATGAAGTCACTATTAGCTCTATCTTTATTGATATAAATCACTTATATTTATACATTATATACGTGACGCACACTAAGTGACCTCGTTACACACATACTTGAGTTTGTGTGCAGAATACTACAGAAGGTAAAAATAGAAGAACGGTTTTAATTTAAATTAAAATAAGTGCTTAATCACAAATAGTCAACAAATCTTATCACACTAAAATTATAAATGCGAAAGTATGGGTGTGTGTGTGTGTGTATGGTTGTTACTATTTCACGCTGAAATGGCAGGACGGATTTGGGTGAAATTTAGAGTGGATATAGCTTATACCCTAACTTAACATATAGGCTACTTTTTATCCCAGACAAAAGCATGTCGTTAAACCGTATAACACGCGGGCGGAGGCGCGGGCAAAAGTTAGTTAGCTATATTGTTATATACTACAAATCCTAATTTACGGACTTGTCCTCACGCCTATCTCCCAGAGGGGTAGGTAGAGATTACGGATTTCCATATGCTACGATCCTGATACACCTCTTTCGCCTCTTCCACATCCAACAATCTAGTCATAGAAGCTCTTCAATTCCGTTTGACATTGCCCTTCTTCATTATGTTGTCAATATATGACACTCGTATATTAAATCCATAACAATGCACATCAATGCATAGTATGCATAATAAACTATAACAGTTGACAAAAACTTACCATTTTGTATAACCTGATCCTCCGTCGCCTCATACTCGATGGTGTCCGCCTTGCCCTCGGCCTCCCCTTCCGGTGCTTCTGGCATGGCTTCCGGTTCCGGTTCCGGTTCGTCGGGCGTCTGGTTCATAATGAACACGGACTTGAGAATGTTCCGGAGATCGGCCGCAAAGTTCGTCTGCAGCTGATCGGCGACGCCGGCAATGCACACAAACAGCCGGTGGATCAGGTCTTCGCTTGATCTAGAATATGTTGATCGATTAAGGGGATGGTCCAAAGCCGCTCTCCATACAAACTTGTCGGATCCAACAACCTGTCAGTGGCAGGCGGTTGTCGTCCGAATATCAAACTGAACGCAGCCTACGAACGTATCAAACTGAAACCAGCAGTTAACATGTTAACCATGTAATGCCTGCAGCTCAATTCTCTCTAGTCTATCTACGGTACAGAAGATAATCTTGCAACTTTTTTCAATAAATTTAAAAGAATAATAAATACCTCAGACATGTGGCTGTATGGGCTAAGTTCCATTTGCCTTCCCACTATGTGGGTGAATAAAAAACAAGAAAACACTAGTGTGGTAAAGTAGACTTTGACAACAGTTTAGACGTTTAAAAAATAGGACTTTACGAGCACTTCTATTGTAAATCTCATTTATGGCATTACGCTACAAAAGTTTAATGCCAATCATCCTCTCTAGCAAACATCTGTTACTTTATGGATTAGTTTGTAAGTGAGCCTGCGCAACAACAACAAACATGCTTCAAAGTTGTTATGCAGGATTATTTACGAAGTAGTACTTAAAATAACACAACTTTGCTAGAGAAACCTAATTGGCATTAAACTATTGTTGCGCAATGCCGTAAATCACATGAATACTTTTTATTCAAATAATTGTATGTTGTGCGTTTCGGAACGAGACCGAACGAGACCCGTCTCCATACATCAGCCTGTTTCGTCCACTGCTGGACGCAGGCCCTTTCAAAACTTCACCACTCTTGGCGGTCTTCCTAAAAGAAATGTCCATTCTCATACACGCTGGGCAGGTGTGGTTGGTGAGCGCGGGTTCGAAACCGTCGCACCAGTGACGCTGCTGCCCGTCACCAGTCTGTTTTATATAAGGCCCGGCAATTGAGGATGGATATACCGCCACCAGGTGGTCCTAGGAAATGTGGAGCCACCTCGGGCCTTATTGTCGAACTTCGACATCTATCGCAATGGCCCTCAAACGCACCGTTGTTGGCTAGAAATGACATCATACATAATGTTTAGCCAATCACGAAATCGTTGATGGCTACAGCAACAGATATTTAAGTTAGACAATAAGAGGGCTGGTTATGCCAGTTTGAGAGCCCTCCCCTCACTTTCCCGCGAATAACGTCGAGGGAGTTTGCGAGTGAGATGGTAGTACCTCCAAAGTCGAGACGGGCACCAGCTCTACCACCCTAATTTTCGTTAAATCGGCGAAACTCACTTCGAACTATACCGTGGCTGGACTGAAGCTTATCTATACAAAAATATACGGAATCCAGAAAAACAACTGCTACAAAACTATACTGCGGTTCTAGAAGCAAAGACGTTCGGGCCTCACTCGACTCGTCTCCGACAAACGACAAAAGGGATAAACTTCCTTGAGTGAGCAGGATACATAAGTCTCACTTATTTGTCCCTTTCGTCGTTTGACGAAGACGATCGGAGACGAGTAAGCGTCGAACGGTGGTGCTTCTAGACCCGCAGTTTCTTCTTATAACACTTGGTCATACGTACTTGAACTTTCCTCTAGCTTGCTGCCTGGCCGCTAGCTCTTGCGCCTGCAACGCCAGAGCTATTTGTTCATCGTCCGCGCATTCCGGGATCGCGTCCGATGTACTGCTAAAATGTTAAATAAGTAATGTAAATTTATAGAATAACCTGTACATATAATATTAAAGATGGTGGACTAGGGCAGTAACAGAGTGGCAGCCGAGACCAGTAATACTCGTAGAGTGGCAGCCGAGACCAGGAAAGCGTTCAGTGGGTAGACCGATAGCCCCATAGCAAGGCTGTTTGTTGGGGGGCAAGGGAGGTGGCTGGCACGAGACTGACGAAAATGGCGTGGAAAAGAGTAGACTCGTGCCCAACAGATGAGAGGAGAAAGAATATAATACGAGTAGGTTTGAGAAAAACTCTTTTCGCAAATAGTATGGATGAACTTATAATTAAATCTCTTTGGCTATACCATTTGTATCTGGCTGGTTTTGGTATTATTAAAAAGTTTAAATTTTAAAAAAGATAATTCCAAATTCAAATTAGGCAAAATGTGTGATTTTCATTTGTTTTTCTTACTGTTAAGATGAGTGAATCTAATGAAGAAATTCGATACATTTTAAAATTTTACTACAAAAAAGGTAGAAATGAAACGCATGCCGCGAAAAAAATTCGTGATGTTTAAGGACCTAGTGCAGTGTCTGTGAGAGTAGCACAAATTTGGTTTAAGCGTTTTCAATTCTGAAATTTTGATGTCAAAGATGCACCTCGCTCTGTGCGCCCTGTTACGAATAAAAGGATACCATTTTTTAAAAAGTGGAGTAAGATCGGCATGTCAGTAGTTACGATGTAGCTGAAGAACTGGGGATTGACCACTAAACAGTTTTGGCGCATTTGAAAAAAGCTGGGTACACAAAATAGCTCGATATTTGTGTCATGAGCTCACTGAAAGAAACTTAATGAACCGTGTACTCATTTGTGATTCTTTATTACGACGTAATGAAACCGAACCATTTTTGAAAAACCTGATAACTGGTGATGAAAAGTGGATCACGTACTACAAGAACGTGCGAAAAAGGTCGTGGTCAAAGGCTGGTCAGGCTTCACAGACTCTGGCGAAACCCGGGTTATCTCGCAACAAGGTAATGCTGTGTGTATGGTGGGATTGGAAGGGCATTTTTCATTATGAGCTGTTACCGCCAGGCAGGACCATCGATTCTGAACTCTACTGCGAACAACTGATGAAATTAAAGCAAGAAGTTGAGAGAAAGCGGCCGGAATTAGTCAACAGAAGGGGTGTGGTTTTTCATCATGATAAAGCTAGACCTCACACATCTTTAGCCACTCAGCAAAAATTAAAAGACGTATTTGGCTGGGACGTATTAATGCATCCGCCGTATAGTCCTGACCTTGCACCTTCAGATTTCCACTTGTATCGGTCTCTTCAGAATTCTTTAGCAGTGTCAGGTTAACATCACGAGAGGACTGCCAAAACACTTGTCGCGGTTTTTTGATCAGAAGCCCCAGAATTTCTATAGCAATGGGATCATGTCCCTACCTACAAGATGGCAGAAAGTTATCGAACAAAATTGCACCTACATACTTTAGCACCTACTACATATTAACATACATGTAAATAAACTTTATAAAAATTTTTTTGAATTTTCATATAAAATGCGAAGAAACTTTTCCCCCAATCCATGGAATTATTACATTAATCCCACTTTTATTATTTTCTTATGAAGTCATTTTATAGCGTTAAAATTGATTTGTTTCGTTAATTAATAATGATAATAAGGTATCAATTAGAAACAATTTGAAGAATCGTAAGGAAAAACAAACGAAATAAATTGCGATATACAACCTTATTTACGCGACTTTCCAACAAAATAACGTTAATATTGATTGATATATGTACATCATTCGACTACATGGCTTTCTGGTAATTTGAACAAAAGTCAGTTGCTTATTGGACTCTGATAATCCAGTTTAACTTTACACTTTAAAAACGACTTTCGACTATTTTACTAGAGCATTTTACCAAAATCTTTACAGAAGTTACTAAAATAACAAACAAACCTCCCATGGTCCACAAAATGGTCCAAATTCAGTCTCAGCGGGGTATTCTGATTCATTGTAGAACGATTGTCCAGTATCACTATACCGGGCGACCACATTTTACTTCGTTTCCTCTTACTTTTTGTCCCAGATTTCTTTACTTTCTTTGGCCTAGAACTTGAGCTGCTTTCTTCAGTTCTAGAACTCCTTTGTTCGTTATTGTTTGAGTTTTCTTCCACTAACGTATTCACTTTTTCGTCGGCCTGTCTGTGTTTTCTCAACTCTGTGATAACTTCGTCTATGGTTCTATATTCTTCTTCTGAAGCATTTGCACCCCATTCTTGCAGAACTCTTCTCCTATCTTCTATGTTTACAGTTTCTTCTACTATATCTTCGTTTTCTGCTACACTAGTATTATTATCACTGTTTCCCTTAGTTTTACTATTTACATTATCTAAACAATGTGATGATGAACCGGCTTCGTTTTTTAATTGAGCATCGACATTCTCTACGTAGTTAATATTTACTGTGATGTCACCTTCTAATCTGTTATTTACATCTGAGAATGAACTTTCTAGAACATTTTCAGTTTTGTTTTCTTCTTGAGTCAATACCCTGTTTTGAGTCATGAAGTGTTCCTTATTTATAGCTTTATTAGGGTCGGAATCGGGCGATCTATCTAAGCTAGTATTTTCAGTACTGACGCCTGAATCAGCTGGCGATTCGTGAGAATCACTTTCATATCCCAACATGAATTTTACTCTTTCATCTTCTTTTTCTTCTATAGTCATTATCGCCGAATGAAAACTACTGTTGTCTTCAGTTTCTTCGTTATTATGATCTATAAAACTATGTCTGTACTCGCCGTTTGTCAACAACAACGAGCTTAAATTTGCGTTCGCAATAGTTATATTCGTATTAACTATATCAGCTTCTATGTTCATATTGTCTGGTATTATTAAAGGGAGATCATTATTTAGTATTGCACTTTCATTATTTTCTTCGTCTGGATTGAAAATGGCTGAGTTATTATGTGACAAGGAAGCCAACACAACTGGTTCCTGGCTTATAGCATTTGGAATTAAATACCCATGGCTGGTAGATGGTAAACAACTCAATTGTTCATTTCTCGGACCGGAAAACCCGTACGCTTCAGAAGAACAATCCGTTGAGATCAGCGTTGGGACATCACTGGTAGAAAACGAATGGATATTATGATCGATCATATTATCTACATCAACCACTATCGAAGATAATCTATCCGCAATTTCTGTCACTTGCTCATTTAATGACGTTACCAAATCGTTATCCGGTAACTGCCTATTTTCTGATGCATTAGAAATGGCCGAAACGACCAAAGGATCAAACATCATAAGGCCATTTGTAGACAAGTTTCTTAGACTCGACAAATCATTGCTTTCAGTGCGGCTAGGTTTCCTAACTCTATCTATAAAGTCTTTGGATTCTTGGAATGTGTCAGTGCTAGTGGTATCGTCATGAGTTTCAGTCTCGGAGTCATGATCGATGACGTCATGACTCAGACGTCTCAAGCCATCGAGGATGGGAGTCATGACTTCGATGTTGTCTGGAAGATAGTCACCTTCGGAGATTGTTTGTTCGCTCGAGCTAAAATAAAAAAACAAGTATAATGTTACATGATTTATAGTGAAATGTATAGATCTTAACTTTTAAATATTATTACAACGAATGCAATAAAATCTGTAAGAAGATTTCGGCGTACGGGACAGCAAGTGCAATCGTCGAATATTTTTTCCTTCACCCAGCAAGTGATAAGTAGACTAATCTATGCTTACAATAAAACATAAGTACGGTTTTTTCAGTATTTGCTCACCTCTGCTGTGTGCTATACAGGTCTCTACAATGTACATGATCGGCGTAGAATCTGGAGACGAACTCGCCAATATCCGGGTATTGGTCATCCGTCACCGGTTCCGCCTCAACTGGAAACAAAAATAAAATTCGGATTAGTGAACTGGATCTTAAACTAAAAGAAGAATGTTTAAATCTAGGTTTACCCGGGCAAACTTAGTTTTACCCATTTTTATGCTTATACACATTAATGCGAGAGTAAAACTTAAACTTGACCAGTTTTTATTCTCCTTTCTGAGCGATTGACATTACAAACGAGGCAGACAGAAAATGAAGGGCCAAATTCTAAAAGTCCTTAAGCCCGATTTTACCATTTAAAGCTGAGAATATCACTGTGTTCAGTGATTCACAGTTCACATAAATGCAGATTTTTCCTGTATCTAAGATGTCCATAAGTATATGGAATTTGAAATGAAATGGGTTATTAGTATTATTGAGGACGAAACAACAATTTTTTGAATGTTTATCTCTCTCTGTATGTATATCTGTATGTTTTAACTCATGATCGACTCATCGGATTCGGATGCGGTTTTTATAATCATCGTAGTGACCGTGGTCAACACACAGGCTAGAAGGGGTGTTCCTAATATAACGTCAAACCGAAAACGGGACAGAGATTGAATAAGCGCACGCGGAGCCTCGGGCAAAGGCTAGTACTAAATAAAATTAAGCTCTGCTAATGTACCATGTTATATTTTGCGCTATTAAGAATTTTATTATTATAATAACTTGTCTTTGCCCGGAGCATTACCCGCGTTCAGTGAATCTTCACCCCGTTTTCGGCTTGGGAGTTATTTTATGAACCCCCCTATAGCTTATGTGTTGACAAGCGTTACTAAAATGATAATAAAACAAAAAACCACATTCAAGCCCGTTGAGTGGTTCCAGAATTAAAGCGTTTATTCAATCTTTGCTCTGTTTTCGGCTTGGGTGTTATTTTATGAACACCCGTGTTGACCGGGTCACACGATGATAATAAAAAAACCGCATCCAATTCCGTTCAGTAGTTCTCGAGTTATACAAGCGTTTATTCAATCTTTGCCCCGTTTCCGGCTTGGGCGTTATTTTATTAACATTCCTTATGGCCTATGTGTTGACCAGGGTCACTACGATGATAATAAAAATACCGCATCCAAATCCGTTGAGTGGTTCTCGAGTTAAAACGGAACATACAGACAAACCCATTTGATTTAAAATTTCGCGAAAATATTCAAAGTACAGACACGAATTCTTTAGTACTTTATTATTAGTATATACATACATAGATTATTATGTCGATCACTTTTCAGTCAGGGGCCCATAGAGACCCGGGGCCTTATTGTCTAACTTCGAATTCCATTGCAATCGCCTTCAAACGCGCCGAGAGTGGCTAGAAATTACATCACGCATCATTTTTGGCCAATCACGACGCTTGTGAAGGTTAAAGCGATGGATATTGAAGTTAGACAATAAGAGGGCCGGTCATTTGAAGGGCATTCATGGGGCCGAAGCCTACCGTGATGAGGCCTTTGGTACGATTTAATCTAAATGTGAGATGGCCGCATCCATGGAGGCCTCTCCGTCAATAGATACACCAACGGACAGTACCCCATAGTTGCAAAACTATTGCCAGGAAGAAAGCTGGTTCATATCCCAGTAAATCGCCGCGTAAAATCTACGTATGTTATTATACTATTTATCAATACATGTCAAATAATACCTTAACTTATTGATTTATCTAGACTAGACTAAACTGCTGGACCTAGGAACATGACATTTGGACTATAGGTTCCTTGTACGAGGTAGATATCCGCTAAAAAGGGATTTCAGGAAATTCCCACGGGGTCCACACGAGCAACACTGCGGGGCGTCCGCTAGTTGATGATAAGTTGATGAAAGTAATTTCAACTTAAGTTTTTTGACAATCTTTCTGTTGTGAAAGAGGAATCACACGACATTATTTCCATCGGCGCACGCAAAATTTTCCTGTCAGACAAGATATGAAAAGCCTCGGTGTTGTGATCCTTTGCTTCCATGTATAACAGATTATGTGTAAATAATTATATTCAAACCTTTGAGAATGCCGATAAGGCGAAATCATTTAATTGGCATGATGAGTTTAACTAAAATTAGAATGAGTTGACATTGCAAATGTTTTGAAAAGGCAAGTGGCGGCGAGGGAGGGGAGGGAAGCCAGTACAAACCTGGACGCCGTGCGCTTTACGACCGATGAGTCATAATCTTATCGAAATGTGCAGCCTTGCACAGAGAGCTAAGTGAGAGTTGCCAATCAAAAAACTTCACTACCGCGTTAATCGAGTTAAGCCAGGTCGCCAGTGCGTGTTTTGTGCTACACACTCCACAAAAACGTCGACGCAAAATATTGTTTCGCTACACATTTTTTTAATAAGCTGGTTCACCTGCATGCCTATCAGCAAAAATGTGTAGCGAAACAATGTGTTGTGTAGACGTTTTTGTTTAGTATTTAGGACAAAACACGCGCTGGAAACGCGGCTTAACTCGATTCACGCGGTAGTAAAGTTATTCGGTGAGTCATACCTATCGTGATGACGTTTCACAAATGCTGATAATCGCAAGTATTAACTTTAGAAATATCTCTTATGTATATCATACCATCAGCATGCACGGACGTGGTGGTACTATGCGCGGTGACACTCGCAACGTCCTCGTTGCTACACAACAGTCTCTCGAGCGCTGTCAACTCCCTACGTTCCAATGTCCACAGCAGGGAGCGGATCTTGTGGAGCAACGTGCGAAACGGACGGAACATGTCCGACATCTCCTCTGGAATTTAAAAAATATACTCTAAATTAATAAAATTACAATATAATCGACACCCCTGTAATTTTGATTTTTCTGTTTCCGACTATTATTCGTGATTTTAATCAAAGTTTTCGGCGACAACTACACAGAGCACGTTCTGCGTTTTTCAGAACGCGCGTTCTCCTTAATCCTGCGGTCTGTGTCAGTAAAGACCCAAGTCGTCGCATAGTACAGTCATAGTAAAAACAGATTAGTAGAACAACTCCCGCACCGTGCGAGGCTTAAATGTCTACTGTTGCAGGGTTGCCAATTTATTTTGACGAACGGCGCGCGGCCACAATGTACCTATCTATTTTGTGTCGCGGCGTACGTAAGCGCGACTGCGTAGCGCAGCCGACCCTAGTCACACCGCCAGAAACCAGCTGAGATATTGACGTTGTGTGCGTGCTGTGGTTCGTGCGTGCAGGCATAGTAACCGGAGAACGCAGAACGTCGGTTTGCGATTCAATTTTAAAATGATGGAAATCATACACCCTAGGTCTTAAGTTTGGAAACACACTAATATTTACTAAATACTTTTAATTCTAAAAATGCTACTTACATCTTAATAGTCTAAGTAAGAGATGAAAAGTTTCATAAGAATATTGAACATTTTAGATCTTTATACGAAATACTCAAATGCATTCTTATTACAGAATTATTAATTATTATTATGGGTTATTATGTAAATTCTCTTCAGTACAGATATTTATTTATGTACATATAATGTAAACTGTTAAGCAATATTTATCAAATAATTAAGGCATCCTTTAATAATTTTATATGTTTATTAGTATATAATATAATATAATTTACTGAGTATTTAAGTAATTAATCTATGCAAATCCATAGCACTACTAGCAACAGCTTCCTCGTTGCCAAAAGATAGCTGGAAGAAACTACTAAATAGTATTAAGCTCGCCTATGTTCAAAATTTTGTGCAATAAATAATTTTTATTATTATTATTATTTTCTAGGGTGGTTTGTTATTGATTCCTTTAACTCGTTTTTAAATTGAGAGCCAAAATTATAAGACGAAGTAAGAATTGCGATTTCAACAGTCACTTAACGAAAGTTTTTAAAGTTATATAATATTCTTCTATGTTGACATATCGTCACGACATGAATCCCCGAGGGGATGTCAGAGGTGTACCCGAGTATGAACTGTGAAATGCAAGTTCACCGACGGTTGAAATGTCTGAAATAGGAAGGCTGGAACTCAGTATTGCTACTTGTAGTGCCACCATAACTCTTCGCATGGAAGGTAAAAAGCTGCGAGAGATTGCGTTAAAATCTCGAGTATAACTCAAAGGTGTCCACTTAACTATTGCACGATTAAAGTCTAATTTTAGTCAAGCTAGACATCCGTACACAATCTGGGAACCTAAAGCAACTATACCTACGTAGGATAAGCATATTGTTGATACTAGCAAGCGTAAGAGACTGAACAAAATAAAAATTTCCTTCCCTCCCTCTCCCCACCCCATGCAGCCACTTCCCCAAATTCTTAAGTCTGGATACTACGAAGCAGCCTTTTTTTACCACAAAACACCAGATCCCACTATGTAAGGCCTGCCAGTTTGACAATTTTGGCAAAAGGGCGCCTCAAGTAAGTATTAAGATGTGTTTCAGTAACGAACTTTCAGAAAATTCAGCTTACCGGGTGTTGCTGAAGCTACATCCTTTTTCCTACTTTATTATATTTTTATATTATCTATGTGTTTTTGATACGTCCTGTTGACTTTTCATTGATATTATATTGTTGCTCTTTTTACCAGCGATCAGACTTTTATTTTAATAATAAAGCTATCGAAGTCTTTAAAACCGGGAGTTAATGGACAATTCAACATATTGAGATTTAACTTAATGGGAATCCAACTTTCGGAAAATTCAACGTAACGGGAGTTCAACTTAATGGTCCTGAAGGTAAATTCCCTGACTTTTAAGGTCGTCCTTTCTCACAAAAATACATCCGAGCGACGACGTTGAAACTTGGGAAACCTGTATATTTAAACGAAATGTTCGCCTCGTTTTCCTTTAGTTTTATGTACAAATGATAAATAAATAGTGTACTAACCAGGGGGCTTATCTATGCTCAAAGGTCCACTAGAGTATATGAGTAGGCCGCTAACAATAGCGAGACGGGGCACGGCGAACATTAGCGCCGGATCGTACGAATCCACCTGAAAATAAACACATTCGCAATCAATTTCTTGAACAAAGTAAACGAGGCGAGGGCGGTTCACGCAACTACAGTCATGCAGATAATACATTAAGTTCGATCATTCAAAACATCACTCGTTTATTGTTCCGTACCCAAGGAGTAGCAAACGGGACCCTATTACTAAGCCTACGCTGTCAGTCTGTCTGTCCGTCTGTAACAGGGGTCTACAGCTTCAGCCGTTATAGGTAGATCGTTGAAATTTTTACAGAATTTGTGTTATTATGGCCCCTATTACAACATATAATAAAATTAATACCTAGGGGGTCCCCATACAAGAAACCTCGAAAAAGTGGAATTTTTTTAACGTTATTTGTTTCGGCTCTTATCGACGGTAATACATACAAATTTCAAATCTTGTAGTTCATATTATATTATTGTTCACATTTATTATCTTGTGAGTACCTTGTAATTTCACTTTTCATAATTTTAATACAATCCTGCATGACATTTTCTTTGACATTTCACATAAATAAATAAATAACTAGGTATTGGGCATTTCATTTAAAAATAACAGTCATTATTCATAAATAAAATTTGTATTCTATTATAGCCCACCAGGCGTGACAAGCATTAAAAATATAGTTATGTATTTATTTAATTATATAATTTAAAAAATTCGCATGATTTGTGAATTTCTTATTTTTAAGTTTTCAAATATTTGTATGCCACATATGTAACATCTAATTTTGACCTGTGTTGCACAAATAATTTTTTTGAAGTTTGAAGTAAATTTATATTTGGTTTAAGAGTAGTCGTTTGTTGAGTGTAGTAGTCAGATTTGTCAGGTCAAGTGACAGACACGACTTGGTCGTGTTCAGCGAGTCTTCAAGAACAAATCACCTATTGGTCTTGCTTTTGTATCAAGATAGGCTCAATTAGTAGAGCGTCTGCTGGCACGCAAGATGTCCCTGGTTTGAACCACGTCGGAGTAGAAGCCTCATTTTTCCTTACCTATGTACATTGTACATACATACATTGTATATCTCCAATGATTTTGGGGATTTTCTTTTTTTTTACTTACGTATTTGTCCCAAATGTACTTTAATCGAGTATACAATTTATAAAACTAAATAACAAAAAACTAATATTGCAAAGAAATAATAATTCATTATTCTATTACATTTTCTTTTAAACTAAGGGAATTGAGGTACATACCGCCACACAAATACGAGTTAGAAGTCTAGGTATGTATAGTAAAGGGCATATTTCAACTATTTATAAGGGTTCCTCACCCGAAGGGTGCCAAACGGGACCCTATTACTAAGCCTGCACTGTCTGTCTGTCACAGGGGTCTACGGTTCAACCGTAATGGAAGGAAATTTAAATTTTCTCAGAATACGTTTTACTATGGCCTCTATCACGACAAATAATAAAAAATAATAAAGTTTAACCCACCTTGGTTAAAGCCACCCCATACAATAAAGCGCCGATGGCGCTAAGAGTAGCTGATGCTTGTCAACCTTTTTGCACGGAGGTTCATTAGTAATATGATAGATGGCGTTACGATCTTAACGGCGGTCATTTGTTATGTACCATAATTTTTACCCGTAAAATATGGCCAAATTATAATAATATGATTGATTACTAAAATTGCAATATCTATATACATAATTATATAAAACAGTTATGTGACTTGATGAACAAAAAATCACTTGTACTATTCCACAATTTATTAAATATTAATTTCCTGACCAGCAGTGCAAGTACGAACTTTGCATCGATAAGACTCGTGATCGTTAAGGATCGCATTCTTTACGATATTTTTAACAAATTTGCAAGTACGTAACACATGTCGATAAAGTTTACCGTGGGCCGAATCGAATCGCTAAGGATCGCTTGTCAAATGGCAACACTGAAATCGGACACAGACAAACAATGTTAAGGTGGAGTTTCCATGCCACGACTAACATCCGAGATATTTATAAAATCCTTTGTTTGATAAATTTTTTACATCGCAAACAATGATATAGGAGTTTTATCACAGAAAATTTCATTATTTACCAAAATTACCGTTTCTTTGAATAAAACTACAAAAAATATGGCAAGTTTTTAAAGCGTTATGTGTTACCGTTGCCAAAAAAGCTAATGTTGACAATCATAAAGTTTTCCTAATTCATAACCTATTTATAAAATTTACTGAAAATCTTTCTAAAAAAACCCCGTGTTAACTAAAATTTCCAAAGATGTCTGAATCGACAAGATACGTACATTTAATTTTATAATAAAAAGCCCTTAGATATAAGTCTAGTCCCTCCTTTCAGCAATATACTATTGGAATGAAAATTGGTCTCAAACAACAGTGATTACAGTATGTCTGTGGATTACAGTCGGTATTTGCTTTTTCCTAATAAAAACACTGCGGCATGTCGACGGTTTATGGCATTAATCCTTTGTTTACTTTTAGGTTTCGCTGTAACGTACGCCAAAAAACCATTTAGTGGACTACATGGTCGCCAATAAGGACTTCACCCTTGGGATTTTAACAGGTCCGATGGGCATGGTTCAGCAAAATGTCAAGTGGGCTGAATTGACATTATAGGTGGCTAATTATGGCCCAAACAAGACCGTGGATCAGTGGTTAACTGTGAGTGTTATGTAGATATTATAACAAACTATTGAGTTGGGGTTTAGATAAAGAGGCACTATACTATGGGACTTTAGGTAGAGCTGATGCCGGGTTCGACTGTAGAGATACCACCATCTTACTTACTCGCAAATCTTCCCGAAGTTATTCGGGGGAGAGTAAGAGAACAGCTCTCAGGCAAAACCAGGCAGCCCACCATTGCCTGGGACCGATGGATGGCGGTATATCCATCCCCAATTACCGGGCCTTAAATAAAACAGACTGGTGACGGGCAGCGGCGTCACTGGTGCAAGGATTTCGGCACCGCGCTCACCAACCCGCCTGCCCAGCATGTGTGAGTATGGGCATTTCTTCCAGGACCGGACCAGAGTGGCGAAAGAAGAGTGGAAAGGCCTATGTCCAGCAGTGGACGAAATAGGCTGAAGGACGGAGGATACTATGGGAAAAACTACTTGGAAAATTTCAAAAATCTTTCTGCACAGAAGTGAGCCTTGATGTTGTTAGGCGACGCAGTGCCCAAGGGTTGTAGCCTTTTAGAGTGTGAGAGCTTTACTTACGAGGGTGCATTTTTATATTCGCGGAATGAGTAGGTAATTAATAAATGAGGGTACTTTCCTTAGTCGTAACTGGTTAAGTAGCTCATTATTAGTATAAATAGAATGTTTTGTTTTAATCGGGCCATTACTATTTGAATTATCGTCGATCAAACAACTCAGTTGGGAAGAACATTGTGAAAAATGGAGAAAATCGAGCACCGCGCTGTCATAAAGTTCCTTACCAAGCAAGGTAAATCGGTTCAAACCATACTAGAAGAGATGTCATCCGTTTACGGGGAGTCTTGCCCCGGTAAAACCATGGTTTATAAGTGGCATACCCTTTTTAAGAAAGGCAGGGCCTCACTTGAAGATGATCCTCGGCCAGGACGGTCGATCGAGGTGACCACTCCGGAAATCATTCAAAAAGTGGAAAAATTTATACTGGAAGATGCTAGACTAAAGAAGAAACAGCTCGCAGAAATGGTTGGAGTATCCGATACAACCATATTTAAAATTCTTCACGATCATCTCGGCATGACCAAAGTCAGTGCAAGGTGGGTGCCGAGAATGCTCACGCCGCCTAAAAACAACAGCGCGTAGAGTGTTCTCGCGCGTTTTTGGACCTCTGTAATGAAGACCAGGATGGAGTATTAACTCGAATTGTTACTGGGGATGAAACTTGGGTTCATCATTATGAATATCTGCCTTTCTTACTCATCAGCCAGCATTAAAAGAAATTGGCCTAAATCCATTTCACTATTTCACGTCTAAATAACATACATACATACATCGTCACGAAACGAATCCTCGAGGGAGTGTCAGAAGTGTTTCTGAGTATGAACTGTGAAATGTCTTCACTCGTGCGCCCACATTTCGACGACGAATATTACGTCCCACTGCGTGAGGTTGGGGAGCCCTATCGCTATATTTCGGGCACAAATTGGATCCTCAGCTTCACATGCTTTCCGAACTACGCAGTCCAAACATAAATGTATGACATTTGAACTTGCAACTTCCGGATAGTAGTCGAGTATTAGAACCACTAGACCAAAGAGGCGGTCTACCAGACCACAGAAGCAGTGCCGGGCCCTTCATACAAGCTGAAACGCTCACTGTATAAATTAGGTAGGTAAGTTTACATTAACATTTTTTAACTTAGAAACTAGTATTCATACATCTAACAAAACAAGGAACATTATAACAATAATCTACATCTAAACAAAACTTAAATTAACCATTCACACTTTTACTCTCACAAAAACACAAACACTCACGGAAAACATAGAAAAATTAATCCACAAACAGATCGACCTGTGGCCTTGTCGACGTAAGGTAAAGTTGGCATAGTTTGACTCGCTCTGCAAAGGATAAAAAGTAACTGTCGGATGCGTACTTCGATCATCAATGATGCGCAGGTAATACGATATAAATAATAAATAAATAAAATAAAATGTTTTTATTCCAGCCAAATATTTCATTGCCATAAAATACACTGGCCATATCTTCAAAATAAAAGAAAATGATAAAAAACAAAAATAATACATGATATTATACAGGTTATTATAAACAATATATATATATATACATATTTACAGCACATGGTACTCTCGCCATCTGTTGTGCAAAGGGCTCTGAACCCATTCTATAATGCTGTGCACGATAATATTGCTCGTGGCAAAGAGATGCATGCGGGTCAGTGCAGATCTAGTACGCAGCAAGGCAGAGGAAGTTGGCGTGCGCCCTTCAGCCAGCATGCCACTCGCGCTGCAGCGCCAAAGCAAGCGAAACACGGCGCGGTACGCGTTGTTGTATTGAACGCGCATTGCATTCAGAGCAGCCTTCGTGTAGTTCGTCCATGGCTCAACAGTGTAGAAATTTGTGCAGTAAGTCATGAAGAGAAGTCTTTTTACTTCTGCACTACACCTATGAAATCGACGCGCAATCATGTTTGCTCGTACACTGATTGCCCGACGCTGCCGCTCGATGTCATCCTTGTCCGAGAGGTCACTACGCAATATATGTCCCAGGTATGTGACCTTGTTGACTCGTTGTAGCATTCTTCCACTGAGCATTAGTGGCGGAACGATGTCGGGGGTGTTAGTGGATTCGAAGATCATGAACACAGATTAGTCAACGTTGTTGACAAGATCATGCTCACGGGCATAGTTCTCGCATATTGTGAGCAAGAGCCTCATCGCTGCTACAGATGGTGCTAAAATTATCATATCATCTGCATAGCTTACGTTGTTTGTCATGGTTCCATTTACTGAACAACCCACCCCAGACTCAGACAGTTGTTTGCATAGGTCGTCCATGTACAGGTTAAATAGTATTGGTGACATTGGGCCACCTTGCCTCACGCCGCATTGTAGAATTACGGGTCTTGAGTATCCAGTCTTCCACCGTACAAAACTCTCCTGTTGCTCGTGCCAAGTCTTCAGGACATCAATAATATGACTAGAGATTCTTTTTTCCTTCATTTTGTTCCATATAAACTATGAGACAGTCCAAGTTGTGAAAAACACTGACTAACTGACTTAAGGAAAGAGAATTGACAATTACATTACGCAGGTAATACGACATAATATGCAAAAAAAGTCCTATTTTAGTGTCAGAAACTATGTAAATTATGTATTTTCACTCACTGGACACATAATGAGAAATGTCAGTTGCGCAAGCAATACAACATGTGCATAATGAAAGAGATAAGATAACGATAATTTTAGTTGCTACATTTAATTAAACACACAAACACGAAGAAAAATTCAATAAAGTTGGTCACAGAACTTTGCATGTCAAAAATAAATAATTTGGAATAAAACATTGCAATTTCACAGAAATTTAAACAAAATATAATTTAAAAGTTTTAAATAATTTTATAATACAGATTATTTTTATTTCTGTACGTCAATCATACGAATACGACAAATGGTGTCGATTCGATGTAACACGACTAACTTATTTAACAGGACTAAACTTAATTTAAGCATTGTGTCTCTTTCATTCTGTATCGAAAATACTAGGACGTCGCTAAAAATAAGGTTAGTCCTGTCAAAAAGTTAAGTCGCGTTACACCGAATCGACTCCAATATGCTTGACAAGTACAAGTTTTTTACTGACTAAGTTTTAAATTATATTTCATTCGCTTGGAAAAGGATGGAGAATTGACAGTTGCGCTGTAGTTGTGAGAATAAAGTAAATTCTGAAGGCTTTAATTTTAGTTTTAGTGCTGTCAAACCTTAAATTTTTCCAATGAAATGTAGCTTATGTTGTTAACACTAAAGAACTATTTTGGAATGAAGAAATTAAAATTATAATTAAAAATAAAAGGCTTCAGAATAGACTTTAGTAAAGCGGATGAAGAGAAACGCAGCTGCATCTGGGAATTGAACTTGGGCTTCCACCATTTACGGTCGAGTGAAAGCATTAATTACTCCGCTACCTTTGTGAAACACTTGAATTTACAGAGCAATGTTTTTGAAACTCACATATTGTAAGCTACTTGCAAAGCTTACCGCAAAGCTTAGGGTTACTCCCTCTAGTGAGCACCTTAAAGGGAATAAGTAATCGTTTTGCTACACGCATTCGCAACTAGCCAGTTATTAAAAACTATCCGATGATTATTCTGTTGTATCAACTTACAACTTTATCACAATGAGTTAAGAATGTAAACCGAAATGCGTGAATACATACTTAGAATATATTTTCGCATCCAACCTGGGGATCTCTTTTGAGCAGCAGATGTTGAATCCAGGTACTACTATTTTATCGAAGGAGCAATTATTAGTATTCAAAATACATTGAGCAAGTATTTGAAATGCAGTACCTGTTCCTGTGTCAAAAGCCCTTGTTTCAATGCCCTCCTCAGACTCTCGGAGAACAGAACACAGATCAGCTGCTGGGCTTCAAACTCGTGCGGGGTCTTCACGTTCACCATAGCGCTCACGTAGCAGAGCTCGAACTCAGCAAATAGTCTGCAAATGAGAAATAGCGTGTCAGGATCGTAGCGTATGGAGATGACTGTGTATATCTGGAAGTCACCGGTTCAAACCACGTAGAGGCACATTTATGTTCGGTCTGCTTGCTTCGGAAAACAAATTAAGTTGTGGGTAAAGTAGTGAGAACGACATATATACTCCTTGATAAGAAAAAAAAATACTGGCAGGCATAGCTCAGATATTTGTAATATTAATAAATAAATAAAAATTCGATTCTCTTTTGTTTTTTTTTTCTGAATGTAGGCATTTGTTTGCTTCGTGTCGGAACGTGTTCTCCAAAATGGAGAAAAACGAAGTGCGAGCCGTTATTAAATACCTCTGTTTAAAAAAAGTTAACGACGCAAGAGATTCACTGTGATTTGGAGACAACATTAGGAGAGTCTGCTCCGCCGTTTTCCACTGTCGCGAGGTGGCTTCGAATTGGTTGACCACCCCTCTTATTCACCAGATCTGGCGCCTAGCGATTTTCATCTGTTCCCCAAATTGAAAGAATACTTGATGGGAAACAGGTACGAAGACGATAACGAGGTGATGGATGCCGTGGAGAGCTTTTTGCAGGACCAAGACAAAAAAGGGATTAAAGCCTTGAAAAAGCGCTGGACTCGGTGTGTAGAGAGACTCGGAGACTGTAGAAAAATAAATTATTAAGTTATCAATAGTAATTTTATTCTGTCTCATTCTTACTACTTTTTGATCGCTCCTCGTGTCCAAAGTACGGCGATAGAGCACACCAGCCATCACGCTGGGACGTTGTAATCGTCAGTTAGAGTGGGTGCACGAGTGTGGACTGTAACTTGCATTTGCATTATATTCTGTACCACAGAGGTAGACAATAGTAAGCGCCAAAATGGAAATTTTACAGGAGAGGTAAAAATAGACGGAAAGTGCGTGATTTGAATTTTGAATGCAAAAATGCATAGAATTTACAGGAGATATTGGAACATACTAAACTGTATTTTATATAATTTAGATGCTTTATTTACTTTGTTCAGTGATTTTTTATTATGATGTTATAACTGTTACTTTGTGGAAAAAGTGGACTTACTACTGTCTACCTCTGAGGTACAGTATTTATACAGTATATATATTACTAGATTTTTTATTTATGCAAGATTATTATTTTATTAAGAAGAAAGTCACTTTTTTCGTTTGTTTTTTTTTATGAAAATTACCGTGTTTATAATGTGTAAGTATATATAATGTACCAAAAATGCATAAATAAATCTATTTCATTTTATTACACAGTCCTTACTCGAAAACAATTATGACACCCCCTCGGAGATTTATGTCCTGGGTATGTGTTATATAATATGCGGTCTAAGATATTGTTCCCGTAATAAAACTCTAACGGTCTCCGGGCTTCGGGTAAGCTCTTTGGCAAGCAGACGCATAGCCACTGATTGCCTTTATGTATAGACACCATTGATAGAACCCTGTCAAATATCCTACAGCTCTCGTGCAACATATCGCCATGCTGCGACAACGCCAAACCGCGTGGTTTGAAATATTGTTCCCGTAACAAATATGTCTCTAGGATTCGGGTGAGCTCTTTGACAAGCGAACGCAAGGCTGCTGATTATTTCTATGTATAAACACTAATTATAGTATATACCTGTTCAGTACTCGTGCAACATATCTCCTTCCTACGACAACGCCAGACCACGCGGTCTTAGAAATTGTTCCCATAACAAAGATCTGGATGCTGGGCCGCTGATTGCTTCTATAATGTATAGAAGCTATTAATGGATCGAACCTGTCAAATATCCTGCAGCACTCGTGCAACATATCTCCTTCCTACGACAACGCCAGACCACGCGGTCTTAGAAATTGTTCCCGTAACAAAGATCTAGATGCTGGACCGCTGATTGCTTCTATAATGTATAGAAGCTATTAATGGATCGAACCTGTCAAATATCCTGCAGCTCTCGTGCAACATATCGTCGTGCTGTGACAACGCCAGACCACGCAGACATCGTTCCCGTAAGAAAGATCTAACGGTCTCCAGGCTGCGAGTGAGCGCTTTGGCGAGCGGATGCTTGGCCGCTGATTGCTTCTATGTATAGCTATTAATGGATCGAACCTGTCAAATATCCTGCAGCTCTCGTGCAACATATCGTCGTGCTGCGACAACGCCAGACCACGCGGTCTTAGACATTGTTCCCGTAACAAAGATCTAACGGTCTCCAGGCTGCGAGTGAGCGCTTTGGCGAGCGGATGCTTGGCCGCTGATTGCTTCTATGTATAGCTATTAATGGATCGAACCTGTCAAATATCCTGCAGCTCTCGTGCAACATATCGTCGTGCTGCGACAACGCCAGACCACGCGGTCTTAGACATTGTTCCCGTAACAAAGATCTAACGGTCTCCAGGCTGCGAGTGAGCGCTTTGGCGAGCGGACGCATGGCTGCTGACTCCTCTTCGCGGTTCATGATGGATGATCCCGCTGCTAGGCACTGAAAATGGTAAAAATTGTGTGAGTTTAATAACATTTCTTTGTATTTTAAAAACTATGATAGAAATATATTTCTATATTTTTAAACACTTGGCGATTTATCCATCGCAAGGAGATAACAAATTAAATTTATATCACTGCGGTAAGTGAGTACCTATACATGTCGTTGCGGTGTGGGAAAGCACAAGCGTAAATTCGCAGGTCATGTTGAGAACTGGATAGCTCAGTTGGTAGAGCAACCGCCCGGTAAGCGAGAGGTCCCGGGTTCGAATCCCGGTTCAGAGCTCCTCACATCCAGATTTACTTTTGTGATTTTCTATACCGCAGTGATATAAATTTAATTTACTTTGTATTTTAATTTGCACAATTTTCCTAATCTTTCGAGTTATAAATATAGCAAAAATAATAGTTTAGGCAAAATCGATAGCATATGGACCACTTTACCTCAGCGCCAAACCAAAGCTGTCCAGCTAGATTATCCTGAAGCACATCCTCTGGGAACTTAACGCGGAACCCTCGAGCCACTCGCTCGTCACCCAATAGCTGGTCCATGATCTGACTGGTTATGTTCAGCACTCGGTCCTGGAAATAAAGAAAATTCATATTTAAGTTGGTAGACTTCTAAGGTTCCAATTAAGGAGGTTTGTGCCGAAATGGGTTGATTTTCTGTGGTTTCAAAGAATTTATTTCTCATCATACCTTTAAGCGGTCAGAGTTAAATGACGATTCGGAAAAAAAACTCATTCGTCCTCATTTGTTTACGCTGACCATTTAAAGGGTATTTTTACATGGCAAGTTTATAATAAAACGTTGGTAGCCAAAATTAGCTTACATAGTTCACATCTAAAAATAAACTTGAAAGAGCCAATTAAGAAACCTGCAGACGAGTGGGAGGTTTTGTTGATGTTGTGTAGACGAAGTAACCAAGTTTAATATTTGTTACGTTATCGCCAACTTGAGGCTTTCGAGCTGTGAAAATGCCACTTTAGAAAAAAAACATTTTCACCATTACTATTCGAAAAGGGGTTATTGGTTCACCAAAAACAGTGAATAAAACGCTCTTTTCCTCACTGAGTGAGAACAAGTAACTTTTTAAACTTTTTGGATAGGCAAAGGCATGGCAAAGGTATCTGTGACCATACAGCCATCTTAAAACATAATCACCCGAGAAGCTATAAACTATAAATCTTGCAATGACTACATTTTATGTTCTACAGAAATGCCCGAATAAAGCATTTTAAATTTGGAACAAGCGTCAATGTACAATATAAAAAATATCTTACCAAACGTACTGGCTGGCCGCTTGGAAAAAAGACCAAAAAAAAAGAACCGCCATTTTTATGTTTTGTTCTCTTATTAATTTACTATGTACCGATTGGTTGTAGGTATAATAAAATTTGATTCAAATAGTTAATATGGTACTGTTTATTTTCTCATAGTCAATGGTGAAAAGTAGAGTACATAACTCGTGAAAAAAAAATTCCATCTCGGCTCTTGGATCTCTCGCTCCGCTCAGGATTCTACTCTAGAATCCTTCGCTCCTCTCGGGATCCACCTTTGAGCCTCGAAAGAAATTCCCTTTTTTTTCACTTGTTGTGTAATCTACTATTCTTGTTTCCCAGAGTAATAATTGAAAGTATGCTTAACTAAATGCCTAGAAATAGTAATAAACTATTTACAAATAGCATAGTTTTCACAACTGTTTAATAAATAAATATTTCGCTGTTTAGAGCTTTTTAACTTTTTATACTCAACTGATGCCGGGTCCAGATCGGACTCGAAATATATCTTGAATTTTTTTTCGTGTTTTATAAATACCTATACCGGCTGTAAATAGACTGCTAACATTAAATGAAACCACATATTTTACCGACCCTACTGAACCACTTTTCCCAAAAATCATACTCGCGGCGGACACCCTTAGTTTGGGAAATAATTGAGTTCTCTCTAAACTCGCCCGTATGTCGGTGCGTTAGGGTTCACGCATTTTTGTTTGGAACTCAATTATTTCCCTAACTAAGAGTGTCCGCGATTCTTGGGAAAAGCGGTTCAGTAGGGTCAGTAGAATATGTGGTTTCATTTAATGGTAGCAGCCTATTTACACCCGATACATGTAAAATAAATAAAAAATAGTTTTCATAAACAACGTCTATTTATAGCTAAATTTTAAACTTATGCCAGAAGCGTGCTGCAATATATAATAACAATAAAAGTTAAAATTTTAGCTCGTCCAAGTCGTTGTCTATTAAAACTATGCTAATTAAAAACAGTTCATTGATATTTCCCGACAATAAATTGAGCAGACTTTCAATAATACGTATAATTATTTTGGTTCGAAAGTAATTATTTTTATGTAAAGTGGCAGAACTTTCGGTCATAGCTAAGTGAGCTAGCTGTTTCGAATAGACATGTTTGCCTCAAATCACTCGCACTTATTTTGCAGCCCCCTGATTCTGGATCGTAAAATCAGTTGCCAAACGAGTGCCTATCGTCGAAAACATACATATCCGCTTATCTAAGAATACGTTGTGTCAAACGGGGAACCGCCGCGTAACCATTTTTGCCTCCGAAGAAACTGTACGAATACAGTGAAACTAGTCAGGCGAAATCAGACTATAAAAATCGTGAGTAGCATTATGAATCTAAGCCACGAATATTTTAGTAGTAAAACCATCTATACTATTATGACCAAAGATTCACATTACTAAGTTCATTTTTATAGCAGAAGCAATTTTTAAGAAAGAATTACCAACATTGGTCCGGCCGGCGTTTCAAACTTCTGACATACCTAATAATCGAAATTCAAACGTCGTCGTGGCGTGGGTATAGTTTAGCTTACATTACAGCTAAGGTATAGTCACGCCACTACGAAAGTGTAAAGAGACCGCTACACGTCGGACAAAAACATGCTCGAGCACAGTGAACATTTTCTCAATTTGACCGGATGCATTTGGTCATTTATTGTCAGTAAAGTAATGTTACGTGGATTACAGATTGATTGACGGACCATGACCAATAATAACAATAACAATAGGTACGCAAGAGTTGCTATTTGTTGAAGTTAGTAAAGTAAAAATTATGAACACACAATTTAATAAATAATCATTTCAGAATCAATCATCTTCAAGCAGAGCGGTGTGCGTAGACGGACTAAATCGTCCGCCTACTAGGAAGCAGCTCAGCACTACTATGCCAGCTATGATTTTTCTAAAAAATAATATCCAGATACATTAATTTCTATGGGAAGAATTTCTGGAAGACGTGATTGCAGTTATTTGGTCTTTCATAACATTAATGTGACAATTTGGCCGTATCTTATTTATCTATTTATTTAACACAGACATGAAATACATTACAGACACAAAGTACACAAGGTAGACAAATTATTTACAAATTTATTTACCCTAAGAAAAAAATATACTAAAAAGTAGACAATCACTTCTCTAAGTACTTTACCACACGTGTGTGGATGTGGACTAGGGATGCAGAAAAAATATCCACCTCTGGTTGATCTCTAGCCATACCGTTGAGTAAGCGAAGCACGCGGCTGAGAGGGGCCTCAGCTGCGAGGTTAGTGCGAGCCCCCGGAAGCTCGAACAGTCTGTGACTGCGCGCGCGCTCGTACCGAACCGGCACCCACAGACATATCAGTACCAGCAATGACGGAACATGAATCAAACCCCTAAGGATTTTTACCACAAACATAGTCATCTTAAGTATTTTTCAAGATAAAACATAATTATCATCGGTAACCGATAAGTTTACACATATGACCATCGTGATTTGAAATGTTCAATAAGACCGGTCATTTATTTTAATGATTAGGGGCTTAAGTATGAAATTGCCGTTATGTACCAGAAAATTCAAACCATTTTTTTTTTCTTCGGTAAAATATTTTTATTTAATTACCCTCACTGTCTATACATTTCTGCCATTTCATGGGAATGTTATTTATGCATTTGCGGTAGAACTCTGGGGACCTGGCCTCTTATTGTCTAACTTCAAATTGTCTAACTCTTGGTAATTTTTAATTTATAAATTAATCATTGTATTGTATTCAATATCCATCCATAGACTTCAAAAGCGTCGTGATTGGCCAACAATGATGTGTGATGTCATTTCAAGCCTATCACGAAGCGTTTGAAGGCGATTGCGATGTATGTCGAAGTCCCCCGGACTCAACAAAATGTGTGAAAGCATTTTGTACTGCTTCCAGGGAAGTTTTTTTTTTAAATAAAGATATATTGTAGGTTGTCGGTTCGGGCCAGGTCCGACGAGTACGGAGGATGACGGATGGTTAATAACTGTAGGTCCTGTAGTGTTAAAACGGTTTCTTAAACAGTGTGAGGTATTTCTGAGGAAACTGTAGTGAATTACACTATGAAGTGAGCACAAAACAGTTACCATCGCTTTTCTATGGGTAAGCTTCGCTTCAGGGTATTGTTGCGGTGTTTGACCTGGAGTCAGCCATTGCGTTGTTCGCTTGCGATTATCGTAAAGAATTCACTTTTTATCACACGTCACAATTCGCCTCATAATCCCTTCCCTTTGTGCCGGTTCAACAAGGTAAGGCAAGCTTCAACGCGCGCTTCTCTTTGCAGCAAATCTTGGGTGCCCCAATTTTCCAATCTTTTTTATCTTACCGATTTGATGCAATATTTAATGCATATTGTAGGTATGCCAACATCAAACCCTGCCGCTAATTCCTTGGTATTTTTATACGGATCAGCTTCCATCATCGCATTCAATTCATCGTTATTTACCTTAGTGGCTAGTCTTCCTCGGGGTTCAAGTTTCAAGTTAATGTTTATACTACGAACGCGATTAAATCAAAAATGCACAGTGCCTTCATTAGCCGTATCCACTCCAAAGTCAGCATTGATATTGCGAGCTGTTTCTGCTGCGTTAGTTTCACGTCTGAACATTTCTTCAAAAATTATCCAAATTTTCAATGTATCCATCTTTACTTTAAAAGCTGAATGAAAAAACAATTGAAAGTAAAACAATCCAATAATGTGCATTTTTCAAATTTAGAATTTTATTGTTTTTATTTGTAATAGATGTATATAGATATATATAAAAACACAGAAAAAATAAATTCAAGATATATTTCGGGCCCTACTGGGCCCGGCGTCAGTTGAAAAATAATTATACATACAATGTCACTTACATATTTACAAAAAGAAAGAGGTTTATTTACAATACTAACCTACTTAATGTTACTAACATATTTACAGAAAGAAAGAGGTTGTTCAGTTCAGTTAAAAAAAAAGTTCAGTCAATTGTAAATAAACCTCTTTCTTTCTGTAAATATGTTAGTAACATTAAGTAGGTTAGTATTGTAAATAAACCTCTTCCTTTTTGTAAATATGTAAGTGACATTGTATGTATAATTATTTTTCAACTGACGCCGGGCCCAGTAGGGCCCGAAATATATCTTGAATTTATTTTTTCTGTGTTTTTTATATATATCTATATACATCTATTACAAATAAAAACAATAAAAAGCTTGAAAGAGCCAAATATTTATTTAATATCAAATTTAGAATGTTATAGTTATCGTGTGAAAAAAGTTTCACTCTGGAATCTCACACCGTGCAGTTTTAATTTTAACTCAAAGTGTCCAGTACGTGAGAACGGCAATTTAAATACAATAAATAAATACTATTTTTCTGACTTCTTGAGCCTTTAAATATAGCTAGTTATATGGATAATATACTATATAGAAACTAACAAAAAATATAAAGATCGATATATATGTATTTCGACCAACTTGTGGTCGTCGTCAGTCGAATAAAGAAAGTTGTTCAAAACATATATCGATCTTTATATTTGTTTTTTTTTCGATATTTTTTGTTTGTTTCTATATTATGTATATTATCCATATAACTAGCTATATTATTATAAATGACGGACCTTAATATGACGATCATTTTACAGCTCGTAGGCTACACGCAATCATAGAAAAAATATTTGAGAAACAATGTAAAAAACGTCTGGTTCAGTCAAAACTATGTAGTTTCAGCATAACTCACTCATTTAGACTATCGCCAACTCGTTAAGCATTCTAATTAGATAATAACCAACTATGTAATTACTTTTTAAAGGGAGTAACCTAAATAACAAAGAAAATTTGCATTACGTGAATTATTCAAAGAGGCATTAACATTTCTTTAAATTGAATGAAGGTCTCTCTTATTATTTAGAAGAGGCAACTTTTGCTAGGCCGAGCTTAAGGCCACATTATTATGCTTTAATTTAGACATCTGCTGACAGTTTGGGAGGCCTAAAGACCGAAATAATAAAAACATAATTATTGTAGAAAATACTTATTAGTAAACACAACGTTCTTAAGCTCGCATTTATCAACTACAGTAAAAATCTTAACTCAAAAAACAAAGAGGCGGTTTAAAACCTGAGCTCTGAAACGCAAAGCAATAAAAAGTACGGCAGATATTCTGCGCAGTGTCATTCAGTTCTACGATCCAGCATGCATGCGTCAACGGCCTTGGGAGGGCTTACTCAACTGCTCGATAAAATGGAATTACTAAGTAAATTGTTGAAATTACGCGTATTACTACAAGTAACTGCGCAAATCATTCTTGCATTACAAGTGTTTAAAGAAAAACTTGGCGCAATTTCCTCCACAAAAACGAGACGGTCGAGGAAAGCCTTGAAACGTTCCGTTCTAGAATAGTGTCTTTTCTTTGCCATCCGCATTAATTTAGCAAGATTTAGTTTTCAGATGTAACTAAATTTTAATTTTCCTTTGTCGTAAATGTTATATAGCTCTAAAGTATATTTAGCATTTATCTTTTGACATCATCAAACTGTCCCATTTTACACCAGTGACAAGAATGTACATTCAAATTATAGATAAGTGAGTAGCTCTCGAAGAATGCAACAGAAGTGATGATACAAGAATACCAAACCAAAAAACCAAAAACTGAAGTACCCAAAGTAAGTCTACTCACCTGTACACACGAGCCCAGCACGCACACACTCACATACGAGTAGTAAGTCTATTTTCCATAGTAAGTCCACTTACACACTGTAACCGTCGCCATTGCTATGCTTCTGTAGTTGCTTAGCGGCGACCCGTCAGCCTTTTTTTTGTACATCTATGGCGACCACTTTTAGGCGCTGTGTGGATTAAGTACATATATACCTATATGGTACATAGTATATATGATGAGTGTTGTGATGACTATGGAACTTAAAACATTCGAGCACTCAAGATCCGTGAAGCGTAAACGTAAAGCGAAGGCTATTACATAATGAACAGTTTTTGATAAACTATCTATATAAGTGTGTGGTTTAACCTCAGTTGACATGCTACAGGTCATCAGTTGCAATAACAAAACGTATAAAGTACATAACAAAACGTAAGTAAATCACTGGTACAAAGTACGTACCGTACAGCTGTTCAACCGTGTTTACAATACAAACTACTTACTATGCCAGTCTAATGAGTCACACTAGGCAAATTCTTGTTTACTACTGCGGGTTTGTACTATTCTACCAAGACTTACGCGATGGTCCCTATTGCTTTCGTATTAAGATTTATTCTTAATGCCAACATGCCTATTAAAGAAAATTGAGGAAATCTTTAGCAATGTTTCAATTACACGGCATTTTTCCGTGATGAAATACCGATGCGGGTGTAAAGTATTTTTTAAACGATAGAGTGGGTTTTTGGAGAAAATAAATACAAAATTCAACGGTTTTATTTTAATAATGAACCTATTAAATCTGCGATAAATTTTTGTTCTGGTATGACCAAATAAAATATAGAAAATTTCTAAATAAACTTCTTTCTCGTCATGGACTAAATACGAAATAGCAGATTTTATAAAATTCCCTTTACCACGGGACAACTGACATGACGCGATATGTAGGAAATAAGCCAACTCGCCAATGACATAATATGTAAATCTGATACACAATACTATATTACGTGTTGTGTATTCTTAGAAGAGGATAGATAAATAAACTTGTGGCTATTGCTGTAAATATAAATATTTTATTTATTTTTTCTCACTCACAGACAACGATGAATGGCAAATAATAAAGACGCGTCGGCAGCTTGAAGTCAGTCGCGCACGGGGTCGCTATGTTGCGTCTTTTGAAAGTATACAAGGCCAGTACGCATCCATAGTAAAGTTACACTGTATACTTTCAAAAAGAAATCTCGGAAAGGGTACACAATTCGCCCGTACTGGTCGCGTATACTTTCTAATAACAATGAAGTGAATTGTTTTGGAAAGTATACAAGGCTAAAGCCAATACGTATTGACACTGTATTGTTTTTAAAACAGAGTATTAAATAGTCTGTGACCATTTCTTTTTGAAAACGACGACGTTACTATTAAAACTAGGGACGTCGTCGCCTCGCTCCGCTCCGCTTTGCTCGGCTCCTTATTTTTTCTTACATGTCAACGTAACACGCTCCTCCACGCTTCACTCGTCGTCGGACCTATTATTTTTTTAGTGCTGTATATTTTTCGTACACAATGTTAGCACACGTATTGGAATATATACGCGATAAGTGTATAATAATCATGTATACTTCCCAAGGAATCGATGTCCTATTACAGTTTGAATCTATACGTGAGCAGTCCCAACCTGTGTGTAACTGTAACTACATAGCCTTGTATAGTTTCGAAAAACGCCGCTATGCTTGCTATTTCATACTACATTCAACTTCGGATTATAGAGCACTGACTGACTGTTATTCCATCCATCCATCCATCAGCCTGTTTCGTCCACTGCTGGACATAGGCCTTTCCAAGATTTCGCCATGCTTGGCGGTCCTCCTGGAAGAAATGCCCATACTCACACACGCTGGGCAGGCGGGTTGGTGAGCGCGGTGCCGAAACCCTTGCACCAGTGACGCCGCTGCCCGTCACCAGTCTATTATATAAGGCCCGGCAATTTGGGTCGGATAAACCGCCATCCATCTGTCCCAGGCATTGGTGGGCCGCCTGGTTTTGCCTGAGAGCTGTTCTCTTACTCTCCCCCGAATAACTTCGAGAGGATTTGCGAGTAAGATGGTGGTACCTCCACAGTCGAGCCCGGCATCAGCTCTACCAAATGACTGTTATTGGTTGGCCCGAACGTTAATTTCCCGAGCTCGTACGGAACTAACCGAACACGGTGTGAGAGGCAAGCTAACGCGAGACAAAATCGAAATGAAACAAAAATATGTTTGAATAGTACAAAATATACTATGCTGTGAAACTAAAATTATTTGATTTGTTGTATCGCTTGTAGGGCATTACGGTACATAAACATTCATCAAAATATGTGTAAAATCCAGGACTTTTATACGCTTGTAACTTTTGTATGTATTTAATTGTGATAAAGGTTTTAGTTTCACGTCATGGATATTGTATGGGATATGTTGTAAAAGATAAAATAATAAGCAAGTACCTTTAATAAGGATATGATCAGCGAACTGCGCTTGTATGGGTGTTCGGGCGAATAGAGTCGTCTCAAGGGGGTAACTTTTTACCTCGGTACAAAATGCACGTCATAATTTTGTTTCCCTTACTTTTGAATAAAAAGTATGCAATAAATGCGTTTTAAAGAAATTTGCGGAAATTGTTTATTAATAACAAAGTGTACATAAAAATATTACATAGTTTAATGTATTACATTTTGTTTGCAGTACATTAACGAACTTTAAGGCGTGTTTACAGTTCTAATGTAATACATAAAATGGAATTATTTTCATTTGATCACCTAAATAATAACAAGCAGTTTGCGCGAATTGCTATAAAACGCATTTATTGCACACTTTTTATTGAAAAGTGAGGAAAACATTATTATAATGTGAATTTTGCACCGAGATCCTCTGTTACCACCTTAGCATTGACATTCGATACTTAGAGCGTTTGTAGGCACTACGGCCATAGTAAAAACAGAATAGTAAGCTATCTTCACAGAGATGTACCCCGCGCGGCTTATATGCAGGCCTGCACGCACGAACCCCAGCACGCACACAACGACAATATCACAGCCGGTTTCTGGCGGTGGTACTAGGGTCGGCAGCGCGCCGCAAAATAAATTGACAACCCTGCAACAGTAGGCATTTAAGCCTCGCACGGCGCGGGAGTTGTTTTACTATTCTGTCTTATTATGTTACGGCGCAGGTTTACCGCGCCTTTCCCCACTAATTTGCCGCGCACTAACCCGGGTGTAAATAGACTGCTACCATTAAATGACACCACATATTCTACCGACCTCACTGAACCACTTTTCCCAAGAATCATCCAGAAATGAACAGCTTCAGGTTTCACGGACGACGCTCTCTCTAAACCCGCCCGTATGTCGGTGCATTAGGGTTCACGCATTTTTGTTTGGAACTAAGTTTATTGGTATTTTCCTTGTCGTTGCTGACTGTACCTTTATGTATCATTTAAAAACATATGGTTTTGTTGGTACCTGTCTTTGGAATATATACCGGGTGTAAATAGACTGCTACCATTAAATGAAACCACATATTCTACCGACCTTATTGAACCATTTTTCCTAAGAATCATACCCGCGGTCACCCTTAGTTTTCCCAAAGTCAGCAACGACAAGAAAAATACCAATAAACTTATTAAATATGTAATACGTAATATTGGTATCAAATGGATGCTACTCATATGTAAAGCGTGTGCCAAAAAAAAAGAATTCAGTATATTTGTACTTACTTGTGGTTTTAAACTGCACGAACTATTTACATAATAACGTTGGGAAGGCCAACATCACTGACATAATAGCCCTCTCCGCAAAGCATGCCCTTAGGGATGGTCTATATAAGCTGACTTTCGTTTATACAGCCAACGTCATATTGGAAACCCGGTAAGTGGCCAGGACGAAGGTTCAATGACCTTTTTTATAAAATACGCAAAATCAAATGTAGACTTCTTATACTAGTTGAGTCGAGGTTGTTCTTGACCAACTTTCGCAAACAGTGTCATTGGTCCTGATCACATACCGAGTCTCTTTATACATATATCGTCGGCAAATTGTAGGATTCGGCATATCATGATTTGACTCGGCAGATCGTAAAGTATGAAAACGAAAACATTTTACCAAAAGTCAAAAATAGGTGCAACGAGCGGAGCGAGGAGAAGCGTGTTAAGTTTACATCTAAATTTTGGGGAGCAGACTAAGACGACCCCTCTAATTTTAACAGAAATACGATCTGCCTAGGCCAATTATGATATGCCAAATTCTACGATATGCCAACAACATATCAACTACCTTGATATCTTATAAGGGTGCAGGAAGGTTTGGGTAAAAAGCTAGCCTGCGCTACATGGCAGGAGGCGGTATAGAGCCACGTAGTTTTCATTATTTGACACATTTTCCGTTCTTAGGTCAGTTTTGAAACGCGCTTCCGTGACTTCGTTTGCAGACGGGTTTTCCAGACGATGACAGCCGACTCTCGTCAAGTCCTGAGGCGTTTTTTGACTCCCTTAAAATGTTCACTCATACGAACCACGAACAAAAGCATATTTTCGGACTGAATCTGTCTGTTTACTCAACAAAAATAAACTAAAATAAATGTGTTGAAAATATTGGGTTTAAAATGGATATGAAGCAGAAATTACAACTAGCAATCATAGAAAACTATAGAGACGAAGATTTTAGCGAAGATTTTACTTCAATTATGTATTATATAAAGTCTAACTAGAATGCACCCCGATATATTAATTTGGCAACAATAGCGTATCCACATAAACCTAGTCCCGAGGAAGTTTACGTTGTCACTCGGAACTGCTAAGCATTCTTTGTCAAAATACGTCATAACCACAAACAAAAATAGTATTGTTTATGAAAAATGTGAAACATTCAGTGAAACAGTCGAACGAAAAAACGCCTCCGTAATTCTTGATTTTTTACCATAATATATGTCAATTCCGTTCCGACGACTTATTTTATTACACACAGGGACAAATATATTTATCGATAGTTCTGGCAACAGAAAACAGTGCAAATAGCTTAGCTTCAATAGGAACAAGTTGCGTTCAAACTAGGGAAGGGGCGTGGGTGAATTCAAAAGCCACGGTATCCGCAGTAGGTTACCGTTACTGAGAGGAGGTAGCTAGTCAAAAAAGGACAAATTAAAATTACGTGGTTTTATGGGCGCTACCTTACTAATAATGTTTAGCAGTGCTGGTAGGTAGGTATTCATCTTCCAGCTCACCTGAATCAACGAAGGCTTATGAATATAATATCACATTACAATGTTACGGAAACTTTCAAAGTATTCTGACAAGTAATTCACAAATCTCAGCAAAGATATAAATGTGAAAAAGGAGCCAATTTCGTTACAAAGGAAGTGCTGGATTGCCGACTTCGTCAAGTTCTATGGAGATTCCCTAACCAACCTCTCAATTCAACTGCAATTTAAAGTTTGTCAAATAGTATTTATCATTGATATTGGGGACATTTATTTATGCAGCCATATTCATGTAAGTAGTCGGTATCAAAGTTCGATGACCCATTTTGGGAAATTCGAAAATTATTATTTTTCTTTTCCCGAGTTGGGAGATCAATATTGTATTTTGCGAAATTTGCAAAAAGTGTTATCGTTTCGTCATACTGATTACTTACAGCTTACAGTGTGAATTTGACTGTATAAATAAGTCACCTTATATAATAATATAATATAGTAACTATATACATAATAGTATTAATAATACTATCTCACGAAGTCCGTTTGGCTATGGTTGTACAGTCCAGAAGGCGAGACCTGACAATTGCGTTTGTGTGCGTGCACACCTACGGTGTAGAAAACAAAGCGGCTTGAAGCGCGGAACGTCCGCTATACCGGTTTTTTCTGTTTTTTACAATCGGCTTGAAGCCGTGGCCGCCCGGCGCGTTTCAACTCCGGTACCGCTAGTAAATAAGAACACGATTAGTTGCTTAGTTATTAGATTTTTTTGTGCATATTTGTGAAATGGCTTCTATATTGAATACCCAAAAACCATTGAGCAGCCAAAAATTTCACTTGGTCGCTAATAAAGTCGATTATATAAAGTTAATTTAATTTTTAGTGCTGTCAAAACTTAAATTTCTCCAAAGTAATATAGCCTTTGTTATTACCACTAAAAATCATTTTGGGATGAATAAAATTTAGTTTTAACAGTACTAAAAATAAAATTTAGAATCGGCTTTATTGTTGCCCGAACACAGCGATTCATCATAAACGTAGGCGATATATCGAACTAGAGTGAAGTTCAAGATGATCAAGATGCAATGTCGAATGTAGTAGAAATATTACATATAAAACTGTAAATAAATTAAAGACTTTTTTGTCTGACTGTACCTTTGGGGATCACTCACACAAACGCAATTCTCAGGTCTCGCCTTCTTGACTATAGTAAGTAGTGTGTGCACACGCACTTTTTTCTAGTGTGCGTAACCTCGGGAGCGCTACAAAATGCGGCACACACAAAACGTGCTTATCTGAACACGTCATTACTTTGTGGGATAGAATATCTGTACATACATATTTGGCGAAAGTGTCTCGACGTCAGATTGTAAAATGAAACCTGTTGGCTCGACGCAGCCCCTATTAGGACTCATGTTAGAGTTCTTGCATAGTGCATGAATCTAATTGTTCGTATAATATGCCATAAATTATTTTGTAGCTCGCATAAAATTTGCATCAGTACCATTTGTCCGGTGTAGGTCCGATATACAAGGAAACTCTTTGTAAAGGAATTCCCAAATGGTTTATTTATCAGCCATTAGTTTGACATTCCTGTACCAGGTAAGTGACCTGGTCATTCTGGCCGAACCAAGGCGGTGGCGGCGACACGATAAAATGTTTTAAACAAATTAAAAAAAAAACATTTATTGCGACTTGCCATTTGCCGCATTTATTGCGACTTCGATGACAAAACAACGAAAAATCTCAAAGCTAAACTTTACAAAGTTAAAAATAACCTTTCCTAAATAGCTTACTTTTTGAATGCCATATTACTAAATCATGACTTCATGTCCGCAAATAACGACTAAATAGAGATAAATAAAATACTGATAAAAACGAAGTATCAGTGGATTCATGATAAACTGTCATCACGACCAATCTATCGTGTCGTCTAGTCATTTAAATAACTATTTCGTCACAGAAAAGAGATAGCGGCAGTAAAATCGAAAGTCATTTCAAGTTTGATGGAATCATTATAATGATGTACTCGTTAGTTGTAATCAAAAATGTATGTAAAACAAGTACCATCATAAATAAAGAGAAAGAAAGGACAAGTTACCAGCAGTTAAAATTACTTATTTTACCCTTTCCGTCAGCACACCCTTACGCCCGGCGACCATTCAATCTTATCAAACTTTTTATTTAATAGTTATCAATCACCGTGATAGATAAAGCAGGAAACATGTAGGTATTTCAAATAAATATGCTAGGGAGCTATTATTAAACTTTCTGAAGCAACCCGAGAAGTTTCCATCTATTGTCGCAGTGCCATGTACTCGTATGATTGAATTCATCGAGCAACTTAGAATTCTAACGCTCCTTTTATCTAATTTAGACATTTGTTTGCACATTCAAAGACTTGTTAGTACTTTATGAGGAAAAAGAAAACAATAGCATTGCGTACATTATTATATATGCGTGTCTTCCGGTTTCTTATAATACTCGTATTATAGCACCATAGCGAGAGCGATAGTACTCGTAAATGGTGATGAGAAGGACAAATTGTGACCACACCATAAGTTACACTAAAGCTATGCAGCAAACACCCGTACTTCTACAATCTAACCAGCTTTTTGCCCTCGGCTCCGCCCGCGTTGAAGGAATAACCAACTAAAGCTTCCCTTATCACGCCATTGCAATTTGGATTTCAAAACCTGTCTGTCTGCGTCGTTAGGCACATGGAACATAAATACCTGCCAAATTTCAAGTTTGTAAACTTTACAGCTCTTATAGACCGTCAAGAAAGGAGCGGAGATGAGTGGTATAGCGATTTTATGTTTTATATAAATATAAAAAAGTGCAGAGTTATCAAGACAATATAATCACGATATCATTATTTGCATAAGAATACAAACCTGAATACTAAATAGATTACGAGAAAAATAAGTCGAAAAGTTCTAATGGGTTTTATTTTTGACATATTCCGCGTATATTTTAAATATTTGTAAAATGTAAACATTTTTAGGGATCTTAGTATATTTCACAACTACTTGCCTAATTTCATTGCCATTTTAGAATTATGTCGACTTACCTGACGCGTAGGACTATTTTTTTGAATTTAATACACGTCAATACGTTTCTCCAAAACGTAGAGACGTAGAAACGTAGGGTAATGCATCGGAAAGTGGGAGAGGGTATTTCGAAAAATCTACGGAAGTCGGTACCGGACTTACTACTGGTTCAACGCAACTGCCTGTAACCACTCTCCCGGTACGGCTTCTAACAACGTCAAGCCGGAAAACACCGAATGGCGTGCAGGCACGGTAGCATCGTTAGGGTTATGCCTCTGGTGTATTTTGAGAAATCAGTATTTTATATTCAGTTTGTACCACTAAGAGAGGCTCTTTTCGTGCACCTCGGAGTAATATTATTAAAATATTCGATATATTTCGGCCCCCCGTATGGAGCCGTCGTCTCCTTCTGGTGATTAAATGAATAAATATATTGGTCACTTGCCTGTTTTTATGAATACATAAATAAAAGCCAACAACAAACAAAATCGACTTTTATATGGAACCATTAAAACAGCACGAACATCTATCAATGTAGACAATCCCCGAAACTAAAAGATAAAGCAACATGTATATATGTCGCAGTAAGGTAGTTAAAATTATATCCCTAGGGATATCTGGGGGCACGGCAGTGCCCCCGCCAAGTCGAGCTAAAAAGCACCACGGCCGTACCATCCTTTTCTCGAAGCAGTTCAGGCCATTTTCAACCCCCTATAAGTTCGTTGTAGATAAAACTAGAAGCCTCAATTTTCAGTAATCAAGCAGGCATTGCATCAACACGGCATATTTCAAATTTCATTCAATTTGAACCAGTAGTTTAAGAATTGTAACTAGTCAAAGTTACTCAATTTTGTCACTCGTTTACTGACTGACTGACCGATCATCAAAACTCTAAGGCACTTCTAGCATACATAGAAACTTCAAATTTGGAATACAATTAGTGTTTAGTGTATAAATCAAGGAAAAACTAAAATATTTTGCTATTTCGGTCCAGTGCTCTAGATACACCAACTGCATAAATAACTTTGTAATCCCATATAAATATGAAAGCACAGGCATCTTGTGTTGCCTTTTCGTCCATTGTAGGCGTGGGTAATCGGGCGAGGAGTTAAAACAACCAAAATGACAATCACACAATTTGCTCGATTATAATCTTTTCGTAATAGTTCAATGACAACAATAACCCCAACACTATGATCAACGAACACTGTTTTATTAATCACTTTAGACGTTCTCCAAAACACGTGGAGCCCGAGCACGATTCCAACCGATATGAAATGAAACAATGGCCGCCTCGTTCCCTTATTTTCAGTCACACACAGACAGTTGTCGTCTCGGTCCGAATTGCACCAGTGTTCTGCATTACGTCCGAGCGAGTAAGACGGTACGTTCCGATATCTTGTCTTATTAACTCTAAAAATCATGTCGATTACCGACGTGCCGTCAAATATATAGGATTACAAAGTTACATTTGCAGTCGTAAGTAAAAGGTACCGGAAAGGAAAAAAGTAGGACTATCTACAAAAAGAAACTAGATGCTACCAAAAACAAAACTTGTAAAAAAACAAGTCTCGCAACTTAGTTCTTCTTCCGTAAAAAGTTGTGAGATCCATGTAAATCCAAGTCGATTAATTAATTTATTCAGTCCCTATTTAAGGGACCTTCTGTTTTAAGTTATTACATAATTAGCTAATCTAACAACATCTTATAGTGACCATATCAATATTAAAAATATTTTATGTTTTAAATAAATATATTGATTTGGCAATCGCAATAAATAATCTAATTTAATATAAAATGTATTACTTGTGAGATACATTGTGTTTTCATGCGATGGCCAAGTCAATCTATTTATTTAAAACATAAAAGATTTTTAATATTGATATGGTCATTATAAGACGTTGTTAGGTTAGTTAATTATGTAATAACTTAAGACAGAAGGTTCCTTAAGAAGGGGCTGACTTGGATTTACATGGATCTCACAACTTTTTACGGAAGAAGAACTAAGTTGCGAGACTTGTTTTTTTTTACAAGTTTTGTTTTTGGTGGCATAATTATATACCGTAACATAGTCAGTTATACGAAAGAATTTCATATCTATCTTAGTAGGTATATAATTATGAGACGATCGCAATCTAGTAACATAAGTATGTTACTAAACTCGTACTAAACTGACCTAGTTCAGGGGCCATGTAAATTTTATTTTTGTCACTCTCATTCCAAGCGAAACAATGCGGATAAATATCTGGATATTGAAAAAACCCATCCTAAAAAAATATGTTTGAGTTCTGTAAATGATTCCTACTCGTCAAACGAGGAGAAAAAGTGCGTTTGAAGACCTCATTTCAACAATTATTTCTATCGAGGTTAATTCATCCAAACGTGTTTTCCAAAAACAAAACCCTAGATTATATAGTCAAAATGCATATACCAAAAGTGTATTAAAATTTTCCTTGTACTTCATGAAATACACAGAAACAAAACATATATATATTATTAACATAGCCTCTTAAATAGTTATACATTCACCGAAGGATATACAATAGAATCATATTACTATCATATTATACCCGTAACTTAATACACTGTTCTCTATTGGTCGATGGCATTACAACGTCCCGCGACTCGCCATCGCCATCATACTTAACCTTCTAACCTAACATACCGGCTCTTTTCTGTGCTAAAGACTTGCCACCAAAGCCATCGACCAATCAGAGAACAGTGTATTATGTTTTATTTATGTTTATAACTATTTCACTAGATTAGTTTAGTACGATACTAATTTGTGTCATAATTATATCCCTAGTAGGATAGATATGAACTTTTTTCTTATAAACTATGTTACGGTATATAACTATATCTCTAGGGATATAATTATATCACGGAAATAACTATCTTACTGCGACAAATCCATGGATAGTGTCAGTCAGTAGGGTAAATCCGCTTTCTCCAGGACCGAGAGCACAGTCGGCAGCGTCGAACCGGATTCAACCAGATATCTGATACTGTGTATTACTTGTCGTTTGTGCCATTGTTTATCTAAGAACAGTTGATGCTATAATCAACAGAATCCTAATTTTATCCAAACACAGATACGCAATCTTAAAATGGAATATATAATATAAAGTATTCGACGAATAGGATGTATTGGATGATTCATAATGTTAATCTAGCTAAAGCACAATAGTAGTTTATGAAACTGGTACATAAAATATTACATTATGATACAAGTGAGCTGCGTTGGACATTACAGTCGAGGCGGGATTGCAGGCCGAGCCGAAGGCGAAGCCGTAATGAAGCAGAGAGTGTAATGCCTAATGCTCACGCGTTTCATTAGACGTTTTTCAACACACTTGCAAGAAAAAATAATTAAATTTCAGTCTTTTTTTTTCCAAATAATCGAAACCACAGCTATGAACTGACAATTTTCTTTGGAAAATGGCGGCGGAGATTTTGTTTTTTTGCTCAGATGGTAATAGAGGCACTGACGCAAAAAGCTAAACAGCCAAATATTGCCAAAGAGCCATATATTAAATATTAACAAACGGAATATCTTTGTATTTAAAACAAAAAAAAATATTTTTCATTTTTTTATGTATCTTTTCTTACTAATGCGATAGAGTAGTGACAACTGAACAATTAACGACAATTAACAATATAAATATTCTCCAAAAATTAACAAATTATTATACGGGTATAATAGTAGTTACATAAACAGTCATGCATAACAACTTAAATCCTAATTGAACCAAACACGTATAGACAGGCCTTTGTGAACTTTGAGAAACTTTTTCTTGAAACTGCTGTCGTTTTCTGAAGGAAACTTCCCACAAGCCTTAAAGCTTTGTATTGTTAGGCCGATACACAAAAAAGGTGACAAATCAGATCTCAACCATTACCGCCCAGTAACTCTGATTCCCGTCATTTCAAAAGTATTTGAACGCACTATGCACAAACGACTAACTAGTTTTTTAAATAAGCATAACATCTTAACCCAGAAACAATACGGCTTTAGAAAAAACAGCTCAACTTCACTTGCATGTTTTAACCTAGTGAAGAATGTGACTGAAAATCTGAATAAAGGTACACCAACAGTAACGGTCTTTCTAGATATGAGCAAAGCTTTTGACTTTGTAAACCATGAAATACTGCTATCTAAGTTGCAAAGACATGGTATTAGAGGATTAGCCCATGATTGGTTGAAATGTTATCTCAGTAACAGATATCAATGCACAGAGATCTCAAATATTTGCAAGACTCACAAAAAAGCTCTGAAACAAAGCTTTAGATCCGACTACAGGTTAAATGGAAGTGGCGTTCCATAAGGTAGCATATTAGGTCCACGTCTGTTTCTCCTATACATAAATGATTTACCGAACGCTACTATACATGAGTGCTTACTATTTGCGGATGACACCTCGGTTATTATAAAGTGCGAGCAAAAAGATTCGTTTGAAAAAAATGTTAATGATGCACTGGCTCAAGTTATAAACTCAAAATTAATTTAAGTAAAACCAATTTCAAATTAAATATCGAACACAATAATGAAAAAGTAAATGAAGTTGATTATACGGTATTTTTAGGTGAAACGTTGGACAAAAATCTAAATTGGAAACCACATATTAAAGCTGTTTGCAATAAACTCGATAAATTTGTGTTTGCTTTGAGGCGCCTATGAAATACAATATCTCAAACAGCAGCGATTACCGCCTACCATGGGTACGTCTCTTCAGTCCTCAACTATGGCTTAATTATGTGGGGGAACTCTGTAGAGGTTGAAAAGGCATTTAAGGTCCAGCAAAAGTGCATACGAGCAATCTGTGGCGCTTGGTACAGAGACAGCTGTAAACCTCCTTTTAAAAAATTAAAGATTTTACCTCTGCCGTGCATGTATATTAAAGAAATTTGACAGGAAAGCATAATGTTTGTTTGTGGCACAACATCAAAATTGTTTTTTTAAAAAATACAGATGCTTATGAAAAGCAGACAAGGCATAAAGATAATCTTTGTATGCCAAAATGTAAATTAGACATATTTCAAAAGAATGTTTCTTGCATGGCGATCAAAATTTTCAATACATTGCCACAAGAATTCAAAAGCTTGCCAATAAAAATCCTAAAAAGGAAATTACATACATGGCTCCAAGATAAATGTTTTTATGATATCAAAGAATATTTAAATAATTAAAATGTATATACCTACTTATATTAGGATGTTTACTTTCATATTGTGCAAATTTCATAATAAATATCGAATATAATAATTAATAATATGATAATGTATATACGTACAGCATAATAATTAATAACGTAAATACAATCAATACATATGAGGTAAATTAGCTTATATTGTTGCATGTTAGTTTTTTAAGAATAAATATTTGCATACTATATAATATGGTAAAATGTGCTGTTTCTAATATTAAGATACAATAAGACCTGTACTTACAACGCATGTTTATGCAAATAAATTTTTACTTTACTTTACTTTAAAAATCAATAATTTGATGAAATTAAATGATTAGTTAAATAAATAAATAAATAAATTATTTACTATATTTTAACTGAGACAGTCTACGTGGGACAAAATTGTTCTATAGGTACATTTTTTTTAAATCTTTTCTAAGTACTCTCCACCAGCCTCTATACAAAGTTTCATGCGTCTAAAGCAGTTTTTAAATCACTTTTTGCAGTCCGCCGCAGACACCTCGTTTACAGCCTGCTCGAACGCAGCCAGCGCATCTTCCTGCGACGAAAATTGTATTCCTTTGAGCTGATTTTTTATTTTTGGAAATAATAAGAAGTCACACGCTGCTAGATCAGGGCTGTAAGGCAGGTGACCCAGGAGTTTGACTGGCGTGCTGTCCAGGAAGTCCCTCGTTTTGAGTGCGGTGTGCGCAGGTGCATTGTCGTGGTGGAGCAGTAGCCCGCGGAGCCCTGTGTTTGGTCGCTTGTTGCTAACAACAGAGAAAACTTCTGGCAAACATTTGGTAGTATACCATTTGGCATTGATGCTTCTTTGATCCCGTAAGGGAATTGATACCAAGTGGCCAGTCAAATTAAAAAAGCTAGCGATCAAAATCCTTCCCTCCCGCTTCTAGATCGCTTCACTTTGGTAGGCGTTGGTTCATTTTGAAACACCCAAACAGTCGACTGGCGCTTGGTTTCTGGGTCGTATTGATAAATCCAGGACTCATCACCTGTAACGATGTCGTAAACACGCCGAGACGAGCCTGCTTCAAATTTGTTTAGCATATCACGGCACAATTTCAACCGGGTCTGCTTCTGAGCATCGGTGAGGTTGTGCGGCACCCAGCGTGATACTATCCTCTTCACGCGAAGATGGCTGTGTAGAATCTCGTGAACGCTTCCCAATCCAATCTTCAATATGTGTTGAATCTCCTGATATGTAATTCACCTATTGTCTTGGATTACATTTTTCACTGCCAGCACGTTTTCTTCGGTAACAGCCATCAAAGTGCGACCGCTTCTTTCTTCATCCCCCAAAGTTGGTCGACCGCACTTGAATTCGTTATACCAACGATACACGGTTGCCTTGGAAGGGCCTTCATCCATGAATGCCATTTGAAGTCTATCGTACGATTCATCCGGTTTCAGGCGACACTTGAAATCGTAAAAAATCATAGCTCTAAAATGTTCCCGGCGCAGATCCATAATTCAGCGAGACACAATACTTTGAATTATAAACCCCATAATCCATTAACAACCTTAAAGCTTATTAAAATTAATGAAATATTATTATTATTTATTTATTTAACACACACACGAAATACATTACAGACACAAATCCAATGCGTATAACATGGTAGACAAATTATTAACAAATTTATTTAACCTGAGAAAAAAAAATATATACAGATATATTAGCTAAAAATGCACATGTACACTTAAAATATACTAAAAAGTAGACAATCACTCCTCTAAGTACTTCACCACACGTGTGTGGATGTGGACTAGGGATGCAGAAAAAATATCCACCTCTGGTTGATCTCTGGCTATACCGTTGAGCAAGCGAAGCACGCGGCTGAGAGGGGCCTTAGCTGCGAGGTTGGTGCGAGCCCCCGGAAGCTCGAACAGTCTGTGACTGCGCGCGCGCTCGTACCGAACCGGCACCCACAGACATATCAGTGCCAGCAACGACGGAACATGAATCAAACCCCTAAGAATTTTTACCACAAACATAGTCATTGTGGAGCCCCTTCTTAACTCTAAGCTGTTATACCCTAACATGCCCAACAAAAACATTGTTGGGTATAAGAAAGGATAATACTTAAAGCTTCGTTTATAAATATTACGAAGGAATAGTTTCTGGACTTTTTCGATGGTAAGTACATGTTTAGCTTCGTATGGAGCCCAGATAATCGAATTGAACTCTAGTCTACTCCTGACGTAAGCATTAAACAATGTACTAAGCGTACGAGGGTCTTTAAAATCCATAGATACCCTTAATACCCATCCAAGTGCCTTCCTCGCTTTCTTACTCAACTCATCAATATAGTAGGAGTACTTCAAGTCGGCAGTAAATAACACCCCAAGGTCCTTAACAAAATCTAGCGCACGTGGTAGTGGTGAACCAGCGAGCTCATAAGGATGATGAAGAGGATCACGTTTTCGGTGGAAAGTAAATACAAACGACTTATCGACGTTCAGCTCTAAGCGGTTTTCGACACTCCATGAGTACACAGCGTCAATTTCCTGCTGAAAACGCCGGCATTCTTCTTTGGTATTTAGTGAAGCAACCAATTTAACATCGTCAGCAAAAATTAATATCATAAAGTCGTCAGATATCAAGTTAGGGAGATCACTAATAAATATTAAAAATTCCAGCGGACCCAAATTGCTTCCCTGACTTATTCCTGACCGAGTGTAATAACGCTTTGAAATGCAACCGCCATATTGAAAATACTGCATCCTGTCCGAGAGATAACTGGCAAAAAGATGCAGTAGTTGTGGTGTAAAGCCAATAGCAGCCATTTTGCGGAGCAACACATCATTGTCGACGCGATCGAAGGCCTTGCGGAAGTCAAAGTAGGCTACATCAACTTGCTTTTTATTATCAACTTCAGTAGAAGCATGCTGGACGAAGGACAATAAATTAGTTGTTGTAGACCGACCTGGCAAAAATCCATGCTGAGCGTCACACAACCAAGGTGATACCTGGTTTAGTATACGACGGTAAAGAATTGATTCGAATACTTTTGCGTATGGCGATAGTACAGCGATTGGTCTGTAATCACCAACTATGGACTTTGATCCCGATTTAAATACCGGAATGACCCTCGTTAACTTCCAGGAGGAAGGGTAAGTACAACGCGCTATGATTGTATTGTATATAAATAGTAGCGGGGCACACAGCACCTCACGACAATCTCTCAAAACGTAAGGCGGATAGCCATCTGGGCCGCATGAGAATTTGGGCTTTAACCGCTTTAGCGCCATCAGCAGCTCCGTCTGACTAATTTCGCCGATGTGCACCCGAGCCGCCTGGTTACCACCTGACTCAGATGTTAGAGTCTCCTGGACCGAGAGTTTAGGGACATTATCTAAAAATACACCTTTGAAATGGTTAGCAAAGTTTTCTGTAACTACGGTAGGGGGGTCATCAAAATCACTCTCCCCATTGCTAGCACGTTTGTTTTTTATATAGGTCCAAAACTCATTTGGATTATTATTTATATTTTTTTCCATTTTATTTAAATACAAATGAAAGGCTACCTTAATTTTTGACTTAACTAATTTTCTATAAATACAAAAAGATTTAAAAAAATGTATACTCTTGTGAGATTTATAAAGTTTTAAATAATAAAATTTTGACTTTATGTCACGAATAATCTCTGCAGTGTACCAAACTGGATACGAATACTTGTCGTCGGCAATAATGTACTTTTTCTTAGGAACACAGCCATCCATAGATTGTTCAACTCTCTCGTAAAAAAACGCAACTGCACTATTGACGTCACTAAGCTCGTAAATTGGTGACCAGTCAATAGACTGCAACCTAGAGTAAAGTTGATGAAAGTCAGCTTTTCTAAAGTTCCAGTCGTTCCCGTCACTAGCATCCCCGCGGGCGACCGGGACCGGACGCCGCGGGCGCGCCAACGTCACGTCGATCCAGAGCGGCGGATGCTCACGTTCGCCACGCGGGGTGGGGGGCACGACGCCCGCCACAGCCGCGCGCACGTTTACACTACCCTCATCCATGTCGCTGAGCACGAGATCCAAGTAACGCCCCAAACCGTTCTCTACTGTATTATGTTGGTGCAATCCAACACGTGTGGTGAAGTACTCATAGTGATCACGCACAGTCTTACTTGCGGAATACAAATTAAAATCACCTAAAATAAGTATTTTCAATTTAAAAATATTATATAAACTTTCAATATAATTAAAAAAGCTAAAATAGAGAGAGTCCTCACAGTGCGGATGTAAATAAACAACACAACAGAGAAATCTAACGTCACGGTACGAAACAAATGCACAAATGAATTCGTCCTTTATGTCCTGGATTGGCAAATCATTAACCGGGCACGCACGCAGTGTAAGCGGTCGTCGCGTGGCCAGCAACACGCCGCCTCCGTCGCGGCCGTCGGCGCGGTCACGCCGCAGCAAGCAGTAGTCGGGCGGGCACAGCTCCGCGTCGAACACGGAGTCCGCCAGCCAAGTCTCAGTTATTGCGATCAAATCAGCCCCACTCGATCTTATACCGAATTCCACTTCTCTTACTTTACTTTTCATGCCTCCAACGTTCTGGTATAAAAAACTAATTACCTTGGCAGTGCTACAGATAGCCAAAACACTATCTGGACTCAGATTTACGAAAATTCTGCCAAACGCTTAGTCTTAGACGGGGCGGCCAGGAAGCCGGATCCGTAAAGAATTCAAAGCTGTCTTCGGGGACTCCTACTTTGAACGAAGAATATTTGGTGCTTCGAATGTTTAATTTATATACCTCATATCCGTCGTACTCTTTTTTTCTCCTAAGAAAATCTATTACTTGCTCGACGGTTATATTTGTCTTAAGACCCCATACATGAATATATCTGAGGATATCAACAGTTTTCAGAACATCATCCTCCAGACCTGCTCCATTAATAGGTTTTTCATTTGAGGTAAACCTACGATTACGTCGATTCTGAACTTTGGTCCAACCATCCTCTAAATCAATAGTGACGGGTTTGCCGGCTGTGATAGAGGAGTCATTAGTTACTTCGAGATCGTCTCTGGCCGGGACCGGTGCTGCCATCTGTTGGGGACTCTGCAAAGTCGGTGACCCGGCAGGCTTGCGTTGAAGATTCCCATCTGCGCCTACGGCTGCAAGAGCGTATGCACGTCTAGTACGTCTCGTAACCGGTCCGCCACCCACCACAGTGTTGTTAGCGGAGCCAACCACGACGCGTAGCTGTTGCTTCCCTCCAGGTGGCACCACTGGTAACGTTTTCACCGGTAAGGGCAATGATTGCTCACAGCTGCGATCAGCAACTACCTCACAATTGTTGGATAAATTCGAACAATTAGCGCACTGACATACCTTGCTCAATTCCAGCAACTGGTCTATTTTTCTAGATTGTAGCTTAATCACATCTTCTAGTGATACTATTTTTTGCTCCAACGTTGAAACCACTTTTGTGAAGTATTCACTAAACTCCTTAAGCTCACTTGATGACATTTTCAATTTTTAATCCATAAAAATATGGGAGCTATACGAAAGCTGTAACGTACGTCACGCCGTTCCACGCGATGAAATTATAACTAAGATAATCCCACTAATATGAACAATGCGAAAGTTTGGATGTATGGATGTTTGTTACTCTTTCACGTCGTAACTATTGAACCGATTGGGCTGAAATTTTGCATGAATCTAGTTCTAGACCTTGAACAGGACATAGGCTACTTTTTATCCCATAAATCAATTCTCATGGGATGAAAATGAGGTGTCAAGTTTCTATAGAGAAGTGATGTGTCACCCTTTCACGCTGTACCTATTGAACCGATTGGCCTAGGACTTTGCACAAATAAAGTTATAGATCTAGAATAGGAAGCGGGCGAAGCCGCGGACAAAAGCTAGTATTTAATAATGAAACAAAATAAAAACAAAAAAATAGAAGATGAAATGGTAGCCGCCCTAGGTTTGAACCGGGAACCTCTTGCTCGACTTCCCAATTCCTTATCCCCTAGGCCGCAGATACTCTGTTCAAGCGAACGAAAAACTGATGACTTGCAGCTATATAGGATTCCTCGGGATGTTAACCACTGTATTTGGCTGTATTTCCTAACTATTCCGGACGCAGGAAGGGGCATTACAGAAAGCTGCAACAATTATAATTGCACCATTATAAATGGTAAACAAGAAAATAATCACTTTTTACGATCGCGACTAGAAGACGAAGAAAATCAACTCAACCCGTGTCTGATTTCCTGAAATTGACGGTAAATCAACTTACACACTGCACAACACTATGCACACAATGTCCTTTTATTCTTTGCACGAATTATAGCGAGAATTTACGATAAATAACGATATAACTAGCAGAGAAGTCTTTCTCTTTTGTCCAAGCTCATTGGCAAAAAACCTCTTACTCCACTATCAAAAATGAATCTCCCACTACCTACGCAAGAATCTACAATTTAAAAACGTGTGGCGCCATCTAGTAACAAGTGGTGCAAGTAATCATGACAACGTGGTTGCTTCGCACAGGCGCGTTGCGTATTTTAATGAGAATTTGTGCGTATTTGGCGCGAGCCGCTGACGTCATGGGTGTATAGTTACAGATGCACACATAAAAAAATAGCTTCGAATTTTAGTTATGCGTGTTGTCACGGTAGCGCGAGCGCTGCGTAGCAGGCCGGTAGGTATTTCAAAGAAAGGGTGAAGCTTACTTGATTATAATATTGAAAAATAGTTGTGTGTACCTTCCTATATTTAAAAAGATAGTGGTCTAGTTAGCTATGCCAAGCCCAGGGTAGGCATTGCGTATTTGCCTATATGAGATGCGCGCTACTGATCCATTTACAGGCAGAGTCCAACGCGCCGTAAGCCATAGACAATACCTCGCCGAAAATAAATTTGAACTTTAACCTCGTTACTATTTTGTAAAGCCTGACCAGTAGGCCTACCATGAGTTTTGCTTACTATACACGTTAACGTCTGCGTAAAATATTTTGTATGAAAAATGCTGGTTCCTGTAGTAAGCCGCTAGGGGCGCTGCACAGTTTCTCATATAAATATTTTACGCAGACGTTAACGTGTATAGTAAGCAAAACTCATGGTAGAAGGGACGAATTTTTCAAAAAGACGTCTAGAAATCAATGTTAACGGCAAATAGTGAGACATTTGGACACCGGTTTTTTTTTACTAATTTGACCCTGCTGAACACGATTCTGCCCTGCGATTTGCCGTTAAAAGTAAAAATTATTGAAATCTCGACTCGTCTAGTAGGCCTACAGGAATAATTAAAAATATGTGAAACGAAACGTAACGCAATGACGTAGACGTCATTTTGTTTTACTTAATTCCGATTCTCTCGTAGTTTTGTGAATGTTCTCTTACGTGTTTTGTGTGAGTTACACGGAATAATATTAGTATAAAGCAGCTGCGGACTGTTCCATAAAAATTAAAAACCATCAGTGTAGCCGCAATTTCAAAATAACTGATGTTTTTACGTGCGCGGCATCTGATTAGAGACAGTTAAAAAGCAGAAGAGCAGGAGCATATTAAAAATCTTTTGTTTTAAATAAATATATTGACTTGGCAATCGCACTAAATAATCTAATTTAATATAATATGTATTACTTGTGAGATACATTGTGTTTTCACACGATTGCCGAGTCAATCTTTTTATTTAAACAAAAAAGATTTTTAATATTGATATGGTCACTATAAGATGTTGTTAGGTTAGCAAATTAATGTAATAACTTTACACAGATGGTCCCTTAAGAAGGGATTGAATAAATTAACCGACTTGGATTTACATGGATCTCACAACTTTTTTTTACGGCAGAAGAACTAAGTTGCGAGACTTGTTTTTTTTTACAAGTTTTGTTTTTGATGACATCTCATTTCTTTTTGTAGATAGTCCTACTTTTTTCCTTTCCGGTACTTAATGTAACTTTGCAATCCTATATATTTATATATGGGATTACAAAGTTTTTCATGCAGTTGGTTTATCTAGAAAACTGGACCGAAATTGCAAAATACTTTAGTTTTTTCTTGATTTATACACACTAATTGTATTCCAAATTTGAAGCTTCTATGTCTGCTAGTAGGGCCTTAGAGTTTTGATGACCGGTCAGTCAGTCAGTCAGTGAGTGAGTGACAAAATTGAGAAAATTTGACTAGTTATAATTCTTAAACTACTGGTTCAAATTGAATGAAATTTAAAATATACCGTGTTTATACAATGCCTGCTTGGTAACTGAAAATTCAGGCTTCTAGTTTTGTCCACAACGATGTTATGGGGGGTCGAAAATGGCTTGAACTGTTTCGAGAAAAGGATGGTACGGCCGTGCCGCTTTTTAGCTGGACTTGGCGAGGGCACGGCATACTATCTACTATACAACATATTTGTATATTTTGTGGCGTGTGGAAACTTCATCTAAAAAGTATATTGTCCCTCGGTTTCGTCTGGTGGATCTCATAAAAGGCGACTAAGGGATTGCAAAATCTATGGCTCTGTAGTATTAAGGGTCATCAGATCTTGGCTCCGTCTGCGGAGGCGACGTAGACACCTAACTACTGGTGTAGGCTTCGGCCGTGGCTTGTCACCATCCTGATGACGTCATCATGCCACCAAGCGACTCGTCGTGTTTCGGCGTGACGTCACGAGTAGCCGCACGGGAGGAGTGGTTACAGGCAGTTGCGTACTATCTTTAATTCGTCCTTAGTTACCGACTTCCGTATTTGCGGAAAGACAGATTAACGCTTGACTCTCCCAGTTTCTGGGCGAGCGCTCTTCATCCTGGGACTTATCGACGCTTTCAGTCGCGGTAATGGCCAAACGTAAGCCCATGGTGCATTGTACATTAAAAAATCCTTTCTATTTCGGAAATCGAAACAAATGTGATCAAGGTGATTATTATTAAAAAATATATTAAAAGGTGACTTTAATTTATACAGCCAAACTAATACTGGAGGCTAGGTAAGTGATCAGTAACACAGATAGTTAACACTTTTTGCTAATTTCGCAAAATAAAAGTCACCTTATATTGTTGTTCCATTTATATAAGTTATTTGAAAACAACTTACGGCTTACAATATTGTGTTTTAAAATTAAAGTAATCGTAAATTCTTTTGTTTATATAAGGAATATATTGGGGGTATCGATTTTTATAAAAAAATAAACTATAGAATATAACTTGATTAAAAATTTCCATAAATTCCAATCCCTTCACCTACGAGTATGTTATGTTATTATTAACATACAGTGAACGAGCAAAAATAAATAATGTAATTGTGTCACAGAGTATTTAATGACATAACGTTCACACGTCATCGCACATAACAGCTTTGCATGATGTTACCTAATAATTTATAAGTCCAACGATTACTTAATGAAACATTTTTAGCACGAAAACGTGGAGAAAAGTTACCCAGACGACTTTGCTCGTCCTTGTCCTTCATTTGTCCCCACGAACCGGGGTTGCCACCCCTTCCAAATTGCCTAGGAGTTTCTAAAAAATTATGTAATTATGTAAACCGCTATGATTTTTCAGGGTTTAGACTTTACCGCAAATTAATATAATAGTTTGGACAATAATTATTATTATCAAACTCGATGACATTTTGCAGACAGTACCTATGTGGAAACAAATTGGTATCTGGGATTGTGGTTAGTCAGTTTCCCGTTAACAATTTAATTATTTTATTTTATTTTATTATTTACAGAAATCAACAGCGATACATAGCAGATATAAAATATATAACAAATTACTTAATATTAAGGCCAATAACAGATTTCAATATATGAGATCTTAAACAGTAAGATTAACAAAACAAATACTCAAAAACTTAACCTACAAAATAAAGGGGGGGGGGGACCAAATTCGCTCAGTTGTCAATCTGGGGGTATTTTGAGAAAAGAGAGAGAAATTATGTTTAATTACCCTCACATCACATATAAGAAAATTACAAAATAAATAAGACTATGGTTACATTGGGATTAAAAATAATAGCTTATTATAAAATGACACGTAACTTTAGCAAATTTTTCAAGGCAATCGAAGACAATCAGAGACACTTACAATGTATGAAACTCCATGCATATCTAAAGTCCTTAATTTCTACTTGAATAAAAATATCGTTAATTTTCAGATTTTTTCATAGAGGTCTGCCAAGGACCTAATTGTGAACGGACTTTAAAGTGATTGATACTGTATGTTGTCACTTCTTGATGGAACATTTTTACAATAATAGAAATATATTGAAACTACGTGGTTCCACTAGTATTTAATTAAGGATGATAACGCTACCGGTTTCATCTATTTATCGACATCTTCAGGCGAAAACAATAAGGAAAAACATTAAATACAATTATATACGTTAATTATAATATTACATGTTCGATGACTAAAAACAGAAAAAATAATAAGAAAATGAGGTAGGTAGAATGTCTAGTTAACGTTTCGTCTTTGCAAGCAAATTGTATAAATTACTATGATGTCTTATGTTCTATGAATGACAGAAGCCGAGAAGTCCGTCTGTTATGCTGAATATAATAAATGCTCTGACAACAAAACACCAACCTACTTCGTACATAATTGTTATTGTTACACAAACAATGGTTTTATTTAACTGAGGTTTCGACATACAAATTTATTAGACCATCATCCAAACAGAGCATAACGACTTCCCTTGAAAACAAACCATATCTAACTCGTAGGTATAAGAAGTTATCTAGGCTATATACTCGTATATAGTATGGTGTAATTAACCCCAGACCTCAACATCCAAAGTAAAAGTATAATTTGTTCTATATAGTCAACATATTGTTTGGTAAAAAGTTATACCATTTTTAGCGTCGGATTTGGGGAGATGGGGAGATATGCTTGATTTTTTCAGTTTTTCTTAAATATTTCGAATACTATGCAGTTTAGCGCAAAAGTGCCAAGCACAAAAGTAATCTACATTAAATTGCGAACAAAAGTGGTCTACAGCATAATCTTGCTAAAGTTTTCTGTTAATCTCGCAATTCGTTTTTACGAAACACAATCCTGTATAAAAAAAATAGTTTTCTTGTGATAATGCCATATTTTTCCAAAAATTAAAAAAATCCGAATAATTGCTACTTTACACCCTCTGTAACTCTGGAACCGTTCACTTTAGCAGGATTATGCTACATAGTTTTCGAAATATTTAATAAAAACTGAAAAAACCCAACTTCTCCCATTCTCCCCCCAAACCCGACGCTAAAAATGGTGTTACTTTTTACCCAACAACACGTGGCCTATGTATATAGAACAATTTGGAGCTGGAATAATACTTTTACTTTGGATGTTGAGATTAGGCTGTTTTTTGGGTTAATTGCACCACAGTAATAATGATGTATAGCGAATTCGATCGCTTTGAAAACTCTAAATATTATTATTATTAAGATACAAAAATAATAATAAGAACGTTAAATATAATTAAAAATAACGTTTTTGAATTTCATAACGATAGAGACTTCATCTTCAGTAACGTTTTTAGGGCTCCGTACCTCAAAAGGAAAAAACGGAACCCTTATAGGATTACTTTGTTGTCCGTGTGTCTGTCAAGACCCTTTATCTCGGGAACGCGTGAGGTATTGAGTTGAAATTAAAACCATATATACTCAAGTCTACGGTCCTTTGAAGCTATGAAAAAATCAAACTTCTAAGTTAACGTAAAATTAAGATACGGCCGTTTATACCGCAAAAAACGTATATTTCGACACTCTCAAGGGAATCAAAATTTATAGCGTATTTTCCGTTGACCTACAACTATGAAATTTGGCAAGTAATACCGTATAATACTACAAGGATAGGAAAAAATCTTAAAACTATATATTTGTAATTAAATGATAAAAAAATCATCGAGGTTGTGCAACGGTATGCGCGGTCATAATTAATTGTACGGGTGATCAAATCTTTTTGTAGATTTTTTTTAAAACTTTCTTTAATTTGTTCGGAACACTCGGTGGGAGAGTCCGAGTCGCACTTGTCCCGTTTTTACATTATAAAGATACCTCAAGACCTGCGAGATGAATTCTTTTTGACAGGAAAGTAGGCAGAAGTCATATTGAATTTTAGCAAAAGGATAGTCTTTGACGCGCATATTTAAGCGTATCTCATATTTTAGCTAGACTAATATCTGACATTGCCTTGTCAAATATATATTTAGTCATGGCTCTTAAACAGAAAGAACAAAGTAGTGAATTGCGTATTAGATGATAAATGACAGCTGTTAATAAATTATCGTTATAATTTAACGTTAAATACGCTTGTTTACACGCGGTCTTTGTAAACGAATGGAATCGTAATAAGGAACTATGATTAAAACGGTCGTTTGATAAGATGCATTTTCTATTGTAATCAACGTCTTCTCAAAGTCACAATAAACTTTGGCCTGTTGGTTTATCTTGCGCAAACAGAAATCACTTATCATAGTGTGAAAGGGTGGCTACAAGCATACCATCGGCACCAAGGTAAATTGGGGCAAACCCACATTTCGTTCTTTATTAAAATGTAAAGAAATTAGAAAAAAAAATAGTTATCATTTCTGATGTTATGTATGTTTTTTTCCTACACACGTCCATTTAATAAAAAGGTCATTATGATGACCTTCATAAAACATTACTATTATTTCCCTAAGGAGTCATTTGCTAGACGTCTAGTCTTACAAGGCAACCTGTCGCATGCAGTCCACCCTGGGGCCTTAATTATTATCAAAAGTGACAAACCTGCGCATGCCGTAGCTGATTAACAAGCGTGGAGCACCGCTCTGGATCTTTCCTGCCGTCAAACGAGTCCAACTCCGCTGCAACCATGTTGAGGGCGTCGTCTGCAAAGAAGAACTGGGCTAGCAGAGAGCGGTCGTCTTTCTGAAACAAAGGACTTTAGTTTAGAACCCCTGGAGCAACATACTATCACAGCCAAAGCCTATAAGCACCTCACTGCCCCGGCGGGTATGATTACCAGATTAAAGAAATTGTTCCGATATGATGAGATTTAAAGAACTTTGTCAGTCAATGAAGGGCAAGAGTTCTACGTGCACCGGACCAGTTTTTTATTTTTAGGGTTCCGTACCCAAAGGGTGCCAAAGGGGACCCTACTAATAAGCCTCCGCTGTCTGTCTGTCACAGGGGTCTACAGCATCAACCGCAATAGGTAGACAGTTGAAATTTTTCACAGAATACTTGTTACGGGGGTTCCCATACAAGAAACCTTGAAAAAATTGTATGTTTTTAAAGTAATTTATTGCAGCTCTATCTTAAAGACGGTTATACTTAGAGGTTTTAAATTTGGTCAAATTATTGAACATACTCTAAAGTAAAACAACAAATAATAAAAAATATTTTGATACTCAAAGTCCTACTCACTCAGTTATATCCATAAAAACATTAATTTCCAACAATATAACGTGAAATAATATTTGACTAACTTAGACCCGATTTCACCATACTCTGTTGGTTAGTTGACACCCCTGTTATATAATTTAACAGACTGTTTAAGTTAGTGAGTGTCCCACCATGCTATAATTTCCTTAATGAGTTGTTCAACTTAATGACTCCTCTAGGGGTTCGTTAGATTGGTAACAGACGATTAGCTTACTGTCACACAGACCCACAGCTGTCGGGATCAGCCATGTTTGCTATTGTTTACATTGTTGTCATGGCTACCGGCAACTGACCCATCTCGAAGACTCAACATTTTTTACATTTGAACCAGCAAAACGAAATGTAAGCCGATCTCTATTGAATTCAACAGAATAAACGGCATTTCAAATCAGTCGTCTTACCAAACACGAAACTTATAATACGACTAGTGAATAAAGGCCCGTGTGCACAATAATGACAAAATAAACAATGACCTTTTGTTTTGGTTAGCTTAGAATGTGAGTGAATGGTTTTTGAGTCATTCGCATAATGTTTGATTTACTAATGGCTTGTTACATTTTCGACATGGGACATACAAAATTAACAGAGATGTTAGTGTCCTTGTTAATTTTAATCCCTTATTAGTTAATGTCTGATTTATGAAATAACTAACAGGGTATGGTGAAATCAGGTCTTAATCTTACAGTTTTGTTTTATACATTTAGATTGTATGGATAAGTTTATATTTAACCTTACTAGCTTTTGCCCGCGGCACCGCCCGCGTGTTATTCGGTTAAACGACATGCTTTTTTCCGGGATAAAAAGTAACCTATTTGTTAAGTTGGGGCATAAGCTATATCCATTCTAAATTTCATCCCAATCCGTCCAGCCGTTTCATCGTGAAATAGTAACAAACATACACACACACAAATTTATAATATTGGTGTGAAGTGTGATGAGATAACATAGCCTTGTCTTATTTCACCTCAAACGACAAGGACCGCGCTAATAAGACACCTGATTTTTCAATGATATTGATCTATCCTACAGGAACCATGCATTTTTCCGGGATAAAAGTAGCCTATGTGTTAAGTAAGGGTATAAGCTATGTCCATTCTAAATTTCATCCAAATCCGTTCAGCCGTTTCAGAGTGAAAGAGTAGCAAACATACACACACGCACACACACACACACACAAACTTTTGCATTTATAATATTAGTAGGAAGTAGGATTGGTAGGATTGCTATAACAGCAAGGAACCGTCAGGGCACGAGTCTTACACGTAATTGACCTGTTTTTTTTGTTTGAATTCTGTCAAGTTTAGTCATACACATTCATTCGAATAATACTGTAAATCTGAGACAGCTACAAGAACATCTCAGGTTCTCAGCATCCATTTCAAATTTGTGTCATAGCATAGCACATGCATAAATATAAATGGATTTATAAACTTACATTTTGTATCATAAGATTTGTTTCTAATATTCTGCTGCTCCTGCTCCTATGGTTTTGGCCATATTTTAATCATTCTTCTGTCAATTTGAGATTTTTGTACCTCATTCGAAAGCTAGTAAAATGCAGATGTTTTCTAATTAATACGCACAGAAAATTGCATAGAGACTTATTGTTTTAACCTAGCCTTTTTGTGTAAATCTTTTGCGATTTTCAAGAGTTTTCAATTGTTTTGTAGCACTGTGTCCAGGTTTACGTCAATAATGTGCATTTTAGGGTTATTGTTTATTGGCTGGGATGTTATCAAAGCGAAATAAATAAAAAAATATAAAATATTGGCTGGCTTTTTTTATATATATTTTTAAAGTTTACTTTAGAAAAAAAGCTTAAATTCAAAATATCTCAGAAATGGTTCACTTTTGCATAAGGCATAATATGGTCGAATCGACTACAATTGCTCTCTTCTCTAACCCCTTCAAAGGATCGCATCTAATTACCAGTCACCTGTATACTCTACTTAAACAACAAATACTGAAAACGCCGATTTTTATATAGGTTTAGGGTTATATACTCGTATACTCTACGTACGTAATTTTACAGTTTTGTTTCATACAGTATCTATGCAAGTTTGTAATTTTTATTTAAATCATTTGAGTCTATTAATTAAATTATCAGAATTAGGCGAGTCAAACTAAACATTTTTGTATGGAGTAGGTAAAATAAATGTACACTGGGTGAAAACTGAGAATATATTAGTAGAATAACAGCAAGGTTTAATTTCACAAAAATCCCCGAAAAATATTGGATAGTTATTGAATAAATATACGACCACCTTAATTAGACTATGGTTAGTTCACCATGTTGATGTGATGAGGTGTCTATTTATTTTGGTACTTATAAAAGTACACATTTCTGGGTGGTACCAGGGAGTCCCCCTACCCAAACTATGATGTCTATATAGATACTTAGTGTTTAACAAATATGTCCTACTACGACATGTAAAAAATAAGTTTTAAAATAGAGAAGGCATGGAGTCGCCAGATACAATGAGTTTAGGTAACTTTTTCTCGGTTATGTCAATTTATTTAGTGGTGTTACTTTATTATAACGTGTGTTTTTTTTAGAGGTATAGAACTTTGAAATGGAATAAAACAAAGATGATCTTTTTTATTGATATGAAATTTATTTTATTCGAAAGACAATCTTCTGGCATTATAATTTAAATATGACTTCTGGCATATGTCCGCCACGGCTGGCTCGGACGTAGTCTAATCTGGAGGTCCAATTTTCGATGACTTTTTCCAACATTTGTGGGCGTATATCGGCAATAACTCGCCGAATGTTGTCCTGCAAGTGGTCAATCGTTTCGGGCTTATCTGTGTAGACTTGCGACTTCACATATCCCCACAGAAAATAGTCAAGTGGCGTTAAATCGCACGATCTTGGAGGCCAATTCACGGGTCCGAGACGTGAAACTATGCGGTTACCAAACGTTTCCTTCAATAAATTAATTGTGGCACGAGCTGTGTGACATGTTGCGCCGTCTTGTTGAAACCACAACTCCTGCACATCATGGTTGTTCAATTGATGAACGAAAAAAGTCTACGCCGATAAGCCCGAAACGATTGACCACTTGGAGGACAACACTCGGCGAGTTATTGCCGATATACGGCCACAAATGTTGGAAAAAGTCATCGAAAATTGGACCTCCAGATTAGACTACGTCCGAGCCAGCTGTGGCGGACATATGCCAGAAGTCATATTTAAATTATAATGCCAGAAGATTGTCTTTCGAATAAAATAAATTTCATATCAATAAAAAAAATCATCTTTGTTTTATTTCATTTCAAAGTTCTATACCTGTAAAAAAACACCCTTTATTAGGGTATTATAAAAATAATAAATATGGTTTTTGTTTTTTGTTTTGTTTTGTTAATACGTTTCTGTTGGGGCATTTTCTAACCAACCTTACAAAAGAGGGTATATAAACTCGATGTATTCATATGTCTTTCAGAGAGGTAGTCAGAAATTATAAATCTTACACTTGCCACGAGCCTGACATACCTCTTCCGTTTCTTACACATTTATAAATTAGTTATTGGAGCTCTTCTATTCCGTGTTCTATTGATCGTGCCTATCCTTATAATAAATAAGAGTAGACTGTTTGTTGCATTGAGCAGAAAGTGACTTTTTAATCGTATCAGGTTGGGGTCTAAAAACACTAGTAAAATTTAAGTCTCTTTTTTAACACTGAGTAAATATCAGGTTCACGCGTTTATTCAGCACATCAGCCTTTCAATTATTCAGCCAATTTGCCTTATTTTAAACTATTTATGGCCTGAAACTGGTTACCAAGATCTCCGTATACGTATAGCAATTGTGCTGACAAACGTCCTATATACTTCTGAAAACATTTTTATGTTTATGCCTTCCAAATGTTAACCTCAAATTTGTGTTGAGTATTTAATTGGGTAACTCTTAAAGAACCTAGTTAAAAGTGTTTTTTTATTTAGGTTTCTCTGTTATACATAAAGGTCATATAAAATATCTTCTTGGTTGTGCCTTAACACATCTATTGTTTATTGTTAATTACCATATTATCTTGTTCATGATACAAAAGTTTTTGAGTAAACGCATAAAATCTAAATTTTACAAAATTATATTTAAGATCTTTAACACTGAAAGGGCGCGTGACCTTGTACCTTGTACTTTTATGATATTTTTAATGCAGTCGATGATTCTTTAACAAGTGAGCAGATTCGCTACGTAGTTGATGGTGGCCTCCTCTTACATCGCGTTGTGTGCAGCAAGGGGCAAACTTTTGAAGGTGTTTATGTTATCACAACTGAATAATTGAATATGTAAAACGACATTACGGCACGGACGTCGCCGTTGTGTTTGACGGGTCTTAAGAAACCACATTAACTACCTGCGAGAAAAACTGCCGAAAGAATGAGGAGATCGGGTTAATATGCCAATAACGACGTCTCAATAAAGAAATCTTAAAAGTAACAACAACAAGTCTCGTTTTATTGGCCTGCTACAAGACTCTTTTCAACAGAACAACATGGAAGTTAGAAAATGTGAGCAGACGCTGACGTACACATAGTTAAGGAAGCTTTACACCAAGCATCATCCAACATGGTTGTAGTAAGTATTGGCAATGACATCGATCTCCTGCTAATCCTGCTATTACTTTCAGTTATGGCACAAGAAGAACATATAAACGTGTTCTTATTAAAACCTGCGCAAGGTAAACAAGATGCAAGACTATACAACGCAAATTCACTAACATTAAAAGATCTAAAAGATCGAGTTCTCACACTGCACGCTTTTGGTGGCTGTGATACAACTTCACCTATTTTTTATTTGGGAAAAAAGAAATGTTTTGAAATAGCCAAAATTCAGATGAAGCAAAAGAAATTTTGATGGCATTTACATAAGAAAATGTTTCTCAAGATGTTATTTCAACAGCTGGTGAAAAGTTATTCTTGGCATTATATGGACGTGACATAAATGGCAACTTCAATGATCTGCTGTACCAAAAGCTTGCTAAAAGTATAACCAAAAGCAAAACGAACTTGGCTAATTTACCCCCAACTAAGGCAGCAGCTCAACAGCATGCACTGCGTGCCTACCATCCATCCATCAACCCGTGTTGGTCCACTGCTGCCTTTCCCAAATTTCGCCACTCATGTCGGTCCTCGCGTCCTACTCATCCAGCCGCCCCCCGCAACGTCCTTCAGGTCGTCGGTCCAGCGGGCACGAGTTCGGCCTACACTACGCTTTGCTTTACGTGGTCTCTATCTCATTCATATTTTGAAAAAATTCGAGAATGGTTTTGGTGGTTTCTATGATTTCAGGAGAAATATCCCAAAAATCTAAATGAAACAAAAATATTTTTGAATAGTATAAAATATACTATGCTGTGAAACTAAAATTATTTGATTTGTTGTATGGCTTCTAGGACATTACGGTACATAAACATTCATCAAAATATGTGTAAAATCCAGGACTTTAATACGCTTGTAACTTTTGTATGTATTTTATTTTGATAAATGTTTTAGTTTCACGTCATGGATATTGTATGAGATATGTTTAAAAAGAAAATAATAATAAGCAAGTACCTATAAATAAGGATATGATCAGCTAACTGTGCTAGTATGGGAGTTCGGGCGAATAGAGTCGTCTTAAAATGATTTATTGTCGATGCAAGACCAGCTGTGGATCAAAATATGGCTGCCGAAAATCTGGGCTTAATTACACAGATATTTGTGAAAACTGTAAAGGTCAATCTTGCAGCAATGCCACATTGATTTGATAATAGAAGAACCAGAAGAATGTGAAGAATCAACTCAGGACGTTACTGCAGTAAATATTCGTCCTTATAATTCACGAAGTACGAGACAAAGAATTTGATCGAGTATGATTATAATGACGACTAATAAGTTATCGATATTGATAATTTGTTTTTGTTTTTGCTATTGATTATTTGTTGGCGTTAGTTGATATTTAACTATTGCACTGATCATTTAAAATAAATATTTCCTTTTGAGAATTTTTTTTTATTTAAATAAATAAAAAGCTATAAGGATATAAAAAAATATTTAATCACATAAAAGTTCAAAAGGTATCAAATCGTTTGAGAGTAAATTATTATTATTTTTATTTTAGAACATAACCAGTGCAATAATAGATTCACAAATATACTCTACTGCATTATTTTTGCACTGAAATCGCAAATCCCAGGTGACCGATCAAGTTTTAAACCACCTAATCAGCGCGCCGAAGATAAACCATAGGCAGGTTAAACGACAGTTTAATACTTTTAACCCAGTTAATCAGTGCAATGACGACAAAGAGAAGGGCTACGATCATGCCTTACTAGCCAATCAGTACTATTTTTACGTCCACAAACAATTAAAAATAAAATTAAAGCAACTTGGCTAAGTGAATGTAACAGCAATGTGCCTAGTTAAAGCGTAAAACTTACAATTAACTATTTTTCTAAATAAATATTTTTAATGTCAAATATCGAATGTTTGATTCATTTGACCTCAGCAATTTTTCGGTCGGTAGTTGAAAGAAAAGCAGATTATGAACCTCACGAAAGTGATTTTTAATTACACTGGTGTTTTTAGAGCGCAATTTGCTCACACTGACTCAATTCATAAATTTGATAGAAGCGAAAGAGGTATGTCAGGATCGTGGCAGATGTAAGAGACCTGAGTATATACACATAGTACATATACATCAAGATTAATCGGTTAAAAAATCCCACATCAGAATCGTAATACATACTTCACACCATACTTTTTACTCCTTCGTTCCCAAATAAAGTACAATACTAAATTAATTGGCATACTAGGTTAATTAACAGAAAAGTAACTCCAAAATTTTTGTATTTTGGACGACTCCATGCCTCCTACTCTTGTTCTGTTTTAGAAAAATAACCAGCTTAATGAGAATTATAGTTAGGAAAAATTTTGCTTAGGTCGAATTATATGGTGTCATGTAAAAAAGAATTACGCACTTCTGGGGGCTCTAGAGTGTAACCGAATGCTTAATAACAAACAATATTACTATTTCCACGCCTCTTTATTAGTGTATCTTTAATTCGACCTCAAATCTTTCATTTACAGGACTAAATGATGCGGAAACCTCAGGGTGCGAGTTCTACTCCTCCTTCTACTCCTTCGCAGGGGATTTGTGGAATAAGCCGTCCGATCTAGTGATGCGTCGATGGTCGCGCAAGACAATTTGGTCACATCGCATGATCGCTCGACCATCAATTAGGACATTCTGTAGAGATCTATACTTGCTACTCGCAAGTGTAATTAAATAACATTATCGATGCCCAGTAATAACAGGTCTCTCTGGTCAACTTGTTGTGAATGCTCTCTTTTGAACACTAGGTAAATCTATTTTTTTATGAATAAAAAAATGGTGCTTACCACTTGTTTTGTGCAAGACCCAGACTTAACAAGGAATTGAGATTGAGATTCCGCCTTTTTCCACTGTAGAAGGACAGGTAAAGTTTTTACAAAATAATAATTGTAGATAATGTATGACGTATATACAGTACATACGTAATTTCATAATAGTTATTAGTTAAGGAATAAAATGGCTGTGAAGCGGTCCACACAAAATGGCAGCCGCAAAGTAGGAGTGGTGGGTTTTGGGTAGATTTTGGTGTCAAATAGTTACAACAGGTGAAGCTCCTAGTAGGTACGGTCTTGTGAGGGTCTGATGAGACTAATACAAAACTAGGTATTGCTGTCACTGGACCCAGTGACAGCAATACCTAGTTTTGTATTAGTCTCAAGTTATTTAAATATTATATATTAATCTAAGTTATGTAAGTACTTTTTTGTTATATAAGTCTTATTGTATGAATGTGTAAACTTATTAAAAGATACTTAATAAATACACGATTGGGTTTTATTTTTATTGTTAAGAACTGTGACAACCCTAGCAATATAGCCATTGTCTAGCTAGACGCTGTGGGCATTTTCGCAGACATCAAAACTGTATGTTTTTGCACTGTAGTCTAGTTCTATATACAATGTCTTTGCCCACAACAGTTTTTTTTAAATTAAGAACGCTGTCTTTTTAAGGTTCCGTAGTACCTAAAGGTACAAAAAAAACCTTTATGGTAAGACTCCGTTGTCCGTCCGTCCGTATATCACAGCCTCATAACTTTAGCACCGTTAAAGATAAGGACTTGAAACTTTCCACAAAAACAGCATTCACTTGCTTACATAATACGGTACAATAAAAAAATAAAAAATTTGAAATTGTTAAATATTTACAATACAAAAGTGAGAAAAATAAAAAATTAATTCTTAAGAATACAATATGGGTATCAAATTGTAGATATTAAAGAGGTGATAGTAAAAATATGTACTTTCAATTCACTGGCACCGATTTTTGAAAAAATCTTTGAAAATCCACAAAAAATGCATGTCCCCCCCCTCTTATATCAGAAACTGGTTGATCGAAAATTATAAAATAAAATTACAATTAAAGGTCATAACTGGCCCATTACAGGAAAAATATAGCGATTTAAAAAAAATGATAACAAATGAGAAATATAAAAAAATGTAAAATAGTTATTTAAAAAATTATAAAAGTACAATATGGGTGTCTTATTGTAGATATTAAAGAGTTGATTATAAAAATATATCCATCCATCCATCCATCAGCCTGTTTCGTCCTCTGCTGGACATAGGCCTTTCCAGGATTTCGCCACTCTTGGCGGTCCTCCTGGAAGAAATGCCCATACTCACACATGCTGGGCAGGCGGGTTGGTTAGCGCGGTGCCGGAACCCTCGCACCAGTGACGCCGCTGCCCGTCACCGGTCTGTTTTATATAAGGCCCGGCAATTGGGGATGGTTATACCGCCATCCATCGGTCCCAGGCAATGGTGGGCCGCGGAAAAATATATACTTTTACTATATTTACTTCGAGAAATCTTTGAAAAAGCACAAAAATGCATATCCCCCCCTAATTTCCGAAACTAATGAACCGAAAAATATAAAAAAGGCATGGTAATTTGGGATTACGTAAAGATTACAGGAAAAATATAGCGGGTGAGAAATTCACGATATCAAAATGACAAAATTAAATTTTTCATCCACGAGTTTTATTTCGAGTACGGTATAAAAATACTTGAGTCTCTCTTTTGTGGTACAATAAATTATTTTTTTAGTTATCACAAACAGTTATGAGCAAGATTTTACAGACCTTCTTCATGACTGTCCCCAAAAATGCCGAATTACGGAACCCTAGGTATGCCAATCTGACTTACACTTGACCGGTTTTTTTGTTACAGATTCCCACAGAAAGAAGAAATAAAAAATGAATGTATAAGACGAATAAGAAGGCCATATTGGGCGTGGAAAAAAACACAGTCATATTTGTTCAAAACAGTTCACGTGGTTTTGAAAGTCTTATTGTTTATTTTATTGAATTTGTTTTTTATGATAATCAAAGAATCTTATTGATATGCCAGTTATATATCTAACGGCACGGATCCATCACATTATAAAACAAACGTGTGTGCCTCATGATAAAATAAGAAGCCATCTAACTAAAACTATTGTATTTAAGGGACACTAAAAATATAATTAACTATAATACTGTTGGTAGTCATTACAGTTTTTGTACTAGAAACAAGCACGATATTTGACTTATGTATCTGCCTATGATATTGTTATACAAAATTATGATGCTAAACGAAACATATTCTTTTATTTCTTTTATTACACAATATAACTCAATCGCCCTTGTAGTCTATTTTTAATTCATTTTTGTTCTGAGTTCATTATTAATAAAATTGTTATATTTTATTCAACATTCTTACAAAATTAACTTGTTTTTAGATAATATCAGTCTCTTTAAAAATCAATTTTATTCTTTTTTCTAAATTAATACAAAATTTACTGGTTATTGAAATATTTAATGTACCTAGTTTTTACCATTAAGAAATTGTTAAATGTAATTCCAAGAGGAAGTGCAGGGTTCCTGTACTTTAGTTCTCGTAATTAACATGGGGCCCCGACGTATGTTTATGTAATGTAATCTTAATTAATAAACTTATTTTATTTTGTTATTTTATAGGCAGAGGCTACTTTGCTATGAATTCTATTTGCCTCCTCCCATATATAAAGCAAGAGGATGTCACCAGGAAGGTCGGTGCCACCTACATTATCTTTTTTAGGGTTTAAAAAATTAAAAAACAGAACCCTTATACGATCATTCTATTGTCCGTCTGTGTGTCTGTCCATCTGTCAAGACCCTTTTTTTAGGGCACTGTTAAGGATATCAAGTTGAAACGAATTTCTCCTACAGAAGTCTACGGCCCCATAGTGCTGTTAAAAAATCGGGCTTCTAACTTAACGTGGAAAAGAGCTATTGCCCTTTATGTAATCAATTACATACAAATTAATTTACCATGAAAACCTATAGGCTACTTCCAGTTAATTTAGAAACATAAAATTCCGTTCGCAATTCTGAAAATTAGCGATATTGTCACGGTTTTAATTATTAAAGACGAAACTAAATTAGATCCTTTGAATACATGGAGTTTAATAGATCGTGTATCACGTTAGTTTGGTAATTTATAACTGCTCGTGGAAAACATTTGTGTTTTAAACGGTATGATATGAAAACATCAGGGGACGAGTCCTCGCACTTGACTAGTTTTATTTTCCACACTATGGTATAACGTATGATACGCAGATGACTCGTTTGTGTTTGATTTATTTATCGATGTGAAAAGTCGACACTGTTACATCACCAGCAAAGTAAGGAACTAGTGACAACCCACACAATTAAGAAAAAATTAATGAAAATCCATCTCTCTCAAACGCACTAGAATGTCGTAAGAAAATCAAGGATAGTTGTATTTCTCTGCTAACTATTTTAGCCCGGTGTACTTCTTCCATGGTTTGCATACACGCATGCACCACAGACATTCAATAGAGAAAAGAGTTATGTACAGGTCAAGTTTCTGGTTGGTACTGCTTAGGTACTTGCTCTGATATAAAGTCTGTGCGAATAAACGGACTTGTTTGGGAATCGGATAGACCGGCATTTCTTCTCTGTCATGGTTATTTTCCTCTGTGTTTTAAACAGACAAAGAAATAAGTTGCAGGCAGGATAGTAATACTTTGTTTTCTTTCTTCCCCACTTGTCTGTTTGCCTCTTTACCATGTCTGCACCTTGCATACTCTCCTGCAGCAAGCTTTCACAAACAAAGTTCCAGAATTTGCAATAAAAATGACATATGTAACAAAGAATTTCATGTGGGTGTGTGGACCATAAATCATAGCATCACAAAAAAATTACACAAGCATGTAAAGGTTGCATTATTTTTATACAGCAGTATGAAAACAGATCACAAGCAGGGATTGAAAACAGTACCGATAACCAATAAATTAACCGTAATTTTCTGTAGCCCTTAAGCTAGGTTTACATTTAGGCTAGTTAAAAGTAGAGTAACTAGCATACTATTTATCCAACTACTCACTTTTGTCTAGTAGACGTATACATTAATATCAAATAGTGCAAACTGTGAAATAGGTAAGTAAAAAAAATAAATAATGGATGCTGTTCGACGTCGTCACCGTTTGAGACGAAGATTATTTAATCTAACGACCTCATTGTTAAATTAAGTTACAGAAGTTTTAGAAGAAGAAACATCAAAGAATATAAATTTCTTTATGAATATGGGTTGGAGATTGGATCAAAAGAAGATAGGAGAAAGGAGCATCTGCTAATCTACTAAGAGAATTAGCAATAGAAGATCCCAAAGAATTCAAAATGTATTTAAGGATGACGCCAGCTAATTATTATTATTATTTTGAATTTAGTTCAATTGTTCGGTGTAGAGTAGAGTTTACTTTACCACATGCGTTATCTACCCTACTCTCCCAGCTACTATCTTTAGTACTATTGTGTAACTGTTAACACTAAGCTAGTAATGTTATTAGTACCTTAATTTATGGGTTATTCAATCCTGGGTCACAAAGTGTTGTTATGACAGGATCATTTAAGGAGAAGCACCATCATGCAACTGTTGCATGATTTGCTCAGAAAGTATTAAAGTTTGTACTAAGTTATGTTTATTTATAACTCATGTACTTATCCACAATATACTTATATTAAATATTATACCCAACCGGTTTCGCTATTCAGCATTCTCAAGGGCTTAACTACAATATTTATTTAATTACATTTTCAGAATCTACAAATAAAATACGTGCAATAAAATAACAATGAAATATTTAATATAAGTACATGAGTTATAAATAAACATAATGTGTATCAATTTCCACCAAGTGGCAACAATCACAAGCATCAACTTTGTACTAAGTATTCTACAGAATTCTTGCTTTAAAAACCAGAGCTATTTCTAACTAACTTTAGTTTGCATTTTTGTGGGAAGCTAAAGTTTAAATCGCTCTCATACTATGACATAACATTGAAGAATAAAAGTGTTGCTCATAATAATAACGTAAGGAGTTTCAACTTAAATGCTTTCGCATTAAAGGATATAAGTAAGTATAATTCGGAACCGTTTCAAAACGTTAATTTCACTCGTCTGATAGAAAGAGAGAGCTAAATACAAGAAACAGAGAGAACATCTGGTTTTAAAATGCTTGCAAGTGATTCCAGTGAGAAAAACGTTTTAGAACGGGTCTGGGTGACAAACGTCAGTCTCAAATCCAATTCAAGGGCAAGAAACTGAAACTGGCTTTTGTAGTCACAAAAAAAAATTATAGATACTCTTTTTTGAATGGGTTTGGCTTTTATCTGTCATTTTGACATCCCTATACAAACCCTGCTCAGAGTTGGTGTTGCAAAATTCGACACCGGTGTAACGACACTGCTATTTTTGAATGGTTGGTGTCGTGACCTGTGAGGGTTTAGTGTTGGAACCCGGGGTACGAACCCCTAAGGTCCAGAACAGATGGTGAAATGCAACTGCAACCTCTGGGTTTCATTTGAGGTCAGAGTTTCATTTGAGTTTCTGCCATAGACTCCTAAGAGAGACCGCACATGATCAATTTGAAAAGAATCAGTTGCTTTGACAACGGCGTGCAGGAAACTAGTGTTTGCATTTCATTGACTTTCGCGTGTTATCGGTACAACAAAATGTCCGAGGTGTCCAAAGTAATTATTTAAATATTTTCTTAAAGATAAAGGTGAAGGATAGGGTCCTAGTTGGGACACATCATGTGGAATTCAATTAAATAAAATCAAATTGTTTTTATTCCAGCCAAATACTTCATTGCCATAAAATACATTGGCCATACCTTCAAAATAAAAGAAAATGATCAATTAAATCAATATTCTTCTCAATGTAGTGATGTACATATCTTCAAAATAAAAGAAAATGATCAATTAAATCAATATTCTTCTCAATGTAGGGATGTATCCACATAGTTCTTCTTTTACGCCCTCGATTTCGGAAAAAGCAGTGTCGTCATTAATCCAGTATCACAACGAAACCAATGTCTAGACGAGACCTGTATTGTGACACACACACGTTCATGGATGAAACTGTTTCACGAGACGATGCCCGGTTGTCTCGTATCCGTTTGTACTCTGCGAGCATTCGATGTCACGCCATTGACCTCTCATAAGCAAATGGACTTACAATCTCGCTCAAAAAGTGTCTGTGATGAATTTTGTAACCCCTACGGGGTGACAAATTCGAATGGCGATTGCATACAACTGACATTGTATCTTATGTTAACAACATAACGTCTTCATTTGGTTGAAGGTTTTTGCTACTATGCACTTCGCACGTCCAGACACTTTTTGACAAACTTTTCTTAGAGACTGTGTGTCTTGTAGTTTATGAGTGGTCAATGTGTCACGCACACAAAGAAGCATGTTTCAGACTTGCAGCACTCCATCATTTTAGTAGAAGAAGGCAATACTATCAATTTCATATGTGTGCATTTTCCTTAGCTTTATTGTATTTTATGAATATAAGCTTTATTACAAAAACCAAAAGATGGCAATGCAATGGCATGTACGGACTACTGAGTGAGCGAGAAGCCATAAAGAGGAACAATACCATTCACTGAGACGAGACCGTTTGGTTGCCATCATACAAATATGAACATCTTCATACAATAAACACGGCATTTGCATCCAACAAAACCAGTCACTGATGACTTTGATGACCAGTTTTCTTGTCGGGAGAACAGGTTTCGTCTCATCATTGAAAAATACAGTGCCGACCCACTCGTATCTGGGAATATCAGTGTGATTTTCGCATTACGAAGCGATTCAAAACACTTCTGAGCAACTGTCAGGTAACAGTTCGGTTACCCTCGGTTTAACTTGGGTCAATTTTTGAACGCTCTAGGGTGAAATTCGCATCACTCCAAGTGAAATTCACTCGATTCGAAACGGAACCTTATTGGTTTAGGATTTAACTATAGAAACAATGTGAAATACACAATATTTGTGGAAAACAAGATCTGAATCGTAATGCTAATCGACTTCTCGATATTTTATTAAGTATGCATTTTCTACCATATTTTAGAGAATTTTGAGGTAAATAGATAATGTTTTAATCTAAACATGTATATATACTGTAAGATAAAACAATATTTAACACACAGATCTCTCTCAAACGAAGACAAAATTATGAAAAAGTGTTGACATACCTTTGGTTTGTAAAACCATTTCCTGAGCGACTCCATTGGTCCTGTTTTATACAACAGCCTCATAAGAACTTACAACTACACAATTAAACACATCATAAAACGTGTATTAAAACGAAGGAGCCACTGACAACTTGAAACACGGAACAATTTTGCTTATATTTACATCAAATAACAAAGGGCGGACATGTTTCACGCACCATTCGCGTGCGTGCGTGCTTGCGTGTTGCTCTGTTTAGCAGTGTTGCCAGATCCGTAGGTTGAAAATTATCCTAAAATAACCACTATATGTCTGTGGAAATAACCGCAAAATTATCGTGTTTTTATCGCATTTGTAACTTCACTGAATCTAGAAAGAGAACACAACAGACATACCGCTAATATGTTTGAGCGAAATCCAAGGCCACGGTCCTGTCGTTTCCTATATAATTAGCAATGCTAGGTAGGAAGGTTACAAAAAAAATACAATGTGCAAAATAAAATTAATAGAGTCTGACAAGTGAATCGGTGGCAGAAGTTTACCCGACAAGGGTATGGAGAAATGACATTTCAAAACCCGTAAAGTCATATGAAGATCGCCACACACCTGCCGGCTCATACAAAAAAAGTATGGTTATATTATATATTATAAACTTAGTTTTAAGGGTATTGTTAAAAAGCTAGGAAGATGAGCAACAAAAAAAATAAAAAATAATAATTAAAGTAATAAAAAAAAGTTGTGGATTGTAATTCTAGACCAAAATTTTACGCCTACCGGTTAATCTTCTAACTAGTTGGAAGAAATTTTGGTTGGATAGGAGGTATTCAAACATGGCCGTAAAAATAATTTAAAAATATTGTTGTAATCAGGTATGCTAGACTTGTATGTATAAAGTGTTAAGTGACATCACTTAGCTTTGGGCTTTGAAAGAAAAAAAAATCAAGTAGGTAAGTAAAAAACTGGCTGCCACCCTAATGCTTTTCAAAGAGCGGGTTCCACATCTCACAGTTACAGGATTTTCCCCGTTTCCTAGAAAAGCAGATAGGTAGAGGTTAGCTTTCCGTCCATTGGAGGTTGGCACAACGCATAGCATTTTACAGAAAATTGACAACATATCATTCTAGTGAACCATTTGTTTTTAATATTTATATTGAAAGTCTGCGTAAAAATGCATTTTTTTCTTAGCTCATGTATTTTTAGCTTGTTTCATTTTATGTTTTTCCTGCATAATTTAATGTTTTCTTATTAACTCATTCTAAAAGGACGTAAGTCGCATCTGAGGATTTCAAAAGTCGATGTTCATTGCCAAAGGATTATTAAAAAAAAGCTTATCATATTTATGTCTGCTGTCACATGGCATGACAGTTGATTTTTTTTTTGAAAAACAAAACTTAAAAGCAAATGAAACTGTTTTAAAATGCTGTTTGTACCATATTTTTAGTTTTTTGAAAATATCTCTTTCTTTAATCACGATTCAATTCTGAAAAATAATATGATTCTCAGAAAGCCCATATCTCGAAATGGTTTTCAGTTTTGCACCATTTATTAATTTATAATGTTGTCAAACTTTCCATTGAAAGAAAAAGCTAGGCTTGATGTAGTTTGATTTCATCGGAAACAAAACTTACCATGCAACAAAATCATATGAGCATTTAGATTCTCCAAAATGAGCTCCGTTTATTTCTTGGTAGACCTTTTTCTGCTTCTGTTATTGAAAACTAGAAACAATTTACATACTAAGAGGTACCTACATAAGTACAAAAAATAATAGATTACCCAAACAAACACCATTTCGTCCGTTAAAATTGTTAGTGCTGCCAGCATGAAAATCTTAAAAATAACCTACAACTATGAATTGAGAGAAAAGTTTATTTAAAGTGAAAAAAATTTACAGGTTAGAAACTAAAAGTGGAACTAGAAAGATTAGGTATCATTAAGTACATTTATTTCTTGATATATTTGCCTGGGGGAAAGATCTTATATGGTCCAACATTCGTTGCACAGGATTAGGGAAACCCCCTTAAACCTAACCAGACCAACTATTCCCACAAACCACCTTTACCACACAAGTAACACTTCACTATTTGAATCACACTGGAGAACGCTCGATGAGTCACGTGGAACCACTCCATCCGCTCCGAGCTCCGCCGATACAATGTGAACGCACCGACAGGCCGAAAGTGTGATAGCTCCTAATAATTTTCGCACAGGTACAACTCACTCCAAAATTTGTCGATCGGGAAAGTCAAATCCAGTTCATTAAACTTGGATGTGAGAGTTCTCCATTGCTCATCGATTTTTTGAATTAAATTTACATTTTCTTCCAAGGCTACTCATGTGAACTAACATTGAATGCAAATAGAACTTTATACATGCAAGTGTATCCAGTAAAATAAAACTTTTGGATGCGTTCTAAAATGCAAAATAGTTTATGACTCGTTCAAGTTTAAAATACTGCTTTTTTAAACTGAAAAAATCAACTATAAATAGGTAGTGTTTTTTTTTCATTTGTTACGAAAATGATGACTTTTGTTAAGATAGTATGTTTCGCGTACGATTTGTCGTGAAATCGTACGGTTGGCAACGCTTAGTTCATAGAAATTATGTGTGTAATAATTTATGGGAAATTTTATGTCTAGCCACAGAATTTTTTTTGGCCACCCATACTTGTTTTCTATTTTACTGGTCCTTTTGATTTATACATTGCCACCTAATTTATAGATATATATAAATTGGTAGTGTTTTTTTAAAATTTGTTACGAAAATGATGACTTTTGTTAAGATAGTATGTTTCGCGTACGATTTCAAATTCATGATCGTACATTGCACCAGGCACCAAAAAGTCGTGAAATCGTACGGTTGGCAACGCTGAGTTCATAGAAATTATGTGTGTAATAATTTGTGGGAAATTTTATGTCTAGCCACGGAATTTTTTTTTAGCCACCCGATCAAACTTGTTTTCTCTTCTCTAAAAACCTAATCCGTCTATTTTACATCGCCAACTAAATCTTTTAAAGAAAACGTCAAATTATTAAACAATTATTTTTACTTGTCCTTTTGATTTATACATTGCCACCTAATTTACCAACTCGGCCACGGATTTTACAACTTATCACCATTTTTCGTTAGCTTCTACCCAAGCTCCTCAAATAAATATCATTCACCCTTCAATAGAAAACATCATATATTATAACTTAGCATAAAAATAATTCATCATATTTTTTTATCGTGAAAAAAGCTACTGTGAGCACTAAAATTGACCATTGCTTTACACGAAAGTGGACATTTTGTAATTCAGAATTCCTTCGCGGAATTGGTGAGAGTGTCGAAGTCCAACACGGTACTATAGCGGTGATTAGGCTTGTTAAACCAGCCTTCTAGCTTGTCCATAGAGTGTATATAAAAATCGAAGGTGTCGAAGAGCGCGCCACCAGCGTGCGGTGAGAACGTCTGCGACGAATTGCACGGTGTTAGGTGCCACGCTCCAAGCGCCGGACCTAATGCAAAAATAAATTTTAGTTGGTTAGATAAATTAAAAGGCCACAATTACCATAATTTACTAAGTTCATAATTTTTTTTTGGAAATTAATATTTGAAATAACCACAAAATTTTATGTTTCAATATACTATTTGTTGATAATTTTAGATAATTTTGAAGTCAAATTAATGTAAAATGAGTTATATTTTAAACGTACTGAGTTGTCAAATTAGAAGCTAATAGAATTAATATTTGGGTGCCATATAATAATATTTTAGAAGTTAACTGCTTGAATGCATGTTACAAATTTAGATGCTTAAAAATAACCACCATGCTGAGTTATATTTAGAGTGGCATAATGAAATAAATAAATTTAATCTTGGATCTGCTAACAGATTTCCCGACAAACCAGAGTTACTCAATTTATGGATTGCAGCTACTGGAAGAAATAGTTGGGTACCTAAAAAGAGTTCAAGAAGGTGCTGTAAGCTTTTTGAGAAAACTTTTCATGAAAGAAGGAAATATAACATATCTACATTCCAAGGCTGTTCCTCTTCAGGTAAAATTGATGTTATTTAGTTATGCAAATTTCTCTTGATATAATCTTTAACAATAAATAAATACAATACGAGTAGTATGCATGGAAAGATGTATGGTGACCAAATTGGTGACATACTCAAGAAGGGCAATGTCAAATGTACCTGGAATAGAAGATCTGGTATGAATAGATTTATGGATGTGGAAGAGGCAAGAAAGGTGTGTCGGGATAGTAGCAGTTAGAAATCTGTAGTCTCGGTCTATTCCTCTGGGAGACGAGCGTGAGTAATATGTATTACCTAATGTATGTAAATTCAACATTATTTTGCCTCAACCAAATTTTTTCTCTTTGCACTTTTTTACAGAAGAAGTGGTCAGTTTCTAAATGCTTTCAGCTAACAGTAAAACGCCCGCTGTTTTAAAAATTGAAAGTCTTTCACCAAAAAAGAGCAAAATGTTGACTTGTAAGTACATGTTGGGGCAGAGAGAAGAGGAGCGTAGCAAGGCGCAATCAATAGTTCTAACCAATTACCGAATTATGTACTATCTGATGACGCAAATTCGTAAAATTAAAGATTCGTAAAATTACAGAATATCGAGCGAGCGTTTGTAAATGGCGCAATTTCACATTTTGCCTGCGACATAGAAACGTCCATTAAGAAATGAAATTTTATTGCAAACATTATTTTTGCATATTTTTTAGCAGGTACTTAAAGTTTAGGGCTAAGTTAGGCTCATCATTAGATTATTTCCGCATTGCTACGTACTTCTTATTTTTATGGTAGATAGGGCTGAATACTAGATCTATCACACTAAGATTTCAGCTTGTGGAACTCAAAGGTTTTTAGGAAATAAATTTTTGAAATTTTTTATTTTTCGTAAATTTTTGCTTTATATGCATTATCAAAACGCTGATGAAGTTTCAAAATGAAATAACGTTCCGTTTATCACAGTGACAAATGTCAATAGAATGCACCCTGCCTAAAAAATCTTAGTTGTAAAATTATTGAGGCAAAATGGAACTTGTTTACACGGGAGCGGCCATTTTGTAATTTATCGAATGATATTATTATGGTATGTGGGAGAAAAATCGTTCACCAAAAGTAAAAAAATAGGTGCGATGACGAGCGAAGCGATGAGGAGCGTGTTAGGTTGACATGTAAGAAAAACTAAGGAGCCGAGCGAAGCGGAGCGGAGCGAGGCGATGTCGTCCCTAGTTTTAATAGTAAAGTCGCCGTTTTCAACATTTTTATTCGCCCACAGTCTGTCACTCAGTATTTTTGGCACTCGTTTAAATACAAGCCATAGGAATATGTACAAATTTTATTCAAGTATAGTTTATTCCTTAAAAACAAACCACGTTTGTTAGACTACGCCTAGGAACAAAATTCCTAGGACCAGGTGTCTAATCATTTTAGTAAAATTTAAAAAAATACCATGGGGTGAGGGATACGCCGTCCTACCCCCCCTTACCCTCCCACCCCTTAATTAGTGCGGAAATAATCTAATGCCCTTCCCAAAGTTATTGGCGGCTGAGTGAAGTTAGCTCCAGCGAGACGGATAGAGAGAAATGGATGACAGAGATATATGAAAGAGAGAGATAGAAAGAGACATAGATGAATTTTTCAGCCGCCATTAAGTTTGTCCTGTATTGTACTATGTACTTAAATTAAAAGATTCTGTTAATGTTTGAGTTGTGTTTTATTTGTTACCTTCGTTAATAAATCATTGTCTTTAAATTATAAATTTTTCACTGTTTGACTTTTACAAGTATATTTTAATATTCATCATCATCATTCAAAATCTGAAAGGTGTTCAAATACAAGAAAACTTATCTAGAACATCCAATACAGAACTGATATTTAAATGCATCGTTCAAATATTTAACTGAACGGGAATCGAAACTGATACCCTCTGCCTCGTCAGGCAGTACCAACTACACTATACATACGGGTTGTCTCATATGACTGTAGTAGCACGAGATCCGGGGTAAAATTACATAAGAGAGAGCAACCCTACTTGTGTTTTCTGTCCCTTTCGGTGACACGCTATGCCGCAGTATTCTACGTCTGATGGTACTGATATTTGGTTCCGTACTGCGAGTACTGTTAGCATGTAATGCGTTCCGAGTCAAGACATAAACGATTATATCGCGTCTATTGTCATTCCGAATCAACGATGGCCGTGCGGCGTGATTAGTTTGATGTTAGGTACTTTTAAGCTGAGATTAAGAGTGTATTTTGAGTCCGAACTCAAGAGGAACTCACTCTTACAAACGTCACTCTAGTATGAGATCACGTCACTTTTTGACGTTTGTAAGATTGAGTTCGGACTCAAAATGCACTCTGAAGTTCAGTCTTAGTGCTGTCAGCGCCATTCGGAACCCGGCCCTGGTCGTTCGTTGTGGCCTGAAGTTACCCGCACAACATGTATAGTGCAGCAAACTTATCTGACCCGGTGACGAGGACTGTCGCTTCTTGAATATAGAGGTCATTTTAGTTTGGCTTATAGGGTCAGACAAGCTCGTGGCGCTGTACGACCAATTTTTTCCAACGATTTTTGACATTTGGTGAGGGTCGTGGTCGTGACCAAATCGTGGGTGTTTAATATACAAAATTGTAGTTTATTGTGGACTCATAACCGCACCCATAGACAATACTATTAATAAAATATGGCATGTAATTAAACAGACTTCTTTTTGATAGCATTATTCGCCTCTAAAAATCTAAATTGCCTTCTAAATTACTAAGTCAGCCACAATCAAGGCGCGAATACTATCTTAGCCACTGGTTATCTTCTATGCCGCTCCGCCGCTTCTTGGGACAATTTACTTCTTGGGACAATATATCCTCAACTTTCTCACGCTTAATTGCTTTTTCCGACGCAGGATAGTGCTCTCGATTGATAAAGGTCAAAAGTCAAGGTTCAAGTGCTCTCGAGTTTCACAAAACAGCCGATTTGAAGAGTTGTTTATAAAAAAAACCACTCAATTGATTTATTTGTCAACAAGAGCATAAAACGGGCATATTTATTGTAGTTGTGATGGTTATTTTACGATTAGTATAAGTTATTGAAAACATTGAATAAAATCTTTAACCTACATTTTTAAGCTGTTGTATAATCGAGTTTTACTTGATATTAACATGAATAAAACACGTATTTAATACAGAAACTAAAAGTGTGCATCAATACTAATATTTCTATTCTATTACTATAAATCTAGTTTAGTTGAGCAAAAATTGGACAGTGCACAGTCTTGTTCTAAAACAATGTCTTTGGGCACTAGTTACACGTCACGTCGGCGTCGGTCGGGGATAAAAAACTGCGTTCGGTTTCATCGACAAACGACAAAAACCGATGATTACCATCACTGGGCTGAGTTCAGTTTGATCGCCCGCTCACGCCCGGCGATCATTGAATTTGTATTTGCTATCCTGCTGTCAGTGATGAGCGGGCGATCAAACTGAACGCGGCCCCGGATTTACGAGAGATATCAATGTAAATTTAAAAAAAAAACCTATTTCCGCTTTTCATGTTCAGAATCCGCATTTTTGTAGCACCGTTACCGCATTTTCAATTTTCTCATCTGGCAGCACTGAATGCTCTTTCTGTTTTGGCGGGAAAAATATTGAGGCTGGCGTCATCAGCTTTTCTAGAAAAATTTTCCAAAACCACAAACTTGGTTATTATCATACAAAAATGTTTTCTCCAGCAAAAATGTTAAAACGGGGTGGTACTTTTTACACTTGCTGGTTGGCGGACACCTGGCCTTCGAGATTTGCAGCTTTATCACGAGGACAAATATCGTGCGAAAATATCTGCGAACTGTGGTAAGTTGGAAAAGTTTTAACGAATTTACTAATGTATGTCCGCAAACCTCCGACAGTTATTAGGTAGGTCGAAAATGTAACAAGTAGGAAAAACTAAAGAATACCTACTTGGGAAAGACGGTCAGTCTAATATAATAAGATAGTAGGTACATACTTACTATATGGGTGGTAGAGCTGATGCCGGGCTCGACTGTGGAGGTACCACACTCTTATTCGCAAATCCACGGAAGTTATTCGGGGGAGAGTAAGAGAACAGCTCTTAGGCAAAACCAGGCGGCCCACCATTGCCTGGGACCGATGGATGGTGGTATATCCATCACCATTTGCCGGGCCTTTATAAAACCTTTAGTCCCGGGCCGGGACTGGTGACAGGCAGCGGCGTCACTGGTGCAAGGGTTTCGGCACCGCGCTCACCAACCCGCCTGCCCAGCGTGTGTGAGTATTGGCAGTTCTTCCAGGAGGACCGCCAAGGGTGGCAAAATTCTGGAAAAGCCTATTTCCAGCAGTGGACGAAACAGGCTGATGGATGGACTATATAGGGTGAAATTAAATCAACCGACCAAATTCATACTGGAGACTCGGTTAGTGATCAAGAACAAGGTTGAATAATCCTTTTGGCCAATTTCGAAAAATAAACTTTTTTGCTCCCTTACTGGTTGGACTAGTTTAAGTACAATTCCTAGTGCAGGCACCTATGGGGCAAAAAATTTTTTTTTTCTACCTTCACCTAAAGGGTCATTAAACCTCGTTTCTGATGACTAACGAAGTAGTCTCCAGTATGAATTTGGTCGGTTGATTTAATTTCACCTAGTATAGTAATAACCACAGTGGTTTGCTTTTTCTGTTGTAAATTATATGGTAGTGGTCTATCCTCTCATTTGTATTATTCAAAGACTGCATTGAACTCAAGGTTTTTATTCTATCTACGATTCATGCTGACCTAGTGGCTGATTTTGGTAGCAAAATTCAGAAATGGATAATATCTTGTATATTGCAGTGATGAACTCATGAAAATAGTGACTAAGGATTCAGGCTTCGTGGATAAAAGGTTCTCTCTGCGTTTGAGTTCTCAACTCATGAGGGGACTTGTGATGCTGTATCAGAAGAAGACTACCATGTTGATAGGTTTGTAATGAAATAATGACCTTCATTTCCACAAATTAGGTTACCATGCAAAAAAAAAATAGAATTTTAAACCTATATTATTACTGAAAAGGATCCAGCCACACACACTTATAGTCTGTCAAAAGTGTTGAAATGAATATTGAAGAAACTTTTTTTCTTTCGCCTGGTTACATAAGTACAAAATCTGTTAAATCGAGTTAACCGCGTTGTAATTTCATAAATATATTAGGTACCTAAATTATACTACTTGGACGTTTAAAGTCAAATAAAGTTCATTAAAGCTTCAGATTCATTTCACTTTTTTGACAGACTATACTTAATTTAAATTATTTTAAATTGCCAGTAAATATTGAAAAGAAGAAAATTTACACCATAGTCAAGGCTGCCACTTGCAGTCACATAACTAAAATAGGTAAAGATCTTACAAAGAGACACCTTCGTAGGGTGTTGGGGGTTGGGGAGGAGCTAACCCCCGCCATAAAGTTTCACATCTCGCAAATGACAAGTTTTTTTTAAGGGTATGGGTAAGGCAAGAAAAAATTTAGTTCTGAGCGTAGCTAATGCATTTGACCTAAGCGCGCGGGGGGAAATTCGCTCCGCCCTATGAGCTCCCGTCTGCCATAGCTATATGCGCGACAATAGGAGTAGAGTGGACGACGAATGTATAGTTCAAAGATAATTTTCTTTTTTTATTTAGTGTTTTTAATATTGTCTAAAAGTGCCCGGAAAAGAAGAGCTTCTATGACTGTATTGATGGATGTGGAAGAGAAAGAGGTGTGTCAGGATCGCAGCAGATGGAAATCTGTAGCATTTGAGGACAGAGTATATTGTAGCATTCGCTACAGTTATTCAACCTGTTTCTTCGATTTTAGTTTTTCTTATCTTTGATTCTTTTACATTGGCGCCCGAACTCAAAGGTAAGTACTATATTTTGAATATTACGTGCTGTATTCTAATATTATTATTATTTTTTTCTCAATTTGACGGTGGTGTCTACGCATTTGTAGACTTTCTATCTTCCAATCTACTGAACTTTTGTTTATTTTTCAGGTAATATTTTTTTCAAGCGATGAAGCTTTTGAAATTAATCAAATACCAAAATCCAGCAAAAAGATTTATTCTTACTGAATGCCCTTAATTTGTGAAATATATGTGTTTCTGATCTCAATGAAGGAATAAAATACCTATTTACACACTCGTTGTGTATACGCAATTTTATTTGTGTGTGTATATTTATCCCCTCCTATATAATCTATTTATATTTAATGAGGTAGGATCTGCAGGTAAGTGCTCCTTTATATTTTGTAGCGAGTTACTTTCTTCATCTATCCTTGATAATTATTACTTGTTCTAGCAAATAATTTACACAAGATTTACTTGTCAAATAAATTTATTGTAATTAGTCCATAAAATTGTAGTTACTCAGTAGACGAATTTCAATTCCGTTTGAGGATAATGTAGCATTCGCTACAGTTATTCAACCTGTTTCTTCGATTTTAGTTTTTCTTATCTTTGATTCTTTTACAATATGTATATAAGGTGACTTTCTGTTATGTACCCAAATTCATACTGGAGACTCGGTAAGATATTAGGACCAAACTGTGAAATACGGAAAATATTTTTCTGTGCCTCTATACTTGTTCAAGAACAACCTCGGCTCAATTAGTATAGGAAGTCTACATTTTATTTTGCGTATTTGACTACTTACCGAGCAAAAACTTACTAAATACATCGTGAGTAGCCGTTTCAATATCAATACTTACAGAGTGTTCAGTGTGAATTTGGGGAAAAACGAAAGCCACCTTGTGTATACGTGTCTATTTAGAAAAGAAAAAAAAAAGAAAATGGAATTTATTGCCAAACAAAACCATGAAACAAAATTAAAACAATAAAAAGGAATTAGACTAACTTAAATACGTACAAATTTTGTTCGACAAAAGGTGGCACGCTCAGCATTTGCTGTCGGAGATTTTTTAAGGATCCCTACAGCGCTGATTTCTAGCGAGCCCCTAAATACTTTGTCATCTACACTATTATATAAAGAGGAAAGATTTGTTTGTTTGTTTGTTTGTTTGTACGTTTGAGGTAAACTTTGGAACTACTGAACCGATTCTGAAAATTCTTTCTTTTATAAAAAGCTATAATATTGTTGAGTAACACAGGCTATACTTTATTTTAATAAAAGTAAGTTTTCGGTTTGAAAATTAAATATTTGAGAACCATGTCGGGAGAAAAAACGCTGCTTAGCTGCTTTATCGGCATTCCTTGACCAAATGGTTAGTTATACGTGATGAAACCGGTTGATTTTTCATACGAGGAAACTGTATCAGTTTGATCTGACTAAAGATTTCCATCTACAACGATCCTGACACACCTCTTGCTAATATTAAGCTTAAAAAAGTAAATACAGCCAGGTTTAAGCATAGATACATTAAATACTATGGTTTAAGTAATGATTTGTTCACATACGGGAAAACTATATCAGTTTAATTTGACTACAGATTTACATCTACAACGATCCGGATACACCTCTTGCTAATATTTAGCTTGAAAAAGTGATTACAGCCAGGTTTATGTATTGATTTTATCCCATACGAGAAAACTGTATGAGTTTAATCTGACTACATCTACAACGATCCTGACACACTTCTTGGCACTTTGGTAAAACATGGTGACCAGGGTCTGATGATGGGACTGAAAGATGGGTACAGGATCTCCTCAACGGACAACAGCAGACCATTCGAGTTTAGGCTTATTTGATTGGTCATTATTAGCACTTTGGTAAAACATGGAGACCAGGGTCTGATGATGGGACTGGAAGATGGGTACGGGATCTCCTCAACGGACAACAGCAGACCCTTCGAGTTTGGGCTTATTTGATTGGTCATTATTAGCACTTTGGTAAAACATGTGACCAGGGTCTGATGATGGGTCTGGAAGATGGGTACAGGATCTCCTGAACGGACAAAAGCAGACCCTTTGAGTTTGAACTTATTTGATTGGTCTTTATTAGCACTTTGGTAAAACATGGAGACAAGGGTCTGATGATGGGACTGGAAGATGGGTACGGGATCTCCTCAACGGACAACAGCAGACCCTTTGAGTTTGGGCTCATTTGATTGGTCTTTATTAGCACTTTGGTGAAACATGGAGACCAGGGTCTGATGATAGGACTAGAAGATGGGTACAGGATCTCCTCAACGGACAACAGCAGACCCTTCGAGTTTGGGCTCATTTGATTGGTCTTTATTAGCACTTTGGTAAAACATGGAGACCAGGGTCTGGTGATGGGACTGGAATATGGGTACAGGATCTCCTCAACGGACAACAGCAGACTCCTCGAGTTCGGGCTTATTTGATTGGTCATTATTAGCACTTTGGTAAAACGTGGTGAGCAGGGTCTGATGATGGGTCTGGAAGATGGGTACAGGATCTCCTCAACAGACAACAGCAGACTTTTCAAGTTTGGGCTCATTTGATTGGTCTTTATTAGCACTTTGGTATAACATGGTGACCAGGGTCTGATGATGGGACTGGAAGATTGGTACAGGATCTCCTCAACGGACCACAGCAGACCCTTCGAGTTTAAGCTTATTTTATTGGTCTTTATTAGCACTTTGCTTAAACATGGTGTCCGTTGCATATAGTCGTTCAAAAAATCATATTATTTTGCTATTCTTATTTCCACGAAAATCTCTTCGACGCGAGCGGAGCCGCGGGCAAAAGCTTGTAATAAAATAAATTTAGAACTAAAAAAAATTACAGCGGGCGCTCTAGTAAAATTATTTAATTACATTATTATCAAACTATGAAATTAACAGGACTAATCTATAACAATCTTATTATATTATATTTATGTATAAATATATATATAGATACATTTATGCTAGGTTTATACATAACAGTAAAGTATGGATGTTTTTCACACTATGTGATATGAATACATAAATAAAAAAGAACAATAATAATAATGTACATGAAATATGGTAAAAATAATTTTAATTACTTAAGAATCTTTTTATGTTTATTTGTTAATTTGTGGGTCCACCTTTGTCAGCATCAAAGGATCAACAATCACTTTTTTTTTGTTTTTCTTTAATACGTATATTCAGTCAGTGAGATTTGTTTCTTCAGTAGAATCGATTTGAATTTAAATTTAAAGGAACAGGTAGTCATGTATTTGTGCAATGGTGGTGGTAAGTCATTCCATATCTTTGATGCTGCAAATTTAAACCCTCCCCTAAAGTTTCCAGTCTTGTGTTTCGGAATAGTCATCTTATTTAACTCCTTACTTCTGGTATATTTATCGTGTGTGTCACTAAGCCATTTAAATTTGTCGAACACGTAAGTAGGTCGTCCAGTATGCACAACTTTATGTACTAGGTCGGCGAAGTGTAACACTCTGCGACCCTCAATTTCCAGATTATTTTTTTTTCGTTATGGTGAGGTGTTATATGTGCGCGTTTTGGTATTTTGTAGCAGAATCTTACGCAGGCATTTCGGACCCGTTGTATAGCACGACTTGTTTTTTCAAATAACCTTGGACCATAGACATTATCACAATAATTAAAAACTGAAAGGACGAGTGAATCGGTTAGAAGCATTCTGATTTCTTCTTTCAAGAAATCTCGAATGCCATACAAAACATTTAGCCTATAAAACGCAGTTCTAATTTTTTGGTTAACATGCTGTTCAAAACGAAGTGTTGGATCCATCACCAACCCCAAGTTTTATTTAGTGTGTATTTTTATCGATCGAAATACGGCGTTGGTCCTACTCACTATCACTTAGGGACGTAAATGTCTATGGTCTATTAAAAGTAGTTTTTTGAGTGTTTGACTTATTGGTTGACACTCGGAAAATTTCAGACACTCAATTAGAGATACATTATAATTATAATTTATAATACCATGATGATTAGTTGTAACTATTATCCGGGCCTTAAATATTTTACTGGCCTGTTGAGCTAGTTGTACACTTGCGGGAAAATAAATCGGACCAATTAATTCTTCAGAAAGTTGTGATTGGTTTTCTTCAAAAAGCTGAAACCCTTAACATGAAAGTCCGGTGTCTGTCTGTCTGTTTGTGGTTTAGCTCAAAAATGAGTCATTTAAGCTTCAGCTTAGTATGAAATTGTAAAATTACACTGGAACGTTTCTGATGGAAGGAATAAATACAAAATCTATGAGGGCTTCTATAAAAAGCTATATACTTTGGCGTCAGACCAAGTAAAAAGTCAAGACGTAGTTTACTCTATGTAACGGGTGAAGCAGGCCAAAAGTGAGACAGTCTCGTGTTTTTACACGGCTTAAAACTCACACATGCGCAATCTGTCCCAGTTTTTACTTGGCGGCAACACTCACTATGCACACATGTTCACGAAACTGGCTTCACGTCAATGTTGACAGCGCTCCGTCTTGAGTTTTTACTTGGTCTGAGACTTTGGCAAGAAGTTTGTAACAGTGTAGTAAAAATAGTTAACTGCCTTATTTAAAAAATAACTATGATTTAAATAAATCCTTTTTTTCCACCTCTTTATTTACATGTTAACATAAGACAATTTTTTGTATTTTTTTGTGAAAAACTCAAACGATTCATCTCACTCATAAAGTTTAAAAATAGGAATGGCTTTGATTTAATGAAATACGTGGGGTAAACTGAAAGATTTACGCAACGCATAAATAAAACAATTTATATGTAAAGTTTAAATATTTAGTGTTTTTCAAAGTATTATTTATGTTTCAAGTACTAAATCATTCCAAATTAAAACAATTAAAACATTTAACTTGTTCAGGTTTCATAAAAAAAGCTTTACTATTATTTAAAAATTCAGAAAATCTAATAAATCTTTCAAGGTAGTTTGTAGTTGTTTTTGATTCTAACTGAAAATTTTTAAAGTTTTAATATTCTTTATTATCTGTAAAATTTATGTTCTTTTGATGCGATGTAGTTTGAATAATTTCAACTCTTCACTATGTTGAATCTTTCCTTTTTGTTGCTCCCTTCGTTACTGTTGCTTTGAATTGTCTTTTTCTATTTTTTAATATGTCATTTTTTCTTTTTTGGCAAAGTCAGCATTTTTTTTATTTTCCATGGCATTTTTTATGTAGCTGCGCTCTCGAACTGCCAATCCCCTTCTGATTCGAGAATCTATTATTTCAGGCAATAAAAATTCTGAATAAAACCACACTAACATTGGCTTCATTTTTTTCTTCTAAAACTCATCATCTCTATTAATATACTCGGTTTGTAAAGTCTTGTCTTCTCCACTCCATACCGCAAAAAAACATGTATATTTTTGAGAGATATGCAGTTGAGCATGTATCTGAAAATACCATGGGTGATTTTCATTTATCTTGGTAATCCCATTTTGAACCATCCAAAACCGTTTTTTTTGTCAATTGCTTCCTTTAAACCTAACTTATAGGTCTTAATTGGACATTTGATCTCTACAATCATATTTTCTGACTCAATGACACCATCAGGTGTGGCTACAAGGAATGGATACTCTTCATCGATAAAAAGTCCACATGGTTGGATATCAACTTTTTCTGAATCTTTGTTTTTGAGAGAGTGGTTACAGGCAGTTGTGCAGTAACAATCATTCGTCCATTGCCGAATTCCGTAGATTTTTGCAGAAGTCCCCGGAAAGACTGGTTAACACCTCGTCTGCTGTCACTCTCCCAGTTTCTGGACGAGCGCTCTTCATACTAAGCCTTTTCATCAGGGGCGGTGATGGCTAGTTATTTATTCCAGTAAGTCCATTATGGTAAAAAAATAAAATTTCAAATATACTTAATAGACACTCAAAGGGGATCGAATATTATCTTTATAGTTATAGAGCAAAATTTTCAGGTTTTCCATTGTTACCTTTCTTCGAAGTAGATCGATAAATACTTAGATATTACTCGATAATTCAGATTTTTTCCATCATCCGCTCTTTTTTTGTGCTGAATTTTAAGTGCAACATATTATGTCGAAGACATGCACTCTTTCTTAGCATTGTGAAAAAATTTGTATGTAAAACATTAAATAAAAGAGCATAAAAATTTTTCGCGTTGAGTTACAACAAGAAGTAAGTTTACGGCCATAAATATTAGTATGAATTAATTTTAGTAGGTATATGATATCTTTATCTTGATCAAGAAAAGATTACCTTGACAAAAGAACATGCAGACAAACAGACGGACAACAAATTTATCCGAAAAGAATTTGTTTTTTTTTTCACTCTGAACATAACCCTAGGAAATATGTACCGACATAAGATAACGATCTAATAATTTTGCCATGCAGTGTAATAAATTTTCGTTTTATTATTTTCGAAAGTTATGGTGGTTTTTAGGGTTCCGAGCCCCAGTACTGGAGGACAAAATTTATTTTGCTGTTTTCTAAAAAGGGTCACTAACCTTCGATAGTGATCTGATCAAGCAGTATGAATTTGGCCGAATAAAATCATCTCCGACCCGTGAACTGCTGATATAGTATTTGTTTATATGAAAATCTTTTACAATTGAAAACAACTGTTGTTTCAAATAAAATATAAGATATGTATATAGGTACTTGCTCAACCAAAATATGCTGAGACAGCTGTTTTTTTTTTCGATATTTTGGTGTTGTTTTCATAGTAAACGTTGTTTGTTTAAATGAGTGCTATTACGGATTTGGGGTTCCGTAACAATTACAAAATCATCTTGGATAGAGTAAAATTTTAGTTTTCCGCATAACAGTAAGAATTTATTCAGCTTTGGTTTGTTATATGTATCTGTGGCACAATGTAGGGAAGTCAGTCATACACGCATATACTTGATTTTTTTACGGCAGTAATATGATATCCTTCGAAATATTATTTTACAAATTCAATATGCTTGGGAGCAGTTTTGGCGGATATTTTTCATTTGAAGAAAAAACACAGATTCCACGTCTAACCAGCGCCAACGCGAGGCGTGGACTGACAATAACTCGCCTGCGCGCGAGTGTGTCAGTAAACATGCGAATTTTTGAAAAAGATTAGTGTTTCAATTGGTATAAGAACATGATTTTTTCAAACTAACTAGATATTATTGAGACCAATTTTATACAAAATGAAACAACAAAATCACGCAACTGGTACCCGAAAGAAAAACGATAAAGAGTCTTAAATAGAGAGCCATAAAAAAAATTGTACGGCTCTAAATATGAATCGATTAACGTGGTTTGTTCAAACTATCTTTCCTAAAGTTCAACCAACAACATATATTTTTTTCATGGCTGTGTCTATCCCGATTATCCCAACAAAATCATCCGAAGTCTACAATTTTGTTGCTGCTTGCGTTATATTCCCCCTTGAATTAGTGTCCAACATAATTAGACACTTGATGTTAAGAACATTGTTTTAAGACCATGGTCTAATAAAAGTGGTCTATTTAAGGGTACATATTAAGTAGGTATATTTGAGGGGGGAGAGATCCCCCCTGCATAGGGAACGTTTATGAAAAGCATACCTACTTTTTTATATCTTATTTTGAGGTTTATAGCAAACCATCCTTTAGTGCTGCCATCTAGGGCCTCCCGTGGTAAACTGTCGGTGCGTTTTACGAAGTAGATCGCATGCGTGATAACCGCCGCTTTGCGTCGTGATTCGTTGCCCCGACGCCGGCCGGCCTCTCAAACAGTCGGTCGCACACCTTCAACAGGCGATCACGCGCACACTTTACGAACTTACACACATAAATTACTATAAAGAAGCCCTAGGTAAGTTCTAATTTGTGGAAATAGTAAATAGACGCATTTTATGAACAATCTCTGTTTCCTTTTGTTTTGAGAAGTCACCCTTCCCATAAATGGCGTCCCAATGTGTATATGGCGCGTAAGCCGCGTGTGTACCGTAATTACTGTGATTTGTGCGTTTCTTGAACAATCCCAATCGACGTGATGCCTTACCAAATGAATCTGAGAAGCCATGGCGCTAAGAGTAGTGAGGATGGTACTGGTAACAGTATTAATAACCCACTCGCCTCGAACCAGAACTTGGAAGAAACACACGTCGCCCTTTCAGCTGACGCATTAGCTACGGAAGACCAACGTATTTCCAGTGAAGAGGTCACGCCGCAGAGCCAGCGCCCTGCAGACGCAGCCGGCACTCATGCCGCTTGCTAGACCCCTTACTACCGCAGCGAGATGGCATTTTCCCAAGAAAACGTAGCTTCACTCATAACTTCCTTACAGAAGACACAGACGGAAGCTTTTAAGGACGTTCTTCTGTCTGTGATGAGGGCGTCGCCGCCGGTTGGAAACGAAGGTACCCTGGCTCGCTGTAAATCAATGGATTGTGCCAACGTATCGAAATCAAACGTAGTTAAAGGACTTTCTATGTTGTTGACTGGCAACGCCTCGATCTGGTGGCAAGGCCTGAAGGTCAGATACGCAATTGGTGGGAAGCGAAAGAAAACCTCATACCCCCCCACCGTATTTATATAGACATTTTTGCCAATCCGCAAGGTCAAGAAATATCGACATATTTGCGTCCAGAATACGTGCACTCATGTCTAGGCTACCTAAACATGACATCACAGAAAAAGCGAAACTAGACATGATCTACGGCCTCATGCACGCTAGAATTAGAAAGCGACTACGAAGAGAAGAATTCATATCCTTCACTGATCTTCTACATCATGCCAGAAACATTAAAGACTCCATGGGTGAGTCGGAGAGGGAAACGATCGCGCGGACGGAGTGAACGAAATCCCCGAGCAGCCCCCCCGCCCGCACCCGGCCCCGCCGCGCCGCTAGTTGCTATGCACGATTTGCCGCCGCGAGCCCTTCAGATGCCGCCTCCGCCTTTGAAAAGCCGCCGTCGTTGTCGCTACGCGCTGTCTGTTGCCAAGCCGTCCGGCGTTCATGTCCCGCCCGCCCCGACCGCAGTCCCCCTGTCCGCACCCCCGCTCATGACGACAAACTCTGCCATCGCAGGAGCAACGAAAAAGCAGCGACCATCGTGTTCGTATTGCAAGAAATACGGGCATACGAAAGACCAGTGTCGCAAGTTGATGAACCGAGGTGAGTCCTGCTTATCTAATAACAATAACTCTCCCGCGGAAGTTTGTGAAAGTGACTCGTTGCAGATACGGCGACAAGGTGGACGCAACTGCGGAAGCATGCGCACGTGTCCCCATCAAGAAGTACTTCATGAAATTTGGCTTGCCTCGCAGAATTATATCCGAAAACGGTGTTCAATTTGTGTAAGTCCCATGACTTTTACTTTGACACATGTGGATCAGCCCAGTGGAAGTCTTGGTAAATATCACATTCGAGATCTCTCTATCTACAAAACTAATGCCAACACCTCACCACCTAAACTAGTGATCCCAAAGAGGAAACGAGGACGTCCGGTGACAGAAAAGGAAGTCCTAGTCCAGGAGCGAGGGCGTTATCCTGAAGTAGAGGGGGAGTATATAGCAAACCGTCCTTCAGTGCTGCCACCTAGGGCCTCTCGTGTTAAACTGCCGGTGTGTTTTACGAAGTAAAGCGCATGCGTGATAACTTCAACAGGCGATCACGCGCGCGCTTTACGAACCCACACACATAAATTACTATTGTAAAGAAGCCCTAGATAAGTTCTAATTTGTGTAAATAGTGAATATACGCATTTTATGAACAATCTCTGTGATTCCTTTTGTTGTGAGAAGTCACTCTTCCCATAGGTTATATTTTCAGTTCAGCGGTCACTTTTTACATAAATTCACTTCTGCATCGGCTCCGGCACTACGGGAAGTGCAGCCGACTGCAGCTCCTCCGCCCTTGCGTAACAAAGTACAGGCACCCATGCTCACCTCCGCAGGGGGTTGCCTTCCCTCCGCGCCTCCGGCTTTTCATATACACTCTAGGAGTAGTAACCAAAAGACTGTAAAGAGTCGGGGTGCTCTGAGTCTGTTTTTGAACAGTTTTAACCTACCAGTACAGAGGTCTGTTTTTAGCTGGCTGACGAGCTGTCAAACTTTTTTTTCGCTCTTTTCCGTTCCATTACACACATTTTCAAATACATTTATGACAACCAAGTGTCAACACCATGTAAAATTAACAAAATTGCGTTCCATTTCATAGATATTTTATAGACATTATTTTAATTAATAACTAAATTACAAACAATTTGCGACAAATAAAAAGTCTATTAAAGTCCCAAAAAAACTCCTACAATATCATTTATATAAAAAATCAGGTGTCCTTCTGTTAGAGCCAACCCACTAAAATATGTATAAGAATAAAAACTGTAAGCCAGTACCCTCTGCCTATTTGTGGGCCACTGTATAACATGTACTGTATTTTATATTTCGATTTTTTGTGCCTACTCTGTTTTTTGTTAAGCGAGAAAGAACTTATAAATTTCATACACAGGAACAAACAAAATTTATGGTTAAGTTATGATTAACTGTTTTAAGTTGACCTATTTATTTATTTACCCATAATTTGTACAACATTACAGGTTACCTATCCATTTCGTTATATAACAACCCAAAATATAAATAGAAATAACAGAAACTTAAATTATAAACATTGCAACTAAATTTAAGTTCTTTCTGATCTAGTTAAATATATATTTTTTCATTTATTTAATATTTACATTATGTTGAATTGAACTTATATAACAAACACCACATAAACCTTTACAGGTTTGTGTATGGTGCACATGATTCTACCTTACAAACTTATATTATTAAATAAAAACATCAGTGCTTACAACTAAACGTTTAAGACGTCAAAATTTTAATATACCTTCTTGTACAGTAATAGTCGTTTCTGTCTACCCTTTTCCCGACTAAGCTTGTGTCACCTTAGGTTGCTCAACAGGTTGGTATCGAATCCTGACCCTTGAGGAAGTCCCCATGCTCTAGTATATAAATGTATATTATTGGTTTAATATTGAATTTAATTTTCAAATTAATATTAGAAAAAAAATAAAGAAAGAATATTAATTATATAGACTGAAGCCGCGGATTAGATTTTCACAGGTTCGAATCCTGTGGTTCTTTGAGTATGCAGTTAGCTAGGTAGAGAACGTCAGTTTCGACTCCTGACGGGTCCTTTTGGTATTTTAACCGTATAATAAATTAAATTTTTTTTTTTCAGTGGATCTCGGTACTATGGAACAAGCTATTATGTAAGTATCTACACCATTTCATAGATAGTAATTTATGAATTCCTCCATCTTGTATTTTTTACCCCTAACTAAATAATTCTTGCAAAATTCTTGTTACTGTAACAAAAATTATTTAAATACAAGGACCATTATTATGACAATTACATGATGTATGCAGACTAATTAAATGGTTGGAGTTACGCATAATATTTATTTTTGTATTTATTTCCAGTTGATTTGTGACATTTTTTATTTCTTTATTTTTCATGTATGCAAGTTTATGCAACTGTATTATTTTTTTATTATATTGAATTAGTCCTAACTTTTATCTTTTTTACTGAGTTTCTCCGTATTATAATTTAGATTTATTATTGTTTTTTACATTAGAATTAACTTGTAATAAGTGTATATTATGTACCCATATTACAGAATAAATTATTTCATTGATTTGACATGGTACAAAATTAAATTATGGTAAATTTTTCATAAAATATTTTAATAACAAGAAATCATTAGTTACACAGGATGTACAGTTAATTAGTTCAGTTTTCTCACCATATCAACAACTTCTAGATTCAGGAAAGGTCCACAAAGAGCTCTAAAGGCTAATGCCCGTGGAGGAGCCAAGATCAAAATTTGCGAGCTGTCGAAAGACGAGGTAAGGTTTCATAGTCTAGGCACTAGGTCATGTCTCGTGTGCAGTTATAATATGTGCCCTAAGTTTTATTGCGAGGCGTTGTTAAAAACCTGTAGGAGTATTTAAAAAAAATGGTAACATGATCCGGGTCATGGTCTTTTGGTCGCCATTTTTAAAAATAGCCGCCAAGTTGGTATATTATTTGTCAAAATATATCTCGGTATCCAGTGGTCCAATTTTGATTTATTAAAGCTTATTGTACTCCGTTTGTAAAAGCAAACAAATTTGTTTTTTACACATTTGAGAGTTGAAGCGTATGAAGAATATCGGTGAGCCTGTGACCGTGAGAGTGCTGTAGACGGACAGACAGCAGAGAATTAGTAAATGGGTACTGAACCCTAAAAAAGAACAAAATTTTGCAATAAATTTTAACTACAATAAAAAAGCAATGAGTATTTTCCCAATTCCTTCTTGAACTGAAAATAATAAATACCTTAGTTTATCTCAACAACGGCTCGATTTATCAAAAAAAGTGTCATAATCAAATTTGTTGCAATTGATGCACTTGTTGATGATGTAGTCTGCAATCTTAATAATAAACTTAAAGTGGCTGCACTATTTCTTGACCTCAGTTCCGCATTTGACCCAGTAGATCATGATATTTTGTTACAAAAGTTAGAGTATTACGGTGTGACAGGAAAAATTTTGAATCTTTTCGAGTCCTATTTGCAGAACCGCAAACAATTTGTCGAAGTTAAAACGATAGAGGGGCAGAAGGAAAAGGTGATTAAGTCAAACCTGGTTAATATCACTAGAGGAGTACCACAAGGCTCTATCTTAGGACCAGTATTTTTTATCCTTTTTACAAATGACCTTATAAAACACATAGTAAATTCTGCAACAGACACAAAGCTAGTAATTTTCGCTGACGATACTAATGCTATAATTTCCTCTACAGATTTAGATGAATTAAGTGTAAAATAAAACAACGCTCTTACTTTATTAACTTTGTATTGGGGTCTTACTCGCGATAACTAACAACATACCTTAATAGATATTTACTTGACGTTTCGACGCCTCTGTAGGCTGTCGTGGTCTAACTCTTGTAACTGCGGCAGTTCTTGTCAAAGAGGTGCTTTTATGACATTGAAGAATTGTAATAATGATAAATTATCTGTGTGTTTTATAAACTTAATTAAAATTTGTATTGTACATATAAAAAATTGTGTATCTTTCTTCTCTTTTTTTAATCTATAATTATTGTTACTGTAATGCTTTAGATATACCTGTAACTGTGAATAAAATTGTACTATACATATATTTTAGTTATAAGTTTTATATATATTTTTAAGTGCTATTCAAATGCAATATATATTGTTAAATGAATTAAATAAATGAAATGAAATGTTTGCCTTTACAAAAGGAGTAAGATAAGCTTTGAAAAATCAAAATCGGACTACTGGATACCAAGATACCCTTTGACAAATAATCTACAAACTAGGCGGCTATTTTTAAAAATAGCGACCAAACGACCTATATCTGGACCATGTGATCAATTTAAAAAATACTCCTATAGGTGTTTAACAAAGCCCAGCAATAAAACTAAGGGCACATATAACTGCACACGAGGTATGACCTAGCACCTGCACTAGTCTGGGCGCCAGCTGTTATATGTCCCCTAAATTTAGTTGCGGGCCTTTGATAAACACCTATAGGAGTATTTAAAACAATTGGTCATATGGTCCAGATCATGGTCGTTTGGTCGCCATATTTAAAAATGGCCGCCAAATTGGTAGATTGTTTGTTAAATATATCTTGGTATCCGGTGGTCCAATTTTAATTTCTTAAAGCTTATTTTGCTCCTAATGTAAAAGTAAATAGATTTGAGATTTGTTGATAAAATTTTTTTTGTTAAATCGAGTGGTTGTTGATATATACCGAGGTTTTTAATATTTTCAGTTCACGAAGGAATTGAGACAATACTCATTGTTTTTTTTATGTAGTTGTAATTTAATGCATCATTTAGTTTTTTTTAGGGTCCCGTACTCTAAGAGTGTCAAATGGGACCCTATTACTAAGCCTCCTCTGTCTGTCCGTCCATCTGTCACAAGCTCACATATTCTTCAAACGCTCCTAAGCCAACTGATCGCAATGAGGACGACAAACGTGCACCTTTAATACACCATCACATTGATGAACCACCGGATATCGAAATGGGTGAGATTAGGATAGGATAGAACAGCTGAAAAACAAAAAGGCGCCGGGCGAAGACAGCGTCACAATCAAACTTCTGAAAGCTAGAGGTTCCGCTATACTCAAACAGCTACAGGAGCTTTCTTGCCATCATTCAAACCGGATCCACGTCAAAGGAGAGGAGCAGAAGAATAGTTATTTTGTTCTTTGAAAAAAGGGGTCAAAATCCTACATAAGAACTGTAGACCAATCAATTCTCAAGAGTTATCATGAATTGTCTCACCCAACAATTTGACGACGTCCAACCTAAAGAGCAGGCTGAGTATCGAAGGGCTACAGCACAAATACCACATTTACACGCTTAGGCAGATTATACAGAAAAGCCGAAAGTATAATCAACCTTTATGTCCACCAATTGTTGACTACAAGAGAGCCTTCAAATCCAACATAACTTCGTCTGTTCTGCAGTTCTTGCAGCGACGCCAAGTTGACTAGCGTTACGTGGAGATGCTAATATATTTGTAAAACTCTGCTACGATGTCTGTCCAAGTACAGAGTACACAAACAAGACCGATACACCTTCAGTGTAGCGTGAGGCAAGGAGAGGTTATCTACCCAAAACCGTTTACCGCCTGAAGGACGGTCCAGGTGGCGGCTATATGAGGACGAAGAACTGCAAAATGGCAAAATATTGGATGGCCTATGCCAGTGGGGTTCCATTCTCAAACGGTGCCGAATCGTTTATCAGGCGCTAAAGTATAAGCGCCTTGGTTTTTGTCGATTTGATGTTGCTTTGGCATCTATAGTGTTGTTATTTACCATAAAGTTTTTAGGGTTCGGGAACTTTTATTGTATGTTGGTCCGAAACCGAGTCCGACTCACAATTGGTCGGTTTTTTAGGATTCCGCACACAAAAGGCAAGAAAAAAAATATTTTTCAACAACTCCGATGATATTGTCGATGGTTTCTGGTCTTTGGACGACGCAGTTGGACATGATTATAGTGTTATCCAAATTCACCCGCAGGTCCACTGGTCTGAAAGATTCGCTTAGGATGCGCAGCAATTTCTCCAGTTTCAGTAGCCTTTATGCCTCGTCCATACCAGCCTATTGTCTTAAAGACGTCCTCCAGCGTGGTGGCAAACAGTTTTGGCGAGATATAGTCTCCTGTATTACGCCGCACTGAAGGTGTATCGGTTTTGTTTGTACATCCTGTACTTTGACTGACATCGTATCGGAGTCACACAGATATTTCAGCATATCCACGTAACGCTTGTTAACTTGGCATCACTTCAAGCACTGGTCTAAGTGCTGTAGCCTTTCGAAACCCAGCCTGCTCTGGAGGTTAGACGCAATCAAATTGTTAGGCGAGACGATTTATGATAACTTCTGGGACCAGTTTGTAGGTGTGGCTCAGGAGCATGTTTGGGCTATAGTTTTTAAGTAGGATTTTGAGCCTTTTTTCAAAGAACAAAATGACCCGGCTCCTGTTCCACTCCTTTACGAATGACGGCAAAAAAGCTCTTGTAGCTGTTTGAGTATAGCAAAACCTCCAGCTTTCAGAAGTTTGATTGTGACGCTGTTTTTGCTCGGTGCCTTTTTGTTTTTCAGCTGTTCAAGAGCTATTCTAATCTCACCCATTTCGATATCCGGTAGTACCTCAGTGTGATGGTGGATTAAAGGTGCATGTTTGTCGTCCTCATTGCGAGCAGTTGGCTTAGGAGCGTGTGAATAATATGTGAGCTTGTGACAGATGGACGGACAGACAGAGGAGGTCTCGTTTGACACACTTAGGGCACGGGACCCAAAAAAAAACTAAATGATGCATTAAATTGTAACTAAAATAAAAAACAATGAGAATTATCACAATTTCTTCTTGAACTGAAAATATTAAAAACCTCGGTATATCTCAACAACCACTCGATTTTACAAAAAATGTAAAATAACCAAGTTTGTTTGCCTTTACATAAGGAGTAAAAAAATTTTTCAATAATCAAAATCGGACCACTGGACACCGAGATATATTCTAACAAACCATCTACCAATTTGGTGGCCATTTTTAAATATGGCGACCAAACGACCATGATCTGGACCATCTGACCAATTTTTTTAAATACTATAGGTGTATCAAAGGCCCGCAACAAAACTTAGGGGACATATAACTGCACACGAGACATGGGCTAGCGCCTTCACTAAAATGAGACTTCTATAACTTTCGATTTGTTTTTGATACAAACAAAGACAATAAAAAAAACTAAACATAGACTTTATTTTATACTTTTATGTTTTTTTTTAAGCTTTTGGACCCCACCTATAAGCCGCTATCCAGACGTAAACGGCGCCACGCGCCTACAGCGCGCCGCCAGAACGCTACGCGCGCGCAGCGTCCTGTGCACGGCGGAAGGGTGTGTATCGGTGATATTCGTATTTGATTTTGATCTGACAAGATGTCTTCCTTTGACGACGAAGGTGAGGGCGAGCCGACAGGTGCGTAGATAGAAGAAGTGCGTTGAGGGCGCGCCCGCGCCCGCGCTGTTTCTGTCTGGCTTGCGCCTAATACTTGTAGCGTAGATGTAGGTCTTCAAAAATAGGTGTAACTACATTGCAGTTTGAGTATACATTCACCTCAAAGAAACACTGAAAAATAATAAAAACGCTTCAAAATCGTGGGTATCTTTAACGGCCTGTTTTCAAAGTTTTAGGACTGTGACCTCCAGGAGGAGGAGAAGGCAGGTCAGATAAGTGTAAAAGGAAAGCGTTGGAGCTGGACAAATTTCTCTGAATACCCTCGCCTTCACACAATAACACCGAATAGATTTATAATTATAACTAGGGTGAAACGAATTTCGATATTAATTTGCGATAATATCACCTTCCGATTCCCTAAAGTAATTACCATTTATTTTCAAATTTCAGAAAAGCAACAATGTTGTCGCCTATATAGATGATATAACCCTCAAGGAGGCTGCCATCCCTGAAATGCAGATACCTGTTGTAAGTTAACTACCACGGACCTAAACTAATAACGCCCAAGTAGGGGGTGTTATCCAGATATTGTCTCTTTCCAATTTCATATTAAACCGTAAAATTTTAATAATTACATTTGAAAATTTAATTATACTACTATTTAACTCTCTGAACTTAATATTTTGGCCGTTCGATATACGATTACCTGCACTTTGCCTCATCCAATATAATCGCAAAGATATGCCTAACCTATGATATAGATACCATTTTATTCGGGTTGTAATAGGTTTTAGATAATAAAACTTATACCAAAATAAACATCATAAGAAATGTGATATAAAACGGCCATCATTATTGAAAATCCATCCTCTTAATTCCAAAAAATAAAATATCACGAAATCGCGAGTTTTCTGAGCGGCCCACTCCCACCTAGCAGGATTGAAAAGTAAAAAATGAAAGCGTTGGAGCAGGACAGATTTTTCTGGATAACCTCGCCTTAAACTTGAATGCATGACTGGATGTTTAATTTATATATGCCGTCTGTACTGTAGGCACTCGTTGAGAGCCTTATACTCGGTGATTTAGTTAAACTACGGATATACGGCACAATAGATTATGTATCGTTGGGTCGGTAAACGTAAAAAACAGATATCACACTAATATTATAAATGCAAAAGTTTGTATGTGTGTGTGTGTATGTTTGTTACTCTTTCACGCTGAAACGGCTGGACGGATTTGGATGAAATTAAGAATGGATATAGCTTATACCCTAACTTAATACAAAGGCTACTTTATATCCCGGAAAAAAGCATGTCGTCAAACCGACTAACACGCGGGCAGAGCCGCGGGCAAAAGCTAGTACTATCTAATTCCGATTATCTAAGGATACGTTCGAGCTTAAAGTGACGTCACAGTTGGTGAACAGACCAAACCAAAAAAGTCAATTTTAAAAATTCAGTTTTAATCTATGTTTTTAGTGTTTAGCAACCAGATGGCAACTGACACCATGTTACATCGCTTATACCTGCTGCTGCTTGTTGTCATTGAGCAATATTACAAACTTTTTACAACATCAAAAATATTACTAAGCCGTGGCGAAGAAGATGGTACATGGTTATTTATTATGCACCGCAATAGAACCCTAGGCCTTGTTGTCTAACTTTAACATTCGACAATAGTTTTAATGTCAATGGGTTTTTCTAGCAAAGTTGTGTTATTTTATGCAAAACTTTGTAAATAATCCTACACAACAATTTGTTAACTCGCTTTTAAGTTGTTGTGCAGGATCATTTATTTGTAGTAAACTATTGTCTTGTAAATATTAAACTATTGTTTTGCCATAAACCACATTTTTAATACTTTTTATTCAAAAATAAGAAAAACAATCATAAGTTTGCGTTTGTTAACGAAATCTAGAGCAATCACCTTAATATACATATTATGCGCGCCACGTTTTTACAGCTTGCGCCACGAAAGTCAAGCGGTGACAGTTAATGCGCAGAAGTCAAAAATAATTGTCGTGGCGGAGGAGCGAGGCGGGGGCCGGGCGTACGTACTCATGCATAAGCGCTGATCGCAGCTATGCCCTCCGCATATAGCCAAAACATGTGTATGACTCAACGCTGTAGGTGTTGAGCCCGCACAATTCGTGTCCTCCCTTTTTCGCTCTTTCGGGAATTTAACGTGAACAAAATCTGTGTACCGGTCAACTCAACCTGTGGGAGGTGTTTAGCCCGCACAGTTTGTGTTCTTTTCAGCTCAAAGTTATGTACTAACTAGCTTTTGCCCGCGGCTCCGCCCGCGTGTTATTCGATTTAACGACATTCTTTTTTCCGGGATAAAAACTTTTTATTAAAAAGTAACCTATGTGTTAAGTTGGGGTATAATCTATATCCATTCTAAATTTCATCCAAATCCGTCCAGCCGTTTCAGCGTGAAAGAGTAACAAACATACACTCACACTCTAACTTTCGCATTTATAATATTAGTGTGAAGTGTGATGAGATAACATAGCCTTGTCTTATTTGACCACAAACGATTAAGGACCGCGCTTATTAGACACCTGATGTATGAAATAACAAAGCCTTGTCTTATTTTACCACAAATTATAAAGTCCGCGCTAATTAGACACCTGATTTTTCAATGATATTGGTCTATCCTACAGGAACCATGCATTTTTCCGGGATAAAAAGTAGCCTTTGTGTTAAGTTAGGGTATAAGCTATATCCATTCTAAATTTCATCTAAATCCGTACAGCCGTTTCAGCGTGAAAGAGTAACAAACATACACACACACCCTAACTTTCGTATTTATAATATTAGTGTGAAGTGTGATGAGATAACATAGCCTTGTCTTATTTCACCACAAACGATTAATGACCGCGCTTATTAGACACCTGATGTATGAAATAACAAAGCCCTGTCTTATTTTTCCACAAATGAAAAAGACCACGCTAATTAGACACCTGATTTTTCAATGATATTGCTCTATCCTACAAGAACCATGCATTTTTACGGGATAAAAAGTAGCCTATGTGTTAAGTTTATGTATAAGCTATATCCATTCTAAATTTCATCCAAATCCGTTCAGCCGTTTCAGCGTGAAAGAGTAGCAAACATACACACACACACACACACACACGCACAATATTTCGCATTTTTAATATTGTACTAATAACAAACTCTACGCGACCTTTAATCTATTGAGTAAATAATAAGTACGTACCCACTTTTGCCATGCTATTCACAGTTATTCAAAGTTGTTATTTTGAAAGCAAATATGTACTAAAGAACTTATTTTTAAATATTTTTCTAATTACAGTACCTGTTCTAATTAATTAATTAGTACCTAATTTAAAAAAATATATATTTTCTAAATAATGGTGACTTCAAAAAATCCGAGTAGTTGATGGAATTGCGAGGTTCATTATTAGGTTTTATAGGTACCTAATAGTTCTTAATTCAGTATGTAATTTTAATTGAAAAATTGTTATTTACTAGTTTTTTAATTTATGGATTTTTTCATGGTTAATCAAACTATGAGACTCGCACACAGCATCCAAAAACTTTTTAAAAAGTCTTCGTCCTCCGTCAACTTCATATCGTCACACTATCAATAACAAAAAAACCTCCGAGCAAGAAAAAATAATTTACAGTAATTATGTTAAGCTTTCTTCCGCTATTCGGCACGCGCCAAGGTCGAATGTCATAGTTAAGAATAAGAATAAGAATAAAAATGATTTATTACCAAAAAAGCACAAAAATATACATAAAAAATATACACAAAAATTATTTTAAAAAATTCATTATAAAGAATAAAAATAAACTTATTTAAATTTACTTAAACTAAAACATTGTAGCTTCATTTGGTAACAAGAGGTACGCGATCAGCGTATGCTGTTGGACAACGAGGTTCCAAAAAGCGCTGTTTTTGCAGCGTACCCCTTTAAAAATACGATATAATGTTTTGTTAGATTAGTGCAAAAAGACGCGCAGAATGATAAATAAATTAAATAAAAAAATATATACCTAGTCGGTTCTTAAGTACTGTCACTGGCCATTTATTTTAAAAATAGAACACCTACAAAAAAAATGAAATGGTGTTCGATTTTCAAATATTTTTTGATTAATAATCTGCCAAATCACAATTACATTCATTCATTTTTTACGATGCACTGGACTCGCAAAGAGGACCGAGTAGCAGTAATTGCATTGCATCGTTGCGGCCATCCACCGAAGACGATATTTAACTTGCTTCAAAAATTAAAAATCACGAAGAGGTTCGTGTACTGTACCATCAAGAGGTACAATGAAACCTCTAGTGTCGATGACGAGAAAAGAACTGGCAGACCTCGTTCCATTAGGACTCCAGGGGTCATCAAAGCAATCAAGGCGCGTATTGCAAGAAATCCCGTCCGCAAGTAGAAACTGATGGCTTTGGAGATGGGATTAACCAGAAGTACCGTAAAAAAAGTACTCAATGAAGACCTGGGACTACGAGCTTGCCGAAAAAAGAGTGGACATCTTCTGAACGCGCGTCTGATAGCTACGAGAGCCAAAAAACGCAAAGTTTTGCTAAAGCGGTACGCAAGAAACAGACACCGCGATTTCCTGTTTACAGACGAGAAAATTTTTAATATCGAAGAGAAGTACAACAAACAAAATGACAGGGTGTACGCTACCAGCTCTGCGGCCACTAGAAATGCCATTCCTAGAGTGCAGCACGGCCATCATCCATCATCAGTCATGATTTGGTTGGGAGTGTCCTACTATGGCCCTACTAAGTTCATTTTTGTGAAAAAGGTGTCAAAACCAGTGAAAAAGTGTACCAAGACACGGTTTAGATCGCATAGTAAAAGATCTGCCCCAGACACTCTTTGGAGGATGGCCATTTGTGTTTCAACAGGACTCCGCACCTGCTCATAAGGCCAAAACAACTCAGGAGTGGTTCGAGCGCCAGAATATCGAGCTAATAAGGCATCAAGATTGGCCCTCATCTAGCCCTGACCTCAATCCTCTGGATTACAAAATTTGGCAGGAATTGGGGGAGAAGGTCTGTTCTAAACCTCACAAAAATTTGAGCAGCCTAAAGTCATCATTGATTAAAGCAGTGGCCGATATCGACATGAATATGGTCCGTGCTGCTATTGATGATTGGCCGCGAAGATTGAAGGCTTGTGTGAAAAATGGTGGCAATCATTTTGAATAAATTTTGTGTTTAATGTAAGCTAATTAAATTACCTTTTTTTAAAAAAAAACTTTTTTTGAATATCATGACTAGTTTTCATTTTGTAGCCTATTTTGTTTGTGACAGAATTTAAGCACCGACTAGGTATATATTAAAAAGGAGACTTCCATAAAAGTCAAGTTCTTTAAAAATTTGCTTTAAACTAAGTTTAGTATTAAAACTAACAATATATTATGTCATTTTTTTCATTGTACAAATATTACACAGATGAAATCAATTACATTACATTACACTAAATTTATTTGTGACTAATATTCACAATTTCGGGAAATTTATATGCGCATGGCGTGGTATGTGCAACGAGCTATTTTCGTCGTATGGTATGTGGCTGTTTACTATAATATATAGGTGTAAATTGTTCAAGGAGTTTGACGTTGGCATTAAAGGTTGCTTACGATAATTTTCTTCTTTTTGCTTTTTATCACTTTGTAGTGATTCTGAGCAAGGGTGATTTGTTTGTCGAGTAGTAAGTATTTTAGTTTAAATTTAAATGAAAGATAACTTATTTTTCTATGAAGTGGGGGCGGTAGTTCAACGATAGATAGATCAATTTTAAAAATAACAGAAGAGCAGGTGATGAGTTGGCAATAAGGGACCTTATTCGCCATAGATAAGGACGCTCGTAAATCGCATAAATGTATCTCAGTCGCTCTACTTACTAGTAACGCACGTTGCACTAACACCTTACACATATACAATCATACTTTGTCTCGCTCTACACGCACTGTAAGCGTCCGCATTTTTTCAGTCATGCACACGCGTGTTAATGCGCAACAGATTTTGGCTCGTCGATTTACGCGTTTTATTTTGATTTTAGGGGCCAATCATTTTGCACTCCAAATCCTTCTCTTAGAAATGCGTTAATAGCGAACATGTTTGTCCCAATGCTTTTCAAGACCAAGCCAAACTATGTTGCGTAGAAACTGTACAACATTAGGCGTTGATGCATACACAGATTTTGTTCAATCGAAATGCGCATGAATGATGGCCAAAGTCTGTTTACTGTTTAGCACTTAGCAGCGTTGAGCCATACACAGGTTTTGGATTTATGCATCCCCTCCGCGTTTCATTCACCGCTAGGCTTTCGTGCCGCAAGCTGTACCTACTACCACTTACTGCCATCGCTCCCCTTATACCGCAAATATATGTACGGACGACTTACAGGACGGCTTCGGTGAAGAAAACTTTTTCGAAGAATTGGACCCAGAGCAATCTCTAGCGTTGTTCAAAAACTCAACGCTAGAGGAGGTTCTGGGGGTGTTCGATGCAACACACATGGAGCACAGCGCCGCCGACTTGCTGCCAGACGTGACTAACAAGAGTGACCCGTCCATGTTCATGATACGTAAGGACGTTTTGTTGTTACCCACTTCATTCTAATTTTACTGAAACAATGGACGGCACTATATCGTGGCTCAAATCCATCTTAAGATGTAAGGGCTGCTGTATCTTGCTAATGAGTTTTAAGATACCCGTGTAAACTAGGCTTTAATACCTATATCCATCAGCCTGTTTCATCCACTGCTGAACATAGGCCTTTCCAAGATTTCACCACTCTTGGCGGTCCTCCTGAAAGAAATGCCCATACTCACACACGCTGGGCAGGCGGGTTGGTGAACTCGGTGCCGAAACCCTTGCACCAGTGACGCTGTTGCCCGTCACAAATCTTTTTATTTAAGGCCCGGCAATTAGGGATGGATATATAGTCCCATGCAATTGTGGGCCGCCTGGTTTTGCCTAAGAGCTGTTCTCTTACTCTCCCCTGAATAACTTCGGGGGGTTTGCGAGTAAGATAGTGGTACCTCCACAGTTGAGCCCAGCATGAGCTCTACCACCTTCAAATATAATTAACTGTATTTCCAAATAAAAATAGGCCTAACAAGGAAAAAAAAAAACTTCCTTTCCTTGGTCAGATCGGATGAATACTGGTTTCGTAGCGGATTATACGCGTTACAAACGGCTCCTTTAGATAATTATCCAATAAAAACCGCTGTTTTACAACTATAGATCCATGACCCGCCACCACACAAGTTCCAATTCAAAACTTGACCCATACGGTACTTTTGCTTTGGACGGCAGTTTACGACGCGAGTGTCTGCGCCGATGTTGGTGCTCATGAAGTCCTTCCAAATTATACGTTACAGAAATAAGTTTTATACTACTATATTATGACAATTTCCAATTATACTAAAGTCTTAAGTTTATCAATCTACAATTTTATTTAGTTAAAGAGGGTAATTAATTTGATTTCCTGAAAAAAGTTTCAATGAAACCTACCCTCTCCCCAAAATATTGTTCTGGGTCCACCACTGTGAGGTAACAAATGATATTTCTGTAGCGTAAACAAAGAAGGAGATTGATAACTTTAATCCGCACAATGTGAGCTTTACAAAACAAATCAAAATACTGTTATTTTTTGCAGCTGCCGCCGCAGACCAACTGCAGTTCGAAGATGTTGAAATAGGTAACGTGCAAATTTTCTATCCCACAATGCCTATTCCAAACCTATATAAAAAAAAGTTTCAATGAAACCTACCTTCTCCCCAAAATATTGTTCTGGGTCCACCACTGTGAGGTAACAAATGATATTTCTGTAGCGTAAACAAAGAAGGAGATTGATAACTTTAATCCGCACAATGTGAGCTTGACAAAACAAGTCAAAATACTGTTATTTTTTGCAGCTACCGCCGCAGACCAACTGCAGTTCGAAGATGTTGAAATAGGTAACGTGCAAATTTTCTATCCCACAATTCTTATTCCAAACCTATATTTAAAAAAAAGTTTCAATGTATCCTACCCTCTCCCCAAAATATTGTTCTGGGTCCACCACTGTGAGGTAACAAATGATATTTCTGTAGCGTAAACAAAGAAGGAGATTGATAACTTTAATCCGCACAATGTGAGCTTGACAAAACAAGTCAAAATACTGTTATTTTTTGCAGCTACCGCCGCAGACCAACTGCAGTTCGAAGATGTTGAAATAGGTAACGTAGAAATTTTCTATCCCACAATGCCTATTCCAAACCTATACAAAAAAAAGTTTCAATGAAACCTACCCTCTCCCCAAAATATTGTTCTGGGTCCACCACTGTGAGGTAACAAATGATATTTCTGTAGCGTAAACAAAGAAGGAGATTGATAACTTTAATCCGCACAATGTGAGCTTTACAAAACAAATCAAAATACTGTTATTTTTTGCAGCTACCGCCGCAGACCAACTGCAGTTCGAAGATGTTGAAATAGGTAACGTGCAAATTTTCTATCCCACAATGCCTATTCCAAACCTATATAAAAAAAAGTTTCAATGAAACCTACCTTCTCCCCAAAATATTGTTCTGGGTCCACCACTGTGAGGTAACAAATGATATTTCTGTAGCGTTAACAAAGAAGGAGATTGATAACTTTAATCCGCACAATGTGAGCTTGACAAAACAAGTCAAAATACTGTTATTTTTTGCAGCTACCGCCGCAGACCAACTGCAGTTCGAAGATGTTGAAATAGGTAACGTGCAAATTTTCTATCCCACAATTCTTATTCCAGACCTATATTTAAAAAAAAGTTTCAATGAAACCTACCCTCTCCCCAAAATATTGTTCTGGGTCCACCACTGTGAGGTAACAAATGATATTTCTGTAGCGTAAACAAAGAAGGAGATTGATAACTTTAATCCGCACAATGTGAGCTTGACAAAACAAGTCAAAATACTGTTATTTTTTGCAGCTACCGCCGCAGACCAACTGCAGTTCGAAGATGTTGAAATAGGTAACGTGCAAATTTTCTATCCCACAATTCTGCCGATCTGGTCTGCTGTTGTCCATTGAGAAGATCCCGTACTCACCTTCTAGTCCCATCAGCAGACCTTGGTCTCCATGTTTTTGCAAAATGCTAATAAATGCCAATCAAATAAGCCCAAGCTCAAAGGGTCTGCTGTTATCCGTTGAGAAGATCACTTACCCACCTTCCAGTCCCATCATCGGACCCTGGTTACAATGTTTTACCAAAGTGCTAATAAATACCAATCAAATAAGCTCAAACTCGAAGGGTCTGCTGTTATTCGTTGAGGAGATCCCGTACCCATCTTCCAGAATATAATAGAATAGAAATATGTTTATTTATACCATTCCCACTCTAAAAAAGCTTATTTTATTCACTGAAAACAGTGAATAAAAGGCATTTAAAGACTATATGCAACGGACACCATGTTTAAGCAAAGCGCTAATAAAGACCAATCAAATAAGCCTAAACTCGAAGAGTCTGTTGTTGGCCGTTGAGGAAATCCTGTACCCATCTTCCAGTCCCATTATCAGACCCTGGTCACCATGTTATACCAAAGTGCTAATAAAAAACAATCAAATTAGCCCAAACTCAAAGGGTCTGCTGTTGTCCGTTGAGGAGATCCTGTTCCCATCTTCCAGACCCATCATCAGACCCTGGTCACCAAGTTATACCAAAGTGATTATAAAGACCAATCAAATAAGCCCAAACTCAAAGGGTCTGCTGTTGTCCGTCGAGGAGATCCTGTATCCATCTTCCAGACCCATCATCAGACCCTGGTCACCATGTTTTACCAATGTGCTAATAAAGACCAATCAAATAAGCCCAAACTCGAAGGGTCTGCTGTTGTCCGTTGAGGAGATCCTGTACCCATCTTCCAGTCGCATCATCAGACCCTGGTCTCCATATTTTACCAAAGTGCTTATAAAGACCAATCAAATGAGCCCAAACTCAAAGGGTCTGCTGTTGTCCGTTGAGGAGATCCTGTACCCATCTTTCAGTCCCATCATCAGACCCTGGTCACCATGTTATACCAAAGTGCTAATAAAGACCAATCAAATAAGCCCAAGCCCGAAGGGTCTGCTGTTGTCCGTTGAGGAGATCCTGTACCCATCTTCCAGTCCCATTATCAGACCCTGGTCACCATGTTTTACCAAAGTGGTAAGAAGTGTGTCAGGATCGTTGTAGATGGAAATCTGTACTCAGATTAAACTCATACAGTTTTCTCGTATGGGAAAAAATCAATACATTAACCTGGCTGTAATCACTTTTTCAAGCTAAATATTAGCAAGAGGTGTGTCTGGATCGTTGTAGATGTAAATCTGTAGTCAAATGAAACTGATATAGTTTTCCCGTATGGGAACAAATCATTACTTAAACCATAGTATTTCATGTATCTGTGCTTAAACCTGGCTGTAGTTACTTTTTCAAACTTAATATTAGCAAAAGGTGTGTCGGGATCGTTGTAGATGGAAATCTTTAGTCAGATCAAACTGATACAGTTTCCTCGTATGGAAAAACAACCGGTTTTATCACGTATAACTAACCATTTGGTCAAGGAACGCCGATAAAGTAGCTAAGCAGCGTTTTTTCTCCCGACATGGTCCACAAATATTTAATTTTCAAACTGAAAACTTATTTTTATTAAAATAAAATATAGCCTATGTTACTCAACAATAGTATAGCTTTTTATAAAAGAAAGAATTTTTAGAATCGGTTCAGTAGTTCCAAAGTTTACCTCAAACATACAAACAAACAAACAAACAAACAAATCTTTCCTCTTTATATAATAGTATAGATTATGTGTTGATATAATATAGTGTGTGGTGTATGATAGTCTGTTAGATAGACTAGTATGGAGTTATCTTGTATAGAGATTATATTTATGCAAATTTCAGTTGTACAGTTAGAGAGTAGTATCAATATGTTAAACAGTATGTGAATTAAAAACAAAAATAGCAAGGTGACAAGCCTATTAAAAAATACATAGTTAGTCAGATTAATTTTTCAATATCCTGTTCAGAATGAATTTTAATAATTCTACTTGTGTCAGTCTTTCGCATTTGTATAGTAGCATTTTTAACCTATACATGTTTAGAGTCTCTAGTCTTACCGGCAGCACGAGCTTTCGAGTATAATAGTTTATTTCTTAGTGTCAAATGCTCATTAATGTAGAATGACGAATCGGACGCGGGACCGGGAGCTGCTCGGTTGTAAGTTCGCGTTCGTTTTATTGTATTCCGCTTCTGCCAAACCCACGCAGGAGAAGTGGAGGATATGTTGGCATCCATAGCATTTTAGTACATTTTTTATTGATGTTGGTTGAGAACAGCTAAAGCAATTATTAGTGCTCTTTGTAGATGTATTATTCAAACAAACAAACAAACAGACAAGTCACGCCCTCTTTCTGATGCAAGTCAAATCTCGCGTAGCTCCAATGGCTCTGTAATGGCAATATCCGAATAACACAGGTTTATAGGCGCATCCTTCGTCTAGTGTTAGTCAGGAGCTTGACTGATAGATGGCGTTGATTTATTGTTGTTTAAATAATCCTTTAGTTTTCAGTTCTGCTATGTAGATTGCGTCACTAGTCATGTACTTAGTCGGTTCAGTTTAAAAATCACTTGCACAGATCCGCACGATATCATGAAATACACGAATATACTTTAGCACTTCTATTTTTCTGCTGTATGAGGGTATTTTTATTAACTAAGATGAATACTATTTTGTCCCAAATTGTTAAAAATAACTATTAGCAATAAAAATAAAGGACTCTGAGTAGTTAGTAGTTATTGGTCTTTGCTCAGTCAATGCACGCAAAAACTTACAAAAGCAAAATATATATATATTTATTTTATACCATGTTGTTACACTATAAAAGCTAATAAAATCATAATGTACCTACAATCAGTGGGAACTCTTCTACTGCGCAGAGCTGCTGGGTCGTTCAAGGGGAAAAAGGCAGGAAATTTAAAAATTCTTTGAATGAGTTTTTCTTTATTTACAAAATAAAATAAAGGTTCCTGTAAGTACAATTTGCTATCTTCAATATTCAGGGCATTTTCCTCCAGGGAGCATTCGTTTGGTTCCCCATTATATTTTACTGTGAATTTAATAAATGTATGAAATGAAATGAAAAAAAATAATTATATAATGAATTTAAAAGGAAAACTATCACAGCTAAGTAGGCTTTACAGGTTTACGAGTACAGTTCGCGCCAAATTTTAGTCCCCTCTAAACACGACAAGTATGCGCCGTTCTTCTAAATGCATGGGACGAGAAGTTTGGCGCGATCTATATTAGTAGACCAACTTATAAAATGTACTGGGCCAACTACGGAACCCTACAATGCGTGTGGCCGGACACGCATTTAGCCGGTTTTTTATTTGTTTTGCTGTACTAAATAATATTTGCATGTCCACAGATCAAATGCCAGATAATTATCCAGAGCAAGAGTTATTTGTGCGTCTAGAAAGGTAAGTTTTTTTGACGCCCGTTCCTGTTAAGATAATAATCGATAGACTAAGGTTTGGTCGATAGATTTAAGTGTAAGCAGACAACTCAAATGTACAACCAGTCTGGAAGACCGTTTCCTAATTTTTGAAAAGCTTGTGACATAACTCGAAGCTTCTGGCTCAAAAATCGAGAGCCTTGATAAAATATGTTATTTGCTGTCATCATTACCTGAAGAATATGAACAAGTCATAACCTCTATAGAAACAATGAGCACAGAAAAATAAATTTCTATCGACTTTGTCAAGGTGAGACTACTTGATGCTGAGATAAAGATAAAGGAAAATGATGATGCATTCAGTGCAAATACCATTAAATGTTAGCGCAGTGGAAGCGTGCTGGGCCCATAACCTTTTATGGATATATGAGGACCCAGACTACGGAGGCAATCTTCTTCGTAAAATAAAACCATTTTCTATACTAATAATTGGTGTTTTATTTCTTTCCACAATTAAGCCGACATTTTCCTTTTCAGTACAATCAACGACAAGACAGAGTACTATAGACAATTTATATAGAGTTGTCTGCTTACACTTAAATCTATCGAATCGAAAAAAGTGGTTATTTAACTATTAAGAATGGTCATCACGCTCAAACCGTATCAAACGTATGGATACAAAATGCTTTAGGGTGAATTGTGAGGTGTCTATGGAATGTTATTGTAATATTTTAGGCTGAGACTAGATCTAGAGTTTAGCCTAATGTTTTTTATTGTTTTTGATCAAATCTAAAAATTTACCCTAGTGTAACATCAAAAATGTCATCTAGATTAACCAATTGTTTCAAAAGCTTCACTATATAGACTCAACTGAGGTGATCCCAGCATGATGTCTGCTCTTAATCTGTTATTAAACGTTTGGTCAAAATCTTTATTAACCGCCCTCACATAATATATGTTATCTCAATCTTGTCATGTAACATTTGTTACAAAAAATACAGTATTATTTGAAACCATATGATTCCTTCACAGCAAAGGATACGTGTCGAATTCATAATCTCCTTCTTTTTGGAAGCCGGGTAAAAAATCTATCGGACTTTTACATCATCCATCACAGAATCCCTATAATGGTGCTGTTCACGGATATAAATAATTTTCCCCACTCTTAGGGAAAAACATAATTAATAGACAACACTTTTACGCGGGTGTGTGCGTGTAAGCTCAACAGGAGAAATGGTCGCATATTTGTGGAGTCGGGTTGTACGACACACTCCGTCATAAGCGATGATGATTTTAAAGATTAGAAGATTTCTGCTAGAAATTCCTAGAAATTTATTAAATCGTTAAATTTAATAAGGTAATAATGGTGTGGACGTCACACATGGTTAAAATCTTATTATTTTACACAACGACCTTATTACAACTAAAGATTGATCAACATTGTGCTACAACTTGGTTAGCAGGTAGTTTCATCCAACCATCCCTCAGCCTGTTTCGGCCTTTCCAGGATTTCACCACTCTTGGCGGTCCTCCTGAAAGAAATGCCCATACTCACACACGCTGGGCAGGCGGGTTGGTGAGCGTGGTGCCGAAACCCCTGCACCAGTGAAGCCGCTGCCCGTCACTACTCTGTATCATATAAGGCCCGGCAATTGGTGAATTTGGGGATGGATATACCGCCAACCATCGGTCCCAGGCAATGGTGGGCCGCCTGATTTTGCCTGCGAGTTGTTCTTTTACTCTCCCGCGAATAACTTTGGGATGATTTGCGAGTAAGCATGTAGTTTAATATATTAATTTTACAGATTATCTGATCAAGAAGTAAGAACAGCAACGCTCACGGCAGAACCAGAATTGGAAGTTGAGGTAAATAAGTAAAATAAACAGCTTTTGTTTTTGTATCCAACTAGGGCCCGCACACGCTCAGTTACCTGGTTAGGTTTTCGTACCAGCAATCCAAATTTGAAATTAACGTAAAAGTTAGTCTCTTTTTAATTCGAATTTTTAATTTTATTTAAGATTACGCAAAGAGAGACAAACTAGTAGCATTTATTGTTGGTGCACGGTTGGCCCACATAGCTATAGTTGGTTGGCCAACTGTTAGGTTTGGCCACTTTTTTTTAGTTGGGCTGGGACTGTTGTGGGCCTACGTCTATTTGCCTACAGTGGCCCACTGGCTGCTTTGCATTGTAAGGCCTACGTTTGTTACTGACAGTTACCCAACCATAGGTTCAAATGAGGCATTCAGAGCAAGAAAGGCCTAACGTTTCCAGACACAATTGATTTTTAATAGTATCTAGAAATGTTGGTGGACGCGCTGATTCTCGCTCTTTGCGTTTTAGTGGACTGTAGAAATCGCGGTTTATTTAAGGTGTAGAGTCTCAACAGATAAATAGAAATAATATAACAAGGGAACCAATCGTGCACTGACCTTAGACGTTGGAAGATGCTGAAGTCTGCCACGCGTTAGCCTTTGTCTCGTAACAGCGATCACTTCGAGTCCTTATTGTCCCTTTATCCACCTCCGGGAGGCTTTACACACCTAAATGCTATGAGGAGCGACATCAGAACGACACTCGCGAGTTATTCTTGATTACCGAAGGGCTCAACTATAAGCGGGAGTCCATAAACGGTGCGGTGGTTCCACAATGATTATTTCTTAATTAGCGTCCAGAAGTAAAGTGTGACGTGTCTCGGGTCAGTTCCGAAGACTGATGGTCCGCTGCCAATCAGGTGGCAGCACTCGTCAGTAAAACAGTGCAACAATTCCCTTAGGTTTAGGGAATAAAATGGAGACCATGCGATAAAACATAAAAATTACAAAGCGGCTATAATTATAGATGGCGCCACCGGTTGGCCTTTCTTGCTCTCAATGCCTTAAATATTGTTTACGAAATAGGTCACCCGAAGCTATTCCTAGCTCTCAGGTAATAATAACCTACATTTTAATTTGAAAACAATAGTGACAACTAAGTGACAATATAATAGTGACTAATAAGATGACTAGATAGAAAAAAAATTATATGTCATCCATCACATATTAATCACAAATTTTAATTACTTAGAACTAAACCATGGAATAGCACCAAATGACTCAATAAATGGGTAATTAATGGTACGGAAAGAAGCAAGTTTGATGAACTTTTATGAAAAATCAAAAGTCGCCAGTGCATTGGATGTGGATGGAGATTTTTCTCTGTAAAATACATTTGGCTTCTCTTGCATTCCCTTTAATTCTTTGTTTATTTCACTAAGATTGTTGGCAATCAGATCTAAAACAATTTAGTAGGTATTAGGTAAGGTATTGTGTTTTAAATCCATCCATCCATCAGCCTGTTTCGTCAGATCTAAAACAATTTAGTAGGTATTAGGTAAGGTATTGTGTTTTAAATCCATCCATCCATCAGCCTGTTTCGTCAGATCTAAAACAATTTAGTAGGTATTAGGTAAGGTATTGTGTTTTAAATCCATCCATCCATCAGCCTGTTTCGTCAGATCTAAAACAATTTAGTAGGTATTAGGTAAGGTATTGTGTTTTAAATCCATCCATCCATCAGCCTGTTTCGTCAGATCTAAAACAATTTAGTAGGTATTAGGTAAGGTATTGTGTTTTAAATCCATCCATCCATCAGCCTGTTTCGTCAGATCTAAAACAATTTAGTAGGTATTAGGTAAGGTATTGTGTTTTAAATCCATCCATCCATCAGCCTGTTTCGTCAGATCTAAAACAATTTAGTAGGTATTAGGTAAGGTATTGTGTTTTAAATCCATCCATCCATCAGCCTGTTTCGTCAGATCTAAAACAATTTAGTAGGTATTAGGTAAGGTATTGTGTTTTAAATCCATCCATCCATCAGCCTGTTTCGTCAGATCTAAAACAATTTAGTAGGTATTAGGTAAGGTATTGTGTTTTAAATCCATCCATCCATCAGCCTGTTTCGTCCACTGCTGGACATAAGCCTTTCCAGGATTTCGCCACTCTTGGCGGTCCTCCTGGAAGAAATGCCCATACTCACACACGCTGGGCAGGCGGGTTGGGGAGCGCGGTTCCGAAACCCTTGCACCAGTGACGCCGCTGCCCGTCACCAGTCTGTTTTCTATAAGGCCCGGCAATTGGGGATGGATATACCGCCATCCATCGGTCCCAGGCAATGGTGGGCCGCCTGGTTTTGCCTGAGAGCTGTTCTCTTACTCTCCCCCGAATAACTTCGGGAGGATTTGTGAGTAAGATGGTGGTACCTCCACAGTCCAGCCCGGCATCAGCTCTACCACCTAAATGATTACAAACAATAGTTTTCTTGATTTATCTCCCTAAAGTTATGTGGCACAAATCGATATATTTTTCATTAGGTTTTAAACTTACCTGTTTCGTAAAGAACTCATTTGATCAGATAAACTACCCAAGCCAGCATTATTTATGATATAAGACACTTATTGAATTTGGTTGCAAATTTATAGCGGGGCCACTGGCATTCCCTTTTCCACTATTCACGAATAATGCTGAGCCCTCCTCCCATCGACAATACAGCCAAAAGACGGCTAATATTCAATATCATGCGTACAAATAATTCTGTCAACTAGCCGAGGTCTGAGGGAGCGAAGCACCTGCGATCCCATTGGCCCTGTCAAGTTCATTCCATCTTGCGTACAGAGCCACAAAAGTATTAAAGTATAATAGTCGTGTCTGTACATTGAATAATTTTGCGAAAAAGGCTCTTTAAGTCAAACATAAGTGCAATAACGTTCTTTGTTTTAAAAGAAAGTTTGTTAGGGTCCTTGCTAATGAATATATAGAACTTGGCAAGTTTTCACAGCTAAAGTCTAAACGTTTTAAAGTTACGTCATGCATGCAAATAATGATAATAATAAAACAATACAACACACAACTGGCGTATGTTCATCAATAGTTCAGACTGACTATAAATTCCGACATGACCAGATTGCAAACATAATTCATCAAAAACTTGCCATACAACACAAACTCATTACTACCCCCCCCCCCCCATTACCATACTACAAATACAACGCTGAAAGTATTCTTGAGAACCAGACTATAAACTCTATTTTGACAGAGCCGTACTAACTGACAAAACTGTACATTACAATAGACCAGATATTACTCTTATTGACAAAGAACATAAGACTGCACAACTGATCGACATCGCCGTTCCCAATACTCATAATTTACAGACTACAATTGCTGAAAAACTAAGTAAATACACAGATCTGAAAGACGAAATAACACGCATGTGGAAACTGCAAAAAGTAACCATTATACCCATAGTATTGTCTGCAACTGGAGTCATACCCAAACAACTTCATCAGTCTCTCCGTTCCCTAAATCTTACGTACTACAGCCTACAAAAAGCAGCCATCCTAAATACATGCCGGATAACCAGGAGATTCTTACAAACCGGACAACTTTATGTCACGTCCCAACAAGAACAACCACAAACAACCCAAAACAATGCCACTCACTTGGCCTAGGCCCGTAAGTGCTCATACTAACGGCTTTTTGAAGCAGAGATGAAATTTCTCATAGACAGAATAATAATAATAATAATCCTCTAGAAATATCTAAGAGAGAAAAAATACAATAACATTATAATAACAATAATAATAAATATTCTGTACAATGGGTGGAGTTAAAAGCATTTATGAAACTATCTATGAAAACTTGCCAAGTTCTATACAGGTTGTTTATTTGGTCAGCCGATTCCGTCACAGGGTAGTTTATATTATTATACAAACTAGTGATTTTTATTTGTACTTCTATGCTTCGTGCGCGGCCAATGGCGATCCGACCGCTAGCCAGTCGCGCTTCGCGGCGCAGCAAAAATTTATCAAGAAACTTTTAGGACAAATGAAAAAGGGCATATCTTTTCTTCAATTGGTATTTTTAGTTTGTATGCTGTTTTTTGGGATAAAAATCACGTATATTAATACTCATGTGACGCCCTATAATGTCCAAATAAACATCCTTTATATTTAGTAGCAAGGACCCTATCATTTTTTTAAATAAAATAAGTGAAGAACGTTGTACATTATTGCACTTATGACTAAAGGCGCCTCCATTAGCCTCGGTACCCAATTTGATTTAAAATCTTTTTTTAGCAAAGCCAAATATCCTGCACTGCCTTTGTATTGAACTCAGTCCCATTTTCACATGTATGTTTTTAGTGGGATATCATAGATCTTTGTAAAGTTTTATTTAAAAACGTACATATGTGTACACCGTGTGTCATACGGACGGACAACGGAGTCCCATCATAATGGTTCCTTTTTTAACCTTTAGGTATGGAACCCTAATAAAATTGTTTTACAATTAATTGAATGTTTGTATTGTAGGTAGTTTGCGAAGTATAGATCTTCCAAATCTCTTAAAGAGAATTTGCTTCATCGATAACATATGTAGTGCACCACTAGTTACATTTGCCAAGTAAAAAGAGCGAGAGACAGCGTAACAAGTTCTTGCGTAAGAAAAAGATGGTAGTGGAAAGCCCCGTGGTGTAGCTACACGTTGACCAGTATAAGATGAACTATTTTGGATTAAATCGGTTGCTTAATCAAATTAGACTATGTGATTATTTACTTACCGATGCAATGTTAAGTCATCTTTCTTAAACCCTGAAGTTAGGTTATTTTTGCCACACCATCGTACTGTGCAAGGGGCCATGATAAAGTTTAATTTCACAATTTCTTAACGCTGTACGACGGAGTGTTTACGGCGTGGCGGTCTATTTAAGACACATTTACCGAATGTGTTGACAGAAATCGGTCGCCTGTTATAAGGTGTCTGTTGGCTTAGTCTGTGCCTCCTCCAAACCGAAAACTTTCTTCAGAATAATATGATTTTGTCACAATTAATACTGCGAAACTTCACTCTCAACATACTTTTTATTTATTTGCTTTCGAATACGTATTAAATTAAGTAACGAACAAAATACAATGCAATTAAATGCACACAAATGTCAAATCAAAATGTCTTCCGCTTGGTCCAACGCAAAGAATATAGTACTCTTCTACGTCCAACTCCAACGCCACGATTTACAATGACCTCGCACACAGTGATTCCGTGACGCCAAAGACATTGTATCACAACTAGACCGTGCATTGTCCAATTTTGCTCAACTAGATTTTATTTCCTTAGAATTAAGATTGTGATTATTATGATACCATTTTCAAGCGAAAAACGAGCCGAGTGTGCTAGCTGTCGGTACTCGTCTGTCCTTGTCTAGCAAGTTGCCAGTGTATTTATTAGATAATAAAGAGTCCGTGAAGCAGACGTGAATTGTGTTCCGAAATTCTCTTTAGATATTTTAAAATAATAACCTAATCTAATCGTACGATATCTTTTTACTATGACGTTATTTTTTATTTCTTATACTAGTTCAATGACGTTTATTCTAAATCAATGCGCCCCCCTTTTTTACGTTTTTGTCGATTTTTTCCAGGTGACTTAATTTGAACGCTTTTTTCTGATATGCTTGAAAAGGTCAAGTGAATAGGTGATTATTATTTGCCCATAAAATTGACTTTATGTGTAAAGCTGGTATCCCTATTTTACGAACCCACCACTAACCTGATCGACAGAGATTGTTTGCCTTTTTCTCTTTCACAAACTCTTTCTCTTTCAAAGGCGTACCTTTGACACAATATTTTTTGCACTATTTTTCAACGGCTTTGGCAATACATAATTTATCAAATAATGTTGAAAAATCGAACTGACAACAACACGACAGCAATAGTTTGACAAGCAGTGATGTAAAAATGACGGCAAGGGACAAGTTATGATGAACGGTCTGTACACACAAATGCCCTAGGTACGCCTTAATTCAACTTTGAGTTGTCGCTGTGTCGGTATTATAAATTATTCGCAGATTTTTGCGGAATTCTTTTCAAGCATAATAAACATGAAGTCCTTTTCAACAGAACTTTCCTCTCTAGTAAACAAACCGTTTTCTCAATTTTTCTCGATCATATTTCGCAGGGTCTCGCTGAATTTAATTATTCCTTAAATGGACCCATTTTTTGCTTGTCTTGCAATGCATTTAACTATGAAAATATTCAATAAAAACTAGTAAAATTAGCAAAAATCTTAACCATGTGTATGCGCCAAGACAAGATGTCAATTTTATTTTCATCGAAAGTGTTTAATGTCTCTGAACGTGAGTGATGTTGGTGTAAATGACAGATGTCATAATAAAATTATTATAAATTGAAAAAAATCTATTAAACCTTGAAAATTTTGCACTCTTTTTGGGCAGTCGTGTAATAACGCCTCCGGACCACTAGTACCATTGAACAGTACCATCAATGGTACTAGTGGTCCGGAGGCAAACAACAGTATAGACGCCAAAACAACAACAAGGCGACAAAAGCAAGTTGCTAAAATGGTAGCGCCGGACAATTCATTTGGCATTCTCTGAGTGTGTAACCCCAATTTCTATTATTTTTTGTTTTACTTTAGAGTATGTACAATAAACTTAAAATGATCTGCAGCGATTCGTCAGAAGTTGATATAATTGAATAATTTAAACAAATATTACAAACTTGTCATTACCTACAAAATGTATAAAACAAATCTATAAAATTAAATTTTATTTGGGGATGTACCCGAAAACTATATAATAAATAGGAGTTTTTAGTATTTTTTGTTTAAATACAATATAATATATAAAGTGTGCAGCACCTAACTACTTTGGTCCCTGGGATAGACCCCGTCACAAAAATGGTCTAAAACTGACAGCTCTGGCTCCCATTTCTTTATTTTATACAATTAAGAATAAAGATAAAAAATATAAAAAAATATTTATACTCTACTCAATGAGCTCTAGACAATGACACTCCACGCAGGGGGAAAAAATGGCTCATTTTTCATGTATATTCTCCCCCCGAAAAGTAATATAATTACATTCGGTTTGGGCCATCATTCTACGTAATAAGTTATCTTATTAATATAATAATGTAATAATTACATCTAAGAAGAAGAGATCCGTGACGTACGCATGGTTAGACAGACAGACGGACAGCAGAGTGTACGGAACACTAAAAACGGAACGAAAAAAAACAGCGCTTTCCTTTTATTATTTCTCGTGAAATTATAGGTTAAAAGTATTAAAAATCATACTAAGAGAAGACGATATTTTTGATAGTTGTAGACAAAGTTTTATGTCAAAGCGGACATAAAATTAGTCATTGGGACACTCGTGCAGCGAATAACGAAATTATGTGACGGTTGCACAAAATACTATTTCAATAACTACCCCGTCACTAGTAAGTTCATCTATTCATAGACAGTGCCAATATGGCGGTTTGTGTACTAGAGAGGAAATTCTATTGAAAAGGACTTTATATGTTTGCATTTAGGTCTATGATGCTGTGATAAGTGCTTTTTTCCAAATATGTAATTTCGATCAATAGACAATAAACCTTATTTGTTGAAAATGAAATTGTAATTTTACACCTGGTATCAACCTTTTATTGCGTGAGCAATACGGAATCCATCTTTAAAACTAAACTAAATCTCAAACTACCCTCCTTCAGGACAGCGCCGACGACATAGCTGTCGCGCTGCCTATACCCGCGGACCATTATTTCGAGCGTCCTGCCGCGATCGGGTCGAGGCTTCGATCCAACATCAGCCACAAACTTATTCGGTTGTTTACAAGGAACTTGAAAGTTGTCGGGACGCCGGAAAGTGATCAAGAAATTGACCTAAGACTGTTGTATTTCATCTTTGTTGGTTTGGGTAAAACTATAGACGTCCGGTACCTGCGTAGAGGGGTAAAGGGTGGAGGAGGGGAGAGCGGGGTCCCCTCCCTTCTAGAAACCCACTCCTCCACGTCCGGAAGTACATAGTTTTTGAGTTCTGTTATTTTTTTTTTAATTATAACCTCACTTTTTGTGTGCTAAGAACATTCTTTTGAGACCATGGCGTACAGTATACACAAGGTACAGGAACAAAGAACAACAAAGTACACGTGACCACATTTGTTCCGCTTGATAACTTGCACTGCGTCCACTGTGTATCATGGTATCTATGACTGCGCCCTACAAAGTAAATTCGTTAAATTAGCATAAAATTATGCTATACTTAGTTTTTAAATCTTTATGTATCTTGAGTCAAGATTTTTGTCAAACTTACTTAATTGTCATTTTTCAGTTAAAATCCGAATCGACATGGAGCCAGCAGCCTGCTGAAGAAGAACTGATTAGTAAGTAATATTAACAAAAAGTATGAAATGAAAAGAGAAATGGTTTCGTTAATGCAGATGTGATCTGCATGAATTGTTACTTTCTCCCAAAACCTGATGTTATTATACAGGATTCGTTTTTAAAGTGTGCGTGGATGGCCAAATCCAAAACTTTAGTCAATAGCGAAAAGTGCTCCAAGGTGTCACGGAGCCGATTTTTGATCAAAAACCAAAACAGCTTCATTAGATTTTTGAACGAAAATAAAAAACATCGATTTAAAATCAAAATAAAACTCGTATACTATTGCGCCACCATCTGGTAAGTAATGTCATACAGGATAAAGCTTAACTTTAAGAAAATACTATTAAATTTTTCTTACATTAATCAAACCTTAAGTAAGACATAATACATTTTGTTGGTAAATATTATAACACGTCACAAACTTAAATAATGTAAATACTTAATTGTATTAATAAATCTTAGATGTATTCTTAAAATAATATATAATAATTCAGTCAATAACAAAACCGTAAAAATCATAAATTATAAATATAAATTGTTTATTTTATTGCGAATATGCCTACTTCAGGTTATTGTGTAAATCAAATTCATATAAAATAATCAAATGTTCGAAATTATACTTATTATTCCAATATACTGGGTGTAAATAGAGTGCGACCATTAAATGAAACCACATATTCTCCCTACTGAAACACTTTTCCCAAGAATCATACCCGCGGACAGCCTTAGTTTAGGAAATAATTGAGTTCCAAACAAAAACGCGCGAACCCTAACGCACCGACATACGGGCGAGTTTAGAGAGAGCGTTGACCTCAAACAGCTGCAGGTCTCACGGACGACGCTCTCTCTAAACTCGCCTGTATGTCGGTGCGTTAGGGTTCACGCATTTTTATTAGAAAATCAATTATTTTCTAAACTAAGAGTGTCCGCGGGTATGACTCTTGGGAAAAGTGGTTCAGGAGGGTCGGTAGAATATGTAGTTTCATTTGATGGTCGCACTCTATTTACACCCGGTATAGTCGGATTCAGCGTCTCAAGGATTGTACTCATCAAAATCACAAGATTATTCATTCCAATACAATGAAAATTATATATTGAAAACATACTGGTACAATCGTTGAGTCAGGGGTTATTCCGGGATGCGTTGAAAAGTAAACACCAAGAATATTGACGGAACGGGTAAAATTTGGAAATTTAAAAATATTAATCAGTTTTTGTTTAATGAGGTGTGTTTTTGTTTGATGAGGTGTCATTACTTTCTAGAATTTGATCCTACTACGTGATACTATCGGATAGTGAAATAATATACAGTGATATTTTGTTTAATGAGGTGTCATTACCTTCTAGAATTTGATCCTACTTCGCGATACTATCAGATAGCGCAATAATATACAGTGAGTTTTTGTTTAATGAGGTGTCATTACTTTCTAGAATTTCTACGCGATACTATCGGATAGTGAAATAATATACAGTGAGTTTTTGTTTAATGAGGTATCATTACTTTGTAGAATTTGATGCTACTACGCGATACTATCGGATAGCAAACGGTGAATTTTTGTTTAAGGAGGTATCATTACTTTCTAGAATTTGATGCTATTACGCGATACTATCGGATAGCGCATTAATATACAGTGAGTTTTTGTATAATGAGGAATCATTACTTTCTAGAATTTGATGCTACTACGCGATACTATCGGATAGCGCAATAATATACAGTGAGTTTTTGTTTAATAAAGAATCAATACTTTCTAGAATTTGATGCTACTACGCGATACTATCGCATAGCGCAATAATATACGGTGAATTTTTTTTTGTTGCCGGTTTGACTTTCGGAAAGAGAAATTCATTTTAGTTTTCGTTTTTTCCTATGAGCATTTTTGCTATTCCCTATTGTTAGGTTTTCATTATTTTATTTATTATTGTTGCGATTCGATTTGTAAAATTGTGGCAACACTAGTGAACGAAATGACGTGGGCGGGGGGATATAAAATGGCGGACGGGACGGCCGCGGGGCTCTTTTGTTGGAAGCACGCATCAAGTTAAGTTGGTCCCTGTATTCAAGGAGAGAAATACAATAAGTAGAACCACCTCTTGTAGTTTCCTTATCTACGTCTTCTGATCCTGGGCAGTACGCTACACTATAGTTTTGGATTGCGCCATCCACGCTCACTTCAAAAGCTAAACTTGTATACCGAGTGCTGAGCTGACGACCTCAAAGGTCAAATAAAGTCACCTTCTAAACACAAGGTGCGGCCTGCCAGTTCGACGATTTTAGCAAAACGATTCTTTAGGTTAGTATTACCCTGATTTTCAATAAAATACCTTTGAATCCGTCAGTTTCTCAGTCACAGTCGCGGTTTTTTCCAGGTCCCAAGATAATTCCTACATAACTTAAGACTTTGCTTATAGTAAATATTTTGACGAAACTCGAAAAATACAAAAATACATAAAATGATCAAATTTTCTATTTAAAATGCACTCTAACTGAGAGCTTCCCAGGCGATAGATTTCTCTAAAAATCATTTAATTTCTCAGTTCTCGTAGAAAGACGATCAACAAAGCAACTTCGCTCATCAAAACAAGACAATGTGGTCGAAGAAGTCCCTATTCCCCAAGACCATGTAGCGTAGCGCATTTTACCATAGTCTAATATTAAGGGGTAACGTTTCGAGCTCAGTGCAAATGCATAACATAAGTTCATAAGTTTGTTTACCTTATTTTAAAATCAAATGTATGAAATAAAATAGTTTCATCTCATTTTGCGACTATTCTTGAATAATTATCAGGGGTTTTTAGCAAAATTGAGTCATTTTATGCATTACGTTGTAAATGAATGGGTATACAAACTTAAAAGCGTGTTTTATGTTTGATGCCCATTCATTTACAACGTAATACATAAAATTACAAAATTTTGGTAGGAAAGCCTAATTAACACTAAACAATGGTCGCGAAATGCCGTATATCACATTTATTTAGTACTTTTTATGCAATAGTAAGAAAAACAATCATAAGTTGTGCATTTTGCACCGAGTTCGAAACGTAATATTACGTTATATTAAAATGATTTTCGTTTTGAACGCACGCATCCCTGCGTTTGCGGCTGCGCGTGATTTAGTTGTTTAGTTTATATGAAAATTAGATTTGACGGCCGAGCGGGTCGAACGGATTTAGGTTAGAGAGCAAGCAAGTCGTCCGGCGAGAAAGGCCTTGTCGGATTGGTTTTTTTGTGATGTTTTTTTTTATTAATTTGACAATGTAATAAGAAAAGGTTTTGTTTCTTCAACGATTTTTGAAGGGTTGCAGGTTTTGAAGGGTTTTGTCTGAAATGACAAAAGGTCGGTAATCTTTTACAGTTAATTGAAGATTGGATTTATAATTTTTTCGTTTAGATGGTTAATTCTGATTATTTATTTTCAGTGTTTTAATTTTCTTTTGGTTTTTATTTAATGGAATTATAACGGAGTTTACCCATAAACGGAGTTGGTTCCGTCTATGAATCAGATAGCTGGAAGGAGGGTTTGGTGATCGTTGGTGGCGGTGCGCTGACATCAAAGATCCCTGCGGTGTCAAACGCGCAGGAGTCAAGGTCAGACTTTCGTTATTTGGCGTGCCGGCGATCGGGCAATGGATATACTTAGTGTTTGGAATACCCGTCTCCAGCCAGGCGTGGAATTAGAGTTAGAAATCTTAATGGAAAAGTAATAATTTTATGGAAATAGTAAATTATGGGGGGACGATTGCTTTATGTAGGTTATATTTGTAATAATTAACTTCTTGGTACAAAGTACAGTTTTTCTTTTGTGTTACAAATATTTCCGTTGTGTGACTGACATTTTTCAATTGTGTTACGAATATTGTAAGAATTCAAATAGTTTTTCTTTGTTAAAATAAGCATCATCTCACCCCAACGTACCTTTATTGTTGTATTTAAATTATGATTTTGTAACAGAAGTGTTGTGAGGTTTCTTTATCATCCTACCACTTTAGTCAATTTTTATATTAGGTAGGTTCCACCCACACTTCTTTTCTTTCTTTTTTTATCCTGGTGGAAACTGGAAGGGAACCGGGTACTCCCATTTTCATTGTATGACAAATGGTGCCCAATTTTTGTTAATCGGAACTCATATTGTGTTTTTTCGTTACACCAACTTTGCTTGTTCGAGTCGTTGTTTCGTTGGTTTTTTCCCTTGGCAGTGAAGTTTTGTGAAGTAATAGCCATTGTGTTTTTTTTCCTTTGCCTGTGTTTGTTTTGCTACCTACCGGTATTGGTATTTTTCCTGTTTGCTGTAGATTTTTGGTAGGTTTATGCATCAGGACCGAGATTTTACATGCAAGTATAGTTTTTGTTTATGAAGAACTGTTTTTACGATGTTCTGCTGCGATCGTTTGTTGCTGGAATCAGTTGGCGTGTGTTTTTTTGTTTTGCAGTTATGCGGTTTTTCCGTTATCCGGGTTTTTTTGTGGACTTTGTCCATTTATATATTTTTTTTACAATCAGTTTGTTTGTTTAGTTTTTTTGCGGTTATTGGTTTTCTGTTATAGCTATAGTTATTATGAACATACTTTATGGAAAAGTTGCACTTATTGATGGAAGCAAGCCGCTTTGCACAGTGATAAAAAGGGCAAATATAAGCAATTTTGTCCGCAGCAGTGAAAGTTTCACCCCTTAGAAACAGAGATAGTAACACTTGAAAAAAAAACTCAAAAGAATTATACAAGCCAAACGGGTCCACCGATTTCTTTGATTATTGCGCCAATCGAAAGAAAATTTGTTATAAAATAACGAAAATAAAACAAAAGGAATAAAACAATGTTGGCTTCCGAAAAAACTACCTTTTGTGATTTTTTTATTTTATTTATTTGTTTGTTTTTGCTTTATCCCATTAAAAAATAGGTCGTGGTATTTTTTAAATAACTCAAATTATTACAAAATCAACAACACGTTTGATAAAAAAACTGCAATATCTTTAGTAGTTACAGAAATATTTAAATTTACATACGCGGGAGTAGTGGTGGTAAGGTCGTTACATCACCGCCAAAATTTTCATTTATTAATACTTCCTTACCAAATGCATAAATATCGTAACAACGTGAATGCCCGAGGGGTGTCAGCGGTGTTTCAAGTGTGAACTGTTAAATACAAGTCACAGTACACACTCGGTTCACACAATATGCAAAATATGTATTTTAAATCTAAAATTGTACGTCGTTTTAATTTATTTCATACAATCACCTCGCTATAAAGTAACTAGTGCTAACATTACATTAAAGCATATTACCTACTTTGTGAAACGTACTTTACGCGCGACGCAGAAAAGCTTAATCTGGATAAATTCTTCCAGTTTCAAAATCAAACATGCCCACTATTGGCGTAGCAAGCAATTTGCTATGGGGGGGGGGGGGGGGGGGTGCCATGGGGCCTAGTACTGGCCAGCCTGAGACAAAATTCGTTTCGTTTAAAATTAATAATCGTCGCCGCTTGTTCAATTCTAAGTCACACATGGTGATGCTTGTTTGGTTAAAACTTGCTCACCATTATTATAAGCGAATGGAAGACTTTGCTCAGGTACCAAGGCCGACCTTGCAGAGAAACTGGAATTGTTGGCAAAAACTGAAGACGTGCCTCCTCCTCAAATGGATGGGATTATTTTTGACGGAGCAGTGGTTGTGCAAATGTGTCAAAATTCCAAAACTTTCAAGGAATATTACATAACAGATCTCAAGCCGAAAATTCAGCATCTAGATATAAAAGCTGAACTGCAAGAGAATAGACCTTTTTTGGGGTCTATATTCGCCTCATAGCCTCAAAGGATAGAAACGAGAAGAGGGACAAGAATTAGACGTCAGGGGACTCCCAATATGCCCCTTTCCACTCAACTCGTCAGAATTTCTGAGGAACAATCAAAATAAATCAGATTTGTTTAAATTTCTTTGTTGCAAATTCCTGAGTAGCTTTTCTGGCGCTATGGTGGTAACAAATTTGGCTTACTGAGTATCTGATTACGACGCCTCTTGTACTGACATTGCCCATAAGACGATAGCATTTCACATGGAAGAAGCTGATGGCCATCTTGTTTGGCACGCAAAACATAAGGCTGTGCAAGAAGCAACCCACATTCTATTGCGATATTCGGACCCAGATGTGCTGGCCTTGCTAATTTCATACTTTGAAATGTTAAGAGAAGGTCTCAAAGAATTATGGTTGTTAACGGGAACGGCTAACAAACGTTGATACGTGGTGGTACACAAAATAGCAAGTGTTTTAGGTTCCGATATGTCCGCTGCGCTTCAAGGCTTTTATGCTTTCACAGGGTGTGACACAACATCTTACTTTAATTCAAAAGGGAAAAAAAACTTGTTTTAGAACGTAGATATCACACCCTGAAGTAACCGCTGCTTTTGCAAGTATATCGAATCCCCTTGAAACCTTCTCCGAACAAGTAATGGTTCATTTGGAGCGGTATTTGACTCATTTTCATTATTGCATAAGGTGTGTTAACATATTTATTCCAATAATGGATTTTTGTTTCTACAAGTAGAATATATGATATATATGACTGTTAATGTTAATGCGGTTCGCAAAGACTTATTTGCATTAAAAAATAGGCTGTTAACAAGCTTCCACTTACGTCAGCTGCCCTTCATGAACATGCACTGCGTGCAGCTTACCAAGCGGGCCCTAGATGAGGAAATTCTTGAAATTTTTGATGTTGCTATCCCATGTTTATCACTTTGGGGATGGAACAAGACCTCTCAATGTGGATGGACTCCACAATGGTCAAATTTAATAGCAATTTGATCAGAACTAACCCTCCTTGACCATTGCATTTGCAAATTATCAGGTTGCGACACAATGCGTTGTGGTTGTCGACGCGTCGACCTATCCTGTACTCTGCAGTGTAAATTCTGCCGAGGTGGCTGCAGGGATCAAGCGTGATTAGATATACTATTTTAAAATGCAATTTTATTATTATTTAATATTATGGAATACTTCATTGCGTGTTTTCTTTTTCAGTTCAACCAGCGCCTTTAAAACGGAAAAAAATGAACAGTTTTTTTAAATCAAAAATTCTATTTTTTTTTTATATTTTAAAAGGTAACATTCCTAATTAAGAAAAATGACTACTTACAATAGGTAGAGTTATTTGGGCTCGATAACATTGCTTGTTCAAATCAAGCAACTAAAAAAAACAAAACGCAAAAGTAAATATGCCAAATTACATACAAATTAAAACTACTGAACCGACTTCGATGCGGTTTTAATTTTTTGAAGTAAAATACAGTCATCAAAATATATTGATTGAAAACATATATATTTAAGATAATCTTTAACGTGATTTAATAAAAACCAAAATTTCCCTTTTTTTTTTCAACAAACGATTTATTTCACTCTTGTGTTCAAAAAAATACATTATAATATTTTTTTAAATAATGAAACTTTGAAATTCAAATCGTTTGACGCCTCAATCATTAAAATCAGTGCAGTCGTTTAATTTTTGCAAAATTATAAAGTTTTTGTAAATAAATGGCGCCATCTGTGTTCCTAAGGGATGAAAGTTTCGCTGCTGCGGGTGAAATCGCTTATTTTGGTCCTCACTATCGCTGTGCAAAGCGGCTTGCTTCCATCATTAAACGTAGTGTTTTTTTCATAATAACTATAGCTATTACTAGTTTTTTATCATGCCCAATGTATTATGGACAGTTTTTTTTTTATTGTTCCAAATTTTTCTTTCTATCACCAAGGTATATTTTTTCTTTCGGAAGTTTTTTTGTTTTCTGACTTTGATTCAATTACGACCGGGTTCACTGGACAGGTTCTTCACTGGTTTTTTTTTCAGTCTTCGTCGCTATCCTAAGTAGCTGGGATCAGTTAGCGGGGGAGTTGTTCAATGGATCGCTCGGTGTAATTTGACTGAAGGAGGAAATAAAAGTCGACTCATTTTATACAATGAGCTTGCATTTAGGTTTCACTTTGTTTGATGGTATCTTGTGTTGGTTTTGTTTGGTATTTCGTTTGGAGTTATACCTTTGGTGTTTTTTTTTGTTATACGAAGATTTTTCGTGTTTTTAGTCTTGTTTTTTATTATTTATTATACGAAGATTTTTGTGCATATTTGTTTTTTAGTTTTGTTTTTTTGTTTTGGTTTTTGGTTGTGTTTGTGTTGAGAGGTAAACTAGGGGCAGCAAGCGGTTCGCATGTAGCTCACCTTTTCTTCTTCGTCGGGGGGTATTATAGGGTAGCGTATTTTACCATAGTCTAAAATTAATATTAAAATGGTTTTCGTTTTGAACTTACGGATCCCTGCGATTACGGCTGCGCGTGAGTCAGTTGTTTACTAAATATGCAAATAAGATATGACGGTCGAGCGGGTCGAACGGATTTAGGTTAGAGACATAGATTAACTTATAAACTGGGAATAGAGTCATCAGTTTTATCTCGGTTTAGCGACATCTCTTAGGTAACGACAGACTTAGTTCGCTATTGTACCTACCTACACAGGTATATGTACCTCATGTATAGCCCAGCCGTACTGCATTGTATTTTTATTTTTCAAATACTACATATTAGTTAAATAAAACAACATTTAACAAATGAATGATAATTTATTTGTATGTCATTTAATTAAACAATACATTTTTATTTTATTTTATTTTATTTTTTATTTTATTTCAAGGTATATACAACAGATTACAGCCGAAAATTGCTTATAATAACGTAGTAACTGTTTGAACAAGGCTGCTTTCCAAAACGTATACACACAACATGCACAATTAAAAACTAAAATTAAACATTCATTAAGTACTTAACTATTATACAAACAAAATATAAAATTACAAAATTTAAATTGAACGAAAAATAAAATTTTTAATAACCTTTTTCATAAAGTGAGCACAATGTTTTATATAATTTTAGATAATTCTAAAGTAACCTAACTTCACAAGTTTTCACAAATTTCACAAATCACGTGAATCTGAAATATGATCGTTAAAGTCACATTCACAAGATAGGTACTTCCACAGTTTGGCACACAGCACATTTTTTCCAATGTCATTTGCAATGGCAAATCGATGTCCATTTAACGTAGCCGGGGTCAATAGTAAGCAAACACGATTGCTCTCTGTAAATAGAGCAATAGGTATTTGTAATAATTAACTTCGTGGTACTTTAGAATCATGTACAGTTTTTCTTTTGTGTTACAAATATTTCCGTTGTGTGACGGACATTTTTCAATTGTGTTACAAATATTGTAAGAATTCAAATAGTTTTTCTTTGTTAAAACAAGCATCGTCTCACTCACCTCAACGTGCCTTTATTTTTGTAAATAAATTATGATTTTGTAACAGAAGTGTTGTGAGGTTTCTTTATCATTCTACCTACTTTAGTAAATTTTTATATTAGGTAAGTTCCGCCCATACTTCTTTTCTTTCTTTTTTGTCCAGGTGGAAACTGGGGGGGAACTTCGTACCCCCCAGTTTTATTAGATGACCACGAAGTCGAGTTGTTGGCTGACAACGACACCTCTGAGACCCAACTGGGAAGTCCCGACAGGACGGAAGTGGATCTAGGTGACTCGAGCGAGATGACTGGCGCGCAAGCATTTATAAAGTGAGTTTTTTTTGTTTTATACTTAAAACCTCCGAATAACTTTGAAAAAGGAAATCATACTATAATTCGCGTGTTAAAAATTGTAGACGATTTCACCATACTCTGTTAGTTAATTGACACCTCTGTTATATCATTTAACGGACTGTTAAAGTTAGTGAGTATCCCACCATGATAAAACGAATGTTTAATTTCCATAATCAGTCGTTACACCTAATGACTGCTCTAGCCTAGGGGTTCGTTAGATTGGTAACAGACGATTAGTTTACTGTCATACAGACCCGCAGCTGTTGGGATCGGCCATGTGTGTTATTGTTTACATTGTTGTCATTGCAACCGGCAACTAACCTATCTCGAAGACTCAAAATGTTTGACATTTGAACCAGCAAAATGAAATGTAAACCGATCTATATTGAATTCAACAGAATAAACGGTATTACAAATCAGTTGCCTTACCAAACATGAAACTTATAATACGACTAGTGAAAAGAGTGCTCGTGTGCGACAATTAAAAAACAAATAATGACATTTTGTTTGGTTGGCTTAAAATGCGAGAGAATGATTTTTGAGTCATTCGCTTAGTGTTTGATTTACTAATGGCTTGTTACATTTTCGACATGGGACATACAAAATTAACAGAAATGTTAGTGTCCTTGTTAATTTTAATACCTCATTAGGTAATGTCTGACTTAAGAAATAACTAACAGAGTATGGTGAAATCAGGTCTACATCACAAAATCGATATATTGTGCTAATTGACAGACCTTGGACTTAATATTCTTTACCTCTGACTGAAGTCCACAACCTTGATATCCTTAGTAATTGACTCGGGGCTAGGCTTGCATTTGTAAGGAACACAAAAAGAAAAATTTACGAATTTCACAAAAAAGGGTCATCGAACCTTGTTATTGAGCACTTATCGAGTCTTCAAGAAGAGTTTGGCTACATAAATTAAGGTCACCTTATATAAAGAGGAACGATTTGTTTGTATGTACATACCTATATGTTTTGGGTAATATCTGGAACTACGGAACCGAGTCTAAAAATTCTTTCTTTTGTACAAAGCTACAGTATCGCTGAGTAACATAGACTATATTTTATATTTAAAAAAATTGTTTTCAGTTCGATTTTTCTATATTTTTTAATCAAGTCCGGAGGAAAACCGCCGCTGCTTTATCGGAGTGCGTTGACCTAATTGTTAGTTATATTATACGTGAAAAAACCGGTCGTTTTCCTATACGGGATATATATATCAGTTTAATCTGATAAAAGATTTCCATCTACAACGATCCGGACACACCTCTTGCTTAAGCTTGAAAAAGTGATTACAGACAGGTTTAAGCATAGACAAATTAATACTACCGATATATTTTAAGCAATAATTTTTTCTCATACGGTAAAACTATATCAGTTTAATCTGACTACACATTTCCATGTACAACGATCTTGACACACTTCTTGCAAATTTTTAACCGACTTAAATTAAGGGAAGATTCTCAATTTGACTCTATAGTTTTTTTTTCCATCACCCAGTCATTTCTTACCCGATTTGTATGATTATTTTTTGTGGTTTCGTAGTAACTAAAAGGTACAAAAGGAACCTTTATGGTGAGACTCCGTTATCCGTCCGTCCGTCCGTATGTCACAGCCTCGTAACTTTAGCACGGTTAAAGATAAAGACTTGCAATTTGCCACAAAAATAGCATTCGCAGGCCTACATAAATATAAGGTGCAAAAAAATTGAAAAATTTGAAATTGTTCAAAATATTTCCAACACAAAAATATCATAAAGACTTAAAAAAATATATCCTAAAAATACAATATGGGAATCAAAATGAGTTAATTATAAAAATATAGATACACTTTTACTTTATTTACTGGTGTATTTTTATAGCATTATCAGTGGGGTCTAAACCAGCTTTAGTGGGTGCAAAGCACATGTATACTGTTTTCTCATCATTAAGTGCAAGCAATTTTTCATCATACCATAGTTTAGCTTCTCTAAGGCCAGCTTCTGTCCTTTGATATGCCTCATCCCACGTTTCAGCTGAAAAAATTAATACGGTGTCGTCTGCAGAACACAGTTCTCGCGCCAGTTAATAGTTTACAAAAATCGTTAAGATAGATGTTAAACAAGATTTCACATAGCATCCTATTAAACAAGCTGGAAAGTCTTGGTGTGCACGGCGACCTACTGCGATAGCTAACTTCCTATCTTCGAGATCGCAGCCAAGCAGTGACTGTCAAGGGTTTTTGTTCAACTTTTCTTCCAGTTGCTTCCGGGGTTCCCCAGGGATCTCATCTTGGTCCTCTTCTTTTTAATATTTTTATTAACGATGTTATCAATGTAATAAATAATTCCCATCTGTTATTATTTGCTGATGACAAGAAAATTTTTAGAATAATTAGTAGTGACGATGACTGTGCACTACTTCAAGAAGATCTAAACAGGTTATACACTTACTGTTATAATAATTGTCTTAAATTAAATATAAATAAATGCAAAATAATTTCATTCTCACGTAAACTTAATACTTTGAATTATCCATACCATTTTGATAACATACCATTGAATAGAGTGACTGAGGTGAAAGACCTGGGTGTTCATTTAGATGACAAACTCACCATTAAAACTCATATAAATACTATAACAATTAAAGGTTATAGGATGCTGGGTTTCATCTTGCGAATAAGTAAAGACTTCAGGGATTGCTCAACTTTAGTCTTATTATATAACACATTGGTAAGGTCGATTCTTGAATACTGTTCAACTGTTTGGAACCCCATTTTTGACGTTGACTGTAATGCAATTGAGAAAATCCAAAGAAAATTTATAAAATATTTGAGGTTTAGATCGCAATTATTCGCTGAAAAACTTGTCATAGATACCCTGCAGAATCGTCGCACTAGAAGAGATCAATTATTTTTACATAAAATTCTCAATAATCAAATTGACTCGCCTTACTTACTAGCCCAGATTGAACTTCTTGGTCAGAGATTAAGTGCCAGAAATAAGCGACTTTTTTTTATTTATAAATGTAACACCAGGTATGGAAGCAACACCGTTCTTCATCGAGCTTTGGATGATTATAACAAAAAATTTTCAGACTTAGATGTCTTCTTTTTATCTCAGGGCGTATACAGAAAAAAAGTTACTGATATTCTGAGAAAAGTCTAAAGTGTTATAATTGGTTGTAGTTTTGTAACTTCATATGTACCTACAAGATATATAATTATGTATTTCTTTGGGTTTCGTGCATGTCTAATTGTATTTTTCATTATTGTTATTATTATCTTGCATTTTGTGTTTTATTCGTTTGTCGTCTTGTCGTGATGTGTTATTATGTTCTATTAGTCTGTGAAAACTTTTTTGGTCTGTGTTTTGTTTAATGTGTTCTTATCCTGTATGTTTTATATAATAGACTGTGTGTTTTCCTTATTAAAACTAAATAAATAAATAAACAGAAGTGGTCCCAACACACTTCCCTGTGGAACTCCAAATGTGACCCCAGCCTTACTGCTAGTATTGTTCCCTATCCTAACAACATGCTTCCTCCCTGACAGGTAGCTTGTGAACCAATTCAGGGAAGTATCGACTACTCCATAGTTAGTTATTTTTTTACTAGTATCTTGTGTGACACCGTATCAAATGCCATAACAAGATCTACATATACCGCTATACATTTCTTCTTGTCTTCAATATTTTCAAAGACAAATTTTGTAATTTCAGCAAAAGCATCATTGGTACTTTTTCCCTCTCTGAGACCACATTCGTTATCATTTACATCAGTTTTAAAAAAGGAGCAGTCTTGCCTTAACTAGTTTTTCAAAAATTTTCGATGTTGTTGGCAAAAGAAAAATTGGTCTAAAGTTGCTTATTACTGCGTCAGGTCCCTTTTTGTGACAAAGAATTACGACTGCCTCTTTTCGAGCTTGGAGAAATATACCTGTTTTGAAACTTAGATTGACTAAGTACGTTAGAGGAGACGCTATCAAATGTTTAATATGTTTGAAGACTATTAAGCTGAGTCCGTCTATACCAGCTGAGATACTGTTTTAAAGAGTGTTTATAGTTTTAACAATTTCTATTTCATTTGCAAGCCTTAGGTATAGTGATTTATCTACAACTCTTTTTTCTATGTTATTAGCTAATTTTTTTCTGTTGTTTTCATTTGATTCAAGTAAGTAGTGGCAAGATCAGCCTCAACACTGCAGAAATTAGTCTAGGATTTTCACTAATTGATATGTCGTTGCCTTCTATATAAAAAAAAATATTACTGTATTCAGTTTTAAAATTTGTTTTTTATTTCTTGATTTGTGGTTCGTTACTTCATTTATTAAATTCCATATATTTTTGCTTTTGATTGCAAATTTACTTTTATGTTGTTCTGATTTCACTTTTCACTCTCATTGTACTACCGAGAAGCAATAATATTTTAAAGTACCGAACGATTATGTATGTTATGAGTTGAGGGACGAATTTACTCTGCTCGAGTCAAGAGGAACGAATTTTACCAAAAAGAGAAAAGAGGACGAATTCTTGGGGACGAATATTCCCTAACCAGAAATTTTATTAGGTATATAGAGTTCTTTTTTTGTCTAAGGGGAATCTGGGAATTCTGGGTAACCCAGATTTCACTCTGGTACAGTGTAAATAAAATTTTTATTCAGTTATGTGAGTGGACGGACACCGTGTGTTTATGGCTTTGGACTGACCGTGTAAATTTGTGTGCGTCTTTAACTTTGCTGGTTCAGGGTTTTGTTTTCCTTTTATTATAATGCAAAAATGTTAGCAGATCTACCTGAAACATTACATAAGTTGTGTGTATCATTTACTGGACCTTATTTTTTACATCAGTTATTAACGTGTGTTTTTTTTAGAGGTATAGAACTTTGAAATGGAATAAAACAAAGATGATTTTTTTTATTGATATGAAATTTATTTTATTCGAAAGACAACCTCCTGGCATTATAATTTAAATATGACTTCTGGCATATATCCGCCACGGCTGGCTCGGACGTAGTCTAATCTGGAGGTCCAATTTTCAATGACTTTTTCCAACATTTGTGGCCGTATATCGGCAATAACTCCCAGAATGTTGTCCTCCAAGTGGTCAATCGTTTCGGGCTTATCGGCGTAGACTTGCGACTTCACATATCCTCACAGAAAATAGTCAAGTGGCGTTAAATCGCAAAATCTTCCATAAAGTGGATGGACACATATCCAATTCCTGTGCACGGTGGCGGATAGACTGATTCGGGTCTTCCTCTACGCTACGCTCTATAGCAGCAATGATTTCTTCTGTACGCACTGTACGACAACTCTGTGGATGCGTATTATCATTTAGAGTAAACGTGGTGCAAAAACGTTTCATATTAATTGAATTAATTGCTCTGATGGACGATTATGTTAACCGTAAATTGGACGTAATGCGCGATACGTCTTTCGAACAGAACCATGATTTTCAAAATAAATTTGCACAATTTGGAAGCATTGTTCAGGCGTCAGTCTATTCCTGTTGAAATGCCAAACCAAACTAAACATAAATCACTTTACAGCTGACAAAATGGCCGCCAGTTAAAAAAGTGTTGCCAACTTAAAGTTCTATACCTCTAAAAAAAACACCCTTATAAATTAATGTAAATCGCGAATTTCATAATTTGATTTAAATTGTCGTGCCTGTTATGGAAAAATGCAAAATTCCTCACATGTTTCCATGCAAGTCACACGGGTTAAAGGAAGCCAAATGTCCTTAAACTTATTTTACAATTTTATCTTAGGACCTTTCAAATGAAATTAGAGGATATTCGATGAAAAACTAAATACTTTGAAAAATATGAGACCCCGTGTTTGTATTGTACCTATATTACAAAGTAAACTTATTTTTTATGGGACCCCGTAAAATTAGTAAATGTATTTTTTGTCATTTTCAGAAAAGAATGGGGCGCGGAAGGTGTATTGAAAAAAATTATCGAACTCCATAAGCGGGGCGTGCAGCCCTTGACATTTGAAGAAGTCCTTAGAACTGGCCCGGTTACGAAGGAGCAGCAGAGTCTTACCGCTGCACGATTATTCCACACACTCTTAAGTAAGTTATATATAGTGGAAAATTTATAATCTTAAACTTAAATAATAATTTATATCTAAACTTAACTAATTTAAAGTTAAAATAAACTAAAAAATTGAATATTATTATTATAGTTATAATATTAATATTGAAAAACACTAACAATTTTCGATATATTTTGGCCCACGGCGTGGGGCCGTCATAGAAATAAATAAGTAAACGTGTATGTATACTTTTCATTCTCAATTTCGCGCTATCTGAAAGTCACGTTTTTAAAACGAACTCAATAAGCTGGTTCTTATTAGTTTCACTAATGAGAGAACTATACAAGAAGATCATATCGACGAGATGGTTGGTCACTTGTTCCTGGCCATTCATTACACGCAACAGGGAAATAGCTGTTGAAATATCAAAAGAGTCAGCCATTTTTGAATAACTTTTCCTTATCTTAGGCTCAGTTTCTGAAATAATACCTTCCTCAGTTTGGCAACTATTATCTATGCTGGAAAGTAAACTTTTAATCTTTTTATAGGTAGCAGTTATTTCATTTATCAATTTCTGAAACAAATCGCTGGATTCAGTGCAAAAATATTTTATAGTAATTTAGGAAAAATTTTACTAAAATTTCCGATACCTTCAGTATAAGGCTATTAATCAATTGTTTATTTACCTTTTAGTCATTGTGTACGTTGTCTATAATCTTAATTATTATATAGTCTTGGTCCCAGCCAATACTGGCTTCGCTGACCAAATGTGGTGATTGTCCCGTTACTACCAAGTTACCTCGATGAGCTGCTCGTGTAATTGCATATGTTCTGGTATTGCACAAATATGTATGTTATGTTATCAAGTAGCTAATTGATACATATACTGTTGGTTTATTTTTAAGATGTGTCCTTATTGAAATCTTCATTATGATACCGCTGTAGTTTTCTGGCAATTACTCTGAGTAAAGCATTGTGTGTTAGTGGTGCATGGCATGATTTAGTCTAAGTTTGCATGCACTTCCGTAAGCCAAGATTGCACAATCAATAACAGAATCTGTTAGCGCATGAAATACGGAAGAAGGTTGGTATCAGCAATAATCTGAAGTTGCCAGAAGAAATGTATAAGAGAAAGTAGTTTCTTAGTAATCGCAATTATGTGTGACTTCCAGTTCAAGTTTTGATCTTTTAAAATACCTCGGTACCCTACACTTTATCCAGAATTGGACAGGAACAGTATTATAATATTAACATTAGTATGTTGACATGTAAAACTGACGAAATCATCAGATAGTTGAGTATTTTTGTAAATAGAAAAGCACTATTGAGAGGCCGACCCTACGGTGGTGGTGTGGCAATTATGTGGCGGAAGGGTGTGTTTTCGTGTAATAGTGTTAGATTAACTGCGATTAAGGTTTGCGTGGATGATCGTTTTTCTTTGATTTTCTCTGTGTATATAGACAATGCGGGAAACTTAACGGAATTCACGGAGGCGCTGAGTGCAATAAACGCAGTGATTGAAAGTAGTGAAGTTGAATCAGCATTCATTTTAGGCGACTTTAATGCACATCCTAATGAATTGTTTTTCAAGGAAATGTCTAGTTTTTGTGAAGAACGGAGCTGGTTGTATAGTGACGTAGACTGGCTGAGGATGTCGTCAGATACGTATACTTTTAAAAGTGAAAGCCATGAAAACTGCTTTATCATGCTCTAACTACTGAGGCAGCTTTGCAGTGTGTGTCTGATGTCAAGGTACGTTACGATGTTTATTGGTCGGACCACCTACCGCTCGAAGTTCAATGTAAACTAGGTAACTTAACATCAAAAATACTGTACTCTGAAAATGTTTGTGATAAAGTGCGATGGGGTGAAATGGACAATGAAAAGATTAATAAGTATGCTGAAGAGTGCTGTAGTAAGCTTAAAGTCATTGACTTTCCACCAGAATTTAGGCACTGTTCTGATCGTTTATGTAATAAAATAGAGCATAGGGTAATTATAGATACATTGTATCATGATATTGTTAAAGTATTGAGAGAGGCTGCTGAAACCAGCTATGACGTGCGACAGCGAGGCAGGCGAAAACATGTTGTAGGCTGGAATAGATATGTTAGGGAGGCTCACCGAGAAGCACGACTCAGTTTCCAGATTTGGATAGCTAATGGTAAACCTAGCACTGGTGAAGTTTACGAAAGAATATACAAAGCTAGAAAGCGCTTTAAATCCAAGATGAAATGTGTGCCAGGACAATGAAAATCAAATAAAAATGGACATACTAGCATACGTTATGTATGACGTATAACGTATATTTTTCGTACCTGCGTATGTAAATAATACATAAGTATTTTGATTAAAATCGTGATTTTATTTTACAGCGGAGTAATAAGTCCATAATTGATTATCCGAGGTATCTAATCTTGATCCACAATAGCTCGGATAATCGAGGTTTTACTGTACTACAGTACTTGCAATCTACAACCATCACTTCTTGCAAGAATTAGTTTTCATGCTGTTCAGATGTGAACCTTCACTTCTCACATCCTACAATATTTCTTGTTAAGATGTTTTCTCCACATTGATCTTGGGAAACTTGTCTTTGCAAACCATCACTTCTTGCAAGGGTTAGTTTTCATACTGTTCGGATGTGAACCTTCACTTCTCACATCCTACAATATTTCTTGTTAAGATGTTTTCTTTACATTGATCTTGGGAAACTTGCCTTTGCAAACCATCACTTCTTGCAAGGGTTAGTTTTCATACTGTTCGGATGTGAACCTTCACTTCTCACATCCTACAATATTTCTTGTTAAGATGTTTTCTTTACATTGTTCTTGAAAAACTCGCCATTGCAAACCATCACTTCTTGCAAGGATTAGTTTTCATACTGTTCGGATGTGAACCTTCACTTCTCACCTCCTACAATATTTCTTGTTAAGATGTTTTCTTTACATTGTTCTTGAAAAACTCGCCTTTGCAAACCATCACGTCTTGCAAGGATTAGTTTTCATACTGTTCGGATGTGAACCTTCACTTCTCACGTCCTACAATATTTCTTGTTACGATGTTTTCTTTACATTGTTCTTGAAAAACTCGCCATTGCAAACCATCACTTCTTGCAAGGATTAGTTTTCATACTGTTCGGATGTGAACCTTCACTTTTCACCTCCTACAATGTTTCTTGTTAAGATGTTTTCTTTACATTGTTCTTGAAAAACTCGCCTTTGCAAACCATCACTTCTTGCAAGGATTAGTTTTCATACTGTTCGGATGTGAACCTTCACTTCTCACATCCTACAATATTTCTCGTTAAGATGTTTTCTCTACATTGATCTTGAAAAACTCGCCTTTGCAAACCATCACTTCTTGCAAGGGTTAGTTTTTATACTGATCTGATGTGAACCTTCACTTCTCAAATTCTAAAATATTTCTTGATAAGATGTTATCTTTACATTGATCTTGGGAAACTTGTCTTTGCAAACCATCACTTCTTGCAAGGGTTAGTTTTCATACTGTTCGGATGTGAACCTTCACTTCTCACATCCTACAATATTTCTTGTTAAGATGTTTTCTTTACATTGTTCTTGAAAAACTCGCCATTGCAAACCATCACTTCTTGCAAGGATTAGTTTTCATACTGTTCGGATGTGAACCTTCACTTCTCACCTCCTACAATATTTCTTGTTAAGATGTTTTCTTTACATTGTTCTTGAAAAACTCGCCTTTGCAAACCATCACTTCTTGCAAGGATTAGTTTTCATACTGTTCGGATGTGAACCTTCACTTCTCACATCCTACAATATTTCTCGTTAAGATGTTTTCTCTACATTGATCTTGGAAAACTCGCCATTGCAAACCATCACTTCTTGCAAGGATTAGTTTTCATACTGTTCGGATGTGAACCTTCACTTCTCACATCCTACAATATTTCTCGTTAAGATGTTTTCTTTGCATTGATCTTGGAAAACTCGCCTTTGCAAACCATCTTGTTTAATATACTGCTCTTGATTGCTACCAATAATATTTTCATGAACCAATCTACACAACAATCAGGGCTATCTGAAGTCACTGTAAACAAACTAGTTCCAATAAGTTCAACATAATCTATTAAAATTAACGGTACCAACTGCTCACTATTTTTAGCAATAAAAGAACTGAGCATTTCATGAATAATATAAAATTTAGGCGAAATGAAATCCTTAAGGCCTTGCCTTTGTTCTTTCAGCGGTTTTTGTTTCAATCTGCTGAGTCAACTACTTATCTGATCAAGATTAAACTTGGTCACGTGTTTTTTCAGACCTTTGTCTTTCCGTTGTCAGGTTGGTTCCCTAATTGGACACATGTCACTCGATAGATTTTATTTTTGAAAATGTTGCTTTTTTAAGTTATTAATCGTTTGATGTCTAAACGGCTGAGTTTTCTGTCTAAAATTACTGCTATAACAAGAAAGCATGGTTTATTTTCCGATGTAAGGTGAAAAAACTCCTACATCAAATACTTTTTCATAAAATCCAGAAAAAACTCGAAAATTCACTGATTATGCGTACCGGCAGCGCTCAAAGCGAGCGTTCTAATGTCTTTATTCAAAGTCTAATGTAGACTTTCTGACAACATACTGAAGTTCAAAATCGCTCAGTAAGATTATCGTGCCCTAAGGCCTTAACAGTTAAAACATGGGTTTTTTCTGTAAAAGACTGCTCAATAAGCATAGGAATATGCAATAACTTATTATCTACGACGTAGTGCTGTAAGATACTTGCTTATTATCGCTTATTTGACCGTCACACAGGCTCCGACGTCATCAATTGAAAAATTTGCCACAAACTTGCCTAGCGAACGTACTAAAACTTATTTCTAAACCCTTCAGGGCTATATTTATAAATTAAGGGTCTCGACACGGGTTCTAATACCATCTCTGTCGTATGCTTTGAAAATTGCCTACGCTATCCTGCTGTCAGTGTCGGAACCTGACGAAATTTATGAATTAATTAAATTATTTTGAACGGCTACCAGAATGGTCGTTGATTTGTCATTATATATGTATAGTATTTTATAAGTATTTTATTTACTCTGTATACATATAATGTTTTCAATGTGTAGTAATACTAATCTTTGTGGAACTGAATCTTTTGATAACCAGATAGATGTATCTTTGTTGCTTTTCACTTTTGCAAGCAAGTGTGTTTATTTACGTCAAAAACTAAATATTTATATTTTTATAACTTCCACATTTTATAACCTGACTGATTTTATTTACTGGATGTGCACATATTTATTTTATAATAATATATATTTTATATACATCTTAATATTTATATTCCAAACACTTAAATTTAATTTTCTGCCTGAACTCTATAATTTAACAAATTTTCTATTGTTAGAACTGTTAAGGTTTAAGATATTTATTTTCTCAAAAAGAATAAAATTCACTTACATGAGAAACAATAAATTATCACAGTTACAATTTATAACAGCGAACGCTTTAATCGCGTAACAAATAAAAATATGTGGGTAATCCTTAAAAAGTGATTAGCTTCACTAACAATGCAATGTTATGTAGGGTTGTGTTTACAGTGAGTTGATAGGATGAATATTTAATATTATAAGTGCGAGTAGGTTTCTACCAAAAGCTTCTATTAATAAACTAATAATTAATTAATAAACACTAGGTTTTAATGAAGTAATGAATAGTCCTTCAAAATGTGACTCTTCAATAGTTTTTTGTAAATAAGCAATGATTTTGCTTCTTTAATATCTTTCGGTAACTTGTTATACATTCGTGCTCCCTCAGCCACTATGCTACTATTACCGTAGTTGGTTCTCTGACGTTGTATGTATATATTATTAGCTTGTCTTGTTAAGCGCATTTTTAATTGTACTTTTTTAGTAAAAGATATTTGTGTGTGAATATCGTTGGTTAAGATTTTTCGTATCAATATACAGGTATTGTATTTATATGTTTGAGATATGTTAAATATTTTAGTTTCTTTATAGATTTTAGCGCTTTCTGTAAGGTAATTATAACCAAAAAGTGTTTTTATAATTTTGTTTTGAGCAGTTTGCAGAGTACGCAGATTTGTCTTCGCGGCTGATCCCCACACTTCTATCAAATATTCCATGTGAGGTTTGACGAGTGTATTATATATTGTGTACCGGACTTGTTTTGGAAGGCAACGAGCAAATCCACGCAATGCTCCTGCTAGGGATATGAGTTTGGTTCTTATTTTCTCAAGGTGAGGTTTCCATGTAAGGCGGTTGTCCAAAATAAGACCCAAATACTTTTCATTAGTAGTACTTGTAATTATTTCATTGTTAATTGTGATTGGATTATAATTTGAGATTAACTGTTCAAGTACTCGTGCCAGTTTTTATTCAATTTTAAAAGGCAAAAATAAATTCTTAAAAGTTAGTTTGCTCAATATAGGCTCACTAGGGACAGGTCATGATGAATTTCATGTGGTGATGCAGCGGGAAGCCGCTGACATAGTGGCCATCAATGAGACGTGGCTGAGGCCGGGTGAGGAGGAGAAAGCTCCAGTCTGTCCGGGCTATCAGCTGCGGCACGTTCCTCGTCCTCCGGGCTTGGGAGGTAGGTGGCGCGGCGGAGGTGTGGGCTTTTATATTAAAAAAGGAGTGCGGGCTCGAGTAATTGCTCATCCATCGTCTACAGTAGAACAGATGTGGATGTCGCTGACAGTGCACGGTGCTCGTCTCGCTGTAGGTACTGCTTACCGTCCTGAATGGGTTAATGCTGATGATTTTATTGACAGCATTACTGAATCAGTATTGTCGTTTAGTCATTTTGATAAAATAATTTTAATGGGAGACTTCAACATTAATCTTTTGGATACCACAGTTGATGTTACAGTAAAATTTAATAACTTCTTGTTTTACACACAACTAAACCAACTGGTAAACGAACCAACGCATTTTTTTTCCGACAGTAGTAGAACATTAATAGATTTGGTAATGACAAATGCAAAAGCTCGTGAAGTTACAGTTAAATTGACCCCAGTCTTGAGCAAACATGCATTTATAAGTGTTGTCCTTGATTTAAAGCTCGAAAGATTTAAGCCTACATGTATAATATCACGTAATATCACAAGGATAAATAATGTACAGTTCAATGAGGATGTTGAAAATATATGCTGGGACGACATTTTAAACTTGGAATCAGTAGATGATATGGTGGCCACGTTCGATTCATATGTAACACAGTTATTCGATTTACATGCACCAAAAAAAAAGATAACAGTGAAGCAGATGAGGTTGCCATGGATCACTGATACAATAACTGTTATGATGAAATTAAGAGATGAAGCTCATGAAACATTCCGTAAAACAAAATTGGATAAACACAAAATGTATTATAAATCCTTGAAAAAACTAGTGATAACAGGATTAGATAAAGAAAAGTGTGCATATTACGAACACCATGTTAACTCTCAGTATAAAAATCCTAAATCTTTATGGAAAAATATAAAACAAACTGTGGAATATAAACAACGTAGTAAGGACTTACCAGATCATTTTAATGATCCTGAAGCTATTAATGATCATTTCTTAAACGTGCCTGGGGATATTAATATTCCTCTATCTGACCTGACGTATTATGAACTCCACCGTTTTAATTCTTCTAGTTTCTCATTGCGTAAGATTGACGAAACGGTGGTTGAAAAGCATTTACTGAATATTGATACTAAAGCGCATGGCATCGACGGTTTGACTATCGATATGATTCTACTTACCCTCCCAAGAACGCTTAAAATAATTACAGCAATCATCAATCGATCACTTCTTACCGGCCACTTTCCGCAATGCTGGAAGACAGCAGTGGTAAAACCTATTTCAAAGATACCACATCCCGTTCAAATCAAAGATCTTAGAGCAATTAGTATTTTGCCAATTGTATCAAAAGTGTTGGAAAAGATTGTCCATTCTCAGTTGTCCTCATATTTAGAGTACAATAAAATTCTTCCCTCCGTACAGTCCGGTTTCAGAAAGGGTGTCAGTACATTTACAGCTTTAGCAGATGTAGTTGATAATGTCATAACAGCGAGAGACGAGGGTATGTGTACTGCTTTGGTATTGTTGGATTTTTCACGGGCCTTCGACTGCATTAGCATTCCTTTGCTTTTGTCAAAACTAAGTTTTTATGGGGTTGAAAGGGGAACTGTTGAATGGTTTAATAGTTATTTAAGTAATAGAAAACAGCTCGTTCAACTACGTAAAACAGATGGATCAACCATTGCTTCAGTACCTAAACATCTATCTCGAGGCGTTCCCCAGGGTTCGATACTTGGTCCCCTTCTTTTTATTTTGTACACTTCTAACATTACACAAGTCATTAAAAATTGTAGTTATCATATTTACGCTGATGACCTACAGGTTTATTATTCGTTCAAGCCTAAGGATACAACACATTCAATTAAAGTAATCAATGATGATTTAAATGCTATAGCTGATTGGTCAGGACGCTGTGCATTAGTGCTAAATTCGGAAAAAACTAAATTTATGCTGCTTGGTACTAATAAGCAAGTCTCCGATTGCGCAGCCCAGAGCCCGCAAATAATTATTAAGGGCACTGACATTGAAAGAGTGAGTGAAGCTAAAAATCTGGGAATGAAAATGGACAGCTTTTTGAATTTTGAAAATCATGTTGTTAATGTGGCCAAAAACTGTTTTTACAGGTTAAAGCTTCTTTATAAAATTAGAAAATACATAAGTGTCGAAGTTAGAATTCAAATGTGTGAAACTTTGATTTTGTCTAAATTAAATTATGGTGATGTAGTATTTGGAGGCTGCATACTGGCAAGGTCACAACGTCTCATCCAGCGGGTACAAAATGCGTGTACACGCTTTTGTTTCAACATCCCTCCTCGTACTCATGTCACGCCTTACATGAACGATAGCAATCAATTAAAAATGGCTGCTCGTCGCGAATTGCATTTTGCCGTCATGTTATTTGGGATAGTCAAGCACAAACAACCCAAGTTTTTATATGACAAACTTCAATGGTCCTCCATCGTCAATCGATATACTACAAGAGCTTCCGCTTATCTCATTATTATACCCAAACATCAGTCGGTTGGATTCAAGGGCAGTTTTCGATACAGGGCGTCAAAGGTATGGAATGATTTGCCCCCTCCCATTCGAGAATGCAAAACAAAGGAAACATTTCGGATCAAATTGAAAAAATATCTATTAGAAAAACAAAAACAAAAATAACCCTAATCGAGAAAAAATTGTTGTTATATATTCTTATATATTTATTTTTTGTAGATATATATTTTTATATATTTTATTATATATACATACTTCCTGCACATTCCAATTCCTAGTTCATAAATCAACCCTTAGATATAAGCCACCTAGCATAGGTATAGTTTAAGTTTTAATTTTAGTTTCAGGGTTCAACAGAATAACAGCGCTGTGGCACTTACCGCAGCACTAAGCTGAGTTGAATCCCTTTTTATTTACCACCTTTTTCTAAATGTTACAATCCTGCTACTTATATTTATTATGTTATACATTCTTACTCTTTGTTAATTCTAGTTATGTGTGATTTTTCATGTCTATTTTGTGTATTGTTGGAGGTATTTAAAATAAATTGCTTTTCTTTCTTTCTTTCTTTCTTCTTACTTGTAACCTTTCTATATCGGATTGTCTTATCAAGGAGTAATTACCAAAATCTAAATATGATTTTACTTGGAATTGGAAGCCGTTAAGTATTACTATTTTACAGTATTTTGAAATTTGCATAGTATTCTTTACACGAGTTACATATTTAGGGAACATTATTCCATAGAAAAATACTTTCATATGTATTCGTTATATTCGCTTTTTTGTTTTAGAATCCTAAAACACTTCCGTAATTCTGCTGGCAAGGAATTGCAACCAAAAGCTCGTCTTGCCAATTGGGTGACGAGTCAACATTGAGGGTACCTATATCGTACCTAGTTTTAGCTAATTCCTGCATTTTTTTTTAAATAGCAAAGTTAACCGTTCTTTGTTCGTCCCAACCATAACCCTCAGCACATTCGTTTACTTTTTATTTATCTAACCATCCATCCTTCGAGATTTCACAAAAAGGATAAAAACTCGACAAAATGTTTTTATGATCGTTTTCATACTGATGTCGATGGTTGTAACGACGTATTTTTTTTATTGAACATAATACAGGAGTCAAATCGTTTACAGAAAAAGATGGAATGCATGACCTTGTTTGTTGGTATTCACGTGGCTCCTGATACCTCTGATAACTGAAGACTGTCTCGGCTTCTTGTGTCTTCGTTCGCGAGCATTATCTCTACTGCTGCTTCAGTTGCCGGCACCACATTTCCGTCGTTTTGAATATCGATGCCTCACTGTGCGATATCGTCGTTGTTCTTGACTTCTATCGCATGAGCTTGATACATTTTCTCGATCCCTTCGTGGTCTTTTGAATGTGGACACGTGAACGATGGCTGTCACGACGTATTAAGTGTTCATCCTCAGAGCTAGTGGAAGTTTCAAAGAAAAATTTCGTATTGTTTCTTATTGTAATGGTTCTTCCCAAAATCAGTGATATTGCTCGAGTCGGCAGAAGCGACACGTGGTCAGCCATTTCTGTAGGCGCGTGGATCCTGCTTCTGAATTATAAGGAATTCAGGGCTATGGTGCAATCATAACGCAAGATGTCAGTGAATCTCTTTATTTCACGAAGGCTAACCAAAAACTAACTCAATGCTAAATGGTCTCTGCTAATAACAGTTTCAGAAATAGTCAAATTAGTCTTCCTTCAATATTAAAATCACAATATCCGCTAAACCGGTCATGTTATCTTAACGAATGTCTCTTGAACAATGTTAACGGAAATAGTAAAATCAGCAACTATTCCTCTGACAGACCATGCTTAACGTCTAATTGCCGTTGTAATAAAGCTAAACTTCCATGCTCCATATTTTGTTCATGCCATGCTGAGTCAAAATGTCGAAATGAAAGACAATAACAGCAACGAAGAACGATGATGTGAAGATGATATCAGCCTAGACACCATCGAATGAGTCACTTAATCTTAAGGTTATCTTGTCGTGTGTAATATACATTTATTACCTAAAAATAAAAACGAATGGTTGGTTTTACAATGCAAAATAACTTAGCTTTGCCACCTTCACTTATTTGCAGAGCTAAAACAGAAATTTCATTCTAATCTTATCCTTGTTTTCTTTGACCACAGAAATGTGGGTGTAGATACCCCTAATTCTATCAAAGGACGGTGGGCGCCGGCAGGATTACTGTCTGTCTATATATTATCTATTTGCATCCTTATAATTATAGAAAAAAATGCAAGGTACTACGTTTAGACATTTTCTTCACGTCAAGTAAGTACTTGTATTAAATAAATTATAAAATAAAATAAATTATTTTTCATTTTATTTTATCCAAAACAGAGATACAAGTGCACCCCCTTGCACCCGCTCCTGGCACCTATGGATAGGACAATAATTAAAGTAGATATGAAGATAAGTAGAAGTTTCTGTAATAGCGGAAGCTACTTTTCATAATCATGGGGTTTATACGAAACGCTCGAAGCTGTTTCACCCTTCCTAGAATTGTCGACTAGTACTTAAAGATCATAAAAATGTAAATATAATTTATGCGGACGCGAAAACACGCTTCACCTAAAATTTTGAGTCTGACTGCCGGACTATAAGCATTTCTGTTACTAACGAAATATGGACTTGGTCTGAATTAAAATTATATTATTATTATTATTATATACATATTTAGTCTTTAATTTATTAAAGTTAATCATTAAGATCTAGTCAGTTCGAAGCTGTTCATCTTTTTTGAGGCAATTGGAAGATTCTAGCTTTTTAAGGTCTTAAGTACTTTTACCCTCTTGGAAACCAAACTGATGATCACTTAGTAATTTTTATTTTTTAAGAAGATTACCAACCGACTCTTGACAAATTTCTCCAGAATTTTTTGATTGCACTTAGCAAGAAGATGGGTTGATACTCGTACTTGGAGATGTTGTCAGCTTCTGTCATATTTAAGTTACGTCCCAACGTCAGCAGATGGAAGAGGGAAGCAAAGTTTGAATTCAGAATTGACAAAGATATTCTGTCTAGATCGCAGACATCCAATATATAAGGAAGGATTCCTATATTGGATGTCTGTGGCCTAGATGTCTAGATAAAGATTGTTTTTTTTTTACTTTGACAGTTCATCTCCTGTAATGCGACTGAAGACAGAAGTACTGTATGCATGGGACTGGTTTGGAATAAGAGACACTGAAAAACTAATGAGTCAATGTTAGTTATTGTGCAGGTTATAAGTTTAATAGCCAGTGACTCAATGACGTAGACAGTAGACGCAAAATACCCATTAATTTTACGAAGAGGTTAGGAATTTCCACTTTTTTATTGTGAATTAATTTTCTTAAAAATGTTTGCAACCCTACTTTATTTCTGATTAAGAAGCTGCCAACATTTTCTTGGACTGTGCCTATTTTCTATTATACGAGTAAGATTTTGGTGTTATAAGTACTTTTGCTACACGCATAGCTTCCTTTCAAAAGGTTACGTTAGTCACAATCTTTATGTAAAACTTTGACAGACTATTTTTTCTTTTTCTTTGGAAGAATTAACTGAATTTATTCACCGGTTTAAAATATCACTTAGTTGATTGAGTTTGTATACTTCTGTATTTCATGCGATAACAGATTCTGTTATTGATTGTGCAATATTGGATTACGGAAGTGCCTGCAAACTTAGACTAAATCATGCACCACTAACACACAATGCTGTACTCAGAGTAATTGCCAGAAAACCACAGCGGTATCACAATGAAGATTTCTATAAGGACACATATTGAACATAAACCAACAGTAATGTACAAGCTACTTAATAACATAACATACATATTTGTGCAGGACCGGAACACATACTCCCTTCTTAACAAGCACGTTAATAGGCAAATTCGTTTTGACCTGCACCAATGTAACACTCGCGTCATTAAAGACGCGATCCTGCAAAATAAAGGCTCAACAGTTTTTGCCCAGCTGTTAGGAAGGACCAATCTGACAAAGCTGAAGACATCTGACAATAGAACCGTTACCTCTTGGCCAGAAATCCTTGCCAAAATCGAGAAATTTTATGGGCACCTATATTCTCCACACTCTCCCAAGCCAACTGCTCGCGATGAAGACGACGAATGTCCACTCCTAGTCCGCCATTAGACCGATGAGCTCCCGGATCTCGAAATGGGTGAGATTAAGATAGCTCTTGAACAGCTGAAAAACAACAAGGCGCCGGGCGAGGACGGCATCACAACTGAACTCCTGAAAGCTGGAGGTTACTCTATACTCAGACAACTACAGGACCTCTTTAATGCTGTCATTCGTACAGGTACTACGTGTCCGTCAGAATGGCGGGTATAATGTGCCAAAATCGGATGCATTGTAAATGAATATTCAATACCTTTTAATACCTACACTGAAATAATTCCTACCTCGTTATTTATAAAAATTACAACTTTCTATCTATTACGGTTGAAGCACCCCTATGACAGACGGACAGACAGACAGCGGAGGCATAGAAATAGGGTCCTATTTGGCAAATTAATCCAAAATTACCCAACTGAACCAACTCATGAGTATTTCCTTTGTAGTCTCTTCACGTGACAAAATAGGTATTATTATAAAAAAATATTTGTGGTTGAAATTACCTATTAAGAACTCGCTCCGTATTTTTCCTCTGTTTGATGCGAAGCATTATTTTAATTATTTTTCTTGTCACTGCCGCGATGTTTTTGTAAAAATCAGGGACATGCACCAGTCCATATTGGCCATCTAAATGGATACCTAAAATTTATTTTATTCAATTGTTTCTCCTTTGCGTGTTATTTTGGTACTTAGAAATTATGAATAACGATTCGGAGCGGGCTCGTAAGTATTAAAATGACTCGCAAAAGAGAAACAATTCAATCAAATAAATTCTAGGCCTTTATTAAGACGGCCAATATTAAGTGGTGTATGTCTCTAGTTTTTCCAAAAACATCGCGATAAAGGCCAGAAAAATATTTAACATATTATTTTTCACCAAAGTTGTCGTTGTCGCAGACCGAGCTCTTGAGTAGAATAATGTGTTCTAAGCAATATCTATTTTTTTCTTATTATTTAAAACACTTTTTGCACAAACAATAAAAATCAATACAAAAGATGGACAACAACAATCAAACATGGTGTACAAAGGCGGCAGTTATTGCTAACAGCAATATCTTCCAGGCAACCAAAGTGCAAGCAAATAGCAAATATTATACACTAATAATAAAGTAGTAAGAAAGTCTGTACATTTAATTCTTTTTTGAAATTTAAAATGAAATGGGTTATTGGTATTGTACTAAGGCCAAATTTAAAGTTTTCAGTCTGTTTGTTTATAAGATTTCGATGTAGTTTTTTTACTATAATCGTAAATCTAATCTAAATCTACATCGTAATAGGTAGGCTGTAAAAGATGTTCTTATTCTTATTCTTTATAGTACACAAAACATCAATACAAAAAGTAACAGTAAAAAGGTATGTACATATTGGTAAGCTTATCTCTAATAAGAGATTTCTTACAGCAAACCATTAAGGAAAGAGTAATAAAATATATATAACAAAAGAGCAATCATACACGTGTACAAAAAAAAACAGTTATTAATAAAAATTGCCTAACATACAAAAAGTTTAAACTAAACATAAAATAATAAAATATCAATACTTACTATTACATCTATATAATACCATTAATATACATACTATACCTATATAATAAAGTACATAAATATATATATATATAATAATTTTTAGCCTGAAAGCGAGAGGTAGTGATCTTTCAGCATTTTCTTAAAAGAACTGATAGTACGACAGTCGCGAATAAAATGAGGAAGAGCATTCCAAAGTCTGATGGCATGGACATTAAAAGAATTACCATAAGCACCAGTATTGTGTGTTGGAGTTTTAAGGAGAGACGTAGTTCCAGTACGTAGGGGTCTGTCTCTAGGGATCAAAAATTCAAAACGCTCACGAAGGTAAGCGGGGGAAAGTGGATTCTTGACTATGTTAAAGAGATAGCACAAAATATGAAAATTTCGGCGAAGACGGATTGGCAACCATTTTAACTCCTTACGAAAATGAGAGATGTGATCAAATTTACGAATATTTTTTTTTTCATTAAATAACGCCCAAGCCGAAAGCGAGGCAGAGACTGAAAAAACATGGGTGAAGTTTTTGAGAGGTACAAAATAGGTACTTTAATTTGGTATACGCACTTGTAAGCTATAGTGTGTAGTTAGAATTCCACCCGCCATCCTGACGTCAGAATGGCGGCTCACTTTGTTTGCCGCGTATTTTTATAAATAACGAGGTAGGAATTATTTCAGTGTAGGAATTAAAAGCTATTAAAACAGTATTTGTGGTCAACCGATAAAAAATAATAATTTTTTCATAGTTTCAGACTCATGATTTTTAATTTCAGTTTCAGATATCCAACCAAAGTGTAAACTAAGTAAATCTGAAATTAGTCTAAAATAGTCTATGGTTCTTTATATTTTATTTTATTGAGCTCCAACTTCCGTTGCCGCTTTTTAAGTTTGTTTTTTTTTTCGTGTCATGGCAGGCTTGTGTTGCGTTGTTCAAGTTGTAAAATGTTTGCAAAAATTAAAGTTTAAAGTGTTCAATCAGCCTGGTGTTTACTTTGTACAAGTTCCCGTCCAAACCCACGTCGCAGACGGTTTCACTAGAAATCCCAATTCTAGACAGTATTGAATATTCATTTACAATGCATCCGAATTTGGCACATTACACCCGCCATTCGGATGGAAACGGTACTACGCCAAAGGAGTGTACCACGGGCTTGGTCATTTTCTTCTTCAAAAAGGGGACAAAATCCTACTTAGAACTATCAATCGCGCTCCTGAGCCACACCTACAAGCTGTTCTCAAGAGTTATCATGAATCGTCTCGCCCAACGATTCGATGACTTCCAACCTCCAGAGCAGGCTGGGTTTCGAAAATGCTACAGTACCGTGGACCACATTGACACGCTAAGGCAGGTTATACAGAAAACTCAAGAGTATAATCAGCCTTTATGTCTAGCGTCTGCGGACTACGAGAAAGCCTTCGACTCCGTCGAAACTTGGTCTGTTCTGCAGTCCTTGCAGCGATGCCAAGTTGACTGGCGTAACGTGGAGATGCTGAAATGTCTGTATGGCTCCGCTACGATGTCCAAGTACAGGGTGTACAAACACGACCGATACATCTTCAGCGAGGCGTGAGACAGGGAGATGTTATTTCCCCAAAATTGTTTATCGCCGCGCTGGAGGACGTCTTTAAAACACTAGACTGGAATGGACGAGGCATAAACGTAAACGGAGAGTACATTTCACATCTTCGCTTTGCCGATGACATCGTGATAATGGCGGAATCACTGCAGGAACAAGAGGAAATGGTGCGCGGCCTTAGCGATTCTTCGAGACGTGTGGGCCTGCGGATGAATTTAGATAAGACTAAGGTCATGTCAGTAGTCGGCGTAGGTAGTTCCATTTGGGGGAACGACCTCAAACATTAGGAATAATATGGATATACCCTCGAAATCCCGGGATTCTAAAATTCCATTGATTACCTTTATTTACTTTATACGTTGCTGTCAAGTAACAAATTTATTTCCTTTTGAATTGATAATTAAATGCGAATCCCGGAAATTAAGATTTAATTCTGGAATAAGGGCATGTCCACGTTATGCATAAATGGCACTACCTACGCCGACCACTCTCATGTCAAACCGTTACGTCATCCTAACCGTCAACAATGTCAGTATCAAAGATGTTCAAAAATATGTTTTTCTGGGTCAAGTTATACAGCTGGTTAAAGGCTAAGATGTACAACCAGTGCGTCCTTCCTGTGATGACGTATGGCGCTGAGACGTGGTCTCTTACAAAGGGCCTGATCCACCGATTTAAGGTTGCTCAGCGAACTATGTCGCAAGCTATTCTTGGGGTATCTCTGATGGATAGAATCCGCAATGAGAAGATCCGTCGGAGATCTAAAGTAACCGACATAGCTTGCAGAATCAGTAAGTTGAAGTGGCAGTGGGCAGGCCATATTTTTGCCGACATAATGGCCGTTGGGGCCGAAGGGCTTTAGAATGGAGACCACGTACAGCAAAGCATAGTGTAGACCCATCACGTGCCCGCTGGAACGATGACGGATGGTTGTGGGTGGCGGCTGGATGCAGAGGACGGAGGACCTACATAAGTGGCGAAATTTGGGAAAGGCCTTTGTCCAGCAGTGGACAAACATGGGCTGATGGATGGATGGAAAATGTGTCTATGTTTTCCAACGGCTGACTGTATGAAATTTCTTATAGGAATAAGTTTTCCTTCGCCTTCAGTATTTTCTTTCATTTAGTGTCCATTAATTTATTCACTAAAACAATCGTTGGTATAATTTAAAAATGACATATTGTTTGTCACGCACTGTAATTAGAATGTTTTTTTTTTCAGGACTCAAACAACATCAGTTTATCTTCATTCAGAAGGGTGCTTCGAATGAAGTTATAAATTTGTCTATTGGGCCAGCTTTAGAAAAATATATTTAAATAAATCTTTGTTAATTTCTTGTTGATTCGTACCTAATTAAATTATTTCTTTTCATTGACTGTCTTTTATTATAAAAGATGATCGTAATAGACCAATAAAAAGTTATAAACATGGTGAAATTCATTCAACCGATCAAATTCATACTGGAGACTCGGTTAGTGACCAGGACTCAGGTTCAGTTATCCTTTTGGCCAAATTCGAAAAATATATTTTTTTTGCTCCCGTACTGGTTGGACTAGTTTAAGTACAATTCCTAGCCCAGTCAATCAGTAAGGAAGCAAAAAATACATTTATCGAATTTCACGAAAAGGGTAATTGAACCTTGTTTCTGATAACCAACCAAGTCTCCAGTATAAATTTGTCGGTTCATTGAATTTCATCCAGTATAAGGTAAAATGAAGGCGCTTCCTAACCTCTAAGGGATCCAAATGTTCAAATTTCATCAGACGATTGGTCCTTGACAAATCGGCATGCGTTGAAGCAAGTTAATGGTTTATTTTTGAGGTCCTTTCGAGAATTATCAACTAAGCAATCTTTAAGTACTTGTAGCGGTGGTGGTAAATCATTCCAGATTTCGGATGCTGCGAACTTGAAACTACCTCTGAAATTTGTTGTTCTGTGCTTTGCTATACACATTTTGTGGACAATTTTGTACGTAATGTGATTCACCAAGCCATCGGATCTTCTCAGGTTGATATTGCAGTCTCTTCTATACACACTAAACCTGCCATATGCAATTCGAATGGTCCAGAATACCATAACAGTACCTAATTGTCGATTTTTTTGAAAGGAATAGACTTTTTTAAGGTCATATAAAGGAACTTTTTTTGCTTCTTGAAGTACAAAAGATATACATGAAAATATTCAGCAACTGAATAAATAGCTTTGATGACGTAATAGTCATGTCATTTAGGCATTACAGGGCCCTTGCCCACAAGAAAACAAAGGAATGTCAAAACCAACGTCTGTTTTTTTTATTTTCAGTAATCCCATCTTCAGGTTTTATCCCCAAATTTTTTTTTTCATTCTTTCTTTACGTCAAGGAACTCTCCCTATTGAGCCTAAACGGTATGACTATTACGTCACATTCCCATTTCTCCGAACTGATTTCCAAAAAATAATTTCGCTTTAAAATACCACCTGAAAATTAAAGAACAGTATGATTGTATAGTCTGTCAAAAAAGTGTTGAAGTGAATATTGAACTTTAATGAACTTTTTTGAACTTAAACGTTGAAGAAGGATAATTTAGGTAACATAGCCATGAAATAACAACGCGGTAAACTCGATTTAACAGATTTTGTACTTGTTTGTTTGGTGTAACCAGGCGAAACAAAAATAGTTTCTTCAATATTCATTTCAACAATTTTTTGACAGACTATATCTTCATGATTAAGACTATATTTTCAGAAAAAAATATACAAAAGGGCCTGTTATAATTTTTGGTTGGTTAGAATTCTCTTATTCTCTCGGATAAAGCTCTGCAGCTAATATCTCAACTAATGTTTTCTATTCTGAAAGATAAAATAGTTTTAAAATTGAATTATAACATAATTGACGATTCCGTTGAGACTGCCAATGTTTTAAGCGAGTCCTTTGACCATGGTAATTTTACTATTTGGTCAGCTCTGGAAATTTCTTAGATGCGACTTCTATACTTAATAATTATACGAAACGGGTAGAAATAAACATGAAGCTTCATCCAACAAATAACAAGGTTGTTTGTAAATGAAAAAATCACAAGGTTACGACGAAGTGCTTAAACCGATAATAAAAGAAAATATTGTCATTTTGGCAGAAGCCTTTTTATACTTCTTTAATACATAGGGTATTAGCCAGAGCTTATTTCCAGATCAATTAAATTAGCGAAACTGATACGAATAAATGAAAAAATAGCAAAATGGATCCAAAAAACTATTAGCCCCTTTCACAAATCCCTTTCTATCTAAAATCTTCGAGAAGATTTAAAAAACTAGATTGCTGAAACACATAAACACCAATACCATATTACATATGAGACAGTTCGGCTACCAGAGAGGAATTGGGACGGGCATGGCAATAGATACTCTTATTGATGACATATTAGAACCACTGAACAATAACAAAAAAGTTGCTGGTGTATTTCTCGACCTGAGTTCTGCTTTCGACATGGTAAACCACAACATTCTGATTAGAAAATTGGAACACTATATTACAGTGGCGAAGGGTGATCATTTTAAAAAGGAAAGCCGGACAAAAAATGGCTTTACTCAGAAAAGCAACCAAAGAAAACATACATTTTTTGTACTTTGCAACTCTCTGTCAGCCTTGTATTTGTCGTAACTATTGGAATTTATGGAAATGTTTGACAAAAAGAAGAGCACGGAATAAAGAAATGAAGTATGGATGCCATTTCCTAAACAGCCGATAGGAATCGTGTTATATGGACCCTTCGCCACTGCTATGGTATCTGAAATCGTACCTTTATAATAGGCAGCAATTAGTTGAGATTACACAACTGGTAGATGGATCTCACATACGACATAGTCGACACAACTCAAAAATTGTTAGAATATCTATAGGTGTGCCTCAAGGCTCAATCCTAGGCCCAATACTTTTTACGCCAAGTCGAGCAAACGAGCGGAACTGCCGTACCATCCTTTTCTCGAAGCAACTCACGGCACTTTCAAACCCCCTGTATGTTCGTTGTGGGTTTACCCAGAAGTCTGAAATTTCAGTCACCAAGAGTACTTACCAAACCTACCCCTACCCCCAAATTACAAATTTTTATATATTATGTAACGAAATCAAAGTCAAAGTTCCCTTATTTTGTCACTGACACATTATCAAAAGTCAAAGGTACTTCTAGCAGACCTACAAACTTGAAATTTTGCATGGGGCTTGTATTAATTTTCTTTGCAATAAAAATAAAATATAAAAATGTTATTTGCGGTTGGTAATTTAACATTTCCATACAAAGTCTATGCAAAAATAAAATATTCAGCTGCATCTATAAATTTGTATGATACTAAATTGTAACTAAGTTACAACAACTTCTACCTCGTGACACTAGATGGTGCACAAAAATTGTATGTGGGCACATATCTTCTTATCTTCAAAACTGGTGGACCGAAAAATATGAAAAAATATAAATTATAAAGAAGGTATAAAGTGAAAATCTAAGGGAAACCATCAGATAAAAAATGCTCCATAATAAAATTAAATGAGTGTTCCGTACCACCACTAAAAACAGGTTAGGAACCCTAAAAACATGATAAAAATCAACAATATTATACCATAGCAACATAAAGGCGTCAAAAACGCCGCTAAAATGATAGCGCCTGTAAAATTATTCGGCATCCCTTGAGAACAGAACCCCTTATTTTTATTATTGATTCTTTTAACTTTAGTCTACCTTTAACGGCTGAAGCTGTAGACAGACCCCTGTGACAGACGGACGGACACACAGCGAAGGCTTAGTAATAGGGTCGCGTTTGGCACCCTTCGGATACGGAACCCTAAAAAGTATTTAAAAACAGAAGTATTCATATCAAATCCTAGTTCCCTAGTAGCACTTATTGTTGGCACACGGTTGACCCACATAGCTATGGTTAGTTGGCCAACAGTTAGGTTTGGAAACTATTTTCTAGTTGTGCCTACTGTTGAGGGCCTACGTCTATTTGCCTATAGTGGCCCACTGGTTGCTTTGCATTGTAGGGCCTACTTATGTTACTGTTTTTTTGTCAGTGTCCGGTATTTCTGGTGGTCTGGACGGGAGTTCTGACGGGATAGCTCTTAAGTAAAACGTAGAGTTGGCATTTCAGAAGGTGCTGTGTTTCGAGACTATAATAACAGTCGCGCGTGCGTTATGGACAAGAGTAGCAGGCAAAAAGAGTGACTCGATATAAAATTGAATGGGTCAGAATGATCCAGTTGAATGAATGAATAACAGAATGAATGAATAACTGAGTGATTGAATTAATGAACATGAAAAAGTTAACAGGCGCGTACTTAAACCCCGCGGTCCGAATTAATTGTAAGCTATCTTACAGTTCATTCAAATTCATGCCGTCCTTGTCGCACTTACTAAAAAAATAGTGTGCTATCTCTGACTCACTCACAGTTTGAGCGATGTAATTCAATTTCGGACCGTATGGATAGACACTAAACGGCGGCCGGTACCCATCTAGCACCGGCTAGAATATAGTCTCCAACAAGCTTCCGGGTTGAATTGTTAGGTTCAAGAAGTCGGGAGGGGGCAGTTGTTGTTGAATGCCCTTTGTATGACTCTCCTTTTTGTAGATATGTCTGCTATTCTGCTGACATCGTCGGTTCCTATGTGTAGACGAACAATTCTTCCGAGAGGCCAAAGAAGAGGGGGCTGATTTCGATCTCAAGTTAGGCATAGCATCCCTTCCTTCAGCGGGTCTTCTGTCGAGCGATGCCATTTCAGCTTTCTCTGAAGTAAAAATAAAATAAAATAAAGTTTAGTAGTACAGAGATATGTTTATTATAAAATCGGGTCCAGAAGTGTTGCCGGAGTTGCTCTACCCATTAAAATCTTTGCAGGCGACTGATATGTACGTCGGTAATCTGTGGATGAGGAACAGACATTAATGATCGTCCTATGAGAAAGTGAGAGTGGGTAAGAGCTGTGATGTCGGATGGGTCAGAAGAGCGAAGGAACATAAAGCGGTAGAGAGCAGCAAGGAAAACCTCCTTGGTGAGCTCTGTGAAGAGCTCTATGTGAACCGCTTTAATTGCAAGACAAACAAAAATGGCAACATATGATTTGGTTAATTTAGCACCACGACCTTTTTTATCGGCTACTAAGACTGGCCCTGCGTAATCAACCGAAGAATCAAGGAACGGGAACTCTAAATGTACTCGAGGATTCGGTTAATTTCCCATTATCAGTTGAATTGGCGTTGCCTTGAATCTGCAGCATCTGACACATGACTTGACAGTACTTTTAGATAAGTTCCTACCACCTAGTGGCAAGTAATTTTGTCTGATGTTGGCTAAAAGCAATTGAGGGCCTGCGTGGAAGAGCTTTTTATGATGCAATATGAAGATAAGTTTAGTGGTGTGATGTTTTGCAGAAAGCATTATAGGCTGTTTTACATCAAAGCTATAATTTGAATTATTAAGACGCCCTTTAACACGAATTAATTTGTTTTCATCCATAAATGGACAAAATGCAAGAAGTCTATTTTTGGCGGGTAATGATTTATCAGATTCAAGCAGAGAGTAATCTAAAGGGAAAATTTCTCGTTGTGCTAAACATAAGACGATTTTCTGTGCAGAATGTAATAACCTTTAATGGATTGATTACGACAGTTTCCAATAAAGCGCAATATGATTGCAAAGGTTCTAATGAGAAATGCAAATACAGATATTTTATGTATGAGCTCTAGTAGATTGTTTTGATAACTGGTACTAATGAAAACAGTTTCTGGAAGAGATGTTTTATCATTGGGCATTTTTGGCCAAAATTCGGTTGGTTGCTGTAGGAACGACGGCACGGAACTCCACATGTGACCACTGGTACTAACTTTCCTGTATCTCGTTTACTCTATTGCGCACAAATTGTTTAAGTTGGTTTTGTGATTAGGATAACCAACCCAGAACGATAGTAGAGTCGCACCAAAAGTAACAACGGTCAAACTTAATAGTCAATGCATTTACTACCTTTTTATACAGTCTTGTGCGAAGGTGTGCCCCGCACAGTTCCAGCCGAGGAATCTTAGTGGGTTGGCGCTTTGAAGAGTCTGTAACTATATGCAATTCTAAAGATATTGGCTTATCTAAGAGCACCCAACGTGAAATATGAATTAAGTTGAGATTGTTTAGAGTTTCGGAAAGGAATATCTAAAGCTTTTTTATTGAAAGAGGTACTTTACTGTGTATGAGCCTACATGCCCAAGAGGATCAAAAATTTGGCTAATAGTTGACAAAATAATAGTTTTGTTACTTTATCTTTATGATTTAATTTAATGAAAAAATAAAGCCAGTGTCTTTGAGAGTGCCAGTTCAAGCCCAAGGTTTTACAAGGACCATTTTTATTGAGGTTTAGAGATTTGTCAATGTGGCCTTTGATATTAGAAATTGATTTTAAAATTTCTTCATTATTAGTCTGCCATTTTCTTAAATTAAATTTAGCAGAGTCCAAAGTATGAATTATATAGATCTTTACATAAGTCTTTTACAGCTTGTACACAACCTCCCAAATAATCATCTACATAGAAGTCGTGTTTAATTAATTTTTTTACTAGATCATTAGAAGCTTGGTCAGCAAGTGAGACTAGACATTTGGTTTCCAAGTATGGAGAAGACGAAGTACCGTACGTTACTGTGTTTAGTGTGAACGTTTTAAGGGGTAAAAATTATTTGTTGCAAGCATCGCTGAGAGAGTGTTATTAGTATAGCTCTATACATCTTTTCAATGTCGCTTATCAAAACAAACTTATGTGGTCTGAAACGAAGTAGGATGGAAAATAGGTCATCCTGGTCGACAGGACCTACCATCTGGATAGAGTTCTATGACTTCGTGTTTGAAAAAGAATTAGGTGTAGTAGCTGATGCGTCAAAAACGAGACGAAGATGAGTGGTGCTCGATTCACGAAAGACACCATGATGAGGTAAATAATATGAGACTTTACATTTGTGAATCGCTGAATGATTGTTTTCAGTCATGTGTCCTAGGTCAACGTACTCTTTGATGAAATCTGTGTAACTCTCTTTGAAGGCAGAATTGCGTTTAAAACGGCGCTCTTAAGACAAGAATCTTAACTTTGCCATTTGGTAAGAATTTCCTAATATTTCGGGAGACTCCTTGAAGGCCATAGCCACTATGAAACGACCATCCTTATCACGAATTGTATTTACTTCAAAGCCATGACATGCTCGTTCCTCCTTTGACAGGCTATGAAGAGGTGATACTGCATCAAGTTCCCAAAATCGAGACAAGTCTTTTTCTTCAATACTGTTTTGAACGAAGTGAACGAAATGTTGCCTTTCATAATTACACTTGTATTTTTCTCGAGGTGCAGAAGAGTATTATGTTTTTGTTTGCAATCAATACTTGCAGTGAGATAATTTGCATCGATTATTTGCATGTCCAGGCCGAAGGCAATTTAAACAAACGTTGGATTGATTGACCTTTCGGATACGTGATTCAACGTTAAGATTTTGAAACGATGGACACGTAAAAGGAAGGTGTTTATCGCTACACATGGGAAATATAATGTTATTTTGTATATTAGGTTGAAAACTTTGTTTTGGAATGTTATATGACTTTTTATTGTTACTGTCCTTGATTGCTTGCATGTTTTAAGAACTCTTGCTCTGGCAGCAAGAAAATCTTTAAATTCCGTTAAAGTAGAAAAGGTTTTTGATTTATTTCTTTTTTCTTCCCATTAACTAATTGTAATATCGTCTAATTTATTAGACATTATTTGAATAATAAGTGTGTCCCAGTGTGTAATTGGCTGTCCCAAAATGGAAATAGCGCGAAGATGTTTATTGGTAGTATTAATTACATGATGGATGGCATTACTAGACTTTTTCTATGTTAAAAAGCGCTTGAACATGATTATTGACTAATCATCAATCATCAAGGGTCATTGCGTCCATATTGGACGAATTTAAAGAGTTCCCGTTTGTTTGCACTTATTGATGCGGCTAAGTAAGCCAATACGGGAGCGGCAAAATCCCCCGCACAAGTCACATATGAATGTTCCGTCGGGTGGGGGTGCATGGTCACGATGATTTCTCTATTTTATGCAGGTGAATAATTACATTTTAGTGGCCCAACCCAAATATTTTTTGTATGTATTTCCCTTATTAGTATATATTTATATTTCTTTTTATTCTTAAGTTATATATTGTAAAGATTAACTTTGACTTGTAGAAAGTATACTTTATGTGTCTATTTTACAAAATAAATATTTTGATTTGATTGATTTGATGCCTCCTTTCACGTTTGTCAGCCAATAGATTGAACCACGATTGCCACGAGTAAGGGTTATCCAACAGTTGACCGACAGATGGCGCTGGGGTTACGTGACCCACGAAAATCCCGCAGACTACATAAGCAGAGGTCTGGACCCGCGAGAGCTCTCAACGTGTGAGATGTGGTGGAACGGGCCAGAATTCCTGCAACAACAACTTTTAATAGAAACTTACCTTTGAAAAAGATGGAAATCTTACCTGAAATGACCACCGGTGCTGCATCCTCTGCTGGTATGGTACTCCTAACTCTGAAACAAAAAGATATCCTAAACATATTAGAGAAGTATTCTGATATTGATAAAATGACACGAATCTTAGCGTACATTTTACGATTCGGTCACAATAGCAAACCAAATAACAATAAAGTACAGTTAAATTACTTAACTAGCAAAGAGCTAGAGCAAGCTTTATTTCTTTTGATAAAACATGAACAAGAACAGCTATTCAGTGAGGAACTGAACTCACTGCAAAAAGGTGAAAATATCAGGAGCCCTCTGAAACCTTTGCATCCATTTATAGACGATAAAGGCTTGTTATGTGTATGGGGAAGGCTGCAAAACTCGGCACTTTCTTATTCAGAAACACCCAATAATTTTACCGAAAGGTTTTAAATTAACTGAGCTTCACTCACACGAGCACCTTAGATTACTTCATGCTGGTCCAAAATTATTATTATTTCAGTTAAACCAAAAATATTGGCTTATTAATGGATTACGTCAAATTAAAAAAGTAACTCAAAAATGCTTACCATGTTTTAGTATGAAGGCAGCTTGTGCAAAACTGCTGATGGGGTCATTGCCAAGGCAACGAGTAACAAACAGCTTCTAGAGCTTTCCAAGCTCTTAGACTCGATTTTTGTGGCCCAGTACAAATAAAAAATTCGAGAGTCAGACGAGCGGTAATTACGAAAGGTTACATTTGCGTGTTTGTATGTTTCAATACAAAGGCCATTCATTTGGAGTTAGCCTCTGATCTAACGACAGAATGTTTCCTTGCTTGCTTTAAAAGATTCATCTCGCGACGTGCTATGCCCACTGAAGTTTTTTGTGACAATGGAGGTGCCTTTAAGGGCGCAGCCAACCATCTAGCTGATTTATACAAACTTAACAGTTCCAAAGACCACCAAACACTGGTGCAAAGCTTTTCATCCCAACAGGGAATCAAATTTGACTTCACACCTAGCTACTCACCAGTTTTCGCGGGATTAGCAGAGAGTGCTGTAAAAAGTATGAAGTTTCATTTAAAGAGAACACTTCAAAAGAGTGTTCAGACCTATTAACAGTTAATTACTATCTTATGCCAAATAGAGGCGATATGAAACTCGAGGCCTTTAATAGCTCTATCCTCTGATATATCTGATTTTAGCTACCTCACTCCGGGGCACTTTTTAGTGGGTACTACTCTCACCTCTTACCCTGACCCAGATATTTCTGAAGTTACAATTAATAGGCTTAAATTTTGGCAGTTACTTGAAAGTATGAAGCAGAGCTTCTGGAAGGTCTGGCATAAACAATACCTTAATACTTTGCAGAATAGACCGAAATGGCGCGATGATTTGCCAAATATTTGTGTTGGTAGGCTAGTATTACTCAAGGAACCGAATTCTCCTCATCTTTATTGGCCTGTAGCACGTATCTCAAAGATATTTCCTGGTCGCGATGGCAAAGTGCGAGTCTTCGAAGTAACTGCCCCTAATGGCAAAACATATACTAGGTCGCTTTCGGGCATATGTTTGTTACCTATTGATAATTAAGTAGGTACCTCTTATTGTATAAGAATAATTTATATATTCGCTATGCATTCATTGTTGCTGTAATCTTGTATTTAGTTAAATTTAGTTAAGATTTAGTTACTCAACATAATAACCTTATGTAACAAATGTAAGAAATTTATGGTATTTTCTTTACAAAATTGGTTATTTAGAAATATTAAGCTTGGCTATAGATGACTTAGTTTCATGATGTTTAGACTTATGGAAACTTAAGTGTCACAAAATAGAATTGAAATGTAGAAGTTTATTCTATACAAACCTAATCAAACGTTGTATTAGTACATAAAATAAGTTATTAAGTATTTTTATACATATCAAATAAGTTGAGATCTTTTGAGCACTTTCAAAATTTATTTGAAAAATATCGTAAACATTACATAGTTTATTTCTGTGGCCGCAGCATGTTGGCAACCTCAACAAACGATTGTATTTTCAATTGTGGCAACACATTACTACTTCCTGTTCTCTCCTACGTTGCTTGAGATGACACGCTCAAACTGTCTGTGTGCTAATTAAAATTATTTACAATATAAACTGCAGTTTCTAGTATAGTGAAGTGTCAGATCCCACACCAGCAAATAATACGGCCCAGAGCCGCACATTACCTTTAACAGCAAAATCAGTTTACATATTAATTAACTGTAAAGGGCCTTTATAGGAATCATACATTATTAAAATTTGCTAATTATGAATTACACCATGCTTCATTATCGTCCAAATAATCATTGATTTTATAATAAGATTTTTTAAGTAGTCCCTGCTTAATGTCAGTATGTTAGTCGAGCGCGTAAAGTGATTTTTCCGAGTTGTGCGTGCGGAAGCGCTGAATACGCGAAGCGCAAATAAAAATGACGTCTTATTTAAAATGTGCTAATTAAAATATAGTGATTGAGGAAATGCTTGCTTACATCCAAAATAAGTTATCCATTATGGATGATGACAGCTTGGTAAGAATATGTGTATCCGCATTTACTGTGAAGCAAGTTGAAATTTCTAAGTCGTTACTCTTTGAATTTCTGCCATCGGAAAAACGTAAAGTGCCCCAGAAGGGACAAGGAAAAGAAAATCGTGACTTGAATGATATTATCAATTTGTTCAAGATTATCGAACCGGATATAATTCCGATTTTTGTAGCTCGCGACTTGGAGAAGTTACCACCAATTACATCGATCATCTGGATGTCACAAAGCTTCTTAAGGACATAGCCCTTCTACAAAATGAAGTAAAGATGATGAAATCATCGTTTGCTACCTTACACCAGCTGGAGGACGTGAAGCTTGGCTTGTATAACAAGAAATGCGAGTCATTACCAAAGTCGCCATGCTATGTAAATATGAGAAGAGGTGCCTTTCATGCCAGTGAAATGTCATGTTTGTTTAATACCTCACCAGAACTGAATAATACCCAAGATATTCACCTGTCCCCAGAGTACGTCAATAACAGTGAATTAGCAAATTTGAATAAAAGTAAAATGGGTCAAACCCATCCAAGGGTAGATTGCGAGGCGCCGACGTCGTTGAAGGTGATCGAGAGCGTGGGGTCTGAATCATCGCGGTGTGCAAGTGCACTGCGCGTGAATATCGAGCGCACAGCCATAGTACTATGGCACGGCCATGGCATGGCAGAAGCCGCTGACCTCTTCCGCCCCGCGTCCACCGCCGCTACCTGCACAGCGAGCAATGCGCCAGCTAACGGTACAGGATGTAATCGGAAACGGTATTCTGATGTTTTGATTGAGAAAAACCATGAAAAATCTGTCTCAGATTATGAATGGACTACAGTTGAAAGGAAACAAGGTCTAAAATGAAATATCGTTATCTAGGACAAATGGGTGCTGCGACAGAAATATTCAATGGGTTTAGAGCTGCCGAAAAAAAAGTTCCTATTTTATAACAAACATACAGAAGGGCACTAAGGAAATTAAGAGAGCTTTGTCAATGTGCCGACATTGCAGCTCTTCAAAAAACTTTGTTACTGCCTCATGAACTATCATACTTGAATACAGTGCACGATGACTTCAGCTATCGGGCATCTCTGCTGTGGACGCCAAGTCAGGAATGCTCTGTGGAAGACCATACGGGGGAGTAGCCCTCTTATGGCGGAAAAGTATTTTTCAAAATGTGTCACATTTGAAATTGTTCAGAAAGATAAAAATCTGTTGAGAAAAATAAAAGATATATTCTTAAAAATACAACATGGGTATCAAATTGTAGATATGAAAGAGCTGATTGTAAAAATGTATAACTGGCACCGATTTCGAGAAATCTTTGAAAAACCACAAAAAAATGCATGGCCCTTCCTTATTTTCGAAACTAATAAACCGAAAAATATGAAAAAAACAGCTCAAGTGCGTGTTGGGTCACGCGTAATGTAGGGTTCCGTAGTTGCCCAGTACATTTCATAAGTTGGTTTACTAATACAGATCGCGCCAAACTACTAGTCCCATACATTTAGAAGAACGGCCCAAACATTGTCGTGTTTGGAGGGGGCCAAAACTTAGCTGTGATAGTATTCCTTTTAACTTCATTATATATGTCGTGACCAGATCATATAATTGAACATTTCATGAAATAGTCAACTGTCACTGACCAGACCATTAAATGTTCAACGTTTAACGATTTGGTCAACGACGTTTGACTATTTCATGAAATTAGATAATGGTCAACAAATTATGACAACAAACAATGTAATATTTCATAAAATGCGACTATTTCATGAAATGGTCGACCTTCTATGATCTGGTCACCACACATACGCTTCTTCTGTAATTTAATTCACATATCTATAAACAGCCGTTTGTACCCGAAGGGGGGGGACGCTTGACTACAACAAAAATTATCACTTTAAAGCTTAATAATTCGCCAACGGAACCCTAAATCGAAAAATGGTTTTGACACACCCACAATGTTTTTAAAGGACCAATCCAACGATAACCCACACTATGGGATAGACGAGAAAAAAAAAATCCCCAATTTACGTATATGGGTACCCTTAAAACAATTTTTTTTCAAGATTTTATTTTACCATTTTGTCGGCGTGATTATTTAATATGTATACCCATGCCAAATTACAGCTTTCTAGTACTCATAGTCTCTGAGCTAAGCCGCGGACAGACGGACATGGCGAAACTATAAGTTATTATATTAGTTATAACTATAACTATATATATCGGACTACGGAACCCTAAAAATCATGGTAATTTAGGATTACGTAAAGATGCACGATAACAAAATGACAAAATTAAATTTTTCATCCACGTTTTATTTTGAGTACGGTATAAAAATATTTGAGTCTCTCTCTCTTTTGTGGTACACATAATTCTGTTTTTAGTCATCATAAACAGCTATTGGCAAGATTTTAAATACCTTCTTCCTGACTGTTCCCAAAACTGTCGAATCACGGAATCCTAGGTATGTGAGTCTGACTCACACTTGAGCGGTTTTTTTGTAGTGTTGTTTAACATTGTTCACAACGCACTTTTGACTTGTAATTTAACTGAGATAAATGAAGAAATTTTAGCGAATAAAGAAATACTACATTTATGCCATTTCCTGAAGCCGATGGGAATCGTTTTAATGGACTCTTCGCCACTGCCACATATAATGGCTGAATGAAGCTGTAGACACCTGTGACAGACGGACGGACGGATGGACGGACAGCGGAGGCTAGTAATAAAGTCCCGTTTGGCACTCTTCGGGTACGAAGCTCTAAAGAAAGAATCCCAACGTCTATGTTCGTTCGAAGCTTGTTTTTTAGGGTTCCGTACCAAAAGGGACCACTACTAAGCCTCCGCTGTTTTCTGTCTGTCCTTCCGTCTGTCACAGGGATCAACCGTTATAGGGAGAAGGTTGAAATTTTTATAGAATACTTGATACTATGGGCTCTATCACTACAAATATTTTTAAAAAAATAAGGGGCATCCCCATACAAGATTTCCTTGAAAAAAGTTGCATTATATTAACGTAAATGATTTTGGCTCATACTTAAAGACGGTAACACATACAAGTTTTAAATTTAGATTGTAAGACAAACTTGAAAGTAAAACAAAAAATAATAAAAAGTAGGGTTCCGTACGCAGACGGTGCTAAATTTTGGTAGGCGCTACCATTTTAGCGCCTTGCTTTTTGTAGCCTTGATGTTACTTTGGTATGTATATTGTTGTTATTTACCAGCAATCCGCACGCGTATTGTGGGGTGGTACGGACGGAACCCTTTGTGAGTCCAACTAGCACGTGGCCAACTTATTGTGTTGTCGTACACAAAACAGTACAGAAGCGTATGAAAAGCAAAGCGTGTGAAAATGTTTGCGAGAATCACCGCCCTGCTCTAAAGCTTCTGATTTTTAGGGTTCTGTAGTCCGACAAGAAACCCTTATAGTTTGCGCAGAGACTATTAATACTAGAAAGCTGTAATTTGGCATGAATATAAATATTTATCACGCCGACAAAATGGTAAAATAAAATCTCGAAAAGAGTTTTTTTTAAGGGTAACTCTCATACACGTAAACTTGTGATGATTTTTTTTTCTCGTCTATCCCGTAGTGTGGGGTATCGTTGGATAGGCCGTTTAAAAACCATTTCTCGATTTAGGGATCCGTTGGCGAAATATTAAGCTTTAAAGTGAAAATTTTAGTAAGAGTGGTGCTAAACGGTTGTTTATAGAAATGTGAAAATTTTTACAGAAGCAGTATATATAATGAATTTAAAAGGAAAACTATGACAGCTAAGAAGGCTTTACAGGTTTACGGGTACAGGTCGCGCTAAACTTTTGGTCCCCTATAATGTATGGGACCAGAAGTTTGGCGCGGTCTGTATTAGAAGACCAACTTTTATGTACAGGCCAACTACGGAACCCTACTTTGCGCGTGGCCCGATACGCACTTGGCCGGTTTTTATTAACTGTCTATCCTACTCTAATCAGATGCCGCGCAAGGAAAAACATCAGTTATTTTGAAATAACTTTTTATGGAACAGTCTGCAGCTGCTTTATACTAATATCAGTTATCTTATGCAATGTTTCAGATCTAATTTCATATAATACTATTGTTTGGAGGTAACTTTGTTATATTTTTCTATCCAGAAAATTTTATGGAATCAAGTTTTCACCACTGCGTTGACACATAGCATTAGTCTTCAGCTTAACATATCAATTTCAGAGTGATTATTGCAGTATTTGTTGGTATAAAGCAGGATCATGCGAAGCGAAGTGAGGTATTATACACCCTTATCGTAAAAAAAATATATGGCCGTTTTTGCCGCAAAAAACGTATATTTTGACACTCTCAAGGGAATCAAAATGTATAAGGACGCGTATCACCCGGCGTTTGAGGTGCGCGCTCAGTTCCCGCGCCGCGCACCCGCCCGCCCGCTGCCACCGACGCCGCCATCGCGCCCGCCCAGCCATGCTGATAGCGTGCACTTTCCGCCCCAGTGGAATTTCCGTAAGGCAGATTTTAGTGCACTATATGCGTCGCTAGCTGCCGTGTCATGGAATGAACTCTATGACATAATTGACGTTGACATTGCTGTTGATTTTTTCTACAAAAAAATATATCAGTGTATAGATGATTGCGTTCCCAGAAAAATGCGTAACAGGATGGCCACCCGGTATGTCTATCCGACGTGGTTTACTCCTGACATCATACGCAACATAAAGAATAAACACTTCCATCACAAGAAGTATAAGACTGAGGGTAAGGAATTCAACCGAGAGATGTTCCGATATTATCGGACCTTAGTTAAACAATTGATAGATGTGGCATTCTCCGACTACATAAGACGAACTGAAATTGCCATTACAGCAGACCCGACCAAATTCTGGAACTTTATTAGGGAGCAACGGATGACACGACAGACATGTGACAAATATGAGTATGGCGGTGAAACGATGACTGGAATTGATGCTGCAAATGCCTTTGCTTCATATTTCCAGTCGGTTTTTGTCCCTGACCGACCGACATTGGACGCTGAGGCTGCTGAGCGGAGCGCCGGCCCTGGTGTAAGCTCAGCACGTATCTCCATTGATGAAATCTCAACTACTGATATCCGTATTGCTATCCGAAAATTAAAAACGCACTCCTCTCCAGGTCCTGATGGAATACCTCCTTTTGTCGTTAAAGACTGTCTGGCGATATTTGAAGAGCCATTGCGCTACATATACAACTTATCAGTGAAACTTTCTGTATATCCGAAGATATGGAAAACTTCCCGCGTTACACCTGTGCTTAAGGATGGCTCCAGATCAAAAGTGGGAAATTACAGACCTATAGCCGTACTGTCTGTCTTTGGGAAGATCTTTGAAGCCATTATAAATAGGAAAATAACTTTGCAACTGCGAGTCCATCTATCGGATTGTCAACACGGTTTTAGAGCTGGAAGATCCACGGCAACTAATCACATCAACTTCGTTAACTACGCTACATCTGCTATGGACAAAAATCGTCAAGTTGATGTGGCCTATTTTGATTTCAAAAAAGCCTTTGACCGTGTTGATAATGATGTGTTACTCCAAAAATTTTCTGCCATAGGATTTACTCCAAAACTATTAAAATTGTTTTCTAACTATTTTAGTAATCGACAGCAATATGTTCAATTAGCCGGATTACACTCTGATCTATATGTGACCAATTCGGGCGTCAGCCAAGGTAGCACATTAGGGCCAACGCAGTACCTAATAATGATTAATGATCTTCCCGAAGTAGTTAAGACGGCTCAGTGTTTGATGTTCGCTGATGATCTAAAGCTATACTTAAGTGTAGGGGATCAAAGTGACTCTGAGGCGTTGCAGAGAGACATTGATAATGTTGTAGAATGGAGTGAACGTTATCACTTGGAGTTTAACAGCTCCAAGTGCAAAACTATGACGTTCACCAGGTCACTCGCGCCGCCAGGCCGAGACTACACCTTAGCCGGAGCTCCGCTAGCACGAGTCTCGCAAATACGTGATTTAGGGCTGATATATGACAAGGGACTAACGTTTAACGACCACATAAATGAGACTTGTAAGAAAGCTTACAAGTCATTGGGTTTTGTCATGCGACAATCTAATAGATTTAATGACATCAGACCAATATTAATGCTCTATAACGCCTATGTTCGAAGTAAATTAGAGTTCAACGCAATCATCTGGGACCCACATGAGAATAATTATAAACTCATGCTGGAGAAAGTCCAACGAAAATTCGCGCGATATGTGTACAAAAAAATGTATGGGTACTATCCCTACTTATTCCCATCTATGTTTGTGGCGGGAATGGTAGGAATGAACACCCTAGAGCTGAGACGCAAACTGGCGCTAGTAGTGCACTATTATCTGCTGTTACACAATAGAGTTGATGACCCTCCCACGCTCGCGGGCTGCGCGCTGGCGGCGCCGGACAGGTACGCTATGCTGCGGTCGCATCATCTCTTCGCGACGGGTGTGGTTCGCACACAGCATGCTCGCTACGCGCCCACGTTCCATGCGTGCACTCTTCTTAATGCGATGGCCAACCGTAATAATGAATTAGACATTTTTAATATAACCCTTCCGGCATTTGTTAAAATTTGTAAACTATTTTTAAGCTTATAGTTATTCATTAAATATTAGTTCATAGTATATTTAACTTGTGAGATGGTTTTTACTGTTAATAGGTTAAGGTTCTGCTGTCAAATAAATAAATAAATAAATAAATAAGGTATTTTCTGTTGACCTAGAACTATGAAATTTGGCAACTAATACCGTCTTATACTACAAGTATAGGGAAAAATCTGAAAACTATACATTTGTTATTGAATCATAAAAAATAGTCTTTAACGGAACCCTTGATGGGGGAGTCCGACTCGCACTTGTCCGGTTTTTTTAATATAAGTGCTCCTCCCCGTAAACTTCCGTCTTCCCATTAATTATATTTTGATTAGGTTTAGAATATGCTCCATCCATCCATCCATCAGCCTTTTTTGTCCACTAATGGACATAGGCCTTTCTAGGATTTTGCCACTCTTGGCGGTCCTCCTGGAAGAAATACCCATACTCATATAATATGCTCCATTGGAACAAATTAACAAACCACTTGTAATGGTTTTAAGCTTTGTGTTTTATCCGTGGTTTTAATTAACTGTGTAAATGGTAACAAAAGTGAAAAAAAGGTCAAAGAACTTTTTCCCGATTGTACCTCCTTAGATAACATGAAATGTAGTCAACTACCTAAATTCATACTGGAGATTCGGTTAGTAATCAGGAACAAGATTCAAATATCTTTTTGGCGAAATCATAAAAAAACAACTTCCCATTACTGCTGGACTAGTTAAAGTACAATTCCTAGGGCAGGCACTATGGGACAATTTTTCGTATTTAAACTGGAGGGTCATTAAAACTTGTTCCTGATGCTGATAACTAACCGAGTCTCTAGTATGAGTTTAGGCGGTTGAATGAATTTCAGCCTGTATATCAGTTATACTTTGCAGCCAAAGTTTTACTAAACTGAATCGGAAATACGGAAACCGAATACCAGTAACCGATCATCTTTAAAAGTATAAAGGTTTATGACAGATAATGGAAGGATTCTTTGTGCAACTGATACAACTGTAGCCTTTGCCTTTGAACCTTGCCTGGTAAGCTGTGACGTCACAGTTACAAATTGGGTAGTGGTGGGTGAAATACCTGGTATTTTATCCAATTACAATATGAAGAGTGACTAGTGAAGTTGTAGGTATTATAGGTAGCTGTTTATTATCAGAATAAGCCATTAACTTAGAAGCCTGTTATGTAGCAGGATAGTTCTGTATAATTCAAAAAGGGTTCCGTACCACCCCACAACACGGGTGCGGAACCCTGAAAACATTTATGGTGAATAACAACAATATACATGCCAAAAGCAACATCAAGGATACGAAAACAAGCCATTCCAATGGTAGCGCCTGACAAAAAATTTGGCACCGACTGCGTACGGAACCCTACTTTTATATTTTTTTGTTTTACTCATGTAGAGTAAAACATGTTACACGTTAGAGTATGTGTAGTACATTGCAACACCGAGCTCTCAACACAACTTTTAAATGAGCTCTGTTATTAATTTTCAAATAATTTAAAAAAAGTGTTCTATTTGTGGCCATATTGTAATTAAAAGTAGCAGAAGTGAAAAATTCATACCATCAAGTGTTAAATATACAAAATAGTGGTAGATAAATACTGAAAATCAAATATTTACGACGGCCTATGGTCGTTAGAACAGTGTCAAAACACCAAATTAACAATACACCAAAATATAACATACGTTTTTCGTGTCAAAGTGAAATAGACTAAACAAATACCTTGTTTAACGTTGCAAATTGAAATTTAGCCTCAAAAGGTCTATCTGATCTCCCAGAAAATCATGCTTCTTTTCCCGACTATCGGACGACTATCAACACAGTGCCGAAGGAGACAGAAGTGAAGGGAAGTCACGGAGAAAGAACCAGTGTATGTAAACCTACGATATCTGTACAAGTCATATAAAAGCAATCGTGGAAATATTGCGATCCTCATTCCAAAAGAAATTATAACACTTCAAAGTAAACAAAATCCTGCCACCTACTGACCATAGAACTAACTAATACAAAAATAAGCAATTAAAAATTAGCAACTAAAAATAAGCAGCTTAAGAGAAGTTTCTGCTAATCACCAACAGAGGGCGCAACTTTTATGTAGAGCTAACCATAGATAATAAAATCTACGTAGAGTCGACCCAACCCCTATGTAGAGCTATTCCGAATTCTGTGTAGAGCTAAACGTGTTTACTCCTTTTGTTTATATACGCCTAACATCTGACTGACTACTTCAATATGGGCTTGGATAGATCCCCAACTAAAGCGAGCGGTAGCGACACAAACGACTCTACTGAGGACTCTCGCCTAACACGAAGCGGGTCACTAACTAATCTGTTGCTGCGCAATACTTACAAGCGCCTTTAGCCAGATTGCGATCTTGAAAATCCCAACAGTCAACCATCAGATTCTACTATAAAGAACATGATAACAAGTCAAGGTGAAACCCTTAATATGATGCATAGTTTCATGAAGGATATGAAAACTCAGAACGATAAAGTAGTTACGGGAATGGAGATCCTTACTAACAAATACGATACCATGTTGCTGAAACTAACTTCACTGGAGGAAAGACGTTCAAATGATCGTAAATACATTCAGCAGCTAGAAAATAAGATTGAAATTGTTGAACGTAACTCTCTATCCACTACTATCGAAATTAGAAACGTACCCTCTAAAAAAACTGAAACAAAACAGGACCTTCTTGATATCGTAACAAAAACAGGAAGCTTGGTGAATGTACCTATCGAAAAGTGTAACATGAAAAATATATACCGCATAGGTACAAAGCTAGAGGGAAGCAAGATAATAATTACAGAATTTACGAACGTTTTTGTGAGAGATAACTTAATGACCGTAGAAATAACAAAGAAAACAAACTTAGTACAACACATCTATCAATTGAAGGTCCGGCTCAACCTGTCTACGTCGCTGAGAGTCTCACGTTTAAATCAAGAAAGCTGTTCGCTTTAACCAGAGAATTTTCAAAATCACAAAACTACGCATTCTGTTGGACTTCACACGGAAATATCTATTTGCTACCGCAATCGGAATCTATCTATAATCTATATACGGAATTTTTAACAAGTTTGTTGCATGCTTTTCTGATACTATACCCGTTTTCTATACGTATGTTAGTTTACCTCAATACATTTTTGTTAAGTACTTGTATATTAAGAATAACATATAAATACTTTACACATTTCTGCAGCTCTATTTATTTACATACATATTACACAAAACACTCACACACTACGATGAAACTGTACACACAATACCACTCATATGGAGATACGACTGGAATGACTTTTAGCAGCGCTATTTCATACCTTTTAAAACTGCATGCTCTCTTACTTAAAAGTTTAAATTTAATAAAAATTGATTCATTTCTGGATGATGCATCTGCCATCCATACTACAAAATACAAATTAATTACTGTTGATCATGGCTAACATTGACGAGATAGCGGTTGAAATTGACGTAAGTGTCAATGTTGGCAAAGCATTTCTGTTTAGGGAGCCTGAAGACTGTATGAAATTTATAAAATGAAGCCATAAAAACAAGACATTGAATATAATATCTCAAAACATCCGAGTACTAATGCAAATTTTAATAATTTTCAAATGTTAAACTCGCATGAATGGTGACCGCGTCGCCGCCGCTGGCTCTGACTCGCCGACCGCGCCCCTCCCCGCACCCTGACCTCTGCCCTCCGCCTCACGACTTTCGCTGGGAGGGAAAACATCGAGTGCTGGCTTATGATTCGGACTGGTCGCCTCCTCCGTATTCAAATTATTTTCCTGGTTTGAGGAGGTCGAAGGGTATACACAAGAGTTTCTCGACTTTCTTTTGATTTGATCAATGTGTCTATGAACAAAATCCCCCATATCAGTCGTTATCTGGTAATCAGATTTGCCCATTCGTTTAGTAATAACCCCGTCAGACCATTTACGGTTTGGTCCATAACTTCTAAAACAAACTGATTCACCTAAATCTACTTCCCTGGATACGTGTGCGTTGATCCCCTTATTTGCTTTTCCTGTTCCTGTTCAACTTTAGCGGAAGAGTCTGGTTTTAAAAGGTCTAAACGTGTACGCAACTTGCGACCTTGTAGCATTTGCACCGGCGACTCCCTGGTAGTGCTTTGTGGCGTATTATGATAATACAATAAAAACTGGAAAATGGCCTCCTCAATGTTACGTTTTAGTACGATAGCCTTTACAATAAAAAAATTTATTAACTTGACTGCCCCCTCCCGCATCCATTTGATTGTGGATGATGGGGGGCCGCATACATATGCCGAACACCATTTGAAAGCAAGAAGTCATTGAACTGTTTACTCGCGAAAGGTTGCCCATTGTCACTGACTATCTGTTTCGGTAATCCCCAACGCGACCATGATTCTTGCAGCTTGGCCTTATCCGGCGTTGTACTAGACATATTATAAAATTCAATCCATTTGGAACGAGCGTCTATTAGTATCAGAAACGTTTTACCCACGCTAGGTCCCAAAAAATCTATATGCACCCGCTCGTAAAGGCGTGAAGGCCAGCGCCACGGCACGGGCGTGCTCTGTGGAGGAGCGGCCGCGACCGCCGCACATGTTTCGCATGCTTTACATTGCGCCTCGATAGCTTCATCAAGCCCTGGCCACCATACATAACTCCGTGCCATGGCCTTCGTCTTCACGATACCCATGTGAGTTTCGTGCAACTCCTGTAATACTTGGTGACGTCCCGCCTCGGGTATGACAACGCGGTGTCCCCACATAACACAACCGACTTCTAAATAAAGTTCGTTTTTCCTATGCAAGTAGGGTTTTAATTGCTTGATTGATACCGTGTCTGGCCAGCCGTATGTTACGTAATTAGCTACCTGCCCTAAGATCGGGTCTAAAGACCTAAGATCTGGCATCATCCAGAAATGTTTTTACGTTTGGAATGTCTGCCAGCAGGTTAGACATGATTCTCTGAAAAATTCCACTACTAGAGGATAGTCCATACACCAGTCTATTATAACGAAACAATCCCCTATGTGTATTGATCACCGTGTATCTTTTAGAGTCCTCTGTTAATTTACAGCCTGCCAGATCGGAAAAAAGGTCCTCGATCCTTGGAAGTGGGTAACGATTAACGGTCAAGACCGGGTTGAGAGTTACTTTAAAATCGGCGCACACCCTAAGACCTCCATATTTTTTATTAACCGGTACTAAAGGAGTTGCCCAGTCCGAACAGTCCACAGGTTTGATGATCCCCTCACGCAGCATGATATCCAGCTCCGCGTCGACGCGCTCTCGCAGGGTGAAGGGCAGTGGCCGCGCACGGTGGTACACGGGCGTTGCGTCAGGCCGCACTTTCAGCGCCGCCTCTCTGCCAGTGTAACGCCCCAGACTACCGTCGAAGACCCGTTTATATCTGTCGAGTAATGAAGATAACCCATTATTGACCGGGTCAGATTTGTTTACACACATCTCCATACTATCACATGTAGTGGACTTCGGTATGTTTACCGCTAACTCCGCTAACCAATGTCTACCAATCAATGAAGTTTCACCTTTATCGATAATATATAAATCTAAATATTTAGCTGTGTTATTATAACGCACTAAGGGGTTTATGATACCTAATGGCCTAATTTTGGAACCGTCATAAAATTTGAATATAAAATTTGTAGCTGTTAACTCCAAATCACTAAAATATTTTAAGTATGTACTATTGCTAACACAAGAGGAAGCTGCTCCCGTGTCCAACTCCATTAAAATCTGATGACCGTTTACATTTATAGGTATGTTTACCGGTTTGTAATGGCTTGACGACATTTTATATACTGCTTCTTCCTCGCAATCCGTGTCATTAGCTTCAGTCGGTGACTGCTCCACCTAAAAATTTCTCTGCTGACGGTTGCAACGCCCGCGCCCTCGACGGTAAGCACCGCCATTTTGTCGCGCGGACGCTCTTTGGTTTGCCGCAACTCGCTCCGGGCAAACTCGACGCAAATGGCCCTTTTTGGAACACGCACTGCACACTGCATCCTGTTTTATATCCTGCATATTGTTTTATGAAATGGTTGGTCGCTCCACAAGCGTGACATTCTTGCGCATATGAAAATGAGGTACATGTACTTCCCTGTTGAGAGACCCCGTGAGTATGGTTACGCGGTCGCGGCGCGCTCATCGCCAGCCGATGCACCCCCGCTGCCGTCGCTTCCCCTCTCGTGCGTGCAGCTGACGCACCCGCGCCATCTCCGCTGCATGAAGAAATTTCAACCTCCCCCGCGTTATTTTCCGCTGCCTCTAATTAACCAGCCAACTTAACGGCCGCTGAAAATGATAAGTCCTCTTCCGCGAATAGACGTTGCCTAATAATGTTACTACGCACACCGCACACAAATTGATCTCTTTAATTCTCCGTTAAGATAGAACCAAATTCACACGCGCCAATTTCTTTAGCTCAGCCACATATTGAGACAACGATTCACTTGCGCCTTGCTGTCTGAGCCGAAACCTGTAACGCTCAGCCAGGATAGAACGCTTGGGACTCAGATGATTTTTCAGCAACGTAAGCAGCTCTTCATATGTTAGTTTGGCTGGTTTCTTCGGGCTCGCCAAGGTTACCATCAAGTCGAAGCAATCTTCTCCGCATACCGCAATCACCGTATCCACTTTCTCGGTGTCTTTGATACTATTTACCGTGATATAACTGTCCAATTGCTCACAATAATTGACCCAATTACCGGATTCTATGTTGAACTCCTTGATTTTTCCCAATGCCATTGTTGGATGATTCGACAGACAATATTATCAAAAATAAACTTGATTTGCATGCGATCACTATTTACCAAAGTCGCCACTGATAAGTATTTAGGAAAGAAATGATAACACGTCCGTTAGGTTTCATATCTATATTGGAAGAGAGCGTTATCAACCTACCTACATATACATATCAGAATCCTTACTGTCTAATTACCCTACAAGTACACACCACATTGACTATGACATAATTATCCTGACTGAAGCTTGGATATCAAAAAATCCATACCCACCTAGCCTTCCAAACTATAGGCAATACTTTACAAAAAAGTACACAAATCAAAACGACGGAGTCTTACTTCTAGTAAAAGATTATTTAAAATGTAAAACTTACGAGGCCCAAGTAAAAGACTCTACCTGTCTGATAACCAAATTTGGCAATCAGTTAGCTATATCAAGTGTCTATAAGCCCCCCCACAAAAAAGACCCTGAGGACTTTAAGGACACACTACATGAAATTTTACACTCCTTTAAAAAAATTCCCAATATAATACTAATAGGCGATATGAATATTAATATTGGTGAAAATACAAAGGATGATCGTTGTCCTAACTATTTGGATCGTATAGCTATACATGGCCTATTACCTGGATACAAATGGAACCTGCTTAGATCATTGCCTGATTAAAACCAAAACTCAACCCATCACTATGGTCTGCGATACTACTATCACTGACCATAGCTGTGTCATAGCGTCATTCCATAAAAATAATAAAAATTCATACAAAAAGATAGCTTCAAAAACTAAAACTGACTACAAAGTTGCCATAAATGGTCTGACTTCCACCAACTGGAATATGCTTTTTACTGATAGAACTCCTACCTCTGTAACGAATATCTTTTTAGAAACATTATCACTGTGCCTTAATAAATACACGAAAATTATAAAACTATCGAATAGAAAAGCTGTGATCAATCCGTGGATAACTCCAGGTCTAATACGATGCATGAGTTTCAGGGATAGGTTGCACCAACAACCAAAAAAGAATGAAAATAATAAGATACTTAAAATCTCTTATAAAAGATACAGAAACACCTGCAATAATCTTCTTAAGAAACTGAAAAGATCATACGAAAGAAAACAGTTACAAACAGCCTCGAAAGTCAAATCAGCGCCTTTTAATTGTTTTCGCCGACACGGCCTTCCTGACGTACGCGCGTCCTCGTGCTATACTCATCTTCATAATAATTTATCACACATTGCGCCAGCTGGTTCCACGACCAACGCTCCACTATCCACCTCACGGTGCATCTGCACCACCGTGCTACCCGTGTCTCGGTCACCAATCTTCATTTCAGTATCATCCGCCGATAAAACCAAAACCAACATTCTGTTCACATTATCAAAGCACATTCCAGAACACTTAACTGTGACACTATATTTTACAAGGCAACATTTGACACCAGAATCAAACGCAATAAATACGAATCACCAGTAATTCTTCAGTTGCTGTCGTGGATTTTTCATTTAAAAAAAGACGTCAACGCGCTGCTCGCTCGTGTTACGCCGTTGTCGCAATTTTCTCATCTGCTACTGCTCAGGCACTAGATTGTGACACGGCCATCCTGCATGAACACACGCCCTCGTATGTTACTCTGAAAATACAAACGGGCAGCACAATATCCGTTCGGTTATACCTGACCCTACATAAATTGTTCTACAATATTCTACATAGAGTAGCTCCAAAAACAATCTTTCAAAAACAAGATTAACTTCAGTACTATGAAATAACCAACGCACAGATTATCAAATACCACCAGATAATATAACGGCTATAAAATACAGCTCTGCAAATTCCATAATCTCAAATCTCATGATCACATCAATAGCAGTTTGGATGAAAGCAAGTGTCCCATTCGTGGCCGAGAGCTACTCTAGCTCACCAACACGGACATCTCCTCCATGACTCTCTGATCTTCACCAAGACCTAACCTCTGCTAACCGAATCGAGCACACCTTACTCCATCCTTACAGCTTCAACCTGTTTTCTACTTCATTTTTACTTTCTGACATATCAACTGGTATTTGAACTTCTTACATTTTCCGAAACTAAATAAAATTGTAACTAAACGTATTTTTTCAATTACAATAACCAGCTGCTAGTGCACCACAGACCTAATCACGAATTATTTCAAAAATACATGAGGATCACTAACGTGTCATTGAGCATCATTATTCGCAGAGAACCGATCTCTATAAAATCAATTAAAATAGTTCGAGCAAGCACTAGGTATCACATTCGCGGTCATAGCTATTACAATAGCTTTACATATGATCTTCACTACTAAGACCTGACTTTACTACCCAGAACTACCGTCAGCCGTCTACCCACAGACTACGATATTCTGGTACAGTCTCCGACATCACGAATCGAGAATCCTGTGCGTTATAATTAACTAGATGGTACTTTGGCATCTATCCCGTCTTCATCCACGATTTCAATAGGTACCTATCCCACGGGCATCTCCCTAAACAAAATGTTCAAAGCTTTCAGAACATATCAATTGCCTGGCAGTAACTTTATAATCTTAAAAGGACCTCAAATAATATTATCAATTTTAATAGTCACAGTCAAAATGTACATCTTAATTATTTACGTTTGTTTGCCCAATACCAGCCATAGTAATACACTGTTAAATCTTTTGCCACCAAACCCACAAACACGGGCTTTTTACAAATTAACACTACACTCACAATCATAATTGAATAAAAACTTTGCAACTGATTATCACAATTTCCCAGCAGGCGCGCTCAACACCAACAGGTCTAGGTACATGTCGCTTGCTGGATAAACTGGCCCTGTTATCGTTGTTCTTCTTCGAAAAACTCGACGCGTAGTGAACGAGACCTCGGTGCTGAAAGCCGGTGCCCTCGATGCTGAATTTTTCGCTTGTTCGCTTTTTGATATGTTTGACATTGATTCCTCATGTAAACCTGCAACCCAAACTCAACGAGATAAATTGTTCATCTGAGCCAAGAATTGGAATATCATGTCACAGACTAATTTTGTTTTCAATTGTACAATCAGACGGATCATTTTTACATCTAAACATTGTCTACTCTTTTATCCTTATCTAGAAACGGTAAAACAACGTTAATTTATTTTCACGAACTGGCACGAACACATTAAAACTCTTTCTGGGCGGATACGAAAGTTGTCCTTCATTTTCGGGTCCCTTAAGAATATTCTTCACAATAAGCTTAAATTAAGTGTATACTACGCCATGTGCCAAAGCTTACTCTCTTATTGCATTGACACCTGGGGTGGCGCAGCCAAAACAAAAATTTTGCAGCTAGAAAGAGCTCAGCGAATGGTTATCAAAGTAATGTTGAAAAAACCATTTCGGTACGACACGAACCTTCTACATCGTGAAAGTGGAATACTAAGTGTTCGTAGACTTTTTATTTACAATATTGTAACAAAATTGACATTTCAAGAGGTCGCTTTTGCAGCCAATCGAGATGAAGGTTACAGGTCAGTTAGACTTGAAGGCAAACTTAAAGTCCCTCGAGTACGCTCTGCATTTGCTAACCGCTTTAAAATTTTCTTAGGTCCATTCGTTTACAATCAAATCATAAAAGAAATACCTTTAGCAGATAAAACTAAACTAAAAAATAATTTAATAAGAAATCTCCGTACTTGGCTTTTATCAAAATCTTATGACTATATTGAAAAACTGATGTGTATCGAATCATAATTTTGAATAATCTTTAAACAAAAACTTCATTTATTACATTTTTACCGACTTTAAAATCCTATATTTGTATGTATTATGTTATATATAAATATATGTACGTATCTATATATGTATATATATATATATATTCGGCTTACACCACAAAAATAAATTAAATTACTCTACGAACTTTGTGCACTGGGCGCCTTCTGGCGAAAAATAACTTCATAGTGCTTCCGTGTTACGGAGAACTCTAGTATCGGAGCACTTACATTCGCAATAATATGTGCAACGTACATGTTGGTTATACATAATGTACAATGTTTTTATTGGGTCGGATCCTGCCTATACTATAAGTCCGAACCGTTGTATATTTTTGTATTCTACTAACCCTAGGTTAGGTCTATTTAAGTTTTTGTATTGCTAACTTTCAGTAAATAAAGACTCAAATTATAGCGTTACCACAAATTATAATAAAACAAATACTCTGCAAACTTTTGGGTTAAATTATTATACCAAATGGTAAACAGAACTTTAGTAAAAATGTTCAAACTAAAAACACGTGAAGCAAATCATTTCGTTACCCATCCATAATAAACCATAGAAATCTCTAGTCAGTCGTCACCAGCCACCACCATCTGACAATTCATTGAGAGCCTCTATCCGGCGTCCGAAAAAAAACACCGAATAAGATTTTTCAAAATAATTAAGGTGTTAAATTTTTTATAGTGTAAATAAAACCAGTAGATGGGCCACAGTCATTGTCATCATGAAAAGTCAAGACATTACTTTCACAATATCAAATCTGTTACAGAAGCAGGCACTTAAGTTGAACCTGCGCGGTAGTGTATTATAGCATTTTGAATTTTACGTCCATGTGCAAGCGTGCGTAGTTCCACCATCTTTGGTCAAGTTATGTGTATGTGGCGCGAAATATACTTTGAACGAATCATACTACGCTATCATCCAATGCGATTTAAGACGTTAAGTCGAATATCTAGGACAGGACAGCTCGATTTTGAAGGCAAATATGGGGTTTCTTCAAAATTTCTATCAATTGCGGTCTGTATTAATAGAGTGTCGATGTTATCAAAATGTCCTTCAATTATTATCGCTAATTTCACCGGTGTTGGTTCAATAGAAAGAAACGTAACGTCACTATAATATGATGTAACTAACCTTTAAACCTTGGTTTAAAATCTCACTACCAATCATGACGGCAATTAACCAGAAAGTCATTGTAATCAATGTCCTATAACACCTCAAACAAAGCGCCAAAAAAAAACCTGCTTTAAAACAACTTTTCGTTAACATTATTTTCAAATAATTTCGTTATCAAAAGCGTTTTCCAGAAGATTTACCAGTGACAGTATCTTTTACAAAGAAGTATTTGGCACAAGAACCGAAACAGAAACAATACAGCTCACCAGTAACAGCCCGCTTGCTACACAGCTTGACCTCCTTCCTAGAGGCTTGCTTGCGCAGGAGCTGGCAACGTGTCCCTGCTTGCCGTACGCGTAGCACGCCACCGGCCGCTTTTCTTCGTGGCACGGGGGTGCTACCATGGTCGTCAATGGCGCGAATTGTGATGTGGATGGTCTGCTAATATGGGAACTTTGAGATCCTTGTGCTTCACAATAACCTCATTAATCTTATACCAGCCCTCCATGTCAGCATCCGGATCTTCAGGGTTGAACTTGATAAGCACTGCCGGAGCGAGCGCGGGCGGCTGCAGCCCTCTAGCCAGCCCGCGCAGTAGCTGCAGTAACGCGGCGGATTTTCCTGCGCCCACACTTTCGGCATGGTCCATATTCCTGCTGGCCTCGCCGTCGGGCTCAGTTGCGTGGTGTTCACTCATTGTTACTCACGGCACCGCCTCCATAGCGCTTCCGGGTCCCGGGTCTCACTTCTGATGTCGGAAGACCGAACACCTATCCCAACCGGGGGCGGTCTATTAGATTAAAACAACAGCGTTACAAAGTTAACGTGGTATAATTGAATTAAACACTTAGTACAAATCAAATCAAGTGACAACTTTAAGAGGCAAACGATCCGTCGGAGTAATGCTTGTGCAACGGGCGCACTTCCAGCGAGCTCTGTTCTGTCGCTCGACCATGCGTCCGCCCCCGACGTTCCGTGAGCGCGCGGGCGCCGCATCGCCGTCACCCGATGGCGCGGCAAACACGTGCTGTGCGTCAAAAGTCAAATCAGCTCCTTTTAATCGTTTTCACCGACATATATATTTTTTGAATATTTTATTATTTTTCGTGGTAGAGGCCATAGTAACACGTATTATTTGAAAAAAAAGTATGTGAAGGGGTTCGATATCATATTTTACGATGTGCCTAATTCTATAGGGTCTGCCCACGACATATAGACTCTGAGGATTCACTATAAGGCTTTTCAGTTTGAAAGAACCCTAAAAGATATATTTAAAGGTTTAAAATGATCGATCCACCCACCCGAGGGCTTATACCACCCCACATTCTAATTTGCATTGAAATTTGACCAAGATGTTATTGTTGGTTTAAATTTTACACTTTAACCCTGAAACGAATATCTTTTGTACCTTTGAGACGCTCCTTACTGTCATCGGCTAAGTAAATTAAACAGTTTTCTTAGTAATAATTGGGTTGGACAAAGAATATTTTAAGGTTCCGCTTGTGCATAACATTCCAAAATTCTGCCCCCTTCGTTTGTCTATATTTCCGTTAATATGTCAACTGAATTATTTCAAAACTATTGTCGATTAGATAGATAGATGCCATCAAAAACAAAACTTGTAAAAAAAACGCAACTTAGTTCTTCTACCGTTAAAAGTTGTGAGAGCCATGTAAATCCAAGTCGCTTAATTTATTCACTCCCTACTTAAGGGACCTTCTGTCATAAGTTATTACGTAACCTAACAACATCTTATAGTGACCATATCGATATTGAAAATCTTTTATGTTTTAAATAAATAGATTGACTCGGCCATCGCATGAAAACACAATGTATCTCACAAGTAATACATATTATATTAAATAAGATTATTTAGTGCGATTGCCAAGTCAATCTATTTTTTCAAAACAACACATTTATAATATTGATATGGTCACTATAAGATGTAGTTAGGTTAGCTTATTATGTAATAACTTAAGACAGAAGGACTGCGACTCGGCAAATAATTCAATCGTGACTATTTTTGTATTATTGTGTACTATTTTTGGGCTATGCCTCAAAATGACAAAACGGAACCCATATACGACCACTTTGTTGTCCGTCACGCTTTTTCTCGGGCCCCGTTAGAGATATCAAGTTGAAACTAATGCTTTGTACAGAAGTCTACAGCCACATAGTGCTAATAATCAAAGGCTTCTAACTTAACGCAAATGATAGTCATTAATAATAATAAATAAATAAATACATTTTTTATTTTTTCAAACAAATGTACATGCTTAACATTAATTAGTGAATGAAACCTCCTCTTAAGCATATATAATGCCTGTACCAGGAGGCTCCGCTCTTCCAGTTTACACTTTAACACAAGTATTTAAGTTTTAATTAAATTTAAGATTAAGTTTATTAACAAAATAAAAAAAATGTGCATGAGCGTGGGTGTGTGTGAGTGTGAAAGGGAAAGAGAGGGTGAAAAAGTGTGTGAGCAGGTGTGTGTGTGAGAGTGAGTGTCCTATATCAGTGTTGTATTTGTGATATGCATTAATTTACCTTATATATTGTAAAAGATTTTCCGTCTCCTCATAGCTTAGAGGTTTTATATAACTTGTTATTGCATTTTTACATTCAACATAAGATTTAAGATAAATTTCTATCTGTTTGTTTAATTTATTATATATGTAAGCGGAACGTGTATTATATTGTATATTGTATAAATATTTTGTATGGTGCACTAAAAAATTGTGTATTTGACTTAGGAGCATGTGTTACAATATCTTTTCTTCTTTTATTTTGGCTGATTTTATCAGAAGGTAAAGTTTTTTGTGTCCTTAATATGATATTGATTATATACAGCTTTCTAACTGATAGTGAGTTACTTATTTGATATAATCCTTCAAGAGGGAATCTCCTATTCTTGAAGTACATAACTTTTATGAGGGCCCTCTGTGCTCGTTCAACGTCCAAAAACCTTGTTTTCATTGCACCACCCCATACAGGAATACAATTAACTATAATGGATTGTACTAAGGCAACATATATGTCATTTAAAATATTTTTTGAAGAATCTTTTGATGTCGACGTATTTCTTGGAATCACATGTCTCAGCGTCTTAAATATCCAGATCAACTTTCTAACCCTACCTGCCACTTGTTCAAGGTGAGGATACCACGACAGATTTTGATCTGTTACACCCAAGTATTTAGTTGTCATTACTGTATTAATTTTTGGGCAAGTACAGTTAGTATTAATATCTCTGCATACATGTATTTTTATATCAAGGTCATGACTGGGTTGTGTATTATTTTTTATACTAAAGCAGATGTAGTTGGTTTTTGAAGTATTTAATGTAAGGTGATTACACTGGAGCCATTTTGCTACATGAGCCATTCCATTTTCAACTTTGACTTTGATAACGTTCTAGCATGCTCCAGTGAAGACAATAGCTGTATCGTCGGCGTAAGAAAATATATTAGCGTGATTTATTTTCATACCACAGAGATCATTTATATATATTAAGAATAGGGTGGGACCGAGGACACTACCCTGGGGAACGCCATATGTGATATCATTATCCGTACTAACATTACTCTGTAGTTTGACTTTTTGTGTTCTGTTTAAAAGGTAGTCCTCAAACAGCGTTAAAGGAATGTCTCTTACTCCAATCTTTTCCAGTTTTTGTACAAGTATAGAGAGGGAAACGGTGTCAAAAGCTTTCTTGAGGTCCAAAAAAACAGCCAAACATTTTTGGCCTCTGTCAAGTTGTTTTGTTACCAATGAGCTTAAGGCCACTACTGCGTCCTCAGTCGATATTCCTTGTCTGAAACCAAACTGAGACGGAGATAGTATATTAAATGTTTTTAAATAATTTAGTAACCTACAATTTAGTAGTTTCTCCAAAATTTTAGTTATTACAGTTAAAACTGAAATAGGTCTGTAGTTAGTAATATCGTTTCCATCTCCACCCTTGTAAACCGGAGTAGTAATTGACTTTTTTAGTGCAACAGGAAAGATGCCCTGTCTGAAACTAAGAATAACCAGATGCGCTATTATGGGAGTAATTTAATTTTTTACATGTTTAATAAATCTAGTTGTTATATTGTCCCAGCCTGGGGCACTATTCGATTTCAGGTTCGTAATTATGACATTAACTTCTTCTGGATCAGTGTCAAGTAAAACAAAAGACTGAGGTTGGCTAGGCAATAAATAAATGAAATAAATAAATAAAATCTTTATTTGCCAGACCTAAGTCCAAATTACAGTTACATACAACTTAATTTTATTATAGACAACAACATATACAAAAACACGAGACAAAAAGATTTATGTTTACAGATTAGACTGCAAAGGTTAGGTGGTACTTTCGCCACAGTTTGTGGAGTGGGCTCGCGTGCCACTCTCGCACCGCGCCAATAATGGCGTTGTTAGACGCGCATATCAGAGCGCGCGTTCCCGCGGAGCGTTGACGCAAGAGCGCGCCCCAGCCCGGCATATAAATCAATGAAATTATTGGTAAAGTCATTGCCCTTTATGTAATCAATTTGATACAAATTTCACCATAAAAATCTATAGGGTACATCCAGTTGACTTAAAAACTTGAAATTCCGTACGAAATTAGTTCTTTAATCACACATGTAGGAAAAAGTAAAAAAAAAATACAGATATTTAATTATTTAAGAAGAAATTTTACGAGTCTTCTCTCACTTGACCAGTTTTTTTTATGGCCCGTTTATAGAGCCTCAGTCAACCGTTTTGCACTTAATGAGTCTGAAACCTTAACACAATTTGATTACATATCGAAAGGACAGTTTGTCAGTTCCTAACATGGTTAAAATACGCGGAAATTACATTCCTGTTTGAGGTCTATTAAATATTGAAAATATTAGTTTACTTCCACTGTTCTTTTTTTCACATGCTCATTCCTTTTACAATATAAATCAGTATTTTGTTAGCATGCTTTTGAGGTAAGCATACCTTTTACTACATTTTTTAAATTTTCCTTGATCTTTATGATGGATCTAAAACACGATATCGTCGTTGCAAATCTAAAACCTCTTATGTGACGTTTTTGCAAGAAGTTACTTTTTTACATTATTTGAAAGTAAATTGTAACCTGCACCGTATGCAAAAACACCTATGTGCATAACACTTAAATTGAAGTTCCTAGATCCCATTTAAAAAACATCTTATGTGCTGAACTACATTTTGTTGTCCGTTTAAAATATCGTATGTGCTCAACGTGCACATAAGAGGTTTTAATTACAAGTTTTTGAACAAAATTTGTCATTAAAACTCTTATGTGTGTGCACCCGTCACTATGTTTACCCGCCATTTTTTGGAGAAAGAGAGCAATTATTATGCATTTTGAGTAGATATATGAGCAAGATAAAAGATGACGCCAGCTGTGTCAAGGTCAAGACGATGCGGGCGGTTCGCAGGTGACAAATCAATCAAATGAACTTAGTTTCGTGCAATTCATGCCGTGTGACGCACGCTTTGTTTGTTTAAAAGTTTTTGATTGATGTGTGATAAAATCTTTTTGCTATAATATCTCAATATGAGCAAACGACGCTCAGGTAGAGGTCAACGTATCCTTAGTTTATAATGTGAGCAAACCTGCGAAGTAAATTGCAATTCGTTGAGCCAACAATGTACTGGACAAAAGCGTGACTCTCTTATCACATTAGAAGATCTCGGCGTCGAGTTTGTAGATTCCAGAACATTATCACCGCCACTGCTACAATCACAACAACCAACAGACTTTGATGAGATTCTACCACTTCCCTTCGATAGTGATGAAGGAGAAGCATCATTTCAGAGATCAACTCATAACGTCATGGTACATTCGGTTCAGAACCGTACCATCAATGAAATAGAAAATCGTGGTAAGGAAATTTTGGAATCACATTCATCACCACCAGATTTAGATGAGATTTGCCCATATGGTAGTGATGACAGTGCAAGTGATCCAAACTGGGCTCCATCCCCATCACCGAAAAGAAGAAGAAAGTCGTTAACCTTAACCAACAGCGAAGATGAGGTGCCATTGCAGCTACTATCAAGTCGAAATGAAACCTCTTTGCTAGCCGTTTCATTACCCACAGATGAAGAAATAGAACACCAAGTTCCTGTAGTAATTCACAAAGAAAAGAATTTTAATGCAATTCAGAAAAACAAGGAAGCCAGATTATTAGGGAAAGCCTATCAAGGGTTCAAAAAGATCAATGAGCAGATGAAACCCTGTATCGACAAACCTAAAAGAGTCCTAAAACCACGTTGTTTGCATGCAAATGTTGTTTCGAAAACCAAGAACACATTTCTTTGTGCTGTGTTTTCTGAGGAGGAGCGAAAATTAATACACTCAGCCTTTTGGAGCCTTAAAACTTGGGAGGAAAAGAAGGCGTTTGTGAAAACCTCAGCAGTTCGAAGAGGATTAAGACGTCGACGAAAACAGCAGGATCCTCCAAAAAAGGGAAGTGGTCACGATATCTATTTGAACAAAAGCGATGAAAAATTTACAAAGGTAAAGGGTATGCCGACAATATTTCTTGAATACCCTTAGCATCGGCGAAGACTGTTTTCGACGTTGGACCAAAGAAGCAGACACAATAAATGGAAATAGCGATAACGAAAATACTGATTGTGAAACAAGAGAGAATCAACCGGTTGCAGTATCGAACAATATTGCCCTAACACCTTTGACTAAAATTGTAAAAACGTGGCTTGATTTATTGCCAAAAGTGCCCAGTCACTACTGTCGGGCTAGTTCAAAAAAGCTTTATGTGGAGCCAACTTTTCGGTCCGATTTACACATGCACGAGGTTTTCGTGAAATGGTGTAAAAAACGTCATTTTAAAGCAGAAAGCAGACCAACATTTTTAAAAGTGTTGGCTCATGAAAACATTGCGATTCATCGTCCACGTAAGGACCAATGTGACACCTGCTGCAGCTACAAAGCTGGCAACGTTTCTAAGGAGGAGTATGATGACCATATTATTAAGAAAAATGAAGGACGCCAAGCCAAAAATGATGCAATAAAGATGGCCAACGACAAAGTTGTTGTCATGTCAGTCGACGTGCAAAGTGTTTTACTTGCTCCTAAGCTCCTGGCAAGTGCACTTTATTATAAATTGAAACTACAATGTCATAATTTTACAGTTTATGATTACAAAAATCGTAATGTTACGATCTATTTTTGGCATGAAGCAGATGGCAATGTTACCGCCAATGAATTTACTACCTGTTTGTTGGATTACATAAAAAATTTGTCTCCTCAAACTGAGCGTGTAATTATTATCTCAGACGGATGTGGCCACCAAAATAGAAACCGAATTTTGTCAAGTGCATTAAGTGACGCATCTCAAAGGATGAATATCACAATTGAACAATTGTATCTAGAAAAGGGTCATACTATGATGGAGGTAGATAGTGTTCATTCTACAATCGAACAATATATTAAACCGCCAATTTATGCGCCCAGTGATTGTGGCTCGCATGCACCAAGCTCGTCCCAGAAATCCTTATGATATTAAATCAGAGCACTTTGATTTCTTTCTTAATTATGAAGAGCTTGACTCAAACTTCAAATCTATAAGACCTGGTAAAAAGAAAGGTGATCCCGTTGCGGTAGACCTTAGAGGGCTAAAATATTTACCAGATGGGTCGGTAACGTATAAATTAAGGCACGTGAATGAATGGACCATACTTCCCCAGCGTAGAAATATTCTTCGTGAGGGCTCGCTTACTCCGAAAAAATTGTATTTTCAGCCAATTAAAATAACAGAGAGCAAATTCAGACATCTGCAAGAGCTGAAAGCTGTCGTTGATAAGGATTACCATCCATTTTATGACCAACTGGAGTTTGCTCCGGGTACTTAGAAGAAGAAGTCTTTATTTTCCTTTTCTTAATGACAATTTTTATTATTGAATTTAGTTCAATAAAGTGTTTATGATAAAAACGTCATGTCTTTTAATCAACTTGTACGTAGCGGAAAACCTATTCTGTAACAAAATATTTCAATTAAAACCTCTTAAGTGCACAAAATAACTGAAAAAAATAATTTTGATTAAAACTTATAACTTTTTTTTGTTAAAACATATACCTGTAAAATGCTCAATTCATACTTGAAAAAACTAGATAGTAAAAAAATTTAGTTAATTAACATTTTTTTTCACTGGGTAGTTTTTATCGATTTTCTCGAAACTTTTAAAACGGCACATAAGATATTTTGGATTTGCAACGACGATATGGACTGTAGTCTATTATTTTAGCGATACTGAATTTTCTACTTTCGACTAAAAAGTTTAAATTGTTCGTATAGACGAGTACTACCACCAGCATTCACACCAGTCTACGCCAGTTTGCGGTTCCAAAACCAGTCTTTCACCTAGTATATTTATATGATAAATAAATACGTAAGTAATCAAATGTTTTCCGCCACTGACTCATATCATAATTTAACTACTTAAACCGACACAGTAAAGATGTTTTATTTTCTTGTTTAATTTATCCAGATCGATCCCAATTTCAAGGACATTTATTAACGAATTCAAAAACAGACAACACATACCTACTCGTCTAATTACATTGAAGATGAATTCATAATTATCTTAAATTATAGCCGATTGTTTTAATGACTAATCATAAAGCTCTTATTCGCGAGAAACAGCTTGCTTAAGCCGTAATTACAAACCAAAGTGAACCTTATGCAAAGGTGATAAGTTTGTATATACGTCATACATAATAATAATAATATATCAGCCGATTTAAAGATCTTAGGCGCCACTAGAACCGCGTCTTTGACGCAGAATTAACTGGAATCCGTAATTAAAGGGAAGATTATGGTTTAGTGACCTTCGAAATTCTTAATCAAACGTCACGCGCATTAAGAAAATATTTATTTATTTCGTTTGTCGTCGTTTTAGTTACGCCGTAGCAGGTAGAAAAATATTTTTAAATCCTTGACAGTCATACAAAAATAAAAAAAGCTGTTTTATTTTACGTGTTACGTAATAAATATGCAAACAAGCGTGAAGGAAACCTAATTGGCTCGTAAATTAGCTCAGTGTGTAAGTAGAATATTACCTAATAAGGGTTGCGCGTTGCGATGTGTGATGGAAATTCCTATCAGAAATAAATTTATAAAACTCAGTTCTACAATATTGACCTATATTTCTAGTCAATAAGAGCCTAGCCAAGCCGTTCTGGCAGTGCATTTATGAGAAACATTCGCACCTTTAAAGCGATAATGGGAAATGAAACCAGTGCCAGTTACACAAGCTTTAGTTAACTTTTCGATTACCTAAACCAGTGTTATGTCTGGAGTCGGCATCGGCATGTATTCCGATACTGAATGGTCTTAGAACTCGTAGTTGACGAATGGTTTTATTTTTACTGGCGATCCTTTTATTGCCCATATATGTATTTAAAAATCAAAGATTGTTTTTTAGCATTTTAGTTTAACCGTTTGTACTTAAACTGAACACACAATAACAAATATCATTAAATGAAATTGACATTAATTTTAAAAAGTTTTAATTTGTTTTATTGCCGGTTTTTATATACTACATCTTTTTTAATACAAAAACTAATTTCCTCTGCTTAATAAAGAGTTAAAGGGGGGGTATCCATAAGCTAAGAAAATTGACCCTAATATGACAAAAAATTCAACTTTATTTTTTATATTACTCATTATTTAAATAAAATACAGGGCACTAAATAAGAAATATAAATAATTGTCATAATATGTTGGAGTCACTTTAGCTCTCCTTTGACACTTGTATGTGTTACCGTTTTTAAGATAGTACTGAAATAAATAACAGTAAAAAAGGTTTACGAGGTTTTTGGTATGGGGATCATTTTTTATTATATGTCGTGGTAGAGATCATAGCAATACGTAATCTGTGAAAATTTAAATTGGCTATCTATTACGGCTGAAGCTGATGTAGACTAGACCCCCGTGACAGACAGATAGAAAGACAGACAGCGTAGGCTAAGAAAAAGTGTCCCGTTTGGCACCTTTCGAGTATGGAGCCCTAAAATTGCAACCTAATGATGTCTGAAAATAATAAGTAAAACTATACCGATCTTCCCAACATTAGTAAAATTTAAACAAATTCAATTTAGGCATGGAATCTGCAGTTTACGTACCGAATTTGCTAAATTTTTGCCCTGTTTTTACATTTATTCCTAGCGTGTATAACGGAATCATTACTTATCTTATTTTATCAGAAGCTATGTTTTTTATTTATAAATAAAAGCCATAGTTAGCCCAGTAAGCCCAGTTCCTCATTGTTGGTGGTTCTCGGCCTTTGTTTTTAGCCACAGGTTTGTAGGGAACTTTAAGAGCTCGCTATAATGGTGCCAAAAGGAGAATTAAATAAAAAATATAAATCTAAGTAAAGAAAAGAGAATACTCAATGTGCGTTAGGTTTGGAGATGATACGATGATCATTTTTTTCACCAATGGTAGTTTATGCTATAAGTGCGGTAAGGACGCAATAGCTTACGAGGAATGATTTCAAACACGAGTGGCAAGCGAGTGTTTTAAACGTTACGAGTAAGTTATTGTAGACGGAGAGCTAGCGACCAAATCGGTCATGTAGCTTCAGCTCTATTGAAACTCCGTTAGCTACTTCCCTGAACAACCTTTTCCCATAATCTCCGTGCTGGCAGGCCGCGGGCGGTGGGTGCGAGTGTAGTGGGGTGGGGAAAAAAAGAAAAAAAATGTGGGCATAGCGCCTTTATTTTTTTTTTCAAACAGTTGCTCTTTACTACCTGTGTACCCAAAAAAATTTTAAATCGATCGGGTGGTGGGAAGGGGTTGCCAGAGTTAATTAAAAGTACTAAAGTAATAATAATTTTCATGTGGGCTCAGCTGTATTGGCTTTTTTTCTGAGGCGAGATTAATTATTATGTAAACCCCCAAAAAATAGCCATGCAAAAATATCGGTGGGAAGGTATCGAAAAAAATTGTTGAAATTATTGGATTTCGTTCGAAAATGAGCTGAGGAGAAGGCAAAAGCAGACGTGGAGGGGATGTCAGCCGGCGAACGCGTCAGCGCGCTCACGGCGCGTCGATTTTGTTCGGCTAACAGACAGACAGCTCATTTTCGAACGAAATCCAACGATTTCAACAATTTTTTTCGATATTGCCTGTACCTGAACGGGACAAAATGAAAATAAAAAAATAAAACACTAGTGTAAAGTTGTTTTTGGCAACAGTTTAGACGCATATAAAATATGCTTTATGAGCATTTGCATTGAAAAGTATTTTTTGTGGGGTTTGGTATGACGTATTAAAAAAAACGGCCAAATGCGTGTCGGGCCACGCGCAGTGTAGGGTTCCGTAGTAACCCGGTATATTTTATAAATTGGTCGGGCTAATACAGATCGCAAGCTTCTAGTCTCATACATTAGAAGAACGGCTCAAACATATCTACAAACAACCGTTTAGCCAGCAGGGGGGGGGACGCATGACTCTAACAAAAATTTCCAATTTAAAGCTTAATATTTCGCCAACAGATCCCTAAATAGAGAAATGGTTTTGACACACCCACAATTTTTTTGAACGGCCTATCTAACGATACGTGGGACGCACTATAAGTTTCCGGAATGAATATGAAAAAATACTACTAAAGTTACAAAATTAATTTATTGTTTTTCAAAATAATCTCCCTTGGCGTCTATGCACTTTTTCATTCGATCAAACCAGTTTTGAAAACTTTTGTGCCACTCCCCTGTGGTGACCTCTGAAACGTGTTTTTCATACTCCTCGACAGCCTCTTCTGGTGATGAAAATCGTTGACCGCGTAATTGGTTCTTAATTTTGGGAACAGAAAAAAGTCACAAGGTGCCAGGTCGGGACTGTATGCAGGATGACTCATGAGTTCTACATTTTTCGTCTTCAAAAAGTCGTTTGTCTGTCTGGCCGTGTGAAAACTAGCATTGTCGTGGTGCAGGATGATACGGCGTTTACGGTTATTTTTACGGAGTTCGTCAATAACTTCCGGCAAACAAATGGTCGTGTACCAGTCACTATTCACGGTACGACGATTCTCTAAAGCAACAGTAGCCACGTGTCCAGTTTTATTAAAAAAAGAAGCAATCATCCGCTTAGATGCACTTTTCACGCGCGCCACTTTGGTTGGTTTCGGCTCATCTTGAAAGACCCATACGCTCGATTGCTGCTTTGTTTTGGGATCGTAGCAATAAATCCATGTTTCGTCACCTGTTACTATGTCCCACACCAAATTTGACGCACCTTCGTTGAATCTGGTAAGCATGGCACTGCACCAAGTGACGCGGTCCGTTTTTTGAGCCTCGGTCAAGTTGTGTGGGATCCACCGCGAGCACAGCTTTCTCACACCCAAATGTTTGTGTAGGATTGATTGTATTTGACTCATGCCTATTTCTAAGGATGCGCGAATTTCATGGTAGGTCACATGCCTGTCTGTTTCAATCATACGGCGCACAGCATCGATGTTTTTGTTGGTCACAGCGGTGGACGGCCGACCATCGCGAGATTCGTCACTGAGATTGATACGACCACGCTTGAATTCTGCAAACCAGCTATAAACAGTCGTCTTGCATGGTGCTTCATTGCCAAAAGCTGTTTCAAGCCGAGCGATGCTCTGTTGAGCTGTCAAATTACACTTAAAATCGTAGAAAATGATACTACGAAAATTTTCCCGAGTTAAATCCATGTTGATGCAGACACACAATTTTTTAAATGGCGCCACAAGGTAAAAACAAAAGACAGTCAGATGAAACAAACTGCATTCTACAGCCAAAGAGATCTATTTTTAAATGTTGCAATAAATTTTTAAATATTGTTTATGTAAGTGGCCAGTTCCGGAAACTTTTAGTGTTACCTATGTACCCAACGCTACGGGATAGATGAGAAAAAAATTCATCCCCCATATACGTGTATGGGAGGTACCCATAAAAAAGTATTTTTCATGATTTTATTTTACCGTTTTGTTAACGTAATTAACATGTATACTAATATCAAATTCCAGCTTTCTTGTACTAATATTCTCTGAGCTAATTCGCGGACAGACGGACAGACGGACATGGCGAAACTATAAGGGTTCCTTATCTGACGGAACCCTAAAAATACGTATGAACAGACGGATATAGAAAGATTTATGTCTTTTTTGCTATAGTTTCAATGATTTTATGTATTACTTACTAGCTTTTGCCCGCGCCTTCGCTCGCGTGTGGCTTTATCTTAATCCATTTAATCCTTGCGCGTGAGATAAAAATTACTATAGACAGTTTTCGGTTTGGTGGCTATTTGATCAAGATCCTACCTATATAAGTATTTTTTGACCAAATTCATTACGATGATAATAAAAAAAACTGTATCCAAATTCTTTAAGTCGAACATACAAACAGACAGGCAGACAAATAGATAAAAATAAAGTTTTGCTCTCAGTACAATTACTAATTAATCTATGATATATTATGCATTCATGTAACCTGAAGATATATTTGTTGTATAAGTGTAATTATGTATATTTTTTTGTACGTAGTATATTTAAATTTATATTAAAGATTACTTTGTATTATTATGCAATGTAAATTTCTAAAAGAAAAATGTTTCTAAAATCCCAAGGTTGACTGGAAGAATATTCTTGTAGAATTAACCCCGCCCTTGCCTTTTGTCTGTTCTTTGTATCTTAATAAATATCTTCTTTGTTGTGCAATAAAGTGTTTATTCATTAATTCTTTCTATTTCATTCAAAATGTTGCAAAAATATTTACATAATGTAGACACGATTTTTTTACTATTTTATTATTAGTGTAGATTTTATGGAGAATTAGTATGGAGTTATTTACTATAGTTATTGAAAGACAAACAAAGTCTCAATGTTTAATTTAGATAAATTTATTTATTTTAATTAACTTGAATAAAAGTATAGATATGTACATCGTAAAATAAAAACTGGAGTAAAGTAATTAGCTAAAAATAAATAATAATCTAGAATATAACTAAATAAATCTAAAAGCTATAGATAAAAAATTGGGTCCAGGTCGCTGCCCCTCGGTAGGGTGCCCAGAATGCTGGCTACATTCCCTTTCTGGACGGCCAGACTAATTCTCTGGCCGAGGTAAGCATCAGCCCTCTGATCACCCGAAACGTCGACCAGGCGCGATGAAAGTTCCATGTTATTTAGATAGGTACCTTTAGGTTTATTTAATTAATATATAATCTAACAAGATGCTATGGTTCTTAAACTGTTGAGTTCTCGTTATTGTGAAAACAATAGATAGCAGGCAAGATATCGTGGCAAGAATATATTTAAGAAAAGTGTTGATAGGTACTTAAAATTGTTCGTATGTTCAGCAAAATAGAAAAATGAGGGCCTACAAAGTAATATGTTTATAAACGCAGATTCTAAAACAGAATGTTTCTTACATGAAATTCTCAAATAAATCCTATCCACCCTACAGCTATTATAGCACGCCCTTCCCGTAGATATAAAAGGGCGGGAGTTTACCCCTACAGCCGTTAGTCAAACTGTTGCATGTTCCACAAGAAGACGACGACGGGTTCCGAATTCAAAGATTTATATATTCATAGTTTATAAATTTAAAGTTTTGGCGGTGTTATCAGCCAGTGATTCCGCGTGCATGCTGTGAAAGTGAGATTTTACTGATTTATTTATTTAGATTTAAATATTTGATATATAGAATAATACGTTTAAAAATTTAAAACCAGATGAAACAGGTCAAGTGTAAACCATACTCACGCGTTGAGGATTCCTTACTGTACGTTAATAATATCCCCTATTTAAATTATATCGATGTTAGTATCAAATATTTTATTCCCATGCCCTTCTTCGTTATAGATTTTTTTAACTTTTGGTTCTCATTCTTGTCGAAACAAATTGGGCATATTTTTTTCAAATTACTCCATAAATACAACAAAAACTTTTATATATGTATTCACTTTACCACCTCAACACTTTAACCCCTTTTTTGTATGAAATATATAATAATAAATAGCCCCTGATGTTTGTAAGCAAACATTATTAATTTCGAATTAAGAATCGATAGCTCGATAAACAGACAGAGACCTACGGCTCATACCATAAGAGTTCCATTTTCTAATCAGTACGATTCAGGGTATCTTCAAAAAAATGAAAACTCCTGTGGGAAAATCTTATTTTATAGTGTAAAATTTACTGGAACAAGGGGAAAATTTAAAAAAATCATAAAACTACAACTGTAAAGAAAAAGAAAACTACAAGTCCTATAATGTAATTTCAAATTATTCATACTGTTATTTTTTGTCCGATTTATGTGAATTTTGAAATTCGACAGCTGTTTGCATGTCCAACAGCAACCCACCGAAATTTGAGCCTTTTTGTCTTCCAATAATGAATTTGTGATGAAAGTTCCTACTATTTTGTATTTATTAAACTTTTGGATTGAAGACATATAATAGTAGATTGTTATACAAGGTAGGTAAGTTATCAATCGCACCCGAGATATTTAGGCGCACAAGCGAGCGAAGCGAGCGAGGGTGCTTATAGTTTGAGGGTGCAGTTGATCACTTACACCCGTGTGTAACACTCTACTTTTCATCACTAATGCGAGTAAATAATAAACACTTACAAAACTATGTTTCCAACAACGTTTTCAACAAGATAATTTTACTGCCACCATGTTCTTTTCATGTGACTTTTTCATTTATTTGTGCAATCGTATCTTAATGGCCAGTGTGATTGTTTTAAAAATAAAACCAGTTTAGTTATTGCGTAAACTCTTAGACGTCTTCTTAAGATTTTATTTAGCATATTTACCTATTATATGCAAGTCACATTTTTCATAACAGTATGAATAAAATAGAGAATAACAAAATAAAAAGGCAATAGGCAGAAAAGATATTTTCCATTGTCATTTAGCGAGACTTACAGTTAGTGACTGTGTAGGGGATACTCGTTTGATTTTCAAATTTACTTACATCCCTAGGTTGGTAAATTGAATTTACCTCCCGCTTTTCGAGTTATATGCGACTTACTTTCAGAACATTAGTAATGAAAACATATTTTTATATATTCATTTAATTTGAACGCCTTAGTTCAAGTGCTGCTAGAAGTATAATTTAGTATAAGTAATTTAGCTCTTATGACGATATTGCAATGAAATTTTCAACAACACTATAACGAAACGTATTTACAAAATGTATTTTAACATTTTAACGGGTTATTATCACGGTTTCATTAGTGCTTGTGAGTTTCTGATATTTCGGTGATTTGCCTTGACAAAGCTCAAAGAATAGGGTAGAATATCTTGGATTCAGTTTCTCTTAGTTTCGACACTCGCAAAACTTCAGTTTCGTTCATGTTCAATTCAATTTGCAACTTGCAAAATACAACCGCGGTAAAAACTCTTTTAAATACATTAAAAGCCACGATTGGTAGTTTCAAATGTCAAGAATATTAAAGCCTTCAGAATTTGATACAATTTTCTACTAAGACGAAACATGCATGTTGAGTAGCAAAATAGTTACACAAAAAAACTATGACGTGTTTAGGTATAATGCGATATGTTTTTTTTAACAATTTATCATGAGCCTCTTATAGGTGCAGCATCTTCCATTGTTCTCTATTCTTTGTGCCTTTGCCTTAGACGATCACTGAATTTAATCCTTCGTTTACTTCCTTCTCTCTTCTCTTCTATTTTAACCTCGATTATGACTTTTACTATAGGATCATTCCTAACTAAGCATTTTCATGTTCTTTTTCAATTACATTCATGATTACTTTCTTTACATTCTTTTTAACTCTTTTCAGCACTTCCACATTTGTTATGTTCTCTGTCCAACTAATTCTGGCCACCAGCGTCCAGTCCACGTCTTACAACCGTACGCTGTGCTCTATACATATATTATACTTTTATAAACTTATTCTTAATATCAATAAAAAAATGAAAGTAAATATTATGTTTCGTATTGTAGAAAGCTTGCTCAGCGATTGCGATTCTAGTCTTAACTCTTTTTAAATTGTCGATATAAAATAACAATTTCATAAGTAAGGATCTAATATATTTATGGTATACTTTACAAATTTTCCCAATTTTTGGAAAATAACAAAAACTTGCAATGGCGAACGTAAATTATTAAAGGAGACTTCTAATTTTATGTTATTTTACAATACCTAGTGAATTTTAAATTCGAAACAAATGTCATGCTTAGCTTTGTACATAATTAAGTTTTTGCTTGTTACTAAGCAATTCAGAACTTTTTATATTTATAAGAGTATTTTTTATAAATTAATATTTTTGTAAGGATGCATAAAACTCTGTACCTATTTAAAGCAAAATCTGATATTTTTGTGATATTACAATATTTTTAAAATAATTGGATTTTATAGTTGAATTTAAGATATCTTAGTATCTCACAACTAAATTCACATCTATTGCAAATCCAATTAATTTAAAACTACTAAGTATAATTTTGAAAAACTGTGAGATTACATCACATACTGGTAAAAAATATCGTCACGTCATGATTCCCCGAGGGGGTGTCAGAGGTGTTCCCAAGTGTGAACTGTGAACTGCAAGTCACAGACCACACTTGGTACATCCGCTTTTCACCGACAATTATTACATCCCAAACGTGATGGGCAGCGAGTTCTATTCTAAATATTATTATTAGAGTGCATTACAAACCAGAAAAGATAAATTAGAAACAAATGTAAAGACAAGAATTTGAAAAAATTCCTCGGGCCAGAATTCGAACCTGCGACCTCTTGTTTCCCAGACAAGCGCGCTACCAATTGCGCCACCGAGGTACTTACCTAGACCGTTGAATTTATCCACCATACTTGTCCACCGAATATTTATGTAACTATTTGATCTAACTAGCTTGTAATGCACATACTGACGTTCACGAGGGCGTTATGTGATTTCACGCCTTGTTCTTAAGAATGCACTCTAATAATAATATTTAGAGTATTCCAAAGCGATGGATTTCGCAATAAAAACATAATCTGAGTTCTATTCTATCGCTGTACTTCGGGCATCATGTCTTCCGAAGCACACAGACCAAACACTAGTTTATGTGCAAAGAGGAATTAAACTCACGACCTGTGGTTTGACAGCCGAGCACCCTACCACTTGGTGATTTAAATATTTGCATTGTCATAAGCTGGAAGATGCTTTTTGGGCTTTATATATTTGGTTACTAAAATGGCAAATCGAGCCAAAAAATTTAGAAACATCATCTAACTTACATAATACTCTGCGCTTCCATTACCACAGGCAAGCCATGTGTAGAAGTCGTAAAAGAAAATTTACCTTGTTCTTATATCCTCTAACATCATAAACGAATCAAGTAAATCTTATTATTTTATTACTAGTGTATTTATAAGTACACATATTCTTAATAAAATTCGTTTATGTAAGTTTTTTCATGTATTCGTGTAATAAGCAGAGTGGGTTTAGATTATAAATTATCCTCTGAACCTACGAAAATCTAGGCCTAAAAGTTATAATTTAAATAGTCGCATCAACAATATGTTTAATTGACTTCCATCATTTTTTTTTATAGCAAGTTGATATATTCTTTTATATTAAAATAACATAAAAACTACACAAAGTAAATAAGAAAAACCAAATTAAAGCTAAAATATATATATATATATATGTATATAACATAAAACTAAGCTAAAAATTGATTTCATAAAAGTGTAGCATTATTTTAGAAAAAAAAAATGACAATTTTAACAGTTATTCTTTTTTGAAGGATTCGGAATGTTATTAATTTAATTTAAATAACTTAGGAAACTCGTATAAAATTCAGTATGTTTCTTCACCCTCTCAAAACCATAACCCGTTTGCCATTGTCGTCCAAATTGGCATTATATTGAATAACTCAATTAATTTCAAGTTTTTTTTTAAAACAATTCTTAGGAAACAATTATTGCTACCTAGATGTTTACGTACAATACGAGTAGATATATATTATAGATTCCAACGAAATGTTAATTTATTTTGAACTGACTTGTCTATCACCTTCCACAAAAATTTCATCTTAGGAATTTTTTATACCTGTGCTACACAGCTGTATATTCTTCATACTCGAAATGGCACTTAGAAAAATATAAACATAACTTTTTTAACTCGGCAAAAAGCCAAAAGGAAATAAAGTGTTAGAAACGTCTCTGTGAATTTATTCACTATGTCTTTTCAAAGACAAATGTTGTCCTTGATTCCCTACAGCATTTTCCGTAACGCACTCGTGTCTTCTTACTTCCAGTGGATAATTATAAACTAATCGCAATTAAGTAACTTCGTGTTTCTGTTTGTACTACGCGATGCGGAATCGATTGAACGAAACTGGAAGCGAAAAGTACTCGTATTACATTGAGAAACTTCGTAGCTTATTCAGATATTTTTGTGTTTGAACTTCGAACTTAAGAACCCGCTCCGTATTTTTCGTCCGTTTGATGCAAAGCATTATTTTAATTATTTTTCGTGTCAATGTTTGAATGTTTCTGCAATGTTTTTGTCAAATCAGGGATATACACCAGTCCATATTGACCATCTAAATGAAGACTTAAAAATTTGATTCAATTGTTTCTCCTTTGCGTGTTATTTTGGTACTTAGATATTATGAATAACAATTCAGAGCGGGCTCGTAAGTAGAAAAATATCTCGCAAAAGAGAAACAATTCAATCAAATAAATTCCAGGCCTTCATTGAAAAGCCCAATATGAAGTGGTGTATGTCCCTAGTTTTTCCAAAAACATATCGATAAAGGCCAGAAAAATATTTAACATATTGCTTTTCATCAAAGTTGTTGTCGTCGCGGACCGATATATGACGTTTTTTGATTTATATTTCGTAATCGTTTGAAAACCTCAAAAGGTTTAACTTACAACAAATAAAAGAATATAATATAAATACCTTAAAAATACCTTAAAATGGTTTAAAAACTGATAAAATTCATGAACTTTTCTAGCTCAAATTCAAAAGAGCTGAAACTTATAAACACACACGAGAAATACAAAAATCGAATACAATAATGTTTAACAGTTACAAATATATATTTTAACATCTATAAAAAGTATTATTTTCTCTATTTTGCGCTATCACGTGACGCAGCGATCGTCATAACATCCACTTTGGATGCACGGTAATATAAACGTTATTTCAATGTTGTTTCTGTCGATATTTGTACCAACCCACATCGAGCTGCTTACTGGAGCCCTATAAGTAGGTTCTTCAGTCGGTAGAACACTAGATTCTCAACCTAGAAAGCATGAGTTTCTATCCTATCGGTAGTACTGAGTTTTTGGTACTAATATCTATATTGACGCACCATTTTCATATTTCCCTAATCTGTCAAATTAAATAAAAGATTAATTAAAAGATCTATATATTTTTTGTGAGTCTATAATTAATTATAAAATTCATAGATTACTTGCAATTTTAGTACGAACGCATCAAGATAAACATTATGTCTTTAGTGTACTGCTAATAGTCTGACGATAAAGATATTTCAATGCCAGGAATTAATTTTTTCTGTTTTCCAGGAATCTGAAAGATGGTCCCGAAATTCCGCCCGTCAGCCATCTTGTTCGCCTTCATAGCATTGACTTCAGTAACTGCTCAGACGTTCCAGTACTCTCGAGGATGGACCAACGGCAAGCGAGACGGACATAACAAGGTTTCATACTTCCTTCTTTGGTTTTATTAATATAACTAGTGGACGCTTCGTTACAATGCTCGCGTCGATTCCTTTTTTCTCGATCGCATGAGATTTACTAAAATCCTTTCTTAGTGGATATCCATATAATACAAGGAATCTTTAGTTGAAATTTCATATGGCGTGATATGAGTATTTAGCAGAATTCTGCAAGTTATTAATACATCCATAAGTTATCGCCTATTTCATAAAAGCAACTATGTCGGCCAAGTGTGAGTCGGACTGGTGCACAAAGGGTTACACCTATATACCTCTATATAATACTGGTACGCAACCCTCAAAACATCGTGGTAAATAACAAAAATATAGAAGTCATAGCACTACCAAGGCGACAAAAAACAAAGCGCTAAAATAGTAGAGGCTGACAAACAATATATGCACCCTCTGAGAATGGAAATATGACCAAACTTGAAACTTGCATATATTACAGTTTTTAAGATAGATCTCAAACAAATAATTTAAAAAAAATCTTCCTTTTCGAGGTTTTTTGTATCAAGATTTCAACTGAGTGATAAAGGTCAGAGTTACACATATTAGCTAGAGTGACTGGCTGTGACAGACGAACAGACAGCAGAGGCGTAGTAATAGGGTTTCGTTTGCCCGGGTACGGAACCCTAAAAAGTAGCCGTACGTGAGTATGTCCTATTCTGCGTGGGTGGATGAGATGCATTCAAAAGGAAGTTTTCAAATTATAAAGGCTGCCAAATATGTTCGCTGCAAAAGTCTGCAGCATTTTAAATTCATCCCGGAAAAAGGTAGACTCCATGTTAATTCTCATTTTTCAATTTAAGGCGGCGGTATTTCAAATAAAACTTGATGAGTTATGTGTACTGCAGCAGCAAATAACTTAGGATAACCCCGCTACCCGTCCGCACTGTCTTTTGTCAAATGGATACGTCAAATTTGACATCACCCTAAGTTAAATTTGAACTGTAGCATCATATCAAAGTGTAGCTAGATGTTTCACAACTTTTATATTAAAGACTGTAATAAAATTATGAAATGAATGGGCAAAATCGCACATCACTTTTGTTACAAAAGCCTCTGAAAACTTTATGGGAAATTTTAAGGACATTACTTTAATCGGACAAAAATCTGTAACTTTAGGGTCGATGTGAAGCTGACCGGCTCATTCAAAATTGTTCGTAAAACCTTTCTTTTTCTTTCATAAGCGACTGGACACGGACATGAAAGAGATAGCGAGCAATCTGGAGAAGACTTTGAGCCCATGCCAACTGATAAAGCTCAAATATGTGCTGGAGGGGAAACCATTCAGTGAGAGGGTAAGAGCAAGGCTATTTTTTCATACAAGTTAAATCAGGCTATTGCCAGGGGAGACAAGTAGGAAAGTAAAATCTTAGCAGAAACCAGCATGACTTTTTCCAATCAATATAATAATTATTAAAATGATAGAAAAACTTTTTTGTATTTTTTAATTGCCTGGCGCATCCTGGCCAGTTATACTACGACCAAAGTGACTGAAAATTCCTTTTAAAATAACTTCTTACAACTTCCTCTTGTTTGTTTCAAGTAAGTATAAGCCAGCAAAAACAAAACTTGTAAAAAAAAACAAGTCTCGCAACTTAGTTCTTCTACCGTAAAAAGTTGTGAGATCCATGTAATACCAAGTCAGTTAATTTATTCAATCCCTACTTAAGGGACCTAATGTCTTAAGTTATTACGTAATTAGCTAACCTAACAACATCTCATAGTGACCATATCAATATTAAAAATCTTTTATGTTTTAAACATTGACCTCTCATAAACAACTAGACTCACAATCTCGCTCAAAGAGTGTCCGCGGTGCATCTTATTGTCAGCGCTATGGAGTGATAAAATCGAATGACGATTTCGTACAACTGACATTACATCTTATATTAACGACATAATGTCTTAAGTTGGTTGAAGCATTTTTGCTACTATGCTCGTCGAATAGAATTTGTGTATAATTTATTCAAGATGATATTCCACCAAGAACCATCAATCGAATCCATCCAATATATTCAAGATATTATGTAGTTAATCATATATTTTTTATATGTAATAGGAAATTATAATATTTGTTTCGGTTTTCAGTTATTCGGGCCTTGTGAGTACCCGGACGACGATGGCGATTCTCAAACGAAACGGCAATACAAAGGCGAACACAGTCAAGACCCACTCTTCGAAGCTTTTCTATAAATTGTATCTAATGTACGAGTACCTGAATTTTCTGTGTCAAACAACCTCCTTAATGTGTTTATTATATAAAAGTTGTTACAACGGATTCAAGTTGAGGTTGTAACCTATATCACAGTATATAAATATACAGCAGCCTAGTGTCCTTGAGGTGCAGTTCGTTTCCCCAAATAGTTTGCATCATATCATTTAGTACAATCATTCGTGAATCCCATTTCTTTAAAAGTTCTTGTGGGATACAGAGTGGTTGTACGGGTGTCATTCGGCACGAGTCGGCAGCCCCATGTCGTACAAACTATTTGAGCAAACGAACTTTTTAATCCTAATCCTACGCTTGCATATGCGTTTGTGTGTGTGCGTCGAATGTAGGCGTTTGTTTCTAGTTTACCTACTGGGTATTTATTTACTGTGCTTTTAACAATAAGCATTGGTGGGAACTACTAATCACGATAAAAAAATAAATTTCTTTCAAGGTGAGTCACTGAAATTGTAAATAAAAATCAAGAAATATGTTCCTTAAATTAATTATGTGTTTAAAGATATTAGGTTACTGAAAAATTATTAAAAAAAATTATTCATATAAACCGTTATGGTATCCAAGCTATGTAAACTACCAAAATGCATGAATAAGGGCACCAAACACTTGTATGCAAATGTTGACAACAATATCGCACTATGTATTAAATACATTTAATTACGATTACCTACTTAAAGTGATTATTTTATTAGTTACACCAAGAAAGGATCTTCCCGCAGTGAAGTTCGATCACTACTATATGAGTCGATTTATTGAGATATTTAAGTAGTCCTGTAATAAGAAGTACTACACGTAACCTCGAACATATATAAGAGAAAGTTTTTTTGTGCTTCTTGGCGCCGTCTTGACAGTTCCTTATTACAGAATAATTATTTTTAGGGATGTAATTAAATATAAATTAATTTTTACCTAATTAAGTTTATAATATTTTATTTTTAGTAATTTAGTTTGTTTAAGTTTTTAGGATTATTTAGTTTTAATTTTATATTAATTTAGTTATAAAAGATGTAATTAAAACAAAACTATAAATGGGTCTAAAATACAATTTAATTGTTTATTTTGTGATGGGAGGATGATCATATCTCCGAATAGATTGACTCATATAATAGTGATCGAACTTTACTTGTTCGATCTAAGCTCGTTTGATCATCTCGTATTATATTTCGTCGATTTATTCTTTGATATCATTTAATTGGTAGATGTTTATTGTAACAAGTTGTAGGTAATCAAAGTATAAATCCAAAAACTTAAATTACGATTTGGTTACACCAGATAGTTAATTTACCGAATAACCTACTATTAAGTATACTTTTCATTATTTACACCCAAATTTATATTATTTTTATAATTATTTATATTAATAATAAAGTAGTACAGAAGTCGTGTCTGTACATTAAATATTTTCAAAGAAATGGGTTATTAACTGGTAATGTACTAAAGCCAAAACTACAATTTTTAGAATTTTGCCAGTTTGTCTGTATCCATCCATCCATCATCCTGTCATCGTCTACTGCAGGACATAGGCTTTCCCAATATTACGCCACTCTTGGTGGACCTCCGCCCTCCTCATCCAGCCGCCACCCGCAACCTCCTTCAGACCGTCGGTACAGCGGGCACGAGGTCGGCCTACACTACGCTTTGCTGTACGTGGTCTCCATTCTAACGCCTTTCGGCCACAACGGCCATCACGTATATGATATATATATATATATATATATATATATATATATATATATATATATATATATGTATAAGATATGGCCCACCCACTGCCACTTCAACTTACTGATTCGGCAGCCTATATCTGTCTGTATGCTCCGTTTTAACTCGAGAACCATTCAACGCATTTGGATGCGGTTTTCTTTATTATCATCGTTGTAGCCCTGGTCAACATATAGGCTATAGGGGATGTTAATAAAATAACGCCCAAGTTGAAATCGGGGCAGAGATTGAATAAACACGGGAAAAGCCTCGGTGAAAGGCTTATATCATAAAGAGGAGGTATTTGTGAGTTTAGAAGTAGGAGAAAATCTCCGGAACTGCTGATCCAATTCTGAAAATTCTTTTACTGATAGGAAGCTACGTTATTCCTAAGTGCTGAAGGCTTTAGTTTGTTCCCTGAGGACAGGCAGTTCTTCCTTTTTTGTAAAGGTTAACTTTTTCACTTCGACAAGGCTATAGTTTGTTCCCCGGCAACAACCAGTTCCCTAGGAATTATGAAAATTCTTTGACTGTTGTAATGAATCAATTCTTCACTTGGACTAAGCTACGTGGACGTGGGGGGGGGGGCAGTTCCCTTGCTGAGTTCCATGATGGAATTACTGCTAATTTTTATAAAATTTTAGTCTCCGTAGTTCCATTATCGCATATTGATTGCTACGAATGAAACTACTGTGAATACCTAAACTAGATACCTATTCGCAGTAGTTCCATTCAAAGATGATTGATATTTTTAACTCTTATATTTTGACAGCTGTCAAAGTGACAGATAATTAATTTTTTTATATAGATTTTGTGACATAGTATTAAATTTTGGAAGTGACATAATAGCCATTAGCGGCTTCCTTAGTTTTAAGTTTATTCGACCGCTAGGGATGGTTGCGACGACGAGCGATGCGCAGAGGAGCGGTTAGGTTGACTTGTAAAAACTTATTAGGGAACCGAGCGAAGCGGAGCGGAGCGGTTTTAACAAAATTCACGACATTTTTCGAGCACTTTCCGATGACTTACGGTTCAATAATTTATAAAATTAAAGGACCGCTTCCCATTCCGAACTGTACATCGTAAATTGAACTTTATTAGTTCGTGCGAAGGAAGATATTCCAACAGCTAAATAATGACTTACGGTTCAATAGTTTAAAAAATCAAACGACCACTAGCGATCCTTAAATTTTTATACATTTGATGACAGATGTCAAAACCACAGAACACTTTTCAGTACTCGGAAATGGAACTAGTGCGAACGAAATTCTCGAAATTACTTTCCTGTGTAAGTATCTATTAGCTCGTTGGTTGCAATGGTTAGATGATAATGTTTAAGTAGCATACTACAATCAGCACACTGACACAAAGCGATTGTCTCAATCGTGAATGGTACAGTATGATCCATTTAGAAGTTTCAGATTTGAAGGTCAGGAAGCATAATTACAATTTTCAAAATACCCTGCAATCAACACCCTAACACAAAGTGATTGCCGCAATTTCTAGTTATGTTCGGTCGAAGGTCAGGGGGTATTATGACAATTTTCAAGTAGAATCCTGCAATGAGTACACTTATCTACTTAAACTGATTACCAAAATCTCGAACTATGGACTGACATTTGTTCAGGAGTTCTATGATGAAAGATATTTCCGAAATCTCGAGTTACATACTGTCGTCATCCGTTGAGTTTTATGGAGATGAAGCCAGGATCGAAGGTAAAGTGGGTACAGTCCATCCATCAGCCCGTGTTTGTCCACTGCTGGACATAGGCTTTTCCCAAATTTCGCCACTCATGTCGGTCCTCCGTCCCCCTTATCCAGCCGCCACTCACAACGTCCTTCAGGTCGTCGGTCCAGCAGGCACGAGGTCGGTCTACACTACGCTTTGCTCTACGTGGTCTCCAATCTAAAGCCTTTCGGCCCCAACGGCCATCATTCGGCGACAAATATGGCCTGCCCACTGCCACTTCAACTTACTGATTCTGCAGGCTATGTCGGTTACTTTAGATCTCCGACGGATCTCCTCATTTCGGATTCTATCCATCAGAGATACCCCAAGCATAGCCTACTCCATAGCTCGCTAAGCGACCTTAAATCGGTGGATCAGACCCTTTGTAAGAGACCACGTCTGAGCGCCATACGTCATCACAGGAAAGACGCACTGGTTGTACATCTTAGCCTTTAAGCACTGCGGTATTGACGACGTAAATGTGGAGTAAAAGGTAGGTAAGTATATGAGAATTTTCAAGTAACACCCTTGAACACCCAATCAGCATCCTGGCACAAAGCGTTTGCCTCAATATCGAGTGATATGCTGTCATGTGTTGAGGAGTTACACTGCCTATCTCTAAAGACCATCATGAGATCACTACCAAACTAAAACGGGACCTAACTGGAGGCGCATTCTTCCAAACAAAAAAAATCTTGCGGAGGAGTTCTAATTGAGAACCTCCTTCTTTTTTGAAGCTGATTAAAAATCCATCGTTAACGTGCTAAGAGGGCAGAAAAATTATATGAAAATGCTGTGTTTTTTATTTTTTTTGATAAATGTCAATGTTGCCAAAAGACGAAAAGTTTTTGTCTTCATGTTCGCAAAATGATTACTGAAAGAAAGTGAAAATCGCGCTTGAGGCGCTTTCTATTGTCCTTACAGAATTTTCAATTTGTAAAATTACTAGCTATTCAAAATGTAGTCTAATAGTGATAGTGAAGATGTGACGACGCTACCGGAATTTAAACAATTGGTCTCTTATTTTCCTTATAGGTAACCGAGGTACGGCAAAACGACCACCCCATCCCGTTGGGACGTAGTCCTAACCTAAGTAATCATCGGTGAAACCACGGTGTACCGGGTGTGAACTGTGACTTGCCTTTCACAGTACACCTCTGATACTCCCTCGGGAATTCATGTCGTGACGATATTTTATAGGTGTAGTGTTTGTAAGTGCAACGCGGATGACCTTCAACGCTCAAATTTATACACACTCCAAAAGTCTTCAAAGTAAACTCATGTCATGGCTCCGTGGGTATTAATCACAGACATATAATTTTTACTACTAAATATATTATACGTCTGTGTTATTAATAAAACTCCAGCTGATGTGATGTGACAGCCACAACGTTTCTTATTTGAAACGATGGCTTCCCAAGCAACCGTAATAGTGTGGATCACTATTAAGGTCGTTGATGAATTGCTGTTTTTTTTTTCGTTTTTATTATTGAAATATTTGACATTTGTTTTATTCTTTTGACCTTTGTAATACTTATTTCTTTACATCTCTTAATTTTGACAGTGTTATATTTTACATTTACGTATCTTTTAATTCTAATTCGCGTGAATTTATTTGTTATTATTTAGTAAGTACTACTTTTGTAACTTAACAAATTTATTGACGTGTAATATTAATTATTAATGAAAATGTCATAAGTCTTGTAGTAATAGTAACACTTATCACAAATAAGTAGGTAGTACTGCAATGAAATCGTTGTAGTACTGCAATGAAATCGTTATGTTAATCAATGTGTCAATAAATAAATGTATTATTATTATTTTAAAATTGATTATATTTATTTTATAATTTATTATTAATATAGAGCTCTCTTTAAAACATGTAAACTATTAGGCCTTTTATATTCTAAGTATTAGGCAGATTATAAAATAAACTGAAATGTAAAAAGACAATTACCAGTGTCATCTATCAAGCTAAATTGAAACTACTTCGATGGCTTTAAAACTTTGTGCCCAAAGCATTTATATTGCTACTCGACGATAGATGGCGGAACTGTGATATTGTTAATTTTAGTTCTTTGTATAACGACAGATGGCGGTACATATAAGCTATGCTATGTCCGTGCTCTTTCTGAGCAGGGCTGCCAGACGTACGAGAATTCTCATACATGTACGCGAATTTCAACTCATGTACGACGTACCATCAAAGAAATAAAATATTTATTGATGCCATGAATTTGGACAAAATATTAGGCTTTTTAACATAATGTACGTACACACAATACAAAAACATTTATTACTTACCTATTTTTCGATGTCAATGTTACTCAGCACTAATGAGATGGCTACTGAATATGTACTACTGATCCCTAATATAGTAATAATTTGACCAACTGCGAGTCAGCCTCGCGCACAAGTCGGACTTCCGTACCACCGCACAACACAGGTGCGGAGCCCTAAAAACATAATGGTAAATAACAACAATATATATTTCAGTGACAGCTCATATGTCCGTCCATTATTGATCTGAGATCTCGCCATTGCGAAGCTTTAAAAATTTAAAAACGTTATTAAAATTGAAATAAATAATAAAATATATCCTAACCTTAAAACACTACAATAAATGACTGCAATTGGGACAATGACTGATCTGTAATGTTTAAGCCCTCATGGTGCATACGAAATTCTACGAAATCTGGCTTACCTTTTAAAAATTTTGCGAAAGCTTGAGTGATGCAAGATCTCTGAACGAAATTATTTTAATCACTCCATTTGTTAAAATTTAAGTGATTTAATTTTTTTAGGTGCTTACGGTAAATTTTGTTGGAAAAACACAGAACGTCTTCTTTTCACTAATGTTCATTGGATTTTTTTCTAATCTGTGTATAAGTGGAACATCACTACTTGTCAATAGGGTCACAAAGAAAAAAATGTGCAGCCGCCATTAGAAAAACAGAATGATCGTTTTGTTGAAAAGTTTTTTACCAAAAAGAGAGTTAAGATGCATTTTATTGTGACCAAAAGTGTATTCTACATGAAGATCAAAGGGTCTAGAATCGATGTATGTGAAGTTTTTAATTATCGGTAATTTTTATTCTAAACGGTTTGTTTACCTCATTTTTCTATCCGACTTGATCGTAGTATACAATGGTTGCACCTGAATAAAATTTGGCACCGTCTGCGTACGGAAACCTACTTTTTGTTATAAGTATTTCCTACAATCTGATTAAACTTGTCTGCATTACCGTCTTTTAGTTAGTGCCAAGACAAATAAAAATAAATAATGCAATTTTTCCAGGTTTCTTCGTGGTAGAGGATATAAGTAACACGTATTTTGTGAAAATTTAAATTTTCTACCTATTACGGTTGATGCTCTAGGCCTCTGTGACAGACGGACAGACAGACAGACAGTGGAGGCTTAGTAATGGGGTCCCGTTTGGCACCCTTCAGGTACGGAAGCCTAAAATCCATAAAATAGGCATCAGTACTTCTCCTGTTGTGCAAATAAATGTCAGTATTCCAAAGCGATGGATTTCGCAATAAAAACATATCAAAGTTAAACGCTAAAATTAAATCCAAAACATACTTGCTAACAAAACGGTACAAAGAGCATTGCTCAAGGCTTAGTGCGTTAAATCTCAGAAAACAAGTGCGTGTCGGGCCACATGCAGTGTAGGGTTCCATAGTTGCCCGGTACATTTTATAAATTGGTTTAAGATCGTGCCAAACTTCTATTTCCATATATTTAGAAAACCGGCCCATACATTTTCGTGTTTAGAGTTTGGCACGACTTGTACTCGTAAACCTCCAAAGTCTACTTAGCTGTGATAGTTTTCATTTAAGTTCATTATTATATACTACTTCTGTGAATTTTTTCTCATAGTCATAAACAACCGTTTAGTCGGCAGGGAAGGGGGACGCTTGACTCTAACAAAAATTAGCACTTTAAAGCTTAATATTTCGCCAAGGGATCCTCAAATCGACAAATGGTTTTCACACACCCATAATGTTTTTGTACGACCTATCCAACAGTACCTCACACTATGAGATAGACGAGAAAAAAAATCCTCCCCAAATTAATAGGAGACAAACATAAAAAAAACAAGATTTTTTTTACCATTTTGTCGGCGTAATCTACAAACAACCGTTTAGCCGGCAGGGGGGGGGGACGCTTGACTCTTACAAAAATTTGCACATTAAAGCTTAATATTTCGCCAACGGATCCTTTAATCGAAAAATGGTTTAGACACACCCACAATGTTTTAAGCGAATAGGTCGTTTATAGGGCGCATCCCCCCCTGCCGGCTAAATGGTTGCTTATAGATATTTGAAAAAATTAACTGAAGTAGTATATATGTTACCGGCAATCTGTATAATCCATTATTGTATACAATACCTAGGTAATGTATACAAGGCCAAAAAGGTTAAGGTAATGTATGAAATATTCATTATTTAATACTTTACCTAGGTATTATATAAGGTGTTCTCAAAATATCTGCCACGGCTGTAATGGGAGAGTGTATTGTGTATATAGAAAAGAATAGTAACGATATTTTATTGATCTAACGTCATAAATTTTTTCATACAAGAAAATGTGCGTATAAATTTGAATTGATTTAGTTGTTTGAAACCGTCCCGTAGTAACTTAGCTGTTGCCGCATCGCCATTTCATTTCGCAACTCAATGAAGCCACCCGTACTGTTGCCATATTTATCAAACAAATGCCGCCCCGGTCCGCGCCGGCAGCTCGTCATTCATTCATCAAAGCGCAAGCCGACGACGGCCTACCCCCCTCCCGCCTGCACTACCCCGTTCGTCGCACGCGCTTGTGTTTGTGCCTCAGTTCGCTGTTATCAGTTCGCGCATCCGTGCAGCTTCATACATTTGTCACAGATTTCTACGGGAAAAACCGCGCGTTGAAATTGAAAAAAACCCAGCATTTCATTTCGCAAAACGTCAATGAAGCTATTCATGCAAACTTACAAACAATACCGCGCGTCGGCATCGTTCGTCAAAGCGAGGCCGAAGACTCCCCTGCCCCACCCGCACCCCGTTCGTCGCACGCGCTTGCTTTTGTTTTTGTGTGCCCCGCCCGCCCCAGTTCGTTGTTATCAGTGGTCAGCGAGGTGTGAATTGCGCGCGCATTCGTTAAAAATGCCTCCCAGACGACGATATTCAAATCAAGAATATGTTGAAATGGTATGGTGCTATCGCGAGTGCAATAACATAACCACGCATGCAGCGAACTTATGCCAGCAGGGGTTTGGTGTGCGAATAAGTCCTCATACCATTCTGGACGCCGTGTACACGGCCCCTTTGACCCGCCTCCGGTTGACGCAGAGAAGAGGAAGTGTTGGACTTCTTCCGACGTCATCCTCTTGCGAGCACCAGAGACGGGGCTAGAGTCTTCAACGTGAGCGACAACTACGTGTGGCAACTTCTAAATCGGGAAGGGCTATACCCTTACCACTTTACGAGAGTACAAAAATTGCAGCCACAGGACTACGCGGCTCGCCTCGCGTTCTGTCATTTGATTCGAGAAGAACGCCGCAACATTCTGTGGACTGACGAGTCACAGCAAAAACATAGCGATTCTTACACTAACTTGACTGTCCGTAGCCTGTTTTAAGTGTGATGGGGAGTTAAGCATCTTATTACGTCAGTTTTTTTATCTGCAGTAAGCTTGGTGGAATTCAGTAACGGGTAAGTAAGTGCAATTTTTAGCTTTTGCCTGGGTATTATTGTGTAACTAATAGATTCAGATAGTTACGTTACGAACTGGTCAGCTGATTTCAGAGTTCATTGACAGAACAGTTAGAAAGAGATAGCAATTGTTTTCATTGACGAAACTACACTACGCGCGTAGTTTGTGAACCACGTTATGCAGAATAAAGCAAATTTTAATTTCACTACTTTATCTTCTCAAATTGATTTAACGATTCCGGGGTACGAAATTTATGCATTATTGTAATCTATAAACATAATAGTATCTCCTATTTCATCCGTGTCAGGTATTACGATTACACCTTATATACAGTACCCAATGCGCAGCCAGTAATGTATATAAAAGACGTGAGCGGGAGCGGGAAATTGATTAGGGCATGTATTGAAATGATCCTTTATGAACATAGCTTAGCCTTTTGGTTAAAATGTAAATACCTTACAAACTAACATAAATATAGTATATTGGTACAAAATGAGTTAGTAAATAAAGCTTAATACTACATATATTAGTACCTATAACTTCACTTCGCACTGTCTTTGTGATGTCCTGTGGCACTTGTCCGTGGAAGCGACGGAACACCACGCCCTGCGGCCAAAAGATTTCCTCCATGACGAGGTGCAGAAAGCAGTCCGGTACTTGCAACACGAACACCAAAAAGTTGACGTTGCGGTGCGACTCGTCATACCTAACCTTCTAACCTAACCTACCGGCTCTCTTCTGCGCTGCAGCACTTCCAAAAAACTAATTTTGACTGCGAACTTAATTATATCCCATTGATTAGTAATAACTTTAAAGGTGGTAGAGCTAATGCCGGGCTCGACTGTGGAGGTACCACCATCTTACTCGGAAATCCTCCCGAAGTTATTCGGGGGAGAGTAAGAGGACAGCTCTCAGGCAAAAAAACCGGGCGGTCCACCATTGCCTGGGACCGATGGATGGCGGTATATCCATCCCCAATTGCCGGGCCTTGTATAAATCAGACTGGTGACGGGCAGCGGCGTCACTGGTGCAAGGGTTTCGGCACCACGCTCACCAAACCGCCTGCCCAGAGTGTGTGAGTATGGGCATTTCTTCCAGGAGGACCGCCAAGAGTGGCGAAATCCTGGAAAGGCCTATGTCCAGCAGTGGACGAAACAGGCTGATGGATGGATGGATGGAACTTTACAATTCCGATGGACCAGCAGGTACTCTATACAATCCCCAGGAATTGTATAGCCTAGGTAAACTATGTAACGGACAATAATATTCATAATATTTATAAGTTCCGCTACTGACCGCTAGGGGGGGTAACAGATTTCATACAAAACCGCGTTACGTTCAAACTAAACGTAACCGTAATGTTTTCATGCTAAGGAAACTACGGAACACTGCGCGCGGCCCGACACGCACTTGGCCGGTTTTTTTATATAAAAGTGTTGGCGTTGGCTCTTTATCCGATTCACGTGCTGACGCAGTCGCTACAGTTGGATGTGGCATCGCCGCTGTCATCCTACTAAACGTAACCGTAATGTTTTCATGCTAAGGAAACTACGGAACACTGCGCGCGGCCCGACACGCACTTGGCCGGTTTTTTTATATAAAAGTGTTGGCGTTGGCTCTTTATCCGATTCACGGGCTGACGCAGTCGCTACAGTTGGATGTGGCATCGCCGCTGTCATCCTACTAAACGTAACCGTAATGTTTTCATGCTAAGGAAACTACGGAACACTGCGCGCGGCCCGACACGCACTTGGCCGGTTTTTTTATATAAAAGTGTTGGCGTTGGCTCTTTATCCGATTCACGGGCTGACGCAGTCGCTACAGTTGGATGTGGCACCGCCGCTGTCATCCTACTAAACGTAACCGTAATGTTTTCATGCTAAGGAAACTACGGAACACTGCGCGCGGCCCGACACGCACTTGGCCGGTTTTTTTATATAAAAGTGTTGGCGTTGGCTCTTTATCCGATTCACGGGCTGATGCAGTCGCTACAGTTGGATGTGGCATCGCCGCTGTCATCCTACTAAACGTAACCGTAATGTTTTCATGCTAAGGAAACTACGGAACACTGCGCGCGGCCCGACACGCACTTGGCCGGTTTTTTTATATAAAAGTGTTGGCGTTGGCTCTTTATCCGATTCACGGGCTGACGCAGTCGCTACAGTTGGATGTGGCATCGCCGCTGTCATCCTACTAAACGTAACCGTAATGTTTTCATGCTAAGGAAACTACGGAACACTGCGCGCGGCCCGACACGCACTTGGCCGGTTTTTTTATATAAAAGTGTTGGCGTTGGCTCTTTATCCGATTCACGGGCTGACGCAGTCGCTACAGTTGGATGTGGCATCGCCGCTGTCATCCTACTAAACGTAACCGTAATGTTTTCATGCTAAGGAAACTACGGAACACTGCGCGCGGCCCGACACGCACTTGGCCGGTTTTTTTATATAAAAGTGTTGGCGTTGGCTCTTTATCCGATTCACGGGCTGACGCAGTCGCTACAGTTGGATGTGGCATCGCCGCTGTCATCCTACTAAACGTAACCGTAATGTTTTCATGCTAAGGAAACTACGGAACACTGCGCGCGGCCCGACACGCACTTGGCCGGTTTTTTTATATAAAAGTGTTGGCGTTGGCTCTTTATCCGATTCACGGGCTGACGCAGTCGCTACAGTTGGATGTGGCATCGCCGCTGTCATCCTACTAAACGTAACCGTAATGTTTTCATGCTAAGGAAACTACGGAACACTGCGCGCGGCCCGACACGCACTTGGCTGGTTTTTTTATATAAAAGTGTTGGCGTTGGCTCTTTATCCGATTCACGGGCTGACGCAGTCGCTACAGTTGGATGTGGCACCGCCGCTGTCATCCTACTAAACGTAACCGTAATGTTTTCATGCTAAGGAAACTACGGAACACTGCGCGCGGCCCGACACGCACTTGGCCGGTTTTTTTATATAAAAGTGTTGGCGTTGGCTCTTTATCCGATTCACGGGCTGACGCAGTCGCTACAGTTGGATGTGGCACCGCCGCTGTCATCCTACTCATAATTTTTTAGGTTTCCGTAGTCCGAAAAGGAACCCTTATAGTTTCGCCATGTCCGTCCGTCTCATATCGGTACCTCTCATACACGTAAACTGGGGATGATTTTTTTTCCCGTCTATCCCACAGTGTGTGGTATCGTTGGATAGGTCGTTTAAAACATTGTGGGTGTGTTAAACCCATTTTTCGATTTAGGGATCCGTCGGCGAAATATTAAGCTTTAATGTGCTAATTTTTGTTAAAGTCAAGCGTCCCCCCCTGCCGGCTAAGCGGAGGTTTGTAGATTACGCCGACATTTGTTGTATTTTGATGTTTGTAGTATTTCCCCGTATTTTATTTAAAATTTAATCCTATTCTAGTGTTTTTTAAGATTATTGTCGACGTGTAAAATATGTTTTACATGTAAGTACCTTTTTTACAAAAAAAGTATATGAATTTGAATTAATTTTTCTTTCTTTCTGAATTCCTCTCGCACTGCGGGTTTTTCCACTTGAAGTGACAGTGACAAAAATAAAATTCACATAGCCTTAATCTGTGAACGAGCTCTTATTTATTTAAATAAATTGATAACATTCACGACTATGGAAAATTCACTTATTTTAAAGCTACTATAATATCATAATCAATATATTTTACCACTGAATACAAAATGTTTATAATATGTACTTTGCTTATAACTAGGAGATATTGTTTGAGTGCTGTAGTTATTTATCGTGTTTTCGTTTTCAATCTGATGAATCGATCCTTTCGACTATATGTGATTAGTCCCATACCAGTGGGATAGTACTCGCTAGTACTGTCGGTAGAACAAACTATAGTATATAATGTCCAAGTGAAGAGTCTAATCTTTATAATAGTAAAATAATAGTGAAATAATTTTTTTAAATCGATTTCATACTTCCAGATCTAGGTTTAGTAGTTCCAGACCCCTTAACTTACACAATTAACTAACTTTACCTCATAAGGGCTCCATAAAGTAGCAATCATTAAAAACTATTTGAAAAAATCCTTCTTTCACGTGTTCCCTAGACCCCTAGCGAGCGTTATCCCGGAAAATGAGAAGGGATTACTTTGAAATCCCCCAAAGTGTCACAAAAGTAGCTGTGATAGAAAAATTATATAAAATTCTTATTTAACCCCGAAAATTGGGCCTAGGAGGTCTTTAGTGTCACTTATCACGAATCCGAGGTTGAAATTAAAGAATAACATATTCCAGTATAAAATTCGAGCCACTTTTTGATGAAAATCTGCTTTTTCGGGCAAAAATTTAAACAGGCATGAATATTTTGCTGCGGATATGTGCTATAGGGCGTTTTTTGGTCACTGATCACTGGAACTAGAATAAACTGAAAAAGTATTAGTTCCAATAGTGACCCTTGGATCACACCATGATTGACATTAAGATGTTCTGAAACTACAGGTTTACCTTTGTTCTTTAAACAATATGAACAGCTAATTTAACCTACTTGGGAGTGGAAACAGTATGTAGTTATCAAAATATTCTGTTCACATAATACGTTCATGAGAAAAATTTAAATTATTTACTTTTGTTGAATCGAAATATCCAGCGGACACTCATTTACTTCGCAGTCATTATATTGCATTGACAAAAAGCGCCCCCATTACGGAGTAATCATCTAAAACAATTGTTAAAATATTCAAACCTATGATCATGAAGAACCATTAGTTCAGAGAAGCGATTATGTATTATTTTACCTCTAACTGGTACATTCATTCGTCATTTTGGTATCAACTCACCTCCACAAACCGAGGGGTGGCATGACTTTTATTACATATCATTAGAGATTATTTTCATCAGGTCAAGTGTTTAAAGGTGTTAGTGGTATACTAACGATGGGTAAGCCAACAAGGGCCATTAGGTGAGTATTTATGGTAAAATTAACCGACAAGAAAATGATATTTGGCTGTTTGGTACATACATAATGTGTTTGGTATAAATGTTTCGTTTTCTAAAGGGGTTACCTACAACGATGACACCATGCCGTGTACAGTTAAGGATTTTAAACGACATGAAAATGTATTCTTATTTTATTGCTCATGTGAATAGTCATGAAGAAAGTTTCTATGACACGAACGCGAGAGGTTAAGTGTGTAAAAGTGACAGTCACTGCGGTGAAACCCAGTATAATTTTTTTTTGGTTAATTACTAGTCTTAATAATTATTGAATATTTTTTCAATTATGAGTATGGTATAAAGCCAAAACTACTATTTTTAGAAATTTTGTCTGTCTGTCTGTATGTTCCGTTTTAACTCAAGAACCACTGAACGGATTTGGGTGCTGTTTTTTTATATTATCTCCGTAGTGACCCTGGTCAACACATAATAAGCGGAGTTCGTAAAATAATGCCTAAGCTGTAAACGGGACAGACAGTGAATAAAATTATTGTTTTGTAATATATCAAGTGACAGGATTTAGTATTGTCTAGTTTTTATGGAAACAGAATTTGTAAAATTGTTAAAATAAATAAAAACACCAATCGCGAGTTTTCTGAGCGGCCCGTATCCACTGGGCAGGATAGGCAAGCGTAAAATTAAAGCGTTGGAGCAGGACAGATTTATGAGCGGCCCGCTTCCACTGGGCAGGATAGGCGCGTGTAAAATTACAGCGTTGGAGCAGGACAGATTTCTGAGCGGCCCGCTTCCACTGGGCAGGATAGGCGTGTGTAAAATTACAGCGTTGGAGCAGGACAGATTTCTGAGCGGCCCGCTTCCACTGGGCAGGATAGGCGTGTGTAAAATTACAGCGTTGGAGCAGGACAGATTTCTGAGCGGCCCGCTTCCACTGGGCAGGATAGGCGCGTGTAAAATTACAGCGTTGGAGCAGGACAGATTTCTGAGTGGCCCGCTTCCACTGGGCAGGATAGGCGTGTGTAAAATTACAGCGTTGGAGCAGGACAGATTTCTGAGCGGCCGGCTTCCACTGGGCAGGATAGGCGTGTGTAAAATTACAGCGTTGGAGTAGGACAGATTTCTGAGCGGCCCGCTTCCACTGGGCAGGATAGGCGTGTGTACAATTACAGCGTTGGAGCAGGACAGATTTCTGAGCGGCCTGCTTCCACTGGGCAGGATAGGCGTGTGTAAAATTACAGCGTTGGAGCAGGACAGATTTCTGAGCGTCCCGCTTCCACTGGGAACGATAGGCGTGTGTAAAATTACAGCGTTGGAGCAGGACAGATTTCTGAGCGGCCGGCTTCCACTGGGCAGGATAGGCGTGTGTAAAATTACAGCGTTGGAGCAGGACAGATTTCTGAGCGGCCCGCTTCCACTGGGCAGGATAGGCATGTGTAAAATTACAGCGTTGGAGCAGGACAGATTTCTGAGCGGCCTGCTTCCACTGGGAAGGATAGGCGTGTGTAAAATTACAGCGTTGGAGCAGGACAGATTTCTGAGCGGCCCGCTTCCACCGGGAAGGATAGGCGTGTGTAAAATTACAGCGTTGGAGCAGGACAGATTTCTGAGCGGCCCGCTTCCACTGGGCAGGATAGGCGTGTGTAAAATTACAGCGTTGGAGCAGGACAGATTTCTGAGCGGCCTGCTTTCACTGGGCAGGATAGGCATGTGTAAAATTACAGCGTTGGAGCAGGACAGATTTCTGAGCGGCCCGCTTCCACTGGGAAGGATAGGCGTGTGTAAAATTACAGCGTTGGAGCAGGACAGATTTCTGAGCGGCCCGCTTCCACTGGGCAGGATAGGCGTGTGTAAAATTACAGCGTTGGAACAGGACAGATTTCTGAGCGGCCTGCTTCCACTGGGCAGGATAGGCGTGTGTAAAATTACAGCGTTGGAGCAGGACAGATTTCTGAGCGGCCCGCTTCCACTGGGAAGGATAGGCGTGTGTAAAATTACAGCGTTGGAGCAGGACAGATTTCTGAGCGGCCTGCTTCCACTGGGCAGGATAGGCGTGTGTAAAATTACAGCGTTGGAGCAGGACAGATTTCTGAGCGGCCCGCTTCCACTGGGAAGGATAGGCGTGTGTAAAATTACAGCGTTGGAGCAGGACAGATTTCTGAGCGGCCTGCTTCCACTGGGCAGGATAGGCGTGTGTAAAATTACAGCGTTGGAGCAGGACAGATTTCTGAGCGGCCCGCTTCCACTGGGAAGGATAGGCGTGTGTAAAATTACAGCGTTGGAGCAGGACAGATTTCTGAGCGGCCTGCTTCCACTGGGCAGGATAGGCGTGTGTAAAATTACAGCGTTGGAGCAGGACAGATTTCTGAGCGGCCCGCTTCCACTGGGAAGGATAGGCGTGTGTAAAATTACAGCGTTGGAGCAGGACAGATTTTTATGAATACCCTTGGTTTAACAGCAATGTCGCCGCAATATGAACTGCCAATAAGTAGCCTTCGAGCCGGCCTCCTTACTTTTATGACTTATTTTATTTCTGATACTTGAGAAATATATCGAACAAAAATATTTCCTGTTGTTTTTTAAAATTATTCTCAAGTATCAGAAATAAAAGACAGTTCAGAAGAATATAACATAATAATATCCTTATTCATACTTTTATTCATTAGAGTTTGACCAATTTGCCAATTCTTTTGGTCTAGAGTATACCCACGAGTAGGTATACGAACGAGCGGCTGCGTAATAAATTTAAAAATCATATATAAAAGAACACGTCGCCACGACCTTTAACTCCAAAAGGCTGTAATTTAAACAGTCACCACGCGTACACCCTCTTTTCACCGAAGAGTTTTACGTCCCAACGTTATAGGGAGTGAGCATTATCACTATATTTCGGCCAAAAATAGGTAATACACTTTTTAGGATACACCGAATACAGTGTTTTCTTTCACCGTAAAAAAGTGGTCAATATACAAATACTATATAGGTACATAAAAAAACTGGTGCGTATTCGATCGGCAGGAATCGAACCCCGTTCTTAAGATTGAGAGTCCAGTTTTCTGCCGACTGAGAATTTCAAGGAATAATACACATACATCGTCAAGACATCAATCCCCGAGGGGATCTCAGAGGTATTTCCGAGTGTGAATTGTGAAATGCAAGTCACAGTCCACAGTCGTACACCCACATTGCACAGACGTTTACTACGACCCAACGTGATGGGTGGTGAGCTCTACCGCCGTACTTCGGCCACAACTTGGATTCACAGCTTAACGTGCCCAGCGAAGCACGCAGACCGAGCACAAACGTGCCTCTACTGGATTTGAACCCGCGACCTCCGGGTAGTCGATTAATTGAACCACAGAGACGATCCACGGAATGCTTTTAAAGAACACTGTACGATTATCACCTTTAATGTGAAAGTAATAAGAACTGTCGCAGTATACCTACATGCTCTACTTATAATATATTAAAGAGCCAATTAAAAAAATACTTCCCCATATTAATTTTTAGTACCTACTTGACAATTTTAATAATAACATAAAAATTTAAAATTTCGCAAAAATATATTATATTCACACCGACCTTTTTACTACTTTATTATTTTATTACGGCATGCACTTAAACAGAATTCTTTTTAATAGCATTACTCACCTCTAAAAATCTGAATTGCCTTCTAAATTACTAAGACAGTCACAATCAACGAGCGTCTGATTTCTTTTTTTTTTTTTTTATTGAGTTTTATTGCTGTTGGCCTTTTGTCCTTTACAGCTTTACCTTAATAATGAGGGGGACAGAGAGTACCCAACCTCAAAAGTAACGCGCGTCTGAATAATACTATCTTAGCTACTAGTTATCTTCCATTGAAGCCACTCTAAATATAACTCAGCATGGTGGTTATTTTTTAGCATCTAAATTTGTAACATGCATTCAAGCAGTTAACAATATTAATTCTATTAGCTTCTAATTTTACAACTCAATACGTTTAAAATTTAACTCCTCTTACATTCATTGATCGTCAAATTTATCAAAAATTATCATCAAATTGTATATTAAAACATAAAATTTTGTGGTTACTTCAAACATTTATTTCCAAAAAAAAAAATACTTACTTAGTAAATTATGGTAATTTTGGTCTTTTAATTTATCTATCCAACTAAAATTTATATTTGCATTAGCTAGGCGCTCGAAGCTCGGCACCTAACACCGTGCAATTCGTCGCAGACGTCCTCACCACACCCTGGTGGCGCGCTCTTTCGACGCCTCCGATTTTTTGTATTCACTCTATGGATAAGCTAGAAGGCTGACTTCGCTAGCCTAATCACCGCTACAGTACCGTGTCGAACTACTACACTCTCACCGATTTCGTGAAGGAATTTTGAATTACAAAATGGCCACTTCCGTGTAAAACACGGTAAATTTTAGTGTTTGCAGTATCTATTTTTACGATAAAAGATTATGATGTATTATTTTTCATGCTAAGTTAAAATATATGATTTTGTCTATTGAAGCTTGAATGATATTCTTTGGAGGAGCTTGTGTAGAAGTGTAAAACTAAAAATGGTGATAAGTTGTAAACTCCGTGGCTGAGTTAGTAAATTAGGAGGCAATGTATAAATCAGAAGGCACAAGTAAAAGTAATTGTTGATCATTACTTGATGCATTTTTTTAAAGATTTAGTTGGCGTTTTAAAACGACGAATTAGATTTTTAGAAGCTAACTAATTTCCCATTGCTTAGTTATAAGAAGAAAAGTTCGACCACGTAGCCAAAAAAAAATTCTGTGGCTAGACTTATAATTTCCCTTTTATTAGTAAAGATATACAGTGCCGTATTTGAGTCCGCACTAAAACTCAAAAGCCTGACAATGTTTTTAACACAGATGTATTCCGATCAATAATATAATATTTCTAAGTATTAGTATAAAGCCTCAACAGCCGAAGATAAATTCAACATCGTTAACTTCAACTTTCAGATATCAACAAGATTATTTTTCCTCCACAAAGTTCGTTTTAACTAGTGTTGTGCCTAGGTCGATAGCTTGTATGCGAAAAGCAACGAGCTATAGGTCGTTGACGAAAAGGATATTTTAGAAAATGTGTCATGAAGACATAATACTTATTATTAAATAAAAGTTTAGTTTACCTAATTAAAATTAACTTATGGCCATGAAATAACTTAAAAAAACTTACTTAAATAAACTTAAAAACTAATTGACATTTGCTATCAAAGAACACGTCAGCAGACGGTTCGGTTTTAATGAATGCGTTGAGAGCTTTGGTCATCTTACACATTGTTGAGGTGGCGTGAGGGAGGGTGCGGCTGATGGGTGCAGCAAACAGCTACCGTTTCCAACACGAGCGCCATCGCACGCAATTGTCCGGTGCAAACAGCCTGAGGAGCCCAGTAAGCAACTCGGGACAGTCGATTTCTCCCCTCAAATTTTTTAGAGCTAAAATTAACCTAACATGCCGAGCAAGAAACTTGACGGGTAGAGAAACCGATAATAGCTGAAAAATTTCTTGTACATAAACCTTAAAAAAGCTTTTTGCACCTTCTCAAGCATTACCGTGTAAGATGCTTCGTGAGGATTTCACACAGAACAGCTATATTCTAGTTTCGACCGAACCAAAGCATAAAATACCAGCTTTATAGTCATAGGGTCTTTTAGATCCCTCATATTACGCAACACAAATCCAAGACGCTTAAATGCTTAAGGGACGAGCCGATCTGCATCAAGGTTCAAAAGAACCTTTTGGAGACCACCACCAATGCTGCGGACTGAGCTCGTCTTCTCGCAGCTGGCGAGCGGGGTTACTGGGTTACTGGCTGCACGCTTTACCATCTGTCGCCATTGGCACTCAGCTAGAAAAAACAACTTTTTCTTTGGCTGTGAGTCTCCGGATCGGCGCCAGGACGAACAAACCTCACCGCTGTCGATGTGGTGTCACCGTTGACCAACCTGGACACCACGGTCTGTCCTGCAAAAGAAGCGCTGGACGGCTGTTGCAGCATGCCAGTCTGAATGATGTCATCCGTCGGGCCCTTGCACCGCTAGAGTCCCAGCTGTACTGGAGCCAAACGGCATTGCGTGCAACGATGGTAAGAGGCCCGATGAAATTACACTAACTCCATGGAAAAATGGCAGGTCACTGGTATGGGACGCCACTTGTGTCGACACATTGGCGGCGTTCCATATCCAAGCGACTGCTATTAAAGCTGGCGCTGCGGCAGCCACGGCCGAAAGCTTCAAGAGGCGCAAGTATACAAATCTAATCTCGGACTATATATTTGCGCTTTTTGTAGTAGAAACCTTAGGCCGTGGTGTCCAGCCACCAAGATTATTTTCAAAGAAATATCTTCGCGGCTGGTCGACGTTTTGGGAGACCCCCTTGATTTGTATGCTGGGGCATACCTCGTGCAGCGTATTGGCCTAGCCATTCAATGGGGAAAATGGAAATGCCTGCCAATCGACGGCGGTGATTTAGGGAAAATATTTTATTTAGTGTAATTTTTTTTCTTCTACTTAGTTATGTTTTAGGTAATTTTGAGATTTTAGATTGTTAATATTTTAGTTAGATTTAATTTTATTTAATGTTTCTTTGTTTTTTCTGTTTCCGTCATGAAATAAATCTTCTTAGACTTATATTATATCATTATATCAGCTTACAATATATTCATAATAAGTATTTTATTTTTAGATTCGTTATGCGCAGTTTCAATACCCAACATTTAATTTTTGTAATGTTGTGCTTATATAATTGGGCAATTGTAACGTTATGTGTCGTTATGCTATAAAAATAACTACGCAACACGATTTTCTTATCATAGGCTGACATGCGTCATAGCAGTACAATAATTGATAGTTATTCATTTATTTATATTTATATGACGATTATTCAGAAATCGTTGACGTATTTACTTAAATAAAAGAGATATGTTCTCTGATAGTTCTATTTTTTATTTCATTACAAATTCAGTATATACTAGTAATCCGTCAATATGTGCATATATCCAATAAATACACTATTGTATATTTTATTTAAATTTACAATTTAATGAAAATATTATACCACCAATATGAAATTACACCATGCAACCTTTTTTGCAAGATAAAATACCTTTTTTGCAATAACGGAGGAGGAAGAGAAGCGTAGTTTTAAAGTTTTATATTTTTTTGTTTTTATTACTAAGCTGTGTCCACACCAAACACACGAAGGTATCGACCATCAGCTACCACCATCAGGGGAGAGCTAAGGAGATACACTCTTACCGAGCAGAACAGAAAGTGGACAGCACGGACTGACTGCCGGCTGTCAAGACTAATGGCGCCGCAAACACAGCAAATTAACATGGTACCTTATGAAACTAAAGTAAACCGCCTGATCTCCGGGATATGGTAAGAATCATTACCGGACATTACAATCTGAATAAACACCTTTTTACTACAGGCGTGACTGACAACCCCCTATGTTGTGGGTGCTTAGACGAAGACGAGACGGTGTAGCATGTGCTGCTTCACTGCTCCGCCACCGATGACATGACGCGTAAAGTAGGGATCATAACGAGCCTCTCCCCTTTTCTGGACCAGATTTTATATAAGCAAGCCGAAGCCGTTCGGTTCTATTTTAAGAAGTTGTCCTGGCTGGGTTCACCGACCGGGGGAAAGTGCACAATACTCACGATCACATAGAGTCAGTGCGGGGCTCATCGCCCACGCAACGAATTAAGAATTTTGATATTAATCTCCCAGCTCCTTGTTTTATTTGAACGTTCTGGGGGGAGGCACGTGCCCCTGTGTCTCCCCCCTGGATCCGCCCTTGTAGGTAGTCCTTTTGTATTTTTTCTTTACTTTTGCCCGTCCATCAAGACAATAATTGATACTTTATCAAGTTGTGCACTAAGCTATATGAAAATATTTATGATGATCGATAAAACGAAATATCGACATCTTCAGTACCCTAATCATCGTAAGAATGAGATGCTCTAAACTGCTCTAACTGAATCCGTTTCCCGCCATCGCACAATCTGTACAACTAGCTGACCAATCACAGGGCTTGGAGGCGGCGCGCGAAGCTCAACCGCGCCCTCCCATTGGCGAAAAATATTAAACGAATTGCCCAGAATGAAAAAAGAGCAGCGTAAAGCTTACAATTGAGTGCCACTTTTCGTTCATGTTAAAATTGATGAAAAAAAGACCGGGAGAAATTGGTACAAAGATGAAATAAAAATGATTTATTATTCGGCCCGCTTAACTTTTTAAACTTATTAGACATTAATGACTTTTGATTTTGCGTTCTAAATTTCAAAAAGGCTCGTTTTTTAATTTTTTATTAATGTGTAGCCCGTTATTTCTGGACGTTCATGTAATTTAATGCCTCGAACGCGACATGTACTTAATTGTTTTTTTTTTCAGTCTGCTCAAAAATATTTTTGGACGGTCTGTCTGGCTACTGAAAATAATTTGCTTTAGACAATATTAGAACGTAGTACTATCACCTTAAAGTTTATTTTGCTTTGCCTACATAATCCAAACAAAGGCTTTTATTAGCTTTTTCAGCCTTTTCACCCGAATAGCCCCACCGCGCCAAGTCAATGAAACGTATTGTGATTATGAACATGGTAAATTAGGATCATTCACACTAGAAAAAATTATTTCAAGTTTATACGAGTATGCTAACGTTGTAAAAACAGCTTCTCATAATAACTTAGTGCTTGTACCTTTAGAACTTGAGTGCTGCTTAACCAATTTTGATGCAGTTTTCTCTAATTGTTAGAGATTTTTACGCATGTAAAAAATGACAGTATCCAGGATGGAGATTGGTTAACTTACATATTGTAATCGTTTGATCAATTAAATTGTTTTTTTTTTACTAGTGTTTCCTTCTTATTTGAGATACTGGATTCAAGATTTATCGAGGAATTTAACCAAATAATACACGCACAAAAACTTAATTAAAACTATTTAATGTATCCAATAAAGTACTAGTATATGACAAAAATTATACTCACCTATAAATATAACTACCCGTCTGTCTGTCTGTCCATCCATCTGTCTGTTAAGACCCTTTATCTCGGGAACGCGTGAAGGTATCGAGTTGAAATTAAAACCATTATAGTCAAGTCTACAGTCCCTTGAAGCTGTGAAAAAATCAAATTTCCAAGGTAACGTAAAAAAAAGATACGACCGTTTATGCCGCAAAAAACGTAAATTTCGACACTCACAAGGGAATCAAAATTTACAGGGTATTTTCCGTTTACCTAGAACTATGAAATTTAGCAAGTAATACCGTCTTATACTACAAGTATAGGGAAAAATCTGAAAACTGTTACATTTGTAATGAAATCGTAAAAAATATAGTCTTTAACGGAACCCCTCGCTGGGCGAGCCCGACTCACTCTTTTCCTTTTTTTTTTGTTGCAATGCTTTTCAGGCCCATTTGCACCAAGTAACAAAACCCAGAATAACTTACTTTTGAAGTGGACACTTCTATTTTTAACCGATTTCAGAAAAGGAGGAGGTTCTCAATTCGACTGTAGACTTTTTTCTTTTTTTTGGGTATGTTAATCTATAACTCTGGCAAATAATAAGCGATTTGAAAAAAATGTTTTGTTTGTTTCGGATTTGCTTCCAGGTAGGTCCCATTTTAGTTTGGTCATGATCTGATAATGCTCTTCAGAGATAGGCAGCAGAACTCCTCAACGGATGAGGGCATTAACTTGATATTGAGGTAAACCTCTTCTGTTGCACAAGCACATGTTAAGCTATTAAACTGGTTAAGAACATTAAACTATAAGAAAACTGAAACCTTATTGCTACCTTTTTGCTGTAAAGATCTGTAAAAATATTGCTATTATTATTATTTTTCTGTATTTGGTCTAAATTGTTTGTTATTTTTAATTTAATGCACAATTAATATATAGAATGAAAGAATGAACGAATGATAGATTAATAATATGAATGACCCTAAATTTTTCTACTAGTTTTTAACCTAATTATGTAAACAATGTAATATCATTGGTACATTAATAAGAATATTGGTACCCCGCATTTCTGGCTTAGCCGAGTTTGGGGACCCTTGGCAACTTTGTGTATTACTTCTGTGCATGTCCATATATAATCATTGTTATTTTAATTTACGTCTTTTGTTATGTGTTTTTCATGCAATAAAGTGACTTTGTATTTGTATTGTATTTGTAAATATCTTCGGCATTAATTAACCGATTTGAAAAATGTTTTTTTGGTTTGTTAATGTTTGCTTTCAGGTAGGTTCCATTTTAGTTTGGTCATGATCTGATAACGATCTTCAGAGATAGGCAGTATAACTTTTCAATGGATGACCGCATATCACTCGATATTGCAGCAAACGCTTTGTACCAGGTTGCTGATTGCAAGGTGTTCCTTGAAAATTGACATATATCCACCTGACCTTCAATCCTGGCCTCATCACCATAGAACTCCTCAACGTATATCAGCACAAAACACGAGATTTCGGCAATCACTATGTGTGAGTATGCTGTTTCCGGGGTATTACTTGACAATTGACATTATGCCCACCAACCTTCAATTCTGGCCTCATCACCATAGAACTCCTTAACGGATGACAGGACATAACTCTCAATGGCGGCAAGCGCTTTGTGTTAGTGTGCTGATTGCAGGATATAACTTGAAAATTGTCATGCCGCGGGGTCTTTGAATTTGAAACTCCTCAGAAAGCGTGAAATAAATGAACTTTAGACAGTGACAGTGACTCTGACCCATATCCTAGACCGTTGAATTTTTTCACAATACTTGTCTAATGAGTATTTTTGTGAGTATTTGATTTAACCAATAAATTGTAACACTAAAGGCTTTACTCGTCGATTGAGTGAAGAGACGACATAAGAAGTATCCACTTAAATAATTTACGGTTGTATCTTTAACACAACCTGCTGTGTTTTATGGCTTGTCCTCATTATATGGTTTGATGTAACAAGAGCATAGCGCAATAGTTGTTAATCGAGGTTAGTTGATGGGTGCAAGTGAATTTAGTAAAATTGTATTCAATTATCAACATAAACCAAGCCGGTATTTTAATAATAATTTAAACTAAGACAAATGAAATTTACCCATTGGCGTTCAGTAGAAATAATCTGCAACGATATAAGCCTCAAATCAGCTTAAAGCAGCAATATAGCATGGTTGTTAGCTTATTTTATACCAGTGAGATAAGTTGGGATGAACTTGGATATAACTTAGCAAGGAATAACTTGATTCCAGCTCACGGGGCGCTGAGCTTCGTTCACAGTAAAGTAATTCAAAGTTACGCTACAACCGCTAATGCCCAAGCTACTTTAGTTATTGTTACGAATTTCTACACATATAAAAGTATTGATAGCGGAAAATTTACAATTTAAGAGTAATCATTAAAAACACAATGATTACAATAGGGTTTCGCCAAGCCAAAAATATGACTGTACTTGAACTTTATACCGGGTGTAAATAGACTGCGACTTTTAAATAAAACCACGTACTCTACTAATCATACTAAACAACTCTCTGAAGAAAAATTCCCGCGCAAATCTTTAAAGTAGAAGATATTCAACGATAACTTAAAGACTTTATTTCGTAGGAGGAAGGTCTGTTTTAGAACGCTGCGATTGCACGGCTGTTTTGCGGAAGACGCTATTTCAAAAAACGTCCGTATGTTTTGTTTGAAACTCAAATATTTCCCAAACTAATAGTTATTTATTTTATTTATTCATTTATTTATTTCCAGTTAGAAAATCAACATGTTTTTAACAAGTAATTCAGAAACAATGTTTGGTTTGTCTTGGTCCTGGATTCGACGATACAAAAGAGTTATTTATAATCTAGATTCTAGGTAGCGAGATAAATGCACTTACAAAAATACTTACATAATAAAAAACAAAAATGTTTACACTTATAAATTCAGACAGAAAAACGTTAGCGCGGGTATGTTTCTTGCGAAAAGTAGTTCAGTATAATCGGTAGAATATGTGGTTTCATTGAATGATAGCAGTCTTTACACCCGGTAGATAAGGTCCTACGATAATAAGTGAAAATAATTCTAGGGTAGATCATGTATTGTTAACTGATCAAATTCCAGAAGAAGAAAAAATATTTTGCTCAAATAATTTTTTCACTTCCCAGTACAAAGTGGTTCAATCAGCTGACTAAATTTCTGTGGAACCGTAAAGTTATTTGTTTTCCGTGGTATGTGCACTATTTTTTTTTTTTTCACTTTGAATTGTAGGACCTTATACCGGGTGTAAATAGACTGCTACAATTAAATTAAACCACATATTCTACTGACCCTACTGAACCACCTTTCCCAAGAATCCCGCGGCCACCCTTAGTTTGGGAAATAATTGAGTTCCAAACAAAAATGCGTGAACCCTAACGCACCGACATACGGGCGAGTATTGAGAGAGCGTCTTCCGTAAAACAGCTTTTCCGGTGCAGTATTCTAAAATAGATCTTCCTCCTACGAGATAAAGTCTTTGAGTTAAAGTTGAATATCTTTTTCTCTGAAGATTTGCGAGTTTTTTTTTCGAATAGTTGTTCAGTATGATCAGTAGAGTATGTGGTTTTATTTAATGGTCGCACTCTATTTGCAGTCTGTATATACAGACAACGGGATAGATATGATTTGTATTGAAGACAAACACCAGACACGTAAATTTATTAGGGAAAAAATGCAGTAACATAATTAGTTTTTATTATTTTCAAAACCTGTAATGATGGGAATTTTTGAAAGCTGGTTAACAATTTGTAACTTTTCCCCATTTATTTTACGGGAGTTTATTGAAATAGTGGGTAGTTAAATACTAGTACCCTACGTATAATCATCAGATTGATAACCTGCAAATTATCTTAATTACATTAATCCCGTAATATACGAGTATAGGTCAGTGGAACCTTTCTAGATAATACATAGTCCATTTTTAGTTCACTATGGAGCAAACCTGCTGATATGGCGAAAAAATAAATCAGCTGTGCATAGAACTATAAAACCAATTTGACCGAAAGGTATGGAACAATTAATTGACTTTTTTTTTGGCGTTGCCCGAATAGTAAAAGTTGATGGACGAGAACTATCTCTAGTTTTCCGATTTTCAGCGACAAATTCCTGCCTGTATACATTTGGGTTGTCAGTCTGCCCAGTGTGCCCAGGCCCTTACAAGTGAAGCTTTGCTATAAAGCATGGAGTTGCGACGCGTCGTGGGCGATGCGATACCGATATCATGACGACTTTATTCTGCGCCGCGACGCGATTTACCGCAAGAGGCCGCGCGACGCGACGCGAGTGATAGCGAAGACTTGCAATAGGGAGATAGGTTTGAAAACATTGTGTTTGGGATTTATGCTGCTTTGCTGGGTCAAAGTGCTGCAGAAATATTTATACTGAATATCATAATGTATGGAAAGGGGCTTGTTTGATAAATACCCCATAACGGCGCTTATGGTTTAATTGAAATATATATATAGGTAAGTTCCATATTTTTCTCTGGACCAGCCCGTATTGAATTTGAATAATTTTTGCTTCGTTCAACCAGGAGTCTGTATATTTATAATTCAAATAAAATATAGGGGTATCCATCCCCAATTGCCGGGCCTTATATAAGTCAGACTGGTGACGGGCAGCGGCGTCACTAGTGCAAGGGATTCGGCACCGCGCTTACCAACCCGCCTGCCCAGCGTGTGTGAGAATGGGCATTTTTTCCAGGAGGACCACCAAGAGTGGTGAACTCTGGAAAGGCCTATGTCCAGCAGTGGACGAAACAGGCTGATGGATGGATGGATGGATGGGGGGTGTCATGATAGTCACGGACAATGTGCTGACTGAAAACTAATGTCGTTACTGATGACGTCATAACATGAGTCATGACGTTAATGCTTCGTCAGCACGGACTTACTTAGGAACTTAATGAGTGCCCTGGGAACTTACTGAGCGCCCTAGAAACTTACTAAGCGCCCCAGAAAGTAACTGAGTGCCCTATAAACTTTGTAAAAAAATACGCTTCGTTCGGAAATAGGCTAAGGATGGAGAGCTGAAGTTTTCTATACTAATAATAAAAAAGTAAAACAATTTATATTTTTGCGAAATTTTACATGAAATGGGTTTTTAGTGTTCTATTGACCCCAAAACTATTTTTTATTCTTTTGATTAATATTTAAAATATTTAGTAAACCTTTTTTATTAATCAATAAAATAAAATAAATAAATCTAAAAACGTCAGTGGTACTGAGGTGGTGTCAGACATGTCAATTTCCGAGTATGAACTGTCATTTGAAAAGTCGATACTCTTTTCATCTTTCTTAATTTTGAAATTCCAACGTGATTGGAAATGAACAGTGTCAAAAATTTCCAAAAAATACCAGTGTTTGTATAAAATAAAAGCTTTGATGACAAAATTAGACCATTTGTATGAAAAAATACAAAATTCATTAAAGTGCAGCGAAACCATTGTAATTACAGTGCACCTGGAAACACTCGCTCGGGTGAGCCTTATCGCCGTACTTTGGGCACAAATTGACGCCTTTTGGGCCTGCAGAGACCATTATTGTCTAACTTCAACATCCATTGCAATCGCCTTCAAACGCGCCGTGATTGGCTAGAAATGACATCACACCTCATTTTTAGCCAATCACGACCCACGACGCTTTTGAGGGCTATAGCGATTGATATTGAAGTTAGACAATAAGAGGGCAAGTCTTTTCCTTCTCTGTCAGCAAGTAGTAAGCATACAATTGCAGATAAATTCCGAAAAACTTATTTTGCATGCTCGACCAGCAAGATTCGAACCCCGGGTCTCAAGATTGAGACTCCACACTGTACCGTCTGAGCTACGGCTACTTGGTAAGTGTAGTACACTATAATTATCACATGCACTCATAAAGAGCCGGTGATACCCGGTGGGTTCATTAATACGACAGCGGTTATCGCGGCGGGTTTAAATGTTTTCGTCTTGTTCGGGGCACGCTTGTGCAGGGACGGACTACGGTGATTAACTGTACCCCTGGTTGTCAAAACTGCGACTAAATTAAGAACCGGATTTTGATAGCTATGGTATAAATTATTTACATACATACATATACTCACGCCTGTCTACCAGAAGGGTAAGCAGAGAATACAGATTTCTATCTGATTCGATCTTGACACATATCTTTTGCTTCTTCTACATCCATCAATCTAGTCACACAAGCTCTTCTATTCCGGGTACTTTTTACTTTGCTCTTCTTCAGTATGTCGCACACGAAGCAATTACTACGTGATGTCGCCTATTTGGTTGGCATACGTCCTCCTAGTTTTAACAGAACATAATTTGGTATGATCACGCAATGGGTCGGTCTTAACTCCATAATTCAGTTTTTCACGAAAAGCGGCTTTTTCGCGAATAAGCGGTTTACCCGATTTTACGGCGACATATATAATGTGACTTTTATTTATGCAGCCAAACTCATACTGGAGGTTTAATAAGTGATCAGTAACACGGATCGATTACACTTTTTGTTAATTTTGCAAAATAAAATCTTGACGTCCCACTGTAATATACTCGGGGCTGGGCTTGCACGAAAAGAATAATTTACAAATTTCGCAAAAAGGGTCATCGAACCTTGTCACTGAGCACTTACCGAGTCTTTAGTAAGAATTTGGCCGCATAAATTAAACTCACCTTAGATACTGTGTCCTTAATGTCTGTTTCTCTGCCCTTCGGTTCGAGAGAGCTCTAGCTTAAGTAATACTTAACACAAGGCGCGATCGCACTGCATATATTTTGTTCTTGAATTTTTATCAAAAGTCGATAACTGAATGGGTTAAAACTTATATTTGCTACAAATATAGATGACAATGAGTCAATAAATTCATTGACTGTACACTTCACAGACGTGTGCAGACTTTTATCTATCTCTTATTTTAAACTGCAAAAAGATCTGCACCCCAGGTACTGAGTCCGTCACTTTTCTAAACCCGAACCGCCTCAGTAATAAAGTCCGAACAGTACATTATATTAAATAGCTTTTAACATTCCACAGCACTATCTTAATGTTTCTCCGAGACATTTATATTTAGTTCAATACGTGTCCAGTGTTTACCTTTTAAGCCTTTTTGGATGTTTTCCCTTGCTTTATCTTTTATTTAGAGGTCTGGGGTGAAGGTTCTTTTGTTCGATTTTTGTTTGGTCCGGAGTCAGTTGAGAATTGATTGTAATAGTGCGGTTTGGCAGTTTTGGGCTAGAATAGGAACGTGGATTTTTCGTTGGGTGTAGAATCGAAGGTGAAAATATTTCGTGTTCAGTTAGAGCTAAAATAAAAATGATTTTCGTAATTTAGCATGAGTAAATTAGCCACTTACTTTATCATCAAGGCAAAGGTAATTTAATCATTAACCGTGTAAATATCCATGTTTAACCATGGGCGTTGGAAAGGGAGGCAGGGAGGGGCAGCTACCCCCCCCCCCCCACCCTGGAAACAGAATAGGACAGTAAAAAATAGTACTAAAGTACACATAGAGCGGACATACGAGAGGCAAGACCGTTCGGCAGTTTTGTTTGCACAAGAAAACGTTTTTTCATTTTTCAACTATAAATTCCGTTGATATTTAAAAGAGGTCACCCCTCCCTAGACTTTCGTCTTCCGACGCCCATGTGTTTAACTAAAATTTAAAACTAAATTGATCTAGATTGATAAAATACAATATTATAATATATTAATTTTAATATAATAATTATTACAATATACACATGTCTGCTTTTGTATTTTATGACAAACTGATAATAATAGTACATTTACAACGACCACATTTTTGCAGTCCGCTAGAAAAATACTTTCAAATATGGTTAAGTTTATCATTTCCCATGTTTTACATTTTTATTTTTGTTTTTTGGTTATTTATAAAATAACTCATCTTGATGAAAACCACTTGTACACTGTTTACACAAAATTTACTAAACTATAGGTACTTTTAACCCAACGGTTTCATAAGCTATATAAAATAACTGTTTTTAATTTGTTTACGGATCTTCGTTTTCCTTTTACAGTTTTCCCACTTGACCGCTTGTTGTTTGAGAGTCGGTACGCGGTCAATTTATGTAGTGATTTGTGATGACAACTCTCGGATTGAAAGTTTTAAGTGCAAGGGCTCATTTTGATAAGGCCTTAGGTTGTCCCAAACAGACAATTAATTGACCAGTCCGGTTTTTGATTTATACGCTTTTAAATGATTGATGTGATTGAGATTTATTTGAATGAAGCTCTATATTAGACAGATTTGCGGTTTTGGACGCATTTAGAAGAATTAATAAAACCATACCATTCTACTTTTTTACGCTTCATTTCATAAAAGTACAGTAACAGGGTTTATTTTCTCAAAATTTTTTTACTTGGTTTTGAGTGTTGCCTTTATCAAAATAGAAATATGATATATATATGAGGTACTATATATATATATAACCTAAAGCAAAGAAAAACCGAACCTATTATAATACTGAATATAAAAAAGTGTTATTTCAGTACCATCGGTCAGGATATAATTATTTTAAGCATTTTAATGTCTGCTGTAATATTTGAAGATGATTTCAATATTTTTCTCAAAAGTTCATTTTATATTAACAATTTATGATACCTATTGGTATTGTATACGTGCTGTTCATTTGAAACGAAGCTCAAGTAGATATTATGACAAGTTTTAAGTAGCTTACTACAATTTTCACCTAACATAAACCGATTATTTTACTCTCAAGTGGTGCACTGCGGATTCGAAGGTCAGGTGGCATGGCGATTTTCAAGTAATACCCTGCAATCAGTACAATAATATGAAGTGATTGCTGCAATATCGAGATCAGCATTGGTACAATGTGTTTGCCTCAATATCGAGTGGTATGTTGTCATCCGTTAAATAATACTACTGCCTATCTCTGAACACCATCCTCGGACCACGACAAGACTAAAACAAGTCCTCTGTAGAGGTACATTCTTCCAAAGAAAGAAATAATGTTTTAAATCGGTTAAGAAATGACGGAATTATAGAAAACATACCCAAAAAAATACAGTCGAGTTGAGGCCCTCCTCATCTTTTTAAGTGAGTTTAAAAAGAGAAAATAAGGTATTGTATAAAATTTTATTTCAGATAATTTAATTCTGCAAATATAGTAAAGTATTAATGAATATAATTACGTTAAATAAATAAATATATGCATAATTCCGCCCGTTTGATTAGTCTTGATAAGAAGAAGCGCAAGAAACTTAGCAAGATCATTTCAGATGTTTTTTATTTTTTACATATATTTTCCTTTTTTACAAAGGTATTTTCTTATACTTTAGTTCAATAAAGGGATAAAAAATACAATCCATCGCACAGGTTGCGAGACCGATGGAATGGTTGAAAGACACCATCTACACTTGCTTTGGTAAAATAAGAAAAGGGGAAGAGACAAACAGATCCCTATTTTTACTGACTTAACTATTGTACATTATATCTCAACTTTAAATAGGAACTTTAAAGTTCTACACTCAATCAACCACGACCTTACGAATACTTCCAAATATTGTTACCATCAAAAGAACCTCGTGTTTATCATTAAGGGCTTGTATTGGGTCTTTCAACGGTTTTTGTTTTAATATGCTGAGTCAACTACTTATCTGATCAATGTAAAACTTAAACACGTGTTTTTCCAGACCTTTGTCTTTTCGTTGTCAAGTCGGTTACCTAATTGCACACATTTCGCTCGATAGATTTTATTTTTGAAAATTATGCCTTTTTAAGTTATTATTTCGTTTTATGTCTAAACGGCTTGAGTTTTATATCTGAAATTACTGCTATAACAAGAAAACATGGTTTATTTGCCGATGTCAGGTGGAAAAACTCCTACATCAAAGATTTTTTAGTAAAATCCAGAGAAACCTCGAAAATTCACTGATTTTGCGTGCCGCCAGCGCGCGAAGCGAGCATTCTAATGTAGACTTTCTGACAACATACTGAAGTTAAAAAGGGGTAAGGCCTTAAGACGACAAAGGTAGTAAAAAATTAGATTTTAAAACATTAGAACTAACATACTGCAATAGATAGGGTTCTGAAAAAAAAACATGTTTTGAATAAGGCTTTACATTCTGCATCGAAAAAAATGGCAAAGGCTGTTTTTTTCAGTTCAAAACTAATAAAGACAAAATAACAATAATTACTGTTGTATGTAGAGTTGGTGGGTTAGAGGTATTTTCGATGGTGTGGATCCACGTGGTCTGTGTGTGGATCGTATTGTAACATAAGTAGTAAATGTGATACTTGGCTAAAGGTTGCTATAAGGCGTCCGGAGAATACAAAAAGTATTGAAGTAGATGGTAACCCGATTGCTCCTAACATGGATTTGTTCTGTATGACACACGTAAATATACAGGACTAACACACTTGAATCTAATTTTTATGAGATCTCTTTCAGTCTGCTTTGTGATGTACTGATCTTGACACTTTGCTGTATTCAAGAAAGTGATTTTTTTCTTGTTATAATATTATAGTGTTTATTTTTGGACTAATACGAGACCAAAATATACACTTTGCTTTTAATATTTAAAGGGGTACAAAATCAAATGAAAAATTGAAAAATGTGTTTATATTATTTGTTTTCGGCTCGTGGCTTTATATTTATAACTTGATCCAAATACCTATTGTTTGTGCAGTCCATTAACGTCCTACCAAATGGACCTCGGTCTAGTATACAATAAAATGGGTCTAGTATAAAATTTACCAAAAAAGTGTCCTTAGTGAAGTGTCAAAATATTAAGATACAAAACATTTGCTGCACGGCTTAATTTTTATTGTTGCCCTTTTTAAATTTTCTATGGTTTTCGTTTTCTTTTGATTCGGATACTTTTGAGCACAGACCCGATGTCTATTTATTAGTACGTCAATGGTGCAGTCGAACTATAGTACAAATACTTAATTAAAAAGCAGGATCTAAACTTGAAGAAAAATTATTACTTACAAGAACAACATGTAATTCAACTATCAAGACTATCTATTCCCCGAACAGCTAACCAAAAAGCAATAGAGACGTGCTGCGTTTACAAACGGTTCCATTTCCAGAGGCGAGCATGCTCACCCTACTGGAACGAGCTTATAGCACTTATTGTTATGTAATTCGGCTTTACGGGAGAAGGGTGACCATATTTTAGCGCACGTTAAGAAGATTATATATTGGATGTTTAGAGTTAGAAGAACAAAGCATGTGGCAATTAACGATCTGAGTTAACGACAAAACAGTCAAAAGTTATTTATAGGGGCTTCAGGTGAAATATAGGTTTTAAAAAGGCATGCATTATTCCAATCAATTCCTGGTCTGCAGTCTCCATAGTAATATAAATATATGTGTTATCCTCGTATTGATATGCCGGTGTTTTCGCCTATGAAATTTTAATGCTGAACCTGCACTGATTTCTATTGGTTCTGTACGTGTCTGTTGCGGGGGATTTCGTGGCCATTTTTATGAGGTTTCTGATTTCATGCCATAACTTTCATTTCGTGCGCCTGAGGTCTGAGGAAGGGTAGATAGTCTATACTAATAAATAGAGTAGTAAAAAAGTCGTGTCTGTACGTTATTTTTTTTTATTGCTTAAAGTAGGTTAGTAGAATTTTTAGAATTTTTGTCTGTCTGTCTGTATGTGTGTATGTTCCGTTTTTACTCGAAAACCGCTCAATGGATTTTAATGCGGCTTTCTTTATCATTATCGGATTTTATTATTACAAACAGGGTGAATTTTTGAGACGGGACAATAAGGTACCTAAAAAATAAAAATTAATATGATTTATTTTATTATTATTATTTGTTTGAGTTCTAATGTTGTAGAAGATTATCGATGCAACTATGATGATTGTCTACTTAGGTAGGCGCTTTTGCTTCTAGGTACAGTAAGCCACGAGGCCATCTTGACAAAAACTGTAATTATTTTATGCCCCCTGAATTTCCGTACAAATGTATGGGAAAAGTTTTTTGCGATTTCTGACATTTATAGTACTCAAACCTCAGTCAGTCCAGTAGAAACGTTTGATCCTTATAAGAAACAAGATCGATTGGCATCAAAAATAGTTATTGTTTAAAATTACAATTTTCTTGCTGACTGTACCCTTTTTTCAAAATCTGTAAATGCAGTTCAGAATATCTTAAAAATGTATAGATAGTTTCCTAAAGGCGTTGTCCTGTAACTATTACGGTTAAAATACCTGCCTTTACTGTCCCGTCTCAAAAAATCACCCTGTTTATTGGATATTGATAAAATAATGCCCACAAGCTGAAAACAGGACAGAGATCGAATGAACGCGGGCAGAGCCACAGGCGAAAGGTAAGTGTTTAATAATTTCCATTGTGTTGTTGACAAGAATTACGTTTTGTTTTTATATCAAGGGGAAACGTATACAATATAGCGGTAAAATTTTGCTGAACAAAAATGAAATCTCAGGTAACGACGATGAAGTTTTACCTTTGGGATGTTTGTTTGTTTAAGAAACAAAATGAAGGAGTATTTACATTTTTGTAATCCATAATTGATTCTGATATTCAGTCATGTAAAGTAGATGCCCCAGTGTCTTAAACCTAAAAGTATCATAATTAATACTCACATAAGATATATTTTTTCAGTCAATTTACGTATATCTCTATCACATTCGACTACTGTCCCCTTTTTGATGAAACTTTTATTGAAAGTGCTTTCGCATAAAAACACCATTGACAGTGCATCGGGCGCGACGTTAAGTAATTATAATTATTTAATTAACTCCAATAGCTCCGATTAATAGCTGTATTAAATTGTATGGTAGAAACATGGCTCGACTACTGTAATGCGATCGCTCTGTTTTCATTCTGTAGAAGGCAAGACAGAAATGAAGCTGCTCATTGTTCTCGCTGGCTACAATTAGGTTCATAACTAACCTTCCAAATACACTGAGATCAGATATCAAATTGCATCAAATTGTTAAACATTCCATAAGATTATATTGTTATTTTCAAAACCATAATCATCAGCTTTATAAGAACTCTGCAACAAGATGGCGGCGATTTGGCCAAATTCTTTTACTAACTTTAGTTTTGAATATTTTTTTATTTTTAATTGGTTAGATTTATACCACTGCGGTATAGAAAATCAGAAAAGTAAATCTGGACGTGAGGAGCTTTGAACCAGGATTCGAGCCCGAGACCTCTCGCTTACCGGTAAGTATTATATACATAAGTATGGGAAAGCACAAGCGCAAATTCGCAGGTCATGTTGAAAACTGGATAGCTCAGTTGGTAGAGCAACCGCCCGGTAAGCGAGAGGTCCCGGGTTCGAATCCTGGTTCAGAGCTCCTCACGTCCATATTTACTTTTCTGATTTTCTATACCGCAGTGATATGAATTTAATTTGTTATTTCCTTGCAACGGATAAATCGCCAAGTGTTTAAAAATATAGATATTTATTTCTATCATAGTTTTAATTGGTGGTTTTAATTTATATTTAGGTGTCAAGGTTTTTGTTTGTTAGGGGCCGTTCAAGTATTACGTAAGCACTATGGGGGGGGGGGGGGGGGGGTCTTTGTTTTGCTTATTTTCGATGACATAAAATATACCATCGGTATATTTTTGTCCCTTACTCTATGTTGAATATTGTATCAGTAAAATCTAATCTCTATCCTAAATCTATTTTCTTATTTTTAAAATTATAATTATAACATTATAATATAAAAAAAAAAATTATAATTGAAAAATGTTTACGTAAGCATGGGGGGAGGGGGTAAGAGCTTTGCTTACTTTTGCTGACAAGGGGGATGGGGGGGTAAATAATTGTAATAAATCTGCTTACGTAATACTTGAACGGCCCCTTATATGTTATTTTAATAAATATAAAAATGGATAGTTTATTTATTTTTAAAGTTTAACTAAATAAAAAAACTAAATAATCCTAATACCTCCTTAAATATAAAAAATAAAATAAATACCTATACAAATAAATAAATACCTAGGTACAAAAAAAACCTCATCCAAATCGCTGCTCTACGGCAAGGTGCCCAGTATTCTGGCGACATTCCTGCGGTGAGTTGCTCTAAATAAAAAAATAAAAATACCAATAAAAAAAGAAATCATGAACTGGCCTGGCACTCTCAAAAAGATTCGGTCGATCTTTTATTGGTTGAGCCATAGACTTATATATTCAAATTCAAATTTCAAATTCAAATTGTTTATTTGTAAAATAGATACATGAAGTATACGTTTTTCATGTCAAATCTAATCTGTATAAAGATAATATTTTATGACGAAATAAATATGATACGGGAAATATATAAAAAAAATTGTATTTAAGTTGGGCTACTAAGCTTATATGTACACATGCATAAAATAAAAAGACTTATTGGAATAAGAGTATTATTATACCTACATAATGCAATTAATAAATAAGTTATAAATAAATAAATATAATGCCTAGCCAAATATATACTAACATGTAAAAAAAAATATATTGTATATACATACCTACATAATGCAATGAATAAATAAGGTAATAGATAAATAAACTATAAATAGATATAATGCCTAAATCCGCCCATTCGATTAATCTTGCTAGGAAGAAGGGCAAGAAACTTAGCAAGATCGTGTCTTTTTTTTATCAGTTTTTTTTTCTGAATATGTCTTAATACTATTACAGATTTTTTTTTAACTTATATGCAATAATACTAAACAATATATTATATAAGGATAAAAATATAAAAGACAGAAAGAAATTGTGCCATGAGAAAAAAATATATATATCTTAGTCTACCTATCTAATGAGGTAGTAAGTTAAAATACTAAGCAAAACATCATCCACCTGTCTCATAATATAGTTTATCACTTTTTTTTATAGTCAGATTATCAACTAATAAATGCTAAGTTTAAGTTAAAAAATGTTCATGTCAATATGTAAAAAGATATGTCAAAATGATAATAAAAAAAACAATATAAAAATATTAGTCTACACAAAAACACAAATCCGTTAGAAAATAATAGAACAGTAGTATCAATCAATATTCTCATGACACCAAGCGTCACTATCATTCAAATAGTCATTGATTTTATAATATGCTTTTCTCAAGAGTCCCTGCTTAATATATAATTTAAACTTATTTTCTGAAAAACTAAGAACCTCCTTTGGAAGTTTATTGTAAAATCTTATACCATGTCCTACAAAAGAGGTGCCTACTTTTGCAAGTCTAATTTTTGGAAAAGCCAGTTTATGTTTCTTCCTAGTGTCTATAGAGTGATGCTCACCGAGCCTAGGGAAAGTATCGATATTTTTTCTGATATATTTAATAACTTGGTAAATTAATTCACAAGGAACTGTTAAAATATTGATTTCTTTGAATTTTTCTCGTAATGAATCACGATGCTTCATATTGTAAATAGCACGAATTGCTCTCTTCTGCAAAACAAAGACTGCGTTAATATCCGCAGCTTTACCCCACAGCAACATACCATATGATATAATGCTGTGAAAATAACTAAAGTACACCAATCTAGCAGTATCCTCATCAGTAATTTGCCTCATCCGTCTAACAGCGTATGCGGCTGAACTTAGTCTACCACAAAGGCCTTGTATGTGGGGACCCCACTGAAGACGAGAGTCTTTAGTAATGCCTAAAAACTTCGTTTTGTTGACTAACTCTAGCTTGGAACCCTGCAAAAGTAGATCAGCATCTACTTGAATTACATTTGGTAATGTGAATTTCATGCATTTTATCTTTTTCCCATTTAAAACTAAATTATTCGCAGTAAACCAATCAAGAATCATACATAGAGTTACATTCTCATCATCAAGGATATCTTTATGTCTATTAACTTTAAAAATAAGTGACGTGTCGTCAGCGAATAGCACTATCTCAGATAAGTCTTTAACTAAATAAGGAAGGTCATTTATGTATATTAAGAACAATAGAGGCCCCAATATGGAGCACTGCGGGACACCCATTTTAACTAATGCTCCAGCTGACTTTACTCTGTTAATATCCACCTTTTGAATTCGATCACTAAGGTATGACTTTAATAACGCCAAAGATTGGCCCCTAACCCCATAGTGAGCTAATTTGCATAAAAGGGTTTCATGATTAACGCAATCAAAATCTTTAGAGAGGTCACAAAAAACACCGAATGCATCCTGTTTTTCTTCCAAAGCATCAAATATGTGCTTGACTAAAGCAACTCCTGCATCTGTAGTTGACCTCCCTCTAGTAAATCCATATTGTTCACAATTAAGCAACCTATTTAAGTTAAAATGAGATAATAATTGATTTAAAATTATTTTTTCGAAAACTTTACTCAGTACTGGTAAAACTGACACTGGTCTATAATTAGACGGGTCTTCATGGTCACCTGATTTAAAAATGGGGATCAATTTACTCAACTTCATTAAATCAGGGAAGACACCATAATCTATACATTTATTAAAAATTAAAGCCAAATAAGGAGCTATTAAATCAATGACGGAACTTATAACTTTAACAGATAGGCCCCATAAGTCCTCGGTTTTTTTTAAATTAAGAGATTTGAATGCCTTTATAACAGTGAATGAGTTAATATACTTAAAAGCAAATACAGAATCGCACTGTGGCACATGTTCACTCAACAGATCCTGTGCAAGTAATGGACTTGAATTCAAATCTTTAGTTGTCAAGGAGGGGATGTCAGTAAAGAATTGCTCAAAGGCATTTGCAACTTCATTGTCTCCTGTAACAGTTTCATTGTTAATATTCAATTTAAGTTCATCATTTCGTCTTTTACTCTTAACAGTTTCTGTGTTAATGATACTCCATACTGCTTTTATTTTATAACCGGACATTTTAAGTTTTTTATTCAGAAATATGCTTTTTGCTTTTAAACAGACCAATTTGAAAATACGCGAGTATTTTTTGAAAAATTCCAAAAATTTATCATTATTATTATTATAAGATTTTATGTCGTACAATTCATATAAATACAATTCATATAAATGCAAACGGTTGATGACCTTATTGTCTGAATACTCGCAATCACAGAATATATTGTCGAGACATGTTGCTGTATCCTGAGTAATTCTAGTAGGTTCTAAGAAAACATTAAACAAATTAAACGATTTGAATAAATGAATTAATTTCGAGTTCATAACCGACTTTTCTAGGAGATCTACGTTAAAATCTCCACTTACGATAATTTTCTTCTTCGAATCAAATAATAATTTTAGCACTTCCTCCATTGTATTTTCAAAAATATTATAATCTTGTCCCGAGGGTCGGTAGAAACAAATAATTATGTATTTACTCATTTCTATGCAAGCTAATTCTACTTAGTGTTCTACAGAAAGTTTAACAATGTCTTTTCTTTATTTTGCTTTAATATTATTCTTGACGAGAATCATAGAGCCACCTTTTTGTAAAGTTAACCGGTTGTAACAGCTAAGAACATTAAAATTATTAACATTAAACTGCATATTATGTTCTGGCAAGTGGTGTTCAGTTAAGCACAAAATATCCGTTTGTGATTCCTCTAGAAACAACTCAATTGAAATTATTTTGCTGAGGAAGCCGCCCTGTATGTTTTGATGTACCAGCTTAAAACCAAGGGGCTTTCCCGTTGTCTTTAATTCTAAAAAGAATTCGTTACAATTTTGTTAGTACTTGTACCAACTGTGTCAATAGGGACAAAATTATAGGAACTATTATGATTACATAATATACCGTCAATAATGACTAGTATTGAAAAGTTTCCTGTTACACTTATAGTAACAGATTCATTACAAGGTAAAATGCAAGCTAACTTAGTAGCTAATTGTTTCTTAAAATAATGTGGCAGGTATAATTTACCTTTCGTCAAAACAAAATCAAAAGTATTCCATTTTAAATTTGTCACTTGAAAAGTTATGCATGCAAGTATTTAAATTATTTATATTACTTTTTTGTGACCCTGTTAGTAATTCAGAGTAAGGGAAATCACAAAGTATAATTTTTTTAACGCTAAGTTTTAACATCAATTCCAAGTATTTAGTCTATTCAATTCAATTCAATTCAATTTATTTCAGTTGTAAAAAAGCGCACAAAACATGGTTGAGCATACGCGTCTTTACTACAGACCATTCACTATAAGAAGTCCAATGGCTTAGGAAATGGTAGCACTGCATAATAATGTTTCCAATGGCTCACGTAGCATTTACCCTACTACACATTCCTAATATTTACTTAACTGCGTTTTTTATATATTATATAAACTACTCTTAAATGAAAATAAATTGTACAGAATAAAAAAAACAAAGTTATCAATTATTTATTGATTTGTATTTCGCAAACAATTCGTATGATCTAATGGTATGATTATAGTATACCTACATGCATCTCTGTACTAAAACGGTATTTTTGATTTCTTGTCTACCTCGACGACGTTTGTTCTAAATCGTCAAGCTCCCGTATTTTACTTTTTTTCCAGGCGACTTAATGTGAACGCTTATTTCTGATATGCCTGCAAAAGTGAATAGCTAATTATTATTTGCCCATAAAATTGGATTTATGTTTAAACCTGGTAACTCTATTTTACCAACCCGTCATGGCATTGACACGACATCGAACCTGATCGATAGGAATCACGGTGCATTGTTTGCATTTTCTCTTTCACAAAAGGCGTACCACACAATCTCTTGTGCACTATTGTTCAACAGCTTTGGCAATAACAATAGGCATGATGACTAAAAAAAATGTATTAGTCCGTCAGGTAGATTATCAGAAAATATTGGACACGTATTTTTTCTTTTATCAATTAAACAAACAATGATGAAGATATAGCCCGCTGAAGTTCCGCGTGACGTCACATCTAGGTACAATTTTATTTAGAAGTGACGTCATTTTATCCCCACTCCCAAAGTTTGACGCGCTTTATCTCTGTCATTTTTTGTTTGATTGACAAAAGAAAAAATACGTGTCCAATATTTTTTGATAATCTAAATGACGGACTAAATAGAATAATATTTTGTTTATCCTGTGTACAAGCCTATACATAATTTATCAAATAATTTTGAAAAGTCTGACTGACAACAATATGACAGCAAAAGCTTGAAAAGCAGTGATGCCAACATGACTCCAAGGGACAAGTTATGAATGGTCTGTAAATGTACCTTTTGGAGACGCCCCAGTGACGTCACGAACCTGACCGACTTCGGGTATAGTTAGGAGATCACATTTTAGAGTGACCACCGCTAAATGTACCTTACCAAGACACCGCTACTCGAGTATATTTAGTAGCACTAAAAATGCATCATTACTAAATATATCCAATTTCGATAGAATCACTTGCTTGAGTGAAATCCGGTATACTTAGTAGCTGTTTCAAAACCGCGCGGTACTAAGGTCTATTTGTTTGTTAGTAACTACTAATTTATGATAATCTGTGCTTTAGTTTCGGTAGCCACAGCCGAGGTTATTGAAACGGTCATTATTTCTGCGCAATTTTGTTGTGTTTTTGGCAATTTAATGAATAAAAACTGCAAAAATTAAGATAATTTTGATTCATTGATGACAAACTTTATAAAAAAAGTGTTAAGATGAGTGCAGAAAGCGAGTTATAGGAGTTTTTCCAAAACGGTTGTAGTTCAAGCAATGTGGGCGTTATAAACAATTTTGAATTTGAATCGTCCGTGGACGTCTGTTTCGAGAAAAGGATGGTACGGCATCGCCGCTTTTTAGCTCGACTTGGCGAGGGCCCTCCCGTGCCCCCAGATATATAATGATGATGATGGTCTCCTTGCCGATACGGCTACGGCGGCTGCTGCTGGCATAAAGAGCTTCGTTGGTGTGCCCGGATATGGCTAACGTTAGTTACGACTTGGCTTTAAACATTCGTCCGCATATGCCACATATATGTTTATACCGGGTGTAAATAGACTGCTACCATTAAATGAACCTACTGAACCACATTTCTCAAAAATCATACCCGCGGCCACCCTTAGTTTGGAAAATAATTGAATTCCAAACAAAAATGCGTGAACCCTAACGCAAAGACATACGGGCGAGTATCAAGAGAGCTTCGTCCGTAAAACTGCTGTTCTGGTGCAGCGTTCTAAAATAGACCTTCTTTTTATGAGATAAAGTGTTTGAGTTACAGTTGAATATATTTTTCTCTGAAGACTTGCGCGGGTTTTTTGTTCGAATAGTTGTTTAGTATGATCGGTAGATTATGTGGTTTTATTTAATGGTCGCACTCTATTTACAGCCCGTATAATACGTGTATTATAAAACAATATACCCAGCACAGAATATAGCACAAACAAACAAACCATTCAGTAAAGTTTTTGTGATAGCGTTTAAAACGAAGTAGCCACATTATAGTCCAGCCTAACCGTCGTAACCGTGGCGGCAGTTGATCCCGATATAATCGGATCGCCATTTTGCGCCATTATGCCGCGTGCCGCTAAAATTTATCTTGCGGTGTGGTGTTGGGCTCCGTAATATTCCTAATGCAATTAACTCTGACAATTATTGTTTTTTTTTATATTATAACGTTTTGTGTGCTATGGTTGAATTTATGGGACTGGAGGTCCACAGACTTGTCTAAAGTCTTGATTATCGCCCCAACTTATACTGCAAGTTGATGAACATAACTAAGACTTTTGTTGTGAATTTTCCTATTTAAGTAAATAAAGATATAAAAGTTAATCTATTGCCAAAAAATGTCAGGTAACAGACTAACAAACCAATTTAATAGGTTAAAAGTATATTTAAAATCCCATCAAAAAATTTCATGTAAACTAGGTGGCCAGGATCAGAAGCCCATAACGCTTTCACGGTTAAAAAGTTATCAGATCTCATGTAGAGCCAAGCCCTTAACTCTACAAGGCCTAACTCTATAAGCCCCAACTCTACAAGCCCTACATATTGATCAAAAAGTATGGCTTGGCCGTTTCGCGGCCACCAAACAGACACTCCCATGGACTTATAATATAATGTCATGCAATAGTTCCATAAAAAGACCAAGCCATACTTTTTGATCAAAATGTGGGGTTTGTAGAGTTAGAGCTTGTAGAGTTAGGGCTACAGAGATCTGATAACTTTTAACCGTGAAAACGTTATGGGCTTCTGATCTTGGCGACCTAGTTTACATGAAATGTTTTTGATGGGATTTCATGTCTTTTTGTAAGATGCTCTACTTTTTTTTTCAGACTGTTTTTCTCAGCTGTGACTTTTTTATAGCCCATCCTCTATCTTTGCCTTTCTTTCTTGTTGGCTTATTATTTGCAATAAGCGATAGATCAGGGCTGCGACGGCAGTGACGTGACATTGTGGGGCGACGCTAAACGCGCGCTACGGACGCATTTGATAATTAATTAAGGTTCCAGAAGTGTGCCAAGCGAGACTCTATTACAGGATCTACAGTTTCAGCCGTTACAGTTAGATATCCACTGATGGTTACTGGATTACTAATTTTACGCAACACCTACCTACCTGTTACTATGGCCTTTCCATACATTTCACATGTATGAAAATAACTGCAAAACTAAAACTGTCAAGTATTTATTCCAAATATAATTTGAAATTAATGATTTTAGAACTTTTTCCTTTACTTGTGCCAAAAACCTCTCTTCGCAACTTTTCCATGATTATCGGTCACCGGGAAGTCTTAATGTTTTGAACATCAGTCAGTGAGTAAGATTTTGGTTCAAAAATAATTATGCTTTGAGTTAAGCGTACCTATAATTGTACAGCAGTACGAATCTGTGAACCTTAGTATTTGATATTAATTTCAACTTGATACCTCAAGCCAGGTCTGAGACAAGGGGCCTTGTCATATCACAGATAGAAGGACAACAAACTTACCCTAAGGGTTCCGTTTTCCCATGATGAAGTATGAAATCCTTAAAAAATTACACCTTGGTTACCATAAGTACATAATTAAAAACAATCCACAATCATTTTGTAAACGCTACCCAATAATAAAGCATGCATGACAAGCTTATCAATACACAGTGATTATAAAACTGATCGTAGGTAATGGTGCTTAACGCTCATTAATGATAATAATGCATTCATCTCGTAGCCGACAGTGTTGAGCCAGCTTTATTAGGATGTTATTAAGCCTGTTGTTTTAATTTATCGTGTTAATTCGTGAAGGTAGTGTTTTGAATGTGTGTGTCTGTGTGTGTCTGTGTGTGAAAGTATAGATTACCTATGGATAGTAGTGTTAGTAGAACCACAGATAATATAATACGTAGAACACTCGCGTTTTCAATAGAGCTTGTTATTCTACGTAACTATATCTGACATTACATTGTTTGATAAACAAGCCTAACAAAAACCTGAGACTTCAAAACGACGTAGTTTTATAACTACGTGAACTTTACTTCTCCGTGAGATATAATTCGGTTTATTTCCGAAGTCAACGTTCTTATTCTTATGAAGAAATAACATTTGAGAGTACGTATAAATGACTTTCTTTACGAAAGTCATACAACCGCTTTCTTTGAACTAAACGCCATAATGTCATCTTTGCGCTCTCTGTCGAAAACTCACCGTATCAAACGTAACGACGCGATTGTATAGTTGCAACCTGGTTGCAACGTTTTTCCGTACTAAACGTTTCTATAGGATTTATTTTCAGACAGTCCACCTTAACGGATACGCGAAGAACGTTTCCACGTATGACATGACAACGGGTTTAACCGTTAGCCCTAGTGTACAGTCTCTAACAGAGCTTAGTTACATATTATACATATAGGTACATAAAAATGAGGTGAGTTTGATAAGTAGAGCCAAGTTCATATTCTAACATTAAATCTTCACCTATCTAATCGGCCTAATCGTTCTTGAGTTATGCCATGGACAAACATGTACTGTACGGAGCTGCGATTAGACAGGCACCGAAGGTTCCATATAAGGGTTTCTAAAGGGAACACTATAAAGCAGGAAAATTGTGGCTGATTTTCTCCCATTTAATTGGTATATTTATTCAATTGACAACAGGCAAGAACTTCTTGAAGAAGTTATTTTGTGCTCTAGTTCAGAAGTGCGATTTTATCTAACTATTCAAGTGTTTATGTATCGGTCAGTAAATTTATATATACAACGTGAAATTTAAGTCATTGTGTTAACGAAAACTGGTGATAGTACTCGTCCATATGAACAACTTTTACCATGAAGCCAACCCTGAAATCGTGAAAAAAATATCAGCTCTTCCATGTATTTGGATCGAGTAGGTATTCAACTTTTCTATGGAACAGCTGATATTTTTTTCACGATTTCAGGATTGGCTTCATAGTAAAAGTTGTTTATATGGACGAGTACTATCACCAGTTTTCGTTAACAAAATCACTTAAATTTCACGTTGCATTTATTTGGGTATATGCGACACTGACGATCGAAGTAGACAAAACGTATTTCATCATTTCTTCATTTACTGCTTTAGTACGTATAGATAAGGATCATAAATTTTGTTGTGATATACAAAACTGCTAACAAACTACCGCATAAACACAGTATTTTTAATTTGTTTTTGTTTTCGTGTAATGTTGAATCTGAATAAGAGTATTGCAGCTAGATTATCTCAACTCTGAAGAGCAAGGAGACCAGGGACTATTTTATGAGCACACAGTTCTGGGTGGACCCCAGAGCTAATTGGGGAATACCAATAGCTGCTATCGCTGACACGAGGAAGGACCCTAGCTTCATCAGCGGAAAAATGACATTAGCCCTGTCCCTATATTCCATCATGTTTATACGTTTTGCGTGGAAAGTGCAGCCCAGAAACATGCTCCTGTTTGCCTGCCATCTCACTAACAAGTGTGCTCAACTGACGCAGGGAGCTCGGTTCATCAACTACCATTACATCGAAGGAGGTCCCAAGAAAGAGGGCGGAACCGAAGCCAAGGAAGCAGCAGAAACTAAGGCAAAGGCGTAAACCACGGTGCCAAATGCTATAGGTAGTACATTAAGTAGACTAGGACTTCATGAAGTTTAGTAGAATTTTGAACGAGAAATGAGTTGGAAGATATTTTAGAATCGGTAGATTATTCTCTACCTTCATCAAAATATTGTTCGAAATGGAAGATGTTGTTTGTTTTTAGTGTATTTTTGTTATGTTGGGTTTAAATAGCAGCTTAAAGTGGCCGTAGGAGTACAAATTTACACAAATGTGGCTTATTTCTAATGAATCTGAATAAAGGATCCGTAACGGTGGACAGTTTGTGTTTTGGATGAAGGTTTTCTTCTGAAATGTATTGCTTTAGCTTTGACTAGCCTTTGCTCGTAGCTTCGCTTGCGTCAAGCACGTATCCAGGGGATTTACCCCCCCCCCCCCCCACCGAAATTTGTCGTGACATACACGGGACCGGGAATGTTTATTCATCCTTTATGTTACGTTAAAGTACATTTTAATAATAAAAACGGGCCAAGTGCGTGTCGAGCCACGCGCAGTGTGTTGTTTCCGTAGTTGCCCAGTACATTTTAAGTTGTTCCACTAATACAGATCGCGCCAAACTTCTGATCCGCTCGGAAGTTGCTCTCCAGAAGAACGCTCATACATTGACGTGACTAATAGTTTGGAGCGACCTGTACTCGTAAATCTGTAAAGCCTACTTAGCTGTGATAGTTTTCCTTTTAACTTCATTATATATACTACTTCTGTGAATTGTTTCACATATTCAAAAACAACCGTTTAGCCGACAGGGGGGGACACTTGACTCAAACAAAACATTTCGCCAACGGATCCCTAAATCTAAAAATGGTTTTCACACACCCATAATGTTTTTGAACGACTTATCCAACGATACCCCACACTATGGGACAGACGACAAAAAAAAACATCCCCAATTTACGTGCATGGGTTTTTTATCGTTTTGTCGGCGTAATTAATACGTGCACTATTTTGCACCCATACCAAATTTCATTTTTCTAGTACCTACTAGTAGTTTCTGAGCTAAGCCGCGGACAGACGAACGGACTGAAAGACATGGCGAAACCTAGGAGGGGTCCTTGTTGGACTACGGAACTCTAAAAGGTACGATAATTTAATATTATAGTACAGTGATTACACAGGTTTCTTTCACAATCCACATTGTTGTTTCAATGAATGAGCTTGGCGGTTATTTTATCAACAACACGATGAAAATAAAGCAAATCGCAAATCGCAAATCCTTTGAGTGGCTCTCAAGTTAATGGAACAAAAAAATATCATTTATTTCACAAAAATATTCAGTGTATAAACACGACTTTGTTTCTACTTTATTATTATTATTACTAGCTTTTGCCCGCAGCTTCGCTTGTGTTCAGAGAATCTTCGCCCCGTTTTCGGCTTGGGCGTTATTTTATAAACACCCCTTATAGCCTATGAGTATAACACGGTTACTACGATGATAATAAAAAAACCGCATCCAAATCCGTTCATCGGTTTTCGAGTTATAAAAGCGTATCTTTTCCCCGTTTCCGGCTTGGGTGTTATTTTTTGAACATTCGTTATAGCCTTTGTGTTGACCAGGGCCACTACAATTATAATTTAAAAAAACGCATCCAAATCCGTTCAGTGGTTCTCAAGTTAAAACGGAACAGAAAGACAGACAGACTGACATAAATTCTAACAATTGTTGTTTTGGCCTCAGTACCAATAACCATTTCATTTAAAATTTCGCGAAAATATTTTATGTACAGACACGACTTTTTAACTACTTAATTATTAGTATATTATTTTTCCCATTTATCAGCCTGTTTCGTCCACTGCTGGCACTCTTGGCGGTCCTCCTGGAAGAAATGCCCATACTCACACACGCTGGGCAGGTGGGTTGGTGAGCGCGGTGCAGAAACCCTCGCACCATTGACGCCGCTGCCCGTCACCAGTCTGTTCTTTTATAAGGCCCGGCATTTTTGGGATGGATATACCGCCATCGATCGATCCTAGGCAATGGTGGGCCACCTGGTTGTGCCTGTCTGCGAGCTGTCCTCCTACTCTCCCCCGAATAACTTTGGCAGGATTTGCGAGTAAGATTTTATATTAGACTTTATTATTAGTAATAGATAATAGTAAAACTTAAATGGTAGTAACAAAAACAGTAGCCACTGAATATCCTGTATCGTCACGACATTGACACCCTGTAGAGATGTCAGAAGTGCTTTCCAAAAGTATCACTATAATAGTCACACCTATACACCCTCTTTTTGACGTCCTTATGTGATAGGGTGTACATGTATCGTATTACTTTAGACACAAATACTTGCTTTTTAAGGTTTGAATTACAGTGTATTTGCCACCACCGCCAACTTTTTCTTGTTCCGTATCCGTAGGGTGCCAAATGGGTGTGCCTATTATTACTAAGTCTCCGTTGTCTGTCTGTCTGTTCGTCTATCACGGGGGTCGACAGCTTCAACCGTAATAATCAAACACTAGCTTAAACTTTACGCACACAATCACATTCACACACAAGGACATCTATCGTTTTTATAGAACCGGTATGCCCGCGGGGCTTTGGCAGAAGGGTTCGCCTGTTGGTGGCCCGTCCAGTTAGTTTGTTCGTCTGAGACTGTGTGCAAAAGCAAACGCAAAATTCTACCGATGGAAGAAAAACTACATCTTCTCGGGTGCTTCTTTGGGAAAGTAATTCAGAGTTTTTATCAGTACAGTGTGTGGTTTCTATTAGAAGAGTATATGGTTCCTATTCGGGAAATGTGTGGTTTCTATAAGTTGAGTTTGTGAATTCAATTAATACTACCTATCAATTTACACTCGGTGTTTTTAGATTCGTGTATATTGAATAACTTGTACTCGCCATCTATAAAGCGGATCCGCTAACTTAACTGAAGAGCACATCAATTAAACCATAATTTATTTATACGCCTTTCCCTTTTTAATTCGTCAAACACGCTCCATACGATGATAAAGTACCGATTCAACCCTACGCGCGACACAACTTAATGCCCCATGGTAGGTTGACAAACCAATATCACCCCTATTCCAATGTAAATAAAGTTTACTAATTTTGCAACACGGTTTTGCTATCTACAGACCATTAACTCAATTATATTGCAATTCAAAGTGGAGATAATATTTTCGTTTGGTGTGTTGTCTATTTGTATGGCTGTGTGTGCTACGTAGCTGAATCTTACGTTCAGCAGTAGCGGAGGGTTAAAATTTAGAAGTAAGTCGTTTTTACACTACAGTATTTTTACTACATTTCGGATTATTCTTAATTTATACCAGGGTCTCGTTGTATTTTTGTAATGTATGGTTAAATAAATAAACATATTTTTTTTATATACGAAAATAAACACAGCAACATTTTAGCTCCAGTTGGTCGTGTTATAACCCCGCCCGTATCAACAAGGTGACGTCACGGATTCGAAACGAAACAGATGACAGTTGAGCCATTATTGCTTTTGTTGATGTGCTGAATCAACAAAGCGCGTAGACGTTGCATTCATACGTTTTAACAGATCACCGCAAACTGGGCGATTTGGTGATCCGATAATAAAATGAACTCTAGCTTAGCTTAACTGAAACCTTAAAAGTTCCCATTTTGTGAGCCATAAAAACCTAGCCCTAGTAATAATTTTAACCCTTAAACGCAACCAATAAAGACACAAGTGAATCAGTAGCTTCGCACCCCAGTTCGGAACAATTAACTTATTATGTGAGCAATGAGGGGGTCCTGTATCTCTGCGGACGACAGAACAGACCCCATTGGTTTGGAAGAGGTCTGACAGGGACAAAGGTTGTCAGTTTTCAAAAAATACTTCTTTTTGTTTATGCACATATATTAATACATCTATGTCGCAGAGTTATTATGAAGGCAGTGCCATTATAATTTTACTAGTCACACTATAATTGCACGGTAAATTTTCGTTAAGCCTATTATAAACTAATAAACTAACCTAACCTTACCTAGTGAAATTATAATATTACGGCTTTGATAATAAACCTGCGACATACGAGTATATTATATAGATAAATTGTACGTTAACAATGTTGGCTTTGAGGCTAGGTTATTTGTTAGTGACGTCTGGGGGTACGGCAGTGCTCCCCGCCAAGACTAGCCAAAAGCAGGCGAAGCACTACGTACCTTTTTTCGAAGCGTTTCGTCATATTTTCGAACCCTCATAGCTTTGGTCTGGATAATACTAGAGATTTCAAATTCTCAAAATAAGATGTTACAAACAGTTTTAGTAAACACAATAATTTTCATTTGTCTAGCTTGTATGCTTTGAATTTTATTAATGCCTAAAATACGTCGATTTAGTCACTCACTCACTCGCTCACAGATGATCATCAAAACCTCTAGGGTACTTCCTAGAAAGCCTAGATGTCCTAGAAAGCTGAAATTTGGTATGCAGGCTACGATTAGCACACAAACAACAGATAAATTAAGAAATCTGTAACTTTCACCCTCCAAACCCTCTTAAGGGGAGTCCGGTTCTGTATTATTATAAAAATATAATATATATCCCAACTTCCAAAAGTCCTAGAAATTTGGTAAGCTGGCTAGGATTAGCACATGAACAACAAATAAATCAAGAAATCTGTAATTTTCACCCTCCTAACCCTCTTAAGGGGGATCCGGTTCTGTTTTATTTAAAAAAAATATTTCCAACTGCCAAAGGTCCTAGAAAGCTGAAATTTGGTAAACTGGCTAGGATTAGCACATTACCAACAAATAAATTAATAAATCTTTAACTTTCACCCTCCAAACCCTCTTAAAGGGGTCCGGTTCTGTATTATTAAAAAAATATATTCCCAACTGCCAAAAGTCCTATAACGCTGAAATTTGGTGTGCAGGCTAGGATTAGTACACAAACAACAAATAAATTAAGAAATCTGTAATTTTAACCCTCCAAACCCTCTTAATGGGGATCCGGTTCTGTTTAATTAAAAAAATATATTTCCAACTGCCAAAGGTCCTAGAAAGCTGAAATTTGTTAAACTGGCTAGGATTAGTACACAAACAACAAACAAATTAAGAAATCTGTAATTTTAACCCTCCAAACCCTCTTAAGGGAGCCCGGTTCTGTATTATTAAAAAAATATATTCCCAACTGCCAAAAGTCCTAGAACGCTGAAATTTGGAGTGCAGGCTAGGATTAATACACAAATAACAAATAAATTAAGAAATCTGTAATTTTCACCCTCCAAACACTCTTAAGGGGGTCCGGTTCTGTATTATTAAAAAATATATTCCCAGCTTGCAAAAGTCCTAGAAATCTGAAATTTGGTATGAAGACTACGATTTGCACACATCCAACAAAAATATTAAAATATCTGTTAATTTTACCCTCCAACCCCCCTCCCCTGTATAGGGGTCAGGCGACAAACACAAGGCGCTAAAGTTCTTGGGCCTGACAGACAATTCGACGCCCTCTTGAGTAAATTGCAAATAATAAGCCAACAAGAAAAAGACGCAAAGATAGTGGGCTATAAAAAAGTCATAGCCAAGGCGCAAGAAATACAGCCTGAAAAAATGAAAAAAGTAGATCATCTTACGGAAAAAAACGAAATCCCATTAAAAATATTTCATGTAAATTAGGTCGCCAAGACTCAGAGCTCATAACGCTTTCAGGGTTAAAAAGTTATTAGATAACATGCAGAGCCAAGCCTTTAACTCTAAAAGGCCTAACTCTACAAGCCCTAACTCTACAAACCCTACATCTTGCTCAAAAAGTACGGCTTGGCCGTTTTGCAGCTGTCTAATAGACACTCCCATGGACCTATAATATTAAGTCATGCAAAAGTTCCATGAAACGGCCTAATTTACATGAAATGTTTCTGATGGGATCATAATTATTTTATAAAACATTGCCTTATTAAAGATATAGAAAGTACAGAACAAGAGAAAGTCGGATAATCAGGCCAGAAGTTGAGTAACATAGTATTAAAAACAAAATGAAATTAATAGATTATCCCTTCATCCTCCTGTTCTATCACTCTTATCACCTTTTACAGTCATTATAAATTTTATACATATATTATCGTCCTTTAAATATCATATTGAAAACATAATATTAATTTTTGTATTGCAACAACCCTTAGCCTTAAAATGTATATATAATAATTTAATTGCATACATAGATAATTGTTGCTAAAAATTCAGGTAAAATAAAAACGGACTCAGACAAATCAATTAATTTCGAGGGTATTATCCCAAAGTCCCAACGTGTCCTTTACCCAGCAACCCCATTCAATTGAGTTTTAACGATTTGCTTTTGTTGGTTATAATTTTAGTAGGCTTCCAAATTGTCCACTATAACCTGGTCTATGTAAATACCTACATCTAATAGATAATAATACATTTGCGGAAGGGTCATTCTAATCTGGTGCAGTACTAAAATTTTATTCATGTTTGATCGAATTATAATCGATTCTAGATCAGGATATAGGATAGTAAAAGTAATAGTAATAATAGAAGAACATTGGATTTCGATTCAAAATTATCCGAAATCCTACTCCTACTAATATTATAAATGCGAAAGTTTGTGGGTGTGCGTGTGTGTGTGTGTGTGTGTATGTTTGTTACTCTTTCACGCTGAAACGGCTGAACGGATTTGAATGAAATTTAGAATGGATATAGCTTATGCCCTAACTTAACACATAGGCTACTTTTTATCCCGGAAAAAACATGTAGTTAAACCGAATAACACGAGGGCGGAGCCGCGGGAAAAAGCTAGTAACTAATAATAACTAAAATTTAATATTTTTGCGAAGTTTTAAATGAAATGTGTTATTACTGAAGTAAATTTTTCAGTTTTTTATTTCTGTCTGTCTGTCTGTATGAAAAAAAGAAACAAAGAAAAATGTTTATTTGGTATCAGAAATTACTTAAAACTTTTACCTAGTTATAGTAACAGAACATCTTATAAAATATTCTAACTACTTAAAAACTAAATGATACCATAAAGGTCTCCGCTCAGCATAATGTCGCATAGCCACGACACTGATTTTCAGCGGATGCCCTGTATGCAGGTGTGTTCCTTTTTAACTCGGGAACAACTCAATGATTTTGGATGCGGTTTTCTCTATTATCCTATGTAGGTTGTTGATAAAATACCCGCTAAGCCGATAACTGTCGTTACTTCTCAAAGATTGAAAGACAGTTCGGCGCGAACGAAGCCGCGGGCAAAGGCTAGTCCGGAATAATGGGTAATTAATTTTGTAATCGTTATTTTATTGTTTTATCATCTAGGATGTTTGGTCAATTACATATAATATATAGTTTGCGGTGGAAAAACTTAAACGTCTTCAATATACAGTTGCCTCTGAACCATATTGTATCAAAATAGAACCAAACTTAACAGTTTTTGTGCAATACTGCGATCGATCTGAAATACAATTATAATGAAAATTGTTCTTGGCAGTAACCGTATAATAACTAAAATAACAATTTAAAACGAAAGTTTCCAGCAAAAACATAAATGTGAAAACGGGGCCGGTTCATTACAAAGGCAATGCAGGATTAAAAAATTAGATCAAATTGGGTGCCGAGGTTTATTTATGGAGGCTCCTTCAGTCATAACTGCAATAATGTACAACGTTTATCAGTTGTTTTAAATTAAAGTTTGTTAGGGTCCCTGCTACTGAATATGTACCTATATAACTTGGCAAGTTTTCATGGTCAATTATTTGTATGATGAACTTTAAAACGTTTAAACTTTAGCTGTGAAAACAGAACTCGCTTAGAAATTGGCCCATTAATACTTTACCATGGTTCACCGACGAAGAACTGATTGTTATATATAACGTGAATGTTTAGTGGGCTTGAAACGAAAAACGGTGATTTTACTCTTTCATACGAACAACTTTTACTGGGGAAGCAGCCATCAAACCGCGAAAAACAATCAGCTGTTCCATATAAAAGTTAAATACCTATTCAACCAAACAGCTGTTTTTTTACGCATATCATTGTGACCATATCCAAAAAAGTCCTTGTTCATTGGACTAATCCTAAATTAATTGCGCATAGACTATGTAAACATAACTCATCCAGAACTCACGCCAAAACTGACTACAGGTGTTAGAACACCCAGTTAACTAGAGGCTGGCTATGCTCCTATTGTCTGGCTAAAAGAGGCTATTTCTGTATTTTTTTTTAAACTTTGGAGGTTTAGTGCATTGTATTCCGAGACAATAAAAACGGTACCGAAGGGCCATGATCAAATTATTCTTTAATCTACAATGGTAGAATTATATGCGAGCGCGTGCCACGGTTATCGTGCATCTGATTGTACGACATCTCTATTTTAGTATCTGATGTGATGCTGTGCAGATATGGAATATGGAAGGAGGGTAGTTAATTTTAATTTGATTACGGAAATGGTTAATGGTAAGCTGGAAAATTATTACAAAGGACAAAACGTCGTAATAGATTTAATAATATAATTAAACAACATTGTGTGACGGATAATGTAGAATTTACATCGTACCTCTAAAACAATACTGTTTTGCAAATGTAAGTGCCTACTAGTAGGTACAAAGTCAGAGGGAAACTACCAAATATTAAATAATTTTATAAATAATTTTCTGAAGACCATATACAAGAATATGTATATAAGGGTCGGCAATCCTTGGAAAAAGTCCTCCTCTAACACTTTCTTTTTTAACTATCTATCTCACTCTAATCAACTGCCGCTCACGAAAAATCTTAGTAAAATTTGTTTTGTGCCTTAGTACCATAAAATTCTTTGCACAATTTTACGTTGTGCAGAAAAAATATAAATCGTATTCGATGGATTGAAAGAACCAGTCCTGCAAATTGTATTTTTAAAACGCTTTTTGTATTGACTGTACAGTGTCCACAACTACCTCGAAATTTTTAAATCGACAAAAAAATTGTTATATCGACTCGGCCATTCGGAAGAGTTTCATTCGGTCGAGATGACCAACACTACGATAGAAGGTGAGTTTCTGGTTGTTATTATGAATTAATAAGGCCTGAATTGGGATCAAAATTAGCAATTTTAGCGTAGACAATATCGTAAGGTTACTTAAATCTCAATGTATACATTTATCTAGGTATCTGTACCCATCATCACTTTGAAAAGGTATGAAAATATAACACAATTTTGTGATCATTGCAACTGCTGGCCTCACCTCACCACTGAAGCTGTTTACCCATTATTTGAAACGAATATATGTATAGTATAATGCAACTATTTTTAAATATGTGTGTAAAAATATTAAAGACTAGCTTTTGCCCGCGGCTCCGCCCTCGTATTATTCGGTTAAATGACATGCTTTTTTCCGGGATAAAAAGTAGCCTATGTGTTAAGTTACAGTATAAGCTATATCTATTCTAAATTTCATCCAAATCCATCCAGCCGTTTCAGCGTGAAAGAGTAACAAACATACACGTACACACACACACACACACACACACAAACTTTCGCATTTATAATATCAGTGTGATGTCATTTAATACGTTATTTCAAAACTAATTGAAAAAAAATATATTATTAAAAATTATAAATTAGTCAATATGAATTTCAGTAGATTGATATTTCAGCAATTGATATTTAAGTAGAATAATAATATGATTTTGAAAAATCTGATATGGCTGATATTTCCGATAATAGGGATATCCTGGTTTCCGTCTTGGGAGCTCCAATCGTGTTTAAGACTTTGAAACACAAAATGTGATCTATTTATGAAATTTCTTATTGATCGCCAGGCATCATTGTAACCTTTGTAGCCAACAGTCATAAAGTATGTATGATAATGAGTTTTTTTACTAAGTAGCTATTTTTAAGAGACAGCATGTCAGATTGTGTGTTATAACACCCTGCCCTTGCGAAGACTTATGGTTGACTCAACGTGCTTTCCGATGCATAGGGCCATTATTAGGTTCCTACAAGAACTAAACCCGTCACCTACGATTCAGTTCTCTGAAATTTTAAAGTAACTTCTGTTACTATTAAACTAAATTTAACAAGCAGGTATCATAATGTTCCTGATTTTTCGCGAAACACCTAATTATGGCGTAAAGGCAGACTCATAAGCTATCATACGAAATTATTTAGCTGTTTCGCAAAAAGTAGATAAAATCCGACAATTTCACGAAAAAGTGAGATTAAAACAATTAGGAAAGTCTTTTAAAAGACAAAAATAGGTGTGACGATGAGCGAAGTAAGTCGGAGCGAGGAGAAGCGTGTAATTAGTAGAAAATAATTTCATATTATCGCATATTGAGACTGTGTTTACGCCATCACCGCGCTTTTTCGCAGAAATGTAGTATACGCTATTATAAGACGACATATTTATTAAGGACAAAACCAAGTATTGATATTCACAGCCGGACTGTTTAATTACAATTATTTTCACGATCTATCGCCTTCTAATCTGAGCAAACCGACGAGGCGTGAGAAGAAATAAAACATAAAGATATCATTCTCCATCAAACAATACTTTATACTTTATCAAACAATAGTGTGACCTATAGGGACCAGTTATCCACCCTTCTATCCTTCCTTTATGGACAAGATGTTAGCCATTTAGCATCGCAAAAGCGTTTCGAAATAAAACAGTCAAGTGCAAAATTCACTACACCAACACAACAGATTATGGGAATCACGCCTGACCGTTGAGTTGTAAAAAACCCTAACTCAACTAACTTTTCCATTCAAAATGTACCCTTATTTCTATAAGTCTACGGTTGAATCACGACTGCTTGAATCAAATATTTCAGCAATTACCACATCGGTAGCTGAAACGTAATAAACATCAACAACGCAGTAATAGATTTAGAGATCTATAGCTCTCGTTTTAAAGGTGCTTTTGTTTTGGAACAGAAATCAATTTAAGGGGCTAGTTAACGCCAAATCCCAAGTGATTACATTCAGCTTTGTGGGGCCCAAACGCAAGTTTATGAAGGTGCACTTTTCGGCTGGGGAATAAAAAAAATGTGTTATTGTTTAATACGGAGAGGCCGAAGGGGAGTTTATGCGATAATAAAAAGAGGGGGGTGGATGATTGTGTGTAAATTTTGTTTGTATTGATGCGATTTTTATCTGTATTTAATTGAGAGGTTTGTTGTTATTTTTGTTGCAGTCATAGTGTTTTCGTTCTGGTCATATAAGAATTTGAAACCTGAGCGCTTATACGAATAATATTCCTATAGTCACAGAAAACAGGTTTGATTTTGAAAGTGCGTATTATTATTTTTTCATGAAAACTTGTTAGATTTGGTGAAATCGTGTTAAGAAGTGAGGATAGCCATACAACAAGATGATAATAATAATATATTACATATGACACCAAATCAAAATGTCGAAGATCAAATTTTGGATCATGAGTATGAAAACATCATGGCTGCGTTATACCTAGTTCCGTTCACGATAAAGAAAAAAGTTCCGCTACTGTCCGCTTGAGGCGGTTTTCAGATCCCATACAAAATCTAAACGTGATGTTTTAAGACTACAATCTCAATACTCGATGATATTTTACAAATTTTGAATAAAAAATTAAAATAAATTTTCTCTCAGATTATATTATTTCCAAAGCAACAATAAAAAAGAAAAAATATTGCTACATCAAATATATTAGATGTACTTACAGCTTAAAATTAGAACCGTGAGATAGTCCAAAAATTGGACCCCGTGAATGGTTTCAAACATTTATGATTCGTCTCTGGAGACTGATATATTTGGGGACCTGCTGTTATAACCACCAGTATAAAATGACCTCCCGTCTCAAACATCTTACATCAGAGTAGAGCTCAAATATTTTGGGACCAACACTGCGTGGCCAGCATATTTTGGGACAGCCTTCTCTAAAGTTAAGACGTTGCTGGGGATCATAAATCGTTGGTTAATATGTTTAGAGTTTCGCACGGGTATCCGATATGTATTTGTGATATGACAGATTATTTAGGGATTATCTGATGAGATGAAAGTGCTGATGTGTAAGGGCCAAGGGATTTTCACACAATATCTATTATTAAAATGTATTTTGTTGGCATTTAAATGCTTAGCCATATAATCCAGGATCTGCCTGCAGTTCTGAGGGAGCATTAGAGTATGTAAAATTTATTTCAGGAATGTTTAGTAAGTGTCCTAGTATATTGGGCTTGGTATTACAACTTGTAGCTTTGTAATCATCAAAATATGATGGCCGCTCGATCACTGAACTGATCTAATAGTTGATAGATTTGCATGAAAATTTAGTAAGTACATATAATGTTGTAATTACTACTTGTAAGGAGTTCAAAAATAAACAACAATTTAATTTTTTTTTTATTATTTACTATCTACAAAAATAAATGCAAAATTGAAACATGTTCAGATTTAATAAAGTTATTACTTGCGATTGTCGGCACTTGGTGAAATATCATCATGGTTGAAGAACTGAACTTGTACTGTTTCACAAAATTACTATATTTATTATCGTCATCCTGTTTCCACATACATGAGCAGCTTTTGTGATATACTCGTACATTTATTTAGAAAATGCCGTTAAGGCGAAACTAGTCGGAAATATAAATATAGTAATTTTGTGAAACAGTGCAAGTGTTTTCTTCAACTATGTTCAGATTTTCTTAAAAAGGACTGATACGGGCTCAATCTAACTCCTTATTGCCACACTTGGAGTAGAAGCAATAGGTTACTTACAAACGTAGGGGAATTTGGCACATGTCAAACAATTACATGCCCCAATAAACTCAGTGGGATTTATAAGATGACCATTTTCGTACTATCAGCACTAAGTAATTTTCTGCATATTTAGGGTTTTTTTATGTTCTCTCAGTCAAATGAAACGTCAAAGTGTTCCGAATATACCGTAGACGTACTGTGAAGAGCCGTTTGTTTGGAGGCACCACGCACTATCTGGATCAGATTACACAAGTTACTTTACCACCAAACAAAAAGCCTTTCCAAGGTTCGCCACTGCTGTAAATGGTGTTAAAACCATCAAAATTGGTACAATTGATCTTAAGGCCACACTTAAAAATTTGAGCCATAGAAAAGAATTAACGAAAAAAATTGCAGAAAAGAAAAGAAACCTAAGTTCAAGTGATCGTTTTATTACAGATCAGTATTTATTGTGTACACCTATGACATAACTATAATATGAATCTAGTTTTAACTACGTCGTACATATAGAATTTTCAAGGTCATAGAATATATTTTTATTAATTTCGATCGATGTTCAGAAAATTTTAGTTTTATCGTATGTATCAGAACAAAATGTTCCTCGTGATCTACATGTACTCTAAAACTAGATTCATATTAAAGAAATGTCATCGGACTACTACACAATAACACTAAAACAATTACCTGAAATTTTGCTGACTTTATCTTATTTTATTTATGTGAAATTATTACTATTGGTTTTATCATTGAGTATGGCTTTAAGATCAAGTGTACCGATTTTCATTCTTTTAACACCATTTGCAGCTTTTTTGGCGTGCCGCTAGGACTATTTACACGTTACTAAAGTGTGAACGAACGCTATTAGATAGCTCCCACGATCACGCACACTTCAGCATCATATAGAAGCACAGCGATAAACCATCTTGATATCCCTAAAATCTTGGAGTGCATTGTGTGCAGGGCCTCAACCTTCTTGAAATACGACCTAAGGTTTTGCAGTAATTTTAACACATTTATGTATATATTTCAGTATATTTCCTAGTTATTATTAATCTACTAGTTTTGGGGTTTCGAACAATATATTCATTACGACTGTAAAAAAAAACAAAGCATGACTCTCTGTACACTCGTACACACAAACAGTCGAACACCGATTAAAAATTTACGAAGCAACTTTTCAATGTTAAAAATTCTCTCTCACTGAATTATTTTACACCCCAGCTGAGTATCCGATAAGGCTTTTATTTTCCCCTACAAAAAATGAAATAAAGTAGAGTAAATTTAAAGTGAAAATTGACTTTGACGGATGATTTGGCTCGATCGGTGCTGACCCGACCGTCTTGCTATTAAACATTCAGCAGGCATTAACACTCGTCGCCTCTGGGTTTGTGGACTAACTTAGACGATTGTGTGCTCGACTGTCCACGTATTTGTGTAAATAAAATACATGCGTGGTGTGGGAAAAATGTGGGTGAAATGTACCTTGAATGCAATGTGTCCGATGTTCAGTATGATCACTAGTGCACTGTGAACCCTCGAACAATGGTCAGTGTCTAGAATAAACCAGATCAAATGCTTTGATTCAAAACTGTTGGTTCGGTAATGGACGACAAAGAGTTACGATTTGGCAGCAGTGTCAAGCACATCAACTATTATTATACTTATTCTTAAAGCCTCATTACTTCGACAACTCCGCGCTCGACCGACCAATACATTTTTGAGTTATGCTGCCGTTGAATGAACGAACCATTAGTTGTACATAAATACCTATGCTCACGCCTGTCTCGCAGGGGAGTAGGCAGATACCACAGATTTCCACCTGCTCCAATCCTGAAACACCTGCTCCTTCGCATCTTTCACATCCATCAGTCTAGTCATACAAGCTCTTTTATTCCGGGTACTTTTGACTTGGCCGTTCTGTAGTTTGTCATTAATTAACTCAACATTCGTGTTTTTAGAGCAGCTCGGGTGAGGTTAACCTTCTTTACTTTATGGTTAGGAAGAACTCTTTGTGCTGCAAGTATATTTTTTGTCCATGCCTAGCTCTCTACAAAGTAGCGATTCACGGATCTCATCATCTATATAGGCTCTGCCTAGTTACCTACTCCTCTGGGAGATAGGCGTGCGTACATGTATGTTTGCCTGTTCTATATCAAATTCCTCGCCCCAGGATTATACGTTGATGCGAGCTAATCAGTGGCCAACTGTGCACGAATACGATAATTGCTTTCTAAATTCATAAATATCAGAATGTGTTTGAATACTATTATACTACATACATGACAGTTGAGCCACGGAAAAAGTTTGATTACCTTTTCATATATGTACATACATAACTAGTGTGAAGGTCCATCGGGTCGCCTTGGTACTTAGGTGGTTATGTTATTATTTATTATCACATAAATATATGAAGCATTGACTGTACTTAAAGGTTTCACTGTGGTATCTTCGATTACGCAGCGTACAACGTAGCGACGGAGAAGTACACAACGTAGCAACAGCGAAGCAGATATTGTAGCACATAATAAAAGGAAAGCGTAGCACACTATGTATCGACATTGTAGCACACAATATAGCACCTGCGTAGCACACAATGTAGCTATGTCGTAGCACACAATGTAGCAAAACCGTAGCACACAATGTAGCTATGTCGTAGCACACAATGTAGTGTCCTTGTAGCATACGATGTGTAAGTAGTATGCAAAGAGTGCTACGTGTTCGTTTGTAGCGAAAATAATATCATCCCAATTTGAAATTGCCGTTTTATGAAAAATATATATATATATTTATTGGTATGTAGCTGCACATGCACCACTTTCTGCATCTTACTTGTTGGTTTCCTCCATCTTTGATATCGGAGTTAACTTATTTGTTTATTTATTTCCTGTCGAATGAACAAGCGTTGGCCGTGATGATCGCCGCTGAAACTTGCTGGCCTTAGGGATGTCTATTAGCACTTAGAAAGTACACTATCATTCCTGCATCTATACATTAACATGGTATAGGTATAACACATATTCTTTCGCACATACCCGACGGTCTATGTCGACTTCTTTCTTCCTGAAAAATGTGTTATCTAGAAGTTGGTGCATTTCATATGGCATAGCAACACAAAAACCGATATGATAGCGTTGATTTCTAGAGAATATATGTATGTTTCAGGAAGAAACAAGTCAATATATAGTTATTTAAAACTTTTTGGCAAGTGCTTAATTTGAAGTCGTTTACTATTTTTTTGTTTAAGGTTTATTATTTTGAGGATCCAATTACCTACGAGTATACTTTATCTTTAAATTAAGTAGCTAAATATTTATTTAGTCCTTTGCTGCGAAAAAACTGATAAACCGATAAAAAAAACATTTATTTTAGTGGAACCCTGAAAACAAACGAATATCAATGTCAAGAAATTTTCCTAAAACGCCATCATTATACGACAATCAGACAAAGTTTCCGATTAACAGTTAATTGGGCCAACTAAAATCATATACAAGTTGTTATTTTCTTCCTAAACATCAAGCCTTGTTATTTGTCTCATGCGTTAAGCAATTTTTGCCCTTCTTAATGTGCAATATGAACCTTTATGAAGGCACATGAGGTGGCCCTTTTTTGCTTTAAGAATGACGTGTCGTGAATAGAAAACTTTAGTAAATGACAAGTATAGTGGGATTGTTATGTATTGGCCACTGCCAGTTCTGATTTTAAACAATAATTACATTTTGTTTCTGTCGATATGTAATTTGACTGTTCTCTGTTTTCCATTTATACGTTAGGAAATTACTATTAAGTAAAGATCGGACTAATTGTAGCTGTATTTTATAAAAAAAATGTTTCATTTGAACTTTCCATTATATATTATCTGTAATAAATATTTATTTTCCTCATTATATACTTTTCCAAATAAGTGTATACTTCATTGATGCTCAATAGACTTAGTAATATTGCAGATAGACAGGCTTACGATCACATGAAAAGAAACAACATAATTATTAGAAAAGGAAAATTCTTGACGGATGAAGGTTCATCAACGCACAGTACGGGCACCAATATACTAGATGCCATAGCAACATCAAGGCGAGAAAAACAAGTCGCTAAAATGATAGCGCCTAACAAACTATCAGCATCCTATCCTGTAAATACGGAACCCCATTTTTCATTACTTTTATTTTACTTTAGAGTATGTAAAAAAAGCTGACCAAATTTGAAACTTTTATGTATCTAGTCTATAAAATAGAGCTGAAACAAATATTAATGTGCATTTTATTAAAGTTTGTTGTACATATAAGCACCATCTTCAATTTTTTTTAAATCTCATGTTATTTGCCGTGATAGCGACTATAGCAATACATATTCTGTGAAAATTTTCCCTTTGGGAACAGAACTCTAAAAAGCGTAGTTTCATCGTGGTATTTTTATAACAATAAAACAGCCAAGTCAAACTATGCCAACTACACCTACCTCAAGTCAGTAGCGAAGTGATCACGCTACAACTATTAACGTCTCACGTTCGATTTCCGACTGCCCTTGCTGCGACTAATTTACTCACTAATTTGAGGATAGACTCACGCGATTGTTGAAAAAAACTTAATATTATGGGACGAAATTGACATAATTATTAGGAATTTAAAATGGAAGACGTGGAATAAAGCACGCACGGTTCGGAGAAGATACTTATAGTTTTTGTCGTATATTGACTTTTTAAGGAGTTCAAATTCAAAATTAACCTTGTTTTGTCCGTCTCGTCCGTCTTTAATAGACTGTCTATAGCATAACGCGAAATCTACCAGGGAATTCAGAAGTCTGTGGAAAGCCTTGTAAAAATATATAAAATAATATTAGTGCAAATCAACAAATCAACGAAGTCTTCTTTTATAATAACTCAAAAAAGAAAGTAATAAGATACCAAAATTACTTTATTTATACCTCTGTAGAAAACATTGATCTGTTTGACTCAAGATATTGTTCTTCCATTGCGGCTTTTTGGCATAATATATGGGGGGCAATTCCGGAGATATAGTCAAAGTGGGATTCCTAAAACTCGAGCTAAAATTGTATGGATTTCGACTGATAAAACGGTTTTTTACAGTCGAGAAGGCTAATTCGACAAACTGAGAATTACCTTTCTCGTGTTTTTGTTTGTTTCAGGCATTTCGTTTAAAATTTAATTTAATTTTGTTAAAATTAGCAATTTTTACTCTTAAATAAGGCTTTATTAAAATTTTAGGCGAATCCATCTCTGTTGTTGTTGATAAAATTATTCCTTTTATTCAAGAAAAGGAAAACCCATTTAAAATGTGTCTTATAAGGTGGCGAGAGAAAAGAACCCCTTTAGCACCAAAATCGATTATACAGGACAATTTTGAGATAACCCTGTGGTAACCTTATGGTTCAAACCTCAAACTACAAATTTTTAAATATTCATGTTAAATTTGCATTGTTTTGTGTCCACTGATGGTTTTATAGAGTCTAAAATATATTTTATGAATACTTCACAGGTAACGCATCAATGTGTATGAATGAGTTAAGAGTGAGCTGAGCTGTGAGTTTTGTGGTAGTAAATAAAATAGGGTTCACAACAATCGCTCAGGTTTTTGGATCATTTTGGAAAAATAAAGGATCTTAGTAATGACATATACAGAAGTCACGTCGCGTATAATGGTTTATCATTACGATATCCGACCTTTTTTGAGTATAGGATATTAAAATTGTATTAAAGTGTGTATTGCCGGCTTTAAATGACGCTAAATCGACCGTTTTGAGCGGTTTCCAGAGCGGAAATAAGACCTTTTACTAAATCGGTTTCGAGTGTTTTAAGAACACTAAAAATAGTAAACAGTCTATTCATGACAAAGATAACCTACCTGTTAACTGCTCAATTGAACTGACTGACCTATTACATCAATAAATTTTTATTTTAAAAACAGCAAATAATTTATTCACTATTTTTTAAAGTATAAATGATTGTTTCTGTGTACTACTTTATGAATGCTGCAATGTTTTTTTTTGATAGAACAGCCTGAGTATTATTTCCGTTTAGCTTTCTTAATTTGAATTTAACACGGAAAGGTAACATCCAACATTTTTTTACGATTTATTTTCACTATTCCAATAATAAAACAAGATATTTTCGAAATATGTTTCGGCTCCACTTTGGGGCCGGCATGATAAAGTTTTTTAATTAATGTAATTTTTTTGTTTTATGTAGGTTTAGTTTGTAGATTTTTTTTTCTTTTATAGCTTAGTTTAGATTGAAATTATTATTGTTATTTAAGTTTTTTTTTCCTTTTCCCTTGCATCTGACCATTTTTAGGTTCTTTGAAATATTTTGCTATTTGACATCAAATCGATGAATATATGGACTTTTGGTTACATAGAGTTTATTAGATCGTAAGTATTAAGATAAGATAGTTGTCGATAATTGCTCGTGGAATAAGTTTGTGTTTGAAACGGTTGTATGGAATGGAACCCTCAGGGAACGAGTCCTACTCGCACTTGAACAGATTAAAATAAACATTTATTTACCCCCGGACTTGTTTCAGTTTGATTATCGGACGACGCCTGCCTAACATGCCATCTCCTTTGTACGCGTAGAATTAGTATATGCTATCCTGTTGTTAATGTCAGACGGGCGTCGTCAAACGATCAAACTGAACGCAGCAGCAGCGTTTCTATGGGAAATATCGATCAATAGAACATGACCTTTAGGTTTTGTATGTTTGTGTTACTGATAACTTACCTTGTATACAGTATATACTTTAACCACATGTTCTACTTATCATAGATCATGTCTGCCCTGTAGAATAAAATACAATTTTGTTTGACCCGTCTATTGTAGAAGCCATTACAAAATCGTTGAAAACAAACATTCGTTCATACGTTTTTAGGTGAAATGATCTTTTTGGCAATTGTATTTCGGTCTTCTGTTGTAGACTCATTCAACCATGTGAGAACCAGATCTATTTCTGATTCTTACACGTTTGAATGTGCAGCCAGTGCTTATAGAACCTGTTTCCCCAGATACCCTCACTGGCGGCTTTTAGCAACTCATTGCTCGATGTTCGCATCCAGTACCAAAATGTCGCCGCACGATGCCTCAGTATCAGTATCTGAAAAAATCAGGAACTCTGGCGTCAGCGAAGATGGCTTTCGCACTGCAGTTCCGCGGGTCTCTCAGTAATATACGAAAAGCGTTGTTGTTATATTATACTGTATGATGTTTTGGTGTAATTTATCCATAGCTGGCATGTATAGAAACTTTGACAGTATGCCTTGAATAGCTAAATGTTTACATCCATAGAGCACTTAGCAAACCTGCGTGCGAGCATGTTGCACGGCACAGCTAGGGCAGACACTCTGTCAGAACATGGCCCAGATATTTGAACTGCTTTACAGTCCGAACCACAAAACCGTAAATAAACTCCGGACCTCTTTCCGCCCTGAACACTAAAATCTCACATTTTAGAACATTATATTTCAATCAAAATTGTTCAGAACTGCCACTTATTTTCGTAATCCGCTGATCGAGGGGGAGAGCAGCACCATGTCATCGGCGTAACTCAGGTTATTAAAACATACATTGCCAATATGACATCCAAGCCTGGAGCTGCTCAACTCCTCGATCAGGTAATTTACTAACAGATTAAAGAGGTCCGGAGAGGAAAGTCCGCCTTGTCGTACGCCACACACTAGTATATGAGTATTGACCATAATGTGCGCCGCCCCATCTCACAGTGTTGGTCTGATTGTCGTACCAGTGCTTCAACGGACTTGCATAGTTGGATGGCACACACCGTGACATTTTTGACCACAATAACATTACTTAAATCTAAAAAGCAAGCGTAAACTGATGTATCTCTTTCCTTGTAGTAATTGACAGTGTTTTTAAGACAGAATATTGCCGAGTCCGTTGAAACACCGGGACGAAAACCACACTGCGCGTCACTTCTAATAATATTTCTCATCAGCTTGGGCTGCAGCAGTTTCTCAAGTATTTTACCAGTGATAGTAGATACCCAAGGAGATAGGCCTATAGTTTGCTTCGCTACATAGGTCACCTGTCTTGTTATTTACAATTGAAACAACAATTGTCTTCATCATACACTAAACAATGATTAAAGATCATAGCTAACACTCTGTATACTTCATCACTAGCGTTGTGCTCCACACTGAGTTCATCATGCCTCGGTGACTTACCACGTGCCATACTCCTCACCACTCTAACCACGTCCGCCGGACTAAACAGCACCGCACCTTTTTTCTCAGTCTCAGGCACATCCTCCAAAAGTAACGGTTCAGATGTAAAGTACCTGGCAAACATGTCTGCTATTGCCCTTAGGATCCTGCAAATTATTTACTCTGGTTGCTAAGTCCAGTTAAGGATTTAATGTTTTTGTAGCTTTCCAAGACTTCCCAAAATTTTCATTTTAATTTCAAGGTCGCCCAGCAAAAAAAAGTCGAGCAGGCAAAATATGAACTCCATTTATTTTATTTGACATTTTCTTCGAATTCACGTGAACAGATTAGAATATTTTTATTAAAAAACTAAACCAGCTTAATAGCTGGCGCAGCTTCCGAAGAAAGTCGATCTCACACACGAATGTATGGGATCATCATGACTAATCATGAGTCTATGTTAACTAACGACCTATAGATACTTATCTATAGGTATAGTTCGTTGATGATAACAGTTTCACTCATTTTCACTAATGCGGTCTGGTGATTTATAGGTAATTTTTGACAGTTTTTAATTTTCAAGATCTAGAAATAGGGTGATCGCTTCGCCAAAAAGGAAGAAGTTTTAAATAACCTTTTCGTGAACGTGCAACTTTTTGGCAAACTGATGCTATTGGCTTCAAAAAGAAAAAAAAAACAAACGAAACAATCTTTTAGATATAACAATTAATCAAGATTTCATGATTTTATGTTTAACCATATTAATTCTTATTACCGTTAAAACAATGGATTGCAGTCCAGATCCATATAACAAATTAATTACAAAGTTTTAGAACAATATAACTTTTTTTGCCCTAAATTTTTCAACATTTGCGTTTTTCAAAAGTTGTAGGTACTTTGTTTATTAGAAGGATAAGCTTTCAATTTATTTTAGGTGATCTGTCGAATTCAATAACATACTCAGAAACCTAGCCCAGATATTATTGATTTACTATCGTGGTTGGTAAAATATAAAACTATTTCTACTTTTCTCATAATAGATATATTTTTATTAAGAAGACCAGCAAAATTGTAGAAATGCCAGCACATTGAAAACTTTGTCTTTTTCAATACAAAGCTTTAAAATTTTACAAATAAAAGTTAACTAATTGTATCTATACTATTAATTCAGCTAATTTCTTATCTAAGTCTTGATACTTATATTCGTAATATTATTTACAATGTTTGGAAATGTAAATATTTCACTTTTAGATCAATTATTATGTGAAAAATAATTTAATTAACGATTTTACGAAACAGTACACATACATAGGTACGTATAGATTACAGATATTATGAACAATATTTGCTTACTCAAAATGAGATCTTAACATTTTTATTTAGAGTAAGTGGATTAATGCATTATATAATGAAAAATTAATGCAAATTAAATTTATATACCTATAGTTGACTTTTAATTTATGAATGAAATTATAATCTTTAAAGTTATATTTTATAAATTAAAAGTCCTATCTCCAGTATGAGGGTATTGGGTATTACTATTATCAATAATTGCTTATGTATAGTTATGTAAACTATATTTTACTTTTGTACAAATTATAGTGAAAATAATACTGTTTAAGAATTATAATGAAATAACATAATTCAAACGGTGCAAAGCGTATCATTGTGAAATTGTTTTGATTATCCTGAACTGTATTATAAATGTACCATAGATAAAAAAAAACGAATAAAAAAGTGGGAAAAAGTGACTTACATTTTTACCTTAATTACACCTTGTAATGTACAGGATAGGTATTTGATTTAGTACTATTTATTCATTATCTAGCGATAAGCAATAGAAAAAAGTTTTTAAATTTCTTTATAATTTATAGTACATGTTAGCTTCTGCCCAGATGATTAAATTTGTAAGTTGCCGCAATCAGTGTAGAACAAATTCTCATTTTAACATGATTAAGAGATTGAAGTTTATGATAAACGTACTTGTCTTTGACCCACTGCGCTGACCTATTTATGACCTAATCACTACTTGAATACATAAGATTTTATTATTTACACAAAATTTGTTCATACCCGCTCTTGTAAACATATGAGAAATATCTTAGCTGTTATGGAACGGAGACCTTGCGGCTATCATATGATAATCATAAATGTTGTGTTTGTTCTAGAAAGAGCTTTGAGGCGCCCTGTATATTAACATAAGAATAGGGATAACTTTCATAATATAAAATAAGTAATTTTTAAAAACATCTAGTTTTAATATAGCCTTTAGGGTCTTATCTAATCAAAGTTGCTATCTAAAAAAATGGGGCGACCGAAAGATTTTTAAAATTCTAGGAATACGGTATGTTTACAATAGCTCATTCTCCTCCTTACATTTATTTGATTACTAGTCAATTTCATTCGTCGTTTCGTCTACATAGATAAGTCAAAAAAAATAAGAATAATCTAACATATGGGTGAAGCGACCGGCGGCGGATGCGACGGCGGGGCAGTTGTCGGCTGGGCGTTCATAAAGCCGCCCTGCCCGCCCGCCCATGGCTGAAGGTTCTGCAACGCGCTCAGAGCGGTATTGCCTGGCTGCGCGGCCGCTACGCTGGTGGGCGGCTGGTAGTGCAGGGCTGATAAGGAAGCGGTGGTGGGTGGTTCAGGCATGTAGCCCTTACTGAGAGCTTCGGCTTGCAGAGACAGCATCAGGCGATTGGCGGCTTGGCGTTCGGCCTCCCGTTCTTCGGCTGTTTGGCGTCTGTAACAAAGCAAAAACCATTTGAACAAATAATAAATGTTACACATCACGATTTGATCTCTCACAGCCACATGTGAATTAAAGGAAAAGTTCAAGAAAGCAAGTAGCTTTCCTTGATTTAGTGAGTTAAAAACGTATTAACACAATATCAACTACAACGTAAATCGTCTAGCATTGAGAATAGTGATAGATTCTAACCAACAAACAAGTAGTTCTACTGATCGTACTGAACAACTTTTGTTCTATAAAAATTATAACGCCATCTATAATTTCATATTTTCTTTGCTGGTCCGGACTGTACGCGTATTTTCACTTAAATGTTGTCTGACCTTTATTTATATCCCGTTGCTTAAATGAAATAATTATGGAGTGTAAATTGTGTATTCACAGAATATTTAATGCACCGTTCACACTGTAACCAGAACTGGGTTGTCCACACAATGTTAATAGCTTTAAAGTTAAATAATTCAGTTTATTGAACGCCGAGTAAACAGGTTTATGTCCATGTTATAATTAGCATAAAAGAAATTTAATCGCTTCGACTAACGACGTGAAGCTTTACGTCGTTGGATACGATATTTATCCCTGATGAGGTGTTTGAGAGCTGTCCCCTTGCTAACTTCGGGTTAGTTTGCAAGTAAGGTGGTGGTACCTCTACAGTCGAGCCCAGCACCAGCTTTTACCACCTTTTCCTAAGAAAAGATTTATTGATTAATTTCAAGTCAGTTTCATAACAGTCATTTAGACGAGTTTATTGTCTAATCTAAATTAAGGCAAACACTCGAGATAGACAATTAAAATTATGAACACCATTCCAGCCTTAACTGAGCCCAATTTAATGTTTAGAAACGTCTTGTAATATTTTATGAGGGAGAGTGCGGTGGCAGACGATTTGACAATTTTCCCAACGATCTCTGGGTTTTGGACCCAAATTTCATATTTGCGACGTTCTTTTTAAGTGCTTGCGTACGTTTTCAGTGAAAGTGTTTAGTAAGGTGGCAAACTATTTCAAAATAGGTATATATTTAACACTAGCTTTTCCCCGCGGGCTTGCTTGCGTGGAAAGTGTCTTTCAATTAATGTATCCTTTAAAACTCTTATCGACAGATTTTGGCTTGTTGGTTATTTTATCAACACCCCTTATATATATTGCCGTATATTGACCAGTCCAACGATGATAATAAAACAAACTGCATCGAAATCCGCTGAGCAGTTTTGGAGTTTTAAAACGGATGAGACAGATAGACAAACAGACGAAAATTCTAAAAGGTTTAGTACTAAAAACCCATTCTATCAAAATTTTGCAAAAATATTGAATGTCCAGACATGATTTCTTACTACCGTAAAAGAATAATAAAAGATATAGTTATAGACCTATAAGAGGTGTTTTTGATTAAAAATTTTGCCCGTATAAGTAGGTACGAGTATTTTTCTATTTACATACATGTACGTATATAAAGTTATAATTTTGCATAATTATAACTCTTATGGTGTTATATTAAGAATACCTACATTTACAAGTATATTTTGAAACTAAGCCTAAGTATACACTTTAGCAACATAAAGCTCAAAATTCGCGCATTGATGCTGAAATTTTAAATTTCCATAGGTCTCAAACATCAGGGTCAAATGTGAATCACATCGACAAATTAAGGGGGGACTCTAACTGATTTATGTCAATTAAGGAGTAGAATCTAACTGGTGACAGGTAAATTAGTCAATGGAATAGAGCCTGTTTTGTAGCTGGAGTTGAGTAGAGAGCTGTCAAATATGTCGATCACGACGGCTAGGGAGATGAAAAGTTTTGTTGCTATTTTGGTTTCAAATCTACATAATGGATGAGACGGTCTATGTGAACGGTACTGGATCACGAATTTTATCATTTTACTTAATTTCACAAGTTGATTTGTTAGGGTTCCGAAGTACCTGAAAGGTAAAAGGAACCTTTACGGTGAGACTCCGTTGTCCGACCGTCCGTCCGTATGTCACCCCCTCATAACTTTAGCACCGTTAAAGATAAAAATTTGAAATTTGACACAAAAATAGCATTAACTAGCCTATATATTACGGTATAAAAAATTGAAATTGTTAGAAACATTTACAATAAAAAAGAGAGAAAAATAAAATGTTAAAAATACAATTTAGAAATGAAGTTGAAGATATTGAAGAGCTGATTAAAAAATATATACTTTTACGATATCTACTGGCACCGATTTTGAGATTTCTTTAAAAAACCACAAAAAAATGCATGTCCCCCTTATTTCCGAAACTAATGAACTGAAAAATATGAAAAAATCATGATAATTTAGAATTATGTAAAGATTACGGGAAAATATATAGCGGGTGAGAAATTCACGATAAAATTACAAAATGACCAAATTAGTTTTTTCACCCACGAGTTTTATTTCGAGTACTGTAGTAAAAATAAAAATATTTGAGTCTCTTTTTTTGTGGTACAATCAATTCTTTTTTTAGTTATCATAAATAGTTATTGGCAAGATTTTAAATACCTTATTCCTGACTGTTCCCAAAAGTGTCGAATTACGGAACCCTAGGTATGCGAGTCCGACTCTTACTTGACCGGTTTTCATTTTATTTTATCCAAAATGAGAAGCAGCGGTAACTCAGTCAGTGGGACCTAATCTTGGGTGGGAGTGGTGGGACCCGGGTTCAAATCTTTTATACCAGATGGAATGTATGTGCATGGTACTTGTCCACTTACCACTGTTTGCTGAACGGTAAAGGAAAACACTATAAAACAATCAAATCTGCAAAGGTCTGTGCTGCAAACCCTAAAAAGTGAAGTGATTAATTGTACCCAAGTACGAAAAGAAACGACGAAAAGTGGATAATTGTGCCCGAAGTACGAAAAGAAACGACGAAAAGTAGATATACGTATGTGGATTATCAAATCAAATCAAATCAAAATATTTATTTTTGCAAAATAGATACATTAAGTATACTTTCTACAAGTCAAAGTTAATTTACACAATATAATATGTCTTTAGAATATAAAAAAAATATATAATAATACGGGAAATAAAATATACACCTGCATTAATAAATGATAGTCGTAAGTTTTTAAATAAATAAATAAATAAAAAATAAATAAAATAGGGGAATCTAGGAATAAAAATATGATATATACATAATACAATGAAGAAATAATAAAAACGGGAAATACATACAAAAAATATTAAGGGTGGGCTACTAAAATGTAATAAAGTTATACACTTGCATAAAATATAGAAATATAGGAATAAAAATATTGTATATACATAATGCCTAACCATCCGCACCATTCGATTAGTATTGCTAAGAAGAAGGGCAAGAAACTTAGCAAACATTCCTTTTTTCAAAATAAAACATATGATACAAAATCATATACATACCTACTCAAGTAAAGGCATAAAAAAATATAAGACTGCGGGAATTAGTCACGAGAAAAAAAAATATATCTTAGTCAACCCGTCTCATTTTGTCCATTACCTTTAACAAAGTAAGTTTACATATTAATTAATTTTAAGCCTTTAGAGGAATCGTACAGTATTAAAATATGCTAATTATTAATTACAATATTGAATAAGATTATTATTATTTATTACACCATGCTTCATTATCATCCAAATAATCATTGATTTTATAATAAGCTTTCTTAAGTAGTCCCTGCTTAATATATAGTTTAAACTTATTTTCAGGCAAACTAAGGACCTCCTCTGGAAGCTTATTGTAAAATCTTATACCATGTCCTACAAAAGAGGTACCTACTTTGGCAAGTCTTAATTTTGGAAAAGTTTATGTTTGTTTCTGGTTTCAACAGAGTGGTGCACACCAAGCCTCGGGAAATTATCAATTTTTTTTCTGACATATCTAATAACTTGATAAATAAATTCACAAGGGACCGTAAATATATTAATTTCTTTAAACTTTTCTCTTAATGAATCTCGGTACTTCATGTTATAAATAGACCGAATTGCTCTCTTTTGCAAGACAAAGACTGCTTCTATATCCGCGGCTCTACCCCACAACATTATGCCATATGACATAATGCTGTGAAAATAACTGAAATATACTAATCTAGCAGTATCCTCATCAGTAATCTGCCTTATGCGTCTAATGGCGTAAACAGCTGAACTTAGTCTACCACAGAGAGCTTCAATGTGGGGACCCCACTGAAGACGAAAGTCTATAGTAATACCTAAGAACTTAGTTTCGTTAACTAACTCCAGCTTGGACCCCTGCAAAAATAAACTGACATCTACTTGAATTACATTTGGTAAAGTAAACTTTATACATTTCGTCTTTTTTGCATTAAGAACTAAATTATTTGCAGTGAACCAATCAAGAATCAGAGAGAGGGTTGAATTCGCGTCATCAAGTATATCGTTATGTCGATTCACTTTAAAAATAAGTGACGTGTCATCTGCGAATAGAACTATCTCAGATAAGTCTCTAACTAAGTAAGGAAGGTCATTTATGTATATTAAAAACAATAGGGGCCCCAATATGGAGCCCTGCGGAACACCCATTTTGACTAATGCTCCAGATGACTTTACTCCATTAATGTCTACCTTTTGAAACCGGTCACTAAGGTATGACTTAAATAACGCCAAAGATTTACCCTTAACTCCATAGTGATCTAATTTACATAAAAGTGTTTCATGATTAACGCAATCAAAAGCTTTTGAGAGGTCACAAAATACACCGAACGCATCCTGCTTTGCTTCCCAAGCGTCAAATATGTGCTTGACTAAAGCAACTCCTGCATCAGTGGTTGACCTCCCTTTAGTGAATCCATATTGTTCACTGTGAAACAACTTATTTAAGTTAAAATGAGATAACAATTGATTAAAAACAATTTTTTCGAAAATCTTACTAAATACTGGTAAAACTGAGACCGGTCTATCATTCCGGAAGACCGGAAGGGTCTTCATTGTCGCCTGATTTAAAAAGAGGGATCAATTTACTCAACTTCATTAAATCAGGAAAGACACCATCATCTACACATTTATTAAAGATTAAAGCTAAATATGGAGCTATTAAATCAATGATACAGCTTACAACTTTAACAGATAGGCCCCATAAGTCCTCGGTTTTTTTAAAGTTAAGAGATTTAAATGCTTTAATGACAGTTTGTGAATTAATATGCTTTAACGCAAATACAGAATTATTACAGTAACAATCCACATTCACATAACACCTCTGATACCACTTGGGGATACACGAGTAGGTTGTTATAATTATTTTTTATTCAAATACAAGCTTAAATCGGTTTCTGGGACAACTAAAGAGTTATTCGGGCTTTAGTTTTTGCTTGAAAATTGTAAAACAGGCAGGAATAAAGATGGCAGTCGTTACCCCCCCACTTGACTCTACCCAGGTGAAGATATGAATCTTTAAGTTGAAGTAAAGACCGCGACTTTCTTCCTTTGAAATTAATATTTAACTTAAGAGACGCTTTAAGTTAAAGCGTCGTCACCCCTTTTAAGTAAGGGGCGGACATTACCTAAAATGATATTTAAGGCGCTGTAAACTTTACCTGTACTAACATTTAAATTTTCATGGGCGTAAAAGCGTTTGCATCCCAAATCCGTAACTACTGTTGCTCACAACAGGTTCTATTAATTGGTATTGCATATATGCCTGCATGATGGTTTATTTTAAGGAACAATATAATTAAAGTTTCTTTTTGCTTGGACTTAAACTTAAATCAAAAAATCAAAAAAAATCAAAAATCAAAAATGTTTATTGTGGTAACCAAATATTTTCTTAATTACAATTACAACTGGAGCCTTCTTTTAAATATCCACAAGGAACGTAATAAATAATTTTAAAAAAAACAATAAGTGGGATTCGTGCCTCCGAGGGTTCCGTACATGCCGTTTAAGGGTCCGTATAAGGCTAGATGCCCAACTTCAAATGAGCATATCACATTGCGTAACTTGGTTAAACGGTATAGTAAAAATTATTTAGACAGTAGACGATATGGCTGATAGGCTTATCTTAAAAAAAACGCAAAATCTTTAAGTTCGCTCGATAGAATGAACCTAAGTTGACCAGCTACAGTAATAAACTCAGAACATATTTGATACAAAAATGCCCATACTCAATTGATGAATATTTAAAGTTTTATCAGTCAAAATAAATAATTATATAAAATTAAAAAACAACATACGTAAGTATATAGATAATATACATGATAACTACATTAAATATTGAACAAAAAATATCGATGCTATATCTTATTATTAAGTGTTTAAGATGTAAGGAAAAATGTTAAAATTTACCTTATTTTTAAGTTTTTATATGTATCTACCAGATATTTGCTGTGCCTAGAAAAAGGCAACTAAGTTGTAAGATCCTATTTTTATTTCTATCTTTTTGTACAATTAGTTTGCAATAAACGTTTGACTTTGACTTTGACTTAGAAACAAATAAATTGTTTTTCGAGTGTTAAAGGGCCTTCCTTAAATAATACAGCCTTAAAATTTGTATTAAAAATAAGTTAACAAATGATATTGTCAGCTCGTCTTAGAATATCTTAAAAATTGCATCTAAAAGCAGAGTTATTAAATAAAAACGCAGATTTTTGTGGGCGCGTGTTTCTTGGTGGTCGTAACAGCCACGGCTGAGAGCGTGCTATTTTGTAGTAAAAGGAAACGTCGTAGAGTTCAGTTCTGATTGATACAAAATGAGGTGCTGAATCTGACCATATATGCAGCTTTAAACACAAAAGACAAGATCAAACTAATTGACATTTACGATATATTAAACTCCATGTAAACAAAAGGTCAAATTTCATTTCTGAACAAATTTCTTCTTAAGTAATTAAATACCTGTAGTTTTCAGATTTTTTCCTAGATGTGTGCTGAAACACCTAAGTGTGTACGGAATCTCAAGATTCAACTGGAATTACTCTATAGGTTTTCATAGTGAGCCAATTTGTATGAAATTTATTACGTAAAGAGCATTTCTTTGAAGCCTGATTTTATTATCAGCCTTTGGGGCCGTCGACTTCTGTGAGAGGAATTAGTTGCAAATTCATATTCTTACACCCAATAAAAAGGGTCTTGACAGTCGGACAACAAAGTGATGGTATAAGTATACCGTTTTGTGTTTTTGAGGTATGGAACCCTAAAAATATTTTTAATACACTTTCAAAATATGATAGATTACGTGCCCGTTTAGCGTGCGTAAAATGGCATATTTCGCACTCGTGCCTTTTATTTTTACTACTGACGCCATCTAGGGGAAACCGGCCATATCATTTAGTAAGCATGTAAGCCTTTGTTTCACCGGCTATACTAAAACTGTTTAAGATGGGTGTTTTCAAACTTTTATATTTTATTATTAAATATGTTAAATTGTAAAAGATGTTTTGAAAATTCAAAACGATTTTAGACGCCATAATTTATATTATATTTTACCTATCTTGGAAATTATTATTAAAAAGATTTTAGAAAGAGACATTGGTCTTTGTAGTACAGATTGGCGCCAACCAGACTACGTTTTCTTCTGTCGACTTGTATCTGTTTTGATTTGCAACAAAGTAACTTTTATTTTATTATTTCATGTATTTCTTCGCAGGTGTATTAAAAAACGTCTTTTGATACACGTGCGAAAGTGTTGATAGTGGTCATCCCGACTGCGTCGCGGCAAAAAAGTCAATCTTGACTCTAAATATCAACCTTTTCGCACTTGCATCAAAATGTACTTTTATTTGGTTCCAACGTATGCAGAATTTAATTCGATGAATTTGGATAAGACTAAGGTCATGTCCAACTGTTACGTCATCCAAAGGCCACTAACCGTCGACAATGTCAGCGTCGAAGTTGCTCAAAAATATGTTTATCTGGGTCAAGTCATATAGCTGGATAAAACAACTTCGACGCCGAGGCTGACATGCTTGAATATGCTTGGGTTGAGCAGCATTCGGAAAGTTGCGTCACATATTTACGTCGTCAATACCGCAGTGCTTAAAGGCTAAGATGTACAACCAGTGCGTCCTTCCTGTGATGACGTATGGCGCTGAGAAGTGGTCTCTTACAAAGGGCCTGATCCACCGATTTAAGGTCGCTCAGCGAGCTATGCTTGGGGTATCTCTGATGGATAGAATCCAAAATGAGGAGATCTGTCGGAGATCGAAAGTAACCAAAATAGCCTGCAGAATCAGTAAGTTGAAGTGGCATTGGGCAGGCCATATTTGTCGCTGATATGACGGCCATTAGGGCCGAAAGGCTTTAGAATGGAGACCACGTACAGCAAAGCGTAGTGTAGGCCGACCTCGTGCCCGCTAGACCGACGACCTGAAGGACGTTGTGGGGGGCGGCTGGATGAAGAGGACGGAGGACCGACACGAGTGATGAAATTTGGGAAATGCCTATGATATATAGCAGTGGACGAACACAGGCTGATGGATGGATGGATGGATGGTATGCAAAAAAAAAGTAAAATGCGCAGGCTATAGGCGCCTTAAGTCAGCGATCTAAAGCTAGATTTGTAGTCAGACTAGTTGGGGTCTCAGTCTGCGGTAATTTTGCGGTCAGACTTTTGTTAATAAACGTGAAACGCTGTGGCAAACCGTGAAGTTCTTGAAACATAATAAGAGCAGTCGGAGATTTTGATAATTGCTACTCCAGTGAATTATACCGTTCTATGACCACAGGCTCTTACGCACTTTACGTAAGTACTTAATAAAAAACAAAATGTTGGTATAACCCCTGCCATAAGTTTTTTTACTTTGTTATATTTGATAAGTTTATTATGTACTTTTTATAAAATTAATTCTCATTCTCATAAAAAGCAGAGTCAAGTTGGTCTAGTCATAAGGTTTTAAAGAAACAAAAAGGGTAAATTATAATCTCAGTCGGTTTGTAGTGTAATGAAATAAATAGGGTAATTAATTTAAAAAATACCTTTTCTATTTATTTTTGTTTAATGTGTCAAAATCTTTTACTCGTAATAAAAAAGCCCAAGTTATTGCGTTGGTCTGTCTGTCGTTATAATTTATTTAAAGGATACATAATTTTTGCACATTACATGGACGAATCATTACATAAAATAGGAAGCGAAATTTCGTTATAATTTGTCATTGAGCTTTGTTTTATGATCACTTAGCGCGGCTTTGATATGAATTTGACGATATCGATAAAAGTCACTTCATTTATCACCTATGTTGACGAAACTCGTGATATGTACATATTTTAAGGTTTAACCTTGGTTCTGTAAATTCATAGTTTCACATAAATCTGTCCACCAGTCGACTGACTTATCCAGCGGGTGTCCATAAATTATGTACCGCAAGGACATAATGTTAAGAGCGTCTGACTCCAGAGTGTCCCGACTTTCAAGTTTATCGAGGTAGACGTCCTACTTGACTCCAGCTTAAAACAAGGCCACCAATTTTAGACACCTAGCTGAGCTCGTATTAACAGAGAATAGGGAAAATTTTATAAAAGGTCAAGCATCTAAGAGATTGGTTTCTACCGAGCTTGTGCGATTTAATGTTAGAACGTAATGTATTTTGTTTGAAGTAATGCGATTTTTGATAACAATGTGAATTTTTTCTTCAAATTCATATGCTAAACTTAAAAGTGTGGTAAATAAAATATTATATCCATCAGGTGATAGCTGTCAGCTGTCACACAAAGAAATGAATAATTATGTACAACCTTTCATCATACAATTAATAAATAGACCCTTGCCGTCATGGGATTTTTAGGGTCACCAGGGGACTTCTAATGTGACCAAGGGACTTTTAGGGTGACCAGGGGACTTTTAGGGTGACCACGGGACTTCTTAGGTGACGAGGGGACTAAGGGACTTCCAGGGTGACCACGGGACTTCTTAGGTGACTAGGGAACTTCCAGGGTAACCAAGGGATTTATTAGGAAACCAGGGGACTTCTAGGATGACCAGAGGACTTCTAGGATGACCAGGGGACTTCTAAGGTGACCAGCAGACTTCTAAGGTGACCAGCAGACTTCTAGGGTCACCAGGAGACGTATTATGCTGAAAAATCTGTACTGATAATGAGGACATAAAAATAGTTGTAGTTTTTGACATCGCATGTACGCATACTTGATAAAATAAAATATAAAAAACATTTATAAAAAGAAAAGACACATACAGATAGTTTTTATATACTTTGATTTTGTTTACCCCTACTTGTATAAACTTAATCGTTAAAAACCTAAAAATTGTTAATAATTTGTTACTCAATTAGAATAGTCCTTTTGCTTTTTAATGTATTTTTCGTTGATATTGATATCAGTTTATTGTATGTTTACATCACAAAAGTCATTATAAAACACTAAAAACTATTTCATCTAAAACTTAACCTTTATAAAAAAGGTGAAAAGTTTTGTCCAAATCGATGCCGCCGGGCAGAATGCCAAGAAGGCTGGCGGCATTACCTCGTTGGATGGCGACAATAAGTCTTTGTAATGTATTTATTTGTCATTAACATATATAATTTTTTATATATATTTCTAGTTATCTATAAGCCTGCATAGAAAAAAAGTTATACCCCGAACCTAATAATGTATCATTTATCTCATTACCGTAGCAAATCAGTCATTTCAAGTTCACTGAGAACGACAATTTACCTTAAGATAATAATAGTTAAGAGCTTACTGAAATTTTACTCTAGAATATCTACAACCCCCTTTTAGGGTGATTTCTCCACTAATTACCATGTTAAGTTTATAAACCTACTTAAGTATCTTGTTATACTTAACTCATCCATATAAAGCCCTTGTATCTTCCTAATTAAGATACTAAATGACTTCTTGAGAGCACAAGATTGCATATATTAGCATTTCTATCCTTGAATGTTTTTGCAAAAGAGATCATTCAGGTACTTTAAGTCATATGCTCAAGGTAATACAGTGGTTATTCCTTCGTGTGGTTGGTATTTAAGGATTTGTGAAAACGTAAAGCTTTTAATGGTAATCTTCGTTTAGTAAGCGAATCAATTAAAGTCACCCGTTTATCGCATAATTGAGAGTGTACAAAAGCTGTGATGGTAATATTGAATATCAAAACTGAAACGACGTAAAAATCGTATGCGAATAAAATTGGTGAATAGAAACACTTATTATGGCTTGACTGGTAAAAATGTAAGAAGCGAAAGAGTAGTGTCAGAATCGACAAATGCATACAAAATTAACAGGTAGTTATATATAAATATATACATGTACGTACGTCAGCCCGCAACCGTCTACTCAATGTCAATTATTATGGGGCTGTTATAATGATTAAAGTAATATAATAATAGGTACAAGTGATTTTTAGTACATGTTCTTTTCACTTAATTTTTATAATGTATTTGAAGCTCATAAATTCAATACGACCCAAACATACTGAACAAATTAATCCCATCCGAAGTTCACAAAGAAACTTTGCAGCACCAATTCACTTTTCATTAAAACTCGAAGCGGAGGGCAGGAATGAGTAAAAGGCAATTCTCATTTGAAGTCGAACTTGTGCGAATGCAAAGTTTTTAATATACGACCACCGACCACCCTTATCGGAGAAGTTGGAACGTGGAGTAAGGTAACTCGAGTTATATAGGTAACTATATCTCTGCAGAGCGTTTACTGAAACCGCATGCTCTGCTGATCATATTAATATCGAATAAGCCACTAAATAAATCACCAGTACATAATATTTCGCGCAAACAAGCCAATAAAATATACCATCCTACGCAAAAAAGGCACCAATTTATTATATCTCGCACAAATAAGCCACCAATAGATAACATCTATCTTGCAAAAATTAACCAACAATACATAATGCTCCACGTAATTAAGATTCAGATTCATTTATTATTCAAGCCACCTTATACAAGCCACATTATAAGCCACCAATACTTAGCATCTCACGCAAATAAGTCACCAATACATCATATGTCGCGCAAAAAAGCCACCTTTACATTATATCTCGCGTAAATAAGTCACCAATTCATCAAACCTCGTGGGATAAGCTCCCAATATACAAATATATCACGCTAAAAGGCCACCAATATATCATATCTCGCGCAAATAAGCCACTATTTATCTTGCCAAAAAAAAGGATAAATATAATCCATAATTATCTTCTCGACTTGAATCTTCGTGGAGGAGTCCGATGTGTTCCCAAGTGTGAACTGTGAAATTCAGGTCAAAGACCACACTTGGTACACTCGCTTTTTACTGTCCTCTCGTCTCAAACGTGATAAGTGGTGAGCCCTATCGCTGTTTTTCAGGAACGCGGACCGAACACAAATTATTGTATAATTATTATCCGCGGGGAATGAACCCACGACCTGGGGCAAACGCTCAGAGTCGGTCTCCACAAAATAAACAGACACCACAGTTTCCCTAATAGCACAGATAAAGGAAACAAGGTATTTTAATTTACAGGCGTTGGGCGATTGTGCCATATTTTGCAACTAGTCACTCGTGTAGTCGTTTTGTTACAAATAATTTCAAGAGTCTATTCAGAATCAGAAGGCCCTTCAGGTGGGGGGAGGGAAGGGTGGTCTGATAAATGATTGAGTACGGCGTTAAGTACATTATCGTTGTAAGAACTTTATTAGAACCGTTAATGCACGAGACAAGGTAGGATGGGAAAAAGATGGGTTATCGATACTCATAAATTGTTATTAAAGTTTGTCAAAATTACAGAATAGGATTAAATTAATAATAACGAAAAATACTAATTCTTAAAAATATCTTAATTTTTACTTTAATAAACACATAACTTTTCTGTTATTCGTAACCACTATAATAGCACAACAGTGAAATTGAAAAGAAATATATATATTCCAAGTTACTAAAGACTAAATTATTTTTTATTCAAAAAGTATTTTAAATAATGAGCTTACTTAATTAGTGTTCGTATATTTGTAAAACAATTTGACAATAATAATAAAGACAAATAGGTACTATGTTTTATTAAATATTATATTTTTTTATTTTTTGTTCAGTTACTTCACACAATTCATCGATAAATATATCTTATTCCTTCTTCTACCGCCACAACCCTAAAATCATCCTCCGCGTTTGAAGTTCGCGTCTTTATAATTAGATAAAGTGCGGTACAATTAAACTTCCCTTAAACAAGCCAAGCTGGGGGTGGCAATTAGCTGTTTCAGCCTGATTATTTTATACCGCGCTTCATTTGTCCGGGCAAATGGCGGACGGTTGATTCTAACAAATTTATGCCAGGTAATTAAGATCTTGCTTTATTAATTAGTTTCCGGCTTTTCCGCTGATTCGTATTTTTTTTTCAATTTGAAGGAATATTAAGAGTGAAAGTTAATTAGAGTGAGAGTACCAGTATTCACAGTTTCATTTTTATGACTACGCCACGCCACTGTTTTAAATTTTTGTTTCTCCAATGAAACTTCTTAAGGCGCATAGGCACGCCACAGTTTTAGTACAAAATTTGATAACTCATTTCTCCGTTGTTTTTCGTTATAGGCAAACGTAAAATACCTCTACCATGTGGTACTGATATTTAAAAGGCACTATTTGCGAAAATTTTGAATATTGATTTTGTTTTAAAGATATCAAGCTGGACAGATTTACATACAAAATTGTTTTCTTTGTACCTATACCAAAATTTTACATTTCAACTAGATAGTGACTTTGTAAATGCTTGTATTAAACTATAGAGGTCTTAAAATTTAGTCTATAATGAGAAAAAGCAGAGAAAAGGGTTATTAAAATTTGTACTAAAACGGTGGCATGCCTATGCACCTAAGAGAGCTTAATTGGTTAAAATATTTTTGTTTGAAACGCAGTAATGGATTGAAAAAGCTCTAAAATACGAAAATCATTCTGGTCTTCAAATTCATTGTTACTTGGAAAAGCTTTTATTTTTGAAGAAGACCCGGTATAAATTATTTAAACAAGCAATCTCTGTCTCAAAATGAAGAAATTTGAAATACAAAATGTGACAAAACGTCAGACTGAAAGAAAGAAAATTGGCTTTCACAAGAACTAATACTTTTTTGACAAAAGAGAATGGAAGGTTTCATTAAAAACTGAAACGTTCTGCTTAATAATTGAAATTGCGAGGTACGCCGCTTTGGAATTGTTATTAGAGACTGCCAAAATATTTATAAATATCGATAAAGAAATATTTTAACCTAATGGATAATGACAGTAAAATATTGCTTTACGTATTATATGAGAGACTGAAAAAGCTATCTACAATGGCAGATACCGAAAGAACAAGCAGCTTTGTGAAGGGATAGGCACAAGAGAACAAATTATTAAAGGTCAGGCGGATATTAGAAAAGAGCGGCGAGAGTGTCACACTTTCTGGGACACATAACGAGACAATAGATAACAATGGAATCACGTCTATAGGTCTTTTTGACGGCACTATGGGGTCGCAGGTTTCTGTAGGAGGTATTAGTTTCAACTTGATATCTCTCACGGGGCCTGAGAAAAAGGGTCTTGACATACAGACAGACAGACAGATTGACAGACAACAAAATGATCGTTTAAGGGTTTCGTTTTATTTTCATTTTGAGGAACGGTACCCTAAAAGGGGGCAAAGTAAGTCTCTAAATAATCTGCTACCAAGGTATCATTCAATACTTTGGCCACGTAACACGCAGAGACCAGCAAGATCAGCTACCCGCTGGATAAATCATGTTTAAATAACGACAGGCTTAACAATATCAGATGCTCTAAGACATGCCGAGAACATAAATGAATGGAAAAGAACTACTGAAGTCATTACAAGGAACATCGCATCCAGATATGACCTTCAGCATTGAAGAACACGACCTTGAAGAAGAATGGAAGATCTACAGATTTTATTGAAGTTTTAAATTTAATTTTATTGAGCTAATAACAGTTAAATGATACTGATACCTTTTTAAATGTGGGTAACATCCCAAAATACTTATTTATTCTAATATATATTATGAGATATTAAGAGCGACCTGAAAAAGAAACTTATTTTAATGATATATCATGTCAAGGCTGATTTTTATGACTCTGTACGTGGCTCAGTGTAAAACGCCATTAAGTTGACACCAGATGGTAAGAAAATGACAATACAAGGCATAAAATTAATTAAAAAAATCTTTCCAAACGTTATTCTACCAAGTTATTTTGCCCATATTCTATTAATAAGCAAGTGTATTGTGATTTTGCTCCTGTAATAAAATACGTGGGACGCACTATAAGTTTCCGGAATGAATATGAAAAAATACTATTAAAGGTACAAAATTAATTTATTGTTTTTCAAAATAATCTCCCTTGGCGTCTATGCACTTTTTCATTCGATCAAACCGGTTTTGAAAACTTTTGTGCCACTCCCCTGTGGTGACCTCTGAAACGTGTTTTTCATACTCCTCGACAGCCTCTTCTGGTGATGAAAATCGTTGACCGCGTAATTGGTTCTTAATTTTTGGGAACAGAAAAAAGTCACAAGGTGCCAGGTCGGGACTGTATGCAGGATGACTCATGAGTTCTACATTTTTCGTCTTCAAAAAGTCGTTTGTCTGTCTGGCCGTGTGAGAACTAGCATTGTCGTGGTGCAGGATGATACGGCGTTTACGGTTATTTTTACGGAGTTCGTCAATAACTTCCGGCAAACAAATGGTCGTGTACCAGTCACTATTCACGGTACGACGATTCTCTAAAGCAACAGTAGCCACTTGTCCAGTTTTATTAAAAAAGAAGCAATCATCCGCTTATATGCACTTTTCACGCGCGCCACTTTGGTTGGTTTCGGCTCATCTTGAAAGACCCATACGCTCGATTGCTGCTTTGTTTTGGGATCGTAGCAATAAATCCATGGTTCGTCACCTGTTACTATGTTCCACACCAAATTTGACGCACCTTCGTTGAATCTGGTAAGCATGGCACTGCACCAAGTGACGCGGTCCGTTTTTTGAGCCTCGGTCAAGTTGTGTGGGATCCACCGCGAGCACAGCTTTCTCACACCCAAATGTTTGTGTAGGATTGATTGTATTTGACTCATGCCTATTTCTAAGGATGCGCGAATTTCATGGTAGGTCACATGCCTGTCTGTTTCAATCATACGGCGCACAGCATCGATGTTTTTGTTGGTCACAGCGGTGGACGGCCGACCATCGCGAGATTCGTCACTGAGATTGATACGACCACGCTTGAATTCTGCAAACCAGCTATAAACAGTCGTCTTGCATGGTGCTTCATTGCCAAAAGCTGTTTCAAGCTGAGCGATGCTCTGTTGAGCTGTCAAATTACACTTAAAATCGTAGAAAATCATACTACGAAAATTTTCCCGAGTTAAATCCATGTTGATGCAGACACACAATTTTTTAAATGGCGCCACAAGGTAAAAACAAAAGACAGTCAGATGAAACAAACTGCATTCTACAGCCAAAGAGTTCTATTTTCAAATGTTGCAATAAATTTTTAAATATTGTTTATGTAAGTGGCCAGTTCCGGAAACTTTTAGTGTTACCTATGTAGTAAGTATACATTAGGGTAATTCAAATTTTCACTTTTTTCCGCTTTATTACGGTCAGTGTGTTCTATGTAGCTAAAAACAAATAAATTTTTTTTTTAAGAAATTAAGGGATCGCTGCCTCAGTTTTTAAAATTTAAATCCTTTTAATATTAAGCGATTATTTTATTTAAATAAAAAAAAATTAACATGCAGAAATTGAGCTTCATAAACTAAGATAATGAAAAACTTTTAAATTAAATTAAATTTCGGTGCATCACCTTGAAAGTTTAAAAAATAGCACATAACAGGAATAAACTCCCATTTTGCCAAAATTTAGCTCTATTTTGACAAGAAAACAGGTTGAAGTACAAAAAGTTTAAAAATGAAATAGTGCTTCATTATCTACGTTTCTAAGGCTTACTTTCTGTATTTTATTATTTTCAGTATCCGTTAAGAACAAAACGCTCGATGTATGGAGATTTAAATTTATAAAACTGTGGTAGCGACCCCTAAATTTCTTTAAAAAATATGAAAAAATACTTTATTTGATTTTAGATACATAAAACACATTGAGGGGGTGGCCCATAATAAAACGAAAAAAAGTGAAAATTTGATTCACCTATACATACATTTATTTTTCTCACTCTTCCCGTCTGAATAAAAAGTAACAACACAGAAATTTCTCCCTTCTTGTCATGGAAAAAGCGATTGTCACTTCCTTAGAAGCCTCGTATCAATCAGTAAACGGATTTGTTTCCTAATTCCAAAGGAGACAACCTACAAGCTACAATTATCCAAAAGACATCTTAAGATCCTGAAATAAAGAGGCCATAAAAGCAAAAAAATACAAACAGCTATTCTGCACCTTAACCTCTTAACGATACATGCTACAATTATGCTCGCAAAGAAATCGCTTCTCCAAATTAAGTCTTAAAAACCCAGAGCTAAATTCAACTTTATTTAGTTGCAAAAGAGGCGGTTTTCCAGATAGGAATGTATCCGTTTTAATATTCACTTACAGGGGAAAAGAATTACAGGAAGAAAATGAAACAGGGTAGGTAAATAAATAAAGGAGCGTACCCTCTACGCCACGATTGGCTATGAACATTACGTGCTAGAGTGTGCAACGATTCCAATTCGATTTGTGGAATCGAGTAAATTAGTATCGACCTTTAGAATCTGTAAATAGTTGTTGGAATTGCTTTCCAGATCGTTTCGAGGTAATGCGAGTGAAATCTTTTATCGTCATTTATGAGCTATTCGATGAAATAACCTGTAAGTAGATAGTTTCAAACGGTAATGACGAGTTTGAATATACACTTTCACGTTGTTTATGTACAAAAGTGAGATTGTATCTCTTTGTTTAATTAGTAAACGAATATGAGTTTCGGAAATAATGTAATGACATTATGTGCATTGATGGTATGTCAATCTACATCATTTGAACATTTTTTCACTTATGTTTATTATTTTATTTTATTTTTACCACTGATGCCGACAATTGTCGAAATATATCTGGTCATATAACGTGTTTTTTGTAAATATACAGGCTGGTCGGGAAAGAGACGTCCAAAAATTTTTTTGGCCTTGTTTTTGTGGGTATACGAATCACCCCCATGTATATTCCGCGATTTTAGTAGTTTAGGAGATATTATTATTTTAATAATAATTTTCACCTGACATAAGTTTTGATTTTTTCTCTCTTTCTATTTAATATTTGTGAATATTTTTTCGAGGTTATTTATGACAACTATGTGAACAACTACCTTGAAAATTATGGTTTACCTAGGTATTGTGAAACATGATTAAAATTTAGTCAAAATATTTGAAATGTTGTCAATGGTTTCAAAAACTGCAATTGCCTTTCAGCAACAAAAACCATGAAAAAAAATCTATGCCTAAATAGGCCTTCTTTTTCTTTAACCAGCCTTCACAGTTAAGGAGTAACTTTTTTTTAAAACTTAATTAATAACACCCACTTCTTGTTAAAAGTAATATGGTAGATATATGATTATAATAAATATTAATTATGTGAATAAATAATTGAAAAATCACAGGTGTACCTCGAAATATATTTTTTCCCCATACTTAATAGTTAAAGAACATTTTGGGAAAGCAATTTATATATTTATCTATGTACATTATTGAGTTAGATTTCTTTATTCGGTTTTAGTACAATGTCAACATTAACTCTGAATTAATACTCACAAAAATTTCACGTGTTATTGTCCGTCCATTACCTTATTTTACGATAATTTTATGGGTTAAAGTAATAGTTAGGTGAAATCACCCATTTGTCGATAAGTTTGCGCGATGTAAACAATCAAGCCCACACTACTGTCACAAATTGATATAAAAGAAACAATGCGCGCGCGTTATGAGGCGACCTACATCGACATAAAACATCTTTGCATAAAGTTACAATAAAAAACGAAAATAAAGTTGCCAACTTTATGGTGTTTTCCAAAAGACAAATATGCCTATATAATCCCTTATGTCATGATTTTTAATGAGCCTGTAATAACAATATTATTATAATACTATGTCTATATTGTCTATGTATGTTATTACAAAAAAATAATATTTTTATGGTGTTGATATTGATGTGGAGTGTGATTTGTAAGTGTTTCAGTCGGTAGACGTAATTATAAAATCTTGTATGTTTATGTTTTTTTACTTTTGAATTGCTGAAATACAATAATATTAGATAATTAAAACAGTTTAACCCCTAGATCCCATTTCTAAATAAGCTCAACTTTTTTTAAGGATCTATGAAAATAAGTAAGATTTTTTATTTTATTTTAGATATCATAATAGGTATTATTATTAGAGTGCATTATAAACCAGAAAAGATAAATTAGAAACAAATGTAAAGACAAGAATTTGAAAAAATTCCTCGGGCCAGGATTCGAACCTGCGACCTCTTGTGTCCCAGACAAGTGCGCTACCAATTGCGCCACCGAGGTACTTACCTAGACCGTTGAATTTTTCCACCATCATTGTCCACCGAATATTTTTGTAACTATTTGATCTAACTAGCTTGTAATGCACATACTGACGCTCACGAGGGCATTATGTGATTTCACGCCTTGTTCTTAAGAAACAGATGGCGCTGTCATCGCTACAATATGTGTTGCTTCAGACAGTTTCTTAAGAATAAGGCGTGAAATCACATAACGCCCTCGTGAGCGTCAGTATGTGCATTACAAGCTAGTTAGATCAAATAGTTACATAAATATTCGTAAAATTCGTATTAATAAATTTATTTTATCTTTTCTGGTTTGTAATGCACTCTAATAATAATATTTAGAGTATTACAAAGCGATGAATTTCGCAATAAAAACATAATCCTAATAGGTCTTTTTACCTATGAAGTTGCCGAAATTTCATAATTCCTGTAAATTAATAGCTATTTCCATTATTTGTTTTTTGTTTGATAGTAGATTTCAAGGTTTTATATCTCCGTATTTAATTTTGTTTTTATTTTCAGTTTGATTACTTAAATTAAGTCTTCAAAGACAGTTCGTATTAAGTGTCATCCGTTTTCATGATAAGATTTGTAATAGCTTTTAACAGGTGACACTTCTCAAAATTTAATTCTCAAATTTATTTCTCAAAACTTAATTGTAGTTTCTATTAGCTTAATTTTGTCTCATTCATATACAATTTGTTTTTAAAATTTGGATTTGTCATTTATAAGCTAAATGGAAAAACCGTTTGTACTGAAACCTGAGTTTTCTTCAAATTATCCGTGCAACACAGCAATTTAAAAGGTGAAGGAAGACCTATTATTATTAAATGTCACAAAAAGATGTATGACGTTATCCTTCACTTCGTTTTAAAATACATTATTATTTCCATTTGTAATTATTTTTATTCGCTATTTTAAAGTAGACATCTTAAAAATATATATTCCAAAAAAAATCAGACAAGCTAAAACCTCACATGGCAACCCCGACCCCACATAAAAGTCACAAAAATAGGCTATAAACCAGACGGACAAGCACAATACATGTAAAGAGAGCAGTGTGCGTCTTTCCACCAGTCTAAATAATTGATGGTTCAAACTGCCGAGTGGTGTTCCTCATACAATATGTATCTCCCTAGCTACCCCGTGTTACCGCCTGCTTGATGTTTTATATACGCGATGTGTGTCTATAGTATAGCCACTTAGTCGACCTTTGTTATTGAGATTTGACATTCACGGCTTTTTTCGGTTATATCGGTTAAAAATCGATATTTGGGTGGTTTGTTTTGGGGTCTGATTCTGTTTTGTTTTTGAATATATAAAGTGTAGTACTAGCAGCTTCTAGAGAGTGTATTCTAAATTTGGTTAGGTTTCATTTATATAATATGATAAAGATACACATGGATTTATCATTCAGTTAAGAAAAAATGACTTATTTACGTAATGTACAACATTATGATTATTCAACTCGAGCTTAGCATAGTGAATTAAGGCTTTTGCTGCCGTATTTCCAAGTCTAGGAATCGATGATAGTGTATTTTTAGGCATACTTACGCACTATGACATTTTTACAAATACACTCGAAAAATCTTGGCAGGCAGAGGGTTAAGACGCAGCTCAAGCGTTTGATGATATATTGCGTAAAAGAAATATCCATCATTTGTGTATGTATGTATCGTTATCATATAATAAACCTAAATGCATTTGACATTTTAAGACAAATATTACATCAAAATGATAAACTTTGACTGAGCTTCAGTATTATTTAATTTTACGTTATTATTATTTAGCAAGGTACCTAGGGTTTAATTATACCCCAAGATTGTGTAATAGAAACCTAAGTTTAGAATATTGTTTTGTAGTGATCGGTACACAACTAATGTTATTACACCTAAGACCTAGTTGGTATGTTATATAAATATTAAGTTAATTAGAATGTATACGTAATTTTAAGTACATATATGGCAAATGCAATAAAGAACTTGAACTTGAACTTAAAATATTCCCAGAGGCGCCAGTCGATTATATGCACGTTCCTTAAGCAGTTAGTATTACATATGTATTGTATAATTATTTATGTATGCACCGCACCTATCGAGTATTATGCAAAGGACAATAACAAAGTATATCGGTTTTATGAATGTACGATGTATGTCCGTCAAGGGTTTGTCGTAAAAAAATGTTAGGGGTTTTGTCAATGTAGTTTTCACTAGTTTTACAAAACAATTTATGTGTGCAGATCAACATGCAAAAGAAAATAGTCCTAGTTGAGTCGAGTAGTCCTCACATTTAGATTAAAAAATTCAAAGACAGGGGCGGGGGTCCCACTTATCAGCCCCCAGGATGCAGTTGTTGCTGGGGTTGTCAACTTTTTTTTTCTGATTTGTGAGAGACTTATGATCATATAAGCTAAAGAAATGTGATTTTACATTTTCCGCGAGTCAAATAGAATATTTTTATTGATCAGGTAGAAAATTATGAAGATGAGGCGTTGCGTTTAGGAAATAGTACGTAGGTACATATGATTAAATTCTCCATTCAATTATATCTATTTAGAGGGCAAACGCAATTTCTTGCGTTCCGTACCTTAAAAAGAAAAACGGAACCCTTATAAATCACTCTCGTGTCTGTCCGTCTGTCTGTCACAGAGGCATATCTTGCAGACTATGTAACACAGAGAATTTAAATTTGGCATACTTATATATTATTCTTACTAACGTATATCGTAACGCTCATATGTGAAATTTTACTTTTCTGTGATTAAAAATTTATTTATAAAAGTGACCGGTCCCCCTCAATATTCTCCTTGGTTCCTAAAGCTAAAAGTAAATAATACGTAGTATAAACTGCAAGATTTTTTGACAAAGCTGCAAAAAACGTTTTTAGTCCTAACTATATTTAATTGGTATATGTATATTTTAAATATGTTTAATTTTGTATTGGTACAATACTCTAATTATGCAAGCCCAATTATCTCTTGGCTTGTTTTTTATTTATTATTATTCCCGTTTTTCAGCTAAGACACAGGAGTTTTAAAGGCCAGCCATAAGGTTTCTTAACTTACTATACAAATAGACAAAGACAGAAGTCATAAAGGTTTCTGTTCTAAGCAGAATCCTATAAACAGACCTAATTGAATCCTCTAACAAGACGATCGATAACGTTAATCCGACTAAGTCGCGTTACGTAAATATTGATAAAAACTCGTTTATCATGTTGTCACATCCTTATCGTAGGAAAGAGACACGAATAAAGTACTGAATCTATGGTAATCTTACCAATAATCCATTGTTCTATTGGCTTTGCTATTCACTTTCATTTGTCTTTAAGATAAGAGGCTTTATAATTTTGTGATACACTACGTACCTCGTATAACCGGTATACAGGCCATTAATATATAAATGACTAGCCTTTTTCCACGGCTTTGCCGCGTTCATTCAATCTTTGATCCGTTTTTGGCTTGAGCGTTATTTTATGAACATCCCTTACAGCTTTTGTGTCGACACGGTCACTATGATTTTGATAAAAAGAAAACCACATCCAAACTCGTTGAGTTCTTTAATTCTAAAATTAAAAACGTTTATTCAATATTTACCCCATTTTCAGCTTATGCGTTTTATTATGAACACCCCTCCATCCATCCATCAGTCTGTTTCGTCCACTGTTGGACATAGGCCTTTCCAGGATGTTGCCACTCTTGGCGGTCCTCCTGGAAGAAATGCCCACGCTGGGCAGGCGGGTTGGTGAGCGCGGTGCCGACACCCTTGCACCAGTAACGCCGCTGCCCGTCACCAGTCTGTTTATATAAGGCCCGGCAATTGGGGATGGATATACCGGCATCCATCGGTCCCAGGCAATGTTGGGCCGCCTGGTTTTGCCTGAGAGCTGTTCTTTTACTCTCCCCCGAATAACTTCGGGAGGATTTGCGATTTTGCGAGTATGAACACCCCTAATAGCTTTTAATGTTGACCAGAGTCACCATATTGACAATAAAAAAAACACATTTAAATCCGTTCTGTGGTTTCCGAATTAAAAGCGTTTATTCAATCTTTTCCCCTTTTTCGGCTTAAGCGTTTTTATGCACACCCCTAATAGCTTTTGTGTTGACTAGGGTCATTACGATGATAATAATAAAAAACGCATCCAAATACGTTAAGTGCTTCTCGAGTTAAAACAGAACAAACATACAGGCAGGCAAAAATTCAAAAAAAAATAGTTTTCGCTTCAGTACACTACTAATAACACATTTCATTTAAAATTAAAAGAATATATTAATCTACGGTTAAGACTTTCTTAGTACTTTTTAATAGTATTTATTATTACTAGAGATATATACAGCATTTACTAAAGCATAATAATTTTATGGAGCATACTTTCTCCAAGAAAGATATCTGCGCAATTTTTGTGATATTTATTCAGTACGATCTGATAAATAAGTGTTTTAAATAAAAGCTAGGTTTCTATTTACATACCCAGCATTTTGCCGTCGGAAGGCGGATAAAGTGTATTTCCAAACTCGCCGCCGGCAAACACCATCCATCCCATCCATCAGCCGGTGTTCTTCCACTGCTGGATATAGGCATTTACCAAATTTCGCCACTCATAAGATTCCGTCAAAAATTTACCTATATAGGTATATCAATATCAAGAAAGTTATGTGTTACCTTATATAATAACCAACTCGTCTATTTTACTATAATGGAGGAAAAAATTGACATGATCTTGCTAAATTCCTTGCCATTCTTCTAAGCAAGACGAAGGGGCAGAGAGAGACATGTTATGTTTTTTTTACATTGAAAGAGTAAAGCAAATTACAGAAACAGTTTTTCAAGATATTACAGTAGTTCTAAAACAATTTTCCAAAGCCGTGAAATAACGTAATTTTATGAAATTTACAAATAATTTCGCGACGATGGAAAACCCTATTGTTTTTAAGCTAATTTATTATAATGAAAATGTGTTTTGTATACCTCGTTTGTAGTGGGAATCTATTTTTTTTATTGTTATTTCGTGTGACTTCGTTCCAAAGCTGAAGAATCAGAAATAGAAGTAGAAGAAGAAATTGATTTATTCATGCAATATAAGGTACGTATAATATCAGATAACTATTCAGACGTAAGTTTTACTAATATTATCAATCCTTAAAGCTGAAGTCTTGCATTCAAGATCTTCCGAATCTATTGAGGTAAGACTTGGTCATAGATAGTAATAGTATAGAATCATTTGTCATAGATACGTATAAATAAATTCTACTTAATTTTAAAATTAGAATATCAGTTATAATTTCTTTCTCATGGAAAAATAATGATACGAAATATAGATTTCCTGCATATTTCAAACTGGGATAATGTGTTTAAAATTTCATTTCACACAATACGGATACGGGACCCAAAGATACTATGGTGAATAATAATATTAACAATATAGATTAAGGAGACAAAAAACAAACCGCTAAAATGATAGCGCCTGACCAATAATTTGGCAACCTTTGAGTACGAAACCCTAATTTTTATTATTTATTGTTTTAATCTAGAGTATGTAAAATAATCTGACCAAATTTTAAACTTTGATTAATTACTGTCTTTAAGATAGAGCTGAAACAAATAACCCTGAAAAACCGTGCATTTTTGAAGGTTTTTTGTATCGGTGCCTCCCTTGGGGTACATTTAAGCAATTAAATACGATACACATATAAATATTCCTATTTAACGAGTTCTTTTACATAAAACACTTTTTCATTATTTTATATGTACATTTATCCATATAGCCATTCTCTGGAAATAATAATTTTAAGCTATATTTACATTTACAATAAAAATGTACCTAAAACCTAAAAATACACAAGGCACCTAAAATGTAGAATTCGATGTGAATCTATTTGATATCGATATTAATTTAGAATTCGATTAAAGTCTCCCAAGAGATATTATTCCAAAGATGCTCAGCTCTTCGTCTACAACATCAAGCTTATCAGTTGTATTAACCAATACTTTTAATACGTCGACAACCTCCGCATAAATCCTGGTTTGTTATCGTAATCACGTCTTAAATAAGTATTTTATTTGAAACGTCTCCTGCCTTATTCTAAGCCCAAAAACTGAAACAAAATCTAAACCGAATGTACCTATATATTAGTTGAAAAAGTCCATTTTGTCATTTGGCGGGAAGAACAAAATACTAATGCTGATTCCTAAATAATTCATTTGTCGTAATTAGGGCATAGATTTATAAACTACAGTAGTTATTATAAAAATATAGCAAATAATATAATAAATTTTAATGTATTATATCAGTGCTAGTTCTTTAAAAAGTGATTTTCGCTTGTCTACGAAATTGCGTGTACATTTAGTAGGGGCAATGTTACACTGAAATTATGCTACAAGTATTTTTTGGGTAGTCAAGAACTTTCGACTATCATACGATTTTGTTCTCAGAATAAGGTTGTGGACAGCAAAACCGTAAACTGATCGAGTCTAAATTCCTCAAGCGAGTTAACATTTTGTCGACGTGTTGGTATTTTAAAAGGGTATACTAAATTTTATTCTGGGACGGGGTCAGATTTTGTAACAGTTTATTTGAATCTCGTTCGGAATTCAAAATTTTAGCAGTGATGAATCAATAAATATTTTATCCGATCAGATTTTAAGTAATTCAATGGTAGGTTGGGCTGCGGGTGACGTATACCACTAATATTCCTATACTTATGTATGAATAAATATATATTAAACTCTTTTTGAGCTTTGTTATTTAATTTGTAGCAATTAGCAATGAAATAATAAAATATATTTCATATTTTCGATATATTTCGGCCCACAGTATGGGGCCGTCAACGTCATCGTCGAATGTTTCTGAACAAATTCGACAGAAAAATATACAATAGCAATATATTTTAAATTAAAATGATGTAAAAGTATTATAACATTTCATTTTTATCTAAAATGTTCTTAAATGTACTGTATTGCTTGTATGAAACGTATATAGTTTTAAAGATTTGAGCTTGAAACATGTCTCTTAAATGTAAACAGTCTAAATTATAATGACGCTAATTCTAGTCATGCAAACGTTTTAATTTAGATTTATATAACTCCCTTGAAAATTCCGTAAAGGCGAAACCGGTGTGGAAATAAATATTTAATAAATTTGTAGAATGGTGATTTTCTGTTCATTATGTTTTCCAAGTTCAACCAAGTGCCAACAATCAATAGTATCAACATTCAGTCGAAATTAATTAATAAAAATTTCTCTTGCTAACTCTCTTCTTATTCCTTTAATTGATTACGCTGACGTTTGTTACTTGGACCTTAAAGAGGAACTTCTTAACAAGCTTGATCGTTTGCTCAATACATGTATTCGCTTCATTTTCGGTCTTCGCAAATACGATCACGTGTCTGAGTTCCGTTCCAGGTTACACTGGCTTCCAGTTCGTGAGCGAAGGAATGTTAGAATTCTTTGTCTTCTTTTCTCTATTATTAATGACCCGTGTACTCCCCCTTACCTCAAATCTTTGTTTCAACTTTTAGATAACACCCACTGTAAATTTCTCAGGTCCTCTAACAACCTTTTCTTGTCTTTTCCTTCCCACCGTTCTGGTTTTATGTCCGATTCTTTTGCCGTCACGGCTGTCCGTTTGTGGAACGATCTACCCGTTAAAATTAGAAATACCCCGTCTCATCATGCGTTTAAATAGTCCTTGCACAGACATTATCTTAGCAAAATACAGTAAATCTGGTGTCAACATAGCAATCTGAAATTATCACGACTAGCAGTTTATTCTTGTATATTCTTGTATTTATTATTGTATTATATATATTTATATAATGTTATATAATCGTATTTATGTAGTAATTATTGTTATTTGTTTAAAATATATTTATGTATTTTTATTAATTTATGTATTTAGTATTTACCTACAAATCTACTTATCTATTTTATTTATTAGTACATTCATGTCTTTTTTTTTCTCACTTATTTTTTTATGTCTTGAAGCCTTTCTGCACGCCTGCCTTTGTTCATTTCTTGTACTTTCTGTCGGGTTGACTGGGAGAAAAGTCCGCCTGTTGTACATGTAACTTTTGTTTTGTGCAATAAAGTATTTAGAAAGAAAGAAAGAAATTACTCTTCAGGCAAGAGGCAATAGTACAATAGAAAATGTCACAATTAAATTCACTTGTACTTGTTTCACTGCTTTTAATTTTAAGGTTTACACGTTAATCCCCATTGGATTTGTGATGTTTTCCAAGTTTCACCAAGTGCCGACAATCGCAAGTATAAATTATTATAATAAAAGAAAATGCCTTACGTTACAAACATAACCAAATTAACCGACCCTACGCTACCTTATTAAGATAAATCCCACAACCTCATAGAGGCACGCCACCATTTCTTAGCCAACAAATTAATCATCTGTCTCCACAAATCCTATCAAGCTTCGACTCTATCCTTGTCATCCTTCGTTAAGATGATAACCCGACTTTTAATAATGAACGACAAAACAAAACGACAGTGCTGAGATAAGCTACCCATTAACGCGGTCAGTTAATACGGGGGGACAAGGTGAATTGATCAGAAATTTATTAGGAATAAAAGATACGGGATGGAATTTCACATCTGTGACAGGTAAATTTTCTATGATTTATATTCTGAATGTTAGTAGATATGACATTTAGTGAGACCACATACTCCACTAGTTATACCGAACAACTTATGATAACTTTGAACTAAAGAAACGAATAAAATAATTATTTGACCCAATGCGAGTCGAACTCATGCATACAAGGTTCCGTACAATCTTATAATTCGGGTACGGAACTCAAAATCATTGTGGTAAATAATAACAATATAGACGACATAGCAACAACAAGACGATAAAATAAAATACTAAAGTGATAGTACCTGACAAAATATTCGGCAGTCTTTGTCTCTGAAACCATAAGTTTTATAATTTGTTGTTGCACTTTAGTGTATGTACAACAATCTGAAATTCTATAGAACAGAAAAAAATTAATGGTAAATACCTAGTCATAATTAATTTTCTTAGAAAGCAGAAATGAAGCACATATAACATATGATACAGATGTGTTCTTATCAAAACTGGTTTATTTTTCTCGGGTGTAGCTAGCCAGCACGCCAGCACTATCATTACATATCGCATCAGTATAACACCCGTGTGTGCTTTACCTTACCCGATTGTTTTTTTTTCTCTCGTAAAGGCAGTGGCTTGGCGCCGCGCATATCAGCGTGTATCGAGCAAGCGTTATCGTTTTCGAACACAAACATCGCTTGTCCATTAGAACGTAATCGGTTCTGATGCCACCAACACACGACTTTCCGAATGAATTCTCGTATTGTCTCAACTCTCGTGAAGCAAGTTTGAAATTAGAATTGGCTTGGCCTTTTGAATTTTAAGAGTCTTCTTTGGCATTATTTTATGGTCAATTATGTAAGTATGAAAAATCCAGTGTACTTATAGATCAATGCGGTTTGTAAATAGTACGGACGAATAACAGTATTGCAACATCAAAGCGACAAAAAACAATCCACTAAAATGGTAGCGCCTGACAAACAATTCGGTACCCTCAATTTTTTTTATTGTTTTATTGTTTTACTACAAAGTACGTACTACAATCTGACCAACTATGAGACTTGTATACAATCATAAGAAAAAGTAGCGTTAAAAATACTCCGGCTTAAACTGCACACCACTGTGAGAAACGAACGGACGAACTAATAGACGGACAGCGGAGGCTTAGTAGTAGGATCCCTTTTGGCACCCTTCGGGTACAGAATCATAAAAAGCTATGGTGGTTTGGTTACTAAGACTCCGGTTTCACGATCTAGGTTAGCTCAAAATTCATAATATCGCTTAATCAATGTTCAACACTGTGATGTCATATAATTAATAATGAGCATTTTTAGAATGCTAATAACATTCAGAGTCGCAATAAATCGTGGAACAAAATATTAAAATACACAAATTTAAGTAAACTATCTGGCCGGTTTTAAAATGTACGACGAATAATTAAATTAGCAAAGTAAAACTTGGTGCATACTGCGCGGGGTTGTGTCCTGCGATAATATACGAGTATAAGAACTAGTTGTGAAAGGACTATTATGTTTCTAAGACTGTAAGTAGGGGGTTTTGTATGAAATTGGTAACCTACGTAAAGAACTTTTTTTCACGTTGAGTTAGAAGCCTAATTTTTAAACTAAGAGGGGCTATGGAGCTGCAGATTTCTGTAGGAGGTAAGTATTAGTTTCAACTTTAAAAAACGGGGACTGAGAAAAAGCGTCTTGACAGATGGACAAACAGACAAACTGAAAGACAGAAATACATACAGACAGAAAGACGCAGAACAAAGTGATGCTACACGGGTTCCGTTTTTTTTATTTTGAGGTACGTGGCGCTAAAAAGGACAACTGGCGTCTACTTTCGATTTATTCATCGTCAGTATTTTGCTACAAAAACCTACAGGGCGATCCGTAAATCATAAAGAAGTCCTGACTGATGGACTCATAAACGCCCAGTCCAAACGGCTAAACCTAAGATCATGAAATTCGGACATTAGGTTTTATTTATGTGAATAAGTAAGAGGCGATCTCCAAAAATGCAGCCATTGTAAGGTTAAAAAAGGATGAATAGTTTTTCTGCAATATGTTATAATCCGATAATATTTAGAACTTATTATTACGAAACGTTTATCATAAAAAAGACGATGACATTTTTTTGTTTTTTTTTTATTTACCCTCTTGTACCAGTCTTACCTAAGATCGATAGTATTTTAAAATGGTTATAATTAGAGGTCTACAAAAGGAGTGAAGACCTTCACAGCTTCTATTAAAAATAAGCCATATATCCTTAACAAAAACTATATTTAAAATTCTGCAACATAAAGCAATCATATTTATATAATTTATTATAAATATTTAATTTATTTAAAGTTTCAGAATTACATAATAATTAAATTTAGAGTGGATATTCACTAACAAAAATTTTGGTAACTTTAATTATATACGTCTCTAGATATTTTTTAGTTATCTGCATTGACCTTTCATAAACAACTAGACTCACAATCTCGCTCAAAAAGTGTCCGCGATGCATCTGGTCACTGCTATGGGGTGACAAAATCGAATGACGATATCGTACAACTGACATTGCATCTTATGTGAACGACATAACGTCTTAATTTGGTTGAAGCATTTTTGCTACTATGTACGTCGCACGTTCGGACGCTTTCTGACGAACCTTTTTTACAGACTGTGTTGTGACTAATTGTTTATGAGACGTCAATGGTTATTTGAGAAAAATACCGATTTCGGTAATTTTCTAAAATCAAACCGTGTAAAAGGCTTATTGAACCGTCTCCATTCCTAACATACAAATACAATACAAATAAAAATGTATTTATTAAACAATAACATTTATTCAACAAAACTGCTAATTAAAGTGAAAAAAAATTACGTTGTACTTTTAAAGATATTTTCGATGTTTTCCTTTAGTGAGATATTTACCCAAAATGGTTTCTTTTAATGCCGAATCTCTAAAGAGCTAGACTTGTCAAGCCTTATCTATGAATAGTTAATTCACTGTATGATGCATGATAAAATATTCAACAAATTCGTGTGTTTAAAAGCTTTTAAGCACGTGTCTTTAACTTAATATTAATGAGCCAATATTAATTAAGAATTATGCAAATTTTGTAAACAGCCACGGAGTAGATCAATGTGTATAGTCCTATTATGGATCTATGGCAAATGAAATATTGGGTGTAAATGTATAGGTATCTATAGTTGAAATTATATTAATAATTACTGATCATACTCACCAAATCACTCGAAAATTAAAACAAATCAGCAATGAATGAAAGCAGCGCACAGTTACCTGAGCCCTCAGTTTGCCGCTGTGTGTAGGGACAAACTGAGGACTCAGGTAACTGTGCACCTCGTCGCGGTATCCTGTCAGCATACGACATGGCTCTAGCAGACGTGGTCCACGAAGCGCAGACTCCCTGCGCGGCCAGGTACACACCGGACCACTATACAGAGTTGGAGAGACAGCTGGACGTGCTCGCCGCTGTGTGTAGGGACAAGCTGAGGGCTCAGGTAACTGTGCACCTCGTCGCGGTATCCTGTCAGCATACGGCATGGCTCTAGCAGACGTGGTCCACGAAGCGCAGACTCCCTGCGCGGCCAGGTACACAATACAGAGTTGGAGAGACAGCTGGACGTGCTTGCCGCTGTGTGTAGAGACAAGCTGAGGGCTCAGGTAACTGTGCACCTCGTCGCGGTATCCTGTCAGCATACGGCATGGCTCTAGCAGACGTGGTCCACGAAGCGCAGACTCCCTGCGCGGCCAGGTACACACCGGACCACTATACAGAGTTGGAGAGACAGCTGGACGTGCTCGCCGCTGTGTGTAGGGACAAGCTGAGGGCTCAGGTAACTGTGCACCTCGTCGCGGTATCCTGTCAGCATACGGCATGGCTCTAGCAGACGTGGTCCACGAAGCGCAGACTCCCTGCGCGGCCAGGTATACACCGGACCACTATACAGAGTTGGAGAGACAGCTGGACGTGCTTGCCGCTGTGTGTAGGGACAAGCTGAGGGCTCAGGTAACTGTGCACCTCGTCGCGGTATCCTGTCAGCATACGGCATGGCTCTAGCAGACTATATTACTTACATTACTTACATCCAGTGCTAGTCAACACCCAAAATTATTAAATAGCTCCACAAAAGCTATTAAGATTTTAAATAGTAAAAGAAATAACTGGGATTCCTTTCGGGGGTTGTAGTGATGTCTACGTAGGGCTGAGACAATTTTTCACGTTACTTATTTATGTCTTTTTAATTCATATATACCCCACGGCGAAAATATCTATAGCTCTTTGTATATCCCTATTTATTATAGAATAGACTTTTAAAATAATTGTTGATGATATCGCACTCGCGCGCGAAAGGTTCCTTACCATTATCTATAAAAAACGGCAAAAAAATCACGTGTGTTGTATGGGAGCCCCCTTGAATATTTATTTTATTTTATTTTTTAGTATTTGCTTTTATAGCAGCAACAGAAATACATCATCTGTGAAAATTTCAATTGTCAAACTATCGCGGTTTATGGGTTATAGCCTGGTGACAGATGGACAGCGGAGTCTTAGTAATAGGGTCCCGTTGGTTATCCTTTGGGTACAGAACCCTAAAAACATGATATTTTATGTAATATCATGTTAAATACTCGTAATAAATTCCTGTTACTTTAAACATTTGTAGGCCGTCAAAGAAGAGTACCGAGTAGTGAATTGATATTCGGAAAAAAAACATCTATTTGGTTTTGGAATTAGAAAATTATTCAGAAAAGATTATTCTGACCAAATGCTTACCGTTATGATGCTAGCATTCATCTAATCATGAACGAAGATTGTTAACAACGCGTTGGTAGACCACATTTCTGATAAGATAAATATGTTTTAATTGTGTCAGATTCGTCGGCTTGTTTCCGAAAATACTGCTTTTCAGGTAACTCCATAAAAACAGTTCAACGAACTGCTTCTAGCCAGTTAACAATTCCTAAATGTAAAAAACTATAAATATTTCATGACACTCAAAAAAAATAACTGAAAAAATTATATTGTTTTTTATTATTTGACTTTCAGTTACCAAGTACTCTTTTTATACACCCTGTATCAAAAGATATAATTTAGATTCATAATTTATCCAAACCATTCTCTTAAAATCAGGTTTACGTACCTGAGTTTTGCCATAGATAACATAATACTAGTACTTTTGCTACTCGCCTATGCTACGGCGTAGTCTCGCGTCCCACCTCGTCTACGCCGTAGCCCGTAGGACGTTTACCGGAGCACGGATTTAAAAACGCATCCGGAGTACAAGTGCGTAAGTAGTAAAATCGGTAAACCTGAAATGATAACCTTTATCACAAAGAATTAAGATTCACATGTTTAGTTATCGAATCGATGTCGTAACGAAATATAATTCACACTTGCAAAACACCTAATACAAACTTTTAACAATAGTATAATATTACAAATATAAATAATAAATAAATAAATTACTGATAATAATAATATAAGTGAAAAATAAATAAATTAATATTATAAAGAAGTGGAAGTATTATCGGTTTGTTGGTTTGCTAGGGCTGGAATCACTGAACCGAATTCAAAAACAACAAAACGTTTCGATACGTTAATTTTAGTAACGTAAAGGTAACGCACATCGCAGTCGCAATAGAGAGTTTAGTTTGAACGGTCGCAGCGGCTAGGGAATGAGATTGTGTACCTGTAATACAAGAGTTAGAGTCTAGCCATGATCACGCGCAGCTATCAAATCAAAGAGTCCATGCTGATAGGTCGGTATTAAATTACCAATAAAGAAAATATAACGCTCAGCAAAGTATTCTTATTATTATTCTTTTGTCCAAACTCAGAGTAATGTCCAAATTGGACACATTAATAAAATTTGCCCGAAATAAGGGGCAAAAAGTTGGAATAACAAATTGAGACAATAGAATGCTCCAAGTAAAAATTAAACCCTCACCTCCACTTAGTCCTCCTATTCTGGAACCAGGTCTTGACCTGCGCGTCCGTCATCTTCAAGGTCTTCGCCAGCGAGGCCCTCTCCGCGGAAGCCAGGTACTTCTGCTTGTGGAACCGCTTCTCCAACTCAGCTATTTGAAGCCTTGTAAACGAAGTCCTTGGCTTCTTGCGTTTGGGAGGCGTCCGGTTCTGGTATGGGTGGCCAATGCGCCTCGTGATCGGAAAGGAAGCTGCGAACAAAACAGCTTTGATTAATTTTCAAAGATTTAGAAGTTGGAAGGACGTAAAATGTTGATTACGCGACTAAATTAAAATATTATTTCAAAGAAGCTTAATCAGCTAAATACTTAATATATTAAGATAGGTATGCCATTTGCCATGGCTCCGCTCGAGCTGAAGACGATATCTTTGTTTTGACTTTTAGCTTCATTTTTTTTGTCATTTTGTTAATGCTTAAGTGGTAACTGTTAAGTCATATTTAATTTGAACAGTAAATCAAGATCCGTTTAGTAGTTTCCATGACAGTAGAACTTACATTCTACATAATATGTAAGTATTTTAGAAATTGCGAAGCCAAAATTGCCATATTGTCTTATTAACCTTTGCCAACGTTTGCCAATTTGGCCAACGTAACAATAGATCTCTCTCTATAGTTATTTTTTTGTTAGTAATAGAGTTAAGTAAGAAGTCATTGGGCACTGTCGAATAATCTGACTGTAAAAATGGAAGTATTTGTTTTTGCCCGTCTTTCACTAATTCAAAAGCCATTTATGGAATCACCATTCTTTATCTTGATGACTTATCAAGAAACATCGTGATATTGTATTAAAAACACAGTATAGGCAGCAATCTAGTCTCTCGTCGCACGCTTAAATCGTATCTTTGTAATTGAAATCACGACTTAATTGTTACAAATAACAGGTTCACATTCAAATGTAGGAAGAAACTCATGAATAAATAAAATTCTCATTTAGAAACAATGATTTGCGCTTTAAATTACTCAGTAATCACTGAAGCAATCAAAGTTTCCATAATAAATCTAAAATTACACTTTAATGAACATTCTTGGAAACTCGCCTTAACAGACCATATAAAGCGGAATTAAGCACAAGAAATCATGAAAATAATCATCACAAGTCTTAAAAAAATCTTATAATTTACCAATCATTTCAAAGTAGCAGTTACATGTAGCCGTTTTACAAAATTGCTTCCAAGATGGCCGACGGTGATTACGTTTTTAAATTCGAAACTCAATTACTTTCAGTTTAAACGGAACGCTGTGATTGGTTGAATGCCCGGTAAACATCAACGTTTTCCGTAATAGTTCGATTTGCATTAAATGATCCATGAGATGAGGCAATGTTGTTTGTTGCTAACTAGGATATTGCTTTCAATGGCATATGATCATTGGCCATAATGGAAAAGGACAATTATTATCTTCGCCATTTGAATGGATCACGATTTCATTTTAAATTAAGAATGAACTAAAAACATCCTTCTGTTATCCTAACTCCGAATTTGAATTGCGGCCAAGTCGTGTTCGTGTTTTTTCTTTTCAAAAATGGAACCGTATTAAATGCGACGATCTCATTGGTCGGCCGACAAACGTAATGGTTGGTTCACGTGACCGCAAATTATGTAGCAATTGCGGGGGTATACGTAACTTAGCCATAGTTTAAGAACGTTGTTAGTGACTTTGTTCCCCTCGTGTTTAACTTTAAAGGCTGGGCTCCATTTACGGAGAGCTGGCCACTTTTGTTCCGTTGTCTGGCAAAGATAACTTGCAATAACTGGCATCCAATTTTACAAATCTGAAATTGTCATAAGAGAACCTCAAAAAATTCAATTTTTAATGAAACGCTCTGCAAAAAAATCTACTTTTGAAGTACGAACAAAAAGCGAACAATGGAATATCTGGTGATTATTACTATAATTTATTTAAATTATCCAATACTAACAAAATTATTGATAAGATAATTTCAAACGGTTTTAAGGCCCACAACACACAGACAGTTGACTTATTTCGTGCTTAGTGTTTTCTATAATTATCAAAGATAATAAAAATATATAACTCAGTTGCTAGATGCAGTAAAATGAATAGTCCACTTTTGCTTTGGGACAAGTGAATTTATTTACTGATCTCTGACTCCCTTTAACACTTTAATTTTGAATTTATATGGCCAAATTTATGTAATCCCACATCTTGTTGAATTTTACAGACTGTAGTACGTACATAGCTAGCTCTTCTTCTATGATTTCAGTTCACTGCCCGAAAAGCCACTTTCGAAATTTGTAAATAAGTAAAGGTAGTACAAATGATGGTCGCTATTATAGCTTGATAAAACATTAAATACAGCTATTTATTTTATATATTATATATCTATATTTAATTACACGTATATGGGCATTTATTTCAAATATGAAAAACTATACCTCCATCCATCCATCAGCCTGTTTTGTCCACTGCTGGACATAGGCCTTTCCAGGATTTCGCCACTCTTGGCGGTCCTCCTGGAAGAAATGCCCATACTCACACACGCTGGGCAGGCGGGTTGTTGAGCGCGGTACCGAAACCCTTGCACCAGTGACGGCGCTGCCCGTCACCAGTCTAATTTATATAAGGCCCGGCAATTGGGGATGGATATACCGCCATTCATCGGTCCCAGGCAATGGTGGGCCGCCTGGTTTTGCCTGAGAGCTGTCCTCTTACTCTCCCCCGAATAACTTCGGGAGGATTTACGAGTAAGATGGTGGTACCTCCACAGTCGAACCCGGCATTAGCTCTACCACCTAAACTAAACCATACTAAACCAACTAAACTATACCTAAAATATACAATTAAAATTCAACCTATCTAGATTTAAAACAAATAAAAAATGCTGTCGAGGTTGTCGCTGCCGCGTGGCAGGGTGCCTAAGACGCATGCCGCTTTACCTCGCTGTATGGCCAAGCTTATGCGTTGGCCAAAATAAGCTCCAGCTCTTGGGTCACCAGACACGTCGACCAAGCGCGACGAAATTTGCTGGAATAATCGTCGCGCTTCTGGGCCCCCTGGCCCGAATGTTTCCACACCAAACAGCACAAACATGCAACCTTTACCAAGAGCTGCATATTCACGCCGCTTGTTGCACTCAGCCGTTTTATATATGTATTGGTTACCGATAGGCTTTAACTGCAATGTGAAATTCAAAAGAAATATATTCCACCAATTAACAGATATGTAAAAAAGGGCTCCATTTTTTGTAAATGGTACCAATGATGTATTTTTTTTAAATGTTGATCACTAATACCGTTTCCAAAGAGCTATAAGAATTTCCTACTTCAACCTTAAAAACCCTTACAAAGCAACCATCTATTTACCACACATTTAAACATTACGTACCCGTCACACGCTATAAGACAGAAAAGGGTGCGGTAACAAGATTGCAGTGGCCCTAATCACGTTAGAGCCCATATGATTTATGCCCGGCGCGCGAGTGTGCGAGACCCTTTATATCAGTGATATACCCGCTCCGCCAGTGTGGGAGGGCCTTTATGTCGGTGATATGGTTATTGTTTGTCGTTTTGGGGTCGGTTATAGGGATGGGGTATGTTGGATTTTGTAGTCTTGTTTGCGCAAGAAAATTGTTCGTATGCATACTAATTGAAAGACATGAGATTCCAGAAAATGCACGCCGTTTATACATTCTAGTAAAGTATATAATTTAATAAACTTTTTATGTTTCGGTTTAATTATAATTATGTACATAATTTTTTATGAATGACTCCACAGTTTTTTAATAAAAGTAAGCGTCATTGTCTCTTTATCCCTCTAGAGTCAGAACCTTCGTTACTAAAACTGACGCTTTAACAACACCATACACTTTTCACCGAGGATTATTCCGTCACAAATAAAAATAAACATTTTTATCCTATCATGTCCCATCCCTATACCATGTTTAAGACTAGGGATGTATTTTAGCGGAGTTTATCGAGCAACCCGCGGAACAGATGTTGATAATTTTAGAACTTACTGTTTATTTGTTCTGTTTGCATTGTGTTCGGTTAATGTTACTTTATTGTAAAACTGGTCCATTTAAATATTTAATGTAAAGTTAATAAATAAATAAATAAAAAATAATAAAAATTGTAATGCAATTGACTGTATTTTTATTGTTCAATTTAGTTGAAGTGGTTGCCTATTTTACGAGACATTTTGTGTCAAAGTTTTTATATACAGAGGGATGAAAATGAACTTTATCAAAATTACATAACAATATCACACCCATGCGCACGCATTTATAGACATCGCATACCCTTTTGAGGCACAGGACTCTTCGGGAGTACAGGCGCGTGCGGCGTTCAGTCCAGAGAGCTAAGTGCGAGTTGATAATCGAATAACTTTACTACCGCGTGAATCGAGTTAAGCCGGGTCTCCAGCGCGTGTTTTGTCCTACACAATAAACAAAAACGTCTACACAAAACATTGTTTCGTTACACATTTTTGCTGATAGTCAAGCAGGAGACCCGATCCAGCTTATCAACAAAAATGTGTAACGAAACAATATTTTCTGTAGACATTTTTGTATAATGTGTAGAACAAAACACGCGCTGGAGATCCAGCTGAACGGGGGGTTATCCCGATTTTGTCTCTTTTCAAATTAGTTTTAAACCAATAAATAGCGATGATAAAATTTTGTAAAAAATATATGCTATATCTTACTCTTTGATCTTCATATTTCGGCTGTTTTCTACGCGATTACAAACATTTTCTTCGATCGATCCATTTAAGTCGCAAAGATAGGTCTGAACTATGATCTAAATAATTTATATACGTTACAAAAAAAGTAAAACAAAATTGCTCAAGATATATTTCGGGCGCCACAGGGTCCGGATTCAGTTGAGATATCAAGTGGGGCCCGAAATATATCTTGAGCGATTTTGTTTTAATTTTTTCCTATTTATTATTTCTGTAACGTATATAAAATACACAATAAAAGCCTTTTAAAAGAGCATATTATTTATTAATTAAAAACTTATAATTATATGACATTGAAACTTATTTTGAGCACCTACTAAACATATCAATTATTTTTTTATTTATTATTCTTAAAATACAGTAACACAATAACATAAAACAGGAGACAAATGATACAGTCTACAAAGGTGGCATTTATTGCTTAAAAAAATATCTTCCAGACAACCTTTGGGTAAAGATTACATTAATTTTATATTAAATTGTATAAATTTTGCTTAATTTTGATTATTTACTTTGAATATCTGTAGATAAGATATACATAATATGAAACATATAGGTAGTTCATTTGAATTCAAATTGATTATATTCACCGCTCCTGAGGCCTTATCGGTCAAAGTAGAGTCAACAAATGAAAGCAGACATTTGCAATGACAAAAACGATACCATGCTACTGGATAAAAAAAAACCTGATGAGATTTTATACGTAAGTTTTTCATTTTTCTATTTCTAGGGTTTCATACCCGAAGGGTGCCAAATGAGACCCTATTAATAAGCCTCCGCTGTCTGTCTGTTCATCCATCTGTCACAGGGGTCTACAGCTTCAACCATTATAGGTAGACAGTTGAAATTTTTACAGAACACGTGTTACTATAGCTTCTATCACAACAAATAATAATATATTCAAGAAATCGAAATCCAATCCAATTGAAATACAGGTAGCATTTTTAATAACATTAAAAATGCTTAATATTTCTACATACAATTTTCAAATTTAGTCATAGTATAGTTTAAGATAAAAGGTAAAACAACAAATAATAAAAATTCGGCTTCCGCACGTAGAGGGTGCCAATTTTTTGGGGATGCTCTTCCATTTTAGTTTAGTTTTTTTCATCTATATAGGTATTGTTGTTATTTACCATGATGTTTTTAGTGTACCATACCTATATTTTGTGGTGGTACGAAACCTTTAGTGTTCGAGTGCAACTCGCACGTGGCTAAGTTATTATAATTCGAGTAGTATTCTCTTAAACCAATGGTCTAAGAGTATTCTAGATGTGCAACACTACACACTGTAGTTTAGACGTTAAGTGACGTACTCGTATATTGTATCTCATAGCAAAATCGTTTCTAATGTTGTATTGAAAAATTGTAGGAAGGAAGTAGATAAAATTCATTACTTCCCTAAAATAAACAATGATAAGTAGCATCCCTAATGAGGTTTTTAACACAAAAGAGGCTCAACGAGAAAAATTAACAAACAAATTAATGCTGAAAGGTGTAAGCACCTCTGAGGGTAATCCCAAAAATTACTTTATAATATTATACCGCTAGGTAACCCTTCTCCCTAGTTGGGGTTACTGGTACTCAACTGAAGTCCCCTTTATTTTATATTACTTTTGTTGCGTCTTTTCTAAGTGAGAGGCTGTTTCCATAATTATATACGAAATGAGAAAATTTAAGAGTTTTTCAGTTTGCTTTTTAAAGCTTTGCGTAGATCAAAATCACTGCTTTGCACTGTATATTATATACATTATGCATTTATATTTTATCGTCAGAAGAATGTCGATTACAATTAAATTGCATTAAGCAAGGTACTATATAACTTTTTTTTCAGAATGATAGAAGCTGTCTTTAAGTTTAATAAGTATATAATCTTTTCGAAATATGGCGTATCTGTTAGAATAAAAATTTGGCCAAGTGCGAGTTGGACTTACAAAGGGTTCCGCACCACCATTTACAAATCGGATAAGGAACCCTTAAAACAAAATAAAAAACAACAATATAGATACCATAGCAACATAAAGGCGTCAAAAAGCCGTTAAAATGATAGCGCTTGTCAAATGATTCGGCATCTTATGAGTACGGAACCCAAATTTTTATTATTCATTCTTTTACTTTCGAGTATGTTTAATAATCTGACCAAATTTGTAACTTGTATGTATTACCGTTTTTAAGAAATAATGTTTGTATTTTTTCAAAGTTTCTTGTATGGGGCCCCCTTTGTTTTTATATTCTTTATTATTTGTCGTATTAGAGGCCATAGTATTACATATCCTGTGAAAATTTCAATTCTCTACCAGGTAGACTCTATACCTATTACGGCTGAAGCTGTAGACCCCTGTGACAGACGGACGGACAGACAGACAGACAGCGGAGCCTTAGTAATAGGGTCCCGTTTGGCTCCTTTCGGGTACGAAATCCTACAAATGTAGGTAATTTTTTTTCTAAGGTCTTGCTACATATTATGAATACTTAGATAACTTGAAAAAACAAACGCAGTTAGATAGGTATATATTAAACAATAGAATAAAACATGGCGTCCTTTAAGATTCTCCGTTGCCCTTTTGTTCCACAAAATCTCGCCAGGAGACAAATTTCCGTACATTTCACTCAAATTCCCTCCGAATGAGGGTAGGAGGAGAAGACGAATGTCTGACGTATAATTGTGCGCAGTCGTCACCTGGGATTAAACACGAGTTGTCCCTTGTCGTAGTTCTTATTCCTTTCGTTTATACGTGAAATTGGTCTGTTTTTCGGGACAAGTAATATGCCGTAAGTTGAGTCGCTCTATCACGCGCCCCGTCACATTTGTCCGCGCCTTTAGCAATCTTTATTATGTGCATAGCTTTATTTTGTTACATTGCTGATAAAAATATATCTACATTTTAGGAGTTTGTACGATTTAGTTACTTAGTTTATACACTTATATTTCAAATATTTTAGTTCCCAGTAGAAAGAGTCATATTCTAAGTATACAGCTACTCAGGTCCGTCTCTAGACGAGGATGCCAAAGGTGCACCCGGACGGCGAAACTCCTGAGCACCTCCGGAGGTGCTAGCTTTCTGACGGCTCCGAGGCCCGAAAAATTATTTTAATTAGCTCAAATTTATAGACATTCATCAATTTACCCACCTGTATGGCAAAGCGATTAGATATACTGTATAGAATACAGTATTTACATAAACCTTTATAAAAAATAATATAGTCACAATCATTTTTTTATTTTATATAAGTTTATAAATTTTATTTATTTAATAGGCTATACAGTTTAACTATAAAAAAATCAAAACTAAATAATCCTAAAACCTACTTAATTAAATATAAAAGAAAACAAAATATATACTTATACAAATAAATAAAAATACCTACAAATAAAAAAATTGTATTCATTCAATGGTATTTGTGAATTGTACATCGCGATATCTAAACATTTTTCGGTTCATACATACCCTAAGGAATTCTAATTACTATAATTCACCTAAGGTTCACCTGTACGGAATCTTCTGAAGCAATACAAAGACGGCTGCAACACACGTACATACCCTTGGTCTATGCTGCATTATCTGGCGAATGACATAAAGTAGCTCGTCCGAACCAAGCTGCAACACAGCGGTCAATTTTTTTTTCATCATGCAAGTAGTTTTGAGTTCATAATGAGTATTTTACGATATGAGGTAAGATTAAATATTACAAAAAAGTGAGGTGAACCCAAACATAAGCAGAGTCAACCTAAGTATGTTGGTACGTATTATAACTGGCCATTCTAGGCTAAATGGACATCTGTCAATAATGAAGGTACAAGACGATCCCTCCTGCTCACACTGCGGTGAGGAAGAAACTAGCAAGCACTACTTAGGTGAATGCTTTGTATATTCTAGCTTGAGATGGGAGATACTTGGTGATGACCACATCAATTAATCTTATGTATTCAGATATGCTTAGGTTCATGAAAAGAACCGGGAGATTTGAGGAGGGAATGCCCCTGGGACATTAGGATACCATAGCTCCAAACAGTGGGAATTGGATGGAATAGATCCAAGTGGAGAGCCAACCATCCACCTGAGCCCAGCAGGCTTCCTATCTCAACATCATCATCATCATCATCATCATCATCATCATCATCATCATGATCTCGTCTCGCGAGGAGTAGGTCTCGCGCCTGGGGTTTAGTAGCATTCAAATAAGTTAATAGACTTAAATGATTCAAACTAAAATTACAAACTCAATATATCAAATGTAACTGAAAAACTAAGTTAGTCGACTATTACTCGTTAACTTGTAAAGCTTACTTAACTGTGATAGTTTTCCTTAATTTTTGCACATATCCAAAATACCCGTTTAGCTGCTTGCTTTTGCTTTAACTAATACAGAGTAATTTCCTTGTCCTGGAAATAATTAATATTTTAGTAACTATTACTATAATTTACTTGTAGCCCCCATAAAGCTTTTTCTCCGTGTTATGAGGATCAAACCTTGTGAGGAACATAAAATGTGTATAAAAAGATTAGATTGCCAAATAAACACCTAACTTCTTGCATTTTTATATTTTTTTATTGTTGTATAAGTTAGCAAAATAGTAAGAAGTGAATATTTTATTCGCTCGATGACAACCCCACTAAATACAATTTAATAAAATTTCAAACCATTTAGTGTTTTTTTAAGAAAGTATAGATTTACTTAGAATATTTTATAATCTATACTACTAACAATAAAGTAGTAAAAAAGTTGTGTCTGTACATTGAATATTTTCGCGAAATTTTAAATGAAATGGGTCTATTGGTACTGTACTGAGCCCGAAACCACAGTTTTTAAAGTTTTTGTCTGTCTGTCTGTCTCTCTATCTGTCTGTCTGTCTGTCTCTCTGTCTGTCTGTCTGTCTGTCTCTCTGTCTGTCTGTCTGTATGTTCCGTTTTAACTCGAGAACCACACAACGAATTTGGATGCGAGTTTTTTTATTATCATCGTAGTAACCATGTTCAACACATAGGCTATAGGGGTGTTCATAAAATAACGCTCAAGCCAGAAACGGGGCAAAGATTGAATAAACGCTTTTATAACTCGAGAACCACTGAACGGATTTGGATGCGGTTTTCTTTATTATCATCGTAGTTACTCTGGTCAACATATAGACTACAGGGGGTGTTCATAAAATAACGCTCAAGCCGAAAATGGGGCAAAGATTGAATAGGCGCAAACGGCGAAGGCAAATTATATAATGGAGTTGATGCTCGTGATTGTTGGCACTTGGTGGAACTTTTGAAACATTTTTTGTTTGATAAACACTTGTACTTGTCCACTTATTTATATTAATTTCCCTTACCGGTTTCGCTGTTAAAGCATTATCAAAGGTTTGTTAGGTTGTTTACGTACAATATATTATATGCCAAGCGATTCATATATTGTACGTAAACAACCAAACAAACCTTTGATAATGCTTTAACAGCGAAACCGGTAAGGGAAATTAGTATAAATAAGTGGACAAGTACAAGTGTTTATCAAACAAAAAACAAATTATATAAATCTATGGGAAGTCTGATTCGAATTCATATCCGAAACCCACGCGAACGAAGTTGCAGGCAAAAGCTAGTATGTAAATAAATGGCAATAGTATTAAAATTCCATTCTTCTAAAGGACTCCTGCACTGAGTTCGAACCCTGGTGGCAAATAAGCTAGAGACGGCACTGCAGCGACCATAAAGCTAATGTGTTTCTACGTTACAGGGAGAAAGATGGGCATCGCTCTTCTGGTAGACCAAAATCAGCTGGTGCGAAGTTCAACAACGAAATTCACGTGGATTTTTTGCCTACCTTTAAAAGTCTTCAATGGCTACAATAGGTAACATTAGTAAGTTTATGCTCCAACAAAATAAATACTGAACCACACTTTTACACAATAAAACCAACTCGAGCACAGTGGTCAAAATGAAAAAATGAACGGACAAAAATCTCATACATTTTACATGCAATAAGCGAACAACCAATTCCCACTAGTTGCGTTACCAAACGAACGGGAATCGGGATACCGGCACAATCTCATGGAAAATTTACGAGATGAAAGCGCAGTGCAATCGGGCCCGAGTTTAGGTTGCAACATGAAACTGAATGCATTCTTTTAGACTACAACAACTGGTATAAACCTACATGCCGTAACAGCCTTTATGACGTTCCTCCTTTAGTGCACAGTTGCAACGTAGGAAAGCAATTGCTCGTATTTTCTTTTCAAGTACCTTTGCAATACATTGTTTTGTCCGTGTTATTCGTGTTTTAGAGCACTGTGCCTCGGAATGTGACAACTAAAGTCGGCTGAATTGCAAAACGAATCCTCAGGATACGTCATTTTTTTTAGTTTAACGAGTATATTTTGTGTATTTACTATAAACATCTTGATAAAATTTGAAAGATGTTTTTTTGCTTCTTTGACCTAGTAGTTAACTTTTGGCTGACATTAGGTAGCAGATTCAAACGTGTAGCCCCTACAATTTGCGACTAGCTACCAACAATTAAATTTCCAAAAAAATAATGTCAATAATATTACTATACAACTTTCTATTTTGTATAAGTTATAAATATATCGTCGCTTTAGAGCCACAGGGTTCCATCTAGCATTTTTGTGTTTTTGGAGTATTAAGAAGGTTCTGTCTGTAGCTAAATTATTATTGCAGCATTATTTTTATTCGAGTTATTAAGATTACAACAAAGTTCTATATGTGATTATTTTGTAAATTTCCTTATGACATTTTGTCAACGAGATCGAACTCTGTTAAAAATGTTTCTCACTAGGTGAGGGTAACAGGGTTCTATGGGACTTATAACGTAGAATTTATACGAACAAATCGTGCTTTTAATATTAGTCGAGTCAACAAGGTTCTATCTGTTCTGAAATTTCAGCAAATTAGCATATTTTTCATGAAAAAACAAAAGGATTCAATGACATTAATGTCATTGGCTAGATTACATATTTTAGAACTTGTAAAAAAATGGAGTTAATAAATAACATCAATAATCAGCAATAAAATTTCAAACTTTCAATTGCTCATTCCCAAAACCAGGCACTGAGTCACGTGAAACGCTGTTGCTCTGAGGCGACGATTATGTAGGTCCATCCATCAGCCTGTTTCATCCACTGCTGGACATAGGCCTTTCCAGGATTTTGCCACTCTTGGCGATCCTCCTGGAAGAAATGCCCATACTCACACACGCTGCGCAGGCTGGGTATGTAGGTATTCTGTTTTATTTCATGTACATAATAAAGTGTATTTGTTTCATTCATTCATAAACATAAAAAAGCGGCCAAAGGGAGCTGGACTTACACAATTAGGGTTCCGTGCCAATGTGGGCAGACAAAAGACCAAATAAAACTTTATTTTGAATAAAATTAAAAAGGTCATCTATTACATTGTCCAAAAACTTGCAGTATTTCGCTAATCCATAACTGAATATTTAGTAACTTTATTAAAATCGATCTAGATTACCTTATCGATGCGAAAAGAGTGGTATATTTTAGTTTTTGTAGCATAAAGGAAATCCTAGTGTAAAGACTACATAATAATGTTATAAATGTTTTTATTAAATGTCTTTTTATTTATTTTAGTTTTCAAAAGTTTATTTATTTTATTATGTACAGAAATCAACAGCGATACATAGCAGATATTAAATAGACAACAAATTACTTAATATAAAGGCCAATAACAGATTTCAATTTTGAATATATTAAACATATATGAGTTCTTAAACAGTAAGAGTAACAAAACAAATACACAAAAACATAACCTACAAAATAAAGGGGGGGGGGGCAAATTCGCTCAGTTGTCAATCTGAGAAAAGAGAGAGAATTATATTATATTACATACATGTTTTTATTTCAATCAGTACATTAAACATAAACCAGGAGATTGGGGGCGGGGACTCACACAACATCTTTGTAAAAAAAATTACCTTAATTGACCTAAAACAAAATTGATGTTTGATGTGCATGTCATCAAGATCTAACAGTAATGCCAAAATTCAAATTCCTACATATCGTGGTTTGGGAAAAGCCTCTGTGACCCTTATAAAGGTTCTGTTTTTCCCCTTAGGGACGGAACCCTAAAAATTTACGTATTAACCAGCTTATTGTTAAGATTAAGGCAACTGTCTTTTAAAGTAGTTCAGAAGAGTATATTGCGTAAAATGTGTTCGCTCTACTTTCAAAAATATAATAGCTGTTTTACCCACATAGCAAATAATTATAGCCCGCTCTGTTCAACAACCATTGTGGTAAGCAATTAAATATACAATGAAAATCATGTTATTATAATGAATGTGTCTGGTTACATGTACAATTTTATGTTAATAATGGCGTCGCCCTCGCAGAAATAAAGCATTTAATCAATTCAACATCGAAAGATAATATTTTAAAAATAAATATATGTACCCAAGTATCAGACTTTTATATAAAATAATTATTTTTATTACGAATATTTTAAAAATAAATCCTATTATTAGTTTAATTTATAATTAGGTTATTTGAACTTATTCAATTGCGTTTAATTATACGAATATTAAGGTACAAAAGAGCAAAGTAAAAATAATAATGCCAGATAATTCATAAAAAAAATCCAGTAATCAGATAACCGATTTAACCAAACCTCATTAAAATAAAATAAACTCCAGTTAATTAACCCACACAATTCACATGGAAACTGAAACATGCGTCATTACCGGCACGGCCATCACGTGAATTGTTCTCATTAAACATTTTGTCCCCCACTGTCATCGCGCTGACCACTGTGCGACGAGAACTCATGTGTACACACAACTCAGCTTCAACTGAACCATGTGCTTTGGAACCACAGATTTTGGAACCTTATGTCTTGGTAATAATGGATATTTCTGTATGGATATGGTGAAGAGATGATCTTGCGTAGCTGTAATTGTGGATAATCTGTACAGGCAGCGTTTAAACATAATTTTGGATTGAAATTGTCTCGTAATTGATGCAACGCTTTGTCAAAAGTTCTTCGTTTAATTCTGTGGCTTTCTCATAAATTATAAACATACTAGCTTTTCCCGCGGCATCGTCCGCGTCGATTTAGTTTCTATTTTTAGGGTCAATAGTTTCATAGTACGTATTTTAATTTGACGTTTGGTTCTCATGAAAATTATTTTCCCCATGGAACTGTCCGTCCCTAGAGAACAAACTATAGCTTTGGTATGTTCAAGCAAAAAGTCTAAACATTACAACAGTTAAAGAATTTTCAAAATCGGTTCAGTTCCAGAGGCTACCCGTGCGAATGTTATTAATGGCTTTGTCCCCAAGGAACTGCCCATCGCAGGGAACAAACTATATCCTATAGCATTCAGGGATAATGTAACTTCTTATTATTAATAATTTTCAGAATCCGATCAGTAGTTCCAGAGGTTACCAACTCACAAACACCTTTATTATTGGTGTAGATGTAGATAGTGTAGTAGTGTTTATAAAATACTTTGGCCAAGTGCAAGTTGGACTCGCGCACAAAGGTGTATCACCACAAAATTCGGGTGCGGAACCCTAAAAATATTATGATAAATAACAACAATATCAACGCCAAAGCAACGTCAAGGCTACAAAAACAAGTCGTTAAAATGGTAGCGCCTGACAAAAAATTTGGCTACGTCTGCGTACGGAACCCTACTTTTTATAATTTATGTCCCACAATATAACTCATTTTAAAACTTGTATGTTTTACCATCTTTAAGTTAGAGCCAAAATCAATAACGTTTAGATAATGCAACTTTTTCGAGGTTTCTTGTATGGGGACCGCCCTTACAATTTTTTAATATTTAAATATTTGCCGTGGTGAAAAGCATAGTAACACGTATTTTGTGAAAATTTCGACTTTCTGCCTACAACGGTTGAGGCTGTAAACCCCTGTGACAGATGTACAGATGGACAGATAGACAGCGGAGGCTTAGTAATAGGGTCCCGTTCGACACCCTTTGGGTACGGAACCCTAAAAACGCGGGCGGAGCCGCGGGTAAAGGCTAGTGTATAAATATAAAAAAAGTATTGCCGTACGTCGGGCACAAATGTAAGCTTTTTGCAAAGAATAGAATGAAGGTTTACTTTAAATCGTGTCCCTTTTCGTCAGCAATTGGTAAGTATACAAATACTATGCACATAAATTCCGAAAAGTTCATATCTCCGACAGGATTCAAACCCGGGTCTCACAGTTGAGAGGTTCACAGACCCACAGAGCTATCGCTGCTTCTAACTAAACATTCCAAAAGTTCATAGGTAGATTATCTGCCGTAATGTTGGCTCCCCGGCCTGTTTATCAACGACGCGACGACGTCTAAACAAGATGATTGGATAAAACGAAATTTTGTGTCTATGGATTGGATGATTTTAACTGGATTGCATTGCTACCAACATAATGCCATAGAAATTATTTGATGAAACGCACTATAGTGTTGTCCTAGGACAATATTTTGTTTGTCTTCAGCCTTTTGCACTACAGTGTGTTTCATCAAATAATTTCTACGGCGTTATGTTGGTATCAATGCTGAAAAACAGGCTCTATCACACGTGCCGTCGCGGAATGCTCTGCAGGCCCACTTTTCGCTTTTTTAACCATCACAATACGGGCTAAAAGCTGGCCATCGCAATTTCCAGCATATCTTCTGAAAGGTCTTACTCGTATTATGTTATGTTACGTCACTCAAAATTTATACATAAAAATTTACATTTCTCCATTCCTTTTTTAAATGATTTACCATTGTGGATATTCTACCTAATTTGTTGATATTCCGACTTAATTTTCTAGATAACACCTCCAGCAATAATCCGTCCGTTGAGAAAATCTAACGATCCACTTTCTAATATCCTAAAAAGCGTAAAATAAATATCAATATTATCAACATTTTTATGCGCCGATGTCGCGGATACTCGGGCGGGGTCATATATTTACACATTTGAAATATGGCCGCTTTACCGCCTTCGCCAATGGATTGGTGATAAAATTCACTAACACTCCTACTCAAGTGTTCGGGTAAAATATTAGATGTTATGAGGGTGTTATTGGGGTCTTTTTGCGAATGAGTGAAAGTGGTGTAAAAACGGCTACTGTTCACATGGATAGAAGCAAAACGCCTGAAGAGTTACGCCTAACACATTATATTATAATAAAATATGTTGACATATCGAAAACACTAATATTAAACTATGGTTTCACAATCACAAACATCACACTCACAGAGACCTTAATATACACAACTACACACAGTCTCAAATTTTCATACATAAATTATATTTCCCAGCTTAAATTCACCCTAATCGTGTTGATATAATATTTATTAATATATAATACTAGCTTTTTCCCGCGGCTCCGCCCGCGTCTTATTCGGTTTAACGACATGCTTTTTCCCGGGATAAAAAGTAGCCTATGTGTTAAGTTAGGGTATAAGCTATATCCATTCTAAATTTCATCTAAATCCGTCCAGCCGTTTCAGCGTGAAAGAGTAACAAACATACACACCGACACACACACACACACACACACACACACACACACACACACACACACATACCCTCACCCTAACACTCTCACACACAAACTTTCGCATTTATAATATTAGTGTGATAATATACTCGTAATTTAATATTAACAACCCGTAACGTAAGTTATGAAAGAGCGAAGCTTTCTCTTTTACCTAAAAGGAGACTCCAACAACTTTCATTTTGTATTTGAAATTGTATTGTATCTAAGTCTACCTTATAAATAGAATACTATACTATATCGTTGTCCGGAAAGCTAAAACAATTTTGCATACCCAATCCTATAGTTATTTCTTATTTTTAGGTCACTTCATGATATAGCCAATTTTACGATATGGCCAGGACATACATATGTATATGTATGTTATGATATTAATAATGAATGACGCGACTCTGAGTGGGTCAAAATATTATATTTAAAGTTTATTGTTACCTTTTTATTCATGTATTTTTACATCTATGTATGTATAGTTACATATTTATACAAAATAAAAATTAAAGGTTCGAGAAAATAAAAATATTTGTAATCTTAATAAGATTTTTTCGAAATTTGTTTCCAGAAGTTTCTATACCCCTCAGATTCTGCTTAAATGGCAGTCGTTCCCTGTATTCCCTGTGTTATTATAGAAACACAAACCTCAATTTCATGTTTGCGCCTAGAGAATTAGCTGCGTTCAAAATCACAAATGTGTCTTGGGATGGGGCAACCCTTAAGAAAACCAAATGTATAAACGAATAAAAATTATAAAATCCACGATTTCTTTTTTTGCTAGGCATCTTTTTTAGCCTATGCATTTCATTTTGAAAAGGACAAAGTATTTGATATAAATATAAATAGAGATTTAGTGCAAACATGTGTGGCCACTGGCTATATATTTATTTATTGCCTATTCTTTTTCACTATTTTACAAGAGGTAACATCAATACTTACAATCCCTAACAAAATGTGCGCCGTATACCGATGAGTCTGAGCGAATCGTTTAAAAACTGAACCCCCAAACCGCGCTACCGTAAACCTATGTTATGCTCCATAAACATCAGCTAAAAGGGAAAAAGCGGGTGTAATTTCACACATGCAAATACTGGATAACCCCAAGGCGTATCATCGCATATTGGTTCATGTCAAATTTTCATAACACCAGCGATGCCGGCTTCCCTCGGGAAATGAGAGAGAGGGTTTCAGGAAATTGTTAGAGCGTTTAAGGGAACGGTATTTTTACTGGCAACGATGATTTTGAGGTGAGGATGTGGATGATATTGGAGTTTATTGATCGAGGTCGTATATAGGTGCTTTCGGGGAAAATTGGGCTGAGCCACATTTGGACCTTACAATTGTAATAGAGAGTGGTCAAGTGTTATAGAGGGCTTTCGATCTCTACAGTGAAGTGATAATATTAAACTTAGACCTTGTACAAACAAGGATATAAAACAGGGTTTTCATTTCAATTTGCTAATGATCTTCAACGAACAAAATTGGGTCAAAAAAATACAATCAATGGATTGGAATTTTACATAACTTTGTAAATATTCTCAGGAATTTTCTGAAGAGTACCTAGGAATTTAAACTGTGAGTGAGAGACTGTGGGACAAAAGGACGGACGGATAGAGACTAGGCTGTGGTTTCTGTTTTTAGGGTAACAAAGGGTAAAAAATTAACAATTATGGTGAGACTCCGTATTTCGTCCGTCTTCTGTATTACACAGCCTCGATATTATAACTTTTGATTTACTTAAACTAGACTTGAAGTATGGTAGAAATATCTCATTTACTTGACCATAATATTTTTTTCGTATAATGAAGAAATCAGAATTCCTAAATATTTCGGGACCACATATAATATATGACAGATAATTTTGCATTGAATTTAATAAATTAAAAGGTATTTATTAAATATGTAGTTATAATATACATTATCTACGAGTATTTGCATTGATATTATAGACTCTATGGAAAATTTACTACAAAAATGTTTATGCTTCCATATCACCAAAAATAATGGACCGAAAATTATAAACAATACATACATACATATACTCACGCCTGTCTCCCAAAAGAGTAGGCAGAGACTGCAGATTTCCATCTGCTACGATTCAGACATACATAATAACCTAAATAAAAAAAAATAGTAAAAAAAAACATCAAAATGCTTTGATAACAATGAACGGCGATGACGCTGGCTGTTAAATACGTCGATATAATAGTTTATACCTCAACCCATTTATTATAATATTATATGGGTAGATATATATTTTCAAATTAGGTATATATAGGTATATCCATACTAAACCCTCAACGCGTAAGTTCAGTTCACACTTGACTTTAATAGAAACCCAAAAAACTGTCAATTTACTAAAATAACACCTTCCTTGTGGTTTCGCTGATCCGTCACGATTATTGTAGCGGAAATGATCTGTGGCCATTTTGCTGAAGAAATAAGTGGGTAACAAATCTTAACGTCAATGTTTTTACCGGCTACTTTCAAATTTGGTATACTAAATATTATTATTTAGTTTGCGCTGTTTACTAGAGAACAAAATTCAAGTGAGGCAAATATTTTGACGAATTCCTCGGGCCAGGATTCGAACCTGCGACCTCTTGCTTTCACGGCAAGTGCAATACCTACCACTGCGCAAATTTGGTAAAAAAGATCGAAATTATTTAGATATGAGGATTGAGGATTAATTATACTAAGGTTTTATACACATTATTAATAAATAACTGCTTAGAGACTATCACCCTCTGCAATGATTTAACCCATAAAATTATGAATAGTTTTTTCAAAATCTGACATTAATTTGAAATGAAATTTGTTGATGGTGAAAACATACAGGTTTTTGATTTGGCCCGCAACTTCTATCACAGAGGTGTAAATATTAATTCACAGCAAATATTGTTCCAATAAATAGCAAAAACAAAAAAAAATTACTATCCAACAATAATACAAATAGTGGTGTGACGCAATCATAACGTTGGGGCCCACAAATTACCCCACCGCGAAGAAGTGACATTATTTCTAGATAGCCAGTGACACATACCCAATTGTCACACCTTAATTCGAAATTTGAAAATTTGAAATTCGAAGATCTATAATCTTATGCCGAAGTATCATTAAGTCAATGACTCGTCGAGATCAGAGTTCCGACGGTACGGCGACTCACAAAAGTCTTGTTAACCGCAAATTGGCGGAAACGGATAAGACACGCTCCAAATAAATTGGCTAAAAACAAAAGATACAATAAGCACTTTGAGGTATTTGAACTGCTTACACAATTCATTAAGATTTTTTTCAATATAAGTAAATGACGCTTAAATATTATATTTTGTATAAAGTTAGACTTTTTATGATGAAAGTCATGTTCTTTGTACTCATTCATTTTAGTACCAATATTTTCTAAACTGAACAAAAAATGAAATTTCTTACCAGAATAATTATTAAAAGTCTGCGCAGTTAAATATCTAGAATTAGCAACAAACTGTTTTTAAATAGCATAGGCAACTTCTTCAAAGTGCTAAAATTTTATCTTTTGTTAAATAAATGCTTTTAACGTTGGTTTAAATTTTAGCAATACAAAACATTATGACCACCAAGAAATACCATTTTATCAAAAGGTTAAGCTCTGTTCATAAAGGATCATTTTAATATTATTTCATAACAATTAAAACTAACAATTATATGCCATAATCAATTTCCCGCTCCCGCTCACGTGTTTTATAAACATTACCGGCTGTGCATTCGGTACTGTATACAATACCTAAGCAAAGTATAAAATAAATAATATTTCATACATTATCTAAACGTTTTTGGTATTCTATTTTATTCTACCCATTCTTATTCTATTCTACCCAAGCTATGTCAACAGAAAACGATAGTCACAGTTTTATTAACCTTCCTGAAAGATAACCTTTTACCCCTTTTAATATTCGTGTAGGTACGTACTATGCATCTTATAAAAAAAGAACTGGTAGAATAAAAGCGAACTACATAAAGAATTGGATTTTATGAGATCAAAAGAATTAAATTGAACTCAATAAATTGGCTTTCAGATTTCATCTCCAACTGTTTCCTCCATAAATAACGTCATCAACATAAACACTTCCGTCAAATTACGGAACTAAAAGTGATTAGAAAGGACATCCGCAAACGTACAGTCACGGTGGTCGCAAAAACGGCAGGGGTGCTCAGTGAGTCTGAACCAAAGGGTCGCAAAGCTACTTCCCGGGGTGATAAATAGTTGTGGTCTTCATAATGAATGAATAATTGAGTGCGGCTAAGTGGCTTACCTACATCGAAAGACATTTAAATCGTTTAAATAAATTGCTTCATATCGTTTTAGTTATGTATATGCTAATTTTATACTAAACATTGGGTTTTTAAATATAGTTTTTGCGGATTAATGAAATACGTGGTGGTTTTACATATCTCGTAATAGAAAACATTTAATTTTTTACGGATTTTTACTAGTATCCCAAGGTACACGTATAAACAAAAGGGAAACGTGACGTAAACTATCTCTAAAAATATGTATCGTTAAATATTTAGTGTCCAAAACAATTCAATTATCTAGGGGCCCCAAATTGAACAACCCAGCGGCGGTCGGCGCGACAAAATTACACGGACGAGGCGCCTCGAACCAATCTCGCCTCCTTGCGGCGACAGATAAAGAACTCCTAAAAAAGGAAAAAAAAGAAAATAGTTCCGAGATGTCACCGCACGCAAAGGATAATTGCCCTGACATTGCCACCTCTTATTTGTTTTGTTTTTTTATAGGAAGTTTTTGTTTATGGAGAAGATTGCGCTAAAATTGGCTGTTTAGATAACGAAGAGAATCTTGGGATAAAAAGAACTCAAGATAAGAATGCAAATGAAGATTTTAGAAGAATTAGTTCACTATCGCTTTAAGTGACTAAGTTGAATTATCATAATAACATCAATTTGCACTTTTGCACTTAACTACATATTTATTTTGTTTAAACTTTACATCGTAAATCTTACTGATTTTATGGTAATCCAGTGATTTGTCCTTCTTATAGGTTGGATGATCCCAATCCATAGAAAAGTTTAATATGTTAGATACTTACCATTCAATCTGTCTTTGACAACTTGATGGGCGAAGGCAGCAGCTGCAGCCTGTCTCATGGGGTCCAATGCCACTCCCCACGCACCCAAGGCTCCCAAAGCTCGATGAGCTGGCACCCTTACAACCCCAGGATTACCCCCAAACCCATAACCCCCACCTAACCCTAACCCTGGCCTTAAAATTAAACCCGAATTGGGATATAGTCCTTGCGAATGTGAAAAGTTCAACGGGAGATTCGACGTTTCCTTTGAATCAATGTCTTTCGCACTTTCTGACTCCGTGTCTTCACTCCGATCATCACTTTCGCCGGAATTTCGTCTTTTTTCGTTGATTTCTTCGAAGTGTTTCCCCAATAATCGTGATATACTGAATGGTAAATTAACTCTAGGTTGTGTATCAGTCATGTGTTCGTTAGGTGAGTCCCGATATCTGTCATGGTAGCTGTGTTCAGAATCTCTGTCTTCTGAAGCGATGCTTCTGTCGCATTGTCCTGATAGCCGGCTGTCGGAGTCCACATTGATCTCTTCTTGGTCTTCGTCAGAGTGCACCGAAGAAGACATTTTGTAAGAGTTTCTAATGTTTTGGTTAAAATAAAATCACTGTCACTTATTAAACGTTCCAAGATTTCACATTCATTTTTCAAACAATTTTGTTAAATTGTTTTGGGTCTTTTGAACGAACAATGGTTACATTTGAGTGTAACAATTCGTAATGGAAGTACAACGGTACACGACCTCTTTATTTGAAAAAAGAAAAATATCTTTCTCGCTACGCTCGACCGCCCGTGACCGAATCGAAACTCAGTATCAGTCAAAACGAGCCAATCAGCTGCGCCCCCACCGCTTTTCAGAATTCGAACGTGATAGTTTGACCGCACAAACGCCTCAACTACTACGCCCGTTGAGTGGAACAGTTTCCAACAAAAGCTTAATACGATTTTCAAACATAAAAACTCGTTTGGACTCACTAACTTAAACAGAATAGTATTTCCGTCCTTTTCTAGGGGAGTCACGCTTCAATTGAGTCCCCATACAACATAATTAAGAACTTAAATCCAGCCCTAAGCACGAGGAGTAAAACTCATTTTAGTCTATAAGGTTGTGCCAGTTGAGCCTTTTTCGGATTCCGTTGTAACCGGATGAGCATGCGGTCCTCTGATGGTAGATAGAGATGAGTACAGGTTTCATATACGCTTGTAGCTCAAGTGCAAAAGAGACAACTCTATATACTGAAGGGGCGTAACAGTTGATGTAGCAACGCGGCGTTTAAATCTAGTTATGGTCTGACAAATGGTGTACATATTAAGGGGGGCAATGTTAGGAAACTATTTTTGAATCTTTTAAGACAGTTAAATTATTTACGTCTGGCCGACCGCGCTCTTTCTAAGAAGACAATGCAGTTTATAATAAAATAGAAGCTGGGGTTCACGTTATGGTCATAGCAAGGGATAATGTATTGCTGAAGATAGGTCCCTCCATTTTATGGTATTGGGAAAGACAGTTGGAGTGGTAAAGGGTGTTTCAGCAGTATGATAAAGGCCGCGCAAATGCTTATTGCTTTTAGAGTTCTGAATGAAATTGAATTTTAAATTAAGAATAAAGACATTGCTTAGAACTGATTTTATTTTCTTTGTTCGATATTGATTTTATACAAGAGGGATTTATGTATATAATAATTATTTGAAAAATATACAAATATTAAATTAAAAAACATATCGTCATAACCTGAAACCCCGAGGGGGTGTCAGAGATGTTCCCAAGTGTGAAATTGTGAAATATAAGTCACAGTTAAATGCTAATTAAATTATGGGATGCCAAAACTTTCGAGTTTTACATTAAGATTCATTGGTTTTGGTATCTGATTACTTACAAAGTTTGTAGTATAGGTTTGGCAAGGCAAATTAACTTTATTTATACTAGAGACTCGATTAGTTACAATGATAACTTATTGCAATTCAAGCCTACATCAAACGAGGCACAGAATATATATATATTTTTAAATTCTATTAGATGAAATATTTAGTTAGAATAAGGCATGGATATAAAAAAAACTGGTCAAGTGCAAGTTGGACTCGTGCCCTGAGGGTTCTGTACACACAGTTTGAATCACAAACCCATTTTAAGAGCAGTTATGCGGAACAACTTAACCCGACACTTTACAATCCATTAAATTATATATTATGTATCCAAAGGGTCTAATATTAAGTCTTTCAATAATATATATAGTCTATTATTTTCTCAATCAGTTTTATTTTCTTTATCTGACTAGAGATTTCTATCTACAACGATCCTGACACATCTCCTGCTAATGTTAAGCTTGAAAAAGTGATTATAACCAATTTAAAGTAATTAAACAGATAAAACTTGAGATTATGGCTCCAAAATGAAAACATATATACATACGTCTCTATCTTCAAACATTGTTAATCTACACTTCTAAACTTAAAGAAATGTTTGTGAGTTTGGATGTAGGGGTAATCTCCGGAGCTACTGATCTGATTCTAAAAATTATTTCACTAATAGGAAGCTACATTACCCTAAGTGCTAAATTTGTAGCGGGGGTGATGAGTCCTGCACTGACTCTGCGTGCCAAATAATTTAGGAAGTTTTAGTTGACTTAACTTCTTCTTCTTGGTGAATAGGATAAGTTCAGTCTTCTGTGAATTTATCGACAGATTATGCTTATCACACCAGGCCTCGACTTTCTGCAACGCCAACTGCATCTTACCGTACAGCGTTCCTTCAAAGAGTCCTGATATCATTATGACTGAGTCACAAGGCATTTTTAAAGGTATAAATGGGTGGGCAACTGCCTCCCCAGTCGCGAGATTTGCAACATTTTTTTTTCCAATATTTGCGGAAATATTGAGAATGGAAAACAGGATAAAACGAACTTAGCCGAGCAAAAACACGAAGTCGTAATATTTCTCACTTCAAGAATTCAATCATCAAAGCTGTGGTGGCCCAACGGATAGGGAGGCATGCTGGTGAAACTGGCGGTCGGTCTAGCTTTTATGGTGACCTCAGCATATTGGTGACCCATTTGATCACCAGCTCGTGTACACCATGCTTCTCGAGCCCGTGCATTATGCTGGGGAACGTGGTTTTATCAAAGGCTCCTTCTATATAGATGAAGGTTGCGAGGCAGGATTGCTTTGCTTCTATAGCCGTTTCTGCTTTGTGTACAACCTGATGTAGCGCAGTTTCTGTGGATTTGCCTGGTAAGTAAACATGCTGATCTGATGAGGTGAGCTCTTTCTGACGTACATACATAGCTATCACAGACTCTCTCGAGTATTTTAAGTAGAAATAGTGAGAGGCTGATCGGTATTAACGCTTTAGGTTGTGTGTATTCGTCCTTGCTAGGCTTGGGGAGAAAGACTACTTTAACTTCTCTCTAGAAGCAATCCCTGAGTTCTATAGACTATAGTTTGTTCCCTGGAGACGAGCAGATCCCTAGGGACATAGCCATAAATTAAAATCGCGCGGGCAATCTGTAAAACTACAGACTTTGAAAATACTTTCACTGTTGTAATGGTTAGACTCTTTACTTGGACATAGGTTATTAGTTTGTTCCCTAGGAACGGGCAGTTCCCGGGGACATAACCATGAATTAAATTCAAACTATTCTTTATATTCTTTTTATTTCTTCCACTGTTGTAATGGTTAGACTCTTTACTTAAACAAAGACTATAGATTTTCTCTGGAGACGAGCAGTTCATTAGGGACATAGTACTTTTTTCCTAGGGACATATGTTATTATATCAATAACTTCGGAACTGACTTTTAAAATTCTTTCGCTAATAGTTATACGCGTTACTTGGACTAATGGCTATTGTTTGTTTTCTAGAGACTGACAGTTATCTAGGGACATAGTCATATTTTCAGACATATAAAATATATCATATCCATACGACTTGAATCCTCGAAGTACACTTGGTATACCCACTTTTCACCAAAAAAAAATTCACGTCACAAACGTCACGTCAAGTACTTCAGGCAAAAATGGACCAAGCACGCAGACCGAACACAAATTAGAGTCGATTCACAGGGTGCGGTGGGGCGCCGGCGCCGCAAAGATTCTGCCTTGAGATCGGCGCCACAATGCGCCTTGTGGACAGGCTCTCAAGGCAAAATCTTTGCCGTTGCGTCGCCACCGCCCCGGCCCGTGTTGTCCGGCCCTTACGCACAAATGTGCACCTCTGGGTTAGCAGGCGAGCGCTTTACCACTGGGCTAAAAAAGTGGTTACATATATCTATAAAATAGTTTCATGAAAAATTAAAGTTAAAGTTAAGAAATATATACATATATACCGGGTGTAAATAGACTCCTACCATTAAATGAAACCTCATATTCTACCAACCCTACTGAACCACTTTTCCCAAGAATCATACCCGTAGACACACTCAGTTAGGGAAATAATTGAGTTTCAAACAAAAATGCGTGAACCCTAACACACCGACATACGGGCGAGTATCGAGAGAGCGTCGTCCGTGAAACAACTGTTCCGGTGCAGCGTTCTAAAATAGACCTTCCTCCTACGAGATAAAGTCTTTGAGTTACAGTTGAATATCTTTTTCCCTGAAGATTTGCGGGGTTTTTTTTGTCGAATAGTTGTTCAGTATTATCGGTAGAGTATGTGGTTTTATTTAATGGTCGCATTCTATTTACATCCTGTAAAAATAATACGTATCTAGTATAAAATTACTGGACCGAAAAATATGAACAGATTCGACAGGACAGGACTATCCAAAAACGAAATCAACGCGGGCGTAGCCGCAGGAAAAATCTAGTAATAATATAAGATTTAACGTAGATACATCAATAGCATATTAGATACACTATGTATGTACCTAAAATTAAAAAGTTACCGAACCCTCGATTCAGCGTGTGAATAATCCCTTGTTCATGGGAAGACATTCTTTTTATGTAGCCTTTAATGTGTCCCACTGCTGGGCAAAGGCTTCCCCTTGCTGAAACCATACATCGCGGTCCTGAGCTACTTCCAACCACCCTGGTAAAAATGAGTCAAGATCGTCCCGCCATCGTCTTTTTGGTCAGCCTGGCCTTCGGTAGCCGTCATCTGGCACCTTCTGGCTTTTCGCCCACCTATCCGAGTACATACGACTAACGTTGCCAGCCCAGTTCCATTTGAGTTTTGCCGTCTGCACACCAACGTCAGCAATTTAAATTCTGGAGCGCAGTTCAGTGTTTCGGATTCGGTCAATACGTTTTACACCTAAAATAGGGGAGTCTAAGGAGTTCAAATCAGGCCCCCCCTTTAAAGATCTGAATTTATGTAGGAAAGTCAGCAAGGTTAAAACTTTATCCATTTACACTAATTAATATACACCAATATTATAAAGAGGAGGTTTTTGTGAGTTTGTATTTGGGGGGTAATCTCCGGACTGCTGATTCGATTCTGAAATCTTTTCACTAATAGGAAGCAGCGTTATCCTTGAGTGCTATAGGTAATAGGTTTTTCCCTGGGGACGGGCATTTCCCTAGGGACATTTGAGGGGTTTGCTAGTACCACCAACTCCTCGCAAATCCTTCTGAAGTTATTGAGGACTAGGGTTACCAGATCAAGTAACGTGAGTTCCTGACAAAATCACGAATAAATCAATACATTTCCTGACATTTTCGTAAAGGTTTTTTGTTAATGCGGAGGTAGCACGATTTAACAAACACAATGTAACTTAATATATATATATTTAATTCAACCATATATTCATTCGCTGTTAAAAATTCTTAATAAATCCATTGATATAATAACAAAAGGTAGATACGGTACGTTCTTTTATCGTCAACTGAAAAATTGACCTCTATTATAAACAAGCACCACCGAACGACAGAGGTAAAGCAACATGCTTCGACAGTGGCGCGAGCGAGACAGTCTACATAAAACAGGCCCATTGGGCCTTTATTTGCAGTAATCAATTTATCCAAGAATAAATCCCATTTTTTTTCTGATATCCTGAGAAAGTTCCAAAATTCCTGACATATAAGGAAAATTCCTGTCATCTGGTAACCCTATCAGGACAGAGTAATAGGACAGCTAAACCAGCTGGCCCACCATACCTGAGACCGATTGATGGTGGTATACCCATCCCCAACTGCCGGCCGTATATACAGGTTGAAAATGAACGCTCTAGCTATAACAAAGGAAACTGTTCTATGTTCGACATAAGAAATACATGTTTTGTTACTTTTGTCATGTTTCATAATATGTATTTTAAAAAATATTTCGACCGCCAAAGAAGCACTAATACCATAGTATAATACTCCGGTGACAGAGACGACGCTCTACAAACCTATGTGTACATAGCATATAGTGCATTATTTAACGCCGGGAATATGTACGGTCTATTGTCAGACAATGTCGCGTCGCGTAGTTTAAACATATTTTCGAAATTGGGAAAACCAAAAAAAGAAGAAAAAATCACTTTTTTACGGTTTTGTGTTCTATCAGTGATTCTGATTCATAGAGTTCAATAAAGCTAGAGGGTTCATTTCCAACTTGTGTAACGGACTGGTGGTTCCTAAAAAAATACAACCGAATAAAAAATTTGACAAAGTGAATTTTAATAAAATATGACCTAAAAAAGGCAAACTTCACAATATAGGTGAAAAAAAAACGGTCCAGTGCGAGTCAGACTCGCATCGCATACCTATACTGGTGTTAGAAAAAGTACTTCGTTCCTTTAAACCACGTGTGCTATAGGTATAACAAAGTATGTAAAGCGCCTAAATATTTTTTGTATAAAAAAATCAGATATTATTTTTACATAATTTTTTTTTTATATTGTTAATTAATGAAAAGTTAAAAAAAATTATTTTTATTATAATATTAATAATTAGTATTTATAATTATAATATTCTAATCTATCTATTGAATTCTTAACTAGGGTTGAACAATATAATGAAAAGATTTAAAAAATATTTAAATTTTTTTGTTTATAAAAAATTAAACACGTTTAACATACTTTGTTATACCTATAGCATACGTGGTTTAAAGGAACGAAGTACTTTTTCTAACATACTGTATAGGGTTCCGCAATTCGACAGTTTTGGGAACAGTCAGGAAGAAGGTATTTAAAATCTTGCCCATAACTGTTTTAACAAAAAAAAAGAATTGATTGCCATAATAGAGTCTTAAATATTTCTATACCGTACTCGAAATAAAACACGTGGATGAAAAATTTTATTTTGTCTTTTTGGTATCGTAAATTTCTCACCAATCAAAGATTACTCGAAATCGGTGCCAGTAAATATAGTAAAAGTATATATTTTTATAATCAGCTCTTTAATATCTAGAATTTGATATCCATATTGTATTCTTATATTTCTATTTTTTTATATGTTTTTCTCATTTCTTATAACTTTTTTTTAATCGCCATAATTTTCCTGTTATTGGCCAGTTCTGGCCTATAATCGTCATTTTTTTATTTTTCTCGGTTCACCAGTTTTGTAAATAGAAACATGATTGTTTTGTGGTTTTTCAAAGATTTCTCCAAATTGGTGCCAGTTATAGTGGAAGTATATATATTTTTATAATCAGCTCTTTAATATCTACAATTTGATATCCATATTGTATTCTTATATTTCTATTTTTTTATATGTTTTTCTCATTTCTTATAACTTTTTTTTAATCGCCATAATTTTCCTGTTATTGGCCAGTTCTGGCCTATAATCGTCATTTTTTTATTTTTCTCGGCCCACCAGTTTTGGAAATAGGGACATGATTTTTTTGTGGTTTTTCAAAGATTTCTCAAAATTGGTGCCAGTTATAGTGGAAGTATATATATTTTTATAATCAGCTCTTTAATATCTACAATTTGATACCCATATTGTATTTTTAAGATATTTTTCTCTCTCTTTCGTATTGGAAATATTTTGAACAATTTCAAACTATTTTATGTTTATACCGTATTATGTAGGCAAGTAAATGCTATTTTTGTGGCAATTTTCAAGTCTTTATCTTTAACGGTGCTAAAATTATGAGGCTTTGACATATGGACGGACGGACGGACAACTGAGTCTCACCATAAAGGTTGCTTTTACCTTTCAGGTACTACGGACGGAACCCTATAAAACACTCATGCATGTATGATTATGCCTAGTTGCTTAAGGAATGGAGTTGTTTCTTTGTACTCGGATTGGGAAGCTTGCTTTATGAGTGTCGTCAGTTGTTGTTTTATGAGTGCGATTTCTATCTACAAACAAAAGGGACGTGATCGCGGTCCGCCTTGCTACCATTTGACTTTTATTTATTTCGGTTACATTATAGTTTGAACTTTACGTAGGTTACCAAAATGATACTTCTATTCTTCATCCGCTATGTACAGACAGTCAGCAACAGGGCCGTATATTAAGGTGTGTAGGCCCCTGGGCAAGAACGAAGTTAGTTGTACTTAGTGTAAACAATTTTACATTTTAACATTACTCTTTGAACTAGTATAGTTACATTTCTTAATAAAGTAAGATAAAACGAAACATAATATAGTTCTCATGGCCAAAGTCAATACAAATAGAAAAAAAAACATCATGAGCCCTAACATCTTTATGCAATTTCTACTTAGGTACTGTATTTTTTTGTATGGTTAGTTAAAATATGTAGACGGCGAGTTATTTATTTGAAAAACAATTAGTGTACAACATTAAAAATCGTGGAGGCATCGGTTGCCCTCCTCTAAATTTAGCGCTGGTCAGCAATGTTCCCGCCTGACCACCTTAAGGGCCAGTTTAGTTTGCAGTGGCTCGCGGCAACTTCCGCTAGATCCCACCCTGCTAGTGTTTGTCTACCAATAGTCTGACTAAAGTGACCGATGGACTCTGATGGACCCAAAAACACCATAAAAAGTGTCTCTCATAAACTCAAATTGGTAAACAAAATAAAAGACTGGGCTAGCTGAGATCGCCACATGCAAGCAACTAGGTTTTGAAACTGGATAGGCGGGGGCCTTGCTGAGTGTACCTACTAAAATTTGGAGCATTGAAGATTTTTATCTAAAAGTACAAGGTCCTACAAAAATAAGTGAAAATAATTTTAGGGTAGATATGTATCGTTAGCTTATCACGATAAAGAAGAAAAAAAATGTTTTTGGTCAAACAATTTTTTCACTTCCCAGTACAGTAGTTCAATCAGCTGACTTAATTTATATTGAAAAGTGAAACGAAAAGTACGCGCAAAAATGTTTTTTCTTTGGAATATGGCCTATTAGGGATACTCTAACATATCTTGAATTTTTTTTCACTTTGAATTGTAGGACCTTATATGTATATTATACCACATTTTGTGAGCAAGTAGCAAGTAGATAAATGCTATTTTGTGCATCAAAAGTTATGAAGCTGTGACAAAATACGAATAGACGGATAAACGGACTGACAACGAAGTCGAACTTGGTTGTTGAACGAATTCTTCGTTACCATTTAGGTATGGACACATTGGTATGGACAGTGAACGACTGAACGAATCAACGAATGAAAACATTTTTAAGCTATACATAATGTATGTGAGTTCACTATTTTGGTAATTACCTGCCTATTTAGTTTGGTTTTCAAATACATGCACTAGAATAATAAAACTTGTGTTTTAATTTTCGATACGTTTAATGTTACATAAAAATAAAGAATCTCACAGCGAAATGGCTCTCGACATGTTTAGAATTAAGCGCCATCTAGAGGTGAGTAGCAATAATAGCCCGCCCTCTGTGGGAAATAAAATAAAACTCTTGTGACTTTACATCTAGTTCCAAATAAGTCCTTAGAGGTCGCTAGTATACAATAAAATTCTCATTTTTTTTGGTAAATATTTTACTAAAATAACTTTAAAATATCACAGTACCCGATAGTACATAATTACCTGGGGTAACCCCACTCCCGCACCCCCAATACTTATTCTCGAATGGAAACGTCAATATGTCATAATTGGGTAGATGTAGGGTTGCCACATGCCGTTAGAAACACCAGTTAGTAGGTAAGTATATCCTACTTGGTCTATGATTTAGACCATGTTGTAGAAAAACAAGGACCAAAGTGGCAAAAAGAACTCATTTTGGACCTTAGTCGAGTTAAACCGTTATTTACCGGACCCACAGACAGATATATACCCTAAGACTAAGAATAAACGGATGGCAGAGAGAGAATATTGTTTTTGAAATAGCGATCCCGAAGGTCGAGTAAAGAGAAAAGCTCAAAATTAAACTCTTTAAACCCTTCCTCCCATAACGGTAGTCAGCCAGACAGACCCAGCCCTTACCCCATATTTGAGGAAGCTAATTTTAAATTTAGGTACCTTTCTACCTGATAATATACCTACATGGAAATAATACGTAATACGTTTGTACTTTGTTTTGTACTGCAATCAACCAAATGTCGTTGAAGCATGAAATCATTGCGGTTTCATTATCGTGTTTCTCCAAGATAAGTTTTTTTTTTTTTTTTGCGTGATAAATAAGAAATGAAGTGGAAAAGTGAAATTGTAAGCATGATTTGCGTGTTAATTACTGCTGTGCTTTTTTCGGTTACAAAAGCCCGTAAGTTTTTTATTTCTTGCATTCGTTAAGGGGAACGTTTCGAACTCAGTGCAAAATGCTTAACTTGTGATTGTTTATCTAATTTTTAAATAAAATGTATGAAATAAAATAGTTTCATCTTATTTTGCGACTACTGTTTAATAATTATCAGGGGTTATAAGCACAATTGCGTAATTTTATGGATTATAGTTAGCGTGAATGTCCATACAAACTTAAAAGCGTGTTTTAAGTTGGTGTGGACATTCATTTAGAAAGCAATGCATACAATTACAAAATTTTGGTAGAAAAGCCTAATTCACATTAAACTATGGTCGCGAAATGCCATAAATCATATTTATTTAGTACTTTTTATTCAATAATAAGAAAAACAATCCTAAGTTGTGCATTTTGCACCGAGCTAGAAACGTTCCGTCTTAACTATGTACTATCGAAAAAAATCGGGGATCACTTTTCCCCCTTATAAGTAGTTATAAGTTATAACAATTGCAAACCGAAAAGTGGGTCCGGAGGGCTTGGAGGAGATAATATAATACTGACTGTATTATATTTTAGTTTAGTATTAAAGCGGAGCAATTTTCTATAAAAAACAACCTCCTACTCGTGCCTGAGGATACCGTCCGTAGCATTCAAATAAGTAAATCGAATTAAATGATTTAAAAAAAATTACACTTTTAAATGTATGGAACAACACTGCAAAATTAAGTTGGTCGACTATTACTCGTTAACTTGTGAAACCTACTTAGCTGAGATAGTTTTCTTTCTAACTTCGTTATCTAATCTATACATATCCAAAAACAACCGTTTAGCCTGGCAGAGGGGGAACGCTTGACTCTAACAAAAATTTTACAAACGGATTCCTGAATCTAAAAATGGTTGTTTACCCCATCAACGTGAAAAACAAAATTCATACCCAATTTACGTGTAGGCGAGGTATACAAAAACCTTTTTTTTTACCACTTTTTCGGTTTGATAATGTATTCTATACCCACGCTAAATTACAGCTTTCTAGTATAAGGAGTCTATGAGCTAGACCGCGGACAGACAAAGGACGGACTTGGCGAAACTATAAGGGTTCCTTGTTCCTACGGAACCCTAAAAGTTATAAATATTGCCGAGGACATAGAATTATATTCTAATAATTGTTGTAAATAAAAATAAGTACATACTTTTCGTTTGTTCATAGGCTATTTCTTCAAGAGCAGTTCCTAGAATAGATACCTACAATCATTGACGTACTATATACCAAATGGACATCGGGTCTGTGCTCAAAAGTGTCCGAACCAAAAGAGAGTCAAAACCATTGAAAATTAAAAAAGGGTGTCAATCACACGTCCATCAAAATTAAGCCGTGCAGCAATGACATACGATTCAAATTAAAATGTTTTGTTTCTTAATATTTTGACACTTCACTAAGGACACTTTTTTGGTAAATTTTATACTAGACCCGAGGTCCATGCTTCGTAATGTCAATGCCTACAATAAATATTTTTATATAGGTAATTACCTGGATAGGTAATAATATTTTTTATGTTTACAGAACAGAAAAATGTGTCTGACGATGAAGTTAAAATTGAATATGATACGAGAAGAATAATAGGCGGTGCCCCGGTGGGTGACACAAGGCCCTATATGGTAAGTTGGTAAGTAGATGCCAACGCAATAAACGATGGGTATTCCGTATGGCTTATTGTTTTTAAATAAAAAGCCCATGACGGCCAGACAGACACACATCGCCATGACTTGGTTTTGCATAACCTAAATCTTCTAATAATCTCGTTTCATAAACAAACTAATAAAAGTATACGTTTTTAGTGTTAAAAAGAGAAGAAAGGACTTCATACCATTTTTAAAATACAATATAAAATCTCTTATATTAAAACTCTCCAGGTATACCTAATCCCAGCAACCCAGGGCTCTGATACCCAGAACCGGAGCTGGACTTGCGGCGGAGTCATCATCCACACCAGCGTCATCCTGACTTCCGCCGCTTGCATCGAGGATGTGCAGGCGTTTTATGTGGTGGCTGGCACTGACAAGTTGGTCTTTTGACTGCTTTCTGCATAGCTAACATGGACGAAAATAATAGAAAAGTTTTGTCTCTCGAAGAAACGACTGACCAATGGAAATACAAGTAACCTTTATCACGTGATATCGCCTCGATAAAAAGACTCGTCCTGCGTGTTCATTGGTCAAACGTTTTTTTCGAGAGACAACATTTTTCTATTCGTGTCATCTTTAGCTATGCTGGTTTTTAATATTTCTCCTGGAAGAAAAGTCCATACTCACACACGCTGGGTAGGTGAGTCGGTGAGCGCGGTTCCGAAACCCTCGCTCTAGTAACGCCGCTGTCCATCACCAGTTTGTTGTATATGTCGTCGGCAGATCGTAGAATTGGGCATATCATAATCTGTCAGGGCATATCGTATTTCTGTTAAAACTAGTAATATTTAAAAATGATCACAAGTAACCTAACACGCTCGTAGTTGCACCTATTTTCAACTTTTGGTGAAAGATTTTAGGTTTCATACTTTACGATCTGTCCAATTCTACGATCTGCGGACGACATATACAGGCTGTAAAAAGAGTGCGATCATTAAATAAAACCACATACTCTACTGATCATACTGCACAACTGTTCGAAAAAAACCCACGCAAATATTCAGAGAAAAAGATATTCAACTGTAACTCAAAGACATTATCTCGTAGGAGGAAGGTCTATTTCACAACGCTGCACCGGAACAGTTGTTTCACGGACGACGCTCTCTCTGAACTTGCCCGTAAGTCGGTGCGCTAGGGTTCACGCATTTTTGTTTGGAACTCAATTATTTCTAAACTAAGGGTGTCCGCGGGTATGATTCTTGGGAAAAGTGGTTCAGTAGGGTCGGTAGAATATGTGGTTTCATTTAATGGTAGCAGTCTATTTACACCCGGTATATGGCTCGCCCGTATGTCGTGCCCATATCGTAGAATTGATAATTTCATCATCTGATCACCTATATCGTAAATAATAATAATAAGATCTCTTTACTCGAGTAACATAAACTAACTGTATATTATGAAATAAAAAAATTATGACAGGCTTTCAACAAAAAGTCAAAAATAGGTGCGGCGACGAGCGAAGTAAGGAGGGGGTGGAGGCGACCCCTTTAGTTATTGCAGATTTCATGAAATAAGAATTAATAATTTAGTTTGCATTGTAGGTACATAAATACACTTAACGCACGTTAGGATTTATTTAATAATTAAAATAAATTAATTTAAAAGAGAAAAATACAATACATTAAATTAGGTTTTTGGGTTTTCTTGTATTTATGCCATAGATCATGGCCACCACAGATATACTGCCACAAATTAGTCCCAGGCATGGTGGACCACCTCGTTGTGCCTGTTTGAGAGCTGTCTCTTACTCTCCCCAGAATAACTTCAGAGGGATTTGCGAGTGAGATGATGGTACCTCCGCAGTCGAGCCCGGCATCAGCCATACATAGCGCCTATTTTTACCTAATGTTTTTATGTACAACGAATTGATATAATGCTAAAGAATCTGGAAACGGCGACCGTTCTAAATCTCACTTTTGAAAACATCTGAAATGTCTATTATAATATTATACATATTGTATAAAACCCCATTGGTTCCAAATATCACCCTACTAGCGATTCGGCTATGACTATTTACAAATTACGTAACCTTTTTTCACAAAAACTATTAATGTTTTAGGTGGGTTCCTTATGGTGACACAGACAACGAATGTGTTAAAAATGGAGCCAAAAGAGCAGCTTGGAAACTTATTCCTAAAGGTATAAAATTATTTATTACTATTAATCCTTGCAACGATCTGTAAATTTAAGATTCATATTTTATTATTTGCAAATGTCCTTGGCAAGCTTAGTCGTTTCACGAGACAGGGCCTTATTGAATCAAATGAAACTGTAGCCTCTTTATAGATTTGTGATACTTGCATGCAACATAAATAAAGTTCTCCGAAGTTACTACCTTATAACATACTGAATTTAAAATTTTCCAATTTCCCGCAAATTTTTGGAATTCCGTCGAAACATGGAGACCCTTGTTATGAAGTTTGACCTATCTGTCTGTGGCATAACTCAAAAACGACTACGCGTATTTTGCTGAATTGGGCATGCTAATTGACGACACATCTTGAAAATAAGAATAAATGAAACAATCAATGATTTAGATTAATCGAACGAGCGAGCGAAGATCTCCGAGTCTAATGGAACAATCCGGCGTTTGTATGTATGTATGTATGAATGAATGTTTGTTCGACGGTAACTCGAGCATCGTTGATCGAAATTTCATGAAATTTGGCAGGCGAGTAAATAAGGCAAAAAAAAAATTGAAGTTCAAACATGACCCAAATCGGTCAAGACCGAATAGGACGAGCGCAAGTTCACAGTTTGGGGCGAACTACTAGATATACCGGGTCTAAATAGCCTGCTTCCATTAAGGCAAGGAGTTGATAAACTTTTAATTTCAAATCGGCGCCATAGGGGAGTGGAGTGAGAGGGACTTACTCCATACAAATATGCGCTCAAGAACTAGCTTATGCCATAAGGTCGTTTGCGGCAAAACAGTATTTTTCATTTAAAATGACAACTATAAGTAATTTAATAAATCCAATCGGCCATATTGAAGTGTACTTGTAGACTAATTTAAATAAAAAACTTCTTCTTCATTCGCTCCCGTTAATCAGTAAAATAGAAATCTCTGTTTTAAAAGAGGTTTTCCAAATATTTTCTTCTCTGCTATGAAAATAAATCAATCAACTAAACCTTCGGGCAAAATGATGTCATTGAAATGCTTAATCTAGTATATAAATTGGTAATCACATATGTTTTTTTATTGCTGAGAAAAATGGAGATCCATGTCGCCAAAATTTCCAATGCGCCGCCTTACTGAACCACTTTTCCCAAGAATCATACCCGCGGACAACCTTAGTTTGGGAAATAATTGAGTTCTAAACAAAAATGCGTGAACCCTAACGCACCGAGCGTCGTCCGTAAAACATCTGTTCCGGTGCAGCGTTCTAAAATAGACCTTCCTCCGACGAGATAAAGTCTTTGAGTTACAGTTGAATATCTTTTGCTCTGAAGATTTGCGCGGGTTTTTTTTTCGAACAGTTGTTCAGTATGAGCAGTAGAGTATGTAGTTTTATTTAAAGGTCGCACTCTATTTACACCCTGTATATGTATTCAAATTTCGCCTGACAGTTTCGCTGTATTTAGTACAGCTTCTTCGGAAGCCAACAGGGTTATGCGACGACGGTTCTCCGATGGCAGAGCCAAAATCTAACTAGATAACGTCAGTAGCCGTTTATAATTAACTAAAATACATTTTAGCAGGTTTTGTTCATGCTTTTAGGATATGTTTTCGACGGACTTGAATATGAAAACATCAAGTGGATGAGCCAGGACATAGCAGTGGTAAAATTGGAAGAGGGTTTCAACTTCCAGAAACGCGTTCGTGGTTGCGACTACATTCCTACCAAAATCGACTTCAATGTCACTGAGAAAATGTTAAAACCTGGCACCACTGTGACGATTGCTGGATGGGGCAGTAAGAACAGATTTGGTGACGTAAGATGGACAACCTCAATTTCTTGAAATGTTTTGGCCCCGTTCACGGCAGGTTTCAATTTGCGCCTTCACTATTTGTGAGCGGTCTAAGGAATAGGGACCTGAAGGGATTGAAAACGGTTTTTCGGATTTTGGGTGATTTTGATTCTTTGAACTTTCAGCCATATTTAGGTACAAACAGATTTAAAAAAATTAAATTGTATTTTTTTATTTTTATGTTCCAGGTGTGCATATCTCTTTATACACAATTTCAAACTTTTAACTCGTTTTATACGTAATAAATTATTTTCCCTCCGGTACCTTTTCGCGTGACATTTTAATTTTCAGCAATTTTTTGGTTATCGATATATTTATTCCTACTTTCTGGATTATTTAAATATATATTTTATATCAATATATTATATACTTCTATTTTTTTACTATCCCATTTCATACGGGGGGCCTGTTCACTTGTACGTAAATTCCGAAACAAACTTCATGGAAGAAGTATCGCAGATAATGGCATTTTCGTATTTAGTACTCGACAATCAAAGTACTTTGACAGGGGAGTTATTCAGTGAAACCTTATGATAAGCTTAGTGACTTGATCTGCGCATTCGTTATAGTAATAGCATTTTATTACAAATTACAGATTATTGCGTTTTTAATCCTTTAATTTTTTTTATTATTATTAATGTTATTAATTCATTCCTTGCCCTTTGATTGGGGCGTCTTAAGAAGTATCCATTTAATAAGTTATACATATTTCTGACACGACTCGCTGCTTAAAAGATAAAATTATGTTGGGAGCCGAACTACTAAAAAAGAGTACTATTAAAATTATGAAAGAGTACTATTAAAGTGGATGTGATGAGTAACTGAAGTAATACGAAAATAAAAATACTTGGATTAAAGCTTGTTTACATTTGAACGAGTTAACTGGCGTATCTAGCGAGTTTAGCCAATGGCCCCGTTTGGACAGCGAAAAACGAGTTCAGTAGTAAGTTACCAGTTAAGCTGTGCTAATAGAATCGTTTTCTATTTTTTGGACAGTTAAGTATGGAGAACGTCCTTCCACGCACCTCCCGCACCCCTGGCAACTTTACTCGCGCAGTCTTGCCGTGCATCAAACAGACGAGTTTAGTTTAGTACAGTCTTTGTTGTCAAATCAAAGACGCGCGCATCGTATTTCAGGATTTGAGGTTATCTTTTGTATATTTAAAATGAAGTGGGCGGTATCCAACACATACTCATTTGTTAGTGAGTATTTAAAGCACAGATACTATTTCCCTTATGATTTCACGAAGTTTATTACGAACTTCTTCTTCCATGTTTCAGAGGCATAGAAGTGACAATGACAACCATAATTTGACAGCAAATGTAACTTGGAACTAAATCTGTCGAGTTCACCTGCCTTCTGTCTTCTCGTCCAAATGTAAACAAGCCTAAGGCAATAAATTTGCAGTTTTGCAAATTGAAATTAAAAAAAGTCAGCTACTATTATGCCCAAGAAGTTTATATCCAGACTGCCGCTACGCGCTAGACAGACACGCTAGAATATGTGCACCTTTATGTGTCTCTGTCTCTATTACTTTATTAAAAATGTATTCTCTTCAGAGGTATCGCTGTCTTGAAAGGTAACAACTTAAAAATATAATCGACTTCTTGTCTTTATATTATTAGTAATTTATCAGTATATAACGTGACTTTAATTTATGCAGCCAAATTATTACTGAAGACTCGGTAAGTGCTCAGTAACAAGGTTCAATGACCCTTTTTGTGAAATTCATAAATTATTAATTTCGTTTTCCTTACAAACGCAAGTCCAGCCCCGAATCAATTACTATGGGACGTCAAGATTTTATTTTGTGAAATTAGCAAAAAGTGTTATCGATTCATGTTACTGATCACCAAGAAGAGAAAATTTAACAAGGTAGAAGCAAAAAAAAATACAACATGTCCTGGATTAGCCAAAACACCGGCCAAGTGCGAGTCGGACTCTCGCACGAAGGGTTCCGTACCATTATCTATAAAAACGGCAACAAAATCATGTCTGTTGTATGGGAGTGCGCAGGTCCGACTCGCACTTGGCCGGTTTTAGTATTTGTTGTTATAGCGGCAACAGAAATACATCATCTGTGGAAATTTCAACTGTCTAACTATCACGGTTCATGAGATACAGCCTGGTGACAGACAAACAGACAGACAAATGGACAGACGGACAGCGGAGTCTTAGTAATAGGGTCGCGTTGGTTACCCATTTAGTGGCTTGAAGCGTAATTTCAATCATTTTAAACAACTATTCCGTCAACAGAGAAACCGTTCATCGTGGATGATGTACGCTTCACAGACTATTTAAATTTCTAGGACGTACCAAACTCCCCAGTGCTTTTGGAAGCAGAGGTTAAAATAATATCAGCCAAGAACTGCAAGAGCCGGTGGCCAGAACGCTACCACTTCATCATCGACGGCAACATGATTTGTACCGATGACACCGACTTCCAAGGGTCTCGAAGGTTGACGCGCAGTTGTGATGTAGGTATCAACTATTGAAGTTTTCCCGTGAAAACAGACACACACACTACATAATATAAATGGACAACAACTTAATATATAGTTAACATTTGTATAATGTAAAACAAAGTAAGGTATCTTAGTGCTAAGTATATTTATCTGTTTATAACGTTATTATTAAAACATATTGTGAAAGACTTGAAAGAGCGAATTCCTCCTATTACAGGTTTTTTAACTTAAAAGGAGGATCCGACACCAAAATGTAGCCTAATGTGATAAATAAATAATTTTGAATTTTGAATATTAACTATTCCCATGGTCATTCATGATTCACGTTCAGATCATAGTTAATTTTATTTATCAATCTCTGATTTCAATAAAAAACGTTATAAAAACCATTCAAGAGCGATTAGGACTCGCGACCTGATAGTTCCAAAGTAAGTTTGAATGATGTAAGTAGGTATGTGACACAAATTAAAAACTTTTCATTAACTAAAAAATGTATTAAACAAAACTGCGTAACTAGGTTGGTCGAGTATTTGGGTTTCGTTCGTAGTTTTTTTACGTGACCCTGTATTCAAAATCGGCGTTTTCAGTACTTGTTGTTTAAATACAGCATATGGCGCATAATATACATAATATACCTAAAAAGTTGGCTTTGATTGACACAGCCAAATTAATACTGAAGACCCGGCAAGTGCTCAGACCAATTATTTAAATGTTACAGATTGCGCAAGGTGATTCTGTGGCTCCCCATATTAAGACGAGGTACCACACATAATGATATTAACAACGAAAACCATTTTTAAAGATTAACTACAGTTTTTTGGCTATCTTCCATGTCTGTGAGCAAAGGCTAGGAGGTTTATCTATGAGGTTTATTATTATTTTTTTATGTACAGGTTATTCGTATTTTATGTAAAATTGAAACTTTATTAGAAATATAATAGCATAGTATAAGGTTTACTAAAATAACGCTAGTGTTCTGTTTTTTAATGTCTAATAAATCAGCTGCCGCGCACGCAAAATTTCTGTTATTTTATAATTACGGCTATATTAAGACATTAACTATGAAAAGTATAAATAATAAAAAATTGTGTAAATAAATAATAATTAACTGTGTTAATTTCATTTTAATCTTTAAAATTTTTAAATTTGGGCTTTTTCGGGAAGTTTATACTTTTTTTTAAGTTATTTAAATCTAAGAAGATTAAAAGTATGTATATTTAAAAAGTGTTATTAATGAATGAAATGAATGTTGTCTATGAATGAATGTCTTGAATGAAAAAACACACGATATTTAGGTATTTAAAATATTTTTTGCCTCAGACGGAACTTAACCCGATGCAGAACTGAATTTTAGGCACCCCAATGACGTTGAAAACTGCTATTAAGGCCCAGTTGAGGTCAGATGTTAACTATATAATATTTGTCATGGATGTATCAAATTAGTATTTAGATGCGTCGTGAGGTCTTAGGCAATTATTCCTAAAAGTATACATTATAGGTAATCCGTAAAGTTAAACAATAAATGATATAAATATATGTTACAAATATTACAAGTATCATGATTAAATTTGCTCATACTTGTTTAATGGTCTACCATTGTCAACATCGCTAATGGCTATACGTATTTATATTCTAATTATCTGAATCCCCTGAGAATCGTGAAGTAACCGAAACCGGTAGGGCGTTAATTGTGAAATAAATCCTGTGAAACAAGTGCAAATGTATTTAATAATGATGCTTTGCAAGTTTCACTAAGTGACGACAATTACAAGAATAAATTATTATTAAAAATTTCTTTACATATGAATGTTTGATATTTTTACGATGGCAAGAATATAAATATCTTTCAGGGTATTGCATGTGAGCCAAAAGATAGGCAGCAGAATCAAGAAAATGAAGGGGAGACAAAGAAGATTCGATTTCAGAACGTGGGAGCAAGAAGGCTTATACCCAATCCTGAAACTTTCGTTCACAGTGGCCACCATCAAATTGACAGGAGATCAGGCATGGGAGGAATTTGCCAGGTATACACAAAATAAGTGTATTTAATATTACCCTTTGTGATCATGAAATATAAATAATACCAAAAATAAAAGAAAATATTTGTAGGATGAAGTTTTCTTCTTTTTAATACAAATGGTTCAAAATAGATATATTTTCCATAATTGCAAGGAAGTACAAAACCAGATTATCCTTATTATGTGTCCGTTCATTTATTAAATACCGGGTGTAAAAGCAAAGACAAAAATCCTTTAAGGGTGTGTTAGTATGTTCGGTAAAGATATTATTTTAAATACTGGAATCTCTGAATAAAGTACCAGTACCTCATAATAAGACGATTTTCTATACCTAAAATACACTAATCGCATGGACACCATCACGGTCGCAGGCCACTCTGTTGAGGGGTGCGGGTTGCGGGGTGCAATTGGCTCTGTGGGCAGGCCGGTGAGCTGCGTAGCCATAGCTTAGAAAAATGATGGAATTTTTGGTGAAAATTCAAGATATACTTTTTTTCTCGTAATGACATCATGTATACTTTCATACCCTAAAGGGATTCTTGACTTTGCATTTACACCATGTATAGGTGCATAAATCAAGTAAGAATTCAATTGTATTTAATGTACTTATGTAAATGTTTGTATCTTTTGTTGCCCTTCTCCGATTTAAAGCTTAGATCACTTGATTTCTATGAAAATCTGAAAAACATGAAAAAGTTGCCTCAAGTTATGTTTTTGTATTTTTTTACGTAGTATATCATACGATAGGAATTTCGATTCGTCATTTGTCCTTAGACGGTCCAACAAGTGTCAAAATCAACGTTGATCTCGTTTGTGTACGTTGGGAAAAAGAAACCGAGAAGAATTGCATGTTTTAAAAAACAAAATACGTAATTTACTATTATTATTGAAACGTTAAAAACAAATAAGGTTGGTATGGCGAAGTTCTAGCTTGCCAATATTAACGGGCCAGCCAATGTTAACGATTGAATCCTAGCTTAACTTTGGTAGTTTCAAAAGTATTTCTTTCTTCCAGAACGACCATGGTGGTCCATTGATACACGGACAAGGCAAGACTGCGGTAGTTATCGGTGTGATCTCAGCTTGCCAGCACAATGACGTCACGAAACGGTGTTTCGGGCCCTATCTCTACACTAGCGTGCTAAGTCATCAACTCATGATTAACTGTGCCATGGATACCAACGACAAGTAGGTTGTTATTTACATACGCCATGAAAAAGTAGTTTAGTAAAAGGATACAATAATGAAATCGGGAAAAAACAGCTGTTTTATATGTAGGTATATTTCTGGCGAGTATCTGGCTTGTCTGCGAATCCCATTGACGAGCATAATATCCAGTTTTCGTTTCCAAAAGCACCTTAAGGATGCCTACGCAAAATTTGCTACTTTTGATATGTATTGGTACAAAAATAGACGGACACGCGACATTGAAATAACATTCATATCAGCGCGTATTGAAAAGTTGCTCTGACGACGATCGCTGCGACTCCAGATAGGGCAAAATAGGAGGAAATAATAAATTGCAGTTTGAGTATACATCCTTCATTTCACGCTGTGTAGTATGTTCGATAGAGGTTCTATAAATTGGTATATTTCTTGGAATCTTCTTCTAATTTCACATGTACATATAATGCCAACAACTCGAAGCATTATATATTTTTTTCCAAACAGACGTATAATATAGAAGCAGACCTAACATTAATAATAAACGCATAGAGTCGACGCGTGGCAATTTTAGCTCAGTGAACTTCAGGCTCTTTTAGATATAAATATAGTTTGTTTCCAAACAAAATATATACTAGAGATTAGTGTAGGAAATAACAAATATGTTCCAAGCATAAGCCAGCCAAAACTACCCATTTTAATACGTTTCTTCGTAACATAAAGCCAAAATTTAGCTTATTTTTTGTATGGAAACTTGCCACGCTTTTTAATCTTTATGTTTGGTCTGCTACTTAGTAATAATTATATATCCGTGGTATTTTAGATAAAACATATTTTAGGTTTCGTAAACTCATTTACGTATTTTGTAGAATCTCTAGTGATAGGTGGCAAACCCTATCGACCTACTTCGGTCACAAATATGAATCTTCCGAAGCAGACCGAACACAATGAGCTTTAAAATTGCGACCACAATTTTTTTTTTCTAATCTTTTCTAAATTCTACTAAATGTCGTAAAAAGATACAAAAAAATATTTGTACACTTTTTGATTCCGTTTTTTTTTGTCAGGGACGGGGGTTTTTGTTTCTTTTCAGTGGAACTTAGCATGATGCATGTGTGTATATTAATTTTACGTGTTTTATTGTTTCAGTCCCGATTGCCAATTTGGACATTTTCAGAAGACCCTATTCCATTGGCCCGAAAAAGAAGATGAGTTAGAGACGATTTTGTAAAGTAAAGCTGCACAAAATAAATTTTTGTTAGTTTGTAATTTAACTGCTTTTTCATTTATTCTTGTTACAATTTAAAAAGTTTCTGTTTGTGAGTAAGCTTGCCGGACCGTAACAATTTTTATTTAAAAGTATATTTAATAAACCTAGTTTAAGTGTTTTATTAACTATCTAGTCGCTTTATCTTACCACCTGCATCTATTTTCTTGTAATATTTATTTATATTTTTTTAATCGTCTTTGTTTGAATTTGGGGGTAAGAAGGGGGTCTCCGATAAATATTATCTTGAGTTTTATTTATGATAAAATTATCTGACCTTGGAGCTCTTGGTATAAAAATATAATCTGTTGCAATGAGAAAGAGAGCGTTCAAGTATTAAGTAATGAATTTAGGAGGAGAGGGGGAGGGTTACGTAACATTGTTTTTTTTTAACCCTTTCAGAGCGGTCGCGTAGACTCTCACGCATTTTTTAAAAAGTTTTTTTTTAAATATTTCAAATGTAATTACCATTACTAGGGCTTACAGAAAAATTTTAAGGCGCGTTACATAGGGGGGGAGGTGAGTCAAAAATCTACAAAAATTGCGTTACGTAATACTTGAACGCTCCCAAAGAGATATAAGTATACAAAACGGCCGCTACATTCCGGCACCTTGCTAAAATAGTCACTTCTTAAAAGTTATTCTGTATGGTCGGTAGAACAGAAAGTCAACATAAAGAACACAAACCCGTGTGTTTAGCCTTGCTTATATGTCTTGTACAAATGAGTTCCTATTCATGAACTAAATTCTAAATAATCTTCTGTACAAAATAAAGACACGGAATTTATTCCTAAATAATATTTTCATGAATATTACCAAAGTAAGTATTTAGTTTGAATCTGAAATAGTAAATTGCAGTTTTATTAATAAATTCGTGGAGTTCGAAACTCCATATTATATTACACTATTTACGGAAGTAAATTTAAAAAAAGATGCAAGTTCAATGTCCATAACGAAAAACTCAAGTTGTTCTTTTATCACCGCACCTTGCTGTAATTACATCTCAAAGTTTGTGTAGTCTCTTAATTGTGACCCAACCAGTATCTTTAGGTCGTTGGACACAACCGAGTTGTTTGTGCGTGACCTTGTCACTCAATGACAATTTCAACTCTTATAGAAAATCAATAACTGATAAGGTACAAGATATTAATAATTTAATTATTTTGATAATTTATAGTCATAAGTATTTTAAGGTAAAACAACAATATTTGGAAACCATGAAGTTGTTTTAATAAGCAAGTTGTATAGTATATATAGCTAAGTTTTATTTCAGATACGAAAATCGATGTAACCACGAGTATGTAGACGACCTGGCAGATTGAATTTTTCTTCAACGACGCATGAAATTAATTAAAAATTAAAGGAAAAAGTTAAATAATCCCTTCTAGTCTAAGGTTTCATAGCATGATGAAGTTAATTTCAAATATATGTCTTTGCGTCATCTTATATGTACTAGGTATTTTTTTTTATTTATTAGTTTGGATTTAGAACCAAGGTGGTCATAATCTTCGTTTATTAGCAATGTTTTTTTTTCTCCAGATGTTAATAGTTTAGAAGTGACGACAGAACTTCCACAAAATATTCAACAGCTGATAACGAAGTTACCAGAAGAAGTAAAGAAGAATATAGTGAATAATACCAGAAGGATAATAGACGGGAGAGAAGTACGCGATGGCAGACCTTACATGGTAACGTATAAAGTGAAATAGTAGTAAGGTAGTGAAGACTATTACATTCTGCAATCCATAAGGTCACTGAAATTAGGGGAAAACCACAGAAGAAAGGTTCACTTTGGAAGCATTGAGGCTTACAAATTTGCTCAGGATTATATCATCCTTCGCAAAGGTCTTTTCAAGATGACACGCGCGGGGCGCACGACACCTATATGAATTGTGTTGGAGTCACAGCCCAAACCAAAGTTGTATTTTTTCTTTATTTGAAGACAGAAATACTTAATCTATTGATCTAAGCAGGCATCATACCCGCCCACTGTTGAGCATACGACTTTTCGTTCTCACTGCTGCTTTGCCAGGTGCATCTACCGATATCCAGTTTTTGCAATGTTGTCAGCCCATCTGCTGACTCTCATTTCCCATTCTGTCACGTGTATTTTTAGAAGAACCAATTGTGATGTCCACATACGCTGCCAACTGCCCGTTTGTTCAACAGCTTGTATTGCAGGTTTACCTGAAGCTACCGAACACCAGCAAGAAGTTGCAATCGTACCGGAGCTGGTTGTGCGGCGGTGTCATCGTCCATGAGGAGTATGTCTTAATTAGTATACGTCAATGAAACTAGAACCGAAAGTAATATCTATATTTTTTTTCTTTTTCCTGACCTTCCGTTTCCTTTTTTGATACGTCAGTAACGATAATACACAGCTTTTGCCCTTTTTTTCGCGTGAAATATATTGCCAGTTTCCGGCTTGAAAATTATTTTGTTAAACTATTATTTTTGAATGCCGATCCGGGCAACTAAGTAGTCAATACTTGACGAAAACATAACCAAACTCCGTCGATTGGTTTCGGTGTTAAAACGAAATAAACACAGCGATAGCTAGAAATATTTTCTTCGGTCACCATATGTGAATCATCTATTCAGTAGCCAGCAACTAAGGAAACTCATAATGATAAACTATCCACAGATACATCCTGACCTCAGCCGCCTGCATACAGGACGCTGGACACTTCTATGTGGTATCTGGGACTTACAAGTAAGTACGGGACACCACACTCGCGACTCACTCTACACAGTGCGTCAACTTGAACTGCTGCGTATATTATAAATTATACTTTTTTAATTTCAAACTGGTTCAAATGAAATTCGGAACTTCAATCTTATTGGGAGCTCGTCAATGTCGGTACGATATTGTTTCTATACACAGGTGGTAGAGCTGGTGCTAGGCTCGACTAGAGTGGTGCTACCATTTTATTCGCAAACCTCCCCGAAGGGAGAGTAAGAGAACAGCTCTCAAACAAGCACAATCAGATGGCCCACCATGCCTGAGACCGTTTGATGGCGGTATATATCAGTGTATATACCAGACTGTAGAATTGAACATTTCATGAAGTGGTCGCATTTCATAAAATATGACATTGTTTGTTGACCATTTCATGATATGGATTGACCAAATCAATGAATAGAGATCGTTTGACGATATAACAATAACAATATCGACAATATCATGAAATATGAAATAAGAAATGACATATCCATCCCAAATTGCCGGGCCCTATATAGGTATATGTAGCCGCCGCGCCGTCTGATTAAATCAGCCGCCTGGTTTTGTAGCGCAGAAGAGAGACGGTAGCCTAGGTCAGAAGGCTAGGTATGGCGAGGCACGCCACGTACTGGCGTGACCGCCATACGTAACCTTCGGGTTATTTTTTATGACCACAATTTAAACCAAAAGGGTAGCCATTTAGTTAGGCGGCTGATTTAACCAGACGGCGGCGACATATAAAACAGTCTGGTGATAGGCAGAGGCGCGTCACTGATGCGAAGGTTTCGGAAACGCGCTCACCAATCCGCCTAACCAGCCTGTGTGAGTATGGGCATTTCTTTCTGATAAATCTTGCTAAGGCATGTGCAAAATTACAAATCTTCGGGGACATAAACAAGGAGGTCACTGGTTATTCCCCTATTCAGAACAACAATAGATAGACCTATCGATGCTGTGTGTAATTTGGACTTTACAATACTTCTATGTACAGCAGTACCTTACCAAGTTGCCACTCTGAAATCTATATTTATAAAAGAATACCCTGATTGGCTGATTAATCAACGCCCAAACCAGACTGCAGGACCTAGGAACCTGAAATTTGGACTATAGGTTCCTTGCATGACGTAGACATCCGTTGAAAAGGTATTACAGGAAATACCCACGAAATCGGGAGAAACAGGATGCACCCGAGCAATACTGCGAGGCATCCGCTAGCAGATAATTAAGTAATTAGGCAATTAGACAATGTAACATAATTTAATTTTAAAATGGATCAATTATTCCGTTTTAACCTTTATGACCAGTAGCCTTAGCATGAAAATATTACGGTTGCGTTTAGTTTGAAAGTAACGCGGTTTTGTATGGAATCTGATAACCGCCCCAAGCGGTCAGTAGCGGAACTTATCAGAATTCCATACAAAACCGCGTTACGTTCAAACTAAACGTAACTTTATTGTTTTCATGCTAAGGCTACAGGCCTCCCGTTCTGGCTTTCTTTACTGAGCAAGACAAACAAACAAATTTAGAGTTACTGTTTCACCATTAACTGTTTGAATAAAGAAAAATGTAAGTCCTTTCAGTATCCTTGAAATGTATGTGTGAAAGAATATAACCATTTACCTGACTGGGAAGCATATATATTTTTTTAAAATACCTTCCTAAAATTAAACTTTTCTCCAGAGAGTAAGTGAGTCAAAAAACGTCATAAACATAAATTGAATATGATACAGTAATTAAATTATTAAATATAGCGCATTTTTATATTTCTTGGAAGTTGGAGTCTCTATTAAAGACTTACAACTTTACAAAAATATGTGAAAAGTAGGTGTACGAGTACACTCGGAAACACTGTGTAGGACTTTTCGAGAGTTACTATTTGAGTCGAGGCCCAGAATCTTTCAATATCGTGATGTAGAATACTTAGAGCGCCATCTAGTGTGCAGCAGTATGAACTAAATAAAATGCTTTCTTTTTTAACCCACACGGTAAGATTTATCGTTTGATCATGTCTGTCTGTCACACTTTGAAACCTAAAATAATCCATTTGACCTATATTTATAGATCTGAAAGGTTCACCGTTAACTTTTATATATTTATATAATAAACAACATTTTTTTTTACAAAATAAACAATTCCCGTTTGAACTGAATTTGAATTTAAAATTTGAATAAAAAATAAAATATCTTCTATTCGACTCATAACGGCCCCATACCATGAACCGAAATATATATCAAGTAAAAAATGTTTACTGTTTTTTATAAAACTAGCTTCTGCCCACGGCTTCGCCTGCGCGGCCTACAGGAAACAAATGACTTTTTTTTCAGAAACAAACATTATAAGTGCTCTCACCCCTTCTCAGTTGAATATAGATAGGTATACAAATTGATAATCTCCCAAGGACGAAGTTCTCCGTAAAACTAAACTAATCTCTAGAATGAGAGAAGTATGGTTGTAACAGAACTTAAACCGTGTGTGAAAAGATCTAATTAGGAGATAACCAGAAGTGGATAATAAATAATTAATATTGTTTACAACGAAATACTATACCTACCGCAGTATTTATTTGTAAACAATATATTTAGTTTTTCCTTCAAGTGCTAGAATCACCAGACTGCTCCTATTGTATTAAATTTGATTTAATAGAGAAACAAACGCGTTAACATGTACTTACTTATAGAGTTGATGCTCGTGATTGTTTTCACTTGGTGGAACTTTTGATACATTTTTGATTGAAAAACACTTGGACTTGTCCACTTATTTACATTATTTCCCTTACCGGTTTCGCTGTTATAGCATTATCAAAGGTTTTTTGGTTGTTTACTTACTTATAACTTGCAAATATTCGTTCATAGTAATATCAGGTACATATTACAGATACACCTCTACCTCATAAAAATCCTACCTACTTACTAATAGGTAGATTTCCCCGCGCCAGGCGCGGTTTGCGCGCTCCCCCGCAAGCCCTGCGCGCCATACGCCCATCTACTATGCCATGTAGGATTTTCAAAGCCATATTAATTTTAATTGAAGCGTGTTTTAGTATTTGTTATTATAGCGGCAGCAGAAATACATTATCTGTGAAAATTTCAACAGTCTGACTACCACGGTTCATGCATAATCTATAAAAAACGCAAGAAAATCTTGTCTGTTGTATGGGAGTGCGCAGGTCCGACTCGCACTTGGCCAGTTTTAGTATTTTTTGTTATAGCGGTAACAGAAATACATCATCTGTGAAAATTTCAACTGTTAACTATCACGGTTCACGAGATACAGCCTGGTGACAGACGGACAGACGGACAGATGGACAGACGGACAGATGGACAGACGGACAGACGGACAGACGGATAGACGGACAGACGGACAGACAGACAGACAGGCAGACGGACAGCGGAGTCTTAGTAATAGGGTCCCGTTGGTTACCCTTTGGGTACGGAACCCTAAAAACAGTTAAAACTTCAAAGATTAATCCTAATGGTGGAAATAATAATAAAATTAAGCAACATTTTTTGAGTTATGTAAACAACTGTATTTTTGTAAACTGTTTTTGCTCGCTAATTACACAGTGGGGTTTGCTTAAACCACCACATAAAAAACATAAAGACGAGATTTAAAAAATTACTTACTGTATTCATTATTGGTCCTCGCACTAGGTGATGGTTTTGCGAGGACCCTTGTTACATGATAGAGTAAAAGTATTTGAAGAGATCTACTTAAATATGTTGTAGCCATTTCGTAGAATTGATCATTTATCTATCATTTATTTATTTATCATCTATCATGAAATCTGTAAAAACTAAAGGGGTTGCCTCGCTCCGCTCCGCTTCCAAATCTATTATGATAAGCATATCAAGATCATATAGATCAGATGTTAACATCAAAATCATATCAAGATCAGATGTTAACATCAAAAACGGTTTTGCAAGTGCCTACGTTCTTTGTCAATTTAGCAAAAGCCGATGTTATAAACTCGGCGCCGCTTCGTTTCGTTTACAAGAGCACTCGTGCAGTGTCCCAATGCTATCATTACAAACCCATGTAAGGATTTATTCTTCAGATTTGAAACGAAATAACTACAATTCTGTTGTATTCAAAACCGCGACTTGTCATTAAATTGGTCTTTTAAAAACACACTGAGGATTCAAAAACTTATCCATTGTAAGCATCGTCCCAAAACAAATGATTTCTTGTGTTTTGAAAATATGTATCATATCGAAAAGGTTTCAAGCAAATTGTTCTGGGAAAAACTAGACGACTATGAATTTGTATGTTTATTTTTGTTTTATGATTTGATATAATCATAATTTTTCAAATAATTTTAATAATAATATTAATTAATCATTTGATTCCTCATCGTCAAACCGAAGTAACAAATTTGAATCCGCATGAAAAGTGGTCGAAGCATTCAAACCATTAGACCAGCACCTCTAACATGGAGGCCCATTTCGAGCTCGATAAAGTGTTCTGTCTCACTCTGTTGATCTACCTAAGGAGGAACAGACTTAATAATATATTTATCGAGCTGTCAGAGCTATGGTCTACCATGTTATAGGTGTAGTAGCAGTTATGATTTATGTGCTACCTGTCTATTTATACTCGCTTTTACCTGATTTCGTTGCAGATATTCGGAGGATGCTGACAAATTCAATAATCGATGTATAAAGAATGGGGCCCGGAAAGCTATATGGAAATGTGTCCCGAAGAGTAAGTAAAAGCTCTTTAAATTATTTTGAAAACTTGTCTTAACGTTGACCACAAGGAAACTTTTACTGTTTTACCTATAAAGTTTCAGCAGTTTCAGCTTATAGAGGTGTACTTTCTTAATTGATCACTCAGGAAGAATAGATGTCGATAAGGTATCGTATAAAATTGTGCATTACATTTAAAAATTCACAAAAATATCCAATGTATAGACACGACTCTCTTTGCTACTTTATTATTAGTATAGGTCAAATGAATCTTTTATTTTGAAGTAATAATTTTAAATAAAGCACTGTTGTAGCTCTGTCGCAGGTAATAACAATTTTCACGTGTGTTTGTTTTCATTTATCTTAGTCAACATAGCGTCTCTGTTTACAGAGTTAAAAGAATTTTAGGGTTCCGTACCCAAAGGTAGCCAACCGGAACCATATTATACATTACTAAGCCTCCGCTGTCCATCCCTCTGTCACAGGGGTCTAATTCTTTAGCCGTACATATGGGTAGCCCGTTGAAATTTTCACAAAATAGGGGTTACTATGGCGGCATAAGCAATGCAAGAAATTGAAACCCAAAAGGTCTCCATACAAAAATACCTACATCCGTTTTTTTTTTATGTTGCTATGGCATCTATACTATTTTTATTTATCCCAATCAACGATATTCATATCGTTGTTTTCGATTGTTTTAAGTTAAGGGTCCCGTAATAAAGGGTATCAAACGTCAAAACCGAAGGGGGTTCCCATATAATAATTATATTGCGGTGGTACGGAATCTTTTGTGCACGAGTCCGTCTGGCACCTGGCTGATTTTTCAACACAAATAAATGAAAGAATTACAAAATTCAAACTACAAAAACAGGTGCGTTTCTGTTGGCCTGTGTAATAAACCCTCATAATTTTCACCATTGCTAAAACAATGTTACAATAAAACGATAGAAAGAAATCCAGACCGTGGCTCGGATCCATCTCATGGATCAGTAGCCTTAGCATGAAAACATCAGGGTAACGTTATAGTTGTATTCACGTTAGATTTCGTATGGAGTCTGATAACTGCCCCTAGCGGACAGTAGCGGAACTTAACAGATTCCATACAAAATGTAAAGTGAACGCAACTATAACGCAATCGTGACGTTTTCATGCTAAGGCATAAGCATACCGTAAATCATAATGAAATAACATATTTTCGTACAATCAGCACTATTTATTATTATCCTACTCCTACTAATATTATAAATGCGAAAGTTTGTGCGTGCGCGTGTGTGTATGTGTGTGTATGTTTGTTACTCTTTCTCGCTGAAACGGCTGAACGGATTTGAATGAAATTTTGAATGGATATAGCTTATGACCTAACTTAACACATAGGTTACTTTTTATCCCGGAAAAATGCATAGTTCCTGTAGGATAGATCAATATCATTGAAAAATCAGGTGTCTAATTAGCGCGGTCCTTAATCGTTTGTGGAGAAATAAGACAAGGCTATGTTATCTCATCACACTAATATTATAAATGCGAAAGTTTGTGTGTGTGTATGTTGGTTACTCTTTCACGCTGAATGGCTGGACGGATTTGGATGAAATTTTGAATGGACATAGCTTATACCCTAACTTAACACATAGGCTACTTTTTATCGCGCAAAAATGTATGATTCCTGTAGGATAGATCAATATCATTGAAAAATCAGGTGTTTAATTAGCGCGATCCCTAATCACACGGGCAAAAGCTAGTATAATATAAATCTATAACATAATCTATTTTAATTATAACTTACAGAATTTTTCAAACTTACAACTTTCCTTTTACAGACTACGTGTTCGATGGTCACGAGAACGACAACATTCGATGGATGAACAATGATATTGCCATCGTGAAGGTGGAAGACGGGTTCGACTTCCACCGGAAGGTCCGAGGCTGCGACTTCGTCCCTAAACCCATCTGCTACAATAACCAGAGCAAGGCATATGAGAATGCGGGCACCATCGCTAGTATTGCAGGATGGGGATCCACTGAGAGGTATAGTGACGTGAGTAAAAACCCATCTGCTACAAATATTAGAGCAAGGCACACTATACGCACACAATTGTTCAGGCTCGTGCTTCGGAAGGCACGTTAAGTCCATATTTGTGCCTGAAGTACGGCGATATCGCTAACTATCCATTATACTGGAACGTTAATCGGCGGGGAAACGTGCGTGTACGAGTGTAGACAGTGATTTGCATTTCACAGTCCATACTCGAAAACACATCTGACACCCCATCGGGGATTTTCGTTATGGCAATGTATACCTGTAATTTATTTATTGAGGACATCGTCAAAATGAAAAGTGAATTACAATTTTACACACTGTGTGTTTGACCATTACTTTATGCCCCTTACTTTTCAGCTGGTTACAGCACAAATGAAGTAATGTTTGTCCACAGTGGGTGAACAGAAGGAAGGACGGCAACCAGCCATGTCTTCTACAGACTATGGTGGAGATTATTGCCAAAAGCCGCTGCAAGAGGCGCTGGGGTGCAAGATACGCCAACATCATTGATAACTACATGATCTGTTCCAAAGATCTTGGACAAACCATGTCCGACATTTGCAATGTGAGGATTGGGCTTTTCTTCTGAATTTATTCTGATCAGCTAGATGACCTCCTTGATATATAATATATATATATCTTTAATTGTGTTTGCGACGCGTCGATGAGACTTAGAAAAGATACCTAAAAAGTACTCGTAGAGTTACTACTCTCCCGGTTATTTCTGCTATCTTAATATTACTTCTTCAAAAACCCGGATATCTATCTAACGACCTATAGTCGTTGCTATCCTTATACCTTCTATTTATGTCAAAATGGCTGGGCTCATTGAGGGACGGGCAGCAAACGAAAAACGGTCGCTGGGGGCGGGCTTGTCCAAATATATATTTTATTTAAGGATGGTTACTGCCGTTACTACCCCCAAAAATATATGTTATGTATAATTGAGAACTAATTCCAAAGTATATCGTTATTCATTACTTACTCAAAATGTTCATAAAAATCCCAAAGGGATTCTTAAATCGAGATCTTATTCTAATTTTTAAGGAATTTTAACTATGATTAAAAGAATAAATTTTAAACCAAGATGTTAGGCGTAAAATATTGTATCGGATATCGTCATAAAACTCTATAGTTACATCGCCTCAAACAAAACATAGAAAAATTATAAAAACACCTCGAAATTGAGAGTGTAAAATGAAATCGTTGGAGCAGATCAGATATCTCTGAATATCCTATAGTATATACTATATAATGTAGCAATTAAACATATTGAAGATAGCCATCCTCTAGACCTTAGAACATAGAAAAGTACAGTACTAAAAATGCAAACTCCAGAACTAAACCAAACTAATAAAAAACCTGTATACGAATAAGAAGCTTGACTTACAAACCAAAATCCATTTTCAGGAGAAGTACGTAGACTGCCAAAGCATGGATTACTCGGATGAAGACAACTACGAGGAAGGAAGGCGGTTCGATCAGATCGTCCATAAATCGGAGCAAGTTCCTCTCAACATGTACATGCACTCAGGACTTCATAATGACACAAGGAATGAGACGGTTAGCGGTGTCGCCAGGCGGTATGATGCGAAGACAGACAAGATCGATGCTAACGGGGGTTTTTGTGAGGTAACAAATATCGTCACGACATATTATTACACCCTTGAAGGGGTGCGAGAGTTGTTTCCGAGTGGAAAAGTCAACCCTCTTACCCCTTTTTATCGCCGACGATTTGATCGTCCCAACGTGATAATAAATCGGGCACAAATACAGTTCCTTTCTTCCTCAGTGTTTTCTTTTATAGTTAAGCAAGTGGTAAGCTTACATATACTAGGCATATAATTACAGGATTCGAAACCAGGTCCTACCAACTGAGCTGTCACTGCTCGAGTTCACGCAGAAGTTGCAGAACTATACGAAACATTTGTAAGAGAATTACATTCAACTGGTGAAAAGATAATAACGCTGGATCGAGGTCTGTCTTTACCGAATCACATTTTGTAGAAGTTGGCGGTTTTTTCTGATAATTTTAAAGCAATTATAACTATCAAAGTCGAATCGCTGACTTCTACAGTTAGATTGGAAGCTGGGGCAGAAAACTTTACCTAATGGAAAAGTGGTAAAGAATGTTGCATGCGAGAGTCAATGGCCGTTTTCACTAACGACGAACAAGGCGACGCCTAACTAAGTAACTCCTAATTTTATGCTTACCATAAAGTTTTATTTTACCAAACTATTTTTTCTATGTGATTCCTAAGTAGCCTAAGTTTTTGATACTTGTTTTTGGTTTTGTTTGTCAAATTGTTTGTTTGCGGTTTTTTGACGTTTCACAGTACTACAATAAGCTTAAGGCCTTCTCACGAGATGACGAGACTATTAAAAACCGACGCGACGCGACTTTAAAAAAAAGCCTACTACACAATTGATGAATTCTAGAGTGATGAAGATTTTGAATAGTATCTTCCTGTCCTGTCATAAATGCTTAATATTGGATTTTTTATTTTCCATAAATGACTGTTTTGTAAAACGTTTCATGTTTACTATTTAGGAGAAGTTATTATTATTGTTTCTTTCTTCTAACTGTGGAGAAAAGTAAAACATCAAAGTTTGTAATTAACAAATACTTAAATGAAGTAATTTCCGATTTTTAGGATTCCGTATCTCAAAATAAAAAAAAACGGTCAAGTGCGAGTTGGACTCGCATACCTAGGGTTCCGTAATTCGACAGTTTTGGAAACAGGTAGAAAGAAGATATTTAAAATCTTGCACATAACTGTTTATGATAACTAAAAAAATAATCGATTGTACCCCAAAAGAGAGATTCGAATATTTTTATACCGTACTTCCATCCATCCATCCATCAGCCCGTGTTCGTCTACTGATGCACATAGGCCTTTCCCAAATTTCGCTACTCATGTCGGTCCTCCGTCCTCCTCATCCAGCCGCCCCCGCAACGTCCTTCAGGTCGTCGGTCCAGCGGGCACGAGGTCGACCTACACTCGACTTGCTGTACGTGGTCTCCATTCTAGAGCCTTTCGGCCCCAACAGCCATCATCTCGGCGACAAATATGGCCTGCCCACTGCCACTTCAACTTACTGATTCTGCAGGCTATGTCGGTTACTTTCGATCTCCGACGGATCTCCTCGTTTCGGATTCTATCCATCAGAGATACCCCAAGCATAGCCCGCTCCATAGCTCGCTGAGCGACCTTGAATCGGTGGATCAGGCCCTTTGTAAGAGACCACGTCTCAGCGCCATACGTCATCACAGGAAGGACGCACTGGTTGAACATCTTAGCCTTTAAGCACTGCGGTATTGACGACGTAAATATGTGACGCAACTTTCCAAATGCTGCCCAACCCAAGCATATTCTCCTGTCAGCCTCGGCGCCGAAGTTGTTTTTATCCAGCTGTATGACTTGACCCAGATAAACATATTTCTGAACAACTTCGATGCTGACATTGTCGACGGTTAGTGGCCCTTGGATGACGTGACAGTTGACCTTAGTCTTCTCCAAATTCATCCGCAGGCCCACTCGTTTCAAAGTATCGCTAAGGCCGCGCACCATTACCTCCAGTTCCTGCAGCGATTCCGCCATTATCACGATGTCATCGGCAAAGCGAAGATGTGAAATGTACTCTCCGTTTACGTTTATCCCTCGTCCATTCCAGTCTAGTGTTTTAAAGACGTCCTCCAGCGCGGCGGTAAACAGTTTTGGGGAAATAACATCTCCCTGTCTCACGCCGCGCTGAAGATTTATCGGTCTTGTTTGTACACCCTGTACTTGGACGGACATCGTAGCGGAGTCATACAGACATTTCAACATCTCCACGTAACGCCAGTCAACTTGGCATCGCTGCAAGGGCTGCAGAACAGACCAAGTTTCGATGGAGTCGAAGGCTTTCTCGTAGTCCACAAACGCTAGACATAAAGGCTGATTATACTCTTCGGTTTTTTGTATAACCTGCCTTAGCATGTGAATGTGGTCCACGATGCTGGAGCCATTTCGAAACCTAGCCTGCTCTGGAGGTTGGAAGTCGTCGAAACATTGAGCGAGACGATTCGTGATAACTCTTGAGAACAGCTTGTAGGTGTGGCTCAGGAGTGCGATTGGTCTATAGTTCTTTAGTAGGATTTTGTCCCATTTTTTGAAGAACAAAATGACCAGGCTCCTGCTCCACTCCTTTGGCGTAGTACCTGTACGAATAATGGCATTAAAGAGGTCCTGTAGCTGTCCGAGTATAGGGTAATCTCCAGCTTTCAGGAGTTTAGTTGTGATTCCGTGCGTGCCCGGCGCCTTATTGTTTTTCAGCTGTTCAAGAGCTATCCTAATCTCACCCATTTCGACATACGGAAGTTCGTCGGTGTTGTGGCGGACTAGAGGTGCACGTTTGTCGTCTTTATCGCGAGCAATTGGCTTGGGAGCGTGTGAAGAATATAGGAGCCCATAAAATTTCTCGATTTCGGCGAGGATCTCTGGCCCAGAGGCAAAGGTTCTATTGTCAGATGTCTTCAGCTTCGTCAGATTGGTCCTTCCTAACTGCTGGGCAAAAACTTTTGAGCCTTTGTTTCGCTTGATCGCGTCTTCAATGACGCGAGTGTTATGTTGGCGCAGGTCAAAACGAATTTGCCTTTTAACGCGCTTGTTAAGAAGGGAGTAATCTGCAGAATCTAAAGACATTTCCCGTCTCTGCCTAATCAGGTCCAGAGTTCCACTCGAAATTTTGGACACCTTAGTCCTTCGCTCCGGCTTAAAATAAGCCCTGCCTACCTCGCGCACGACATTCGTGAAATTGTTAGCAAGCTGGTCAACGTCCTCAGTGCTTTCCAACAGGGAAAATCGGTTCTGAAGTTCCATTTGGAACTTTTCGGATCCCACAGTGGTTTGGCGCAGAGAAGGGCGGAGCGTAGGCTTCATCAGACGGTTTCTCTCAAGCTGTAAGTCGATATTCAAGATGCTTCGGACAAGTCGGCGATCGCTACCGGTACAAAACCTGTTGATCACGGATACATCTTGGATTATGTGCTTTTGATCCGTCATTATGAATTCTATCTCATTTTTAGTCTTACCATCAGGGCTTCGCCAGGTCCACTTCCTTTGAGGCTTCTTTTTGAAGAATGAATTCATCAAATAGAGCCCCTGGCTTTCAAGGAAGCTAACCAGCATCTGGCCCCGAGGGTTTCTGCAGCCATAACCGTGTGGTCCGATTACCGATTCACCACACTCTTGTACTCCCACTTTGGCGTTGAGTCCCCCATAACAACGGTAAAATGTGTCTTGGTGGTGTTATGTCTGGCCTTTGATATGTCATCATAGACGGCCTCGACTACATCGTCAGAGTCGCTCGACGTGGGGGCATACACTTGAATTACTTTAAAATATCTCTTGTTAAGTCTAAGAACAAGATATGCCACCCGAGTAGAGACACTACCGATTTCCAACACGTTGCTAGTGAGGTCTTTGTTGACCAGCATGCCAACTCCACCGACAGACAATTGACAGTAGAGCAGGTGTCCTGACTCTGGGGTTATGGTATCCCCCCAGAATATGCCAGTTGATTCTACCTAACTCTGACTCGAGCTCAGCGAGGTGTCTGTCTTCCCGTATCGTCCGTGTATTATACGTCACCAAAAAAAGTCGTCGGTGTTGGTGGCCATTCAACCGGAGACTCTTAGCACCCCCTGCCCCACCGTTACCACGACCGCCACCGTAATCGGGGATAGTGGGGCTGCCGGGGACTGGGGGCCGTTTATTTTTTTGTGTACATCATAATTGGGACTTACTCGAAATAAAACACGTGAATGAAAAATGTTTTCCCTGCGTCTTTTCCGTACTTCTTATAATATTGGATTTTGGAATACCTTTAAGAGTTTTGTTATTGAAATGTAAAATTTCATGGTCTTCCTTTAATTTACGATACTATGTTACTCAAAAGAATTTGGTTCTCATGATTGAACCTTTCGATCGGTATCATAAAAATACAGGATGTTTTTTTACACATTTATCCAGTTCGATTCCCGTGTCAAGCAGGTGATTTTTTCTTATATTCTTTGAATGCAGTTTTTCTTAACTTTAAAAATAAAATAAAGGTACCTATATTTAAGGTACTTTCCCTCCAGGAGGCATTCGTTTGGTTCATATATATATAATATATATATGTATAGTATATATCACCCAACCTTTACTCATCATCCCTCTTAAAATTTGGGTAATTAAATCACTCAGACTAATAAACTCATCTCAGGGTAATCAACCTGTTTAGAAAATACAACTAAGTACTCAGAAATCTTGTGTTTTAAGCTCCAAAACTATTTTTCTTAAATATCAATTTATTTTGTTTGATCACTCGTAGTAGCTTGGTATTTAGGATAATATTGTAGAATTGCAAAAAAACGTTAAGGGGGAACGTTTCGAGCTCGGTGCAAAATGCACAAATTATGATTGTTTTTCTTACTATTGCATAAAAAGTGCTAAATAAATGTGATATATGGCATTTCGCGACCATTGTTTAGTATCAATTAGACTTTTCTACCAAAATTTTGTAATTTTATGTATTAAGTTGTAAATTAATGGGCATGCAAACTTAAAACACGCTTTTAAGTTTGTATATCTATTCATTTACAGCGTTATGCATAAAATGACGCAATTCTGCTAAAAAACCCTGATAATTATTTAACAATAGTCGCAAAATAAGATGAAACTATTTCATTTCATACATTTTATTTTAAAATAAGGTAAACAAACTTATGTTATGCACTTTGCACTGAGCTCGAAACGTTACCCCTTAAGAGCTACTATTCAAAATCGCGGTAACTAGCCTTAAGGGTTCCCGTTTCCGTCCACCAGTAACGGACCTGTTGAACTTGACCCCCAGAATGACCACGGAGGCCCCATGGTGTACGGTGATGGTGTCAACGCCGTGGTCATCGGCATCATATCCGCCTGCCTCGTCAAAGAGAACTCCAACAAGTGCTACGGACCCTTCCTCTACACCAGCATCTACAAGAATCGACAGTTCATCTCATGCGCCATCTTTAAAGATGTTGAGTAAGTGAGGGATTCTTTTATACATCGTGATTTTAATTGTACTTAACTCCAGCTGTAGAACGGATATACAAATGGCCTGGGTACGAGGCCAGTAGATGTTAAACAGATCACTAGAGCATTTTCGAAATTAACATAATGTAGACGTATACGGGGAGTGCGTAATAATTTTAGCTTTCCTCTACAGTGCGACAAGGATCTGAAACATTTTGACAGTTCGCCGCCGCCGCGTTGTAGCAGCGCCCTCGCTCATGTTCATTTTAATCCATGTCGCACTGTATATAAATATAATAAATATAATATTATATAAGGGATAGAAAAGGTAAATAGTCCATCCATCCATCCATCAGCCCGTGTTCGTCCACTGCTGGACATAGGCCTTTCCCAAATTTCGCCACTCATGTCGGTCCTCCGTCCTCCTCATCCAGCCGCCCCCCGCAACGTCCTTCAGGTACATAGTATTTCTTAAAAAATACTTTAGTAATAAGGGTGTCAATGTTAAAACGGCACTTACTAAGTAAGCAAAGATAACTATGTTGTTTTGAACATTTTAAAAGTATTGACGCAGGTTATCAATATTTTACCGAATTTTATGAGTTTTACCAAAATGGAGAGTTATGTAACATTTTTCAGTATGTAAAAATTAAGCATATGTTTTACTATATAACAAACTCAATTGTAGTGTGCTTCCCTTCTGGATGCGCCCTTGGACCCCTTTGAAGACAAAAATGTTTCATGAGTAATAAAGATAGAGACACAAAACGTAATTAGTTTTGGCGGGCGGCTTTTAATAGAGGTTAGCACTACAATCTGGTTATGAACTTCTTGGGTTATCAGATAGATAAGAAAAATAAAACTCCAACACATCCTTCGGTAGCCAGACTTTACTCGTGTTACTGTCCTCTTACTAAAGTGTTTGTAATGTATATTTGTTCGTAATATCTTGCAGACCCGACTGTAGACGCCAGTTCAGATCAGGAGTCACGCATGAGGAGCACATCATATCTTGGGCCGATCATCCTGATGGGTAAAACAAAAGGAATTTAAAATAGATTAGGTATTTTTCATCAGTAAACATGGTTTGCGGACCTTAGACAGTTAATTTTGTAGGCACTAAGAGATAGTAAACAGACTGTGAACCTAATAATGGACCATTGTTGAAAGTTCTACCGACTCATTTTCCACTTTAATTACAATCGTGGGTCAACACAATTAATAGCATGTGCTACCAAAGGCTTCATATGTATCCATATGTACGATTACATCCTATAAAAATAAAACGAAGCCTATAAAAGTAAATAGATTTAATAAAAAATGCCGTATAGTATTAATAAATTTATGTATATATATTTACAGTCCAGCAAAGAACGAAATTGTCCAGAGAGTCAACGGAAAATTACTAGGTGCGACGGATGACCCTGATATTCCTCTGAAAGGTGGCCTGAATGCAGAAAACCCAGTACCAGTAGTCAAAAAAGTCGAAAAATCAACCCCAGTACAATTAACAGACGTGCCAGGAAAGGACAACGTATTTAGAGCTTTTAGGTAAGTTTAAATTAAATTTGAAAGTTTCCTAGACTAAAGCAGGCTAAAAATATTCATACAATATATCACCAGACAGAAGTCTGTTACGTATGTCCTACATAATATACATATAGAAGTTACGTATCATACATCACCGTCATCATTGTCGTCATAATCATCACTATCATCATATTCTGCTTTTTCTTCTTCATAATCATCATACCCTTCGCTATTTCCTACGGAGAGTTCTTCTAATTTCTGTTACATGTCATATCCCATCACTTCTTCCCCGTCTATTACTAGCACCACAATCCTACACACAAGATACAGATAAAAATTAAACCTCAATTTGAAACGAAACAGGACTATTTGTAAGAAATACTTTTGAAACTTCACGGTAGCGTCTGAGGTGTTTCAAAAACGAAAGGATCGATTTTGACAGACGCACTCCAATTCGAAAAGTTTTCGGTTTCTCAATTCTTTACCATTTGTCTTCTTTCAGGTCTAATGAAGAGGAAAAAGAGCATCCCAAAGATATAAGATTACCATATCCGAATGCCAATGAAAATGTAAAAGAAACTACGACGACTGAAGCACTGAACGACGTTGCAGTGAATGCTTCTGCTACAGCTTGAGTTTTTATAGATAATTTAATAATCAATGTTATTGTATAATTGGTACATTGTTTTATTCACGTAAATTTGTTCCATAACAGCGGATTGTGTCAAATTAACACATATATTTTTTTATTCGAATTAATTAATATATTTCAATTTTTTTTTACGTGAACCATTTCGAATGGCGTTTGACTTCCCATAGCTCAAACTCTATTTGGACCTACAAAATTGCAGTCTCCTCAATTACTTTTATGAAACTTTTACAGTGTTTGAGACGTTGACGTCCAGAAATCACTATTTTATCACTGTCTTACGCACTGATATAAAAGCTAGACCCCAATACAATGGAAAAATCAGAAAAATACGTATATGAAATTTTTCTGAAGTCATTATAGACTAACTTAATTAGATTCTTTGGATACGTAGGGTTTGATGGATTATAAGCGTCATATAAAATTGGTCATTAATAACGGCACGCGGAATAAATTTCTGTTTTAAACGGGATGTACAGAATGATTAGGGCATGGAACGCATGTGCTATTCTTATTCACACTTGGTTGGTAATTCTATATTGCAATACACTCTACTCTACACAAATAATATTATAAAGAGGTAAACATTGTTTGTTTGGGGATAGGCAGTTCCCTAGGGACATAGCCATTAATTACATTAGTTCCAATCCTTAGAACTAGTGAACCGATTTTAAAAATTCTTTCATTGTTGTAATGGTTAGACTTTTCGCTAGACCAGAGGTTATTTTTCTCTGGGTAGGGGCAGTTCCCTAGGGACATAGTCATTAATAAGCGCGTGCGAAACCGCGAGCTCACTGTAATAATGGTTAGACTCTTCAACTGGACATAGGCTATAGTTTATTCCCTGGGGATAGGCAGTTCCCTGGGGACGAGCAGTTCCCTAGGAACGAATTCATTCATTACATTCTTGCAGTAATACCTGAAATTATTGAACCGATTTTGTAAATTCTTTCACAGTCGTAATGGTTGGGACTCTTCACTTTGACATAGGATTTAGTTTGTTCGAGTGGACGGGCAGTTATATACCCCCTATAACGTCGTTGTGGATAAAACAAGAAGCCTGAATTTTCGGTAACCAAGCAGGCATTGTATATTATAAACACGTTATATTTCAAATTTAATTCAATTAGAACCAGTTTAAGAATTATATCTAGTCAAAGTTTCTCAATTTTGTCACTTACTCACTGACTGACTGACTGACCGATCATCAAAACTCTAAGGCACTTTTAGCAGACATAGAAGCTTCAAATTTGGAATACAATTAGTGTTTAGTGTTTAAATTAAGGAACAACTAAAATATTTTGCAATTTCGGTCCAGTGCTCTAGATACACCAACGTTGTAATCCCATATAAATATACGCACAAAATAATCTAATTTAATGTAATATGTATCTATTACTTGTCAGATACATTGTGTTTTCATGCGATGGCCATGTCAATTTATTTATTTAATACATAAAAGATTAGTAAAATCGATACGGTCACTATAAGATGTTGATCTCACAACTTTTTACGGTAGAAGAACTAAAATGCGAAACTTGTTTTTTTTACAAGTTTTGTTTTTGATTGCATAAATAATTTCTAATCAAAAGAAGTTAGCCAGCCTATTTAAAACGAATAAAATAAGAGGAACAGAGATAAAAAGTACGAAAGCAGCATTTTCTATAATATAATGAGAAGAGTAACTTTTTAACTTTATTACTGTTTATCCAAATATTTTACTCTTTTCCCGTTTACATTTAAGCTATTTAGTAGTGAGGAAGAGGAGAGTTGAAATAGGGTTGCATTCCGTCGTTCTTAACGTTCAAAAAGAAGTTTGTTTGCACAATACTAAAGAAATTAAACCTTATATTTAAGCCTAATATTTCACAAGTACCTTTACCCTCGACTTCGTAATGATTGAACACCGTTTACCAATTTAAACATCCGCTAAAACTTGAAAGATGTCCAGTAAAGGTCAGTAAAAATCTAGTCTGGCATAACTTTGTTTCTAACTACATAGATAATATAGTGTGATGATAATTTAAAGCCCACACTAATCCTGGAAATATATAGCTTTTTCGTACGAAATCATTCTTACGATTTTATTACCGCGTAGTTTCCCGGATAAATGTCATATTCTTTTGTGTTTTAAATGTAAATAGCAAGAATTTAGATTTAAAAAATTGTTAAATGTGTAATATTCACCCTTTAATGTAATATTTCGGCCATTCGATTACTTCGGCCAAAATATAGTAAAATTTACAAGATTACTTGCATTTTTTTGCATCCAATTAAATCGCAAAGATAGCCATAAACTATTACCTAAATATCATTAATTTCTGTTTCATTGCGGTTTTGGACAGTGAATTTTTTATAATATTTTGTTACTTTCAACATGTAGCATATGCTGAGCTTGCTCCTTTTAGCAATTTATTCTGCTTGTTTATTTATGTAAAAATTAACGTCGTAAAAAAGTTAATACAAAACGGCCGTCATATTAAAAAGCCATCCCTGTTATTCCAAAATAATAATTAAAAACATCTCGAAATCGCGAGTTTTTTGGGCGTTGGAGCAGGACAGATTTCTCTAAATACTCTTGCTTTAAATAAACAGTCTGAAAACATAACGAAAATATAGTAGTTATGATTGCAATACAGTGATAGTTTCGTTAAGAATAGATCTTTCATACGATAACACTTTTTTCGATTACAACATAACAATTTTATGTAAAGTTAAGACTTTACCATTCCTAAAACATAACAAAATATACTGAGATTGGACTTGTCATCAGAAAATAGGCGTTAGACGAGTTCTATCTAAAATTAATAACGGAGGAAAAGAGTCATAAACTTTATTAAACAAAACCCCTCATGCGAGGAAAAAGTTATAAAATATTAAGGTTTAAGAAAACTATACCCACTCTAAAACATTTAAAACAGAAAACGAGAGAAGTTAACCTGTTGAAATTATGCACACACTACATGACATGTGAAGTAGGATATAAGTAGACAATTAGTTATTCTTAGTTTAAAAAATAATCGTGATCTTAACATTAGTTACTATTAAGCTACTCGTAACAAACAAACAGACCAACATTCAGATGTATAACATTAGTGAGATGGAACGTAAGTTCATTCGCAAAATAATGTAAAGAAACTAAAGTAATAAATCGTACATACGTAATGAGAACCTCCTTTATTTGAATTCGGATAAATGTACATATATATTTAACGTATTTTTAATTCATAGTTTGTGATTTTGAGCAATGTTTGCCTGGAAACTGTATAATATAAATATATATAATTTGGTATTTTTGTCAGTACTGCTATATTTAGGTACGAAGATAATGTTCTCTTATAATTACCAAATAATGCCGATCTAATTTATAACAAACAATTATATTTGCTACTCTCAAGTGCCCCCGAAGTTATTCAGGGTAGAGTAAGAGGACCGCCTTCAAACAGGCACAACATGGTGGCTCACCATGCCTGGGACCAATTGAGGGCGTATATCTGTGGTAGCCATATCGTAGATTTAAGGTGCAATTGTGTAAGCCAATGGTATTCCAATTGATTGTTATATGGCTATTCGGTTAAGCAAATTATTCCAATGACTGTTGAAGTTGTACATTTTTGGCTGTCAAATGAATACAATTGTTTTATTTTGTTGTTGACAACCAAAAAAGTACGATTGCATTTGTCGAACGGGCTTATTTGCTTAGCGGAATAGCCACATGACATTTGAATTTAAGTACCATTGGCTTACACAATTGCATTTCATGATCTGATCGACTATATATCATAAAGTATGTAACGACAAATTTATGAATAGACGACGATGAGCGAAGCGAGGAGGAGCGTGTTAGATTGCTTGCGGTCATAAATTTCGGAGCCGAGCAAAGTGTTAGTTAGTTTTTACAGATTCCATCATATTTGAGCAGATCATGAAATAATAGGTTCTACAATATGGCCACGACATATCCATTCCCAATTGTCAGCCCTTGTATAAGACAGACTGGTGACGGGCAGCGGCCTCACCGATGCGGGATTTCGGCACTGCGCTCACCAATCTACCTTGCCCAGCGTGTATGGGTATGGGCATTTCTTCCAGAAGGATAGCCAAGAGTTTAAAAATCTTGGAAAGGCTTGTCCAGTAGTGGACGAATCAAGATGATGGATGGATATTTGATATTTTAATTTCAGGAACCACTATAGTGAATTCACTTAAACATTCACATCAAAATCGTTCAAATAGTGACAAAATCGGATCCCAACCCATAATCCTTGTTGAAACTAATGAAGAACTTCACATAAATCAGACAAGTAATTACACCCGCGACCTGAAAAATAAGCATCAGAAACTATATGGTAAGATAAAAACTTCCACTATGAAAGTGATAGCTTTAGTTAGCGGCAACAAATAATATAGGTTTCCGTCTGTTACGGAACAAAGAAACGAATTTAATTCGTTGAAACTTTCTCTCTACATTTTTAACTGTCAACAAAACGGGCTCAACCTAATCCAACACCTACTGTCAGTGTACATTTACAGACCATTCACTTTAAGAAGTCCCCTGCCTCAGGAAATGGTAGCACTGCATATAATGTTGCCAATGTCTCACGTGGCATTCACCCAAAAAAAAAACCTAATATTTAAGATTATGTTTTTGTTGCAAAATCCATCGCTTTGGAATACTCTAAATATTATTAGAGTGCATTACAAACTAGAAAAGTTAAATTAGAAACAAATGTAAAGACAAGAATTTGAAAAACATTTCTGTTTTGATTTTTTTTAACCCCGGAATGGGTTAAAATTGTAACATCTATTTTCCAAAGACTGTCTGACAAAATGGAGTAAAACGTGTTTTTATTAGAACTGTGCTCATTAATGTGCATGTTATCTTGGATTCCTCAAATTTCGAAACTATTTTTTATGTTACAATATCTTATAATGTATTTCGTTCTCCCAGAAAAAATCGGACACACGTTACTGCCATGGAAATATAATATAAAACTTGAATTTTCCTCATATATGTTACCCGGCTAAGTAAAACAAAATAAAGCAAATAATGGAGTTGATGCTCGTGATTGTTGGCACTTGGTGGAACTTTTGAAACATTTTTTGTTTGATAAACACTTGTACTTGTCCACTTATTTATATTAATTTCCCTTACCGGTTTCGCTGTTAAAGCATTATCAAAGGTTTGTTTGGTTGTTTTCAACAAAAAAAAAAAAGCAAATAATATAATGAAAAATCAGTTACAAGAATGTATGTGGTGTACCTTAGCTGTACTGACAAAGTCGCTTAAGGTCAGAGACTTAATTCAGGGTAGCTAGTACAATGTACTTCTGAGATATTTCATTTTTGATATTGAACTAAATGTTATCGTCCTTCAGATGATACCGGTGGTGCAGAATTTACTACCGGTCCCATAGTTCAAACAAATACCACTGATCCTGATGAAATAGACGATAGTTCGTGGATAGTTGAAAACAAGGAGGATATTGATACCAGAAGAATATTATACTCCAAGCCAGCTAAACATCCTCATATGGCCTACATGGTAATATAATGTTGCATTAAAAATTGCTAAAAGTAGTTACTAAAATGCTTATGATTGTACTGTTTTCTGCAGGTATACCTCCAACTGAACAAAAAGTCAGCTAAGATAAATAAATACAAAAACTGGCTTTGTGGTGGCGTCATTATTCACAAATATTACGTTTTGACTTCAGCGGCTTGTGTGGAAGATGCGGATCATTTCTACGTAATAGCAGGAACTTCTAAATGGGCCAATGTAGACAATGCTAAACGGAATAAGTGCATTTGTAAGAACAGGAGAAGGGTCATTTGGAAGTGTACTCCCAAGAGTAAGTCACATTATCTCGAAAACTTTAATCCCGAGCAACAGCGACCAAGCAATTTTTCTATTAAATTTACGCATTGGGAATTTAGAATTAAAATTCAATAAAACAGAAAACGTAATAACTTTAAATTAATTGGATTAAAAAAATCGCAAGGGAAGCTATTAAGTTAAAATTAAGTTTAGATAATTTTTAATAGGCTTGGTTACGGAACCTTAAAAATTGAGTAGTTTTAGTTTTATTAACTTGATCCCAAATATATAAATTTAGACAACAAGTTTGATCCTAAGTGATTTAGAAGTCGAGATATTGCCAATTTACCTATTTTTCAAAATTTCCAAGATGGCCAACGGTGGAACTGGTTTCTATCAAAAAATAAAAAGTATCTAACAAAAACCTGAAAAAGAAATTGGTACTTTTGACTCGTGTATCCACCTTTTCATAGTAAGCTGCCCTACTATAGTATAGGCATTTTAGGCATAAACACTTTTGCATTTCTTGAACGAAGCACCACTCTTACGATCAATATTCGGCTCCAATTTGATCTACCCAAAAACGCGCTTTTTTATTTATTTACATATTGTTTGCAATGTATATAAATTTATATATATATATCCCATCAAAAACATTTCATGTAAATTCGGTCGCCAAGACTCAGAAGCTCATAACGCTTTCACGGTTAAAAAGTTATCAGATCACATGTAGAGCCAAGCCCTTATCTCTACAAGGCCTAAATCTACAAGCCCTGACTCACCAAACCCTACATTTTGCTCAAGAAGTACGGCTTGGCCGTTTCGCAGCCGTCAAACAGACACCCCCATGGACTTATAATATTATGTCATGCAGTAGTTCAATGAAACGGCCAAGCCATACTTTTTGATCAAGAAGTAGGATTTGTAGAATTAGGGCTTATCAGGTGCAAGAACTTTAGCGCCTTGTTTTTGTCGCCTTGAACCCTATATGGGGAGGGGGGATTGGAGAGTAAAATTAAATATATAACCAGGCCCTCCTTAAGGAGAGTTTGGAGGGTAAAAGTTACATATTTCTTAATTTATTTGTTTTTTATGTGCTAATCCTATCCAGCTTACCAAAGTTCAGCTTTCTAGGACTTTTGGAAGTTGTGCATATATTTTTAATAAAACAGAACCGGAGCCCCCTTAAGAGGGTTTGGAGGGTGAAAGTTACAGATTTCTTAATTTATTTGTTGTGAATGTACTAGTCCTGGCTTGCATACCAAATTTCAGCTTTCTAGGACTTCAAGAAGTACCCTAAAGGTTTTGATGATCATCCGTAGTGAGTGAGTGACGAAATTGACGTCTTTTAGGTATTGATAAAATTCAAAGTATAGAAGCTAGACAAATGAAACTTATTGTGTTTAATAAAACTGCTTAGGACATCTTAACTTCAGAATTTAGTATCTCTAGTATTATCCAGACCGAAGCTATGAGGTTCTAAAATATAACGAAACGCTTCGAGAAAAGGTACATAGTGCCCCGCTCGCTTTTGGCTCGTCTTGGCGGGGGGCACTGCCGTGCCCCTAGATATATGTATATATTTAAATAAAAAATAAATGAAATATTTTTATTGACTTAATTAGTCTTTCATTTTTTATAATTATATATTTTTATACATATATATTTACAAAAAAACACGTTATATGACCAGATATATTTCGACAGTTGTCGGCATCAGTGGAATAAAAATTAAATTAAATTATAATATTATGTGACAAAATGTTCAAATGAGTGATATAATGATACAAACATATGATATAAAAATATGTAATTATAAAAAATATATATATATATTGTTGATATAATCTAAATGCAACAACCTACAAAGAACTTATAAAGAACCTATGTACATATATGTACATATCGTCTTTAGGGTTGATGAGCCTTAAAATCAATGAATGACCGAAATCATTTTTTTTATTAGGATACAGGTTTGACTTTAGAGATAGCGAAAAGTGGGCAGCCAACGATTTAGCAATTGTCAGAGTGGAAACAGCTTTCAACTTGAACGTAAAGGAGAAATACTGCGAATATGCCACCGAATTAATCGCTTATAATAACATCAGTGCAGAGTTGGAGATGACTGGCACTAAAGGATTCATCCTCGGGTGGGGAAGTGAAGGTGGTTTTAGAGAGGTAGAGATTTTCATTTTCAAAATCAAAATTTGAATGGTTTCAGACTGCCCCCTTTACTATGCTAAACTTAAAAAATATTAGATGAATACTCTGCTATTAAATAAAAGTGGAGTAAATCTTATAATTTTCTACAATATGCGGATTCATCTATTTAAGAGCGTATCGAATTTTGGATACGATAGTTTGATCCAGCCGCATGGGACAATTTGAAAAAAATATCTTCCTTGTCTTTTTCTAAGAATGATGAGTCTTTTGACAAAGTTTCGGTATCTTACGAATTTGCTATCAAGAAAGTGATAATTTCAAGGTAATAACAATTTTAAGAAATTGTAATTATAAGAAGTGATAATTTCAACATCAATCTTATGAATTGGCATTTTTTAAAGTTGTTGTTAAGTGAGAGTTAGTAAATTTCCAATAAACTAAAACCACCAAAAAATTAATAATAGTTGTCCTAAAATTTTAAATACTTATGTCTTCTGATATGTACTTCTTCTAATTTATTTTTATAAATAAAAACGATAAATATTATCATATGAACATGTTATTAGCAATCGTTTCCAGGGTGTGTATAGAAGAAAACAAGAACTGGTTTTCTCGGCCAATAACTCAAATGAATTGCAAATAGCTAAAGTAATCTTAATGGATAAAGAGCTCTGCGCAAAGAAATGGGCCCCTCACTTCAGAGATATCATCAGGAGGTACATGATTTGCACCAGGGATATTCTAAAACGACTCTCCTTAATTTGTGATGTAAGTAACAGAAGAAAACTTACAGATATGTCGTATATAATGAACAGCCAACGTTAAATGTAGATATAAACTGCTTAAAAATATGTACGTTACACAAATTAACATGTTTGGAAATCTGACGTCAGTAAAGATATTTCTTATTTTGTTTACTTAAATACTCTGAGACCCGAGTAATTCTCTTCTACACAAAAAACTCGGCTAAATTGGCCCAGCTGTTTTCAGATATGCGTTGAATATTTGAGATGTAGTTTCGTTTTCCCAAACATATTTTTTGTTTAGAAAAATCACGCTAAATGTAAGGAGATTGGAGAGGACTTTAGAAAATCTGGAAGATTTAATGAAACCTTACTCGAAAATAATGGCTTAGAACTGAAAGAAACAAAGGTAATTGACAACGATCTCGTAAAGGACATCGAACTTGAGGATGAACTAGAAGATAAAGTAGTGAAGGTAGACTTAGGAAGGCATATACGAGACCCTGACGACTTCTCCGCTAGACGAATGTATTATGGTGGATTTTGTGAGGTGAGTGAGATCAGCCTACAAATACAAAAAGTTTAGAGGCAATGGGAAATAATAACATTGATACTTTGATATCGTAAACATACCAAATAGCATTTTAAGTCATATTCATATTCATATTCATATTCATTTATTCAGTAAATTACATCGTCAAGTTAATATACAGGATATTTTAAGTTCATATAATTATAGTATTAATTATTAAGTTATAAAAATTAAAACACATTCAATATTTTAACAAATAAAATGCTTGCCTAGGTAATTATAATATTGGTAGATTGAAATGTCAAATTAATACAAAAAATAAGCGTATAAATATGTCAATTAATATAAAATTAAATTGTTGTGTACATACATATTTCAAACAGAGGTAACGATAATTTACCCAGCAAGAAACTCGCTAACAGTGTAGTAAGCTTTACTTTTTAATAATGTTTTAAGTTTATTTTTAAACGATGAGAAGCTCCTACATTCTTTTATGGAGTCAGGTATTTTATTATAAATACGCGGTCCCATTACAAAAAGCGAATTTCCAGTTTTGGTGAGACGATGTTTCGGTGTTCGAAGGTCTTGTAGACGCCTGAGACTATAACCGTGATCGACATAACTTTTGTCAGGAAACTCCGTAGGGTTCCGCCTCACATATTTTGCAACCTCCAGGATATACAAACACGGGACAGTCAAAATACCGAGCCTGATAAATAGCGGCTTCGAGTGAGTACCTGGTATGGCTCTGGATAGCCAACATATAGTAGAGCAGTAAAAGCAGTGTAGCAAATGTATAGACCACCTATGGCTAAATGTTCTGTGAGCAAGTGTGACCAATTAGAATGCTGAATAGCATATTCGTATAAACTTTACATTTGGTCTGTTATAGATAAACATTTTAAAACCGAATAACGCTTGATTGTAAACCTTACAGAATGACCATGGAGGACCCTTAGTAGTCAACTATGAAGGTCAACTATTTGTGATTGGGATTATTTCAACCTGTAAGATACACCCAAGTAAACATGTGTGCCATGGACCATTCCTATACACCTCTGTGTTCAATAACAACAATTTTATTGCATGTTCTATGTACAAAGAGCTCATGTAAGTGACGTTTCTATCCAGATCTATTTTTAATATCATTTCCAATATAATCAAAGCTCGCAAGGTTAAGAATTTAATTAGGTGTATTTTTTTAATTTACACAGATTTTATTACTGTCTTTTATCTTTACACTAATATTTTGTTGCTTGTTATAGTGAAAAATAAGTCTTAAATATCACAAAAATATATTTTTTATTTATGTTTTTTTATTATTAGGTGGTAGAGCTAATGCCGGGCTCGACTGTGGAGGTACCACCATCTTACTCGGAAATCCTCTCGAAGTTATTCGGGGGGGAGTAAGAGAACAGCTCTCAGGCAAAACCAGGCGGCCCACCAATGCCTGGGACCGATGGATGGCGGTTTATCCGACCCAAATTGCCGGGCCTTATATAATAGACTGGTGACGGGCAGCAGCGTCACTGGTGCAAGGGTTTCGGCACCGCGCTCACCAAACCGCCTGCCCAGCGTGTGTGAGTATGGGCATTTCTTCCAGGAGGACCGCCAAGAGTGGCGAAATCCTGGAAAGGCCTATGTCCAGCAGTGGACGAAACAGGCTGATGGATGGATGGATGGATATTTTTTATAACATAAACGTAAAACATTTATATGACAAATACATTAAGTAAATATGGCACATTTACGCAATATTGAAATAGATCGTGATTCAAGTCAGTTATGGGTGACAAATACTTATATTACTCGTATAAGCAACAAATAATAATACTAAATTGGTTTGAAAATAAAAATTTTGGAATTTACAATTCCGTTATATACCTAATAATTTATTGGTAAAAAATGTTCAAATCTAGGATAAGTCCAGCTTACTTACCCCAATGATGTCAATCGGCGGAAGGTTGATATGCTTACTCGTAGACACCGAGTAAACAATAAAGGCATAGAAATAGTACATTGTTCACCGAGTTGGGAATCGCACTTTCTCCCGAGTGATACATAGTGATTTATACTACACCTGCGAGGAAAATAAAACACAAAATCTTTAATTAAAAAACTTTTTGACTTTCACTTTTTTTATGATCATAAATAGCAAGTGGCCAGTATTATTTTGCAAACTAAGACATAAAAACTTTTTGTCTTTTGGCATTATTGTTCAAGCTAGGTTATGTACCAAGAAGTACAGAAACAAATAAAAAAAAACAGCACGTTAACAATGGATTTTCATATACTTTTTCTGCCCGCTCAGCACGTTAACAATGTATTTTCATACATTTTTTCCGCCCGCATATTGGTATGACAGCAATGGCGTATATTCTCCATCGTTTTCGAAAAAGTAAGAAGTAACTTTCCAGGCAGGTGTAGTATAAAGGAAATTTGGCGCACGAATCTTTCGGTCCGCCCAATAGAGACAAAGCGGTTTATTGACATTTTCAAAACGTTTGCCGATATACCAGTCGTTTATTTCAGAGAGACTTGCCGTAAATCTTTCCGAAGCGGCGTTACACACGATGAATGGAACATTGATTGGGCAGGTGTAGATGAGTATATATCGTTTATATTACGTACGATGGTAATATTTATATTTATAAAACACAGGGCCTACGACCTATCCTGCTGGGACTATATAATTGTCAGTGAAACGTTTGACGCGACTTGCATTCAACAGTCCATATTGAGAAGTATCTCTTACACCCGATGGATGTAATACCTCGGGGATTCTTTGCGTGAGGATGTATTATTATTTTATAATAAAGCATGGCTACCTCTATGGTGTAATAATGGTTCACATCCCGCGTTTCGGAAGAAACGTGAAGCTATGGATCCATTTTTTTCCAACTTACTGCGATAGGGCTGCTAGGATATTGTCGATGAAACGTGGTTGTGCGTGTGCGGACTGGGACTCGCATGTCATACTTCTGGCGAGTGTCTTTATCCGCGGCTTCACTCTTTCGATCTTTGAGTAGTATAGACAGTTTTCGACTTTGCGGTTTTCTTATCAACACCCCTTATGCCTATGTTGGCCAGGGTCACTAATTGACTAATTGATGATAATAAATATAACTGTATCCAAATCCGTTCTGTAGTTCTCGATTTAAATGGAACATACATACAAACAGACAGTTCTAAAAATTGTAGATTTGGCCTTTTCATTTTGTCTTCGCAAAAATAGTAAAACATAATAAATTATAAATATTTAAAAACGGATAGTTCTCACTTTTATCACCGTGCAAGGAGGCACAGGTCGAGCTTTCGATGAGATTATAACTCATCATCATCAGGACTCTTCGGGAGTACTTTTGCCCGCGGCGGTCAGTTGAGTACTAAGCTTCCTCCCCTCTCTCGTCGCCGCTCGCCTTTCCGCTCTTCGGCTGCATTCCGAGGTTTCCGGTATCGAAGCCAGACTCGACCGGACCTTTGATAAAGTTTTCACAACTACTTCCGGGTCACGTGTTTCACTAGGTCCAGTCACACAGACGGCACTGATAATGTCCTCAACCCTCAAAAGTGAGTCCTATTCGTTTTTAAATATTTATGATGTCAACTCACTCTAATTTTAATCAACATAATAAATTTTTATTTAAAAGTATTCAATGTATAGACTTCTTTACCACTTTATTATTTATATAGATATACATATATATGAGTAGTTAGTCATACAAAATCTTCTCAATACCGCTTCTAATTGTGACGTGAACTTCGTGTTTTAGTGAGGATAAGTGGACTCGAGCTGGAGAAACTGCAGAAGACAAAAACGAGGAGGATGATGAAAACATAAAAAATAAAAGGTAAAATACCTCCTACATCAGACTATAGTGATGTCAATAATCAGGCTTATCATCATGATAAAAATCACGTTCTAATTCAACTCGAACAAAAATTATCGCTTTTTACGTGATCAATTTCATACGAATCGACTTATCGTGAAAACCTATAGGACACTTTTAGTTGACTTAGAAAACTTGAAATTCCATTCACAAGTAGGTTTAATAGCATAATACGTATAGGAAAAAAAATACTCAAAGAGAAATGAAGAACCAACTTAATTAGACCCTTAGGATACAAAGAGCATAATGGATCGTAAGTATCAACTAAGTTGGTCTTAAATAACTGTGCGTTGAATAAGTTTTTATTTTAAAAGGTATCTACGGAATTCTCAAGGTACAAGTCTTCTTCGCACTTGACTGTTTTTTTTTTTCATTTATATTATAACTAAACGTTTGTTCAACCAAGCAGCGCTTTTTCTTGAATTTATTTGACTTGATACATAAATATAGGTATTGAGAATTCTAATTAAAAACTTACTTTTATAAAAAAATAGCCAATGTTACTCAGCGAAAGTATACCTTCAGTAGTTCCAGAGATTACCCCTTACATATAAACAAATTTTACCTCGTTATATAATAGTGTAAAAGTGTAGGTAGCTATGTAATAATATATGTATGGTGTAGATGTTCCCGTACTTCAATTGGTAAAATAATAAGTATACTGAGTAGAGTTCAAAAAATCATACTATCTTTAAGAAAGAACTACCTACTAGACCACAGAGGAATTTTCCTCTGTGTGCTCGACTTAACAAAATAAAACAGATTTTTCCTTTTTTTCAGTAACAATGAACCACATTCATTACAAGAAAACGAAAAACTCGGGTAATGACAGACACTATAACAAGTTAATGTTAAATCCAATGTTTCATTACGAATTTAGAATATAACGTAGATATTATTAAATATGTATAGTTTAGTTGGTGAGCACTTGCAGCGACACTTAAACCTCTTTCGGTTTCCGTCAGCTGTGTCAGCTTATAAATTGTAAAAATATATTATTTTTTAACAATAAACGCAAAAAAAAGGTTTGTTGAATATCTACGACGCATTTTCCGAATGGGATGTAGGAGACCTACTTTTAGCTGACGGTTATTCCATCTTCATGTTAAAGGTTTTCCGTAGAGTAGAAATGCGAACAAATACAAAATATCCTTTTTATAGCACATTCAGCAAGTAAAAAGTATATAGGTACAAATATAATATACGTTTAGTAAAAATTATTCACATAAATCTGATAGACTTATTGGTGGAAACCCTATTTCAAGCCAAATTCGGTCTTTTTTCGGAACAAATACCCAGATTTAAGAAATGCAATTTCAATAATTGGAATTATGAAATTTAATAAAATGTATCTCAATTATAGAAAAAATGGCAAGAGTGAACGTCAAGAGGCAGAGGCGGATATCGAATCAATCTTTCAAGAATCTCAAGAGGCAGAGACAGATATCGAATCAATCTTTCAAGAACCTCAAGAAGCAGAGGCAGATATTAAATCAATCTTTCAAAAACCTCAGGAAGCAGAGGCAGATATCGAATCGATCTTTCAAGAACCTCAAACGGCAGATGCGGGTGTCAAAACAATCTTTCAAGAACCTCAAAAGGCAGAGGCAGGTGTCAAATCAATCTTTGAAGAACCACAAGAGTCCACTCATAAAACTTTAAACGTCAAAGTTAAAAAGAAAACAAAGCCTGCAATAAAAATAGAATTTCATGAGAATGAAGAAGACGTGAATGATCCGATGGACTTTAATTATAACTGATATTTGCATGGTGATTTAAAAGTGAAATATAAAACCAGTTAAACAGATTTGTTTTAGTATGGTTCTGAATTTCTTTCAAATGTTCCGTGAAATACTAAGACTGAAAGCAAAGCCAAAGCTATAGTCATGCTATATACAGAGCGATAAGATGATAACCGTTTGCCTTAAAATTATATATTAATATGAACAACTTTAAATCGCGAAAAATATATCAGTCGTATATAAATAGGATAGGTATTTAATTTTTCTCAGGTGTTTTTTTCTCACGCTTTCAAGTTTTACTCCGTAGTAAAAGTTGATCATATTAATGGGTAGAATATCCTGTTTTGAGAAAAAAGATTATCATCTTAACTACCTAAGCAACACATTTGATATTATCTAGAAAAGTTATGCTAGAAAAGCCTAATTGCTATTTACTATTGTCGCTTATTACTATAAATTATTATAGCTCATATATTTCATCGTACTTGTTGTTCAAAAATAAGAAAAACGTTGTGCGTTTTGAAACGAGACCCGTAGCATCCACTTTAACACCTTTTTCCGAAACCCCCTCAGTTTATGTCTCGGCATTGGCAGAGGATGTCGATGTAAGAAGAGAAGAAGAGATTTTACTAGATTCAAATTTCTTTCTTTAAGTATGTAACAAGCCGAAACCGATTTGGAGAAAGTTCTTCGGATATCCTTCAGTGCGGAAGAGAGTCGGTAGGTTAAGTTAGAAGATAAGGTTTTTCTTAAAATTAGGGCTAATAACACGTATTTGTTGTCGGCAAATCGTAGATTTTGACGTATCATGCTTTGCCTGCGCAGTACGTAAAATATGAAATGGAAAATCTATCACCAATAGTTAAAATATGGGCGACAACGAGCGAAGTGAGAAGGAACGTGTTAGGTTTACATGTAAATAAATTTGGGGAGCCGAGCAAAGCGAAGCGGAACGAGGAGAACGCTGTAGTTTTGACAGAACTATGATATATCCCTGTCGATGACAAAGATATTATCATTTCTACAGATGACTGAAAAGTAGTCCAAATTGGTTGTGTGAATAATAGTGACTGTAACCGAAAACTTGACTGGAGTTTAGTTCCACACTTCGATTTCAAACGCCAACTTGTAGTATGAGAGCTGGTGAACCATCAGTGACTTTAGACTAACTCAAGCTTACAGCTGTATTTTTTTAGTTATCTGAGCAAGAAAATCTTCGACTGGCTGAGAGTAAGTGGGTCTTTTGGTAGTTAGGAAGAACCAAGCAGAAAAACGGCGTAGGTTATATCATTCTGAACATAAAACCTATCCTATTGCTTGGATCGTGGTCGGATCCTTTGGCTGTTAGGGAGTCTAGAGTTGCATTTTTCTAAAATAAAACTAAGGGACCCCATATTCACGCCCTACACTCAATACCAGGGAACAAACAAGAGCTATAACATAACACTAGCTACATAACTACAGTTTAAGTTATAATGGATCACCAATACCAAATGTAGGTTATGAAAAGAGGCCCCCTGTTACTCGAAACCGAACTCGAATAAATTTAAGTTTAAGTATTCAGTTCCCCAAATGACATGACTAACTCAACTATGTGTTGTTAGACTTGCCAGAGAAGCTTATAGCTACCTCATTCTCCAAGCAGGTACTTAGACCTGCACGCGCGCTCCCTTCGCGACATTTCTATATTATGTGTACATAATCACATCAAAGCCTGTTCTATTGGTTATGTAATCACCTTGCAGGTTTCGACAACACAAACACAGACGGTTGACCTGGACGATACATTCTAACGCTAAGCCCTCTATTATTCAGGTGGAGTACCGGAGACGGTCTTCTCAGTGAGCCCGCACGATCGCACGCACGTCCATACACAAACAGTGTTGTTTATCGCACAACTTCAGGGAAACTCACGTGCCCCCACATGACCACAACATCGCTACTAAGGAAAGCTATCATTACGGGTCATCTTCGACGAAGGTGCGGGCCTCAATGAGTATCATCACTGCCCGGGCGTCTTCTCCGCGGGCGACAGCCCGCGCGTCCTGGGGGTGCGTCGCCAGTCATGCGCTCGCGCCTGGAGCGCGTTAGTTGCGTTTGATTGAAAAGAGCGCCCGGTTAAAAGCAATACCGGACAGACAAACATGCCCGCACTTATGCAGCTCAACACTACTTAGTTAAAAGTCGAAATTAATAGTAATACCTACTACGAGTCCAAACCCGTGTCAGACACCATCCACGAAAGAGTAGCAAGCTTCAGGCCGGGTCAAGTCTGACTCCTGTAGTGCCCATAAGAACCCCGCCGGACCCGTAGACTTTTTATCATGTGGGAGGCATAAATAAAGTTTTAGTAATGAAAGTCTTTTGTCTTTTTGAAGAGTTGCAAGAATTCTTGCAACTGATGTAAACACACCAAATGTATACTAACATGTATGTAACTTCATCAACCTTAAGACCTAAGATGTTTAAGATGTCGGTCGCTAACAGGTGGAAATAAACACTGTGGAACTACCTAGTCGGTGCTTAAATTCTGTCACAAACAAAATTGGCTATAAAATGAAAACTAATCACGATATTCAAAAAAAGATTTTTTTTAAAAAAAGGTAATTTAATTAGCCTACATTAAACATAAAATTTATTCAAAATGATTGCCACCATTTTTCACAGAAGCCTTCAATCTTCGAGGCCAATCATCAATAGCAGCACGGACCATATTCATGTCGATATCCGCCACTGCTTTAATCAAAACAGACCTTCTCCTCCAATTCCTACCAAATTTTGTAACCCAGTGGATTGAGGTCAGGGCTAGATGAGGGCCAATCTTGATGCCTTATTAGCTCGATATTCTGGCGCTCGAACCACTCCTGAGTTGTTTTGGCCTTATGAGCTGGTGCGGAGTCCTGTTGAAACACAAATGGCCGTCCTCCAAAGAGTGTCTGGGGCAGATCTTTTACTATGCGATCTAAAACCGTGTCTCGGTACACTTTTGCACTGGTTTTGACACCTTTTTCACAAAAATGCACTTCAGTAGGGCCATAGTAGGACACTCCCAACCAAATCATGAGCGATGATGGATGATGGCCATGCTGCACTCTAGGAATGGCATTTCCAGCGGCCGCAGAGCTGGTAGCGTATACCCTGTCATTTTGTTTGTTGTACTTCTCTTCGATATTAAAAATTTTCTCGTCTGTAAACAGGGTAACGCGGTGTCTGTTTCTTGCGTACCGCTTTAGCAAAACTTTGCATTTTTTGGCTCTCATAACTATCAGACGCGCGTTCAGAAGATGTCCACTCTTTTTTCGGTAAGCTCGTAGTCCCAGGTCTTCATTGAGTACTTTTTTACGGTACTTCTGGTTAATCCCATCTCCAAAGCCACCAGTTTCTGCTTGCGGACGGGATTTCTTGCAATACGCGCCTTGATTGCTTTGATGACCCCTGGAGTCCTAACGGAACGAGGTCTGCCAGTTCTTTTCTCGTCATCGACACTAGAGGTTTCATTGTACCTCTTGATGGTACGGTACACGAACCTCTTCGTGATTTTTAATTTTTGAAGCAAGTTGAATATCGTCTTCCGTGGATGGCCGCAACGATGCAATGCAATTACTGCTACTCGGTCCTCTTTGCGAGTCCACTCCATCGTAAAAAATTAACGAATGTAATTGTGATTTGGCAGATTATTAATCAAAAAATATGTGAAAATCGAACACCATTTCATTTTTTTTTCTAGGTGTTATATTTTTAAAATAAATGGCCAGTGACAGTAATTTAAGAACCGACTAGGTATAGTACCAGTAAGACTTTTCATTGCTATGATGGATTTCCATCAAGAACCATCAATGAAATCTATTAATAAATCTATAAGTAAACAAATAGTAAACAATACAAGCAAACAGTTTTTATTATGTACTACTAGTACATGAGCACCAGTCTGTTCAAACACCCTCGTGCAACCAATGGCCGGCAGCCAAGTAGTTCATACCCTCTACTTCTAATTTGCGGGAGAAGTGACTCCTGATTTTTTGTTCAAATATCAATGAATTACAACAGTGAAAAAACCGGGTTTTCCTAGAGATCCTCCATTTTTACCAGTTCTTACACAGAAATTCTCAACAATTATACTTTTGATTAAAGCATAAGGTTTTTTTTGTCTATAGTAGGTGTTTTTTCATGACAATAAACCACATAAAATCAAAAATTTAATTACAAACGAAAATAAGTCCTAACATTCATAATTGAAATCACTCATGCAAATAATTAAGTCATAGAAAAAACTACAAAATATTAAGACTGATAACAATAATAACCGGAATATTTATGCCCTTTTCGGCCATCTAGGAGTGGAAAAGAAGGATGGGAAAACTGTACAGCCTGGTGTTTTTATCAGTGCTGTTATATTTAGGTGAGCAAGATAGCATTCTAAGCTATAACTAAATATACTCAACACTAACGCTATTAAAAACATTTTTATTTCAGGATTGACAATCGCAAAGCCATCTATTCGGAATAAAACTAAAGAATTGGTTAATAAACATAAAATTAATTCAAATAAACCTGGTTTACATAAAAAGGTTCTTAGTTATACACCTATTTACCCTGTTGCACCTGAGAAAAATTACATAAATCAGTCAAATCACAAGCCCCATCCAAAAAACGCAAATTTTAAAGGTAAATATTCAACGAAAAGTCAAGCTTTGAATAATGACCTAAGTAAAAATATTCCTCGAGTAGATAGTGATAAGAAACTACAGTTACAAATAACACACAATGAAAATAATTCGTTTCCAAAAAATGAAAAGATATCACCACAGAGTCGAAAGAATGACCAAAAGTCTCAAGCAAAGAAAGGAGCTGGCAATATAACAAAATTTAGCCCTGTACATGCTAAAAGTCCAAAAAGAACTCAGGAATACTATCCTAGTCTCCAAACTGTTCCAGTAATTAAAGCAAATACCACATATGCTGATGCTGATGAAATAAACGACAGTTCGTGGGTAGTCGAAAACAAGGAATTCGTTGATACCAGAAGAATATTATACTCCAAGCCAGCTAAACATCCTCATATGGCCTACATGGTAATATATTACACAGACATAAGAAATACAAAAAAATACAGTCAAGTACGAGTAGAATGAAATAAGTTAATGAAAAAAATATATTTGCAATTATACCACAAACAAACTGCAAAATTAAGCTAGTCATGTATCATCCACATAGAGTTGGAAATTAAAGGTTTTCGGATTTGTTCTATCACAAGTGCCAAAAGATCTCTCTTATACCTCATCATCATTATACTTCGTTAGGAAGCACCCTACAGGTTTTGAAAATCAGTGAGTGGGACTTTTAGTATAACAATACGCCTGAAAGCCTTATCTTTACTTAGAAACTCTATTTTTTTACAGCACAATGAGGCTATATACTTTAGTATTAGATGTTCATTTCAACTTGATATCTCGGGCTGTATCTGCGAAAAAGAGCCTTGAGACACCAACAGACAGACGAACAAGAAAGTGATCTTATATGTATGAGTTCAGATTTTCCGTGATTTGGTACGGAACTTTAAAAATATGCAAACTTACTGGTGCGGGGATTGTGTCACTGATATACTGCTCTCCCTAGGTATATCTCCAACTAGCGAGGAATTCAAAGAAGGCCCAGAAATACATAGGATGGCTCTGCGGTGGCGTTATTGTCCACAGGTACTACGTTCTAACGTCAGCGGCTTGTGTAGAAGACGCTGACCATTTCTTTGTGGTCTCTGGTACTTCGAAATGGGTTGAAGCAGAAAATATCAAACTAGATAAGTGTGTATGCAAGAACAGAAGAAAGGTCATTTGGAAGTGTACTCCTAAGAGTAAGTAAAAACATTTTCTCGTAATCGGATATTATTTCTACTGCACGAGGAAGAGGACAATATGAAATAGTAGAAAAATTACATAATAGTTATGTATGTATATATGACTAATATTCCCGAAGAAGTGTCAGTTGTCACAAGTGACTCTTAGTGTGGACTGTCACTGAAACAGTCGACCCTCGTACACTCTCTTTCCACCGTAAATTTTTACATCCCAACGTGATAAGGATGATTACTGATTATCGCCAGCTTCCGGGCACAAATACACGCTTTTGGGCGATGTAAGTTTACCTTACATTGTTTTCCTTTTCAGTCAGCAAGTGCTAAGTAATCATATACTATGCACAAAAATGTATTGTTGCATGATCGGCCGTTATAATTCGAGTTCGGATCTCAAGACTGAGAATCCGTCGTCCTATCGACTAAGCCACTGCTTTTAAATAATTGAACCTTTTTTGTCAGGCTATAGGTTTGACTTTAGAGATAGTGAGAAATGGGCAGCTAATGATATAGCTATTATTAGAGTGGACAGAGCATTCAACTTAAATGTAAAGGAGAGATACTGCGAGTATGCTACTGAGGCTATCCCCTACAATAATATTAGCAGGAGTTTGGAGGTGGCTGGGATCAAAGGTTTCATCATGGGATGGGGAAGTTTGGGCAATTTTAGAGAGGTAAGCATGAGCAATAATTGTCATTGACTGATAAAAGTGTGAGTATCGTGTCATCAATAATTTAAGAGCTTTTTTGGTTAGCAAATTAACCCTATACCCTATTTCATTATGTTTTTTTATAAAATCGTATTTCTGTAATAAATGTCCTATAAGTTTTCGTCTTATATTTATTTTATTTTGTTGTAAAGCATCATCATCGTTGAGAGCATTGTCCCAAAAATGTAAACGTTTACGAAGTATTATATATAGAACTACCTTTCAGTTTCTAAACAACCGACCATATATGTTTATAGGTACATGTATGTGTATGTATATACGTATCGTATCATCAAAGTTGGCAGTTAAATAATAAAAATAAAGTATTTTTACAGGATTAAAATGAGTTCAAAAACAAACAAAAGAATTAACCACAGACCCCTCCTAAGATTTTATTTTCTTAATTCTATAATCCGGAAAACTGCCAATCGACACACGAAGCAAAGTTGACAATATTTTGTACGGTTAGCAGCGGTCATATATTTTATGAACCATGAGAATTGATTGTCGATAACAATTATTGACATTTACAATAGACTTGAGGCACGATCGTGGCTAAATAAATTCTACCGATTAACCACGATGCCACGAACTCTTAATGTAGTTTGATAAAAAAGTATGAAAATTTTGATTTGATATCTCCTTTTCAGGGTTCCGTAGCCGTATTGTTTATTACTAAGCCTCTGCTGTCTGTCTGTCCATCTGTCACAGGGGTTTACAGCTTCAACCATAATAGGTAGAAACAAAGAGTACTTTATAGGTAGAAAGATGAAATTTTCACAGAATACGTGTTACTAAAAACATTATGGTATAACAACACTATAAATGCCAAAGCCACATCGTGGATATAAAAAACAAGGCACTTAAATGGTAGCGCCTGTCTTAAAATTTGGAACCGTCTGCGAACGGAACCCTAGTTATAATATAATGCCTCTATCACAAAAAATAATAAAATATTATAAAAAATAAATTTATTGTGATTCCCATACAAAAAATTTCGAAAAAGGTGCATTATTTAAACGTCACTGGTTTTGGCTCTTACTTAATGATGGTAACACATACAAATTTCAAATTTAATCAGATTGTAGGACATAGTCTAAAGCAAAACACAAAATAATAAAAAGTAGGGTTCCGTATGCAGACGGTGCCAAATTTTTCGTCAGGCGCTACCATTTAAGTGCCTTTTTTATATCCTTGATGTGGCTTTGGCATTTATTTGTGCGCAAGTCCAACTCGCACTTGGCCAAATTAGTGATGTAACTTGTGTTTCATGCATTTGTGTCCAGGGCGTATATCGCAGGAAACGGGAAGTTATCACCTTTCCCCAAAACTCAAATATATTGCAAATGGCGAAAGTATTGATAATGGACAACGAGCTCTGCACCAAGAAATGGGCACCTAAGTTCAGGGAAATCATCAGGAGATACATGATTTGCACCAGGGACATTCTAAAACGACTCAGCGGTGCCTGTGACGTAAGATATGCCAAAATATTTATTTGATTCTATATTTAATTTTTGAAATTTTTATCTAACCTTCTGTCATATTAATATTTTCTCGTTTAGAAAAATCACGCTAAATGTAAGGAAATCGAAGATGACTATAGAAAGTCTGGAAGATATAATGAAACCCTATTCGAGTATAATGGCTTACAATTGAAAGAAAATAAGATAGTGGACGTGGACAACGATCTGGTTAAAGACATTGAGCTTGAAGATGAAATAGAAAACAAACAGGTGAAATTGGATTTGGGAAGGCATATACGGGACCCTAACGACATTTCAGCTAGAAGATCTTCGTGGTCTGGTGGATTTTGTGAAGTAAGTCATAAAAACATTTAAAGTGCATTAAACCCATCAAAATAAGACGGAATAGCGCCATAATTTCACATCTACGACATCCTGGGCCAGATGTACCATGCAAGTTTGATTTTATAAAATTACAGAACGATCATGGGGGACCTTTGGTGGTGAACTATCAAGGAACCACCGTTACAATCGGGGTCATTTCGGCCTGTAAAATAGATCCGAAGAAACATATGTGCCACGGACCTTTTCTTTACACGTCTATCTTTAATAACCGGCAGTTCATCAGCTGTTCTATTTACAAGGATGTAGAGTAAGTTACGTTTTATAGCATATTCTTCTAGTTTTTAAAGCCGTAAGCAACTTTTAGGGCAAAAAGGAAAATGTTATTCAACGACTTTTAAATACTTTTATGTTGATGGTAATATTTGATACAAAAATTGCTTTAATTTTTAGGGTTCCGTACCTCAAAAGGAAAAAACGGAACCCTTAAAGGATCACTTTGTTGTCCGTCTGTCCGTCCTTCTGTCTGTCACCTTTATCTCGGGAACACGTGAAGGTATCGAGTTGAAATTAAAACCATATACTCAAGTCTACAGTCCCTTGAAGCCGTGAAAAAATCAAACTTCCAAGTTAACTTAAAAAAAGATATGGACGTTTATGCCACAAAAAACGTATATTTCGACACTCTCACGGGAATCAAAAATAGGGTATATTCCGTTGACCTAGAACTATGAAATTTGGCAAATAATACCGTCTTATACTACAAGTACAAGGAAAAATCTGAAATCTACGCCATTGTAATTTAATCATAAAAATATAGTCTTTAACGGAACCCTCCGTGGACGAGTCCGACTCGCACTTGTCCGGTTTTTCTAGTATGTTTCTACTTTGTAGTAAACTAGAATATATATTTTACTTCGTACGCGTATACAAACTTTCATCCTCTACTTTACGCCCTATAAATACAATTTTGGATGTTTTAACCACAAAAAAGTGAATTGTTCACACAAACTGTCCCACTAGTGTATCTTACTGTGTACCTTAGGAAACGATTTTCAAAAACGCTAATGCATGGCATTCTTAATTTCTAACAAAAGGCCATTTTCATGGTTTTTAACTTTAAAGATAACAAATATCCCATACAAATGTATATCCTATTATATATGTACATATATGTATGTATACCGTACTCTCAATGGGAACCGGATCAGGCTTGTTCCTGGCTGAGGGATACTAGGTTACCATGGGCGTCGGAAGACCAAAGTCTAGGGTGGGGCGTCCTCTTTCAAATATCAACGGGATTTATAGTTGAAAAATAAAACAACTAAATGAATAAACTGGAAAACATGCATGCTATATTCCACAGACGAAACGACAGACAGGTGTACACGATTGAGAATCACCGTTTCTTGTGGGAACTCTGAACAGCGAAAGCGACATTAATTTTCATTTGTCATTTGGTTCTAGAGAGACCTGTCGTCGAGTATTTCGAACCGGCATCACACACGACGAGTGGGCTGTCGATTGGAACGGAATAGATGAGTATGTACAGTACAGAGGCCTGCAGTTCATACTTCCTATTTGTAAACGATTTTAATAGCTATGACCCCGCAACAAAAACTACCAATAGGTAGCCTATCATACTGGCGTCCGAACAATTGGGTAATAAATCTGCTTACATATCTTGTTCCTGAAATTATAATAGTACATTTTGATTCTAGTGCAAAATATCAACACTTTCGCATGTGTATCAAACGACGTTTTTTAATACACCTACAAAAATTAAGTACATGCATGAATCAATAGAATAAAAGTAATTTTGTTTCAAATCAAAACAAAATACAAGTCCAATGTCGCTTTCTAAAATCTTTTTAATAATAAGTTCTAAGATATATGCAATAGAATATAAATTATAAAAGTCTAAAATCGTTTTGAATTTTCAAAACATCTTTTACAATTTAACATGTACCTATTATATATTTAATAATAATAATATAAAAGTTTGAAAATACTCATCCTAAACAGTCTAGTGATAGTGTACCCGGTTACTTCAAGAAATACGAACAAAACGACAAGTAAAACAAGGTTTACACACTGCTAACAAAATTATGTCGCCGGTATCCACCAAAAGGCGTTACTAAAAAAAAACAAAGCACTAGTGCTAAATATGTAATTTTACGCATGCTAAACAGGCACGTAATCTATCATATTTTGAGCAGGTGTATTAAAAATTAAAAAATTAAATTCTGTGTTATAGTGATGATGAGTCGTCGCCGGATCAGGAGGGGGAAGCAGAAGAAGACAGAGATGAAGAAAATATTTATAAAAAAGCACTTGAAGATAAACCTGAAACTCCTAATAGGTAATAATTTTATTATTAAATACCGTCTCACGTACCTAAAGAATTGACAATAACTAAGAAAATCGCAATAATAACGTGATAAAATACCAAAAAACAAGTAGTAGATTTATGTATAAATATGTACTATCAATGATTTGTCCCCTAATCCTAAGAAAAATCCGAACAGAATGAAAAGTGCATCTAATCTAAATATTCTAATTTTAGTGAAAAAATAAGACAAGGACCTCTAGATACAAAAGTCACGTCAAAGTCCAACTCTTCAAAAGTGGAAATGCTTACTGTTGTAACTGAAACAACCAACGCGAAGCCTGAAGAACATTCAAGTACTGTAAAAACAACTTTACCTAAAGAAACAAAGGCGGTGAATACAACTTCGAGTGGATCAGAAGTAAAAACTGAAGAACCAGCCGTGAGCCATATCCAGAATGTATTCCAGTCTTACGAATCTAGTAATGAAATGGTCGTTAATGAACCTACAGACTTATAAAATTATATTAACTCGTATTTGCGTTACATAAATATATATTATGTATTTTTTATATGAGCTTTCTTTTTCCAATTAAAGCATACTTTATGTAAGAATTATAAAAAAGGAGAATTAAATATTCCTGTTTTTTTGCTGAATTTTCTGTCTAAATATAAGCGATATAATATTATCGCTTGTGATGTTTATTATTCGGTATAATATAATGATGATGGAGTTAAGAAAATCTCAAAATGGAAGCCGGAATTAAAATTAGTAGCAACTAAATAAGCACTAATTTTAAAAAACACAACAAACATGTATTTATACACACATTTAATTCCTTAAAAAAGGTACTTCCAAATCAAACGACCAAGATCATGAATGTCGTATCATGGATACGCCCTTAATTGTTCCGGTATGATATTGGCTGCATACTGGAATACCAATTTACTCATAGCGAAGTTGAATTCTCATAAAACATTGCATTATGTAAATAAATTCAGATTCTTTATTTGCTCAGCTGAGGGCGTTTCCCAAATGCCCTTTTGGCTACCATTACAGGGCTTGAATTTTTCCCACGCATCTTCTACGATCAAGTGGACACCTTATAAATATGTACACACAAAGTAATTAAATTACTTATTTCTCCCCCATTTCAATGACGAAGTTAAACTTGACACAGGCTAAGAGGGTGGCCTGTTCACTCTTGCACTTGGAGTCAGGGTCGTGAAGAATGTTGATTTCTGCGGTGTACCGGCCAGCATTTGCTGAGTTGATGGGGAGGTCGTCGGTCTCTGCCACTAGGTTGTGGATTTTGTAGTCACTCTAAAAATGTATAAACAGGTAAAATTAACATTTATACCTACACTTTAAAAAATACATCGTCATGACTCACGACATGAATTCCCGAGGGGGTGTCAGAGGTGTTTCGAATAAGGACAGTGAAGTGGAAGACGTACCGACGTTTTATACGTATATTATATATTTTATACGTATCCACCGACGATTATAACATCCTGTGATCTGCGGTAAGCCTTATTTCCGTATTTCAGTTTAACGTGCCTTTTCAAAATGTGCCCCTACACGATTTGCACTCGCGACCGGATACTGGATTAGTGGTCTACAGGTCTAAAGGCGGTTAACATTTAGTTCCCAAAATTATTCTTTATATTGTTCGCATTTCACACCAGTTTTTTGTAAAACAACTACAATTTCATCAAATTTAATAAATAATAAAGCAAATTACATCTTGAAATATTTTTATTCAGTATTATGTAATAGGAATAACAAAATTCATTATATTTTTGTTACAAAGCTTAGACAGATCAAAAATTAGCATTATAATTTTTTTATTTGTACTCTCTTTCTTTTTGTCAAGTGTGTTGAGAACCAATTTTTTTTAGCTTGGAAAAAATTCATGACTTCATATTTTTAGTATAAAATTCATTTTATTTATGTGTTAAGACCTTAAATAACATTACAAAACTTAACTAAAAATAATCTTAAATAAAGAACCTAACAAATACAGATGAGAAATCACATATTTTAATAATACGCCAACGTTTCAACGCAAATTCTTGATCCTAAGTAGAAGAGTTGGTTTTGTACATTTTGATATTTGTTATGTTTCTTAATTTATTTATTTACAAATTATTTTCGTTATTTCATCATTGTGTTTTCGTGCCAACCGTTATTTTAAATGTAATTTCGTAATACTGGATTTGTAATACTATCGTAATACTTTAATGCAACTGGATCCGCAGACTTAAAGACAGGCTGATAGTGAACGAGCCAAAATACATTATTTATGTTACATTTTTGTAACTAATTATTTTTGTTATTATTTTATTAGTTACACGAATGTTGAAAAGAACCCCTATTATATTTTCCCTCCTTTCCCGTAATTCACCTGCATAGTCCACCCTTTCAAAACGTTTGCTGGAAATTTTAGTATGTTCGATTTATCATGATATGGGTGGCAGTTCAAAGTTGGCAGTTATCGTTATGTGCCCTAACGAAATAGAATCGATTTTTTCAAGTATCGAGAACGTTAACAAGGGCTATCAAATCGATTTTTTATTTGATTGCTCTTTGATTATCCAAACTACTTTTTGTTAATTTCTAAATTAATTAAATTAAACGAACCAATAACTCCCGAGCTTGAGAGATCAAAGTATTTTTTTGTTTTTCTTGGCTTTTTACCAAAAACAAACAACAATAACAAAACAAAAATCAACAAAAACTGTAACAAACGTCAAAACAAATAGCACGTAAAGCAACCGCAACGAAAACACAATCCGCATACAAGATGCACTCATACTGACGCGATCCTATATGATGGCCGCACCGTTTCATCGATGTATTTTAGATTATGTAGTGTCAGTTCCTATGGGTTAACGTTCCGAAACACGCATCAAGTAGCAAAAACACATTATTCTTTTTTGAATCTTTTTTTGTTAAATTTAACGAATACACTGTGATTATTGTTTCGATTTATAAATAAAAAATTTATTGTATTTTGCAATAATGATAGCCATTTTTTCTAAAACCTAATATTTTCTTTTGCACCTGGGTGTATGTAGTATGGGGTGAGTAGTATAGGTGAAACGGAAAATTACGAACTGTCACCCATATCATGGTAACTCGGACAGCCTGCAAGCCAAAGAAAGCTGCTTTTAGAGTTCCGTACCGTTAGACAGTTAAAATTTTCACACATGATGTATTTTACTGTAACAACAAATATTAAAACTGGCCAAGTGCGAGTCGGACCTGCGCACTCCCATACAACAGGCATTATTTTTTGCCGTTTTTATAGATAATTGTACGGAACCATTCGTGCGCGAGTCCGACGCGCACTTGGCCGGTTATTATTGCAGATACATCTAGTAAATTAAAAATATATTTTTATCTTCTCAGCAGTCCTAGCTACTAATATGTCTTTATTGTAAGTATTCATGTAGTGTGTCATATTTAAATGTATATGTCATATATTTGTTTCCATTCGCCTGATGACGACCCCACTGAGGGGTCGAAATATAGCACGTTTTTCTTAATATTATTTATGTGTGTTAATGAATAAAAATAAAAACTAATATTTAAATGTACCTATATGTATGAAAATTAGAGTGAGTTGACATCATAAATATTTAAAAACGGATTGGACTCACTTTTTTAACTGTGCGAGGAGGCACAGGTCGAGCTTTCAATGAGATTATGACTCATCATCATCAGGACTCTTCGGGAGTACTTTTGCCCACGGCGGTCAGTCGAGTACTAAACTTCCTCCCCTCTCTCGTCGAAGAGTCCTGATGATGATGAGTCATAATCTCATTGAAAGCTCGACCTGTGCCTCCTCGCACAGTTAAAAAAGTGAGTCCAATCCGTTTTTAAATATTTACCTATATGTACATATTTTTTGTACTATAAGTTTAGTTTTTGGGGTGTAGGTATATTGTTACGTTAGTAAGTTTATGTAGGCTATATATAATATTATAGGTATATATCTGTCTTTTTGCACTGAAAATCAATTAAGATATATTTTTTTCATATCTGTATTTTATGGTTGACTGGAATTAATTTCTTTTAGAAATAAGTCCGCCTTTGCCCTATATTTTATGAATTTAAATTCTGTGTTTATGTTGTGCAATAAAGTGATTATTATTACTTATTATCTTTAGAAGAGAATGTATGATGTATCCAACTATTCGAAACCATCTTACCGACTCAAAAGGGCATTTGTCTGGAAAACCGAAGAACTTTAGATACTTGTAGTATGCGCTATCCTCATTGCCGATCTCTTCGCAGATATCACATATCTCAAAAGTGAATACTACTTCTTGGCGCCCGTTGGCATCTTTGTATATCAGTAGTTCTATCTGAAAATATGATCCGAAGCAGCTAAAAACAATAAAACCTGGACTTCATATAATAATAGAGTTGAAACAACAGGCTTCCTATGTTTTCGATTTTATCTATTACCTACCTTATACATTATATATACACATATATAACAGGGTTACATCGTGGAATAGCAATATGACATTTTTATACTACTATTATACGTGTGTCATATCATAAAATATCAGAACTGGGGATACCTATTAGAAAAATAAAGTATGATGTCCAAAATAATTAATAGCTGATTTTTTATGGTATAAGGTGAGATGTAATCCAAAAAACGGTTGCTGATGTGTTTGTCTTCGACGTAGATGAAATGGCGGGGCTTGCATTGGTCTTGGATGCCCTGATAATGTTTTCAAATGGTGACTGATGTGATGATGCGATGATGAATGTCAATAGAACCAGGGGCACTGATCTATATATTAGAATAATATTATAAGATGTCTATGACCAGGGGCTTTATTGTCTAACTTTAAATCTATAGCGATACCTTTTAATTTGACATTTGTATCATACTTTAAATGTCAAAATCAAAGGTATTGCGATTGATTTAAAGTTACACGATAAAGCCTCTGGTCAGTGACCATATCTTCGACGTGAAGCTAGCTATACAGCGATGCTTTCACAGAAATAACTTACTGATGTGTGAAGATAAGATTTTCAAAAAATTATTTACAATAAGTCACTACCAGGACTATCACAAGAAAATCCAAACCACAGACAAAAAATTTAAATCAGCTCTTAACTTTTTTATATTATGCTCCTGCGCCCACAGGGCTTTTAAGAATGGCTTGCATCCTACAACTTGGCAGCACACTTCAAGTGCTTAATTTATTAACCATTTAGAAAACATATACCCCGTTTTATGGTAACGTAGTCACAATGATAAAAATTTCGTCATGCTATTCTAACACACTTTTGAGGTATCAGAATTTCTCTGTCTGGACAAAATGAAATTTCGATGCAGTTTTGAAAATCCCACCATAAATGTGAGAAAAGGCTCGGCGTAAAGTGTGTTTGTTCGCTTCGCCGATAAAAGAAATGGGATCTAAGCCGGTGCCATGTTTTCTCAAAACTCTTATAAATCAGGAATACACAAGCTTGGACATCAATCAACGACCTATATATGTAGATGTATCATTCATATAATAAAGCCAATTCTGAAGGCTTTGATTTTAGTTTTAGTGATGTCAAAACGAAATTTTCTTCATTCTAAATATATCTCCTAGCCTAGTCCCTGACATCAATACCCCGGAAGTCTTTTAGCTATATTTATGACATTTGGGATTCGGAGTTATTGGGATCTTATTATCGAACCAAAGTAACAAGTGTGCAAGTCAAATACAAATTGAGTTATAGGGGAGTTGCGCGAAAAAAAATTAGCACGGAATGGTTTGTTTAATTTAAATCAACGAGCTAATGGTTTCGTCGTAGGTTTAATTAAATATACAATCTGTCAGTGCATCGTCTTTTTGCCGAACTTGGCTGACACATGTCCCCTATTAGAATTTCTTTCAAAACATTTCATTGCACGTTATTTAATACTGCTGAGCTATGATTAAAGGGACTGAACACTATCTATTTAAGTGAAAGAAGAAAAGGAAGAAGTGTCCGATCGCAGAATTTTCATTCAGCGCGGAACTCCGAATAATCACTAAAGCATAGAAGTAGTGATAAAATAGCAACTCATTGTGATTTCCTTATCTTTTTTTCTCATATCACTATTTAAAGTGCCAAAGAGAAGAACTGCTTGTCAACATGTTTCGCAAATCACAAGGTTGTACCCGGCTGTAACTACGCATACCCTAACGTAACCTTACTTACAGCCAGGAACACAGATCCGTGCGGTCTATAATGCCTGAATGCAGTTTCAGGTGTGACTAAGAATCTTGCCATTGCAATCTTAACCCGATGCACTAGGATGCATTGCACTCAAAATGCACTTGAATTTTTTCACTACAAACGGTGGTTGCGAGCCTCCGGGCTTGCTCCTGGATAAGTTCTAGACATAAATCTCTGCAAAAGACTTGCAGGTGTTGCACAAAAGTAAGAAAATCACAGCTGCATAGCTCATGAAGCCCACGGCGCAAAACTTAGACTTCTAGTAACGTAACGTCGATCCTAGGCTAGCTAGGCTTCCTTAATCTAGAAACGTTCGTGACGAATGTAGAGATCATGTCACGTTTTTTTTTGTATGTGTATGTGTGTGTGTGTGTGTGTGTGTGTCTAGTTAGTGTACGAACATTTTATTTATTTACATTATAAAGCTGTGTGTCATCCGTCACCGTCTTGCCCGCCGGACTCTCAGACGGCGAAAGCAGCAGCAAATATGTTAGCGAAAAGCGTTTTCACACTTTACTTTTGTTCTGTGGTCGTAGCAACGAAATTAACCCAAATACTTTATCTTGGGTTTTTCATAATAACTCCACGGGTGGATTAGCACGTCATTTCGTGATTCACAAAGTGCTTTTCCTCGTTATAAACGACCCGTCGTAAAATGAAACGATCACTAAAAGTCGCCTGAAAATATGTGGCAAATACATGCAATGTCGTAACGGGGAATTCCAGTGAATTTCAGCCAAGCTTGCGGAAAGTACCGTGGGCGTGAAATTATGACTGCGGCGCGCCCGTAGTGTCGCTACGGGGGCGCCGTACAAACGGTACGCAAATGTGTGCAAAATACATGCAATGTCGTAATGGGGAACTCCAGTGAATCTACGGGCGCGTCGCTAGGCGAGCACCCGCTGTGTAACGTACGACAGTACTTTCGTATGGTTTTTTCTTCAAAGATAGCACAGTCTTCTAGTAACTTCTAGTTACTTCTTACTTAGGGACTTCTAGTAACGTAACGTCGTTCCTAGGCTAGTGTCAGCTTCTACACAACAATCTAACGTACCTGAGCAAAGCTCACCTGCTCGTAGACCTTTGCTACGGACATTCCTTAATCTTGAAACGTTCGTGACGAATGTAGAGATCATACCACGTTTGTATGTGTATATGTGTGTGTATGTCTATAGTTATCGTACACGTACACGTATGTTGCATAGGTAAGATAGTACGACGTGAACATGTCTTTACTACGTTTACTACGACCGTCGTCATGTAGCAGTCAGCATGTCAGCAATGATAGTATAACGTTAGGGTGCCGGAGCAGCAAGCGCAAGTACGAACGTCTGATATATGCACTCTGTATGCTGCAATGCGCCGCAACGCTCGAGACACATCGATGGTGTAATGTTGCATAAACATTATTTACATTATGAAAGCTGTGTGTTATCCGTCACCGTTCTGCTCGGACCCTCGGACGGCGAGATGTTTCGCTATGTTAGCGAAAAGCGTTGTCAAACTTTACTTTTGTGTAGCAACCAAATAATCCCAAATACCTTATCTTCGGTTTTATAAAAACTAGCACGGGTTCGTTGCTACGTAATTTCGTGATTCCCGAAGTATTTTTCCTTGTTAGCCAAACGATTAAACCCATAGGTATAGGTCAAATAATTATTTGACTTATCGACCCGTTGTAATGAGGATAACGATCACTAAAAGGTATGTATCGCTAGGCATGACCATGTGTGGCAAAGCCGAATGATGTCATTGGGAATTCGACAGAATTTCAGCCAAGTTTGCGTCATGTGTGTAGTTAATTAAACATTATCGCTGCGTCCCGTTGCTATATGCGCACCTTTGAAAACAAAATCACGGCAGGACTTTTGTATGTTGCGACGTGTTCGCTGATGGGCCCCAAGCCGACGAGTTGATACGCTAGAGCGGAATACATGGTTTTTTCTTCAAAGATAGCGCACTCGTTGCACCTCGTTCCGTTGCGTTACCGAGATCTCCATGCAGCCTTGGATAGTCACGTGCAGAGCGGTCTTATCGGTAGCTCGGTGGTACGTACGGCCAAGACGGAGTTACACCTGGTCGGCGTGCAAGTTAATCTTGTACGGAGTTTGAAAAAGTTAGCATGTCAAAACGTATGCACTTTGTATTAGCTGCATTAGGTACAAACCCAACTTTAGTTTAAAAACAAACGGTATGATAACATTTATTTAGTTATGGCATAAAAATATGGTGAAATTTCCGTTGACGTCAGGGTTTCAGCCAAACCACAGAAATAGTTGCCTATTATTACAATGGTATCGGCATTATTTCTGATGGGTGACGCAAAAGTATAAACCGCTCGCGATTTAACCACAATTATTTATTAATTTTAATTCAGGATTATTTCATAAATGCCTAATCAATTTTCGTTACATTGCTTCATTGGATCGTTCACGTCACAGGCGATGATATCAGCAGGCCCCTATATAATGGGCCCAAATTATCCTTGATATTCATAAGCTCATCGACAGCCAACGTGCCAAGTGACCCGTGACTCGTGACTCTCCGTGCTATATGTAAGTATTGAATATTTAAATTAATTATTTTGTGCATTTTTATACTTCTCTTGTGCATTCTTTCCAGGGATAAAGCGCCTGTTTTATGACTGAATTTAATATTTTATTTCTTTTCATTCGCAGCCACTAAACTATAAAATGAAGGCGGCCATCTGCGTGGCTATGATCATCGTCCTGATGTCGGAGGCGAGGCCTGACGCCAGGCCTGAGGTGCCTCCGCAGGTTGCTGCTGTGAGTATATCATTTCTACAAACTGCTATCAACGACCCATCCAAGTTTCTTATTACCGTTGGAAGTTTTAAGCAAAGAGTTTGTCGTATGCCCCAACCCTCAGAACGTCTTGTAAGCTTCAACGAAATTAATGTTAATTTTTCTATTTACAGATGACTGATCCGACCAGGTCCCGCCGCAGCGCCGAAGCTGCGGGCCCTCACCACGTCGTCAAGAAGTGGGAGGCCATCGGGACCCGGATGGGTTTCCCAAACGGCCCAGACGAGAACCAATACTGGTGGTATGAGGCGTCATAGAACCAGTATTGGTTTAGTCTGGGTGGCAAGGTGTCAAGTCGACACCGGGCAACTGCCCCCGGCATTGTGGCGTTATATCTATATATATGCGAAGACAATGCCGGGGGCAACTGCCCGGGGTCGACTTGACACCCTGCCGTCTGGGTCAGGGGGTTTTTTTTTTAAATAAAATTTCTTATAAAGTATTTCTTGGTATCATTGACGTAGATAAGCTGACGTAGGTATCCCAACTGTCGTATATACCTGGCTGCGAGCTTAGGTTACCATCGGTCTGCTAGGCTACATGCACATGTAATGTGCATCGGACCGATGTGCAGATATAGACGTCACGCTGCAACTTGTGCAACAGATACTGCACTCTAATAGGTCGAGCATAACGGCTTGGGAGTTAGCACCATTGCATGATAGAACTGTGTCTCCTGAGTTCAAAAATACCACTCCCCGCTCCCCCCGACCCTTAACTTTGGAGTTATAGGCCGTACGGACTTGTGTCATTGGGTGTATATGTATCAGAAAATAAAATTCTTTTGTAAAACGCTACCCAAATGTCATTTTTTATGAAAACTTAGTAGGTAACATTAACATTACAATCTGCATAGTTTATAGTTGTTAAGATATTATAACCTGATGATGCCGTAAGGAGAAACCGGTAGTTCAATAAAGTGAATCAAGTGAAACAGTTCAAGTGTATTTTTAAGATGTTTATGTTTTTCTGTTGTTATACAATGGCTTACTGATGGAAGCTGATGTAGGTATTTGCCTTCATTTCCTTTCCGATATGAATGGGATTTGCATCACAATACATGATACACACACGCCATGCCCTTTCATTGATTGATGTTTGTCTTCATCGAAACACCGTTTCTTTTATTAAAAAACACTACAAAAAGGTTTTAATACGTGGACCCGACTTCACAACAAAATAGCGTAGAATATCCGAATTGTTAAAATTGCTACAAATTTTGTATAAACAATGTGATGAAAGAGACCTATTGAACTCGGTCGGTTATCAAGACCAAAGTAAACCAATTTGACATTACGGTTTGTACACATGATCCAAAACGAAAAAAGTATGTCTATGGATGTCCTTTTCTAGCACATACGTATTTTTTATTGGAAGGAGCGAGAAAAACATACAAAGTTATTACCGATTTTACTGCTACTTCTATGCTTTAGTTATTATTCTGAGGCGCAGACAGAACCTAAATTACATCAAAAATATTGGCTTATTTACTACTTAAAGTCTCCTGTACTTACCATACTATTTTGCCCCAATCCCTTGAAAAATGTGACGTGTCCGGTCATATAGGCAAAGCTCTGGTTGTATTTTTCGACTTCGATTCCCGACGTGTCGATAAAACTTATGCTCTCATCGTCAGAGCACACATATATTGGGGAGTCGAATGTTAGCACGTACTTCGGTTCAGTCTGTCGTGATAAAAAAAACATGAGCAAGCTAGTTCATTGGTGTTCTTCCAACAGAATGAAGGATAATAATAAGTATCGTGTCGTGTAAAAGAATCATATATCCGTGGACGGACGGTGCATGATACGGAACCAGACAATATATGTTACCTATAAATATTAATTATAATTTTAATATTATGTACTATGAAACTAATTGGAGAACTGCGGATATTAAAGAATATTTTTTCTCGTTTCCATAGAAATTTTGAAAACCGGGTTTCTTCAAATCAAATCAAATTGTTTAAAATAGATACATAAAGGATACGTTTTATAGGTCATATCTAATCTTTATAAAAACAATATTATATGATGAAACAAATATAATACGGGAAATAAAATAATCTATATTTAAGTTGGGCTAATAAAGTTATACATATGCATAAAATAAAGAAATATAGGAATAAGAATATTTATTATACATAATGCAATTAATAAATACGTTGATAAATAAACTGAATAGACCATAAATAAATATTGTTTTCGTTTACCCCTTATTTCTTTGTTCAGTACTATCAGCAAATTCATTTTAAAGACACCTGTCCATTTAAATCCGTATACTTTTTTTCCACAAAGAAGTTCTAAATAGTCATCAACGTGATAACTTCAGTATTCTATTTGGACTTTTTTCGTGTTAGGTCAAACCATAAAATTAAAATCAAGATGAAATAAGTAATATTAATTTCATACTTTACAATTCTACGACATGACCACCACATCTAGACCTCAGATCTACACTACATATCTCAACGTTAAGTACCTTCCAACCCTTTGTCTACATTTATTTATTTATTATTTTCAAAATATACAAAATTTTAACTTTTATTTTATCCAATTGTATTTGTTGTAATATTTTAGTTATCGAACTTAGTAACCATCAGTGTATTGCTCGAAATAAATAACGTCAATTTGAGATGTAGATGAATGAAATACGTAATTATTTCTAACTCCAGTCATTCTTTCGAAAGCAAGTTAAATGTAAGATAGAAAAAAATTGTGGGACTGCACGGCGATATATTGGAGGTGAGTCCTGTATTCTTTATTTATTTTTATTTTTACACACTTAACGACTCAAAAGGAAGCAAGAAACGGCTTCGCACAGCATTTGGCTGGGAGATGTCGTCCAATCGCTGCAATCAATGTATAAGTTCACCAGTCTAAGTTACATACTTTATTAATTATAATTTACACTACATTTACAATTAGGTATTTTAACATGAAAATTGTATCGACTAAGTTCAAATAAATATTTAACAAAATAGGATATCTCTTCTCTATACATATAAAATACAACGTCTGTCTGTCTGTTCGTTCGCTTATAACTCGAGAACCAATCAATGGATTTTGATGCAGTTTTCACTGAAAGATAAAGCATTTCTTCTGGAAGGTTTGAAACTATGTATCATCACGCTATGACAAAAGGGAGCAGCGCAATGAGAATTTTAGTGAGACATATGGAAGGTTCCCCGCCGTAGCATAGTCGATCGTCGCGGGTTCAAACCCCGACTGGTAAAATTTGTTTTCACTTTTTATTTTTTATTCTTTTATTTTATTTTCAGAAAAAATTTTGTAAAAAAATTATTAAAGCTGAAATTATATTTCTTGACTGAGCAAAGACCAATAACTAAAATATTTTTATTTTCAAGTGCTTAGAAAACGCCATCTCTGGGAAGCTATCCTGCATAACGGCTCAGTAAGCTGGCGTTGAAATTGTTTTTATTTTAATACACTAGATGGCGCTGCATGTTTCAAAATATCTAATTTGACGCAGTCTGGTTCAAATCAACTCACGTTAAAGTTTGTCTACACTGTTATATAAAGAAGAAAGATTTGTTTGTTCGTTTGTTTGCATATAATGGGTAATATCTGGAACTACTGCAATGACTATAAAAATTCTTTAAGCACTCAATAAGATTTTTAGTTAATCATGTGGTATGTACGCTAGTCGTACGTACGTATGTAGTCTCATCGTCGGGGTTTCAATCATCCACTGGTAAATGTTTTTTTAGGAGACCTCTCAAGTTTAAGTTTATTTGATCGGTATTGATGAGTATTTTTGTAGAACATGATGACCAGGATCTAATGACGGGACTGGGAGTTGGGTACGGGATCTCCTCAACGGATAACAGCAGACCCTTCGAGTTTGGGCTTATTTTTTTGGTCTTTATTAGCACTTTGGTAAAACATGGTGACCAGGGTCTGATGATGGGACTGGAAGGTGGGTACGGGATCTCCTCAACGGACAACAGCAGACCCTTCGAGTTTGAGCTTATTTTGTTGGTATTTATTAGCACTTTGGTAAAACATGGTGACCAGGGTCTGCTGATGGGACTGGAAGGTGATTATGGGATCTCCTCAACGGATAGCAGCTTACCCTTCGAGTTTGGGCTTATTCGATTGGTCTTCATTAGCACTTTGGTAAAACATGGTGACCATGGTCTGATGATGGGACTGGAAGGTGGGTACGGGATCTTCTCAACGGACAACAGCAGACCCTTCGAGTTTAGGCTTATTTTGTTGGTATTTATTAGCACTTTGGTAAAACATGGTGACCAAGGTCTGTTGATGGGACTGGAAGGTGGGTATGGGTTCTCCTCAACGGACAACAGCAGACCCTTCAAGTTTGGGCTTATTTGATTGGTCTTTATTAGCACTTTGGTAAAACATCGTGACCAGGGTCTGCTGATGGGACTGGAAGGTAGATACGGGATCTCGACAACAGCGGCCCCTTTAAATTTGAGCTTATTTGATTGGTATTTATTAGCACTTTGGTAAAACATGGTGACCGTTGCATATTGTCGTTCAAAAAATCATATTCTTTTGTTTTCCTTATTTACATGAAAATCTCTTCGACGCGGGCGGAGCCGCGTGCAAAAGCTAGTATTATTATAAAATAAACGCTAAATACTACGGGTAGTGCTTATCTAAAAACCTGATATTCGTAAGATTGTTCTAATTATAAATTTTCCCATATTTATGAATGCGAATAGGCCAAATTTTGTTATTTTGATAAAAATAAATAATACACTTACTCCTTGGCCCTGGCAACCATAAAAGGTGGCGAGAAAAAGTAATAAAGGATACATTGTCACAACAAAGTTATGAAACAAAATGCAGTATAATTAAACAAATTCAATATAAATAAACGAGATGTTGCATGTTTGTTTGATCTGATTATGATTTTCCTGTTTAGGAGATAATCTGATTTGTTTGGTTCGGCAGTGTAGGAACAGACTGTAAGAATTACATTGGAAAATTAATTAAAAAGTACGAGTACGTGACAGTTATTCAATTTATCTATAATCCGTCTGTTTATTTTTCTGTATCAGCCACTTTTCTCCGGAATTAATGGTTAAGAGAATAGGTTCCGATTGCATTGATCGCTGTTACTCCATGCGCAAAGACCCGCAGTGCGAGGGGGACGAATTCTGGAAAAAATTAAAATAACGACTTTTATCACGAATTTTATTATTACAAAAAAACTAAAGTTTGTATCAAATATCTGTTCGTTTCAGAGTTTAATAAAGATTATACAAAATTTTAATTCATAAATAATATAACATGATTCTGATCAAATAATGTTTAAACTCGACATGATAACTTTTTTTGGAGTCATCTTTGTTTTTTTATGATTCAATAGGATTCAATGCTGGATTAACGTCTGAAGATTCTGTTTCGATAAGAATGTGCATTATGACAGAAGTCCATTTTTTTTTTCAAATATATAGTATTCCTCTATTCTTCAAACAAGAAAGAATAAATTATGGTTTTTCGGAACCTATTATCCTCTTAATACCTATATAATCACGTCGCTCGAATCTATTTTTCACCGAAAGTTCTTTAGAATACTTATTTTTAGTTACGATGTTTCTCTTCCGTCCCAAATAACCCCATAAGTTTTATTATTGTTATATCACCGTATTAAATAGGCACCCATATAAAAATTAACGTAGACTTTTACTGAATAATTTAATATGGTTTAAACTGTCCCTGACTTCCGGTAATCCAATCTTAACTCGACATTTTGGTGAGGGCAAAACATAGATATCTTAATATATTTATTCTAATCATATACACATAGATCAATGGGGCAAAAGGAATATAACCATGTCATATCGTAACATAACATACATCAATGGCGGCTCTCTATTGGCGGGTGTCATTAGTTCTCCGTATATCCGTTGTGGCCATATCGTAGAATTGATCATTTCACTAGCTTTTGCCCGCGGCTCCACCCGCGTGTTATTCGGTTTAGCGACATGTTTTTTTCCGGGATAAAAAGTAGCCTATGTGTTATGTTAGGGTATAAGCTATATACATTCTTAATTTCATCCAAATCCGTTCAGCCGTTTCAGCGTGAAAGAGTAACAACCATACACACACACATACAAACACAAACTTTATAATATTAGTGTGATGATCAGTAGCCTTAGCATGAAAACTGACGGTTACGTTATAGTTGCGTTCAATTTCCAATGGAGTCTAAAGTTCCGCTTTGTACCTCTTCTGAGGTTCCGCTACTGTCCGCTAGGAGCAGTTATCAGATTTCATACTGGTCGCAATATTATGAAATCTGTTAAAACTAAAAAGGTCGGCTTGCTCCGCTCCACTTCGCTCTGCTTCCGAATTTATGATCACGAGCAACCGCTTCTCCTCGGTTCGCTCGTCGTCGCTACTAGTATCAAATAAAAAGGTTAGTAATGCAATGTGTTTGCCACAACGACATAAAGACTCTGAAGTAAAATCTATTATTTTAAATAGAAAACTACAATCCAACGAATCCGTTTTCTTTCAGCTTCACTACGAGTAAGACATCATAAAGTTATGTCTTGCTCTAACCCAACTTATTATCTTTTTTGCAGCTCTGGTCAACCGCTACAAGAGAGTGAATCGAAGTGGGACATTTTTTTCTGGCTCTGTTTCCTGTTGTAGAAAGTTTCGAATTGTATACGCTGTTTAGATTATTGAATAATTGTAATAATAATTGCAAGATAAAATATTTTTCTGGATGTTTTGATGTCCATTCACCTTAACAAACACGAAATCGCACACGTACTTACACTCTCCATACACACACGCAAACACCCTCTCGCACATACACTCCCCCACACATACACACCCTCCCTCACACACACATACTATTCCTTTTTAGAGTAAGATTAAATAATAAAATTAGTAACAAAGCTGTGTCTACTTTAAGTTCAAAATATTAATTGTCTTGGTGATAAAGCGGCACCCAGTAATAACAGAGGGCCCTTGCAACTTGTTGTAAACTATGATTTGAATAATAAGCTATTTCTTTTATACCTTTACCGGAAAGGATCGAAAACAGATTGTGTGATCACAAGATGGAGAGGCTTTTGTTAAATTCATTATGTACATACCTTAATTTGAGCGAAGTATTTTAACCACTTGTGGCATCACTTCACTTGCAATTTAAAATATATCACCTTTATTTAACAGCAATAGCTTGTCATGTTTGATGTTATCAATGTAATAACAATAACATCACACCATTGTACGTAGGTATTACATAGATACATAACTTCCTTTTTATTATAAGGTATAATTTTGTAATTATCAATCTAAGTTTCTAAGAATGTTCATGTTGTTACTGTTTGTATAGAAAATGGCAGTAAAGTGTGCCTGATGAAGTTTTTAAGAGATAGTTTCTGTATTTCATCAGCGGCTTGACGTGCCTGTGTAAAAAATTCCTATTTCGTCCCATACTGACACAATTGCAATATGACACAATCCTATTCAGGGGAGAGGCGCGAGGACATACACTGTACAGCTGCTGTTAGGCCCGTCTTCTTGATCGACTCGAATTGTTAAACTCTCCGCTCTTTCTTCCTAAAAGCTATATCTGCGCAGCTACCAGAGAGAGCAGTGAGCCTAAGTTAAGCCGGCCATCTGTACACTGGTATAGTCGATCTGGGCATCATTCTATCAAATCCACTCGATTCCATTCATCTTTCGCACTTCTAAATCAATAGGAGTATTAATTAAACCATCCATCCATCCATCAGCCTGTTTCGTCCACTGCTGGACATAGGCCTTTCCAGGATTTCGCCACTCTTGGCGGTCCTCCTGGAAGAAATGCCCATACTCACACACGCTGGGCAGGCGGGTTGGTGAGCGCGGTGCCGAAACCCTTGCACCAGTGACGCCGCTGCCCGTCACCAGTCTAATTTATATAAGGCCCGGCAATTGGGGATGGATATACCGCCATCCATCGGTCCCAGGCAATGGTGTGCCGCCTGGTTTTGCCTGAGAGCTGTTCTCTTACTCTCCCCCGAATAACTTCGGGAGGATTTCCGAGTAAGATGGTGGTACCTCCACAGTCGAGCCCGGCATTAGCTCTACCACCTAAAATTTAATTAAACCACTGGCCTTTTAAAAATATAGAATTTAATTCGGCGTTTTACTCTATTGACCAAATATAAGTCACCTATATACTAAACATCACAACAATTAGATTATAGTACTATAGAAAATCTCTAGAAAAAGGACAAATAAAGCCGCAAAAGAAAATTTCAAGGAAACTAAAAGAAATGTGTTTAATAAATTTATTAAAAAATATAAAAAATAAAAACAAAAAAACCGCCCATTCTTGCTTATATCTCAACACTATCAGAATATAAAATAAACTAGAAAATTACGTGTTAACAAGTTGAATTTATAAACGTTACATTTTATGTAGGTTTAAAATAATAACGGTAATAAAGCATTTCAGTGAGAAAAGAACATTTGGGCTTTAATAATTGTGCGTTTTCTGCACAACCTAATATTACAAAAATGCTTATTTTAGATTATTATTTTACCTTTAGTATACATTATTATGCAGCCAGATGAAATCTTCGAAAAATAGATCCTACTTCTTGTTTCGATATATATAAAATAATGTGTTTTTTTCCCACAATTAGAGACGAATACAGTGTGAAAGAAGTATTCACATAATCCTATGCGCAGGCGTAAATATATATTATTTTAATTATTATGTTAATCAAGTATTACTTTTCAAGTCTTAAATTACATGAACCTAATACTGAAAAAGTAAACCCCATAGTTTCGTGTCCAAAAGACATAATTACGGACATTGCAATTTTTTGTACCTCTACGTGTAACCATTGAGTTTGTATTTATATTTTGTTTACAGCAACCATACGTTTCATTAAAATATTTACACAATTGAAATATACATCAAGGTTTTGTCAAAGACAGATTATACTGCATGATTTTACGTTTAATATTTACACCGTAGTTACTGCTGCCACTTGCAGTCAAAGAACTAAATTATGTAGAGTATAATGTAACCGAAAACTGTTGCCCGGCACCCAGGGGTCAGGCTTTGCCTGTTTTGGGTCCACTGTACATCTACTGTATTTTATATTTTTGTGTAAACTACAAATTTTGAATGTTGAAGTTAATTTTTCGATAACCGTACCCGAATTTTAATCGTAGTATAAATCTTGTTTCATACTAAAGAAAATTTTCCTATTATTTTGCACATAAATTTTCGTATGAAAAGAAATTAATTGAATCGTATTTATTGTTACATATTAGTTTTTGCACCTCTTGTGATAAACGAGTTTCGTGAGCTAATTATTAAGCGGGCGTTTCAAAGACTTGCGTTTTGGCCTAGGCCAAAGTGGTTCTTAGTTTTCATAAAAAATAACCACGACTAGTTTGTCCTAAAATCTGGTTTGGCCAGTAACATATACAAAAGTTGAGAAATTGTGCGTTTTTCCTGTTCTTTGATAATAAAAAGATTTTAGGCTTTTATAATTTTATGCATACCCAAACTTTGTGCACGCCACTGCCTGTAATAAACAATTTTACTTCAAATTTTCTGTGATTATATGCTTTCGGTATTTTTGGTGACCCAGTTTCTTGTTTATCACCCGGGTACCATTCCGTTTTCTAAGCTAACCTCATTGATAAAGTGAGTGTTAACGCATCTACTCGTATACAGAATATACACGAGTCAACAAATTATGATTGATTTGAGATTTTTTTTAAATATTGTGTGCCGAGATCCAATCTGAACTTAGTATTTCTCTATGCCCTTATTACAATTGTCTAAAAAATACTGAATTTTGAAAAATCACGTGGGGTTTAGAACTTTTAGTTACAGACTTTAATTTTTCATACTAATCTTCAATAAATATATTATAAGTAAGATTTATGAGAACAAGCGTAGTTATTAATTTAATAACCCAAAACAGTCACACCCGATTTTTCATGGTAAAGACTTAGTACGAAAAAATGTATGAAGAGACGTTGGTTTCAAAAAAAATTTGAATTGGTGAAAAGGTTCAGGTTCAGATCCAGCACACAATTTTCTTTAAGAATGGCAAACATATGCAAACGAAAAAAAAAACATGTTATCCTGTGATTTAACAGATTAACCTTGATGATGTTATACTTGAAATCAGATTCAAAACTGTGATGCTTCAAAATATACCTTAACAAAAACTAGCCTGTATTTACATTTGCATTGACTTGGTACGGATTCCATTGCAATATATTGTTCTCTTATATCCATTCGACACGTGAAATTAAGTTAGCAAGTGCCTTGATAACTACGAACATGCGAATATTGAGAATTTCAGGCCGCAAAGTTTATACGCACAAGTCACTCCAATACATTCGTGTGCTCACTGACATTTGCCGGCGAAATGCAATGTACTTTGATTAAATATAGTAAGCTTATAAAGCCACCGAAAAATGAACAAATAAAAAAAATTAAGAAGTATAAGAAATATATATTTTATATAGGGGTACATTAAAAATGGCAATGTCCGACTATACACAAAATATAACCTTAATTGCTTTTCAAAGAGTCGTTATCAGATTTATCGGATTAAAATGTGAATTGACAAATAAAATATTCTTTTGACATCCTTAAATATATACCAAACTCACATAAGTCGATATGTAAAAGGTCAGTTTCTAAAAATAATATAATTTGCAATAGGACACTCTTTGAAAATAAAGATTTAGTATTCAAAAAGTTGGCACAAAACTCAAGAACATGAGAAAAAAAAATTTTGCAAATAAATATACTTAACACTAATCAAATCCTTTCGAACTAATACCTAAACGAAGCTTTGGAATCTCGTCTTGTTATATTACAATTAAGCACCCAAATACATACTAAATACGTTTTTATATTGCCTCCGTTAACTACATTTTGAATATAAATATTTGAAGTTTTCCATCTTGGTTTATAAAGAATGGAAGAATGCTTACAACATGGAATTAAAACAAAGTTAAAGTTACATAATGAGATACATAATAAAGATACCAACTAACATTAGACTAGAGAAACTAAACACAGACATTCGTTTAGTGTTTTATTAAACAGATCACTCTTTTAAATTGACCGCCAGCCCAGTGCAAAAAAACAAAAACCTTTGAGCGAATTTTCGTTCGAGAAATGACAAACTAAAATCGAACCGTTCGCTTCTTGTTCGGTCACAATACGGAACGAAATTGCTTGCTACAAGACGCAAATGAAAAAACTAAAAGGACATCCTAGATTTCGTCTTTCGAGGTGATAATCCCAAACGAAATTAACGTCAACCCAAAACTATACGCGTCATAGGAACATGCAAAATCGTTCAGTATAAATCGCAAAAATCGTGGGCCAGCAAAAAGAAAAATCAACCTTAACAACTAAGTTAATAAGAGTCGGAATGCGACGGTAACCCGCCTGTCCGCGCGTGCAAAATTATAGCAAGCAATATTTTCATGCGCATGTTTTAACGATTGCTAACAATAATCCAAGTTAAATGAAAAAAGCAGCGGAACTAATTTATGTAGTTCCAAAATCTTCAGGATTGTGTTGGGGTAGGTCCCCTGAAAAACCTCAAATAAAATCCCCTCGATTACCCCCCCTGCCGGGGTGTGTGTGTGGGGGGGGGTGTTAAAGGTACGGGGGTGGCGGTGTAAAGGCTCTGAACCGGGATTCGAACCCGGGACCTCTCTCTTACCAGGCAGTTGCTCTACCAACTGAGCTATCCAGTTCTCAACATGACCTGCGAATTTACGCTTGTGCTTTCCCATACCGCAAAACTTTAACACTTTGTTTCTATACATAATTACGATAAGAGAATTTACGCTTGTGCTTTCCCATACCGCAACACTTTAACACTTTGTTTCTATACATAATTAAGGTAAGACTTATGGTTTTCAAGATTTACTCTATTCAAAGTAGGTAAATTAGAAAAAATAATAGTTTGCTTCACATTTTACATCAAACTTACCCATCTAGGTCCTCAGTCGTTCGTTTCACAGAAACATCGGCACAACAAAGTTGTAGAACAATCCATTTCCTTTAATATATATACATATGTTCAGTTATATTGAAAACGTATTTAGAGAAACAGCATTGATAAGATTTTTGCCCATAATCGTTATTTTGCTATAAAACTACTCGGTACAGATTTCCATCAATGAAAATGCTGGATAATTCTCTAGATCCAGAACGGTGGGGTTTGGTTCGAGATGAAACTGAAGTCCTCAAACCAATCAAAACAAAATACCCTCCTTGTCCTGCCAACATTCTGGAATCCATTTTTTGTCGTGCTACCAGCTGCGGTAATAGGTGTGGCTGCACAAAACAGGTATCCATTGTTAAACAGTTTGTTGATGTTAAGGAGCCTGCCTCAACCAGCCCACCATTTCAAGAGGAATATCTTATGGAGGAGGAAGATGAGCAAATGGAACTTGTAAATAAAATTATATTTTTCAGCTTTACTGTCTTTAATTATTTTTGTTTAAAAAGATATAAAAATTAATGAATAATGAAACACTGCTACTTGCACGACGTTTTTACGTAATGTAGATACTTACGTACGATGCTACCAAATTTTTTTGCTGTATATAAATGCTGTTTCTCTTGACGTTTTCAATATAACTGCACATATATGGAAATGGATTGTTCTACAACTTTGTTGTGCCGATGTTTCTGTGAAACGGACGACAGGGGACCTAGATGGGTAAGTTTAATTTAAAATATGACACAAACTATTATTTTTTCTAATTTACCTACTTTGGATAGAGTAAATCTTGAAAACCATAATAAGTCTTACCGTAATTATGTATAGAAACAAAGTTGTGGGAAATTTACTAAGCTTTAGTTTCATTCTACAAATATTCTCTCTAAGGCATACCGTTTTTGAGTTATGAGCGAAAAACTGAAAAAAGGGACCTTTAACACCCCTCACACCCCAACAGGGGGGTAATTGAGAGGATTTCATTTGAGGTTTTTCAGGGGACCTAACCCTACACAATCCTGACGCTTTTAGAACTACATAGTTCAGTGCCGCTGATTGCCCTTTTTTGGTTCAGTCTGCTTGAATTATAAAAATGATAAAAGTAGATGTTTAATATCAAAAATATTGATGTCATATTAGTGATCGCTTTGGCTAGGGGAACTGACTGCATCTGAAACGAAACATTTTATCATAAGCTTTATCGTTACGCACAACACGTGAAATCCTGTACAAATACTCGAGATTCTTAACTTTAATAAGACGGTATTTTATATACCACTCAAAATGACCTCAATGTTTATCTCCTCCCAGACAATAATAAAGCGAATCACAACATTAAAACGGGTTTACAAGTACTTTAGGGTCCGTCTAATCTTAAACTGCACGCAACTCCACCTACGTTTTCATCTATAATTTACAAATTTATAGTTCTATAATATTACAATTACAAGTATAATAATATGATATAATATAGTACTTCTATAATTAGAGATAAAAACGTACAAAGTGGGGTGCAGTTTAAGGGGGTAACTTTTACCTCGGTACAAAATGCACATCATAATATTATTTTCCTTACTTTTGAATAAAAAGTATGCAATAAATATGACTGTTGAATGCCAACAATAGTCCCCACTCGTACGAGTACACCCACGCGTCACCGAAGATTCAGCGTGATTAGTGGTGAGCCCTATCATCATACTTCGAACACAAATATGGACCCACAGCTTGACGTGCCTTCCGAAGGACGCAGACTGAATACGAACGTGCCCCGACGTGCCCTGTGGATTAGTAGTGTGGTACTCTAGTAACGCTAGATAAAGCAGCATGTGATGACCGCATCTTTAGATGTTCGAAATACATAATTAAAAATACTTACCAATAGGAAAATCCCTCAGATTTTTTCGTTACTAAAGTCATAGCTTTATCTAAAACCCAATTACCCGTAAATGTGAAGAGCACATAACTTTTAGTCTAATTTCGCAAGCTTCGAAGTAATCCTTAAAATTATTCAAAATATAACCAGACAAAACAGTAGAACAGTCTGTAGGCAACGAACATTATGGGATGCAAGATCGAGGGACTAGAGGGGCAATATTAGCTTTGAGACAAGTTGCTGAAAGGAGATTAGAGCTAAACCTCTAAACACATTTTTAGCTTTCACATAGGTACTTCAAAAAAGCATTTGACAAAGTGAACTGGAACCTGATGATGGAAGTACTTAAAAAGGCAGGGATATACTAGAACGTACGGACCGTAGAATTATTTATGAACTATATCATAATCAGGAAACCATCATGGAAGTAGCGGAAGAAAATAGGAATCCAAAAATAAAATAAAGTGTTCGTCAAGGCTCCCTAAGCAGTTAGAATCATAACCAGATACATCAGATTTTTATGAAATAAAAATTAAAAATAAATAAAACCAAAGTATTAGTAACTGCAAAACAGTCAGTTTAAAGCAAAACCATAAAAATAAACGATACAGTAATAGAACAAGTGAATATTTTTAAATACGTGGGACGCACTATAAGTTTCCGGAATGAATATGAAAAAATACTATTAAAGGTACAAAATTAATTTATTGTTTTTCAAAATAATCTCCCTTGGCGTCTATGCACTTTTTCATTCGATCAAACCAGTTTTGAAAACTTTTGTGCCACTCCCCTGTGGTGACCTCTGAAACGTGTTTTTCATACTCCTCGACAGCCTCTTCTGGTGATGAAAATCGTTGACCGCGTAATTGGTTCTTAATTTTTGGGAACAGAAAAAAGTCACAAGGTGCCAGGTCGGGACTGTATGCAGGATGACTCATGAGTTCTACATTTTTCGTCTTCAAAAAGTCGTTTGTCTGTCTGGCCGTGTGAGAACTAGCATTGTCGTGGTGCAGGATGATACGGCGTTTACGGTTATTTTTACGGAGTTCGTCAATAACTTCCGGCAAACAAATGGTCGTGTACCAGTCACTATTCACGGTACGACGATTCTCTAAAGCAACAGTAGCCACGTGTCCAGTTTTATTAAAAAAAGAAGCAATCATCCGCTTAGATGCACTTTTCACGCGCGCCACTTTGGTTGGTTTCGGCTCATCTTGAAAGACCCATACGCTCGATTGCTGCTTTGTTTTGGGATCGTAGCAATAAATCCATGTTTCGTCACCTGTTACTATGTCGCACACCAAATTTGACGCACCTTCGTTGAATCTGGTAAGCATGGCACTGCACCAAGTGACGCGGTCCGTTTTTTGAGCCTCGGTCAAGTTGTGTGGGATCCACCGCGAGCACAGCTTTCTCACACCCAAATGTTTGTGTAGGATTGATTGTATTTGACTCATGCCTATTTCTAAGGATGCGCGAATTTCATGGTAGGTCACATGCCTGTCTGTTTCAATCATACGGCGCACAGCATCGATGTTTTTGTTGGTCACAGCGGTGGACGGCCGACCATCGCGAGATTCGTCACTGAGATTGATACGACCACGCTTGAATTCTGCAAACCAGCTATAAACAGTCGTCTTGCATGGTGCTTCATTGCCAAAAGCTGTTTCAAGCCGAGCGATGCTCTGTTGAGCTGTCAAATTACACTTAAAATCGTAGAAAAACATACTACGAAAATTTTCCCGAGTTAAATCCATGTTGATGCAGACACACAATTTTTTAAATGGCGCCACAAGGTAAAAACAAAAGACAGTCAGATGAAACAAACTGCATTCTACAGCCAAAGAGTTCTATTTTCAAATGTTGCAATAAATTTTTAAATATTGTTTATGTAAGTGGCCAGTTCCGGAAACTTTTAGTGTTACCTATGTATCTGGGTAGCACCATCACAGAAAAATCTAAATGGACAACAAATATCAAGACAAGAATCGCAATCGCTAAGCAAGCTTTCCACATAAGAAACACATTTTGACTGAAAAAAGTCTACAGACAGATATTAAGAAAAGGTTTATAAATCATATATTATGTGGATGCACAGCGTTGTATCGGTGCGAAACTTGGACCATGACAAATTGAAATGATTGAAGAATTTGAAATGAGGTGCTGAAGGCGCATGGAGGATTCCCTCCAGACCTCCTAGTTGGACAGAAAAATAACCAATGAGAAAGTGCTGAAACGATTTTAAGAGGAGAAAACCATATGAATGTCATTGAAAACAGAAGAGGAAAAACGTTCAGGCACCTACTTAGGCACGATCTTCTAATAACAGTCATAGTCGAAGAGAAAATAGAGGGGAAAAGAAGAAGAGACAGGCCGAGGGTCAAGTTCAGTGACATCGTAAGGCAAAGGCAGGAGTCGCACCTAACCAAGAATTAAAGGATTTGGCTCTAGACAGAAAAGGATGAAAGATCAATAACTAATGTGGGTAATAGGCGCGGCGCTTCGATGCAGTCAAAAACGGAACGCAACCTTTATCATATATCGCAACCAGCATCAACTCACCTCAAACAGCCTGCGCCTGCGGTACCGTCTCAACGACGGGGGCTAGCACGCGCGGTGGGGCTGGCTCGACAGTCAATAAGCGCGGCTTGTCCTCATCCTTCTCAGCGCCAACCGACATCTGTTGAAGGGAGGCGATCACCTGGTCGATGCTAGAAGCGGCAGCGGCGTCACCTTCACCCTGTAGCCAAGGAAAATGTGTTTACTGGAGGTAACCAGGTGGTAGAGCTGAGGTCGGGCTCGACTGTGGAGGTACCACCATCTTACTCGCAAATCATCCCAAAGTTATTCGGGGGAGAGTAAGACGACAGCTCGCAGACAGGCAAAACTAGGTGGCCCACCGTTGCCTGGGACCGATTGATGGTGGTATATCTGTCGCCGGCATTTGGTTAAATCAGTCACTTAACTAAATGGCTAGTCTTTTAGTTTAAATCATATTTCTGGGTCCATCCATCCATCCATCAGCCTGTATATATTTTATTTTTTTATTGTCAATGTCAATATTTTATACTCAACTGATGCTAGGCCCAGCTAGGGCTCGAAATATATCTTGTAAATATTTTATTGTCTTATATATATTTAATTTCACTGTGTATATATCTTTAATAACAAAATTTAATGTTAAATCTGTTTTAGTGGTTTGTTAGGGGACAGTTATCAGGCATTTGTGGGCTTATGTTAAATGTGCTGCGGCTCATGTTGAGTGTTGCTTAAAGTTTGTTGGTTTGTAATTTGGCTTTTACTGAATATGTTTAAGAGTTCTCGAGTGTGAATAGGCAGTTATTGAGTGTTTGACATCAAGTCGTCTGCCAGTTTAAAAATAAAGGCTCAACAATGCTTAACTTCAAACTCTTTTGGTTTTTGATGGTCTATCTTGCTTTAATAAACAGCCGCGCACGCAAATTTCAGTTATTTTGAAATTGCGGCTGCAAGATTTTAATTGCTACTAGATATATATACAAATTTATAACTGTTAGTATTTTATGTTTTTTAAATAAAGGTTTACAATGTTCTCGGAATTTAGCACTATCTATAATACACACAGCTTTTTTTTGCAAGATTAAAATATCTTTAATTTGTTTTGAGTTTCCCCATACTACTAGTCCATATCTAATAATACTCTCAAAATAGGAGAAATACATTATTTTAAGAGTATCTGAGCCCACAATTTTACTCATACTCTTTAAGGAAAAACAAGCGCTAGCTAATTTCTTTTTAACATTGGCAATTTGCTGTCCCCATCTCAATTGATCATCAAGCTCAATACCTAAGAAACGTACACAATTGATCTTGTCAATGGGTAAATTTATAGTGTAGTCTGCGCTGTTCGTGTGACGCTTAAAAACAATATAATTGCTTTTACTGCAGTTCATTGAGAGACCGTTAGCCTTAAACCATCTACACAAATCATTCCATGCTGCTAAAGCTGTCGTTGTAAGCTTGTTGATATTGTTTTCACTGATTATTAAACTGGTGTCGTCAGCATATAAATAAGTTGTTGCACCAGCTATATTACAGGCCAGGTCATTTATAAAAATGTTGAATAATAATGGTCCTAGCACCGATCCTTGTGGAACACCGTATTTAATTACTTTTTTATCTGAACTTATTTTACTCGTTTCATCATGATCGTCATTTAAAGTAAGTTGAACAAATTGTGTACGATTTGTCATATATGTTAAAATAAAATTATGAGCGGAACCTCTTATGCCGTAGTATTCTAATTTGTCGGACAGAATTTCATGACTGACACAATCAAAAGCCTTACTTAAATCACAAAAAATTCCAATACATTTGTCCTTACCATTTAAAATATCTGATATTTCTTCAACTAAATCACTTATTGCCGCTATCGTGTTTGAAGCTTTCCTAAATCCATATTGCTGCGTACTAAGATATCCGTTGTTTTCAAAGAATTTTTCAATTCTAGCTGCTATAATTTTTTCAAGTAACTTGGCCAAGACTGATAGTAGGGATATTGGTCGGTATTTGGAGACGTCTTTTGTATCTCCTTTCTTATGAATAGGGATAACTTTAGCTTGCTTAAGTTTGTTAGGAAAAGTTTCTTGTTCAATGCAGTTATTAAAAATCATCTTGGATATTATAGTTTTAGTTACCTTCTGCGGACCCTGCTTGCAGAAGTGCAGATAGCAAAATCCTCGGAATCCCTTCCAGATCATGATCTGAGGCTTCACACCGCGCTCGGACAATGCTGCTTTTAAGTCGCGTACACGGGTGTTGGGGCCTATGTTGGATATCTGGAAATAAGCCATCAAAATATATATTTGAACAAACTAGTCAACAATACCGAAATTAAAACCACTGGGATCGCATTGGGCCCTAGGTTGATTTGCAATTCTGAGAAATCAGAAGAATTCCGGAGACCGCCTTGTTACTATGCACTGACTAAAAAAAGATGATCATATCTTATTGCCTTTATGACGATCAAGGTCACTACGATTATAATAAAGAAAACCGCATTTAAATCCGTGGAGTGGTTCTCAAGTTAAAACGGAACATACATACTTGCATCCTTACATACAGACAGACAGACGGACAGAAAGACACAAAAATTCTAAAAATGATAGTTTTGACTTTACAATACTTAATATTTCCCAATTGATTTAAAATTTTGAAAAGATATTTCATGTACAGTCACGACTCTGTTATCAGTATAGATAGAATTATAACTTCACTTCATTGTGGGTCCATTTTAGTTTCCTCGGTGATAAAAATAAGAGCTAACCTTGACAGAGAACTCGATCTCTTGCTTGGGTTTCCTGTTGCGTCTCGCCTTACTCGGGACAGCGGGTTTGCCCTCCTTGCCCTCATTGCCCTCCTTGCTGGCAGACTTGTGACTGTTGCGACGACGCGTGTTGCGGCGAGGCTTCGAGTCGCCTTTGGCGTTGTCGCCTTCTGTCGTGTTGCCACCCTATGAAAAGCAGTATTAGTTCACATAGGTATTGCTAACCTAAAATAACCAGTCACTGAAAACGAAGGGGTGTTATAAGTTTGACACCTGTCTGTCTATGCCTTGGTAGCTTCCAAACGGAAAAACTGATTACCATGCGTTTTTTTAATTGATACCTAGTTTCGTCGGGTTGGTTCTTAGATGTATGCAAATACGTCGTGAAATTTTATCATAATTTAACGAAAAACAAAATTACATCAAAAATTGCTGAAATGCAATTTTTGCTACGTTATTTATATCATCATATCGTAAAATCCTAATTACGAACTAAAATATAATAACTTACCTGAAGATTTCCTAAAAGGTTTAACAAGTCACAGTGTTTTAATCCGCAATAGCTGAAAGACTACAATCACCTTTCAATTGGTCGGTCTCTAGTGCGGACTAGCCATACGGCGCGTGCGAAGCCGCTCTTCTACAACTAATCGGACTATTTACCTCTCCTTCGCTCTGACTCTTGTGTGAGCGAGTGCGCCGGCGCATACGACGTTGCCGGGCTTGTTGCGTGCGCTCCTCTACGTCCGTGTCTACTTCTTTCAGGGGACAGGCTCTCCCAGCGCTGAAAACAACACATTGTTTGTAAAACCAACATTTTATAGTTTCTTTAATATTAAATATTGGCCTACAGATAGTATTAGAAATAGTATATTATCATATTATCTTCAAAGTGAAATTTATTAGCTTGGTGTCCAAGGCCGATGACGTTTAAATCGCAAAGGTATTCTTTAAACTACTAAGTTTACATCAATAATGTGCATTTTAGGGTTATTAATTATTGGCTGGGATGTTATCAAAGCGAAACAAATGAAAATAATCTAAAATATTGGCTGGTTCTTTAAATATTTTTTTTTAATGTTTACTTTAGAAAAAAAGCTTAAATTCAAAATATCTCAGAAATGGTTCACTTTTGCATTATGGATCAACAAAATACCGTTTTCTTATTTATTAAATGTAAAATTTCGCGCTAAGCTATTACGTTTATCATATGACATAATATAATTTTAATTTAATGTTTTATCCGTAGTTCATATTCAGGGTTAGTAAGACAAGTGGGCGTGGATAGTCAAAACAGAAACTATATAGGGAAAGTGAAAAACAAAAGTAGTTCGGGGCTGATTTTGATGAAAACCAAAATTGCATAATCAGATTTTTGAAAAAAATTATTTCCCTATCCGGGAATCAAACCTGCAGATTCTCAATGAAAATGAAAGGCAAATACGCTTTATATTACTGCACCAACTGACAGTGTCGCTTATAAGGATCAAATTCTGGGATGAAATGATATACTACAAACTAAAGGAAAGTGTTCAATTTTAATAAAATACTGTATACAGAGTCTCTTTTTTTGAAAATCGGTCGTTTTATTTCCCGGCTAGGTATATTAATTATTCAAAAATCGAATGATGTAGTCTTTGTTTTCATCAAAATCGACAGACACTCTTGAGCATATTTCGCTATTCCCTTTTGTTTTGGATTTCACCATCCACGCCCACTTGAGAAACTAAACCTGTATAAAAGTTATCAGTATTTTAATCGTAAATTGTTCGCCACTTCAAAGTTACGTATACCATCAAATCACTATCTGCCAGGAACACATTCAAAAGGATAGTAAGCGAATTCTTTTTGACAGCTGGGTGGTTGCGATTGCGTGCAAACTTGAGACAAGATTTTACACATATATAACTTTTGTTTGTGTTGCCAAATTCATACTAGAGACTCAGTAAGTGGTTTGGACCAAGTTCAACGATCCTTTTTGTGAAATACGCATAGTAAAATGTTGACTTCCTATACAATCTCTTCTTGAACTGAGGTTGTTCTGGAACAAGTATACAGCAAGGGTCCATGTAATACAATTCCCATCGGCTTGTTTAGGAAATGGCATCCATACTACATTTATTTATTCCGTGCTCTTCGCTTGGTCAAACATTTCCATAAATCTCAATACGCAAAATACACTTGGCTGGCAGGGAGTTGCAAAGTACAAAAAATGTTATGTTTACCTTAGTAGCTTTTCTGAGTAAGGCGATTTTTTCGTCCGGCTTCCCTTTTTAAAATGTTCATCCTTCGCCACTGAGAGGCACAAAAAATATTTTTCGTATTTCGCAAAAAGTATAATTTAACCTTAGTCCTTACTACTTACTGAGTCTCCAGCATGAATTCGGATGCATAAACGAAAGTCATCTTATATACAAAGAGTATTATATTGGTGTAGAACTCACAGCATCTCAATATCTCTCAGTTGAGACAGCACCGGCATCAGCTGCAGACGGCGGTTAGAGAGCAAGTGCCACAGTATGCCGACCGGACGTTGCGACATGCGTTGTGTTTCAATCACCTGATAAAATAATCATTATTTTATTGATTTTTAGCCAATAACAAAACCTAAAATCTGTTGCTCTTTTCGTTAAGTTGTCATTAAATACAGAGGTAGCATGTACTAGTAACAAGGGGGCTATAGGCTGACGAATGTGACAAACTCAGTGTTTGAAAAGTTTCCAGTCGAACCAAAACGACGCACCTGTGTTGGCGTGATTATAATATCAATGGGCACGTCGTGTGGACCGAATAACTTGGCAGGCATCGAATCGAATACCTGCAAGATAAAATAACATAATGTATTACAAAATTTCAAACAGAAAATAAAACCGTAAAATTATTGCGAGATTATCTTACGTTATAATAATGAATACGATTTACGAACATTTTTGAGGAATCATTAAAAAAATATTTGCTGTAAAGTTCAAGGGGTTGTAAGGTCACTAAGCGATTTATGTAAAAACATAATCAGCTTTATGACGAAGAAAGTATATGTGCGGGTAAGAACATTTCTTAAGATATATGCGGGTTATATTTAGTTAGAGTATCGTACCTCAAAATTAAAAAACGAACCCTTATAGGACCACTCTGTTGTCCGTCTGTCTGTCTCATAATGGATCCGTTTTTTTTTCATTTTGAGGTGTGGCACCCTAAATACGTAAAAAGATTGGGGGTGTCTTACTTGGCAGTCGTGAACAGTGGTCACGACGACGGTTTCAGGTTTGATAGTCTTCATGTGCATCATCAGACCGAACTCGAGATCGCCGTAGCCTGTTGAGATAATAGTAAAAGATCCTGTTCTGATACAAACATAGTAAGGGGCCATGGAGGCACGGCCAACTCCAGAGCACCGTCTGCCCCCCCACCTCCCAGAAATACGGGCGTCATTTATATACAAAGATTCCATATCCTATTTAAGGTATTATTTGTTTTGTATTTTGGTTTGTATGTATTGTGATCTCGTTGCACTGGGTTTTATTTATCTTATCACGTCCATATACTCGAGAAGGTACATGTCGATGGCTTCATGGGTTGGAGCCAGGGGCGGGCCCTCTCCAGCTAGAAATCCCACTTACGTCAATAGATACAAAACGTATTTGTCTGATGAATTTAAATTATATGAATAGAATGTTATGAATAAAATCATTTAATAATACTTATTACTGTAATATATGTATGAAGTGACGACCATTTTAACTACAATATAAGGTATTTAAAATAAAAGTACCGCATAACATTGTTTCTTACTAAATTAGGATATTTAAAATTTCTGTAAAATGCGAATCAAAAATAACAAAAAAAACATAAAAAGGGTCCAAGTTCAGTACAAAGGCATTGCTGGATTGTTGGCTTTGAAAAAAAGAATTGCGATCAAATTATGCCCAAGGTTCAGTGGACAACGTTCTTTACTTGTGTTAAAATGAAGTTTGTTAGTTGATATTGAAAGTTTGGTAAGTTTTCACAGCTAAAATTTCAACGGTTGCATCATATATGCAAATAATTGACCGTGAAAACTTGCCAAGTTATAGATTCTCAGTAGTAAGGACCCTAACAAACTTTATTCTAAACAATTGAGGAAGGAGTAGCAAACACCAGACATATTACACAAAGGTAAACTATAGCGTGCCTTCTTCAACTTTCCATGATGCATATTAATAATTCTGTTTATAGAATGTCCTCACCTCTTCCTTTGCCGATGCGGAATCCCTGCTTGGAAACGGCAACTGATCCCATCACAACCAGGTCCAACGACACGCTCTCTTCTATACCTGCACACATATGTATTTCTTGCTGTAAATACTGAACAAATATTAGAAGGTCGATTCTACGGGTTAAATCTGACAAAAACGCTGCTGTATGGCGTTCTAGGTTTACCTCAAGAGTGTTTTCTTTCACAATTAAGCTGAAATATTGCTTATGCCTCTTTCTCTATTTTTCCGTCTCTAATACCTACATACTATAAACAGGTGAATAAAACGAAATGAAATGTCACGTCTGTCTGTCTATACCATTAGGGCCCCATTACCTACCGTGGATTTTTATACGCAACAGGGGTACAACTTTGTAATTTATGAAATTATAGTTTTCTCTTTTTGCCACTCTAGCTATGGTGGTAAGAGTAAAGAGATTAAAAAATATAAGAATGCTTTCGATTGAAGTACTCCTTCTAAGGCTTAATTGTTCTGAGGATGGCACTTCCAAACAAAGTGCAAGCCGTTCTTCTGTCTTTATGTATGTATACCCGTCAACTTGTGTCAATTTAGGCATATTACTGTTACCCAGTCTGAGCCACGACACAAGTAAGCTCATTAAAACATATAATAAGTACGGTTGACTGTTTGTCAACCTAACCAAAAACATTAAGATTTTATCGTTTCAAAATAGTTAAACTGAACTGCAGCTGACTATGCAATTTTCTCTGCATTACCTAAGAATGTCATCCGCCTTCTTCAAAACGTGGTCTTCCTACTTACCCAAAGTAAATTAATATCTGACCAGATAACAGAGGTTTCTTGAACTTCCACATACCGTAACAGACATGACTAACAATAATATTCCATAAGACAGAATGTCTTACCGATAGATTTCCCGTATGTCTCCATCCCGTTACGGCTAACCGCTTTCTTGAAGGCTGCCGTACCGGTTTCACCTTCGGGCAGCTGCAAGCGATTGAGGAACCCGGTCTGGAGGCGAGAGACTGGCACGTAGAGGTTCTTGCTTTGCTCGAGGCAAAGGACCCTGGAACAGAGATTTCTCTGTAAGGCTTGGAGGTCTTTCTTGATAAAGATGGGAAAGGGTGAGAAAATATTACCGACAGATGTTGACTAACCCGATAATTCAGTCCACGGATCATTACCATGCTCAGAGTAATGCAGGGATAATGAGAAATATTCTTCAAGTGGTTAGCCTATCATAGGTTGTACGTGTCTATGTCTGTGATGGTTAATATACTCGAACCTATGACCACTGAACAAAGAGTAGTACTTCTATGGGTACAAACATTATGCTGGCTTGGAGGGATAAACAATATATCGTCAGACTGGCTGGAAAGTATCCACGAGCTTATTTCGTATGTTCCATCATTATTATTTTAATTCTTCGACGTTATAGGTGATGCAGCATGAGAAATCTCGATAACGCGTAATTTACCCACTCGACTACCGCTGAAACAAATCGAAAGAAAAATACTTCACGAAGAAAAAACCCGACTCTGGCTTAGTAGACTTTGTTATTCTCCTTATTGTATTTCTATTGAAAGGTGCAATAAATGTTCACCAACATGATACCCTTCAGAAATGTTCAAGGGTTTTTGTATAATTACTTTGAGAGGATCACTTAGTAGATGTCTAATGTTATGTGGATATTAACCAGTTTTATTATGTTTTTGTTATCGATACTATAACCCACTCACATAAATAATTTGAATGACATATGTACAGACGCCAGTAGTTAAAGCTCCCTATTTGTATATGATTTAAACACCAATGACGCCGCAATAAGAACTGCCAATAGGTAGCCTGTTACATCGACCGTACATGCAGACGCAAAAAACATTACCCTTTTTTGGTTTTACTGTAGCTGGGAGAAAAACATTAATCCATTCATTCTCTGATACCCACTACATACCTATTTAATGTTGAATAAAACAACAATTTACCCATAATTGTTTATCTTAATTCCTGCTGCATTGCTTTACAACGCATCTGAAATTTTAAATCTTATCTTTTATTTTTTCCGTGATATAAAGTTCATCATCCTCCTTTGGAGATTTTTACAGAGTTATCATAAAGTTTAAGGACGATCAAATTGCATGTAACACGATCTGGTAATTTTATTTCGTGGCTACTAGACGTAATTACAAGGACAGATAAATAATTGCCACGTTTAATTTCTTAATATTTTGCCTTGCCGATGGGTTTCTTTACAAATCTATAAGCCACAACATTGGTTATAAAAGCCGTATTATTAATTTGTCTTTTTTTTTCGGTCTGTTTATAAATATTTTTTTATCATAAATATCCGATATATTTGAACACGGTCAGACGGTTCGAAATTTTTAGGGTTCCGTTCCCGAAGGGTGCCAAACGGAACCCTACTACTAAGCCTCCCGCTGTCTGTCTGTCTTTCCGTCCATATGTCACAGGGGTATACAGCTTCAACCGTAATAGGTTGACAGTCGAAATTTTCACAAAAAAACGTGTTACTATAGCCTCTACCAGTAAAATAATAAAAATTCAAAAATTAATTCATGGAGGGTCATCAATAAACCTCGTGTTAACCATAACCATCTGACATGACCTGTTTGACAGCTTCTACCGAGGTTCATTGATAAGAAGGTATGGATGGCGCTAAGAGCAGCTTCTCAACCTTTTTTGTACAGGGGTTATTGGTATTAAAATTATAATTAATACCGTCAGAAAAACTGACATTTAAGTAAAGAAGAGAAATAAAACCGCTAAAGATCAGTAGTGAATTGAATTCCATACACAAGTCATTCGACATAAAGAAAACTATATTTAATGCAGTTCTGGTTGCATTAAATATTTCTTTATTTACTTGTTTTGGAAAATAAAAAACACGATATAGTTTTTGTGAACTGAATAAAAAAATCATATTTACGTACGGTGTTTAGGAGGAAAGTTTAGACAAAATCTAGAAATATACTGAATAAAATTACAAAAAATTATTTACTGGAAAACATCGTCGAGAGTCGAGAATCACGGCAAAAGGCTCTTTCTTAAAGTTACCAAAATGATATGCCAATACTGCCTTTTGACTGTAAATGGAGAACTAGTGTTAAACCTAATAAAACTTCCCAAATAATGCACCCACATTATTTTGGTCAGTAGGCAAGGAATGTTGCATTACTCAAGACTTTGGTCATGCTTTTGCATAACAGCAATAATAATATGAAGCGACTCCTTTCTACAATGCGGTAATAATATTTGTTGTTAGGTGTTATTTTGTTTTCCAATAATTCATTGTTGTTGTTCACATGTGTTTTGATAATACTTGATTATTGTATGGTCCTACCAGGATATTATTGATTAGCCTTTAGCCTGCGGTTTCACCCGCTCGAAGGTTAATAATGAGCATGTCCCTAGGGAACAAACCATGCCTATGTTCCAAACGTGATGGGCGGTGAGCCCTATCGTCGTACTTCGAGCACAAATGGACCAACAGCTTAACGTGCGTTCCGATGCACGCAGACCGAACATAGATTAATAGTGCAGCGAGGGTATTGAATTGAACTCACGACCTCAGGGTTAGCAAGCGAGCGCTATACGGCTCGGCCACAGCTCGCAATTATTTTTGTTATACTCCAAGGTCCTCGAAATAAAATGACACTGAGGGAAGAATAAAAGTAACAGTAACAGAAAGAATAGAAAAAAAACAATCACCAACCTGACAGGCTCTTGCGGTTTGTCTGGGTTCACCTTCACCGTATTAGCATTCTTGAAGATCTCAAGTTCAGCCAATTTGGCAGCTGCCTCCGTAGCCCCCTTAAAGTTTGGGATGCGGTTGTAGACGGGGCGCGGGAACATAGCCAGCCCGCTGCCCTCGAGGTGGCCCCATACCTTCTGACGGAAGAACTGCTTGGTCACTTCAAGGCCTTGTATCGGAGCTGGGGATTAAGAATGGTGAAACTATGAGTGCTGTACATGTGGCGGCCATATCGTAAAATTGATAATTTTATGATCAGAGGCGCAATTATGTAAGACAATTCATTTGACAGAAAAAAACGTGCGGTTACAACTGTCAAACAGGGTCATTTGCTTAGCCGAATATCGTAAATTCTTTAAAATTCTTTAACAAGAAATTTACGATAGACTTCCAACAAAAAGTCAAAAATAGGTCCGACGGTGAGCGAAGCTTAGGTTGCTTGTGAGGATAAATTCGGGAGCCGAGCAAAGCGGAGCGTAGCGAGGCGACCCTTTTTGTTTGACAGATTTCGTGATATGGGAGCAGATTGTGAAATGATCAATTCTACGATATGGCCACGACATACACAAAACTAACGCCCGCGCTGTCTGCAATCTCTATATTCTCGGCTGCAATCTCTATATTTTCAGCTAAACGGATCCCATTTAGCAACCTTTAGATTAGAAGTAGTGCAATGATACAAACCTTAAGAAACCAACCATTCTTATTGAACCGCCCAGCTAACGGAGAAACCGCATTACAATATAAAGATAACATTTCGTTATAGTTGTGTCAATAAAAAAAGTTTAAAGTTATACATGCACAAAGGTATTTTCCCAATTTGACCAAAGCTTTCTTAAATTATTTTCCATTTGCTGTTAACTGTGCCCAAACACAGCAGCAGTTTCCAAGCTTTGCCAAGAATAAAAAGACAAGGCATACACAATCCGTTTTGCAAAGGGACCTTAAAGGAAGAGCGCTAGACTCCGCGGCCATACAAAACGAGATAGCTTCTCATTTGTACGCTAATGCATTAAATCACATAAAACTTTAAGTAACTTCATCTTTTGCACAACCTACATGTCCTATTTAACTTTAAATTTCGGATAATAAACACGCATAAGAAATACAAGCTCTTAAAAATCTATGTTTTAAGCTCCAAAATATTCCATTTTCATATTCGATTTTCTTATTCTTATTCTTTATTGTACACAAAAAAAGGAGATTACAAATATTTGATACAATAATTTGAGTACAGCGGCGAGCTTATCTCTCAAAGAGATTTTTTATAGCAAACCGAATGAGTATAGGAGTGCTTTAAAAAATAAATAGGTAACCATATGTGTACGTACTACATACTAAAATACTTACATAGGTGTATAATATATATATAAATATATCTAACATACATACTAATATAACTAACTCTAATATAAACTGACTATATATAAACATGACATAACGATACATGATAATTGATAATACAGCAATAAATAATTAAACATATTTAGGATAGCTTAAGGATTTGCTGAATAGTATTCCTTTAGTTTCTTTTTAAAAGAGGAGATAGTGCGACAATCTCGGATTGTGTACGGAAGAGAATTCCACAGCCTGATGGCTCTAACAGTGAACGAATTTGCGAAAGCTCCGGTATTGTGAGAAGGCGTTTTAAGGAGTGTGACTGTGTGCGACCTGAGTGGTTTATTGATATCTCTGCTAAACAGGAAGTTGAAGCGCTCACGAAGATAATCCGGAGCTGTTGAACTCTTGAGGACATTGAAAAGGCAACACAACGTATGGAAATTTCTTAAGCATTTCTCAAGCAAAATCGTATTTTTTAAATTTAGGACTCGTGTTGGTTCATAAATATTTGTAAAATGCAATCATTTCGTATATAGAACGTATAGGATTTCAGTAATTAGCTATGCTCTACCGTTCGAAATCGCGGGCGCAAATTACATAAATCCGGCATCGTACTCTGTCGCATCAGGGGTGGGGAAGACATGCGGGGGGATCACGAGACGAGCGATTACACTCGTTTCACTCACCTTACTCGCTTGATACAGGTGCAATTGATTTATCAAAGAGTTTTTACGTGTAGGTTAGTGGAAAGAATATTGAGTGTGGTGGACTTGTTGTGTACTTACTATTTGTTTTTTTTTATAAAAAAAAGAGGCAGATGGGCAACTAAAAAGTATTGCATTTCGCTAAGCCCCTACGTATGACAAAAACTCTGTTTTAGGTTTGCAAAATAATTTTACTTTATACAGGGGTAAAAATAATTATGTAGTCCCTTCTTATTCCGAGAGATTATTCGATAGAACTAATAGATCACATACTAAAAGGGAACTGCGGAAATAAAAGTAACATTGAGTTAAAATTAATACTGGGGCTAAATTTAATAACTAAAGTATGGCCAACGAGACGAGATGAAATACGTAAACAATCGGACCGTTACTGAGAATAATGACGTCAGTTGGTCGAAGACAGCTGTTGTTGCGTGGGTTGTGTGGTACAGATAAGCAGTCAGTACCGCAGTTACCAATATTTGGTCCGCCATTTTGTGAACAAGTTCATTCCTATTTGGATTGCGTTCGAAGTGATATTATTTCGTTTACGTGTTTGTTTAGTTTTTTGTTATTATTCATCCGTTACTGTTAGTTTTTCTTGTTGATTTTCTTGTTGATTTTTGATTGAGTGACAACATGACTGATATGATAATACAATTTTTTTTTTCATAAATACGGCTAATTCGGACTCTTTCGACAAATCATCTTCGTTTAATACAGACGACAAGGATTAGAATAGGAAGTATAAATGTATATAAAATTTAATAAAATAAAAATGTTTTGAACGCCTGAAAGTGTGTTTACATTATTTATTTCGTATTGTTGGCCTTAACTTAGGTATCTATTACGGATAATCGGTGAAGTTCAAAAGTAGATTTTCGTTTAAATGCAAAGGAAAAAATTGGTGTAAAAAATATATAATCTTATAGAAATATTGAATATATCAATAAGAATAAACGAAAAATTTCAATAATAAATGTACATAAGGACACATTATAACTTGACCCTATACAGAAGTTAAGGGCACTCTATTCGCCCCGATACTAGCACAGTTCGCTGATAATATCCTTATATAAAGGTACTTGCTTATTATTTTTTCTTTTTCAATATATTTCATACAATATTCACGACTTGAACCTAAAACATTTATCAAAATCAAATACATACAAAAGTTACAAGCGTATAAAAGTCCTGAATGTTACACATATTTTGATGAATGTTTATGTACAGTAATGTCCTAGAAGCGATAGAACAAATCAAATGATTTTAAGTTCACCGCATAGTATAGTATAGCATATGGTTGACTGGAAGAAATTTCTTTTAGAAATAAGTCCGCCTTTGCCCTCTGTTTTCAGAATTTAAATTGTATTTATCTGTGTTTATTTTGTGCAATAAAGTGTTTATTATTATTATTTCGACTATGTCTTTTTTTTCCTCGACCGGGGTCGGTTTTTTTAGGACTAGGTACGGGCTTATGCCAAGTATCCTGGTTCCGTTGTGTCAGTGTATGTGTGTACTATTGCATTACCTGTGTGTTTGGCGGCATGCTATGTGTTGTGTTTATGTGAGGCGTTGTATGATTGTTAGCAGTGGGAGTGAAGTTGGGTTAAGAAAGCGGCGGACTATAGAGCAGGTGTCGATCACTATTGATTTTTGCATGGGTATGAAGGTTTTTATAGGTAGATCCAATAATTCTAGGGCTTTCTTTAGAGTTTTAGGGACGATACCGGTTGAAGAGATGATAATCGGGATAATTTTGACGGTTTCTTGTTTCCACATTTGTTTCATTTCATCTGCTAGGGGAATACATTTTTGAATTTTTTCTGTATGTTTTTGTTTTAAGTTATGGGTGTTGGGGACGGAGATGTCGATTAGGTACGTAGTCTTTGTGGATTTCAAGGTAAGTGTGATGTCCGGTCTATTGCTAAGGATAGTACGATCTGTTATAATGTCTCGGTCCCAGTATAGTTTTGCGGAACTATTTTCTATTACTTTTTTAGGTTTGTATTGGTAGTAGGGGGTGTAGCTTTGTAGTAGTTTATATTTCAGTGCGAGTTGTTGATGAATGTGTTTGGCGACATTATCATGTCGGTGGGTGTATTCTTTGTTGGCAAGTGTACTGCAGCCTCCAGTAATGTGGTCTATTGTTTCTGAGGCAAGATTACATAACCTACATTTATCTGTTTCAATTGTTTCTTTCAGGATGTACTTGGAGTAGTTTCTGGTTCTGATAATCTGATCTTGTATTGCTATAAGAAAGCCTTCTGTCTCGCCAAATATGTTATTTTTCGTAAGCCAGGTACAGGATGCGGTTCGGTCTATGTGCTCTTGGTCTAGCTGGTGTGGAAATCTGCCATGTAATGCTTTCTTTTTCCAGTTCTCTAGTTTTTGTTCGTCTGTAGTTATTTTATGTTTCGGTTCGAACTGGCTATTGTTCAGTTGTAGGGGTGTTCCAGGTTGGGGTAAATTTACTATTGCTTTGTGTATGGCGCTTTCGTTGGCTTTTGTATGGAAGTAGGATCGCAAATTAATTATTTAAGTGTAGTGGAGGTTTTTAATGTCTATAAATCCTCGGCCTCCGAGTTTTCTCTTGAGTGTGAATCGTTGTATCGCCGAATGTATGTGGTGAATGTTATGTTTGTTGCATGTTGTTCTGGTTGTAGTGTTCAGGGCTTCCAATTCTGTGTCTGACCATTTTATGATTCCAAATGAATATGTGAGAATAGGGATAGCGTAAGTGTTAATGGCTTTTGTTTTATTTCTGGCCGAGAGTTGCGTTTTAAGTATTTTACTCAGTCTCTGTTTGTATTTGGTTTTTAGTGCGTTTTTTATTTCTGTGTGGTCAATGGACGTGCTTTGTTGGTATCCTAAATACTTGTAGGTCTCTTTGGGTTCCATGCTGTCTATTGTTCCTGTTTGTTGTTCTAAAATGTATGGATCTGTTTCTTTATGCTGGCCTTTGATCATACTGTTGATTTTGCATTTATCAGTTCCAAATGTCATCTTTATGTCTCTACTGAATTCTTCGGTTAGTCTGATTAGGTGATTTATTTGTTGTCTGTTAGCTGCAAAGAGTTTTATATCATCCATATAAAGCAAGTGTGTAAGTTTAATGTCGTTTCCTGTATCTATATATACCCGTAGCCTGTTTTATTTAATATTCTTGAGAGGGGATTTAGGGCTAGGCAGAACCATAGAGGGCTCAGTGAGTCACCTTGGAAGATGCCACGAGCAATTTTAATAGAAGGTGTGCTTAGTGTTATGTTATTTGTACGTATATTTAGTTTAGTCTTCCAGTTAGTCATTGCATACTCTAGTAATTGTATCAGTCTGTTATCTATTTTGTACATTTTTAGAACGTGTAGGAGCCAAGAATGAGGTACACTGTCAAATGCTTTTTGGTAGTCTATGTATGAGTAGTACAAATTTCTGTGTTTTTTCTTAACTTGATTGTGTATTTCCGTGTCTATTACTAGTTGCTCTTTGCATCCTCTTGATCCTTTACTACATCCTTTTTGTTCTTCTGGTATTATCTTGTTGCTAGTAAGGTGGCTGTTAATTTTATGAGAGATGATGGAGGTTAATAGTTTGTAGATGGTAGGGAGGCAGGTGATTGGTCGATATTTAGCAGGATTGGTTGTATCATTATCTTTAGGTTTTAGGTAAGTAATACCTTGGGTTAGGAACGGTGGTATGTCTTGTGGGTTGTGAAGAAGATGGTTTAGTGTGCTAGCTATGTATTTGTGTGTTGAGGTTAGATATTTAAGCCAATAATTTTGAATTTTATCTGGTCCTGGTGCTTTCCAGTTTAGGGTATTTTTTATTGCGTATGTTACATCATCTATATTGATACTAATTTCTGGCATCGGATCAATGTTATCTACCTCCTGTTCTTCTATCTTGGCCCATGATGAATGTGAATTGTGTTGTAATGGTCGACACACCCCGACGCCATCTAGACGCACCAGTGGGCGGTGGGGTCGTCACATCCCTACGCCGTTTTATTATTATTATTATTATTATTATTATTATTAGTATATAGTATACTATTCAAAAAAAATTTTTTTTCATTTCGATTTTTGGGATATTTCTCCTGAAATCATAGGAAGACCCAAAACCATTCTGGAGTTTTTTCAAAACATGAATTTTGTCTCGGGTTAGCTTGCGTCTCACAGCGTGTTAGGTTAGTTCCATACGAGCTCGGTAAATGAACGTTCGGGTCAACCAATAACAGTCAGTCAGTGCTCTATAACTCGAACTTGAATGTCGAATGAAATAGCAAATATATCGACCCCGTGCGCGACTGACTTCAAGCCATCGATTACAGTGCTCTTAAAATAGTTATGTCGTCGGTTTTGAGAGATTTTTTTCTGTCAAATCAACAGATCATTTTATACAATACAGTGAAATACGGAAACATAAGTAACATTCGGATAAATAATACTCAGACTTAATTTCATTAGCATTGTAAGGCCGATATTGAAACCTTTAGATCAAAATATAAACAGGTAAATATTTATTACGTAAATACGCAGATAAAGTCTATGATAAAAATTTAATTCTAATATTTATACTAAACACTAGACTGGAATGGACGAGGCATAAACGTAAGCGGAGAGTACATTTCACATCTTCGCTTTGCCGATGACATTGTGATAACGGTGGAATCGCAGCAGGAACTGCAGGAAATGATGCGCGGCCTTAGCGATTCCTCAAGACGTTTAGGCCTGCGGATGAATTTGGGTAAGACTAAGGTCATGTCCATTTGTCATGTCATCCAAGGGCCACTAACCGTCGACAATGTCAGCATCGAAGTTGTTCAAATGTTTATGTTTATCTGGGTCAAGTCATACAGCTGGATAAAAACAACTTCGACGCCGAGGCTGACAGAAGAATATGCTTAGGTTGGGCAGCATTTGGAAAGTTGCGTTACATATTTACGTCGTCAATACCGCAGTGCTTAAAGGCTAAGATGTACAACCAGTGCGTCCTTCCTGTGATGACGTATGGCGCTGAGACGTGGTCTCTTACAAAGGGCCTGATCCACCGATTTAAGGTCGCTCAGCGAGCTATGGAGCGGGCTATGCTTGGGGTATCTCTGATGGATAGAATCCGAAATGAGGAGATCTGTCGGAGATCGAAAGTAACCGACATAGCCTGCAGAATCAGTAAGCTGAAGTGGCAGTGGGCAGGCCATATTTGTCGCCGACATGATGGCCGTTGGGGCCGAATGGCTTTAGAATGAAGACCACGTACAGCAAAGCGTAGTGTAGGCCGACTAGACCCGTGCCCGCTGGACCGACGACCTGAAGGACGTTGCGGGGGGCGGCTGGATGAGGAGGACGGAGGACCGACATGAGTGGAGAAATTTGGGAAAGGCCTATGTCCAGCAGTGGACGAACACGGGCTGATAGATGGATGGATGGATTTATACTCAAGGGATTCAAAAGCAACTGAATGTGCAACAACTATTTTAAATTGCACTTTTGATAACGGAGATGGATATTTTTACAGGTTTTGATTTATTTAATTAGATTTGCACTATTTCAGTTTGATGTTTCTCAATTTGTCGTTGGGGTAACCAAGGAATAACTGAAGCTCAAATGTCAGAAAATCATAAAAACTTTCTAATTAACTATAATGAAAATGATCACCCCACTTTAAGCTCCAACAAAAATACACAAGTAAAAGTAGACTCCATTAAAAACATTACCTTGGAACCGAAATATGAGTTGATATGAGGATGTTGATAGGTAACATTTTTCTTTTGATATATTTTTTCGTATCTTTCAAGTATTTAGTCATTATCAACGTAATTGAATTGATTTGGATTGTATTAATTAAATTAAAACCTATGGATTTAACATTCTACATTCTCTTATTCTATTTTTTACGCTATCATTCAATGTCACATCTCATACTACATAAAAAAACCTTCTACTGCATTCCCCCTCTTTGATATTTGTTGGCAATTTTTGTTTCTATACATCAATATGAAATGATTTTCATTGTTGTTCAATTAACCGCGAAGAAAAAGTGCTTGAAGTTGGATGCATAAATTATGAAGAAAATATTTTCAAGTGATACATCGTCATCAAACTTTAAAAGGATTGAAAAGGAAAATGAAAAAAAATATGACATTAGAAGGAAGAGTAATTGGCGACATAAAGTATTTCATCGACAGCTTTTTGAATTTAAACCACGCATATGATTCCTGTACACCAAAATTTGTAGCCTCGGAGATGAGTCCTGCAGACGCAATTCAAAAGGGATTGATCACATTTTGTAAGGTGACGACTCAAGGCATAGAACTGAAAACAGAGCATAACTATTATTATCAGGTCCAAGGTCAACTTCATGTGACGCAAAGAACTTATTGCTATTTCATTGCTTGGGTTGCTTTACCTGAAAATCAAGAAAAAATGCAAACACCTCTGAAAAACTTTTACATGCAGTGTGTTCTTCCAGAATCGATTGAACCTAGAGTACCTAGAATTATAACTGCAAGAAAACGTATTACTATTAGTTAGAGTAGAAATTCAAGAAAAAAAATCATCATAACATCACATTTTTCGTACATTATGTTATCCTTGTAATTACTCGTATGTCTACACTTGTTGGAATTTACACAAAATGGTTACTAAAAATTACTGTATATTCCATAACTACGTTTTCTTAACTAAATATCCGACCAGCTCCACATAAGGAATTGTCAAGGGATTACCTAAAACATGAATTTTTTTTTTCAACGTTCCGACGTTAATTATGTGCAATAATATCTGGATAAAAATATATTTTGTTTTATTTGTCTTCGGGCGAATCTAGCTTTTTAGAGTATTTTGAAAACTACTCCAGCGAAACCTAGACCAACTTAAGTAATAAACTTAAAAAACGCAACATCAATCAGCTTATTGTTACCTTTCTAAGACTCATATTTACCTATTACACCTCTTGATACAAATAAAATTTTCATAACTCTATGATCTATGATATAATAAATAAATAAATAAATAAAATAAACATCCTGTTGATTAATTTCCTTTTGATTTAATTTCTTGTTGATTAAAAATAGGTATACTACATAACGTTTACTACTATACTACGCCTTACCGTATAAAAAAGTAAATTATATGTACACACTTTACATAACATCTTTTATATAAATCTTACATAAATTACTTTACATAAATCTTTTTCAATTTACTTCACTTTTCCTTATGTCAGCGGTCAAACATATATGGAAAGTACATAATTAAGTTTACGGCCTGTATAGGTAGTTCTATAGAGAAGAAGAGCACAAAATACACGGTTTTGGAAACGCAAACTGGCGATACCATTTGTCTACAGGAACAAAATTTACTATGGGAACAACAATGAAATCATAAAAAAGTCAGGTGTTCCATACAAAAGATAAATTACCTACCCGCCTAAAATGTACTGAGTATATGATTTTTTTTTCCATTTAGTTACTTATTTGACCACACAGTAACCCTCCGAAATATTTTACATATCATAGTATCCTACATTCGTCCGTTTGATACTAATATATTGTACTCTTTAGACAAAGATAATTAAGAGGTCATTCATTTTTAATTAATCAATCAAAAGCACTAAAAACGAAGGTATGAAAGGATGCACTGATCTGAGTCCAAGCTGTGGGTACAAGGTGAACAAGTGCGGGGCGCGCGGGGAGGGCGCGCTCGTGCCGGCCGCGAGTGACCGAAACAGCTATAACAATTGGGAAAATCCAAATCTCGCGCGCGAAAGATTTACCGTCTAACCTTAAAAAGTAAATAAAACTATAGAAATTAAATATTTGTGTAAGTTATATTTAACGGTAAATTTCGTAATAAATAGAATTACTTAACAGAAATTTATTTAGTTTTCACATTGTTACGCTCCATGAGAAAACGAGCTCAACAGTACCCATTTTAATTAACAAGTTAGAGAAAAGGTAAAGGGCAGAATTTCTACTTGGTGTAAAGCACAAAAAAATCGAGCAGTTTCCGCTATTTGTTTTATGGTATGAACCGAGTCATAGTCATATGAAGTAAACGTGTAAAAAACAAAAAAAAAACAAAACGTGAAAATCGATCCAATTCAAGTTACATCTGATTTCACAAATTAGTACGCGACTAACTACATTTAAACCATTGTGTGCAGCCAAAAAAAATTGACTTAAACCATTTTGTCATAACGTCTATCTTCGGTGTTTTTAAAGATATCAAAACTCCAGTTAGACCACTTTGTACACAAAAAAAACCGAGCTAAAAAATCTCATTTTGGGTCTAAATCGAGTTAAACCGCTATTTACCGGAGGCACAGACATATAGACAGACAAAAATTCTGAACTGTTTTGCATTTAAAAAAATTTTTGGCTGCAGTTCAATCTAATAACCCACATCATTTAAAATTACGAAAAAGTATTGAATGTACAGACGCAATCTTTTTACTACTGTCGGAGACTATCTGTTGTCTAAAATAGGGTATTTATGTCGTGGACTGGACACTGACTCCTGTGACAGCCAGCCCTGTAAATCCTTGTCACAGTAAAGATAACCTTCCCACATTTTGTTTACAGATGACTGAATTGGTTGATGTTTAGAGCGAAAACAGTTTTCTGGTGGAACAGTATACATTTTTGACGTCATGTCAATACCTGATATTATAGAATATATAGAATAAACTAGAACAGTTTCAGATTTATTGTATCTTTGTTTGCACAGCTGTAAGAAAGGCTTATATTATTTTAACATAGAGATAAATACAAAATGCTTAGCACCAATACAATTCATGGTATGTTTTTCATGCAATCATAACTATAACTAACACACCTACCTACATAAAATATAATTTCAATTTAAAATTTGTACACACAAAAGCATGTTGCGATAATTTTATGAGACAATGGAAGGGACATAATATTGCAAATTTCATCATTACCTCTTACTTGATGGTATTCAGTTTATGAAGGCAATTTCTTATCTTGGAATTTGGTATTAATTTGCTTTGAAGCAGCCCATCTGCTTTTTACCTAGAGTAATATAATACTGAGTGGCAATTGTGTAAGGTTGATCATGGATGGTAAAATTTTCAGTTTAGCTGGGAGCAGAATGCGCAAGCGGGATACAGACATCCAGTAACAAGCCCGAGGTACTGACGGAGGTAGAAGAAACCAACATCCAAGCCAGTCTATGCTAAAGGACAGAGCCTCTTCGTGACATGCACTGGTTGAACAATTTTTGAGAGATTGTCGCTGCGAACAGCAAGCATGAAAGCTTCTCTCCACAGATTATGCTCCTATCCCTTTATTCTAGTGATTAGCTGTGTGTAGAAAAATATACAATGATCGGCCACATCTGTCCCAGACTAGTAGAGTGCTAAACTGGAGTTTGTGGTCACTCTCCGCAGTGCACATTAATTAGTGTTTGGTTCGCATGTTTCAGAAGGCATGTTAAGCTGTTGGTTCAGGTTGAAGTATGGTGTCAGGGCTCACTACAGTACCAACACATTCGGGATGTAATAATTGCTGGTGAAAAGTGGGTGTATCAAGTGTGGACTGTGACTTGCATTTCACAGTTCACACTTAAGAACACCTCCGACACTCTCTGAGGGAATCATATTGTAACTTTCTGTTCTTTTATTTGTTTTATGGGTTTTTAATATACATTGTGTATATGTCGCAGGCATTTGGTTAAATCAGGCAGAAGAGAGGCAGTAGCTAAGGTCATAAGGTTGGGTATGGGGAGTCGCGCCACGTAGTGGCGTGACCGCCATAAGTAACCTGTGTGGTTATTTTTTTTAAGACCACCATTTAAACCAAAAGTGTAGTCATTTAGTCACTGAATTTAACCAGATGCCTGTGACATATACATGGCTCTAAAATGCAACTCCTAGTTCACACTCGTACAGCCATGCTTCACCAATCATTGTTGTCTCAGCATGGTGAGGAGTAAGCCCTTTCACCATACTTGGAGCATAAACATGCCTTATAATATGAAGCACAAAGACCAAACACAAATGTGCTAATACAGGATTTGAACCTGTGACCTCCAGATTAGTAGTACAATACTCTAGATAATAACCACTAGACAACATAACGAATTACTTTGTTGAATAAAAACCTGTGTAAATAAAAATGCATTTTTTATTTCTCCGATTCTTTGGGTAGGTTACACTGAATGCCTAAAACAATAATAATAACATAAAGTACCTACATTCTTGGTAGGTGGTAGAGCTGATGCCGGGCTCGACTGTGGAGGTACCACCATCTTACTCGCAAATCCCCCCGAAGTTATTCGGGGGAGAGTAAGAGAACAGCTCTCAGGCAAAACCAGGCGGCCCACCATTGCCTGGGACCGATGGATGGCGGTATATTCATCCCCATTGCCGGGCCTTATTAAAACAGACTAGTGACGGGCAGCGGCGTCACTGGTGCAAGGGTTTCGGCACCGCGCTCACCAACCCGCCTGCCCAGCGTGTGTGAGTATGGGCATTTCTTCCAGGAGGACCGCCAAAAGTGGCGAAATCCTGGAAAGGCCTATGTCCAGCAGTGGACGAAACAGGCTGATGGATGGATGGACCTACATTCTACATCAATTCTGCATACAATAATTTTTTACAGCACAAATGGCTCCTACAGCCAGCTTTCATCTCAATCTTAATTTATTTACCTACTTACATAGTAACCTATACCTATACATTCATCTATGTATACCTACTAATTATTACTTAATTCAAAATGTCAATCACAGCCTACTAATTTGTAAAAACATCTCAATTATAATGGCCAACTAAAAGATATTTTTCCGAAATTTTATTCTGAATCAACCCAAAACACTAACTTTTATACCATTGTCATGACCCGCGAGTCATGGCTATCATTTGACATTAGTGATGAACTCAAAAAAACTTAGACAATACGAATTATCTGTCAAATCGTATCAAATCATTCACTCATCGTCTAAAATATTGATCATATGATCATCTCATCGTTATGACTTTATGAACTCCTAACGAAACGAAACGTTTATAGCCATATGATCTGTCAAATGAATACCATTAGCTTACACAATCGCACCTCTGATTATAATGTTCACTAAAATGTATTGCTCAACTGGCCAATCCCACCCTAGAAGGATGTATGCTGAGTAAATTAGCAATTATGAAGGGCAAAGTAAAAATACACAGAATACAAGAGCTTGTATGATTAGATTAATGGATGTGGAAGAGGCGGAAGTAGTGTGTCAGGATCATAGCAGATGAAATATATCCCTTCCCCCTTAGGAGACAGGTGTGAATATGTATATGTATTTATTGCTAAAATAATATATCAAAGAGCAGATCATAGCTTGGATTCATCTTACAGATTAAAAGCATTTTTGTTTTATACCTTTCGAACTTTTGAAGTTTTGACGAATTGTTGAGTAATCATAAAAAATAACTATGAATTGAATAATGAACAACCATTCTAAACTAACCTACAAGATTGATTGAAGAATTTCAAAAATTTTCTCCTTTTTCCCCATAGTGTTCCTTATCTACACCTAAACCAAATTTTTTGGCAAATCCTATAATAACTATTTAAAACTGTTGATAATCCACACATGGTTATAATGGTTTTCTATATTTTACATAAGTTTTAGCACCTACCCCCTTTTAACATATTTGAACAAAGGAACAGCCTAGTAACAAATCATTCAAAGAAAGCCTGTTACACAGAACAAATATAAGTAAGTAAATGTTTGTTTAACACATTCTATCCCATGTAAAATATAGTAAGCATAGCAAAGCCCTTAAATAAAACTGTGAAAAATAAAAAATTAAAAGTGCAGGGTAGATTTTTTTTACAGGACACTCATATTCATAGCATTTGGAACATGGATTTAATACGTAATTCCTTTTTAAAACTAGAGAATACGGTGGCACGTAAGAAATACCTGCTAAATCAGTTGAAAATAACGAGATAGACAAAACTTCGAGAATGTGAGTCATGCTTCACACTCCAGTTAATCTACCCACACTGTATAAACTTATTATCGAGGAAACCCGAATCGGCATAACCAATGCACGAAACAATTCAATGCAAGTGAAACTAAAACTACAGCTCCAATTAAATTCATGCCCACCTATTGTTTCATTCTCAATCATTAACGCGACGCACAAATACAGGATTCTTTATAGAGGATAGATGGAAATAGGTCACCCAAATCGGAAAAATAACTCGTTTTTCGTGAGTTTTCTAGACTAACGAGCCAGATTTTCACTAAAATAGCCCAGCAAACAAGAATGATTTGTTATTTGACAACAAAAATGGGAATCTTACCAGGGTCCACGGCGGCCGGCGTCTCGTCTCCGTTCTGCATCCTGGAGTTGTTTCGCAATCTGGGAGGTTTTATGGTGGAATAATCAACGATTTATGCGAAAATAAACAAATTATTGAGAAAATATTTTTTTTTATCTTCAGACAGAACCGTCGACCATCACACACAAAAATAGAACGCAAATGAAAGAAAAAACAAATGCATGCAACCAACTTCTCGACATTTCACCATTTATGCCAACATCAGAAAAATAAAAAAGACTGTTTTCATTTACCCAACATAATCCACGTAGGTTACGGTCATGACGTTCACCATTGTGGCGTAAATTGTATACATTGCTAGCAACCACCGACATTCAATCTAAGGGAGGAGCAAATAGACAGAACATGTTTTATTCGTACACAATGACATAAAAATATCAACAATATAAACATCGTGATCCAAACTATAACATAACTTTTCCTCTTTACTCCTTTTGTATGGCAATATTAACTATTAAGTTGTAATGGCATCGTGCAAGCCACATCCAATGGTGTCATCATAAAAGATTTTCATTATTTTTTAAATTTAAGTGAATATTTTACAGATAAATGGTTAAGTTCTGTGTGCAAGTACGCCGTATGGAAATATTCAATCGGTTAGTAAACTAATATTTTGTTGACGTCACTAATGATGGTACAATTTCGTTAAAATTTTGAAACAATTAGCACTAATAGACTTTCGGGGGGAAAGAAGATGGTGGAACCACCTTGTAGGACCTGATTTCAATTTTCAATTAGATATAAGTTCAGTGTCATATGTAATCAAACAGGGGAAACAGCTGACTCGGCATTCCAGCAAACATACATTACACATGATTATTCACTATTTGGATAGACTAGAAGGCTTGATTGTAGTACATACACTATAGTAAAACAACAACTAGTAAAAAATAGGGTTCCATATTAAAAAAGGTGTCGAATTGTTTATCTACGCCTTGTTTTTCGTCACCCTGATGTTGCTATGGCACATATATTGTGTAGAATTGATGGAACGTGTAAAAAAAGTAACACAACGAAACTATAATGATTTTGTCGTGTTTGTTGGTTGCGACAAGTTTATATGGAGAGCGGCTTTGGACCATCCGCCTTAAAACTAAAAGTCGTTTATAACTTGTGGTTACTAATAGTTGAAGGATTTATTTCAATAAATTGTTTGAGAACCACAGACACAATGTGATACATTTAGTTATAATATTCTGTGAAATAAAGAAAATTCATCATAAATAATAAAAGAATGTTAAATGGGCCGCTTTATTTTCAAAAATAAATGAAAACTAAAAGTGCATAAATTATTTATTTGCTCATGTCGTCGAGTATAAACCCATTTTGTAGCGGCTGCTTAAGTGCAACCACCCGCTTCTTTGGTTTAAACCGCTAGTTGGGGTGTATCCTAAATATACTAATGTATAAGACATTATTCGTGCTAGGTATGGTTTGATACAACAAGTTGGAGGTTCAACGGGAGCTTACTCTGGCTTCGTATCTGTTTAAGATATGTCGGGGAATAGAAACGAATCCGGTTTTACTAAGGGAATGTAAGCTGAGGGTGCCCAAAGATTTCCTAAGGGTGCGAAGTGGCCGACTATTCATTAGGACAAAAGTAGTAGGACAAACCTTCACCAGAAGACTCCCCTGACACGGGCGCTACAACTGCTCAACAAGATTCACGATCACACAGACCTTTTCCCTGCTCTCTGGGTGATTTCACAAGAGCAGCATTATATCTTATTTTTAATGTTTAAATTTGTTGCTTGTGTTATGTTATGTGTTGATAATTTTGTGAGAATGTAAATACTTGTGTTTCTTTTGTGTCACGTACACTTAAATATTGTTGATTTTACTGCACTATTGAATTGGCCTATCTGTGAAGATTGTCACGAATGCGAAACATATAGGCAGCAATAGTGAAACGTATAGCGACCGGCCCGGGGGCAGCGAGGCGCGTGGACCGTGGCCGGCGAGAACGTGCGGGCTTGCGACCAGTGGCTGTCTGGACGTCGCGGGAGTGATACGACCTGTGACGCTCACCTTTCATACAAGAGGGTGTGTGTGACCTGTGTTAGATCAGAACTATTCAGAACCGATGCGAAGCGTTGGACTGTCGGTGGACAGTGGGATTTAGGTAAGTGACGCAGGCATGCACATTCAGACCCAGTGATCAGTCAGTTCCAGGAAGCAACCCTGGATTTAGTTGCAGTGCCGCAGGCATGCACATTCAGACCCAGTGATCAGTCAGTTCCAGGGAGCAACCCTGGATTTAGTTGCCTTATCAGAACTATGTTTCAGACTGCGGATAGGATTAGATTAGGATAGTCCCAGAAAACAGCCTGGGTTTAGATGCCCGTTCCAAAGTGTCGGACTGTCGTGGACAGCTTGTGACATAGAAATCATTACAGATATTCGCCAAGTACTGTGTTCACCTACTTTGCGACAAAGATAGTGTAATGTAGTTAAATAAATAATAAATAAGTAAAATTTATACTACTACAACAACTATACGTTTGTTGAACATCGTGACCTCCTGAGATCGAGTGACCTAGGTAACGGTCATGACATTCACCATGGTGGCCTGAACTTAGCTGTGTAACCACGTTTTTCCTTATTAAGATTGACGTTTCTTGAACAATCGTGTGTGTTTTTGGTGGAAAATTGTAGTTTATTATGGATTCATAACGCCATATTCATATTGCGGATGTTATGTTTTAAATCTGTCATAAGTTTGTAACAAGTCTGACGCATTGCTTTTGCTTGTGAAAGGTGTACATAGTTTATTTCAGCATAAAGAAGTACATCGAAAACGGTCTTCCACTTAAATAGTTGAGCTATCACACACAAAAAAAGGTGAGCTTTCAAAAATTTGCCGCCCTTTGTCCTCTTTCAAAATGTGATTGATACATGTAGGTACAGATTATTCACTATAAGAAGTCCCCTGGCTTAGGAAATGATAGCACTGCATAATAATGTTGCCAATGGCTCACGTAGCGTTCACCCTACTACACATTCCTAATATTTACTTAACTGCGTTTTTTTTATATATTTGTCATGATTTTCAATCGATTTTGTAAAGATTGTCAACATTTTGTTTAGTATTTCGGTTTTATTTTAAAATAGCAACACTACCGCTGTCACTTAACTTTCAAAAATCCACCAATCAGAGTTGAACACGATAAACCAATCAGAGAACGCCACAGCAATCGAGTTTTGGCGGAAAACCTGGGGAAGGAGGCATCAAATCAGTCGGTTGGATTTCATTCCTGTTGGAGATTTTGAAGTAGACAGTAACTAGAGTACAGTGTGCTTAAATTGTACCTATCTGTATGAGTCTATAAAATAAAGTTATTGGAGGTACCTGCAGTATGCTTTAGTTCACATTCTTCAAAGTTCAGAAGTGGCAACGTCTTCACGCCGAAAATGGTATGAAAATCTATTTTTGTATTATTGGAAAAAGTATAAAATAACAGCTCTGCACATTTGCCACGCCCTTGTTCGTATTTATTACCAAAACAAAAATAATACTTACCAATTAAAGTGGATAAGCATATTTGGTCAGGCAATCTGACAGTGTTAATATGGAATATGAGATTTTTTGTCCATTGCTACTCTTTGGTAATATAGTTTCATGACGGTATAATGCTAACGGTATTATCCTTACTAATGGGATTCAAACTAAAATAATAGTGGTCAGTTAAACTGGATTAAAATTTGGTCTGGCACTCTATGACAGTGTTAATGATGTACCTACGTAGCTGAAAAACTTTTGTCCAGGGCTACTCTCTGCTAATATATTTTAATGCAACGTTTACTGCTGGTATTATCTGTAGTTAATTTTAAGCAGAATTATATTTGGATTCACGGTTGGTTACGCATTCCATGATACTGTCAATCTGGTAATGATTCTAAAAACACCTTAATCAATTTGATAATGTTGTTTTACCTTAACCAGCTATAATATATTATATTTTTTTAATGTTTGATCGATGAAATAGTGGTATTATAGTGGATAGAAGGGCGTGGCAAAAGTACGAGGTTTTATAAAAAGTAATCACACAAACACGTGTCATGCGTACATTATGTTTTAACCAATTCTTCTCTTTTTAGTAATTTAACTACGTTCTGATATTGCTATATAGTCTTTAAATCAAAAGGCGTTTTTTTGTTCAACTGTTTCACTCAGTAGGCACCTATTTAATTATTGTTTTTCATGAACAATCCTATTTTTCTTTGTGTTTATGACGTATATTGACAGAGAATGTTTAGCAGTTTTGAATGTCCATGTAAACTTCCCTTGCAACTAGGTTCATGTGGTTACGATACTGTCATACATAGTTGTTTAGATGTCGGCGCCCATGAAATTTTCGGTTAGGGATGTCGACTCTTTCTAAAAAAGAAAAGATCGATTCTCAAATATCGAGTCAAAATCGAAACAAAAATTCACAAAATTAGCGTTAATTAATTTTATTTATATATGTTTTTACCTAGATATTCAAAATCGTTAATTTTTCCAGAGTTTATTGTAAGTAAAGTTAGTTGTTTTCTCATAAATAAAACATTAATTAAAATATTTTAAAGTTTCATTGCCAAAGTACCTTAAAATGCACATACATAACATTATTACATTTGGCTAACAAGTACTGATAACTTTTGTGACAGGTTAGGCCCTGTTTTCAACCACAATTTTTCATTATTTTCTGCCTTTTTCCAACTGTTTCTCATTCAACGCTATCTACATTCGTATTCAAATGAACCCATCTGCCATACTTACAAGCTTTCTTGTTTACATATTTTATATGGGTACCTCAGTGCTTGATTAATTAAATATTTCATTATTACGACCAAAAAGCTTTACAGTCTGGCATGTTTTTGGTGAATAGAGCTGAAAATCATTCTGTTAAATTGAAAAAGAACCAAGGTATTGGTTCTGTAGACACGTCTCTCTTCACACACTGGTACCAATTTGGCTCACTTTGCTTGACGCACAGTGAAAGCAGTGAGTGTAAATACTTGCCGCACTTACTCACCAACTAATACACTATTCAGATCAAACTATTTCAAGAAAGTGATCTGGGCTTTGTAAATGGTCATCCTACCGGCCTCCCCGTGTGTTACAGGTTCACCTGACAAGATAACTCGGGGTCGAATAAGCAAAGTCTAAATGAAGGAGACAAAAATAAAGTTTATCACTACCCTATAAGACTTGAGGGTTGCCAGAGAACTCAATGGCCAGCTCTGTTACAAGAAAAAGAAGAAAGTGAAGCAGTGAAGTGAAGATGATGAGCATTAATGTAAGATACGCTTAGCTGATGAACGAGCTAAGAGTAACTACTCGGAGTAGATTACATGAAGACATTGTATTGATCGGGATGAGTTAAAAAGAACCATGGTTCATTTAACAACTGCATTGCAGTACCTTGAACAACAAATAGCCGATGTTCATAACAGGTTACATCAAGAACAAATTGATAAAGAGAAGCGAAAATCTGTTTTTACAATGGCACTCTTCCAAGAATTTGTAAATGCAGCAAACCAATCGGGTCAACTACAACTTTTTATTTATTACTTAATACCGTTAAATGTGATCATAACGATAGAAAATTAAAAGAAACATCAAGCAAGTTGCAGAATAAAATAATCACCCCGGTTTTCTTTCAATTTAAGTTGGTAATAGATTATAATGAGGTTGTATCTGAACGAAATACAACTATTTAGAGATTTACACGAAGTTAGAATAAAATAAAGTGCACAAATAAAGAACTCGATGAATTCCGCACGGTAATGAATGAAATGCTTAAAATAAGTCAGATTATGGATAAAATAATCGTGAACAACTATATAGGATTGGAAGCATTGACACAGATAGACCTTCCTGTGAAGATATTGGACACATTGATCGTTGTAAATATAGTACCAAATTAACCCAAGCCCACCCTGGAGCAGCTAAATGATCTTTGTAAAACTCCAAATTACTGATTGCAACAGTGAAATACTGGAGTCAATCATAAAGCTGTGGTAGTCTTTCAAAGAGCTGGATCCTGAGACGGGATTGGAATTATGTAGACAAAGTATCAAGAACCCCAGCTAGTAAAAATCTACGCGCAGACGAAACCTTTTATACAGCGCCTGTCTTCACTTTAACTGAAGATAATATGTGTATCCACGTATTTTTAACGATACTTAGCTTTATTTTTAGTTTCCAACATTCACCCATGTGTCATAACATAATGTCCCTATGTTTTCAATAATAATAATAACAATGCAATAACTTTAAACTAGAAGTAACGACAATTAAAAAAAAACTACATGAATTAAAAAAAGGACATCAAAACATAAAAGGTGGTTTTCTCGGCAAAATTGTGTCAACAGAGATATTTTTAGAACATGAAAATCCTGACATACTATGGCATACAGAAAATCACTTATAAGATTCTATGATGTCATTCAATAAAAACTATTGAGTTGTTAGTACATACATACAGTAGGAAGAATTAAATAAAAATACTTTTTACTACGACCATCGTGACTTTAACATTGACTTACTAGTACATGTATTTCTTGAGCCAACCAGAGTCAATGCTACATTTTCAATAATAATCCTAAAGATCTGTAAAGAATATACATGTTTATTTCCTGAATAATTTATATCGCGAATTATTATTATCTATCTAATTTAAACAACAATTGTGTTTGATTTTAGTTGCAGTATAATATTTCTATATTACAGTAGTAGGTATTTCAAACAATTATTGTTTTAAAATATAATTAATTGTAGGTACCCCATATAATAAAATCCTCATTATGAACTCAAAACTAGGTACATACTTGCATAATGAAACGAAAATTCATGACCGTCTCTAAAACAGATAAATATATAAATTATAGTATTAGGTCTCCGAACAATATAATGCTATTAAATAACTTTTTCTGAAATTACCTCAGATTAATTCATCTGAGTAAATAACTTTATATATCTTTGGAAATTACAGTATATGTGCTGACACTAACTAGGAAGGTGAAGGGAACTTAGCCCACACGGCAATGTCTGAGGTTTAATATTGTTACGTAATACCGGCGCACCAGACAAAAATCTCGAACGCGTAAGAAAGTTCATGAATAGTCTAGGCGCGGGTGACGGACGTGTGGACGCTTCCGGGCCAAGGTCACAACTGGTCGATGCAAGAAGTTGCCACGGAAACCGGTCATTTAACCGCGGAAAGAGACAAATGTATGAAGAGAGACAAGGACAAATATAAAACTGGAGAATTTGACTCGCGGTTCCTCGATCTGCGCAAGAAAGGTCTATGAACTTATCTAGAGCATTCGCGTAGCACCCCCTTCCCCCCAAAGGTGGGTCGCTCAGATAAAGGTTTTAAGACCCCCAGGGCCAAACCAACTTACTAGGTGGAGTTTAGTGGGTAGGCACTTCTAGTGAGTCCCACATAACCAATGCAGACGGCTGTGTTGGTATGCTATGAGCATTCTCCACCTCCCTCCCACCGTGACCTCCGGAGGGCGCCTTTGCTTGAGGGCAAAAAAAAAAAAGCTAGAGGTGCGTGACACAGATATTAAAAGGCGGAGCGATTGGTGGGTAGAGTTAGTTCAGTGTTAACTACGAGGCGTATCGGAAAACTACAGTGCGACTCTAGTTAGTGGTTGTGAAATAATAGTGCGGCCAAATTAGTCAGTCCAGTGAGTCCAGTTAGTAATTTCAGTTGTTATTTAGTTTCAGTTGTGTTTTAACAGTGTGTGATTTCAAATAAATACAGTGGTATTTGTCTGTTTTTGGTGCGAATTGGTATAAAATTAATTGATCCCGAACCCCAGGTCGTAACATTTGGTGTCAGAAGTGAGATAAAATTAATTTGTCCCGAACCCCAGCTCGTAACAATATCAATTCGGTACCAATGAGGTTTTTGTTAATATTTTCCAATACGTACAAAACTAACTAAGCAGGTTACAGTTCAAATTTATTTTCGGCCAAGTGTTGTTTAATGCAGTGACTAATACACTTTATGACTGGCGGAACGCGCTACGGCGCGACGCATGCGCGTTGGAGTCAGTCTGTCAATGGGCATTAAATGTTTACGGGAAAATTTATTTATTATTTACTATGATTTTATGGGTCAAAAGTGTAATTTTGCCCTAATATTACTGACAGCATAATAATTTAACTCTACCTGACATTTTGAAAATAACGACGGAATTTAAGAACAAGCTTTTACAAGAATTATCAAAAATGTTAACGACAAATTTACAAAACTTATGAAAACAGGTTAGCAAAACATATCTTAATTATTGTCTAAGTTATAATTTGCAAAATTTTGGAAGAGGATTTTATTCTTAAATCTAGTTTAGGTATCAAAATAGAGTTTTTAATTCGGCGAACCATATTAATATATTGTTTTTTTTTTACTTTATTTTGTAAATAAAAACGATTCCCTTGTAAGATAAAGACATTTAAAAATTATCGATTAGATCGAGGGAGCTGCCCAAAATACCATAATGATAAATTGTTTATTTGTTGGACTAGAATAAGCACATCAAATTAGCAGTTACTATCGCCTGTAGCTCCTTCTGTTTCTTTAGTTGTCTAAATATTCGCAAGATGAAAACTATGGATCGAAATAAAATACGTATTCATTAACACATTTTTAATCGGCATGATATTCAATTTGTAATAATAACTGCTATTAAATATTATTATATTGTTAGGATACACCACCTTACCTAGGGACGGGGGAGGCCCAGTCCCTATATAAGCAGCGCACGAGCCAGCGTGTCACACTTTTTCTGAGACTTCGTTGCGAGCGGAAGCGCTGCTGGGCAGCTGATCGGTGTGAACTGCTACGAATATTCGGTACCTCTGTATCTCTTATTATTTTTATTGTTGATTTCACTGTGGTAAATGATTTGGTTCTTTTGTTAAATTAATTATTAGATTGAAAACTGAAATTAACTTTTAGGTTATAAATAAATGTTTTGTTTTTTTTAATTGATATTTCACTTCTTTTCCTATAATATAATACATGCTATTAGGATAGGAACTTGTCACAACTGATGTCTGTCTGCAAGCGTTAGCAACGTTGATGGAAGTGAGTGAGTGAATGAGATGCTAACGCAACAAGTACAAGTGCCTGTCATAGGTGAACGAGCGAGCGAAGCGAGCGAGTTCATAGAGTCTACTTGGACAAGTCGGCGTTTGTATGTATGTATCTACGTATGAATATTTGTTCGACGATAACTCGAGTATCCTTGATCGGAATATCATGAAATTTGGCAGGCGAGTAAATAAGGCAAAAACAATTTTTCAGTTCGAACATGAGCCAGAGCCAAATCGGTCAAGCGTGAATCGGGCGAGCGCGAGTTCAAAGTTCTTAGCAAACTAATATTAGCATTTGAAACGGATAGTACAAACTTTAAGTGACGTGCTGTGCAGAATAAGATTAGACGGACCCTACAGATGCCACTTCTGCTTTGGATTTTAAAAGCTCAATTTATGGATTTTTAAATAAAATTGCAAGTTTTTATTTCCAGCAATTACTGTGAAGCAAACTTAAAAAGTCCAAAATGGGTGAAGCTGTGGGAAAGAGCTATAAAAAATCCGAAGATACTTTACTTTAGGATAAAACAGTTATACAAAAATCGTTCGGCCTCGCCAAAGACATTATCACTGGAGATCAAAAATACATTTTGTCGGAATAGCAACTAGAGGATCAATTTGTTAGAAAACGCGGCTCGGCCTTCGGCGTCGCCGAGGATACTTTACGAGAGGATCAAAACAGTTATAAAAGGGTTCTGAAACGCAGCTGAGCCTTCGGCCTTGCCAAAGATACTTTGCCTGGAGATCAAATTATAAGAGGGGATCAAAACAGTTATAAAAAAGCGTTTTGCAATTACAGCTCGGCCTTGACACTAAGACAAAAAAATCGTTCGGTCATAGAGGTACTATTAAATAAACAGCCAGAAAATATGAACAGATTATATAGGAGTACACAAAAACGACTTCAGCGCGGGCGAAGCGGCGGGCAAAAGCTAGTTATTTATAAAAATACAATAAAAACAACCAACCTACGACGATAGCTCGTTATTGGGTGCGGTTATGACTTTCAACAGAATAATTACGTTCAGCTATCGTTGTAATGTTGGTTACGAAAATAAACCAAATAAACACATTCAACCAGCCCCAGCATGGTCGTTCGTTGTGGCCTGAAGTTAGCCACACAACACGTTTGACAGCCAATTTTTCCCAACGATTTTTTTTTGACATTTGCTGCTTTATTGAGGACCGTGCACAGAGTACTTTGTTAATACAGGGTCGTGCAGCGTGCGTGCGCGTGAGTGACGTGAGTGACCCGTAGAAAGAGAATATTCTATGTCTATGGCTGTCTATGGCGTGACCGAATCGTGGGTGTTTGTTGTAGAAAATTGTAGACTCATAACTGTACTCAGTAACAACATTCTTTGTATCCAAAGAATACACAATTTCGGGTAGCCTTTGCTGTTTACATTATTGGAATAAGCTGGTGGAGTTGAATTTATCTTATGTATGACTGAAAGCAGCCTTTGAACGCATCAAACTGAAAGCAGCTTATTTCCGTCAAGTTGGCAACTTGTGTTGCGTGCAAACAAAAATAATGCCCGCCTAAAGTTCATTTGGAGTATTTATTGTTTGTTTCTTTATTTACGGTTTCTTTATTTCTTCACACTATGCATTGAAAAACGTAGTATTATACACGTGCGTTAGGGCAATAACTTACTTGTAACGTTTAAAATACTCGCTTATCGCTCGTGTTTCAAATCGTTCCTCGTATGCTATTGCCTCCTTTACGCACTTGTAGCATAAACTACTATTACTTATAGCATTAAGTATATTATATTCTCTTTGGCATTATGTTGTTCGGGTTACGCTACTAGTGTAATCTGCTGGAAATAAATTACACAGGACAACATGGTTTTTGTTGTTTGATTTTTTTTTAGTTATTCCTATACAAAATTGGGTCCTGAATCCGAACCTGAACTCAGTGTTTTTCTATCAGCTCTTCATTTTGGTTAAATTAACTTTAAATATGGAAATTAAGCATACGTTTTCTTAAATATTTCTGAAGTAATTTTGCACTTAATATCGTTTATTTTACATATTTATTTTTTATCATTACAAGCCCTTTATATATATATATATATATATATATATTTACCATGGCGAAAATAACAGAATTTGTGATTGATCCTTATTTTTCCAAATAAACAATAATTCCGTAAGAGCTTACTCTGTCCATACATTTCATGCCAAGTTTTTTCTATGAAAAATCGGGAGTGATTGTTTTATGCTCTTAAATTGAAAACTACGCTTTGTTTCATGAATCTTTTTATCTTAATATTAAAAAGAACCATTAATGGAGAATTATTATTGAAAATTAAAGTCGGAAAACTAATTGTTCCAAGCGTGAACACCTACCAAATATAGCAAAAACACACGATTTTTCAAAATTGAACGTGTCTTAGATTAATAATACGAGCTGATAGAGAAGAACTGAGTTCAGATTCGGATTCAGCTATATGTGTGTGGATTCAGCACACAAATTAACAAAAAAACATACAACAACAAAAAAGTTTGTTTTTGTTACCTTGTGTTATTCTTATTCTCTCTCCGCTGTCTAGCGATGGCGATAAAGGCTTCTGCCGTAATACAAGCTTCATCAAAATTATAAATGTCTAAAAGTATGAAGAAACGAGATATTTGTTATTTTTTTGTGTCATAATACTTACTTACATGAATTTGTACAAAGTTACACAGCTTAACTGCATGTACATACATTGTGTAAACTATAAAATGACTGACTTACAGACATACAGACTAAACCTAGCGTTGGCAACTTTCCATATAAAAACCAAGTGACATTTAAGCTACATGGTACGAAGAAACGTATAAAAATGGGTTGTTTTGGCCGGCTTATGCTTGAAACATATTTGTTAATACCTAAACTAATCTCTCCTTCATATCTTGTTTGGAAACAAGCAATTTTTATATCTAAAAGAGCCCGTAACTCACTGAGCTAAAATTGCTTTAAGTCGACTCTATGCGTTTATTATTAATGTTTGGTCCGTTATGTCTCTGGACTGACTATATTAAAGCCTGACCCATTATGAGAGCTGTCAAGAGGGACCCACTTTTGAAATTAATATGACAACATTTACATAGTGCGCACAGATTGTATTGGCCGTTTGTTGAAAATGTTCTTTAGAAGAAAGTTTATTTTAATTTAATGAAAATTTTATGTTTACGTTGATGTCAGTGTCAAAAAAACTAACCAAAGTTACATTTCTACTAACAGAGACATTTATTTTTGACAAAGTTTCATGTTCAAATTTAAATTACCATGGTCAAAATAAACTAAGACTAATATATTTTAAGTTTTTTGTAGTAACTACTGACCTTTAAAAATAAATGAGACATATTACGCGATAGCGTCATCGTCATCATCACATAAACTTCCAGGGAAGTTAATATCCTCTTTTAAGACTGCTATTTTTTTTGGTCTTACAGGCGATCTCATTGCGTTACGTTTTTTTTCACATATTTTAATGTGTTTTTATGATAAAAACCAAATTAGTATACAAAATTACGTTCCGTTGTATGAATATTTCGTAAATTTCATGTTTATTGTAAATAATTAAAATTGCATGCCCCGTAATAAAATGTTAGCTTAAATGTTCGAACCAAACCCCGAAAAGACCCCTACAGTTATTTCATAATAAAATTCTGGCGTCCGCCTGCAAAACCCAACCCATTTTTTTATTGTCGGCACTTCATTTTTTTACTGTATAAAATTCGTGTATTTTTCGACGTATGACACTGAAGTCAAAGTCATCTAAGTCAATTTTCATTTTGGTGACTGAAATGGTAAGCCAGTAAGCTCCTCATTTGCTATACGGAGAATATATGCTTATTGTCTTATTCATAATTAAGATTAAACGTCAAGAAAATTGTTCAGCTACAAAAAAATAATAAAATTAATGAAAACAATAACAAAATATATAATTATTCCATGTCAAGTAAATGTAAAATTAAACAATGTCAAAAATGTAATTATTTAAAGAAACATTATAAATGTCAAAGGATAATTAACTAATTAGGTAGGTACCTACAGATTTAAAATGTCCAAGAATTCTAATACGTCTAATTACAAGAAAAAAATAAAAACATTATCTATAGAACGTCTGCTCGAGAAGCCAATGTTTCATCATTCAGCCTCGACTTGAACGAATTAACAGTCATTGCATTGCGGCTGTCACATCAGCTGGGACTTCAATCTTACAAACGTCACTCTAGTATGAGATCACGTCGCTTTTTGACGTTTGTAAGATTGAGTTCGGACTCCAAGGCTGAGATTCAGACTGAGATTCACAGTGCCGTCGTTTGAGCACAACTCTGGGTGGCTTAGCAGAGTTTGAATCTCATGCTCCGGACTGCAACTCACAAATTTAGTATTCACAGACAAGTTTGGGCTTTTACTGCTGTTGTGCTTAGCCGAGTTCACAATTCAAATAAGATGGTTACTAGATAAAGATGGAACATCGAAAGTTCAAATGAGTAAGTGAAACAAAAGAAATGTCATTTTTATGATTTGTAGATAGCGCTACTGTAGCGCTGAGTTCGGCTTGAGTGTCCGATATCGAGGACTCAGCCCGTCTCATACTCAACTTAGCCAGAGTTAGAGATGAGTCGCAAAATGCGCGTTTCTGAATTTAAAATATGTGTTGAGCATGAGATCACGTCGCTTTTTGACGGTTGTAAGATTGAGTTCCGACTCAAAATGCACTCTGAATATCAGCCTCAGAGTGCATTTTGAGTCCGAGCTCAAGAGGAACTCAATCTTACAAACGTCACTCTAGTATGAGATCACGTCACTTTTTGACGTTTGTAAGATTGAGTTCGGACTCCAAGGCTGAGATTCAGACTGAGATTCACAGTGCCGTCGTTTGAGCACAACTCTAGGTGGCTTAGCAGAGTTTGAATCTCATGCTCCGGACTGCAACTCACAAATTTAGTATTCACAGACAAGTTTGGGCTTTTACTGCTGTTGTGCTTAGCCGAGTTCACAATTCAAATAAGATGGTTACTAGATAAAGATGGAACATCGAAAGTTCAAATGAGTAAGTGAAACAAAAGAAATGTCATTTTTATGATTTGTAGATAGCGCTACTGTAGCGCTGAGTTCGGCTTGAGTGTCCGATATCGAGGACTCAGCCCGTCTCATACTCAGCTTAGCCAGAGTTAGAGATGAGTCGCAAAATGCGCGTTTCTGAATTTAAAATATGTGTTGAGCATGAGATCACGTCGCTTTTTGACGGTTGTAAGATTGAGTTCCGACTCAAAATGCACTCTGAATATCAGCCTCAGAGTGCATTTTGAGTCCGAGCTCAAGAGGAACTCAATCTTACAAACGTCACTCTAGTATGGGATCACGTCGCTTTTTGACGTTTGTAAGATTGAGATCCTCTTGAGTTCGGACTCAAAATGGACTCTGAATCTCAGCCCAAATGCACTCTGAATGTCAGCCTTTGAGTCCGAACTCAATCTCACAAACGTCACTCTAGTATGGGATCACATCGCTTTTTGACGTTTGTAAGATTGAGTTCGGACTCAAAAGGCACTCTGATTCTCAGCCCGAATCTCAGCCTTGGAGTCTACGTTTGAGGTTAGCGAGGTTGTTCGCGTTGCGCGTTTTATATTATCACTGTGTTTATGAAACACGTGCAGGTTATCACGCACATAGACCGCAACCTGGAATATAACAATTGAAAGCAGCGTCATGATGTTAAGCTCCTGGAAAAAGGGCTTGGCTTGCATAATCGCTCGGACGGCCCGTTTTTGCATTCTGTAGACGCGCTCCCGGTGCGGTACTGCAGGAGCTAGTGTCCAGTGGCGAAGTAACACGTGCGCACCGTCTCACGCGGTACCGTGTATGACAGTCGGTGCAAAGCAAAACATGCGCTAGCTAGCCGTGCGCATACCTTATCAATATGCGATACCCAGGTAAGACCGCGGTCGAGCTCGAACCCGAGAAAAGTGGTTGTCCCAACCCGCTCAATCCTCACACCGTCGACAAAAACGCTTAGGGTTCTAGGAGTGTGCCCCGAAAGATCAAAATGGAGGGAGTTGGTATTTGAGTCTCACTTGTGCCGCGCTCCGATGCGGACGTGCTACTTATAATTATATATCGTCTAGCGCGGCATAAGCTGTCGCTTGGAATTTATCGCCATGAGTAACGAATTTGTGGCGAATGAGCTGCTGGCGTTCTTGCAGCAGAGGCTGGATGTGATGGATGAGGTGTCCGCTGTCCAGATCTGCGCAACCAACTTCAGCGAGGACGACATCGCTGCTGCCAAGTCGTTGCTGTACACCGTGCTGAACAAGCGCGGCGAGATGGTGTCCCGCCGGCGTGATGGGACAAAGAAAAGCCTACAGGACATCATCACGCTATTCAAGGAGACCGACCCTGACGACGTGCCGACGTTTGTGACGAAGGACCTGCACAAGCTTCCTCCCGTCACCTTCGACCACGTCGACGTAACGAGCCTATTGAAGAACGTCGTCCGTCTGAAGGCCAGTCTGGCGGATGTGCAAGCGAAAATGGATTCATCCCAGGAAATCGTCGTAGATTTGCGTAAAGAACTCATCGAGTTGCACAACACTGTGCCTGCACTACACCACTAAGGCGGAGGACATCGCGGAGTACGTGCGCCAAAAGACGGGATACCCGCCAAGGGTGCAGTTGCTGGAGTCGCGCCGCAACGTCAACTTTTCGGCATTCGTGGTACGAGTACCGGACTGCTTTCTGCACCTCGTCATGGAGGAAAGCTTTTGGCCGCAGGGCGTGGTGTTCCGTCGCTTCCGCGGACAAGTGCCACAGGACAGCACAATAACAGTGCAGTACTGAAGTGATACTAACATAGTAATAAATAAGCTCTATTTACTAACACAATTTTGTAATTATAAACCGTATATATGTCAGTTTGTAAGGTATTTATCTAGGGGCCTAAGATGCCTGAAAATAAATAATTTGATTTGAGAGGTTAAGGACAAGGCCGTTCGTATGGAACCACTGTGCTAGCTGCGTTGCCGTTTCGTTTAGACGTCCCTCGAGCTGTTCGACGTTGGGAGCTACTACCACTACTGCTACGTCATCCGCATACATTAGTATGTGACTGGTACTAATGGCTTCGAGCAAGTCGTTCAGGATCAGTGTAGACGAGGCCTGAGCCACTCCTATGGACGTCGTCAACGGCTGCGACCTCACCTTACCGCCGCCTCCTACTACTATCTGCGATCTGTTTCGCCAGAAGTCAGTAAGCAGGTCGCGAGGCTTGCCATCGATGCCGTAGTGTCTGATTTTATCGGATAATATCCGGTGGTCAGCGACATCGAAGGCTTTAGAGAGATCACAGCACCGCAACATGCAGCTTGTTCTCCCTCGCGTCAAGCACGCGGCGGACAACCTCGCGCGCAAGGGCAGTGGACCGACCCGCGCGGTACGCGTACTGCCGGTCTGACAGCGCTTCTGTCGATGCTAGGTACTCGGTGAGCCGGGTGCTGATTCCGTTCTCCATCACCTTAGACACTTTGAAACCGTCGAACACTTTTATTAAATTAGAATTTATACCAGGTAAAATCCTCGGTTTATAATGTAGTATTCAGTATCCTAATGTAAATGTTGTTAGTTGGTGGCCAAGATTTAAAATCGAAGTTTGCAAGTAACTTTCTTGCAATCCATTGCACACTGATTAAGGCGCGGTCGCAGTTCAATATTTGGGGGGGGGAGTCATCTTGGCTCAAGTACAGTTGAAGAGGCCAACTTTAACAGTAAAACAGGTGAAGGTAAATAACTAATAAATAACTTTTTTAATAATATGAAAAATCTCAGTCACAGAACAAATGGAAGCTTTCTATTAATTTTACTGGGCATGCGGCCGCCACCAAAGCAATAGCTTTTTAAAACGTTATTTTGAATTAGGCAGATAATAATTTGTTTGAAATGTTCGTAATCCGTCAAGTTTTCGGGAATTTTTCGAGTTGACGTTAATGATGAATTTTTGCCCCCCCCCCCCCTCCCGAACCGCCACTGCACTGACTCTAGTTCCTACATTGACGTATTGAAAATCAACTGCTTGCTCACAGTACTGGTTTCAAAGTTTATATTTTTGACATCTTTTGAACTCATTGATACCTTTGGCCGCTGTACACTCTCGTTAGACACCCGCCATGAAGGGGACAAAGCGATATCAGTAAAGCGAAATGCAATAAAATCCAGCTCCTTTACTTATATAGTTTGGTCTGCTTCATGGCGAGGGTGTACAGCGGCCGAAAACTCATTATTCCGACTGCTGCACGTCAGAAACTGATTCCTACTGTAGTAGACGGATCTGTTGAGGTGGCCGAAATTGATGCTAAAGCTGAACACATATATTTTTTGTCGCTGAAAGGCAAATAATACTGAAACAACTTTTCCTAGAAAGCCAACCCCGAATTCGTGAACATTAAATTTAATTTATCCCTCATCATCGCCATTTATCACATTACACAGTCAGTTTATAAACCAAATATCTGTAATCACAAAATATTTGTGTCTGATGTACTTATAAAATTATACACTCTTCTCATCCCAAACCCAAAACCATTAGACCTAAACAAAGGTTATCCTTGCATGTAAAAGCTTTGGAAGCATTTATCTAATAGTCTGAGACATGTGGAGTGGAGTTAACATGAGTTCAAAGGCGGCATCTTTCAGGTTGGCCCCACGGAGATTCGCCTCATGAAGGTCACTGCCTGACAGATCACAGCACTGAAAAGAAATAATACAATATTACTTTTTACGGTTCCGTACCTCAAGAGCAAAAAACGGAGCCCTTATAGGATAACTTTATTATCCGTCTGTCCGTCCGTCTGTCAGTCAAGACCCTTTATCTCGGGAACGCGTAGAGGTATCGAGTTGAAATTAAAACCATATACTCAGGTCTACAGTCCCTTGAAGCTGTGAAAAAAATCAAACTTCTAAATCAACGTAAAAAAAAGATACGGCCGTTTATGCCGCAAAAATGTATTTTTACACTCTCTATTTCGACCACATTTCGACAGTCCCAAGGGAATCAAAATTTATAGGGTATTTTCCGTTGACCCAGCTAGAACTATGAAAATTGGCAAGTAATACCATCTTATACTACAAGTATAATAACCTGAGAAAATTAACCTATTAAAATATATTAAATTAAAATAACCTATGTAGTTTTGAAAATAGCTACAGTTATTCCTTCAGATATCCAAGTGAACATATCGAAAATCCTGAAGGGTGCGGGGTGAGTTGAGGGTGTAGAGGGGGGGGTAGAAGTTCCCTTTTTTGCATAAAATTTCCTTTAAATCTAGTCTTATTGGTTTTACTGTACGATGGATACTTTAACAGAGCCTTTAAGTTGATAGAGATATAAAAAAGAAATGGTTTACGATATAAAATAAAATTGGTTTTAAAAATGTATTCAATACTAGAAAATAATAATTAGACAGTCTTAATTATGTTAATCATCATCTTCTACATCATCATCTTCGCCTTCTCTTTCTACTAATTTTATTTATTTATTACGTGCGCATTATGGCGATGGCCTCAACAAACAACATTAATATTCAGACCCAGACTGGCTGGCCTATCATTATCATTAAATTCAATCGTCGTCGTCGTGGTCGTCGTCATCATCATCATCATCATCATCATCATCATCATCATCATTATCATTAAAAATAAGACATATTGTAAATAGTTTAAGATTTTTAAAAAATATATCACTAATATCTATTATATCATGTCATGTAAACATGACAAATGTCTATTTATACTCAACTGATGCCGGGTCCAGATCGGACCCAAAATATATCTTGTGATTTATCTTGTGATTTATCTTTATTGTACAGTAACAATTATATATATTAAATAATAAAAGAAAGAAGCTGTCAGCAGTTATTATATTTTATACTAAATTTATAGGTATACTATTTGTGCACGAACCCAAACAAGTCTTTTAATCTTTACAATATACAAATACAAATCATTTATTGATAAATAAAAATTTACAAGTCATTAGAATTTAGTAAAAAGTCAAAATAGCACATTATAATTTAATTTTTCTTTACTTGGGCCAACGCGACATCAGTAAAAAACTCTTTGGTCGTGTAACACGCCATACTGACCAACAACCTCTTCAGTCTGTAATTAAAAATTGTTTCGCTCGGAGCGGACTTTATGTCATCGGGAAGAACATTATATACTTTCGGAACTAAGACGTTTAAAGTTTTGTTGGACTTGGCAAGTCTCGTCTTTGGCACGTGTAATAGGTGGCGCCGTCTGGTGTTGATATTGTGAATATCACCGTTCATTTGGAAGATTTGCAAGTTCCGTTTTGCGAATTTAGCGATTTCCAGTATGTATAAGCAGGGTAAGGTAAGTATTTTATACTCTATAAAGAGATCCTTAGCATGATGGTCCCAAGGGACTCCTGCGATTATACGTAAGGCACGTTTTTGTTAACGAAAAATTCTTTCGCTATTCGCCGCGTCGCCCCACATGTCAACTCCGTAGGTAAGTATGGAGTGAAAATATCCATAGTACGCTTTCTTTATGTTGTCTGTAGATAAGCTAGGTGCGAGCCTTGACAGAGCAGAACATGCTGATGATAATCGTCCGCATACAAGGTCTATGTGAGCTGACCAAGTGAGGGCGCTGTCTACCGTAAACCCCAGATACCTAACTTGATCTACCTGCGGTACAGGGAGCCCGTTACAAGTCACGTTTAATTCATGCCCCCTTATTTTACGTAATTGAAAGTGGATGATGTTAGTTTTTTCAATGTTTAGAAGCATCCCATTAGCAGAGAACCAATCCGAAAGTCTACCCATCACTAAGTTTATTTTAGTTTTTAGGGTTTCGTAATCATTAGCAGCGACGATGACACAGCCATCATCAGCAAATAAGACATATTTTGCTTCCTGAGACGCAGTTGTCAAGTCATTTACGAGCAATAAGAATAGGTTATTCCCCATAACAGAGCCCTGCGGTACAGCACTATCGCCAATATATTCAAGATCTGACCTTGCATTTCGCACGTATGTGCACTGTTTTCGGTCACGTAAAAAAGCTGCGATTATCTCATAGAACTTATCCGTAACGCCGTACGCCCTAAGCTTGTCTCGGAGCAGTGAATGATTGACCAGTTCGAAGGCGCGCGACAGGTCGCAGAATATAGCTGCTACCTGTCGCCTACCCTCGAGGTGACTCGTCACTCGAGACAACATGTCACGCGCAGCGTCCACCGTCGATCTGTTACGTTGGTATGCGTACTGATGACTGTTAAGAAGATTATTGTTTTGGAGAAAGTTCATTAGCCTCTCGCTAATGAGTTTCTCAAATACTTTAGATGCGACGTGAATTTGGGAAATTGGCCTAAAAAAGTTTGGGACGTGCATCTCGCCTTTGCCTTTGTATATGGGTTGCACTTTTATATTTTTTACGGCAGTTGGATATATACCCACAACTAGACATTTATTAAAGAGCATGCAGAGTAGGGATATTACAATGGGAGGAAGATAATCGTAGACGTGTGTCGTCATATTGTTTATGTCCTTAGATTTCTTACGCTTAATGTTTTTTAGAGCTTTAATTAATTCTGAGAGTGTGATTGGTTCGAGTTCGAAAGTCGGGGTTTGTATTGTGCTCAAATATGAGCTAACATAGGTCATCGCGGAGTCCCGATCCGGTTGTACGTTTGAGATATAGTTGGCATCTATGTAGAACCGGTTGAGGGTTGCGGCGGCTGAGCGCGCGCGCTCGCTGTCATTGTTTCCAGCTGACCTACTGACGAGCACATCCAGAGCGCTACTACCCTTCCTATCAGACCGTCCGGTCTCGCTCGCTATGATGCGCCACACGCTACGACACATATCTGAAGATGATTTTGATATCTGATCGTTTATGAAGTCTTTACGCGTGCTTTTCAATAAGCATGAATATGACTTTTCAAGGTCGAGTAAGTTACTGGTCAGTATGGAATTTTTAGGGTCTTTACACAGTTGTAATTTTAGTTTGCGAATTTGACAACGTTGTTCTCTTACGTCGTCGTTCACCCAGGTACTTACATGTTTTTTTACAGGACATTTTTTAATCGGAAAGTGAATATTATAGAAATGTATAATAATGTGTAATAAAGACTCAATATTAATATTTGGGCAATGTGATTTACTGAGTAACTTCTGCCAGTCATAAAGTTCTAGGCTTAGTGAGAAATCATAAATGTTATTTTCCGAAAATGAACGTTTTGCTATTACGTTATTTCTTATTTTGTTTGTGCTTATGTTAAAAACACAGATTACAGCAGAGTGGTCAGACACGTACCATTGCATTTTTTCAACTTTTTGTATGTCAGGTTTCGGAATGTTGGTGTAGACATGGTCGAGGCATGTTTTTGAGTTTTTTGTTATTCTAGTGGCGAATTTAACTAAAGATTTTAATCCAAACTGTTTTAATTTACTAATTAGTTTATTTGAATTCGGAGATCTTATTAGTAAATCAATATTTATATCGCCTAATATTATTACTTTGTAATTGCTGATAACGTGCAAGCTTAGTAGCGCATTTAATTTGGAGAAGAATAAAGTATAGTCACCAGTTTCTTTACCTTTAGATCTATAAATACACACCACAATCAGAATAAAAAAATAATATATGACGGAGAAACAGCCTTGGTTGTATGTTTAAAAAGTGTGACGTCAGCACTGCTGACGTCACGAATATTTTCTTGGTGATCACTCATCTTCAATTTTCAAAGAAAACATTGAAGGTATTACCAAAGCTTCGTTTATTCAACTGACAGCGCAACAACTTATTAGAGAGGTCCGCACTATCCGACGGCTCGAGCAAGACTGCCCGAGCGTGGGCTGTGCGGCCGTATTTATAGTGTGCAAGCACGTGTTTACAATTTTAGGTTAAGTATTGAATGTATGTGAATTTACGTTAATTTTACATTGCAATAATCACAGTTCAATTAATTAATGGCTTATGAACTAGTTTTAATCTAATCACATTATTAAACAGAGTTATTTAATTAATAATCTTCTTTTATCAACAATGAACCATTGCTGATGCGCCGATACGGCCATACTGACAGGCGGTGCGCGCTCTGCACCAGCCTCGTTGATTCTGGTTCTTATTTTTATCTGTAACAATAGATTGGACTTCTTTTGAGTCGGATATCTGTAAGCAACCTGAGTTGCAATGCAAATATTTTTATCTTTGTATGTTTGGCAATATTAATGTTACTAAGTTTTTGGGAATATAATAAAGGGTTTTTGGAGTTTCTCGTAGGGTCTCGGCGATTCTCGTAGGGTCTCGGCGATTCTCGTAGGATCTCGGAGGTTCTCGGAGGGTCTCGGTGATTCTCGGAGGTTCTCGGAGGGTCTCGGTGATTCTCGGAGGTTCTCGGAGGGTCTCGGTGATTCTCGGAGGTTCTCGGAGGGTCTCGGTGATTCTCGGAGGTTCTCGTAGATACATAAGTGAAAGTTTTTCTCGTGGAATTAGTTTCGGTTACTAATATTGAATTTATGTAGTGTAGTGTTTCTTTGTAAGTATTTAGTTATATTGAACTAAGTTACTCACAGTTTATTCTGATGAATTGCCTTCATTCCGTAGGTCTTGTCTTGTTGGAATTTGCAGCCCTTCTCGTGATGTCGACGGGATGGGCTCAATTGTAGCAGAGTCTCGAGGATTAGGTGATAAATGTCCCGCCGATACGGTCAACTGCTCACCGGGTTGTGGAGCACGACGCAGCTGGTCATGAGCCACCTTGCGAGGTCGCCCTCTGCCGACCACCTTCTTCACCAAATAGCGGTCGTTTTCCAGTATTCTGGACACTTCATATGGCTCGCTGAATTTTAGGTCAAGCGATGTTTGGTTGCGAGGGTTATTCTTAATCAACACGTAGTCTCCTCGTTGGAAATGATGAATTTTTGCTTTACGTAAATTGAATCGTTGTCGGTCTTGTTCGCTTGAACGCAACATTTTCTGTTGTACTTGATGAGTAAGCGCTTCAATATCCACGGTCTGATCGTCAATATTCACCAAGTTGAGGAGCTCAGGAGGTACACAGTGCTTTCGTTGTGTAATTAATGTCAATGGAGCAACCCCCGTGACACGATGACTTGTACAGTTCATTGCCAGTTGTAGTTCCTCAAGCGCAGTGTGCCACTGCTCTACTTCGTAGTTTTTGATCATCACCAACGCATTTTTGAGAGTCGCAATGACCCTTTCTACTTGGCCATTCGCTCGGCTAACTCCTGGAGCTATGGTATGAAGATCTATTCCAAAGTGGTCACAATAGTCTTTGAACTCGCCAAGGAATTCTCGTCCTCCATCGACTATGATTTGAACTGGCGCACCGAATAGATGCACAGTGCGTTTCAGGGCAGCTAATGTACTGTGTGGGTTTTTGTTGCTGGAGAAGTACAGTAGCACGTACTTCGAGAAGGCATCGATGGTAACTATAACATACTGCTGATCATCTGGAGTACCCAGCTTCCCAGTTATGTCCATGTGAATAACTTGGAAAGCAGTTGTTGGTTTTTGTATGGGGTGTAATTGAGCTTGAATAGCCCCGGATCTTCCTTTAGATGTTTGGCATGTAACACAGTTATCGACGAATCTTCGAACAGTAGAGCTCATTTTGTCGAACCAATAAGTTTCTCTGATCTTTTGCAATGTCTTTTCCCAGCCAGGATGCTTCAGTGCGGTGTGAAAAGAATTGATAATGCTCCACTGGAAGGACTTCGGGACGACTGTGCTAAGCTGCTGCCCGAATACAGGATCAGTAACTTGTCTCTTAAGGACATTATCCTCCAAGACGTAGTCCTCGACTGGGTCATTATTACTTAGGCTATCCATTATAGGTCGCAGTTCATCATCGCGTCGCTGTTCAATTTTGAGCCAGTTCAAGTCTCTTGACATAATATTAACTGCTAACTCAGTTGGGTTCCTGCTGAAAAAGTCAGCATGTTGGAGACGTTCACCTTTGCGGTACTCCACCTCGAAGTCATAATTTTGCAAGAATGCCCACCAACGATGAATTCTTGGTAAAAGATCCTTCTTGTGTTTGGACGCTTTCAATGCATTGCAGTCCGTTATTACCGTGAATTTTCGCCCGTACAAGTACTGGCGGAAGTGTTTTATAGCACGTACCACTGCTAAGGTTTCCAGCTCATAGGAGTGGTAGCGGCTTTCTGCTTCAGTGGTCCTCATACTCATGAAAGCAACTGCATGTTGACGTCCATCAATCACTTGTACAAGTACCGCACCAAATCCAAGGCTGCTGGCATCTGTATACAGTTGTATAGGTGCTTCTTCTTGGAACAATATTAGTACTGGAGAACACGTTAAGCACTCGATGATTTTGTTACGTGCTTCTTCGTGTTTGTTTGTCCATATCCACTTTGCACCTTGTTTCGTCAGTTCATACAACGGTACCATTATACGGGAAAAGTCAGGAATATATTTCCTGAAATATCCTGCAAGCCCATTGAACTGTCTCACCTGCTTGACATTCTTAGGTACTGGAGCCTTTACAAGAGCCTCCACTTTACGTGGGCTTGGTCGTACTTGTCCATCAGAAACTATATTGCCAAGATATTCGATTGATCGTTTAAAGAAACTGCACTTGTCGGCGTTGATGGAAAATCCAGCATCTTTTAGTGCTATGAGAATCCGCTCCAGGTGCGATATTCCTTCTGGAAAATCTGCACATTTACTGAGCACGTCATCCACGTAGACCTGTGCAGCTGTCCCTAGCAATGATGCCAGCGCTCTGTTGATGCATCGCTGGTAAACGGAACAAGCGTTACTCAAACCAAACGGCATGGTGAGGTATTCATGCAGCCCATCTGGTGTGACGAAGGCGGTCTTCTCTATTGAGTTCTCAGCAATTGGTATTTGATGAAAACCAGCTGCCATATCAAGGCTTGTGTAGAAATGACCATTTGCTAGCTGGTCAATCTGATCAGAAATCAGCGGAAGTGGGTAATGGTCACGCAGAGTATTCGAATTGAGCTCCCGAAAATCAACGCAGAGTCGGTCATCCCCATTCTTCTTCTTCACTAAGATGATAGGGCTTGAGTAAGGAGACTTGCTCTCGCGTATTATGTTGTTTTCCAAGAGTTCTTGAATTATGGTGCGTACCTTTTCCCTTTCTACTGGGCTGAGACGATATGGTCTTCTTTCGACGAATTTATCTGGGTTTTTCAGTCTGATTTCGAGCTTTCCAGTATTGACCCGAGTTTTGGGATAACCACGAATAAACAAATGTTCATATTTATTCAGAAGTCCACGTAGCTGCGTGATTTCATCTTCGTTGGTCAGATCGCAGTCCAAATTGTTGAAGAGAGGAGAATTCAAACTTACATGATTGACACGTGTGTTGTGAACCAGTTTTGTCCCATTGGATGTGATAACCATACTCAAATTGGTATCATGAATCAGGGGTCTTACTCCCATCGTAATCGATCGTGCAATATTCGGTCGAATGTCGTTCAATCGACGCAAGTGGTACTCTGATAATCGATTTTCGAACGAAAATTCATTTTGACAGCAGTTAGATCGAAATGCTTACTCTGAAGTTTCCGAACATCGGCCGATAAATCGATTTTGACAGAAGTTCTATCGTGATTTCTTACGTGAGCTCAAGAGGTGTCGTTGTAATATCGTAAGCTTGAAATTTACTCATTATTATTATGTTTTTGGCTGTTTTAATAATATTTATTGGTGGCATAATTTATAAATAATACGTTTTTCCATGTTTTAGCTGTAATGGCAAGACTTTACTACATTTTTGCTGCGCATTTTTGATGAGCAGCAGGCTGACCGTACAAGGTGGCGAAGAAGCCACCGAGAGAGCCTTACTGTCAATAGAATGCTAGATATAGAATTTGAAAGGCACTATAGACTGACGAGGCCTTTATTCGAAGAGTTGTGCCAGGAGATTGTTCCGCAGTTCCATCCCCGCGGAAACGTGCGCGGGATTGACCATAGATGCTCCCATGGCACAGCAGACAGTGAAGTGACGAGTGCACTCAATGCTCTCCAGATAGTGCAAAGGCACATATTCTTCCCACAGAACAGGGAGCAAAGGGGAGTTCTGAAGAGAAGGTATAATGCTTTATCCTCACTCACCTCAATGTGTTTCCTCACCATATTTTGGTTGGGGTGTAGATAAGGGGGCACTATGGGAAAAAAGACTTAGAAAAGTCCGGTATCGTGCCCCCTTATCGACACTCTGACCCATATTTTACTATAAAGGATATTACTATTGTAGGTTCTTTGATAAGTATGCAGTGCCAGGGGTCATTGAGTGTATCGACTGCACCCACATAGCCATCATTCGTCCCTCAGAAGATGAAGAAAAATGCTTTAATCAGAAGCATAATCATTCACTAAACACTCAAGTGGTAAGTAGGTATTACACAAAATCTTTTAATAATTTTCAAATATTTTTGATAAATGTATATACTCATAGCTTCAGTTACTCATACAAAAATAAATACTAGCAAAGAGTGAAAACTAATTTGTAGTCCTTGTAAATCATATACTACATAAGTTACCTTTTTCCATTCTTGATTCAAAAAGATATTTATGTTGTCTCTTAACCTATCTATGACTATTTCTCCATCCTATTATGTATGGAAACTTTGTTGGTTTAAGTTTTACCTTTCACTTCTATATTTGTTTCCTTAGAAACAAACATAAATATATACTACTTCAAATGTATTTCAGTTATGTGATGGTGATTGCATAATTATTGCAATTGATGCCTCCCACAATGGTGCCGACCACAATGCTTTCATCTGGCGCGATTGTGAGATAAAGGACCATCTAGAGCAGTTGGATGGAGACCATGGAGTGCACTTTTGGCATATTCAAAGGATGCTGGAGGTCCCTACTGGCAGCTTGAGAGTTGTATTACACTCCTGAGTTCGCTGACAAAATTACAATTGCCTGCAGTGTGCTGCACAATAAGTGCATGTGTGCCGGACTGAACCCTGTGGAGCTGGAAGTGGAGGAAATGCAACAGGAGCAGCTCTTGCAGCCTCCCATTGTTCCACATCCCTGTGATCCCAACCACCAAGCAGCTGTGCAGGGACTTGAGCGACGACGGAGGGCTAGAGCTGCTTTGGTACAAGCCCTCGATGCAAACAGAGCAAGGTGTGTATACCATTTGTAATTGAACTGCTTTAGCCTTAACTGTAACTGCACAGGGACTTTACTGATCAAACTTATGTGGTGATGCTTATCGTATACCAACTAGTTTTATATTACACTTGTTTTTGCTTGTGGCTTGGCTTGCCTGGAAGTGTCTTTCAGTTTTTGAGTTGGCGGTTATTTGAATAACACCCCTTATAGCCTATATGTCAACCAGTGTCAATACAATGATACTAAAGTAAACGGCATGAAAATCCGTTGAGTGGTTATCGAGTTCAAACTAGAAATACAGACAGAAAAAACTGTAAATCCGTTGAGTGGTTCTCGAGTTCAAACTAGAAATACAGACAGAAAAAACTGTACTTTTGGCCTCAGTACGACAATGGGAACCCATTTCATAAGAAATTTTGCAAAAATAATCAATGTACAGCAAAGAATTTTATGCTACTTTATTATTGGTACAGATAGAAATAATTGTATGTCCAGTTAACCTTGTGCTATCACTAAATCCTACCCTTCTATTTACAGATCACACCCTATGATATTACTTATTATATATTATTTTTGTTTCAGATTAGCACAATAGATCCACCTTGATAGGTAAAATGTGGGAATTCGTCATTCAGCAGGAAAATTAAACTTGTTTTTTTTTTTCGTAAAGTATAATTTAAACCAATTTTAATGTTATGCAGTCAATAATTTTTTATATATTTTTAAAGTTACGAAACAAGTGAAGTCACATGTTTATAATCACCAAGATACCCTTTGAATTGGTATGAAAAATAAATAATTTATTTGAAATTTATTTCAATGTTTATATAAAAGTAAATTAAGGATGTGTGTAATTTTTGTATCAAAGAGAAGGAAGAGACAAACAACATTACATACGTGACATTCTTCTGTTTAGAAATTGTGAAAATATCTATAATCTTATTAAGAGGCTATGTAAATTTTATTTTTGTCACTCACTCCAAGCGCAATGTGAGAGGGGTGGATTCAGCGCAAAAGAGAAAAAAGGATGTTTTTTAATTTTATAAAAAAAATATATCCAGATATACATATGTATACGAGGGGTGGCTGATATAAAATCTCCTTTGTTAAAGAAAGTTTAAAAAATGTTACTGGCCACTATATTCTCGTATTCTTTGTTTATTCCTTTTTTAAAAATTATGACACTTATTTCTTTCTACGAGTTCAATTTTTTTTGGCGCGTCTTCGTTTTTATCAATTTGCAATAAAATTAAAAATGGATAAAATTGAGTATCGCGCTGTGATTAAATTCCTCGGTAAAGAAGGGAATACGCCGACGCAGATCCGAGAGCGCATGTTTAAGGTGTTCGGAGATTCATGTCCTTCCGAATTTGTAATAAAGTTTTGGTCAAAGCAGTTTAAACAAGGCCGTGTGAGCTTAGAAGACGATCCCCGTAGTGGAAGGCCCATTTCTGCAGTTACCGCAGATAATGTGGAAAAAGTGAAGAAACTGATCCTTGCCGATCGGCGAATTAAGCAGTGGGAAATAGCTAGAGATGTTGGCATTAGCAAGGAACGAGTTCATGAAATAATTCATGAACATTTGGGAATGTCCAAGGTGAGCGCACGTTGGGTGCCTAAAATGTTGACCCCGTTTGATAAGCAAAGGCGTGTGGAATGTTGTCAGTCATTTTTAGACTTGGTAAAGGATAAAGAGGAAGAAACTATCTTGCGAATAGTGACCTGTGATGAAACTTGGATTCGTCAGTGGGATCCCGAAAGCAAACAAGAATCGATGCAATGGAAATTTAAAGGGGAAAAACCACCAAGGAAGTTTAAGGTCCGGCTGTCAGCGGGCAAACTAATGGCAACCATTTTTTGGGATGTTGAGGGGATTCTTATGATAGATTACCTGCCAAAAAACACCACGATGAATGCTGAATACTATGCGAACTTACTTGACCAGCTACGCAAAAAAATAAAAGAAGACAGGAGGGGCAAACTTAGCAAAGGCGTTTTGATTTTGCATGATAATGCACCCGCGCACACGGCCTTTAAGGCGCGGTCATCTCTGACAAAAAACGGCTTTACAGAGATCAACCACCCACCCTATAGTCCAGACCTGGCTCCCTCTGACTACTTCTTATTTAAAAATTTAAAGAAAAATTTGAGAGGGCGCAGATTTTCAACAGACGAAGAGATGAAGGACGCTGTGAATGACTATTTTGACGAACAAAATAATAATTATTATTTTAATGGTATGCTGTCACTTATTGACAAATGTCGTAAGTGCATTTCAGTTGCAGGGGACTATATTGAAAAATAAAAAATAAATTATTAATCCATGTATTTTCTTTCATAGTCAGGTAGATTACTTTTCAGCCACCCCTCGTATGTTTGAGTTCTGTAAATGATCCCTTTGTCAAACGAGAAAAAGTGCGTTTGAAGACTTCATTCTAATAATTATTTCTATCGAGAAATATGCTTAAGTATACCGAAAATTTATTACAATTTTCCACGTGCTTCATGAAATACACAGAAAAAGCATCCATATAATTTTACATAGTCTCTTAATTTATTTTGCTAACAAATAAAAATGAAAATATTATCTCAGTGTTTTTAATTTATTTATTATTCATTAATCATTACATATTTGTCGCTGACATGATGACCGTTGGGGCCGAAAGGTTTTAGAATGGAGTCCACGTACAGCTAAGCGTAGTGTAGGCTGACCTCGTGCCTGCTGGACCGATGACCTGAAGGACGTGGGTTCGGCTGGATGAGGAGGACCGACATGAGTGGCGAAATTTGGAAAAGGCCTATGTCCAGCAGTGGACGAACACGGGCTGATGGATAGATGGATTATTCATTGGCTCTGCTGGCCGTTGACTCCATGAAAGCGTGCAGAAAATCCCTCATCTCATTAAGAGTGACTACAGCCTCGCGCATCTCCTTAGCCCGCTCGGTCTCAGCTCGCACACACTTCTCCAGCCTGAACAGCCAACTACTGATGATGCTCGAGGAAGCAGTTGCGAGCGCTGACATGCGAGCAAGGAGCGTGTGTGGTGGATGCCACTGACGGCCTCTGCCCCGTGCATCTGTTGAACATAAAACAGCAATATCACTTGGAGCTTTATTTTAAAACTTGTTAAGCTACATTCATCAATGCTCTAGGTTTCTTAAAAACCAATTCTAACTGAGTCAGTAGGTCTTGCATAACAAGTCTAAGATCCATTTGCACCAAGCAAACTTAACTCTGGCTAACTAACTTTTTATGCTTTGTCCTTATCAGTATAATTTGATGTGAAAAGGACAAAACAAAAAGTTTGTTAACCCGAGTTAAGTTTGCTTGGTGCAAGTGGACCTAAGTTTCTTATTTCATGAATGGATGTTAGTTCCAGACTGAAATAATAAATTAAACAATGTGATTAAATTGCAAGCACCATTTAGTTTCAATATCATTATAGGTATGAAAGTCTTGAACATTACTATATTTTTTAAAACAATCCTTACCTCAGGGAAAGCAGGCACTCTGGCATTTGAGACCGCCTTGCCAAAGGCTGGTCCCATTAAATCTAGTACCCGCTTCTCATTGGTGGTCCAACCACCACCCCTCCCACCAGCATGTCGGCGGCCTTCAGACACCACCTTTTTGGTGGTGTTTTTTTTCGGTTTTAATTTACCCCTTCAGGGAAAGGCTATAGTGCTAAGCCATACCACCTTGTCTTTTGTGTTCTTTTCTGTGTACTTGTCTTCATAAATGATACAATCTGAAGAATTGTTTTTTATTTCTTGAAGGCCACATGGCCAAGTCTTCAATTTGTTGCTTTTCTATAGTATTATTATAATATCTTCTTTTTAGCTATTCGCTAACTCTTGCCATAGGCGGCTAGCCTTGACCCGACCATCCAAGTCCCGCAGGCACTCCTTGGCCAACTGAGGTTGCTGCTCAAGGAAGCTGAACATCAGGTCCAACTGTGCAGCAGTCGTTCTAAAACCAATTATAGATTATGACAGATATAAGCAGTGGAAACTTACTTACATCAATGTTAATGCTTGGGTTAGTGTTGGGGGCTATGAAATTCTGTTGATACAGTAGATATCTAATTGGATCGCAAGAGGAAGCAGTGTCAGAGATTATAAAGTATTACTTGGTGCAGTGTGCTGTGGATGGTCTTCGTTCCAGTAAATTGTTTATCATGTGACCCATTAAAGGAAGTTCATTTCATTGGAAAGATTATAAAAGCACTTACTTATTATTTTCGTTGAATTGGCAGGAAAAACTTTTATCACGCTGCGTTGTTTTGGTACTTGTTATAGGTACCGACTTCTGTTGACATTTGGCAACATTCCCAAACACTCATATGATAATAAAAAATATGACAGCGGAGATAGCATACCACAATCAATCAAGTGTGAAAAGGATGGCATGATATCAATGACGAAATGTCAAGTTGTCGGAACGTCTTTTTTTACACATCCGGTTATTGTTAGAGCAAAAAAAGAAAAAAAAAGCCATCGACAATGATTTCGTTAAATCATTCGGTCACGATCGAACTTTGTACGATACGTTAGTTGAATATCGAAAACGATAGTGTTTCGTGGTAGACAAGGCAAAATAGATTCGGTCGTGTGTCGGTCGTTTATCGAAATATCGTAATCATTTTCGGAGTAGGTATCCAGGTTCATACCCACTAGGATGTCTGTTGACATTTCATAATCCGGTAGTATGTAAAACTCCAGCTCAATACGGATGGTGTCTATAATACATACAGTTGTAAGCTTGGCCAACGATAGTGCGGGAAATTGTCCGATCCCCTTCAAATAATTGACTGCTGGGCTTCTTTGACCTTGGAGAACTGCAGCAACGGATTCTCGTATAATAGAGCATTCTGCCCCACTATCAAACACAGCCTGCAAAGTCTTCTCACCAATTCTGATGGCGATAGGTGCTAGCCTGTCACTTGACACATAATTGACGTTGGATGTCAACAAACGTTCCCGTCTGAAGCAAGTTTCATATGTGTGGCCTGTTTTTTTGCAATAGGTACAGGTAGATATGGCTTGTGGTTTAGGGTCTTTATTGCCGGCTTCAGGTTTAGCCTCTGGTGGTTTAAATCTGCAATCATTGGTAGAGTGATTTGTCTTCTTACATATGCGGCAACTTGATGTTGATTGTTGATTGTCCGTAAATCTTGGACGCTTGTGTAGCAATGTGGAACTTGGGTTAGGATGGGAACGCTTCTTCCGTATAGACGTTGCAACTGAGATCAGTTCAGGCACACTGGTTGCTCTAGCGTTCAGTAATTCAATGCGCAGATGCTCGTCGTTAACGCATCCAATCACCGCCTCAACGGCGTGCTCATCTTCTAACTTGTCCTTGGTGATCCTTCTCCAAAGGACCCAGGCTCGTGACAAGAATTCCGCAATATCTTTCGACGAGTCGTAAACGTGTTCCCTGAACATCACAATATCTCGGGAGTACCTGTTCTCAGGTTCAAACGTGGTGATGAGATTCTTCCGTAACTCTGCCCATGTATTAGTAGTCACCATCCAATCATCAATCCACATTTTTGCACGCCCTTTCAACAGGCTGCAGACTTTCATACGAACGTCGAAATCGTTCAGTTTGTATGCTTCAATTGCTTGATCTATATGCTGACACCATTCTCGTATTCCGACGTAGGCATCCGGGTCAAATGATGGTAAGTAAATGTCTTTGATCCTTATTTTTGCCTCGGTGGGTGGAGCACACAAGCGCTCTGACATTTTCTGCATCATTTCCATCATTTGCAAAAGGTACTGTGGTGGTACCCCATCCATCCGCATACCTTCATAGGGGTAGGTATGTGGTCCTGACTGTGGTATGGCTTCCATTGGTGCATTGGTAACCAGCACATGCTCCTGATGCTGGGTATTGGCTGGTTCCAGTTGCTCAGGTGGTAAACGAGCTGATGAGGAGGTGGCTTGGATCGGAATCCCTTCCGATCCCACTTCTGATGACGGAGAAACAGCCTTGGTTGTATGTTTAAAAAGTGTGACGTCAGCACTGCTGACGTCACGAATATTTTCTTGGTGATCACTCATCTTCAATTTTCAAAGAAAACATTGAAGGTATTACCAAAGCTTCGTTTATTCAACTGACAGCGCAACAACTTATTAGAGAGGTCCGCACTATCCGACGGCTCGAGCAAGACTGCCCGAGCGTGGGCTGTGCGGCCGTATTTATAGTGTGCTAGCACGTGTTTACAATTTTAGGTTAAGTATTGAATGTATGTGAATTTACGTTAATTTTACATTGCAATAATCACAGTTCAATTAATTAATGGCTTATGAACTAGTTTTAATCTAATCACATTATTAAACAGAGTTATTTAATTAATAATCTTCTTTTATCAACAATGAACCATTGCTGATGCGCCGATATATATAATATATACTAATAAGGGAAATACATAAAAAATATTTAGATTGGGCTACTAAAATGTAACTATACCCCTGCATAAAATAGATAAACTTAGGAATAAAAATATTATATGTACATAATGCAATGAACAAATAAGTTGATAAATAAGTACGGGAAATACACACAAAAAATATTAAGGTTAGGCTACTAAAATGTAATAAAGTAATACACCTGCATTAAATAGAGAAATAAAAGAATAAAAATATCATTTATACATAATGCTTAACCATCCGCACCATTCGATTAGTATTGCTAAGCGCGATTGCTAATTTGCAGCGACAAAAAATTGAAGTCAGCACGGTGTCAGGAGTTGGAGGATCATGAGCGGTGATAGGCTCGAGGTTTCCATTAGCTCCTTGCATACAACCCCACATTTTAGGAAGCAGTGCGTTACCTATCCACTCTTGTACTCGGTGGAATACTCGGAATGAGTGAAATTTTCCTGACCCTTTTGTAGGAGGGAGAGAAGAAAGATCGGCTTTGAGTTTGGTGGTAGATTTGATAAAAACTGAGTATAGATGTCTGTTAAGATCAAGCTGATCAGTGGGTGCACCATACATCGTCAAAAACGTCCTTTCTCCTGACTCTGCTATTACCTCAGATGTTGATGTTGGATTGTTGAAGATGGCGGCTATATCCTTGATTATTGGTTTGTGCTCGAATCGCTTAACAACTGACACTTTTCCTTTCCTGTGAATTGCTGAGGTTGTATCGCAGCCGCTGAAGCTATGTAGAAAAATAATGGAAGAACAAAATGAGATCTTCAGTGGTTCTTGTGAGGAAAATATCTGGATTTCCACTTTACTTCTTCCTGGCTTCACAAAAAATATTTGCTTCTCCCGTGGTGATAGAGCCATAAGAAGGACTATCTTCCCCAACAACAGCAACCACTTGTTTACCGCCTCCGTTATATATCCCGTGCTTGACGAACGTTTTGGTGAAGTGTTGCACCTCCGTATATCTATATAATAGACTATTATTGTTTTGCTTGAATAACATATATTGTGGGACTTGAATGGACTAGTTAAATTTTTTGTTTGATAAACACTTGTACTTGTCCACTTATTTATATTAATTTCCCTTACCGGTTTCGCTGTTAAAGCATTATCAAAGGTTTCAACAGCTTTAACAGCGAAACCGGTAAGGGAAATTAATATAAATAAGTGGACAAGTACAAGTGTTTATCAAACAAAAAATGTTTCAAAAGTTCCACCAAGTGCCAACAATCACGAGCATCAACTCGACTAGTTAAATATTTTCATTGTGGTTTCATTGGGTATCTCCCGTGCACCCTCCTTCACATCACAATTATTCTCGCACCGCATAGACTTCCACAGAAGCATTTGCATTTCTTGCGTATAACGTCGTCCCAGTCGCTCGGTTATTCTCGTTCGTAGCTCTTCGATATTAAGCACATATACAAAATATGAGGGGATTGTGAAGTGTTGTAATAGCAAGTATTTGAATCAGATAACTTGTTTTCGTACTCTCGGACGTTCGAGCCTTGTTATTTTTGGGATTCGCACGTTTAATGAATTTGACCCCCCCCCCCCTAGTTTCTAAAGTATCGACCGTGCAGTAAAATGAATAAGACCAAATTTAAAGGAAATTTTATAGAGAATGTTTTTCTAGAAGTAACCGTAATGCTATTCGTGCAGGTTTCCAACATCTGAGCAGAAGCATGGAAAAAGGGATCTTCTACCCCCCCCCCCCACCCTACACCCTCAACTCTCCCCGCACTTTGCAGGATTTTCGATATGCTCATCTGGATATCTTAAGGAATAACTGTAGCTATTTTCAAAACTACACAGGTTATATTTATTTTCTCATATTAAAAGGAAAAATCTGAAAACTTGTAATTAAATCATCTATACTAATAATAAAGTAATAAAAAAGTCGTGTCTGTATATGAATATTTTCGCAAAATTTTAAATGAAATGGGTTATTTATAGGTACTGTACTGAGGCCGAAACAACCATTTTTAGAATTTTGTCTGTCTGTCTGTATATTCCGTTGTAACTAGAGATCCACTCAACGGATTTGGATGCGGGTTTTTTATTATCATCGTAGTGACCCTGGTCAACATATAGGCTATAAGGGATGTTCATAAAATAACGCCCAAGCCGGAAACGGGGAAAATATTGAATAAACGCTTTTATAACTCGAGAACCACTGAACGGATTTGGATGCGGTTTTGTTTATTATCATCGTAGTGACCCGGTAAACACATAGGCATAGGGTGGGTGTTCATAAAATAGCACCCAAGCCGAAAACGGGGCAAAGATTGAATAAACGCTTTAACTCTGGGATCACTCAACGGGTTTGGGTGTGGTTTTTTGTTTTATTATCATTGTAACCTTGGTTAAAACATAAGCTATAGGGGTGTTTATAAAATAACACCCAAGCTGAAAACGGGGCAAGGATTCACTAAACGCGGGTGAAGCTGCGGGCAAAGACTAGTAAAAAATATGGTCTTTAACGAAACTCTCGGTGGGCGAGTGCGACCCGCGCTTTTCCGGTTTTCTGTTTATTTTGGTAGTACAAAATGACGAACGTAACACCTAAAGGTAAAGAGTTCTGTTAGTCACGCATGCATGACCTAAGAGGTGGTGAAAAGTGTTTCTGCTCTAAGCAACTCTTAAATATTCATGCATCTGATTTGGACGTCTCCTTAGCTTAGTGAAAACGGGTACGGTACGGTTCGCTTGTAGCTAGAGAACCACTGAATGGGTTTCAATACCGTTTTCATTATTACATAAAAAGGTTTTAAGCTATGTGAATTCACGCTGTAAGTGTACTTTTGGGGAACTAGACGTCCAGGGAATGGACATTCCGAGATTTGGACGTAATGTATAGACTAGACATTTTAGTAAGACCTAGCAGACCAAAAGGGACAATTTATCCCTTGGAATTTCTGCAAATATATTCTGACTTTAACCCTAAAATACAGCACGTCGACACCAATAAGTCACGAAGAGGAATTAAAATTAAATGAAAATCATCTTCCAGCGTTTACACACGGAGATTTGCCGCGATTTTCAGTCCCTTCTTTAAATAGCCATTAATAAATGAGCATTTACATGCCCAGAGACAGACCTCTACGTACTGGAACTACGTCTCTCCTTAAACGTCCAACTAGGGTTGCAAAGTTACGTAATTTATTTACAAAGTTATTTAATTTACGGTCATTTATATAGATAACCGTAAAATTAACGTCAAGTTATGACATCTTAAATTTTGATTTCTTTTAAATCCCGCGCGCTTAAATTGCAAAATAATTACGTGACATTGCCGATTAGTGTACGTAGTCATCGTAGTACTCGTAGTCGATTTTGCGCCGTTGCCGTTCCGCTTCCGCTCTCTCTCGGCGTTCCGCTGTCGGTTAGCGACGGCTAGTGTTGCCGTTTTAGCCACTCTCTGACTAGATCTAGCGGATTTTCATCGGTTTTAGCCAAAAATTAATCAATTTTAGACACCAAAACGAATCTAGCTACTTCTAGCTACTTTGGGTAGATTTTTGATTTAAGAAATAATTATTTTACAGAAGATTGTGGTTATCGCCTTTTACTGAGTAGGCAACACCATCGCGCTTTCTCATCTCCAATGAATGTTTATATTTTGTGATTGGACTCGTACAAACATGACATAAATAAAATGCAAGAGAAATAAAAGCTTGTAAAAACGATTAAACCTATTTATTCATATCATACTACATACCTTCGAGTAATTTACACAAAGCTACATACCCTCATGAGGCCACATTATGTGGTACGATACGAGTTCGTATAATACGGTTTCTGCGGAACTTTACCGTAACTTACGTAATAGTACATTACTGCTAAGGCCAGGATTGCTAATTAATGGTCAGAGCAAGTATAGTGCTTTTCTCAAAAATAAAATGAGAAATTTTCATATTTTTCGTGATAATGAGTAATAAATAAAATAAACTTACAAGAGAATAAAAGTTACTTGCTCATATTTGGGCAATTAGTCATGTTTATTGTTATTGATTTCTTCAGCAAAGCATTAATGGAGTAAAATCTATATCAGAGCTCTCTTCTGAACTCATTTTGTGATTTAATTGCACAAAACACCTATACCAAAAAAATAAAATAACATGAATTCCCACTATTACGCAACTTTTTTTATTATTGCCAGCTGGGCAAAGGTATTTACCGCCATGCAGCCTTTTTCATGGACAACGCAATCTAGAGGATCGCTAAGATTTAAGAAAAAAAAACAACGAGAAAAACGCTAATTGAGGTAAAATTGTAAGTATTCAATGGTTTTATATATACCTATGAAATCAATGTAAATTATATATTTTTCTTATTATTATTGCAATTATAAAATATAGCAAACATTTCTACATTCTAAACATGAAATTGTAATTAATTTTATTTTTCTTTGTAAATAGGCCGCTTAAAACCTTATGATCGCCAAACTCCTTAGTCTCTTAAAAACATAGACACGGATAGTTTTAAAAAGAAAACATAATATGATATATTATCATATTATGAAATGTACTCTGTGAACATATGGTATGTAATGGATTTTCATACGAATTTCCTAGACAGTTATTCAAATTTCCTGGACAGTTTTAATAACTCGTCTTTACTGTATGTAATAGTAATATTACAATGTATTTCTGTGAAAATATCATTTTTTACCGAAAGTTTCCGTATTTTACTGGTGTAATTTTACGGGTTTGCATCGCTACCCTAACAGAATACTGGTGCTTATGGTAATTCCTTTAATGTCCAAGCAGTCAGACTTTAGGAATGCTCTTCCTCATTGTATTCGTGACTGTCGTACTATCAATTATTTTAGGAAAAAGCTGAATGATCATTACCTCTCGCTTTCAGATAAAAATTATTATTTATTATAATATATTATGTCATTTATCATGTAGTATACATATATATTAATGGTATTCTATGGATGTAATAGTAAATATTGATATTTTATATTTAGGTTTACGTTTTTGTATATTAGGGAATTTACTTTTTATTGTAAACATTTTTTTTTTGTACACGTGTATGTTTTTTGTTATTTTTTTTACTCTTTTCTTAATGGTTTGTTGTAAGAAATCTCTTATTGGAGATAAGCTGACCCATATGTACAAACCTTTTACTGTAACTGTTTGTGTTTGTGCGTACAATAAATAATAAACCAGAAATATTCACCTCCAAATCAGCGCCAGCTAAGACAGCGGAGCGAAGATCACAGTTCTGTAAGTTTGCGTTCTTTAGAGTCGCAACCCGCAGGTTCACGCCGGCCATGTTACTGCCTTCTAGATTTGCACCTAGAATCGTAAAGCAATAAAGGTTTTCATTACAACACAATAGTAACGTCTCAACTATGAGCTTTATCGACATACACACTTTTCACTGTTTTCGACTAGTAATAAATAATGATACAAATATTATTTATATAAATTTCGAATAACGCATTGTTTTGATTTTTAGGGTTCCGTAGTCCGACAAGGAACCCTTATAGTTTCGCCATGTCCGTCTGTCCGCGGCTTAGCTCAGAGACTTGTTTTGGAATTGGGTTGGTTTTGGGTTGTTTAGGAATAAGTGGAAAAATTCTCAGAATTAGTATATATAATGAAGTTAAAAAGAAAACTATCACAGCAAAGCAGGCTTTACAGGTTTTCGAGTAAAGGTCGCGCCAAACTTTTAGTCCCCTCTAAACACGACGATGTATGGGCCATTATTCTAAATGTATGGGACTAGAAGTTAGAAGTAGACCAACTTATAAAATGTACCGGGCAGCATAGAGCCAAAACATGTGTATGACTCAACGCTGTAGGTGTTGAGTCCGCAAAATTCGTGTCCTCCCTTTTTCGCTCTTACGGGAATTTAACGTGAACAAAATCTGTTTACCGGTCAACTCAGTTTCACTCACAGTTTGCGTGCTTTTCAGCTCAAAGTTATGTTCCCTAATTAACTCTACGTAACCATTAATCTATTGAATAAATAATAAGTGCGTATCTACTTTTGCCATGCTATTCACAGCTATTCAAAGTTGTTATTTTGAAAGCAAATATGTACTAAAGAACTTATTTTTAAATATTTTTCTAATTAGGTACTGTTCTAATTAATTAATTAGTAGGTAATTCAATAATACTCATTTTCTAAATAATGATGACTTTAAAAAATCTGAGTAGTTGATGGAATTGCGAGATTCAATATTAGGTTTGTAGGTACCTAATAGTTCTTAATTCAGTATGTAATTTTAATTAAGAAATTATTATTTACTAGTTTTTAAATTTATGGATTTTTTCATGGTTAATCAAACTATGAGACTCGCACACAGCATCCAAAAACTTTTTTGAAAGTCTTTGTCCTCCGTCAACTTTATATCGTCATACTATCAATCACAAAAAAACCTCCGAGCATGAAAAAATTATTTACAGTAATTATGTTAAACTTTCTTCCGCTATTCGGCACACGCCAAGGTTGAATGTCATAGTTGTTCAACGAAAGATAGATCAATTTTGCAAATAACACAAACGCAGGTAGTGAGTTGGCAATAAGGGACCTTATAGATTCGTTATAGATAAGGACGCTCGTAAATTGCATGAATGTATCTCAGTCGCTCTACTTACTAGTAACGCACGTTGCACTAACACCTTACACATATACAATCATACTTTGTCTCGCTCTACACGCACTGTAAGCGTCCGCATTTTTTCAGTCATGCACACGCGTGTCAATGCGCAACAGATTTTAACTCGTCGACTTACGCGTTTTGAATTTATTTATGGCACAATCATGTTGCGATCCAACACCTATTCTTAGAAACGCGTTAATAGCGAACATGATTGTCCCAATTCTTTTCGAGTATGACCAAGCCAAACTATGTTGCGTAAAAACTATACAACATTATTATATTTATTATACAACATTACAACATTAGGCGTTGATGCATACACAGATTTTGTTCAATCGAAATGCGCATGAATGATGGCCAAAGTCTGTGTACTGTTTAGCACTTAGCAGCGTTGAGCCATACACAGGTTTTTGATTTATGCTACCGGGCAATTACCGAACCCTACACTGCGTGTGGCCTGACACGCACTTGGCCTTGGTTTTTGTTTTTATGTTTTTGTAGTTAGGCGTAAAGCTTACTATAGCATTAAAGTGATAAAATATGTAATAACTAAAGGCATAGTGTCTTAGAATAAGGACCAAGGTATGTTTATGCAGAGTCTCAATTTCCAATCGGCAGTTTACAGCGTCTTCAACATTCTAAAATGTCATTTTGATAAAGATAGCCGTCTTAACCATATTATTATCTGCTATGGAAGAGCAGAGTCTCCTAATACCTGACAGGTATTTCTTTAACTTAAAAGGAGCCTCCAACTACCTGGGTGCTGTGTGGGTGTGTGGGGCGTCACCCCCTCCACGACCCACGTCATACCCCGATTGCCACGTCGACCTGTCGCCATCATTACATTGAATATTTTCACGAATTTTATAATCAAGTTGAAGATTTTATTGTTTAATATTTTCTGGTTGTATTGTAAATGTATGGTCTTGCCTTTTAAGTTGACGCCTTCCATAACAGTTTTAGAGCCAGTTGGGTCCTCCATGTTGCAGCCCTTCAGATTGGCACCTGAAATGTAGATAAAAACATACTCAAATTAGAACAAAATTCAACATTACTTTGTCTTTCTCTTCTTTTTTAGGGTTCCGTACCCAAAAGGTGCCAAACGGGACCCTATAACTAAGTCTGCGCTGTCTGTCCGTCTGTCTCAGGGGTCTACAGGTGCAACCGTAATAGGTAGAAAGTTGAAATTTTCACAGAATACGTGTTACTGTGGCCTCTACCACGACAAATATTAAAATATAAAAAAAAATATAAATTACGGGTCTTACGAGTCTCGAAAAAGTTGCATTATTTAAACATTATTGGTTTTAGCTCTTACTTAAAGACGGTAATACATACAAGCCAGATTGTAGGACATACTCTAAAGTCAAACAAAACATGAAAACCGGCCAAAGGCGTGTCGGATCACGCGCAGTGTAGGGTTCCGTAGTTGCCCAGTATATTTTATAAGTTATTAAATTCGTATTGGGGTCTTAATCGCGATACCTAACAATATGTCGTGGTCACAAGCTAACTGGTGAGAGTAGCAGCAAAAATGTTTTTCTTTTTCCTATCCGCACTTTGTTTTTGTTAATTGTTTCTTTCGTCATACACGACACACAACACTAACAGTATTGAGGCAAATATTAGAAGATAAATCGCGAGGTTTATATTTCTGTATGATTGAACTCCATGCCGAAGATAATATAACGCGTCTTCCCGATTTAAATTTTTTGGGTGTTTTTTTATTTTCAATTGCGTCTCGCGCAATTCTCGGGTAGTAGTGGCGGTCAGTAGAAAGAGTTCTTGGGTCATGAAGTTCTATGCAGTGGTTTGAACCAGCCGTTAGCAGGTGTTCTGCAATCGCCAATTTATTTATTTGCCGGTTTTTTACAGCTGTAATGTGTTCCGACAGCCTACAGAGGCGTCGAAACGTCAAGCACATATTAAGGTATGTTGTTAGTTATCGCAATTAAGACCCCGATACGACGTTAATAATGTGTGAAAGTTTAAAGTTTACTATTTTATAAGTTGTTCTACTAATGCAGATCACGCCAAACTTCTAGTCCACTCGGAAGTTGCTTTCCCGAGCAACGGCCCATACATTGCCATGTTTGGAGGGGATTAAAAGTTTGGCGCGACCTGTACTCGTAAACTTATAAAGCCTACTTAGCTGTGATAATTTTCCTTTATAAATTCATGATATATACCTAGTCGGTCCTTAAGTATTGTCACAAGTATAATAGGTCATAAAATTAAAATGAAATATTTTTTATATTTATTTATAAGGTTAGTTTTTGGGATAATATTGAAATAAAATTTATTAAAAATGTCCGCCACCATTCGCCAAATTGAAAAAAAAACTGCTGCAAAAGCATTGCAGAATGATTATTATATAATATGTTTATGCCGCAAAATGTATATTTTTTTTTACCCGTGACATATCCACTAGATACTTCATCTGCGTCAATTTCTGCCCCACAGTGAATATTCATGAGAGCCAAATCGTTCAGTCTGTTTTTACTCGTTGTGTTGCGCAAGTAGTTTTTCAGTCGCTATGCTCGAGAGAGTCCGTTCTGGGGTAGCAATGACACAGGTATGGTTATTCCATTCATCCATCCATCCATCAGCCCGTGTTCGTCCACTACTAGACATAGGCCTAAGTGATAGTAGCTAAAGTTATTTAAAAATAATACGGGTACCACATTTGTTATTTTAATACTAATTTTATTTTACTAAGTTTTAAATTGTTTCTTTGCATACTCGGATATAAGTCTAATTTTGGACCTTGTTTCGGTATTTGTTTAGGTAAAGTTCAAAATACAAATAAAAAAAATATATTTCGGCTGTCATTCCAGATATTCTGTAGTTTATCACAGTTTTATATATTTTATCATATATTTTTTAACCCCCAACCCCCCCCCCCCGGCTACGCCCATGATCGCAGGCATCCGGTCGTGATCCGTATTTAAAAAAACCGGCCAAGTGCGTGTCGGACCACGCGCAGTGTAGGGTTCCGTAGTTGCCCAGTACAATTTATAAGTTGGTCCCAACTACAGATCGCGCCAAATTTTTAGTCCCATACATTTAGAAGAACGGTCCATACATTGTCGTGTTTAGAGCACGTTATAAAAGGAACAAGGCGTGAAATGACGTAACGCCCTCGTGAGCGTTCAGTATGTGCATTACAAGCTAGTTAGATCAAATAGTTACAAAAATATTCGGTGAACAAGTATGGTGGAAAAATTCAACGGTCTAGGTAAGTACCTCGGTGGTGCAATTGGTAGCGCGCTGGTCTGGGAAACAAGAGGTCGCAGGTTCGAAACCTGACCTGAAGAATTTTTTCTGATTCTTGTCTTTTCATTTGTTTCTAATTTATCTTTTCTGGTTTGTAATGCACTCTAATAGAGTCTGTCAAGCCACTCTTGTCAAGGACTAAGGGGTAAAATATTCACATAGCAACAAAAAAAAAAGTCACCTGTCTCTGGCTTTCTTGTTGATTTTATTTACGAATTAAATAAACTGAATTTGATGATCATCATGCCCAAACTGTGCCCGGCGATGTGATGTGCTTGCTGTTTAAGATGTTGAGTGCTACGACGAAGAGCAATCAAGGTTCCAGCGTTATGAAAATGAAAAACTGCAAGCTTTGGAAACGGTGTCAGTGGTAGTTGGTATGTTAGGTTTGGCCATGTTTGATACTTAATATCTAGTTGGTTACTATTTTATAGAATGTAAATTATTTTAAACTTTTTAGATTGCCTTGGTAGCAACACTGATAAAGAAGATCTTGTAATTGCTATTCAAATTTAACAAAAACTGTAAAGCGGTTTTTCCAAAACTGAAGTTGAATTTAAAGTGTTTATGTTTATTAAAGCAGCAATAACCCGTAGTCTTTTGTAGAAGGTACCAGTTTCAACTCGATATCTCGCACGGGGCCCGGCAAAAACAACCTTGACAAAATGTTCCTTTAATGGTTCCGTATTTTTATTTTGAGGGAATGGAACCCTGATAATTAAGTTAAAAATAATCCATAAGGGTATGTTCAAGGAGAGGCGACGCGTCAGGCGGTACGGTACGCGAACCGGGCTGCGTGGCGCAGTAGCGGCGTTAGGGTAGGGCGCGGTTGGGCGACCGCCCAGGGCGCCAGATTTGAAGGGGCGCCGCTAAGTCGTCCGTAAAATCAGTCACTTTGTTCGGGGTACTTCAGAGGTTGTTCACATTGTTTTCAGCTTCTGTTCAACGATGGAAAATTCTAACCGATCATTTGGGATATTAAACTATAAAAAAGCTCATTGACACACGTTGGGAAGCAAGATTAAGCAGTGTTAAAGCAGTCCGTTATAAAATTGGTGCCATCCATGACGCTTTAATTACTTTGGCTATTGAAACTCGAAAAACTGATGTTCAAGTCTCTCATCAGAGTTCTAGCCGAACAGTTAAAAGATTTCAGCTTCTTAGTTTCATTCTTTGTTTGGTATAATATTATGATTTTTTAAATACTTTTTCAAATAAATTTTGTCAGTAAATCTCTAAAATCAATGGACATGAATCTCGATAAATGCACAGAAATGTAGAAAAAGTGCTGCGCTTTCTTGGAAGAATAAAGAAATACAGGCTTCAAAAGCGCCATTTTTACTGCGGAGGAGTAGGCTGAAGAACTAGAAATTGAACCTGTGTTTAGAGCACAACGAGAATTCGACGTGTTAAACGCCATGCTAGTTAAACTGCTCGCGATGAGGCCTGATGAGCCTATAACTTCCCCAGAAAGGGACTGTGGCTAGTAGGGAAAGAAGTTTTTCTAAGCTTAAGCTGAGAAAAACCTATCTACGATCGACAATATCTCAATCTAGATTGACAAACTTAGCAATTTGTCAATCGAAAATGAAATTGCGGAAAACGTAGAGTGTTGATGTCTTAATAAAAGAGTTTGCCGATAGAAAGGCTAGAAAAGTGAAATTTTGTTAGGTTTTTAAATAAATGGTTATTTAATTACATATCCCTTGCCTTCTTTTCTTATAGGTTTCCGGATAGGGGGCGCCCTAGAAATCTCGCCCAGGGCGCTGGTAGTGCTAAAACCGGCACTGGCGTGGCGTCAAGCGTTTTCTCCGTTTATGGAGAGGCAGCGCGTGTCGCTGTCCGCCGCAGTTGACGCGTAAAAACAAACATATGGTAACTAGTAGTTCAAAGATTCAAATTGGTAATTTGTAAAATAGATACATAAAGTATACGTTTTACATGTCAAATCTAATCTGTATAAAAATAATATTTTATGATGAAACAAATATGATACGGAAAATATATAAAAAACTGTATTTAAGTTGGGCTACTAAAGTTATACACATGTATAAAATAAAAAGACTTATTGGAATAAGAATATTATTATACCTACATAATGAAATTAATAAATAAGTTGATAAATAAACTGAATAGACCATAAATAAATATAATGCCTAGCCAAATAGATAATAACAAAAGTAAAAAAAAAAAATGTATATACATACCTACATAATGCAATGAATAAATAAATTAATAGATAAATAAACTATAAACTTATTAACTATAAGTTTATGTGTTTGCGTTGGTTTGCTTATTCAGAAGATATTTAAAGAATGCTTTTTTGAAGTTATTTTTAGATTTTAATTCCCTCAAAGGTAGTGTTAAATCATTCCAAGACTTTGTGGCTTGATGTATAAAACTACCCCTGAACGCAACAGTCTTGTGACGCTGCATTGACATTGCAGGTGTACATTTCCGGACTTGATACTTGTTTAGAACTTTAAAGCTTAATATTTCGCCAGCGGATCCCTAAATCGAAAAATGGCAATGTTTTTGAACGACCTATCCAACGATAACCCGCACTAATTGATAAACGAGAAAAAAAAATCATCCCCGATTTATGTGCACGGGGAGGTACCATTTTGTCGGCGTGATTAATATGTATACTCACTAGTATACTACTAGTGAGTATACATATTAATCACGCCGACAGTAGTAGTATACTCATAGTCTCTGAGCTAAGCCACGGACAGACGGACATGGCGAAACTATAAGGGTTCCTTGTCGGACCTTGGAACCCTAAAAATGGTTTTCATACACCCACAATATTTTGGAACGACCTATCTAACGATACCCCATAATATGGAATAGATGAGAAAAAAAATTCACCCCAATTTACGTGTATTGTTACACTTACATTTTTTTTTTATTATTTTATATTACCGTTTTGTCAGCGTGATTAATACCAGGCCCCTTAGAAAGTATTGCAAAAAAAAGTTTTTATATATGGGAGACTGGCCAGTTATAATGTTTTTCGAAAATATGATTATTTATAAGTAAAAATAGGTATGTTCTAATTTCAAAACTTCCCTCCACTTTTTTTGCGAGTTAATTCAAAGTATTGTGTCTCGCTAAAATATGGATCTGCGCCGGGAACATTTTAGAGCTATTATTTTTTACGATTTCAACTGTCGCCTGAAACCGGATGAATCGTAGATAGACTTCTAATGGCATTCATGGATAAAGGCCCTTCCAAGGCAACCGTGTATTGTTGGTATAACGAATTCAAGCGCGGTCGACCAACTTTGGGGGATGAAAAAAGAAGTGGTCACCCTTTGACGGCTGTTACCGAAGAAAACGTGCTGGCAGTGAAAAATTTAATCAAAGACAATAGGCGAATTACATATCAGGAGATTCAACACAAGATTGGATCGGGAAGCGTTCACGAGATTCTACATTTTCGCGTGAGGATAGTATCACGCTGGGTGCCGCACAACCTCACCGATGCTCAGAAGCAGGCCCGGGTGGAATGGTGCCGTGATATGCTAAACAAATTTGAAGCAGGCTCGTCTCGGCGTGTTTACGACATCGTTACATCGTTTATCAATACGACCCAGAAACAAACCGCCAGTCGACTGTTTGGGTGTTTCAAAATGAACCAACGCCTACCAAAGTGAAGGGATCTAGAAGCGGGGGGAAGATTTTGATCGCTGGCTTTTTTAATTTGACTGGCCACTTGTTATCAATTCCCTTACGGGATCAAAGCATCAACGCCGAACGGTATACTACCAAATGTTTGCCAGAAGTTTTCTCTGTTGTTACCAAACACAGGGCTCCGCGGGCTACTGCTCCACCACGACAATGGACCTGCGCACACCGCACTCAAAACGAGGGACTTCCTGGACAGCACGCCAGTCAAACTCCTGGGTCACCCTCCTTACAGCCCTGATCTAGCACCGTGTGACTTTTATTTATTTCCAAAAATAAAAAATCAGCTCAAAGGAATACAATTTTCGTCGCCGGAAGATGCGGTGGCTGCGTTCGAGCAGGCTGTAAACGAGGTGTCTGCAGCGGACTGGTGTTTTGAAAACTGGTTTAGACGCATGAAACTTTCTATAGAGGCAGGTGGAGCGTCCTTTAAAAAGATTTAAAAAAAAATGTACCTATAGAACAATTTTTTTTTGTTTTGCAAAACTTTCTGAGTGTCCCACATATTCATGCCAAATTACAGCATTCTAGTACTAATAGTCTCTGAGCTAAGCCGCGGACAGACGGACGGACGGACAGACTTCCGGATAATGACTATGTTCCCAGGGAAGAGCCCGTCCCCAGGAAACAAACTATAACCTATATAGCACTGTTTCCACTTCTGTAATACCAACACATCCCTCTTACTGCAAGATAGTGGCCAATAAAGTAGTCAAATTATAAATATAGGGTGAAATTCAATCAACCGACCAAATTCATACTGGAGACTCGGTTAGTGATCAGGAACAAGGTTCAGTAATCTTTTTGGCCAAATTCGTACTGGTTGGACTAGTTTAAGTACAATTCCTAGTTCAGGGCATTATGGGGCAAAACAATTTTTTTTTCGAATTTCACCTGAAGATTCATTGAACCTTGTTCTTGATCACTAACCGAGTCTCCAGTATAAAATTGGTCAGTTGATTGAATTTCACCTTGTATAAGTGTGAATATTTGGCTACCTTCCATATTAGCGCAAAGAGCTTTTACACCAAGTAGTTGTGCTCCCTCCAAATTGGCATGGGAAAAGTCTGCTCGCTCGAGACAGCAGTAAGACAGGTTGGCACCACTCAGGTTACATCGGGAAAGACAAGCATACTGAAAACACAATTAACAAATTATTACTACAGGGGCAATCCACTCTGTTACCTCTATAGTAAAAATTTATAATGTAGTTTTATGCATTAGGGTACATTTGAGATGACAAATCTTTTTGTACAGCCTCAAAGTCTGACCCTCTCCCCTTAATGAACAGCATAGCATGCGTGTGCCATGTTTTTTTAGAGAGAAGGAATTTTATCACGCCTGTGTCTGCAGAGTCAGATGCGTGGGGGGTGATGGATGAGATGGAGCCATGAGTCAAAGGGAAGGATTTTGCACTTCATTACATAATTACTGATTGACTTTGAACTCACCTTGAAATTAATAAATTTTAAGTCCAACCTATTAAGGTCTGCCCCAGCTAAGTTGACACCTTGGAACCTTAGCTCAGAAGTACTTGGAGTCAGAATAATTGTGCGTACTACATCCATGCGGGTCAGTGCATGGCTGTCTTCAATGGCTTTTCTTTCATATTTTTCCATTAGATCCTGTAATTGTGGGATGATTGAATCTATACCTGGTGAAAACAAAAACAGAAGTAGTTGTAGAAAATTCCTGGCAAATAAGGAAATTATTCATACATGACCTTCTTGAAACTCACAATAGTGAAACTCTTAGTGTTTATAAAAAAGAACAAAACCAGCTTACCATAAAACACAGCCTCTTCTAGGACACCTTTAGGATTAACTCCTTTATCCAATATCACTTCACCATGTCTCAAATAGTTTAAGATTGGCTCAAAATATTGTGGGCTCCTATCTATCAAGTATGCTCCAGATTTATCAGTTATGCTTGGATTCATAAGGTAGACATTATTTTCATCTGCAAACATTCTAGCCAACATAGATAGAGGTTCCTTAGCTAACAGCGTAGAGCGGGATGTAGAGAAGTGTTTCCCCCCAACATTTAGTGTTATCCAGTCAGATACTGTATGTTTTTCATTTATACTCAATTTTTGCATGGAACTCTCAGTGGTATCACAGTTTACTGACGCGTTTTCAAATTCAGTAGAAAAGTATATCCTATCATCGTCTCTTATTACACGCACGTCTTCGATTTCAGAACCGTCTGCTGTAAATAATCGAACACCTTCTTGCGGGATTTGGAACTGTTTTGATATGTTCTTCAGGAAGTTTTCAAGCGTATCTTCAAGAGCCATAAGTTTACCATCTTTCACTGTATTTCTTCTGAACACAAATACACGTTTCATAGTATTGAAAAAAGGTCTCTAATCCGCACCAAACCCAAAAAACAAAGAAACAACTTGTTTATAACTATCAAAAACAATCGATAAATTTTCGTACTACTTAGCAGGGCTGCCAGACATGAATCGTCAGATTACCCGCAACGAGTCACAAAAATACCCGCTTTTACCCGCCTTCAAACACAAAATACCCGCAAAGAGGGTATTTTTTTGGCCATAAAATAAAACCAATTTTTTGTACCTAATCGACACATATAATTTTGAAACTTAATGAAATATTTAATAGTTTTGCCTAAGGTAACTTATTTACCTACCACAGTTTTGTTTTTAGCATTCAGCATTAGGTTGAAATGTCACAATCACTTTTTTTCGTTCTTTTAGCCACTTTTCATCATTTTCATTATTTAAAATCGAACAAAGCACCCATTCGACCAAGGTGATTAGCTCAACCTATAAAACAGACGTTTGTTTGATAGACTTTCTACTAATCTGAGCAATGGATTTTAGCAGCACGACGCGTAATGGAGAAAAATAAAATGACCAATAGCTACATACCTTTAATACATTCAATGCCTGCGGTAACAGCTTAAGCATTTAGGAGGTGAATCCGTCACTATAGACACTATAAATTGTTTCATATTCTAGAAATACCAGCATTGACTTAACTTCTTTAACTTCTTCTTAATTTTTTTGAACTAGAATTGTCTACAATACAAAATACCCGCTTTTACCCTCAAGACAACAAATACCCGCCAAATTACCCGCCTTCTCAATTTATCGTCAAATTACCCGCAATGCGGGTAATTACTCGCCAATTGGCAGCGCTGCTACTTAGAACAAGACAAGAAGGCTGGGTTCCGAATGGCGCTGACAGCACTAAAAGGATCATCAAACTACTCACGCCGCGCCGTACAGCCATCAGTGATGGAATGACGATAGACACGATGTAATCGATTATGTCTTGAATCGGAACACACTAGAAGACAAGCTGTTATAGTGCGTTCCGAGTCACGATTTTATCGATTATTATTCGCTTCTGTCGTCATTCCGAGTCACAGATATCCGTGCGGCGCGGCGTGCGTGACTAGTTTGATGGTACTTTTTAGTACTGTCAGTGCCATTCGGAACCCGACCCCAGTGAAGCTTGAATAAGTTCTTAATACAGATTTATTACATAGCCACTTGGTTTGGCAACTGAGTTTACGATACAGAATCAGGGGGCAGAACAGCGGGCCTATTGCCTATCTTTTTCTCGGTTGCAAACTTTAAAAATCAGCACCTTTAGCTGTCAAACGATAGTTTTCTGATTCTCTAAGCATCATAAGTGACGTCACAGTGGGTAGCGAGATCAATACGCATTGAAGACAATTTTGACAGCTATAATTTTATCGACCTTGGAACATTTTATTAACTTTGCGATCGGCTATGCATAGTTGTTGTCAAATCGATCGAAGACGATTCGTCGCAATGAGCCACTGCTTCGGAGCAGTTTTTCGCGCGAGCCACTATTAAGAAACTAAATTGAAATGTACGCAAATGGTAGTTGTTCTCTCGAACCGTGTACTTTTTAGATTTGGAAGTATAATAACAAGTGGAGTCAAACCGGAAACGTCATTTGTCAAGTTAAAGTTTGGTACCATTTTATTTCCAAATTAACAGAATAATCTCGCAGAAAGTAATGTGCAATTTCACTTGCAAAATCTGAAGAAGAGAGATTGAGGAAACTCCTCAGCATTACAAGGTGACGACTCTGGCACCACAGCAATCCAATGTAGGTACCGGAATAACTCATTGGAAACACCTGGCCAAGGATGGACTCCCACAAGCAGGAGGGAAAAAGGGAGCCCATAGGAGAAAGAGTTGTACATTGGCGATGGGCAACTACTATTTTAATTTAAGATATTATTATGTTTTGGTTAATTTTACTTTATGTTCTAACAGGTTTCTCAGATTAAATGAATAAGTTACCATGAATGAATCTAATTTATTGATTTATATATATGTATTATTTAGATGCCAGAGACACAGAGAGTGGTACTGACTCTGCGTTTGACTACAAACCCCTTGAATTCTCCTTGACCATCTCAGTGTATGTATAAAGATCCAATGATTGCATAGATTACAGTGAATGTAGAACTCTATATGGCTAGCTGTGTAAACAGTACTTTATAGTTGTAAAAATGTATGGGTCAAAGTGAAAAAAGTATTCAATAAAACTGTTATTAAACAAAAATAAAAATCAAATTCTTACAGTTTCAAGCTACATCATTACAAAATAAAAACAAATTCTTATTAACTAGTGACTACTGCAGCCCTTCCATGACTGCCTGCATACTGCACTCGATTATGTCAATCACTGCCTAGATGCCGCATCTGCCCAACATCTGTACCAGCTCGAAGGCTCAGCTTGGAATGTTGTTATCCAAAATAAAAAATATTTTTATTGTAAATACAGTATATATTTTAGCAAGGAACTTTCAGTGAACACAATCAATTTCAATAAATTAAAAATTAATTAGTAGATACACTAGACTAGACTGATGGATTTGGAAGTAGCGAAAGAGGTGTGTCAGGATTGTAGCAGATGGAAATCTGTGGTCTCTGCCTACCCCTTAGGGAGAGATACGTGATAATATGTAATTAGTACACATGTTTAGGCAGCTTTTTTTTAATTGCTTCGGAATACTTTTACTTCCATTAGTTAGAACTTCATGTCATGAGGTTATAAGTTTGATTGGGGCGGCACATCTAGAGAAGCTATGAAGTATGACCAACAAGGCCATGGATGGATACTGGATAGGTTATGCAATGTTTTAACAACAAATAGGTATAGTCTGTCAAAAAAGTGTTGAAATGAATATTGAAGAAACTATTTTTCTTTCGCCTCATTACATCAAACAAACAGGTATAAAATCTGTTAAATTGAGATAACCACGTTGTAGTTTCATAAATAAATTATACTAATTGAATGTGTAAAGTTCAATATTCATTTTAACACTTTTTTGACGAACTGTATGTTGGAGTTTTACTCACTCTTTTCCATTGTTCCGTGGAGTTGGTGCCTCCCTCAGCCGGAATCAGAATAGTATCCAAGATATCTCTCGTGGCCTCTGTACGCCGAAAAGCATCCACCCCAGGCCAAGTCGGGATTCTGCTCAGCAATTGAGCAAAATCTTCACCTGCCGCTGGAAAACTTTTCTCGTCGAAGCCAACTTTAAATAAGAAATAACAGTTTGATGAGAATAAAATAAAATACTAATAGTAAGTAATAAATCAACAGATTTTACTCACCGAAAAACAAAATTATGAAAACAAAACAAACATATATTATGTTGGTGGCACTAATGTGCACTCGTTTATTTTAGCTAGCTACTAGATCAGAAGTGAGTTATGTGAGTTTATAAATTAAAATCTACAACAAAAACTTACGTTCCAACCAGAATATTGGTTTGAAAGCAGCACAACTGGGAAAGACATGGATAAATATCATAAATATGGGGTGGTTGGGGTGGGTTGGGAGCGCAATGTTTCAAAATTAACTGTTAATAGTTTTATTCATCTCACTTTTTTCCATTACTCCCCAGACTTCGTTACTCCTTCAGCTAGTGGCCAAAGTATTCCACAAGTTCCGCGCCCTTTCTACACCGAGGCAGCCTGGCCCTGCGGTGCTATTGTCTAAAATGTCAGTTGCTCCCGATTTCATGTCCACCGACATTTCGTTCAGTTGATAGTCGAATTAAAATTGCGATTATCTATCTTAAACGCTTCAGTGGCTAGATAGTTTTTATCGACTTTATCGAAAAGTCTTGATAGTATTATCCTACTAAATTAAAACACCTTGAGAACCAATGCGTTCCTGCGATACTGTTCGACAACCATAATTATACGGATAATATTGTCTATGCATAATTGTCTATGGCGTGGCGAGAAAACTTGTAGACCTTGAAGTGTCAAATCAAACTGTTTTGTCTACTTTACTGATATTCTGAGATATTATTCCTTTTTCCTCAAACGGTAAGGGAATTACACTTAAATCAATTATGCGTATGTAACATCACGTTTTATTCTCATCAAATTGTTATTCTCCATTTTAAGATGGCTCCGAGATGTAAAATTTCATTACGGCAGCGGGAGATTCTGATCGACTTTGTCGAAATCTGCATGGGTGGACACCCACCAGGGCCAGGCTACCTCGGTGTAGAAAGGGCGCGGAACTTGTGGAATACCTTGGCCACTAGCTGAAGGAGTAACGAAGTCTGGGGAGCAATGGAAAAGAGTGAGTTTAAACTATTAACAGTTAATTTTGAAACATTGCGCTCCCAACCCACCCCAAATCTATTCATGATATTTATCCATGTCTTTCCCAGTTGTGCTGCTTTCAAACCAATATTCTAGTTGGAACTTCAGTTTTTGTTGTAGATTTTAACTCACTTTTGATCTAGTAAGTAGCTAGCTAAAATAAACGATTGCACTTTAGTGCCACCAACATATATGTATATTTGTTTTGTTTACATAATTTTGTTTTTCGGTAATAAAAATCTGTTGATTTATTACTTACTATTAACATTTAATTTTATTCTCATCAAACTGTTATTTCTTATTTAAAGATCGCTTCGATGAGAAAAGTTTTACAGCGGCAAGTGAAGATTTTGCTCAATTGCTAAGCAGAATCTCGACATGGCCTGAGGTGGCTGCTTTTCGGCGTACAGAGGCCACGAGAGATATCTTGGCTACTATTCTGATTCCGGCTGAGGGAGGCACCAACTCCACGGAACAATGGAAAAGAGTGAGTAAAACTCCAACATACAGTTCGTCAAAAAAGTGTTAAAATGATATTGAACTTTACACATTCAATTAGTATAATCTATTTATGAAACTACAACGTGGTTATCTCAATTTAACAGATTTTATACCTGTTTGTTTGATGTAATGAGGCGAAAGAAAAATAGTTCCTTCAATATTCATTTCAACACTTTTTTGACAGACTATACCTATTTGTTGTTAAAACATTGTATAACCTATCCAGTATCCATCCATGGCCTTGTTGATCATACTTCATAGCTTCTCTAGTTGTGCCGCCTCAATCAAACTTATAACCTCATGACATGAAGTTCTAACTAATGGAAGTAAAAGTATTCCGAAGCAATTAAAAAAAAGCTGCCTAAACATGTGTACTAATTACATATTATCACGTCTCTCTCCCTAAGGGGTAGGCAGAGACCACAGATTTCCATCTGCTACAATTCTGACACACCTCTTTCGCTACTTCCAAATCCATCAGTCTAGTCTAGTGTATCTACTAATTAATTTTCAATTTATTGAAATTGATTGAGTTCACTGAAAGTTCCTTGCTAAAATATATACTGTATTTACAATAAAAATATTTTTTATTTTAGATAACAACATTCCAAGCTGAGCCTTCAAGCTGGTACACATGTTGGGCAGATGCGGCATCCAGGCAGTGATTGACATGGTCGAGTGCAGTATCCAGGCAGTCATGGAAGGGCTGCAGTAGTCACTAGTTAATAAGAATTTGTTTTTATTTTGTAATGATGTAGCCTGAAACTGTAAAAATTTGATTTTTATTTCTGTTTAATATTATAACAGTTTTTTTAAATTCTTTTTTCATTTTGACCCATACATTTTAGAACTATAAAGTACTGTATACACAGCTAGCCATATAGAGTTCTACATTCACTGTAATCTATGCAATCATTGGATCTTTATACAGACACTGAGATGGTCAAGGAGAATTCAAGGGGTTTGTAGTCAAACGCAGAGTCAGTACCACTCTCTGTGTGTCTGGCATCTAAATAATACATATATATAAACCAATAAATTATACTCATTCATTTAATCGTAGAAAACTGTTAGAACATAATGTAAAATTAACCAAAACATAATAATATCTTTAATTAAAATAGTAGTTGCCCATCGCCAATGTACAACTCTTTCTCCTAGGACTCCCTTTCTCCCTCCTGCTTCTACATCTACTTGTGGGAGTCCATCCTTGGACAGGTGTTTCCAATGAGTTATTCCGGTACCTACATTGGATTGCTGTGGTGCCAGAGTCGTCACCTTGTAATGCTGAGGAGTTTCCTCAATCTCTCTTCTTCAGATTTTGCTAGTGAAATTGCACATCCTGTTATACCTACAAAATATTCCACATATCTTAATGTAGATAAACAAAGAGCACAAATCAGGATAAAGCAAGAGATGTTTGTTTGTATTAATTTACAAACAAAGATAATATAATAAAACAATTTATTAATTATATTAAATGAGGTACAATTCAACACAAATACACAGTCCATCTCTGTGGTTTGATTACTTAACTGGTACTAATCCAGAGAGGTCGCAAGTTCGAATTGCATAGGGGCACATTTTTATTTGGTCTGTGTACTTTGGTAATATGAAGATAACGCTTACCACCCATCGTGCCAGGGACATATTAATTGTTGATGAGACATTAGTGTGCAACTTGCATTTTACCGTCCACACTCCAAAACACCTCTGACCGCAGATCATATTAAGCTTAATATATTCTGCGCCTCTGACACTGGTTGGGGTATATATACTGGGTGCACTATGGAAAGACTTTAGAAATCCTTCATCGCAGAAACAACCTGGTTGGTTTCATATTTACTTTTTATGACAAGCCAGATATCTTTCAGCGCAGAAGAGTGTGCCCCCTTAGTGACATTCTGTCCCTGGGCTGGCACCCCCTCGAGGCTTCATGTCATGGCAAGGTGTCATTATTCCAAGATAAAAATAACAATTTGAAGATGATAGGTAGGTATTACTTACTTACTTTCTGCTAGAAGTTTGTATTTATTTTGGAATTGGAAGTCTTAACTTCAACCGATCTTGGCTAGGGCATAATGGCACCCAATGGTGTTGATTTGGGCCTCTAATATACTTCCAAATGTAAACAAATACATTGTTTGTCCGAGAGACATCTGAGACCAACCAGCATCGGCGTACATTAAAATTTGTTTAGCTTTCTACAATGAGTAAAGAACACAGTTAATCAAGTCTAATTAAAATAATGATTTTGTCAAAGTAATTAGGTACTTTCTGCGAGATTATTCTGATAATTTGGAAATGAAATGGTACCAAACTTTAACTTGACAAATGACGTTTCCGGTTTGACTCCACTTGTTATTATACTTCCAAATCTAAAAAGTACACGGTTCGAGAGAACAACCACCATTTGCGTACATTTCAATTTAGTTTTTTAATAGTGGCTCGCGCGAATAACTGCTCCGGAGCAGTGGCTCATTGCGACGAATCGTCTTCGATCTATTTGACAACAACTATGCATAGCCGATAGCAAAGTTAATAAAATGTTCCTAGGTCGATAAAATTATAGCTGTCAAAATTGTCTTCAGTGGGTATTGATCTCGCTACCCACTGTGACGTCACTTATGATGCTTAAAGAATCGGAAAGCTATCGTTTGACAGCTAAAGGTGCTGATTTTTGAAGTTGCAAAGATACGCAATAGGCCCACTGGTGGGTGTCCACCCATGCAGATATGGTCGACAAAGTCGATCAGAATCTCCCGCTGCCGTAATGAAATTTACATCTCGGAGCCATCTTAAGATGGAGAATAACAATTTTATGAGAATAAAACATGATAAAACATAATTTATTTAAGTGCAATTCACTTACCGTTTGAGGAAAAAGGAATAATATCTCAGAATATCAGTAAAGTAAACAAAACAGTTTGATTTGACACTTCAAGGTCTACAAGTTTTCTCGCCACGCCATAGACAATTATGCATAGACAATATTATCCCTATAATTATGGTTGTCTAACAGTATCACAGGAACGCATTGGTTGTCAAGGTGTTTTAATTTAGTAGGATAATACTATCAAGACTTTTCGATAAAGTCGATAAAAACTATCTAGCCACTGAAGATTTTCAAGATAGATAATCGCAATTTTAATTCGACTATCAACTGAACAAAATGTCGGTGGACATGAAATCGGGAGCAACTGACATTTTAGACAATAGCACCGCTGCTCCGAAGCAGTGGCTCATTGTGACGAATCGACTTCGATCGATTTGACAACAACTATGCATAGCCGATCGCAAAGTTAATAAAATGTTCCTAGGTCGATAAAATTATAGCTGTCAAAATTGTCTTCAGTGGGTATTGATCTCGCTACCCACTGTGACGTCACTTATGATGCTTAGAGAATCGGAAAGCTATCGTTTGACAACTAAAGGTGCTGATTTTTAAAGTTTGCAACCGAGTAAAAGATACGCAATAGGCCCGCGGGACTTCTTATATGAAAGATACTTTATCCTCCATCTACGAGATATGGGTAGCAGTTGGCAACACTTAGAATGACAGACATCGTCGGGACTTTTTGGCGGGAAATTGAAAAAGGCGGCTGTTTTAATTTTCGTCGAAAATAAAAGTATTTCTTTTATTGTTTAACTTGCGCTTTAGGCTTTAAATGCCTTCTGAAAGTGGTGGGAGTGTTTCATCTATGTCTGAGGCGAAAAAACGAAAGTGGTCTGATACTTCGGGAACTTCAACGCCCGTAGATAAGGACATATATTATCGGCCCTATGCAAAACCGAATTACAAACGTTTATATCCGGACAATTCAACAAATATGGAGTTTCCTGTGTTTGTTGAAAATACTAAAGATATCAAACTAGGAAATAAAGACCCTCTCCAAATACAAAATTTATTTTCAAAGTATATCAAAGGACAATATGAAATCAATAGAGTAAATGCGCACAAATTACAAATAACCTTCAAACAGGCTAGCGCAGCCAAGGATTTCCTTAACAATAACGAGGACCTTCAACACCGTGACATGCGAGCATACATCTGCATCTTTTGTGGAGACAATTGGAGTAGTCCACTTCGTCCCTGAAGATATGAGCAATGAGGAGCTTTACAGAAAACTTTCTTGTGAGTACGAAATAGTGGCGGTGCGTCGCTTCATCAAAAAAGATAACGAAGGTAACCTCTACCCGTTAAAAACAATTTCAGTGACTTTTGTGTCCAGTACTTTGCCAGAGTACATATTTATTTTTTATTTTTTTATTTATTTATTTCTTCCAAACTTACATCTATCGCTACAGGCCAAGCCTATTGTCTTAGACAGATGGCGTGCTAAAGTAAAAACATATATACCACCGGTAATGGAATGTTATAATTGTATGAAATTTAACCACTCAGCTAGAATTTGCAAAAATAATCAGGTTTGCTCTATTTGTGCAGGTGGACACTCCTACAAAAGCTGCGACAATACTGATGAAATTAAATGCAGCAATCGTGGGGGGGGGGGGGGGGGGCACTTGGCAATATCAAAGTTATGCCCCATAAAGGCGGCAAAAATAAATAAAAATAAAAGTACCACCTATGCTAGTGCCGCAGCTAACATTATTATTCCAAAGAGATTTCCAGCTCTTCCACCGACATCAAAAACAAAGAATACAATAGTAAAACAAGCACCAACCATAACACTGAATAAGACTGATGCTAGGACATCGAAAAATAATGATAATGTAAGTATTATAAATAATGACAAGGTGATAAACGCAATTGTTAAAACTTTAGTTACACTGGGGAATGGTAACACACCTATGACCACATTAAAAATCAGAGAAGTTCTTTTGAAAAATCTGTCAACCTAATGGATAAATATTTCTGAGAATAGTACAGCATAATATTCAGAGCATTAATAGTAAAAAACCCCTTCTTATATCATATTTAAATGAAAACAATATTGATATCTATTTATTAAATGAAACATGGTTAAAAAGGACTAACAGTAATATTCATTTTCCTGGTTATAATTTTTTATTTAAGAACGCTAAGAATGAACATGGTGGTGTAGGTATATTAGTCAAAGATACCATTAAATACAAAATCCTAAATACAGCTTTCTATCAAGATATACAGTCTATTGCGATTTCTGTGATGACGGAAACAGGACCTCTTTCAATACAAACTGTTTATTGTCCACCTAGAAACAAAAATAATGGCATTAGTAGAATCAGAATCAGTAAACTAAGAAATATTATTAGTAATTTACCTAAACCTTGCTTAGTATCTGGAGATTTTAATGCACACCATATTGCGTTTGGGTGCTGCACTACTAAGTCTAGAGGAAAGGAATTCTATGATTTGTTTGATGAGGCTGACTTATGCATTTTAAATACTGGTAGTCCTACAACAGTACAGGCTCCAAACAAGAACCCATCAGCAATAGACGTTACTTGTGTTAGCCCAGATGTTGCTCCTCTGTGTGAATGGAAAGTTGGTGAAGACCCACTAGGAAGCTATCACTACCCTACTTACACAGATATTAATATTTCCCCTCGTTATACCACGTTAATGATAATATAGAAAAATATTTATTGAATAAAGCTAATTGGTATAAAAACTATTCAGATTCAGAAAAACTGTTAAAAGAATATGATTTTGATCAATCAAACCCATTAGGTTCCTATGACAAGTTTTGTGACATGTTAAACAACTTAAAAAGTGACTGTATTCCCCTATACAAAAAGACAGGCAAACATAAAAATAGAATTCCGGCTCCATGGTGGAATGATGAGTGTGATAGTGCAGTTAAAAATCCAAGGAGGCATTATTGACTTACAGGGCATCTATGACTTTAGAATCTTTTATAGAATACAAGAGGTGCGATGCTAAAAAGAAGCTTATTATAAGAGAATGTAAGAGGAACAGCTGGAAGAGCCTTTGCGCATCCCTTAATAGATACACTCCTATATCAACTATTTGGAATTACATACGTAGATTTAAAAGAATTAATGTAAGAAATAGACCTAAGAATGATGAATGGATACCTGATTTTATAAAAAAACTTGTACACAAAAACCCATGGAATAGTAAAAACATTGACAACCTATTTTCTGTTAGTAATGACAATGAGCAGAATAAGTTTTTATTAAAACCATTTGAATGGAATGAGTTTTGTTCTGCTTTAGACACGAGAAAGGATAATACACCGGGCTTAGATAATTTTCCATATATTATGATTAAAAAACTGCATAGTTCTTGTAAAGAAACACTTTTGAACATTTTGAATTGCCTCTGGACTAACCAAATTATACCAGAGGCATGGAAAACTCAGTGTGTGATTCCAATTTTGAAACCAGACAAACCTGCAGATGACTACAATTCATATAGACCAATTTCATTAGCTTCATGTTTAGGTAAACTTATGGAACAGATGATTAAACTAAGATTAGATTATTATGTTGAAAGTCAAAACTTATTACCTGCAATTCAGTTTGGTTTCCGGAAAGGAAAAAGTGCATCTGAAAGTTTTGTTTCATTCATAGCTGACATGAAGACATGTTCACTGGCACGTTCAACAGCAGTTTGCGCCTTTATGGATGTCCAAGGGGCGTATGACAATGTAGATTTAGTTCAGCTAATTCAGGTCTTGGCCAGTATTGGACTACCTGGAAAGTTGTTAAAATGGATATTTAATTTTTCTAGTGATAGAACATTGTATGTTAAGTATAACAACATCCTACATGGACCAGAAATAGTATCCAAAGGTTTAATGCAGGGAGCAAGCCTTTCACCCATTTTGTATAATCTTTATACTTCTGAAATATTAAAATATGTTTCCTGTAACATCAAAATTTTGCAATTCGCTGATGATATTCTACTATATTCTGAGGACAAAAGTATTACTGAGGCTCAAAGCAAGCTTAATAGAGCCTTAGAACAGTTGCACTATTATTACACAAAAATTTTGAAATTAAATATTGATTGTAGTAAGAGCTCTATTTTGGTCTTTGGTAGTAATGATTCTGTAAATATTAAATATGGAGGTATAAATATTATACAAGAAAGGGAGAAAAAGTTTTTGGGTATAATAATAGAATAGATGATAAGTTAAAATTTGACAGCCATATAAATTATATAAGTAAACAGGCAATAAGAAGGATTAATGTTATGCAATGTCTGGCTGGAGTATTTTGGAGTTCTGACCCTAAAATATTAACCATGATATATAAAAGTATAGTTCGTAGCCAGTTTGACTACAGCAGTCTGGCATACATAAACAGTAGGCCCACAATATTGAAAAAACTAGATAAAATACAAAATATGGCTCTTCGGATTAATAGTGGTGGTATGAAAACTACCCCTATTAATGCAATGGAAGCAGAGACTGGTATTGTTCCATTGTCTATAAGACAACTTCAATTGGCAGAATTTTTTTGCCTTAAGAGTTTAGCCAGTAAAAATTCTATTATCCTAGATAGATTGTCATTACCTGAGACAATAAGTAATTCCATAACCCAGTCTTATGTTGGCCCGAAGAATATCTTACATGGCCGGCTACCTGAAATGTGTTCCATAATGACACAAATTAAAAATATCACTGTAAATATGTACAAAAGTGACATATGGCCTTTGTATAAATGTAAATATGATGGTTTGGTCAACTTAAAATGTAACATAGATTGTTCAAAGTTTGATGACAAACATGCTTACTTGGAAAGTATGGCTCAAAAAGTTAACTACTATAAAATTTTTACAGATGGATCCAAATCTGTAAATGGTGTAAACTCTGCTTATTACGATCCACAAAAAGGAATAACTAAGAGTTATAAAATTGATGATAAATGCAGTATTTTTAGTGCAGAGGCTTATGCTATTTACAGAGCATTGGTGTACATAAGAGAATATATGATCATTTAGATAAGATTTTGATAGTGATAGATTCTTTGTTCGTTCTGGCAGCTTTGAGGAGTGGTTCTTTGTCATTTAAAGTAAATTACATTGTGTTTGATATCAAGATAATGTTACATATGTTGGATAATGAAGGCAAAATAGTAGAATTTAGATGGGTACCTTCGCACCGTGGCATTGAAGGAAACGAGGTGGTTGATCGTGCTGCGGCTTCAGGATATGACGAGGATCATAGTGATGTAATGCTGGTGCCGTATACTGACTACCATGTCGTGTTGAAGGAGTCCTATAAACAGATATGGAAAGAGTACTGGAGAGAGGTGTCTAAAGAAAAAGGCAGCTGGTATGCTTCCTTACGAAAAGAATTACCGATTTCACCATGGTACAAGAAGCATAGGGCTTGCAATGGGCGAAAATTTATAACAATAATTAACAGGATGAGATTCGGACATTGCTTGACTCCAGCTCACCTTAAACGAATGAATTTTGTGTCTAGCAACAAATGTCCTCACTGCGATTCCGAAAAAGCTGACTTGAAACATTTTATAGAAGAATGTACCACTTTTTCAATACAAAGACTCATTCTGGTATCTGACATTATGAAAGAATTTGAAATGTCAACGGAAACGGACAACATCAGTGTTGCCGCTGGTCATATTTTGGGTTGCCGTATTCCACTGACGAAATTGCCGTATTTAAACAAAAATTGCCGTACATTTTCAAAAAATCAATTTTCAACATAATGATTGATTTCCTAACATATTTTCCATATTATGCAAATCACTATTTTCGTATGCAACTGAGGGCTTTTGAATTTTTTTTTTACCTTTGCGGTGGTTGGTTTAAATTTGTAGGTACAATAGATTTTCTATGGATTTTTGCGACTGTACTGCTAAGCAATACGGCAACATTTAAAGCCGGTTTCGGGTCTTTGTTTTGATTAAGTTTACAGAGCTAGATCTCAGCTTTCCACTAGATAGCGTTGTCCATGTCGCAAACAAAAGTCCAAGACAAAAAGGCCGATGAGCCAACCAAGAATCATCTCTATCACAAGTTAATAAAGTCTTGGCCATTGAGCTTGTTGTGATGGCTAGTTAGCAGGTAGTTTTTTGGTTTATTTGGAATTGTGGAAATATTGTCATTGCCTCTATTGATAAAGTAGGTGGGTATGTCAGACAGTGCCATCTAGGAATCTAATAAACATGAAATTTGACGCAAAAAGGTAAAAGAACGCTCATTCATTTCCTCAGATGCTTTATCTGAGTTCATTGCCAAATTGCCGTATTTTAGCGTACAGTAATGACTACTCTGCCGTATGCCGTACATTTAATCATTTTATAGTCCGCTTGCCGTACAATAACGGCAACGCTGGACAACATAGATTACAATAACATAGATATACCCCGCCGCACAGAAGAAATATTGGCAAATCCAAAATGTTTTATGTCCGTGTATAAATACATTTTAAATACAGTGAAAGAACTATGAAAAATGATCAAAATTAAAAGTGACAGTGAAAAAAATAAAAACATAAAATAAGACTGGCTGAAAGGACTTGTATCCAAGGCCGTAAAAAAAAACAGACATCGTCAGTTCATCGATGTAAACGCACTAGAGCTAATACTTCTAACGTTTGAATCAGAAGCGTAACTATTTATGAAACAATGAGATCTGTCTGTCATTCTATCTATTCAAGATAATTTTACAAAGTTGTAGTCCATCTGCAAAGTTTCTTAGGGCGGCTTGCACCAAAATCTTAAATCTCGATTTTATCGTTAAACCAGGTTTACGATCTGTCAGTCAATACATTTCTGTCAAATTAAACTCAGCTTAAGTCCTAAATCTAGATTTAAATATTGGTGCAAGCCGCCCTTAAAGAAATATCTTTAATAAATAACACGACACGAGTTCCCGAGGGGTTGTCACAGGTGAGCGACAGTATTTAGTGTATTTGCTAATGATTGAGTTGGGTTTCGGCACCGCGCCACATTTCTTCCAGGAGGCCCGCCAAGCATGGCGAAATCCTGGAAAGGCAGTGGACGAAACAGGCTGATGGATGGATGGAGTTGCAATCATAGAATCAGTAGTTAGCAAACGCGAAATAGTATCCAATCATTAAAAAAAATTGTAAAATCTCCTCTTTTGTCTCCTTGTAGCAGCGTATTATAGACAAGGTATCTTCCAATTAAAATACATAAAGGTAGGTAGGTTTTCAAAATCGTAAGGAAAAATAAATATTTTTAAATTTCTGCAATTAAGGTATGTTTCTATGGGGAAGTTTTTCAGTATGATCAGTAGATTAAGTGGTTTCATTCAAAGATATCTGTCCATGTGTGTAAAAGCAAAGTTAAGAATCCTTTAAGGGTGTGTTAGTATTATCGGTAAAGATATTATTTTAAATACTGGGACTCTAAATAAAGTACGATAATAAGACGATTTTCTTTACCCAAAATACACTAATCGCGTGGACACCCTCACGGTCGCAGGCCACTCTGTTGAGGGGTGCGGGTTGTGGGGTGCAATTAGGTGTGTGGGCAGGCCGGTAAGCTGCGTAGCCATAGCTTAGAAAAGTGATGGAATTTTTGGTGAAAATTCAAGATATAATGACAATTATGAATAAAAATGTCTTATGTCTTATATATTTTTTTCTCGTAATGACACCAGAATCGTGTATATTTTCATACCCTAAAGGGATTCTTGACTTTGCATTTACACCCTGTATAGTGAGAGACTATTATCTGAAGCTGGTATAGTGTATTAAGAAAGCATGAACGGTTACTGCCTCCAAATTCTGAAAAACTTGTCTACTTCTATCAAAGGTCGTCTCAATAATTTGATGTACTTAAAATTCAATATTGTCTCAATTCTACGTGAAAACAAATATTTTTGTGATTAAGTGTGAGCCTAAATAAATAACCAGTATCCTTATATGCAGAATACGTAAAATAAGGCCGGATTACGGATAATAACTGGATATCCGTTTTTTAAACTGCTAGACCACAGATGCAGTCTTTCAAATGAATTTTATTATATATAAGGTCCTACAATTCAAAGTGAAAAAAATTCAATACATGATAGAGTATCCTTAATAGATCACATTCCACCGAAAAAAAATGTTTCCGGGCGAACTTTTTTTTTACCTTTCCATAGAAATTTAGCCACTTTGTACTAGGAAGAGAAAAAATTATTTGAGCAAAAAATTTTTTCATCTTCTGGAATTTGATCAGTTAACGATACATGATCTACCCTAGAATTATTTTCACTTATTATTGTAGGACCTTATATATCATAGCTTCTTTTTTAATGAGATGTCTACATTTCTAAAATTAACTTGTAGGTAAAGATTGAAGGTTGGAGCAGGATGATGACTCCTGTGACAGTGCTGCAGGAGCTGATGATGAAGCTGGGTGAATCTCCCGAGTATGAGTGCATCGCACAGGTCTGTCTGTCACCTTTTTCCTAGAGTTGTGTGACTGAACTCTGGTAGGTCCAGGTCTTTTTCCATACATGATTAAAATAAATATTTATCTTCAATCCAACCTGTTGACGTCTATTGATTTTTAAGGTACCAAAGCCACATGTAGCCTAGGTAAGAGACCTCATCATTTTGCAATGTTTGTCAGTCATACTTTTAAATCTCAGAATCCAATTGATATTTAGAAGTCATAAGCAGGTACAAGTAAAAAAGAATCAAACAATTTTTGTAGGATACCCTTGGAACAAACTTTCTGAAATTGTTTTCCGACCATTTTGCGAATCCTGTTGCAAAATACCCGTCATAATATTGTTTTCCTTACTTTTAAATAAAAAGTATGCAAAAATTGCGTTTTAAAGCAATTAGCGGAAATTGATTACTAATAGTAGGGTTCTTGCATTAAAATTATGTTATTTTATGTATTGCATTTTGATTGCATTCAATTACAACGATAAATATACGCTTTTAAGTTTGCTAATCGAATGCACTCAAAATGTAAATTATAGAACTAGAATGTAAAACCCTAATTATTACTAAACAATTTCGGCTAATTGCCTTAAAATGCAATTTTTGCATACTTTTTATTCAAAAGTAAGGAAAACAATATGCATTTTAAACCGGGATTGGGTCTAATCACCTTGAGATTCAAAGATTAAAAATGTTTATTTGTAACTTTATAATAATACATAAAGTATATGTTTTACAGGTCGTATCTAATCTTTATAAAAACAATATTATATGATGAAACAAATATAATATGGGAAATATATAAAAGAATTATAATGTCCTACCTATCTAAACATTTAAATTTTGAACCAATTTGAGCAATTTGAAATTCAAATATCTTTATTCACCCTCGTAAGGTGTCACTCCACCGGTGGAATTTTGATAAAATTAACTAGCTTCTGCCTGTGACTTTGTAGTGCAGACCTAATACGTAACAGTCTGCATCGCCATCTAGTAGTACACACCATGAACTAATGAATAAGTCACATTGTTAAAAAAATATAGTTCTAGTGAGGAAAAATAGAACTGTACTGATGTGTAAGATTTTTCATAATGTTGTCCTAAATTACTCTCAGGAAAATGAGCTGCACAACAGTGAAGACCCCATTCCAATTCTTTTAGTAGTTTTTACGTGAATCACGAGCATATAAACAGGTTAACTGACATTTTAGTTATTTTTCAATGTGCTATTTGTAACTTTTACTTTCTTATATTCTACGACGAAGTATCTATAGCTCTTGCTTATAATAAAATAGGTAGCCTTTATTACAGAGGTTCTCATGCATTATTTAAATCTAAGTTTCACATTATGTCTCTTGTCTCTGTGTGTGTTAAAGATATGTATAAAGCAGAACGCCATAGAGAAAAAGAGGTCGATTGCCAAAAAATGTCTTTGACTTGACTTTTGTAAAAATTGATTCCTATTTTTATTTTGGTAAATAAATAGTTCAAAAATGTGCTAATCGTTTTGGATAAATAAACCCAGTCATCCTTCATACTTCCAACGATCTAACGAACCTACTTAACATCAAATACCACCAAATTACCAACCAATTCCCAAAACATGGCGACCGTGACTGTAGCTTCTTCGACCGGAGATAGTGATCAAGGAAGTGAATTTGTAGCGATCAAGCAGGAGCGCAAGGTAATCCGAACATTTTTCACCAAGAACGCCAATTTGTTGGAATCCATGATGGCGACACCAACTAGTAATCCGAATGACATAACATCGCAATATATAAAAATTCACGAACTACAAAATCAACTCGTCGACTTAGACAAAGAAATAAGGGTAATTTTGCGAAGCGGCGACGAAGAGAGTCTCGTGAAAGACATGGAGAGCACGATGGAATATCGAAGTAAGTGGATTAAACTAGATACAGCCTACAAGAGTCGTGAGACAATAAAAACAGTAGACATTTCTACGAAGAAGTCATTCAAGCTTCCTCGGTTAGAATTCATACAATTTGATGGAAATATCAAGAAATGGCTAGCTTTCTGGGGCCAATTCTCGAAGATTGACAAAGATCCCCTCATCGACATAACTGACAAGTATCAGTATTTGCTACAAGCAACAAAAGAGGACTCAGAAGTGCGAAGATTAGTAGAAACATTCACACCGATAGCATACAAAAAGTGCTTAGAACAGGTTAAAAATAGATATGCACGAGAAGAGTTACTTATTCAAGTTTATGTCAGAGAACTACTGGCAATGGTCAACCAAAACAACACAGCAATCACACCATTGTTTGATAAATTAAGTGCACATCTAAGGGCACTAGAATGCCTAGGAGTCACAAAAGACAAGTTCGCTGCCTTTCTTCTACCCATGATTGAGAGCGCTATACCGCAAGATATTTTAAAGATCTGGGAGAGAACAAAAAATGAGAAAGGTAACTCTACTATTGAATTATCTGAACTACTAAAGTTCTTGAAAAATGATGTAGAGAGTGAGCAGAGAATTACAATGGCAAAAACATTAGAACAAGAAAAGACAGTACCTACAATGATTGAACCAACAGCCAACTGCCTTTTGACAAATATGAATGCTAAAAACAATTGCTTATGGTGTGACAAAAATAATCATACAAGTTTGAAATGCTACAAGTTGCAGAAGATGTCCATAGAAGAAAGAAGAGAATGTATAAAGAAGAAGAAAGCTTGCGCAGTGTGTTTAAAGAAAGGACACCATGCCAAAGTATGCAAAGCATATGTGAAGTGCATTGTATGTGGACGGCGTCATGCAGTTGTACTTTGTACTGGCAAGAAAGATGAAGCAAATGAGAAGCCTGAAAATATCTCAACAACTGCAGCCAACCTCTCCGCAGCACAAAAGCAGAAGCAATGTCTGACGCTTCTTCAGACCATAACTGTCATCATCAGCAACGGTGATAAGCAGGCAACGGTGCGCGCAATGTATGACAATGGGGCGCAGCGCTCGTATATAATAGAAGATGTCGCACGCCAACTTGGAATACCAGAAGTCGGTAAAGAAAGCTTATCACATACACTTTTTGGCGGTGTAGAAATGTCTTCGAAACAATATAAGGTATATGAATTAACTGTTGCAAGTGTAGATAAAACATTTTCTTTCCAATTATCAGCATTGGAACAGTCATGCATCTGTCATAGTATTTCTAAATACTCTAAAGACCTCACATACCTACTCACCAAACACAATATTACACTCACAGACAGCAATCAGACTTCTGATGATATAGGGCTGCTTATTGGTGCTGATTATTCAGGTTTGGTTCTAACAGGTGATATGGTCAAACTACAAGCCTCATTGGTTGCGATAAAAACCAAGCTTGGGTGGACCTTAGAAGGAAAGATTACAGGTTCATCGAGCTCACACATGCAAGCAACTCATGTGGCAATGTTTTGATCTTCAGAAATTTCCAATTTTTGGTCTTTGGAAACTCTTGGAATCAGAGACCCAATCGAGTCCAAGACTAAGCAGGAGAACGAACTGGAGGTGCTGGCGACATTTGAGGAGAATGTGAAGATCAACAAAGAGGGCCGCTACGAAGTACATCTGCCATGGAAGGTAGGTCATGATGAATTATTGAACAACCATGATTTAGCCACACGACGATTAGAGTCTGTAACTAAAAAGTTAGAGACAACCGGGATGTGTGAGGCCTATGATAAAGTGTTCACTGACTGACATGACCAGGGCATTATTCAGGTTGTACGGAACCCCGAAGAGGAACGACAGACCTCGCATTACTTACCTCACAGACCAGTTATCAAGGAAAGTAGTCTCACTACTCCTATTCGACACGTGTTTGACGCTTCAGCGAAAGATAGGCAGGGAAAATCCGTGAACTTATGCCTCGATAAGGGCATTAATTGAACTTATGCCTCGATAAGGGCATTAATTTCCTAGATAAAATACCTAAATTATTGAATGGGTTTAGGAAGGGAGAGATAGGAATTACTGCTGATATAGCATAAGCGTTCTTACAAATTTCAGTCACACCGGCTGACAGAGATATGTTAAGATTTTTATGGTGGGACAGAGAAGGTGAAATTATTACTTACCGTCATTGTAGAGTGGTGTTTGGTTTGACAACGAGTCCATTCTTGCTCTCGGCTACAATTCAACATCATCTGAATCAGGTAAGAGGAGACCTACAAGGATCTGCGGAGTTATTAGCAACTTCATTCTATGTGGATAATTTGCTTACTAGCTTAGACACAGAAGAAGCTGTCCAGAAGTTTGAGGCAGAGGCTAAAGAGATAATGAGTCAGGCAAAGCTTGACCTCAGGCAAAGGGTGTTGTTTCCGTTACCCAATCAAAAGTGTAAAGATGTGGTGAATGTATTAGGTCTTGAATGGCAAACTTCAGAAGACCAGCTGAGATGCAACATGAATGACTTTCCACCACCATGCGAGTTAGGTAAAATAACTAAAAGAAATTTACTATCAATAACTCAGAAGATTTACGACCCCATAGGGTTTACTTCAGCTGTAACGTTAACGCCGCGATTAATCCTACAAGAAACGTGGCGTCGAAAGCTAGACTGGGATGCAGAGCTACCGAGTGACCTGAAAAAGAAATTTATGAGTTGGTACGAATCATTGCATTTCTTAAGAGACTGTAAAATACCTAGAAGGCTCACTACAAGCCCATTTAACGAAAGCAAATTACAATTACACATGTTTTGCGATGCTAGCAGGGATGGTTATGCAGCATGTGTGTATTTGAGAGCTGAAAATATGGGCAAGGTTTCAGTTAGAATGATTTCAGCAAAATCTCGAATTGCACCTCCTGAAAAAATAATAATTCCACGTTTAGAATTGCTAGCTGCTCTGATTGGATCTAGATTACTAGCAGAAGCACGCAGAGACCTTAAACTAAATTGTGAAGAGCGCTGCTGGACTGATTCAGGAGTAGCATTGTGCTGGATTAAGAGAGAGTTAATATGGAACACTTATGTAGGAAACAGGGTCAAAGAAATAAGAGAAACGTAGACAATTGGTTTCACATTCCAGGTACAGCCAATTGGGCAGACCTGGCTTCACGAGGCTGCGACGCGGCATACTTACACTCTTCTCGCTGGGTAGGGTCCATCTTGGTTATCCTTACCGTCAGAGGAATGGCCGAATTCACCCCTTGTCGTAGATGAAATGGAAGCGAATCGTGAACGGAAAAAGTCTGCAATATCTAGTACCAATATCTGCTCAGGTGAAATTATGACAAGCCAACTTGACTATTTTTCTAAATATACGAAGATTATACGAGAAGATGGTGGATATTAAGGTTCGCACACAATGCCCATCATCTTACGAAGATACAGGGAGAGCTAAGCTATGAAGAGTATGAAGAAAGTGAAAAGAGAATCATAAAGATAATACAGACAGAAAAGAGAGTCCAAGGTCTTACACACTTTTATGATGAAAAAGATATATTAAGATTATTCTTTATAAACAAAACTTTTACTTACCGATATTCCAGAGAGTACGAAGTATCCGGCTGTAGTTCCAGCGACGAGTTTTATTACACGAAGATTAGTGGAGAAGCGTCACGCCCAACTACAACACGCAGGCCTGAACACGGTGATGGCAGACTTACGCAGCAAGTATTGGATAATAGGCGCGAGACAACTGGTAAAATCGATTATATCACGTTGTAACGTATGCAAGCGTCATAGAGCTAAACCGATACAAGCGCCTACGGCGCCACTACCTATCGAACGTACACAGTGTCCTGCTCCATTCTAAATCACAGGAGTTGACCTGGCTGGCCCGCTATATTTACGTGACGGAAGAAAATGCTGGTTTGTACTGTACACTTGCGCAGTATACCGAGCTGTACATCTGGAACTGACTCAGTCACTCTCGACCGAAGCATTTTTAATGACCCTGCGCCGCTTCATAGCACGTCGTGGTTGAATAAATGTGATGATGAACGGTGCCAATTTTATTGGTACAAAGAACTTCCTTTCTGATTAAGACTGGGAGGAGATTCAGAGAGTATCCACGATCCAGCGCATCAAATGGACACTGAATGCACCGAAGGCTGCTTGGTGGGGTGGTTTTTGGGAACGATAAAAGAATATTAAAGGATCTCTTGAAAAGGGTACTAGGAAAATCGTCAGTCACATATGAAGAATTAGAAACGATTCTCTGTGACTGTGAAGCCACACTGAATGGACGTCCTTTGACTTACATTGAAGATGATAAAACTCATTCACTGGAGCCATTAAAACCATCACATTTTGTACAACCTATTACCCAAACAGATGTCACAGACATAGACGAAATAGACGCGAAAAGTCTAAACAAGAGATTAGGTTATATACAGAAGTTAAGAGAAGATTTCAGACAAAGATTTCAGACCGAGTATGTGACTACTTTAGCACAGAAAGGAAAGGAGAGGAAAAACAAACTAAAATTAGGTGAAGTGGTCTTAATCGAAACTGAAGACAAGAGAATTAAGTGGCCGATAGGTATCGTTGTAGATATAATTTCAGGTCGAGATGGCGTTGAGAGAACGGCGCGGGTGAAAAGTTCATCAGGATATAAAGTACGTCCTTTCCAACGATTGTATAAACTTGAAGTTTCCGACCCTGACGTCGAGTTTCCTCAGGAAAAAGTTGGTCGTGTGGAGAAGATTACTCAGGTAACTAGGAGAACGACAGTTACTTCGCCTATGCAGGTAGAGCGGGAAAATGAAAACGCTGTGGAGCAGACAACCCGTTCAGGACGTGTTTCTAAAATGCCAAGTAGGTATCTGTTGTAATTTGTTCATTTTTACTTACTCAAACACATACCTACCTAACTCAAAAGCACGTACATTTACTTAAAACACAATTTTGATTAAAAACTTATTTGTTAATTTAACTCGTTACATTACTGTCTCACTTTTGAAAAGAAATATATAAAGACAAGTGTATGCATCTGAAATAAATATAATATTACTATTTAACTAAATTTAGTTGATAAAATGGTAGAACGTAATTCTAAATTCACGATATATCTTAGATTTAAAACAGACAAGTTATCGTTGTTATTAAAAGAGCGATTAAGAGTTAAAAGAATTATGTGTATGACCTATTGTATTTAAAATGCTATGATATCATAATATTGTTTTTTGTGCCTATATCATTCTTCTCGGGTGTAGAGGATGTTAAAGATATGTATAAAGCAGAACGCCATAGAGAAAAAGAGGTCGATTGCCAAAAAATGTCTTTGACTTGACTTTTGTAAAAGTTGATTCCTATTTTTATTTTGGTAAATAAATAGTTCAAAAATGTGCTAATCGTTTTGGATAAATAAACCTCCTTCATACTTCCAACGATTTAACGAACCTACTTAACATCAAATACTCCCACCAACCAATTCCCAAAAGTGTGCCTTTTTGCAAACGGCTCATCCAACTCTCTCCACTGGACTCTATTGCCACCCTCGTCCAGAATGGTCCTAGGGTGTGACGGATTTCATCTTCCCATCTTCTTATCTGGCGTCCTCGTTGCTTATATTACTTTTAAATATTTGTGTCCTCACTTCTGAAGGACACATTTCTCTTGAACGGACAAAAGTCAACTTACAATAAGTACTTACTACTAAAGTATCGTTGTGATGAGTGCAGTCAGGACCGGCGCACTCGGTTGTGTTCCAGTACCGTTGCATGGCGCGCGGGCTGGTCGTGGTGGGCGCGGCGCGGTCCAAGCGCGAGGCCAAGCAGGAGGCAGCGCGCCTGATGCTCACTGCGCTGTCCGCCGCCGGCGTGCCCGTGCCATCGCCTTACACATCTGCCCCTGCCGCCCCCGCCCCTGCCCCCGCCCCGCGCACGCACGTCGCCCTTCTGAGGGAACTGTGCACGGAGTACAAGCTGGGCGCGCCGGATGAAAAGCTGGTGGGTGACGCGGGCCCCGCGCACCTGCGTCAATTCACGATGAGCGTGCGCGTGGGCCAGCACGAGCGGTCCGCCACCGCCAACACCAAGAAGCTGGCGCGGCAGCTCGCCTCCGAGCAGCTGTACACGTATCTGCGCGAAAACCTCGCCAGGGTCATCAAGGACTTTATTGAGGTGTGTCTCCCTCCCTCCACTCTCTAGAGACTCGAAATTATTGTTTTTGCCCGAAAATTAAAGCAAACATTTCAAAAGTAGTGGAGGTTGTAATTTGCGGTCTTAACACTAATTTTAGCCAAATGGAAACAAAGGGTAATACGGACACGGAACCCTAAAAACATGGTACGTAACAACAACAATATAGATGCCATATTAACATTAAGCTGAGAAAAAATAAGGTGCTTAAATGTTAGCCTTGTTTGTTGCTATGGCATCTATAATCTTGTTATTTAACATAATGTTCTTAGGGTTTGGTACCCGTAATGTGTATTTCACTTGGCCAAATTATTATTCAAGTAGTAGATGTAGTGTAGCGCACGGGGTCAATACATTCAACTTCGGATTATAGAGCACTGACTGACTGTTATTGGTTGGCCCGAACGTTCATTTCCCGAGCTCGTACGGAACTAACTGAACCCGCTATGAGAGGCAAGCTAAGGCGAGACAAAATTCATGTCTTGAAAAAACTCGAGAATGCTTTTGGGTCTTCCCATGATTTTAGGAGAATTATCCCAAAAATCGAAATAAAAAAAAAATTGTGTAGTACAAAATATTTATTTATTTATTACTTTTAATGTACGTTTACAAAAGATACATAAAAACAAGACATAAAAAAGAACATATTGTACAAAGGCGGCACTTATTGTAAAATAGCAATATCTACCAGGCAACCTTTGGGTGAGACAAGATAAGAAGGAAAAAGTATTATTTATTATACTTTTGTTATGCTGTGAACCTAAAATTATTTGATTTGTTGTATCGCTTCTAGGACATTACGGTACATAAACATTCATCAAAATATGTTTAAAATCCAGGACTTTATGCACTTGTAACTTTGGTACGTATTTGATTTTGATAAATGTTTTGGGTTCAAGTCATGGAAATCGTATGGGACATGTTGAAAAAGAAAAAATAATAAGCCAGTACCTATCAATAAGGATATGATCAGCGAACAGCGCTAGTATGGGAGTTAAGGCGAATAGAGTCGCCTTAACTTATTTGAATGGCACGGAGCCCTCGGGGCGCGCGTCCTATTCGCACTTGACCGGTCTTTGTTGTCTTCAACCGTTATAGGTAGGCAGTTGAAATTTTCACAGAATACATACTATTATGTATGTCATCTTTCATGAAAAATAATAAAAATAAATTGAAACCCATACCTACAATAAAAATAAAATAAAAAATATTTAATTCAGAACTGGGTTCCATAAAATTACACGATTAATTACACAAAAATGAAAAAAAAATACAAATTACAAATAACAAAAAAAAACAATACACAGGCATGTTAATAAAATTAAAATAAACATGGTTTTATACCTACATTTTGTAGGTAAGTTAAGACAATGTTTTTATTAAAATTATTTTTTCAATGCAAGTGCTCGTAAAGGCCTGTTTTATATGCCTCAAAAATGTTGTGAAAATTACTTTACCACACTAGTGTTTTATTTATCGAAAAATATCTTATCTTGTGTACCATACATAGACTTCACAAAAATGAGCTGGTTTCAGTTTGATGCATTCGTTGGCTCCGTTCAGTTTGATCTTCGGGCAACAACCGCCTACCACTGACAGCAGCACAAGTATGTTAGGTATGTCTGACTAAAAGCAGCCTTCGAACGCATCAAACTGAACGCAGCTTATTTCTGTAAAGTTGGCAACTGGCGTGCAAACAAAAAGAATGCCCGCCTAAAGTTCATTTGGAGTATTTATTGTTTGTTTGTTTCTTTAATTACGTTTAATTTATTTACTCACACTACTCACGCATTGAAAAACGTAGTATTATACACGTGGGTAAGGAAAATAATCGCTTATCGCTTGTGTTTCAAATCGTTCTTCGTAAGCTATTGCCTTCTTACCGCACTAATAGCATAAACTACTATCGTGTGTAACAGGACGAGGCGTTGGTCCGCGCGCAACAGAAAGCAATGGAGCGCAATACGGAGCTGGAAGAGGAAGCAGCCTGGCGGCCTGACCTTGGCCAGCGCGTCTCTGAGTATCATCTGGGACTCGCCACGCACACCGGTCGGTACCTGCATGCACTTACCGTCCACTGTTCGCGACATGTCGACATGGCAATTTTATAGTGATGTCAAATCACGTCACATACCAGGTAGTCGATATCAAAATTTTTTGGTACACAACAAAATGAGAGTTAAATTATTATTACCATTTTATTCCAAGGAACATTTTGTTTCATCATCATCAGCGTACTTTACAACAGTCCACTGCTGGTCTCTCCCAAGGCACGCCATAGCACTCGATCTACAAAACCAAAAGCAATAACGTGAGCGAAATGAATGTACAATAAAAGCACATGATAGATATTTTATTGATTTATTTTGTAGAACGCACAACGTAATTGTAAGATGGCGGAGATGCAAGAGAGAGAGCGAGAGAGCGAGAGAGCGATGACAGAGTTGCCATCGTTCAGAAATATTTTATATTCTACATAAATTGGGGGGGGGGGGCAGCATTGCATAAAACTGAACAAATACATTTCAAAGTTACTTTAAATGCTGCACCAGTTCTAAAAGCACAACTAAATACAAACATTTTATAACTGACGGAACAGTATACAGTGATTATACAAATTCTACTAACTTACATGCTATTATCATATAAATATTGCACTTTACAATACTTATCAAGTGTTCAAAGTTCTACACTGACACAAGCCTTACAACAAAAATTACAAATTAATCATAAATGGGCAAAATGGCCACCTTATTAATAGCCCTTCTGTGAGATCCTGACCCAGTCTTGACTTCAACAACTCTGACTTTACCGTCTGGACCATGAAACACATTTGTAACTCTAGCTAAAGGCCATTGTAATGGCGACAACAAGTTATTTTCACTTACTAATAATACTAATGTACCAAATTGAATGTTAGGCACAGACTGTTGCCATTTAGAGCGTTCTAACAACTGTGACAAGTAACTTTTGTGCCATACCTTCCAGAAATCTTGCTGTATTTTGGTACACTTTTTCCAAAATTTCAATACATTTACATTCTTTGAAGTCAAGTCTGGCTCGGGGATTGCATTTAATGGTACTCCAATCAAAAAATGAGCTGGAGACAAAAAAGAAAAATCGTTTATGTCCTGTGATAGAGGAGTTAATGCCCTCGAATTAAGGATTCCCTCAATTTGAATCATCACAGTACAAAATTGTTCATATGTTAACAATATTTTTCCCACTACTCTTTTCAAATGATACTTAAACGACTTAACAGCTGATTCGTGAAGACCTCCAAAGGTCGGGGAGTACATCGGAATAAACTTAAAATCTATACCCTTTAAAGTACAATAATTTGTTATAACATCTTTATGTTGGTTTGAGCAATTTAACAAAAACAATTCTCGCAACTGATTGTTGGCACCTTTAAAGGTAGAGGCATTATCACAACTTATCATGCCTGGAATTCCACGCCTAGAACAAAACCTCTTCAATGCTGCTAGAAAACAGTCAGTTGTCAAATCAGATACTAGCTCGAGGTGTATGCACTTGGTGACAAAACATACAAAAACTGCCACATAGCCTTTACTTATGTATGATCTTCTCAATGTTGACTGTTTTATTTGGAACGGGCCACAGTAGTCAACTGCGACTTTATTAAACACCTTATCTTGTGTTACACGGGAGTGAGGAAGAGACGCCATTAATTGATGCCCCTGTTCAGCTCTAAATCTATGACATTTAGTACATCTATGTAATACCTTTTTTATTTCTTTAACAGCAGAGACAATGTAATATTTTTGAATTAAACTTGACAACGTTAATTTTAATCCAGCATGCAATAAAGAAATGTGCTCATTTCGAATAATAAGAGCAGTTGTATGACATTTTTTTGGCAAAACTATTGGGCACTTTTGATTGTATGGTATATTTGCATTCTCGAGTCTTCCTCCCACACGCATAACACCCAATTGATCAATGAAAGGATTAATTTTCTTAAGATTACTATTTATATTCTTATTTTTATTTATACAATTTATTTCGTTAGCGAAATGTAATGCTTGAACAGTTTTAATTATGCATGACATTGAGTCCTTCATCTCAGCCACAGATAAGTTTTTAAAGTTTCGTTCGTCTTTAGGGCTTCTACAATTTTTTGTAAATCTTAACATATACGCAAAAACGCGTTGTAATTTCAAAATTGATGAAAACTTTGAAAAAGGAAACAACTCCTCATTAATGTTACAGTTTATACTTGAAATGTACTCCTTACATTCTGACTCTACTAGACTGATATCATTAATATTGTCATTATTTGGAATGTAATTTAAATTATACAATTCTGGTGAACCTCGCCACCAAGTGGGGTGAGATGCTAGTTGAGTGGGTTTTAAACCCCGTGACAGACAATCTGCTGGGTTATTTATCCCGCTTACATGATGCCAACTACAATCATTGGTTAATGTATTAATTATATTTACTCGGTTTAGAACATAAGTAGGAGTCTTTACAGATTTGAGCCAACAAAGCACAATTTGTGAATCAGTAAACAAATATCTATGCCTCAATTTCAAGTCATGAAATACAGAACTTACTTTGCTATACAACTTGGCCAACAAAACCGCCCCATTAAGTTCTAATCGTGGTATAGTTAACTTTGAATTGATCGGAGCTATTCTTGATTTGCTACAAATTAATGATACCTGTATTTCATTTTTTGAACAACTCTAAGGTAAATACAGCAGCCATACCCTATATTCGAGGCATCACAGTAACCAATCATATCTACATAATCGGCGTTACATATTCTTAAATAACGTTTTATCAATATGGACTCCATGTTCATTAAGTCACAGAAAAATTTATTCCAAGAAAGTAACAATTTATCAGTAAGTGGGCTGTCCCATTCTAGTTTTTCCAACCACACCTTTTGCATGAATTCTTTGGCCTTAGTAACTATAGGACCAGCCAATCCCAACGGGTCAAAAAAGTCCCAATACAACTCAAGACAGTTCGCTTCGTCCATTCCTTAGGAATGTCCCCTTTTGGTTTATTAATTTTTAAATTATCATTAGCAATATCTAATGATAAACCTAATGCTTTTAATTCTAACCCTTCTTGACAAAAATCATGGTCTTTACCAAAACAATGCTTTTCGTTGGGAATATCAGATAAAACATTTTGATTGTTAGAACTCCATTTGTGGAGGTCAAAACTTCCTAAGCTCAATAGTTTAATCAATTGGTCACATACCTGCTTCAGCATATCAGGATTGTCAGCACCAAAAATGCAGTCGTCCACATATGTGTTGTTCATAAGCACCTTCGCAGCCAGTGGGTACTGTTTACCATACCTTGATGCGAGCTCCACCAGACATCGAGTCGCAAGGAAGCTGGAACTTCTTACCCCATAGGTCACAGTCTGCAGCTGTAAGCATGTTAAAGGATCATCAATATTTTCTCTCCATAGTATATTTTGCAAGTGAGTTTGAGTTGGATCTATAAGAATTTGCCTGTACATTTGACGCACATCAGCTAAGGCAATAAATTCATACTTTCGAAATAAAACCAAGATGTCAAAAAGACTCTTTTGTACTACAGGGCCATTATGAAGCACGGTATTGAGGCTGTTTGTCTTTAAGTCAGCTTGGGCACTAGCATCAAAAACGACACGAAGCTTAGTAGTCTTGCTTTCTTCTCTAATTACTGGATGATGCGGCATGAAATAATTTTCGGTTTTTTGATTGCAGATAAATCAATAATCTTGGCATGATATAAGTCCAAATATTCCTTAATAAATTTGGAATAAGCAATTTTTAAATCATTATCCTTTATGAATCGTTTAGATAAACTGTTCAGTCTCTGCAATGCTAAAGAAAATGAGTCCCCCAATTTTAAATCATCGATTGGCATTTTGAGCGGCAACTTCACCTGAAACCGATTATTAATTAACTGTACCGAGGTGGAAAACTCGGTTTCGCAGATATCAGCTTTTAATATGACCTCCTTATTTATTTCGGGAGTGTGTTGTTCTTCCCAAAACTTTTGCAGGAGGTGGTCTACATTATCTATAATCGTAGCATGCAAAACAACACTATCATTAATTTTATTTTGATTACACAAGGAAACACAGTCCCAATGCAAATTGCCAGCCACTACATAACCGAATTTTGTCGCAAGCAAGACTAAATTGCCTTCCTTCAATTCTATTTTATTTGGCAGCAAAATCTTAAAGAAAATGTCTGCAGAAAGTAAGAAGGAAATCTCACTAGGAATATTAAATTCGTCATCGGCTAATTGTATAGTATCTGGTATGGCAACATTATTTAAATTGAATTTTGTCTGTGGCAGAAATGAAGTTATTTTGTCTACTACAGAAAACATTGTGTTGCACTTATAATCGTTATGCAAAGAATGCAAATTTAAATTGATAGCTTGGCTTATGGATTTTTTACTACTTGCCTAAACGTTGCAAGACCTAATTTTTTAACCAAGTCACTAGTAGCAAAAGAAGTTTGGCTACCGCTGTCAACAATTCCTTTTGCAACCACATATGAGCCATCCTTAGCCTGAATTTTCAATTTTATTGTAGGCAATAAGACCATATTTTTGGTAGGACATTGTTTTGCAAAGTAGTGACATTATTTTGCTCTGTATGTAACAAAGAATGATGTTTCCTTCTTGTTTATTTATTTATTTATTTATTGGAACAAGGAGTAAAAACAGAAAAAGATACATATTTTATAAGATAGAACTGATACAGGTAATTAAATAAATATATCAGTTTCCTTAACATACTCACTAATACATTAATATTTTTTAGATAGACGCAAACATGAGATACATATGAATATAACTAATAGTTTACTACAAATAACATATAACAATCTGAAATGTACACAGCCTAAACATTAAACGTAAAACTAACATGCACATGCACACAACTTGGGTTAGTAAAATAGTAAAAGTTACAGTTTTTTAGGCACTACTGTTAAAGAGCGCTTTCTTCAACTCGGTTCTGTATCGATTGTATGAAAAATTGAATAAGTCTGTATCAATAAGTCTCTCATTAAATAATTTACACATTCTATATATTGGAGCCCTACTACCGGCGTTTGTTCGGACTCTGCGCAGAAAAAATGTATGCTTCGGTCTAGTACTACGACAGGGTAATGTTGGCACACGGAAATCAATAGAATTTAGAAGGTCTGTGAAGTTGTACATCCCGATGCAAATGTTCCGGAGGATAATTGCAGCACAGAATTGTCGTCGAGCGGTAAGGGAAGGACAGTTATATTTCTTTGAAAGTTTGAGATATGGCAATTTAGGCTGTCTCATGCGGATGTTTAGTGCTCTCAGAAAACGCTTTTGAATCATTTCTACTTTTTTCTCATAAGTCTTATGAAAAGGATTCCAGATAACTGAAGCGTATTCCAAATAAGGTCGAACAAGGGTCTGATAAAGGGTGATGTAAGTCGACGCCTGCTTGAAGCATTTCGATGTTCTCAAGATGAAGCCCAGCATACGGTATGCTTTGTTTACTACGGACTCTACATGTAAATCAAATAATAACTTTCTGTCAAATATGACTCCTAAATCCTTGATATCAAAAACACGTTCTAATTCGTGGTTGCCTATCATATACACGAATGTATGTACATTGATGTTCTTAGAAAATGTAATAGTTTTGCATTTATTTTCTGCTAAATGTAATTTGTTGTTAGTGCAGTATGTAGAGAGTCTGCTCAGGTCATCCTGAAGTTTCTCGCAATCGTCAATGGAGTTAATCTTTTTGTAAATTTTGAGATCGTCAGCATACATCAAGATTTCTGAGAAATGGAAGCAGGAGCCAATGTCATTTATAAAGAGAATAAAAAGCAAAGGCCCTAATATTGAGCCCTGAGGCACACCAGACGTCAGGCAAGAGGGGGAAGAAATATGCCCGTTTAATATAATGGCCTGATTTCGACACTGAAGATAAGAGGCAAACCACCGCAAAAGACTACCTTTTATTCCATTATAATATAGTTTTTGAAGAAGGAGCTTATGGTCTACCTTATCAAACGCCTTACGGAAATCAGTATATATCGAATCCACCGGTACTCCATTGTCCATAGAGTTAAAAAGGTAATTAGTGTATACGAGGAGATTGCTAACGGTCGATTTTGATTTCACAAACCCATGTTGCCGATGATCAAAGACAGGTTCAAGGACAAGATAAACTTTATCATGCACTAGCCTTTCAAATATTTTCGGGATTATTGACAATAAAGATATAGGGCGGTAATGCTCGACTTGATTTTTAGTGCCTGATTTATGTATTGGGGTAATGTATGCTATCTTCCATCTGGACGGGATAGCTGCCTCTAAAGAACTTTTGTTAAATAAAATAGTTAAAGGTACACATATTGAGGAGGCAGTTTCCTTCAAAAAGAGAGGAGTTAGTTTATCAGGTCCAGGACCCTTCCCACCGTCTAGTTTTTCTAAAGCTTTCTCCACTTCGTCTTTAGTAAATTTCAAGTCGGACAAGGGATCAGAAGAGCCGTTTTCAGAAAAATTATTAGTTTTCGGGTCGTAAGCATCGCTGTCAGCTTGCTCAAAGACAGAAGAGAAATATTGAGAAAACAGATTACAGATACCAATGGGGTTATCCGAAGAGTTGCTTCCGTACTGCATTGACGGAGAGTAGCCGGTGTTTGTCTTCTTTAATGAGGAGGTAAATTTCCAAAATGATTTAATATTTTTTTGAGCAGAGTTTTCCACATTTTTAATATAGTTCTCCCAACAATCATGTAATAATATTTTAACCTCCGAACGAATGGACGAGAATTTAAGATAGTCTGACTGACGCTGATAAGTTTTCCATTTAAGCCAGTTCTTTTCCTTTGCCCGCAGTTTGGTAATTCATTTCTTAGAAAACCATTTTGGAAAGCGTGCTGGGTTTGTTTTAACCAAGGGTACTTCGTCGTTAATTATTTCATAAAGCATATCATAAAAACGATCAACTGCTTTGTCAATAGGTAAATGCTCTAGTTCTGAGTGCCAATCTATCTCGAATATTTTTATATTTATGTTACCATAATTAGCCTTGTAAAAGTTATACTTTGGAATTTCAGTACTGGGTAGTGTATCGGTAGACGATAAGATAAAAGGGATTTCCAGGATACAGGGAGGGTGATGGCGATCAATCGGTAACAAAGGAGCATCAGATAATGCTACATTACAAGAACTATTACAAAGAACTAGGTCAAGAGTGCGGTTGTTGCAATTTAATAATCTATTATATTGAGTGAGGTCCAGAAACCTCATAAGGGTATCAAGCGAGCGTATAGTATTGTTAGATGGATCCGTGATCGTACCTTTATCATCCTGGTAGTTCCAAACTATTTCTGGTAGATTATAATCGCCAATAAGAAGGACAGTCCAGTCAGGAATTTCGGCAACAATATCATAAAGTTTGTTGAAATGGCTTTCGTAAATACTAGTTTTGGATTGGCCCGTTATGTAACAAGCATTTAACATGAAGCCTTCAGAACGAGAAGGAAACAGGAGGACTATCTCCTCGACCACTGGAGACTCCCAATCCGTACGACGAATCACCTTAAATTGCTTTTTCACAGCGACCAAAACACCACCGCCATCTTTTTTACGTGAAGTGAGTAATGTTCTATCACGCCGAAACACAATGTATTTATCCCCGATTGCTTCAGAGTCAAAAACACCTTCATTGAACCACGTTTCAGTCAGGACCACAACGTCAAAATCGTTACTTAAAATACTTAGACGCAGAGCCTCGAGTTTAGTTCGAATACCACCACAATTTTGATAATATATATTAAGGCCTTCAACATACATAATTAATGTTTAAAATAATATAAATTATAGATTTAAGATAGCCCAAAGTAAAATTTAATCTGTATTGAATAAAAGTAGTCATATTATTTAGAAAAGATGAATGGTAGTAAGGTGGCAACAAGTTATTAATATTGATTAATACTAAGCAATACGTAGACTTCACTAGAATGCATTTTATGGGATTTCCTTGCTTTTGCAGAAAGAACACTTAAAATGGAAACGACATTTATTTTCATGTGAGTTCAAACAAATCCTACACAAACTTTCTTGGCCCACAAAACTTGATTTGTCATTAAAGCTCAGCATTTGAAATTTTTTGCACTGAAATAACTTATGACCTGGTGTCTGACAAAATTCACACACGGCTTGAGGTTCTTTAGAAACACTAGTACTCGCTAAGTTGCTAACTCTATTTTTAAAGATTTGATAGCTCTTACCTTCAGCATGTCCACTCTCCTCGAAGCTCACAGCCCTTCGTTCCAAAAACTCAAAAAAGTCTTTGAGTGTGGGTAGCGTTGTTTGATCTCTATCAGCATAATAGGCCCGACAGGAGTAAGCATCTAATTTCTTAATCAAAATGGGCACAATTACCATGTCCCAGTGTGTTACTGGTTGCCCTAAGCCTTCTAGCGCTCCTAGTTGTTGGCGAGCTTGAGAAACCAACTGTCTTAAATTCCCAAAGGTCCCCTTTGAGATTGGCGGGAGATCCAATAAAAAATGTACATGGTGTGTGATCAGAATACATTTGTTGTCATACCTTTTCTTAAGATTACTTAAAGCTAGTGGATAAGACTCACTAACTAATGGCAGTTCTTCTATTGCTGCCAGAGCTTCTCCCTTCAAGTATTTGCGCAGATAAAACAGCTTCTCAATCGGCGTAATGTTTGAGTCTCTGTCAATGACTGCAGTAAACATGTCGTTGAATGTCTTATATTGAATAATATCCTTTCCGTCAAAGGTTGGTATTTCCAGGTGAGGAAGGTTGCTCTTTGATCTGTCAGCTGGTGGTGATGTTTTCCCAGGAGCATGAGAGGATGGTGTTGAAGGAGGAGTCATGACTTTTCTTAGCTCCGAGATTGCCTTCAAACATTTGTCCTCAATCTGATCTTCTTCAAAATCAGAATCATTTGCACAATTTTGCAGCAACTGTAGATCTAACTGTACCTCCCTGTGGACATGCAATGATTTCTGCAAGGATTCCACACGTAGTTTTATGGCTTCAACGTCTAGTAGCACCTGTCCTCTTTGTTCTGCTATGAAGGTGTAGGCCCGAGTTATTTGGCCCTTAAATTGGGATATCTGGGCCTTGAGACGCTTGATCTGCTTCGCTGTTTCTTGTTCTGCCATATTGAATTGAAATCAAAATGTCCTTATGTACTATTAGATTCAGGTTTCGGCACCACTTCATGTACAATAAAAGCACATGATAGATATTTTATTGATTTATTTTGTAGAACGCATAACGTAATTGTAAGATGGCGGAGATGCAAGAGAGAGAGCGAGAGAGCGATGACAGAGTTGCCATCGTTCAGAAATATTTTATATCCTACAATGAATACACTCGGTCGATGACGTGGGGTTGTGCGGGGCGTCACCCCCTCCACGACTCACCTCATGCTCCGATTGCCATGTCGATCTGTCGTCATCAGTACGTCCCTCTTCTGATAAACCCCCGGCACTCAATACAAGCACCTATACTACTATAGCGTGTGTGTGTGCGTGCATGTAGCGAACGGCCGTCTGACAGTAGCGTGTACTGTACTAAATCCATCCATCCATCAGCCTGTTTCGTCCACTGCTGGAGGCCTTTCCAAGATTTCACCACTCTTGGCGGCCCTCCTGGAAGAAATGCCCATACTCACACACGCTGGGCAGGCGGGTTGGTGAGCGGGGTGCCGAAACCCTTGCACCAGTGACGCCGCTACCCGTCACCAGTCTGTTTTATATAAGGCCCGGCAATTGGGGATGGATATCCCCCCATCCATCGGTCCCAAGCAATGGTGGGCCACCTATAAGATCAGTTTTTAATAAATAATAAAATATTTTAATATAACGTACTTACCTAGTTACTTATTTCACTTACTATAAAGTAGTATCATATTTCGTAATAAATAAAAATCCTTAAAAATATTGTAAACCAATCTTGAGGATCCGACAATATCGGTCTCATGTGAACTCATGCTAGTTCTTATCCTCCCCCCGCCTCGCCGCGCGGCGCATAGCGGTAACGGTGAGACTACAATACCGTTTGCGCTTGCTAACAGATCCGGAGAAGCAGAAGGAAGCGCTGGAGATCCTGAAGAGCGGGGAGGGCGAGGCGGTACTGGACGCGGCAGTGGCGGCGCTCGGTCTCTCGGTGGAGTGGAGCGAGCTGCCGCGCGTGCCGCCGGCCACGCCGCTGCTGGTGGTGACGCTGAGCCCCGGGTCGCCACCGATCACGATGGCGGGCCGCGACCGCGCCGCCGCCGTCGCCGCCGCCCTGCGCGCGCTGCGGATCGCTCTGCGGCCCCGCCCTGCTGAACCCGCAAACTAAGCGCCAAGGGCTTTCCTTTACTAGACACTCAATTGTCAACAAGCTTTTTCCTGCGACTTCTCCCGCGCTGACACTTCCTAATAAAATAGCGGTCGTAGCGGTTACTTGCGTGTATCCCTCGATCCTGCGGGATTTTACAAGATCCCTTTGAAGCGGATGTGTATGTAGCCTTCCTAAGTCCATTCGTTACATATGGACGTTGATAGTCCAATAAATAAGCGTGGTATAAACATTAAGTAACAGGATAGGTGCTATTGTACCAATGAATAATGGGCACGAAGTGTCATAAGATTGTTAGTTACTATCATAGTATAAACATAAAACATAAAATTAAAGCAAAAAGCAAAAAACATTTATAACAAAGTTTGAGCAACTGGCTTCCAAAGTAGTTTCAACTGTGAGGGGCCGTTCAAGTATTACGTAAGCAGATTTATTACAATTATTTACCCCCCCATCCCCCTTGTCAGCAAAAGTAAGCAAAGCTCTTACCCCCTCCCCCCATGCTTACGTAAACATTTTTCAATTAAAAATATTTTTTTTAAATATTATAATGTTATAATTATAATTTTAAAAATAAGAAAATAGATTTAGGTTAGAGATTAGATTTTACTGATACAGTATTGAACATAGAGTAAGGGGCAAAAATATACCGATGACGTAATCATCATCTAGACTCCCCTACCCCCCATGTCATCGAAAATAAGCAAAACAAAAACCCCCCATCCCCCATAGTGCTTACGTAATACTTGAACGGCCCCTGATCCAGAAGCCAGTTTCTCCCTTAGAATACAAAGTACATGTGGTGTTAGCGCAATAACTACGAGTAAACTATTACAATAACTTTAAATTGATGCATAGTTTGAGCAACTGGCTTCCAAAGTAGTTTCAACTGTGATCCAGAAGCCAGTTTCTCCCTTAGAATACAAAGTACATGTGGTGTTAGCGCAATAAGTACGAGTAAACTATTACAATAACTTTAAATTGATGCATAGTTTGAGCAACTGGCTTCCAAAGTATTTTCAACTGTGATCCAGAAGCCAGTTTCTCCCTTAGAATACAAAGTACATGTGGTGTTAGCGCAATAAGTACGAGTAAACTATTACAATAACTTTAAATGAATGCATAGTTTGAGCAACTGGCTTCCAAAGTAGTTTCAACTGTGATCCAGAAGCCAGTTTCTCCCTTAGAATACAAAGTACATGTGGTGTTAGCGCAATAAGTACGAGTAAACTATTACAATAACTTTAAATGAATGCATAGTTTGAGCAACTGGCTTCCAAAGTAGTTTCAACTGTGATCCAGAAGCCAGTTTCTCCCTTAGAATACAAAGTACATGTGGTGTTAGCGCAATAAGTAAGAGTAAACTATTACAATAACTTTAAATGAATGCATAGTTTGAGCAACTGGCTTCCAAAGTAGTTTCAACTGTGATCCAGAAGCCAGTTTCTCCCTTAGAATACAAAGTACATGTGGTGTTAGCGCAATAAGTACGAGTAAACTATTACAATAACTTTAAATGAATGCATAGTTTGAGCAACTGGCTTCCAAAGTAGTTTCAACTGTGATCCAGAAGCCAGTTTCTCCCTTAGAATACAAAGTACATGTGGTGTTAGCGCAATAAGTACGAGTAAACTATTACAATAACTTTAAATTAATGCATAGTTTGAGCAACTGGCTTCCAAAGTAGTTTCAACTGTGATCCAGAAGCCAGTTTCTCCCTTAGAATACAAAGTACATGTGGTGTTAGCGCAATAAGTAAGAGTAAAATATTACAATAACTTTAAATGAATGCATAGTTTGAGCAACTGGCTTCCAAAGTAGTTTCAACTGTGATCCAGAAGCCAGTTTCTCCCTTAGAATACAAATTACATGTGGCGTTAGCGCAATAAGTAAGAGTAAACTATTACAATAACTTTAAATTAATGCATAGTTTGAGCAACTGGCTTCCAAAGTAGTTTCAACTGTGATTCAGAAGCCAGTTTCTCCCTTAGAATACAAAGTACATGTGGTGTTAGCGCAATAAGTACGAGTAAACTATTACAATAACTTTAAATGAATGCATAGTTTGAGCAACTGGCTTCCAAAGTAGTTTCAACTGTGATCCAGAAGCCAGTTTCTCCCTTAGAATACAAAGTACATGTGGTGTTAGCGCAATAAGTACGAGTAAACTATTACAATAACTTTAAATTAATGCATAGTTTGAGCAACTGGCTTCCAAAGTAGTTTCAACTGTGATCCAGAAGCCAGTTTCTCCCTTAGAATACAAAGTACATGTGGTGTTAGCGCAATAAGTAAGAGTAAAATATTACAATAACTTTAAATGAATGCATAGTTTGAGCAACTGGCTTCCAAAGTAGTTTCAACTGTGATCCAGAAGCCAGTTTCTCCCTTAGAATACAAATTACATGTGGCGTTAGCGCAATAAGTAAGAGTAAACTATTACAATAACTTTAAATTAATGCATAGTTTGAGCAACTGGCTTCCAAAGTAGTTTCAACTGTGATTCAGAAGCCAGTTTCTCCCTTAGAATACAAAGTACATGTGGTGTTAGCGCAATAAGTACGAGTAAACTATTACAATAACTTTAAATTAATGCATAGTTTTTATTATTTTTATTTATTTAAAATCCTGTAAACGGAAGGAAAGCAGCAACCTTGATTTAGAGTATTTATGTGTATGTATGGTTAGGAAGAGAGAGGGTGTGAGGGTGTGTGTATGTGTTTGTGTGAATGTGATATATTAGCCCTGTAACATCTAGCTTAAGCCTACCTAGCTAAATAAACCTAGCTGAACTCAACCTACCTATTATCTTCCTAGACGCCTATATATAATATACAGATGTTTTGATCAGTAACTTGGCCAAATGTGATCGCTAATGGTGGACAGGACCTTACGTTATGCACCTCAGTTGGTAACCCTAGTTCTTTTAGAGTAGTAAGGGATGGGACTAACCTAACCTGACCGTGACAAATATTCTAAGAATCCTAAGTTCTAAATCTCCTGTTAACCTAAGCAAAATAGTGTTAATTTAATTGTAAAGAGTTCACTACAAGATGAGAATCTATTTTTTTGGTTTAGTTCCTTATTATGTACAAATGGATGATTAAATAAGTTATAAATTGGTTGTCGAGAATTAGGGTTCTGTAGGACTGCAGAAAACCTTATGAGATTTATATTATTTTATGTACTAGATATTTAAGAATGTGACTTTCCTTTTAATAATAGTAACGAAACTTTGATCTATTAAATAGTTGTAAGGCTTCTTCTCATAAAAATACAAGTCTGGTAAAAATCAAATGTTATTTTATGCTACTCTAATAAATGTACCTACTGCTTAGCAAGAAATCTTAGTTGATTGTAAATTGGAACTGTGATCTACATTAATAGTAGGTAAGGTTAAGGTAAACTTTTATGGAGTATAAATTATTGAAATAGAGTAGTTGTAGAGTATCTTGGTTTCTCGAAATACATTATTCTTATATCAGGAAAACAGTTGATCTGTTGCTGCTTATTGAGAATCAGTACATGATTCTATAAAATGTGTTTTTTTTTTTATTTGATTGGGAAAACAGCCCCGCCACCGCCGTCCCAGTGGATTCCGTCACCAGACTAATGAATCCTCCTGAAAGATGTAGGAGATAAAGTACATAAATGTACTTGAATATTTGAATGTATTGTACATATATAAGTACTAATTTTGTGGGACAAAATCCTGCCCGTTCGATTACAACCAATCTGGAAAGAAGGGCAAGAAAACCAGATGGGCCTAACTTTGGGTTTGATGCTGGACAATAATATCATTTTATGATAAATTAGTAACACGCCACTTATAAGGCTTCCAAGATGCATTTTCTGAAAAATCTTTAAGCTTTTGTAAAGTTGATTGAAGATATATTATATATGAATGTAACTATCATAGTTATTTTACTTTATAAGAGAGGAACATCTAAATCATGACTTTATGCAGTATGAGGGAATCTTTTATTTTATTTTATACCTTTCAGTCCTACAGCCATTTTAGTAAAGAGTGAATTCTACATAGACTCCAAATTGAATAATTTCAATACTTCCAAATATAATCTTTTGGTGTAATAGAACTTTATTTTTAGTTCAAGAAGTTGTATCTATCTAATACCAGTCGTTGAAAACAGTTGCTCTACTCCGGTAAGGTATATAGAAACAACCCGTGGCTAGCTTTTGCCTTTCAGAGGGGTTTATTTTTCCCTTTCTAGTACAAACAAATACATCCTTCAGCCATCTCAATATTTAAGAGAATAAGTAAATTATTTATAAATTGAAATTATTCTTTTTACTCATGTAGATTTTTGGTAATAACTGTATTTTAGTTCTGTGCTAAAAGTTATGGCTTTTATAGGCTCAAACTATCAGTTGCTTATTAGCTCTGAGTTTGAAGTTTGGTAGGTATGTAAGTTCAATTACTTTCAGAAAGCTTTCTATTTATAGGCTCTTTAACAGTCAAATATTATCTCAATATTTTGACTTTCAAACATCATCTTTACCATAATAGATTAATTTAACTATTAGGGTTTAGTGAAATTAGAAACCCCTTTTTTATAATACAAAATCTAATGATGGATGGATGAATAGATGGAATAACCCTAAATTAGTCTAACAATAACTAATCCAGACCTAAAATATGATTTATCCCCACGTTATTGGAGATCCTCAAGCCGAACGATTCCTGACAGCCCTACATCTTAAATTCTTATGAAGATTCATCACTAACAGCGTTTCCCTGATGGTTTCCATTAAAACTTAGTATTCCCAACCTATCAAACACTGACCTATTTATCGTGCCCTAAATCAGATGTCCCTATACTGGTAAGTGTGTAAGTATTTTCAAAACTAGAGATTATATCTCACATTTAATTTAATTGCGCATGTAGCAATCTCGAAGTGCAATGAGATTGTTCCTACCCTATTTGGTACAGAAGCGAGATGAGTTAATTCTCTGAGTACCTAAGCCCTGAAACTCGCCTAGCCCTAAGCCTAATACGGTCGTGAGATATATACACATATACATAACAAGGATACTTATGGCCAGAGACCTAAGACCATAAGCGGATGGGGAAGAAAAAAGGGTTGTATGCTTAGTGCAATGCATACGGCGGGGGGTTTTCTCTCTGTACCACAAGCAGGATCACAGGGGTAACCCTTATGGGGCGGTGCCTAGGGAATCTTGACCCACAGAGAGGTGAGTATGCTGGAAAAGAAAACACTCGCGTCCCGTATCCCTATCCTCGATGATCCTAAGCAATTCCGGAGTACTTCCTCATTCTGGGAATTACGGGAGAAAGCCTCATACTACCCCCCTTTCAACCCCAAACTAGCTACGAAACGTAAATATATTTCACTGAAATCTAACACGCGTCCCAACCCACAATAACTTCGAATACTTTCCCTAATTTAAAATAATACTGCGGAACAACACTTTTGAAGACGTGTACTTGACGAAGGAATAAGACAGAATGAATCCTCCAAAAGACCTCGGGTCCTTAAATACTATTGGCCTAAAAGCGGCTCCGGCGGCAAGAGCGGCTCAGGCGGCAAGAGCGGCTCAGGCGGCATCGGCGGTACAGCGGCTCCGGCGGCAATGGCGATATTGGCGACAATTGTAGTTTAAACGCTTCGGCGTTACTAAAATGGCTCAACAGCCTTTTTTTTAAAACCCGACCTAGTCTGCATTGAAATAAAGTCTAATTTCTTTTGGCTTTGAACCACGACACCGACGTAATAACCTTGCTCGCAGGTGTTAGGTGTTCTGTTGTCATGTACTCTACCGATCTTGAACAATGAATCTAATGCGTTTCAATACAAGGTTCATATTATTTGTGACTATCTATTAATAATTTGTTACTGCAGGTTATCCGATATTGTTTGTGTGACACCCCGTTGTCTTCGTATTGCGCTGAGGAATTCGTCTATAAGCATGGTGGATGGACTTGAATTTTGCAATTATGGGCTAAGGCAATCCGTTGAAATGACGTTTAGGAACTCTAATTATTGCAGAGTGGAGTTTACCTTCCTAAAGGTCCAATCCAACAGCCTTTGCAACAGTAGCAACCACTCATGGATTTACGCTCCGGTACACCAATGATTTTCAAATTGTTTTTCCGATTCCTTAGTTCCATGTCACTGAGTGACTTAGCGGTTTGGAGAGAACCAGTCTGGTGAGTTCTTGGATTTGACGTTTCATAATTTTCAATTCCCTTTCGGACCATTAGGTTGAGTTCTCAAAATGTTGAATTTGTGTTATGTTGAATTTGCATTTCGTTGAATCCCAGAATGTTGAACTCTCACAAAGTTGAAAAAGTAAAATGTTGAATGAGAAATTCACATTTCCTAAAATGTTGGATTCCTATCATGTTGAAACTCTTTAATGTACACCTACTTGTATTGATTGGCCACTTAAGATAAAATGATAGCTCGAATGTCACGCAAAATACGACATCAGTCAAACGAATGTAAACAACTTTTTGATAATTTCCTTGTCATATTTGTTATTAAAAATGAATGGAAATGAAATAAAGTTTTTGAAGACTCATGAGAAACGAAATCTCGTCATAATACGTGGCAAATACAGTTTGTCAATCGATGGCAAGATAAATCAAAATGGGACTACGCGATGGAAGTGCATATATCGCGACATTTGTACGGCTACAGTAACATTGAGTGCAGACAAATGCACAATATTACGTGAATCTGCCCATAAGTGTGCCGTTAATGAAAATAAAATTAAAGTTACGGATTTCACATACAGAGTTAAGACAGAAGTTTGTACAAATTTGAACCCTATTGAAAACATATTTGAGGGCATGTTAAGTCGGTTTCTGGAAGACAACCCTGATATACCTGCGTACGAAATTCCGACGTACTCGTCCCTGAAAAGTACTCTTTACAGAATTCGAAAAAAGTTTTTGGGAACAGAACGTTTAATTAAAAAAAAAATAGAAGATGTATCTGTTCCACCGGGCATGTCAGAGAAGTTTATTTGCATTGAAGACGGCCATAAAGATAAAATACTCATTTTCTGTTCCAAGCAAGTGCATAAATTTTTCAAATCACCAAATAGTTCATTTTATGGTGACGGCACATTTAAGGCGAGCCCGAAGCCCTTTTATCAGTTGTATATTATGCATCTGGACTTCTTTTCAGACGATAATAGCATTAATATATACCCGGTAATATATGCGTTTTTGCCGAATAAAACGCAAAATACTTATACGCGGCTTTTCAGATTAATAAAGACCGAGCTAGGTGTGCGTATGCAAACTTTTAAGTGCGACTACGAATTACTCGATTATCAAAACAGCCCAAATCAACGCAATGAAAAGAGTTTTCAGCGGAGTGAAAGTCACGGGTTGTTTTCAGCACTATAACAAAGCTGTATGGAAGCGTGCAAAACTATATAATTTAAAAAAAACACCATCAGAATGAAGCATTGTACGGCTTTGTTCATATTTAGTACTACTTCCAGCAAAACACATTCCTTCAGCCTGGCAACACATCATGCAAATAGCGCCGAGGACGGAGGGCATGCAAAAGTTCCTAACGTATTTTGAGGAGCAGTGGTACAACATGGATCACACTCTCATCAGCTGTGCAGATTATGCCCACAGGACAACAAATTCCTGTGAAGGTTACCACCGTAAAATAAACTCGCAGCTACCACTAACGCCAAACATATTTTTGGTTTTCAAAACTTTAATGAAAGAAGCTACCTATTATGATCGGAAAATTACAAGATCATTATTTTTTTCCTTCAAGAAAAACAGGAAAATAGCAGATGTTCTATTTGACAAAGACTACAAGAAGTTACTGAAAAAACTCGAGGTGAAAAAGATGACACCTTTGCAATTTCTTAAAAAAGTGGTCTATATAAGACTGAAATTGGGATTTTAATTCTAACTATACCTAAATGTTGCAACCGAAAAACCAGAAGATACTGTTTTTCGATTGCAACGTTATTCATTAACACGTTGTATATTAAGTTTAACAGTAATTTTAAGCAAAGAATGCGATTTATGTTTAATTTTTATCTTTAATTAAATCTACAATGCCAATGTATATGTACGAGACTTTTCTTTTACTAGGCTATTGGATACGGCGATTTTTTCGAATTTAACATTTTGGGATTCAACGAAATGCAAAGTCAACATTTTGAGAATCTCAATTCAACATTATAGGACTTAAAAATTCAACGTTATGAGAGTTCAACATTTTGGGATTCAACGAAATGCAAATTCAACATAACACAAATTCAACATTTTGAGAACTCAACCTAATGGTCCGAAAGGTGTTGAATTAAGATTCTCAAAATGTTGACTTTGCATTTCGTTGAATCCCAAAATGTTAAATTCGGAAAAATCGCCGTATCCAATAGCCTAGTAAAAGAAAAGTCTCGTACATATACATAGGCATTGTAGATTTAATTCCTTTCATACACATTCCTCTCACACACACACGCACACACAGTTATACTATATAAAATATCGCATAATTGATACAGTTTTATATGTTAAGCCGATAATCCGTCCTTTTATAATGTTTTTTTACCCTATTGTGTTTTTCCAAGGAAACGGGGCTGTTATTCCTTTCTACAGGCGTAAAACCCTATTGAGGGTAATAGCAAACATTTGTTGTTTATACTACATGTACATCTTAGATTTTAAGCTCTGTGTTTTTATAAGTCTCTTGTACGCCCCTCTTTACCTAATAAATTATATTCTATTCTATTCTAATCTATAATCTGTGAAAATTTTAAACTGTCTATCTATCACAGTTCATGAGATACAGCCTGGTGACAGACGGACAGACAGCGGAGTCCGTTCCGCTGTTAGGGTTCCGTTGGTTACCCTTTGGGTGCGGAAGTCTAAAAAAGGCAATGTACAGACCGTTCATCATAACTTGTCCCTTGCCTTCATGTTGGCATGACTGCATGTCAAGCTATTGATGTTATGTTGTTGTAGGTTTGATTTTTAAAAATTATTTATTAATTTATGTATTATCATAGACTAAATAATAATAATTATTGCCCAAGCCGTTAAACAATAGTGTAAAAGAAATTGTGTTGGAAGGTACGCATTGTGTGAATTTCGATCAGGTTCGATCTCGCTCGTGTCACTCACTGCTATGAGGGGTTAGCAAAATAGGGATACCAGCTTTAAACATAAAGCCAATTTGATGGGCAAATAATAATTACCTATTCACTAATGAGTTACCATAAAATTTGTAAAAAACTTAAGTATACCCCTTCAATTCTGAACTCTTAATTAATTTTAATCATGACTTTCCAAAGTTTTGCTACATTTTTCAGAGGAACCAGCAAATGCTCTATTAATGATCTCTGTCTGTCTGTCTATATGCATGTTCCCACTCAATGGATTTAGATGCGATTTTTCTATTATCATCTTAGTGACCCTGGTCAACACATAGGCTATAAGGGGACGTTCATAGAATAACGCCTAACCCGGAAACGGGGCAAAGATTGAATATACGCTTTTCACTCAAGAACCACTGAACGGATTTGGATGCGGTTTTTTATTATCATCGTAGTGACCCCGTTCAACATAATGGCTATAAGGTGTGTTCATAAAATGACGCCCAAGCCGAAAACGGGGCGAATACTGAATAAAGCGGGCAGAGCCGCGGGCAAGGGCTATCGTATATCCGATAAACTGTTAGGCGCCCGAGGAAACACTCTGTTGGTCTGTTAGTCTGTTATGGCTGTTCCAGATGGTGGGGGCCGCGCATCTAGTGTTTTAGTTTATTGGTTTTTGTGGCTTTTCTGTTTATAAATACCACATTTATTGTATATCGTTGTAATCCTAGATAAAATATACGATAAACATAAAGTACTTAACAAAAAAAAGTATACACATTTCATTACATTTAGGGTTAAAGACCTTCCGCTAATCGAATTAAGACCTGCCATGGTTGAAGTATTTTTGACAACACAGCATTAGGATAAAGAAAAGAAAATGGAAAAAGATTAGTTTTGTTCTGGGTCGTCAGTACATAGCGGCTATTAATAGTTGTGATAGCGCTGAGCGTGATCATCAAGGAAATTCGCTTTTAGATCTCGGGGTTAAGCTAATTTCACATCAATCACAAAATTATTTCGAAAATTTAGCTGATCGATCAATCAATCATTATGGCGTTGACAGGGTTCTTAGCTAGATTGAGGTGCGGAACTTCTTTTAGTGTGATTATTTTGAAAGGTACACCTGTATTATTAATAATTTTATTTTGCCACGTGCGAGTCGGACTCGCGCACTAAACCCTAAAAATATTGTGCAACTAAAAGGTTGCCAAGCCACTCTTACCGCCATCTATCATCTTAGAAAATTAAAAACTCGATATAAAAAGATTGACAAGCTTGTCAAACAAGTCATCTCAGATGCGCCATCTGCCCTATGGTTTATTTATTTATTTATTTATTTAGGAACACCAACAAGAAATACAATAAACTTACTTAAATGGAATAATCTCAAAAATTAAATATGTAGCTATTTGTTTTCTTAATCATCGTGCACCGATTAAGACAATTATGAAAAATCTTATACTAATGGGAGCATTTACTGTTCGGATATTCCAAAAATGCAAAATTAAAACTAGGTTAACAATTCTGGTTAACACGAGATTCATTGTATGGAGACCCCCTTAAGATTTTATTTAAATTTTTCATTATTTGTCATTATAGAAGCCCTAGTAACACGTAATTTGTGAAAATTTCAACGGCTACCTATTACGGTTGAAGGTGTAGACCCCTGAGACAGACGGACGGACAGACAGACAGACAGCGGAGGCTTAGTAACAGGGTCCCATTTGGCATACTCCGGGTATATAACCCTAAAAGGGGTCTTGCCTTGGACCTGGAGCATAACTGAATAGACGTAGACGCAGAAATTTCGTGTTTTTGATTTAAAGCTTTTGCAAGGAAATGTATTATTTGAAAACCTCGCGTAGTATTTAGGGTGAAATTAAATCAACCTACCAAATTAATACTTGAGACTCGGTTAGTGATCAAAAACTAGGTTCAGTAATCCTATTGGGCAATTTAGAAAAATGTATTTTTTTGCCCCCTTACTGGTTGGACTAGTTTAAGTACAATCCCAGTGCAGGGGGCAAAACAAAATGTTTCAAATTTCGCCATTAAACCATTTTCCTGAAGACTAACCGAGTCTCCAGTATGAATTTGGTCGGTTGATTTAATTTCACCTTGTATTTTTTCTATGTAGGAATAGAACACAATGAGGATTGTTAATAACTTATTTTTTTGAAAACGTCTCTTAATTGACTTCTTTCACTCGTAAGAGATATAATAAGAAGGTCTTGTTATACAAAACGCCATTTCAAAAACAATTTTTGGGAACCCTTGGTTACTTAAGGGGGGTTATCCCATTGTGTCTATTTTCAAATGTATTTTAACCAATAAATAGTGATGATTAAATTTTGCAAAAAATACCTATATACATATTTTATGTCATATTTCACTCTTTGATCTTGAAATTTCGGCCATTCGATAGATGATTACTTAAATATTTCTAGTAAATAATGGTAAATTTAATTTATCATTTACAATTAAACAAAATATAATAAACTAAAATCCTAAAAGTAAAAGAAAAAGAGGAACCTATGCTATAAAAATAAAATTAACTTACAAATAAAACCGTAAATAGTTAGCTATCAAAAAGTCCGCCCCCTCATCGTACCCGGCGCAAAGGTCCCCATTACGCTTGGATGGCTAGGGAAATCCTTTGCGCCAAGTACGACATGGAGCGGTGGTCTTGGCACCTGTCTTTTATTTTTCTTTCGAGTGCCTTTAGAAATGCCCTGGCCTCAGAGCCCCATACGCCGGTCGTTTCAAATGCGGCGGGAATAAAACTGTAATTTTGTTTCAGATCATTGTATTTGATGTGCTTTTGCCTAGCGGCACTCTCAGCGGCAGACCCCGCAGTTCTAACTGTGGAGGTTAAATGACAGCTACCATAAGTGCTGACGCAAGTTGCATCCCACAGCAGACATCTACGTCTCTCCCAGGGAACGAGGGTGAGACCATCTGGGCGCTTGCCGTCTGTCCGGCTAAGGCCAGGGGGCTCCAGGGTGCAAGGGATGTTGGCTGAGACGAGTTCCCGGCGGATGATTTCATTTAAGGCATGGTGCCGTGGGAATCTGCCTGTACATCTTAAACAGCTCAGGCCGTGGTGACCTTTTGTGTCGACTGTAGAGTTGCAGATGCAGGTATGTTCCTCGCAAACATGGCAACCAAGTCTCAGGGCCACAGCAATACGAAGGGAGTCGTTATCAAGTAAAGTACCAAGCTGTGGAGATGGAAGGGCGTGAAGCCAGGCACCGGACTCAGGTTTAGTTACGGCTTTTAGTAAAATAATAAAATTAAATTTTGTTCGATCCAATTAATTCGCATAGATTCGGACTCGCGCACGAAGGGTTCCGTACCATTATCTATAAAAATGGCAAAAACACGTTTCTTGCATAAGAAATAATATTTGTTTTATTTTATCTCAATTATTTATTTTTAAAGTGAATATGTAACTAAATATTCTGTGAATATTTCAAACGTATATTAAAAAATATTGAATATATTTGTGAATATTTTAAACATATTTTATCTAGAAGTCTGAGCGTTCCCCAAAGTATAGAACACAAAAACCAATGTGAGAGCGCCGACTTCTAGAGAACATAATGTACGTTTTAGGAAGAAAGAAGTCGGCAAAATTGTTATTTTGGTACCATCGGTCGATATGTAATTATTTTAAACATTTTAGTGAATGTTCGCTATAAAATTTGAAGTCGGTCATTACTTTTTTGTTAAAAGTTTAATTATTTTTCTAAATAAATTGCATGCTGTGATGTTTGTTAATAGCTTTGTAATTATGTGCATAATTTGTCTTATTTTTTATGAAAAACACCTTCAGCATAAATTTTATGGACACGATACAAAAAAAAAGAAATTAGTAAAAAATTTATAAAAAGATATGGTATTAAAAACAGTTTACATGGTGTTTCTAACAATATCTACTAGCTCGAACAAACAAACAGTCAGACAGACAATTTCCAGTTCTAAAAAGTATCCTATATGTTGTTTCCAGTACTAAGCTATCACTAAACCAGATTTTATCTAAATTTGACCACTAGTGTTGCGACAAAAAATCGTTTTTTGATATCTAAATTGATAACTTTCTCTATCATCATAACAATTAAAAAAAACTCGTTACAATTTTATTACATTATGTATTGATTGATAGATTGATTGAATAAGGGTTATGCTTTCTATGCAGGGATAGTTTTTGAAACGTTCTTAATTTTTAATAATGATAATATCGCGAAAAAATTTGCCTGAAGTTATATGGGATTTAATAACGATTACATAATGGCCACATATTATATTTATTGACTAAATCGTGTAGTTAAATTGATAAATTAATTACTTTATCTAGACATTATTCATAATAGCTAGTAAGAATATGTTAAAGTAATAAACCCAGTCCTACTGACTTGGGTGATGTTTTCTAGTACCTTTAACCTTTATTTTTTTAATATTTTGTCATTGTGGTTAGGTTAAAAAACGATTCCATGTTAGTTGTCCTTTTATCACTTTGCGACGTTATGGCTGTTGTTAGGTTTTATTTTACTACTGTATTTAGATTTCATAGTTTACACTTTTGATCTCTATGACATTGTTACTTAGAGTAAAAAAAAAACAGTCGTGACTAAGAATATCAACCATTTCGCACTAGAATCAAAATGTACTATTTTGAAGCGTGTGGCAACGTCAACTTAAAATAATATTGTCACTCCATGTCTTCTTGTGGATGTCGTAAAAAGCGACCAAGGAATTTATAATAAGGTATGCCCATAATGTCTCTGTAGTATTGAGGGTCATAAGGTCATCATATCTTGTCCCCGTTTGCAGAAACGACGTAGGTGCCTATTTACTGGTGGTCGTGGTTTGTCATCACCCTCATGACGTCACCATGCCGCCAAGTGGCTCATCCTGTTCCCACATGACTTCATGAGTAACTGTACTAGTTGCATAGTTTGTTACTGACTTCCGTAGATTTTTCTGGAATGTCGCGCTTCATCCTAGGTATTAGCGAAGCTTTCATCGGGCGCAATGAAATGTGCATGCAATAGTGGGCAAAGTTACAACAAATAAGAGGGTTATCTGGAAAGTGGGCAAAGCTCTTCAAACTCTACGGGCACCTCAAATTAGGGACAAAGGCAGAAAGGGGGCAAATACCAATAATACAAATCTCTCATTACATAGTGTAGTGATACACTTTACGACAAATAATAAAAATGCTGAAAAATCTCGTTAAAAGTATAATTTAAAAATATAAATAGAATTTAGAAATAATCAAAGAAAATAAAATAAAAAAAAGGTATAAAAACAAAATTGTAGAAAAGTATACTTATCGTCGAGCCCTAAAAATTAACAATAAAAACTTAATTTAGTACATCACCTTTTTATGGCTTAAAAAAAGGTGATTTACTAAATTAAGTTTTTATTGTTAATTTTTAGGGCTCGACGATAAGTATACTTTTCTACAATTTTGTTTTTATACCTTTTTTTTATTTTATTTTCTTTGATTATTTCTAAATTCTATTTATATTTTTAAATTATACTTTTAACGAGATTTTTCAGCATTTTTATTATTTTTCGTAAAGTGTATCACTGCATTGGCGCCCGAACTCAAAGGTTAGTACTTTATTTTGAATATTACGTGCTGTATTCTAATATTATTATTATTTTTTTCTCAATTTGATGGTGGTGTCTACGCATTTGTACACTTTCTATCTTCCAATCTACTGAACTTTTGTTTATTTTTCAGGTAATATTTTTTTCAAGCGATGAAGCTTTTGAAATTAATCAAATACCAAAATCCAGCAAAAAGATTTATTCTTACTGAATGCCCTTAATTTGTGAAATATATGTGTTTCTGATCTCAATAAAGGAATAAAATACATATTTACACACTCGTTGTGTGTACGCAATTTTATTTGTGTGTGTATATTTATCCCCTCCTATATTCTACTTATATTTAATTAGGTAGGATATACAGGTAAGTGCTCCTTTATATTTTGTAGCGAGTTACTTTCTTCATCTATCCTTGATAATTATTACTTGTTCTAGCAAATAATTTACACAGGATTTACTTGTCAAATAAATTTATTGTAATTAGTCCATAAAATTGTAGATACTCATCGATTCCAAGAGACGGATTTCAATTCCGTTTGTTATTTTATTCTCTTCCTTTCGTTCCATAGGTTAATATAGTCAATCACATTTTGTGACAAAAATTTTCACAATAATATTGAAATTTGCTTTCCCATATTAGAAATATTTTTGTGAATCTTCGAATTACCCATTTTATCTAGTTTTCAGAAGATATCTTAGGTTTTCTTTCCTGAAAAGATTCTTCAATTTCTGAAATGTTTGTTTACATTTTTCATCTTGTCATCTTTCAAAGTTGACATTTTATTATTTGTCTATTATCTTGAAGTTTCTGGTTTTGACCATTTTTTTTTTCTTTCAAAACTTTTGCACCATAATCTAAATTAACGATATGGTACCGGCAGCCAGTTATCGTCGGACGTGCAGTGCCCAGAATGCAATAAACCCTTCAAAGGACAGAGGGGTCTGAAAATCCACATCGGAAAACAGCACAATAAAAACAAGCCGACCCAGACGTCATCAGACCCAGTTCAAACCCCAATCCCAAAGGCCCCCCTCTCTGGAAAGAACTAGGGACCTTGAAATCTACAACGGCGGTCTTGAAAAGGATTCCCCGAGGGGCCAGAATGTCTGTAGCGACCTCTCTGTCCAAGACAATTAAAGAGGTTCTGAATAATAATGATGAAAACAGTTGGAAACAGCTACTAACATTTGCATTCCGGATACTGCACGTAAAAAGGGGGAGGGAGGATAACGGCTCCCTCACACAAAAAATTGAAAACAACTGTTTATCGAATAAAACCATTATTCCGGAATATGACAACAGTACAGTTCACTTTACATATAATTTAAATAAAAGAATCGAAAATAAATTTAATGACGGGGATATTAGGGGAGCCGCACATCTTCTCTTCACCACCGACACCTTGGCCCCTGACACGCCGGAAACACTTTCGGCTTTAGCGTCAAAGCATCCACCTCCAGCAGCTACCTCACAACTCCCGGATGCACCCTGTCCTTCCGATTCCACTCCGACAACGACGGTTAACGAGGTTCTGGCTGCCGTAATGTCCTTTAGAAACGGTTCGGCCGGTGGACTTGATGGTATAAGCCCGCAGCATTTAAAAGATCTTACTAGCGGAACCACTGGTGTCGCTGGCCGTACCCTTCTGGAAGACATTACACGACTGGCCAACCTTATGCTGTCGGGTGGGGTCTGCGAGGGTATTACGGACTTGCTCTATGGAGCAAGTCTGTGTGCCCTCAAAAAAAAGGATGGGGGCGTCAGACCCATCGCGGTGGGAAACACATTCCGCCGGATGGTGTCCAAAATTTGTTGTAAAAATATTTTAGCTGATTTATCCACAAAATTTCGACCTACACAATTAGGTTTCGGGAGTAAAGGGGGTTGCGAAGCTGCAGTACATGCAGCCCGTACCTTCCTTGAACACGGTACTGGTGAGGTCCTGTTGAAGGTGGATGTGAAAAACGCATTCAACTCGGTGGACAGAGGTACTCTGCTGACAGAAGTCAGAAATAACTGTGCCCCTATTTATAATTACGTTTTTCAATGTTATAGCAGACCAACAAAATTAATCTACAGAGACCACTTACTGGAATCCGCAGTCGGCTGTCAGCAGGGTGACCCCCTAGGACCAGCAATATTTAGTTTGGCCATCAATCCAATCGTCAAAGATCTAAATTCAAAATTTAATATTTGGTACTTAGACGATGGCACCATTGGAGGCGATTCAACGTCTGTATTAAATGACTTAGAAAACATTGTGCAAAAGTTTGGCCAAATTGGTTTAGAACTAAATTACTCAAAATGTGAATTGTATTTAGCCAAATCGATTTCAAGTTTCGATAGAAATAATATAATCGAAAAATTTAATAATGTAGCTGCTAACATCAAAATTTTAGAGAATGAGTCTTTACGTCTCCTTGGTGCCCCTGTCTTAAACGAATCGATTCCCAGGTATGTGAACGACCAGATCTCTAGATTTTTCCATGCTTCAGACCTTTTAACAAAAATTAACCCACACATTGCACTTTTTATTATCCGTTTCTGCCTTTTTGTACCCAAATTAACCTACGTTTTACGATGCTGCCCACTTTGGAAATTTGATACACTCCTAAAAATTATTGATAATACTCTTCAGCAATCATTGTAACCATCATAAATTGTTCACTTAGCGACCGGTGCTGGGTGCAAGCCACCCTTCCAGTCCGGTTCGGTGGCCTGGGAATCCGCAAAATTTCCAGTGTAGCACTCCCAGCCTTTCTGTCATCCGTCCATAGCACGCATGTCCTCTACGGTACTATAATTTTCCCGTCACTTGGTGACGTTGAGGCATCGTGCTCGACGGATGCCAGGGATGCATGGGTGCAAGCCTGTCCTGGTGAGAATCTGCCCACTGACTTGACAAAACAAAAACAATGGGACGAGCCGATCTGCAGACAAGTTCACAGTTCCTTACTTGACACTGCGACCAATCCTGCAGATCGAGCCCGCCTCCTGGCGTCCGGTGAAAGGGAGTCCGGGTTCTGGCTGCACGCTGTACCGTCTATTAACATCGGCACGCAGCTGGACAGGGTATATTTCTCCCTAGCCGTCAGCCTCAGACTCGGCGCGAAGACGAACGAGCCACATCGCTGCCGGTGTGGCACAAACGTCGATCAGCTCGGACACCACGGCCTTTCTTGTCAGCGTAGTGCTGGCCGCCTGCCGCGCCACGTCAGTATAAATGATGTCATCCGGCGGGCTCTTGCCACCGTCAACGTGCCGGCTATTTTAGAGCCGAAGGGCATAACGCGTGACGATGGCAAGAGGCCCGATGGGATGACATTAATCCCATGGAAGAACGGCAGAGCCATGGTGTGGGATGCAACATGTGTTGACACACTAGCACCGTCCCACACCGGTGTTACTGCCGTTAGAGCTGGTGCGGCTGCGGCAGAGCCATGGTGTGGGATGCAACATGTGTTGACACACTAGCACCGTCCCACACCGGTGTTACTGCCGTTAGAGCTGGTGCGGCTGCGGCAGAGCCACGGTGTGGGATGCAACATGTGTTGACACACTAGCACCGTCCCACACCGGTGTTACTGCCGTTAGAGCTGGTGCGGCTGCGGCAGAGCCATGGTGTGGGATGCAACATGTGTTGACACACTAGCACCGTCCCACACCGGTGTTACTGCCGTTAGAGCTGGTGCGGCTGCGGCAGAGCCATGGTGTGGGATGCAACATGTGTTGACACACTAGCACCTTCCCACACCGGTGCTACTGCCGTTAGAGCTGGTGCGGCTGCGGCAGAGCCATGGTGTGGGATGCAACATGTGTTGACACACTAGCACCGTCCCACACCGGTGTTACTGCCGTTAGAGCTGGTGCGGCTGCGGCAGAGCCATGGTGTGGGATGCAACATGTGTTGACACACTAGCACCGTCCCACACCGGTGTTACTGCCGTTAGAGCTGGTGCGGCTGCGGCAGAGCCACGGTGTGGGATGCAACATGTGTTGACACACTAGCACCGTCCCACACCGGTGTTACTGCCGTTAGAGCTGGTGCGGCTGCGGCAGAGCCATGGTGTGGGATGCAACATGTGTTGACACACTAGCACCGTCCCACACCGGTGTTACTGCCGTTAGAGCTGGTGCGGCTGCGGCAGAGCCATGGTGTGGGATGCAACATGTGTTGACACACTAGCACCGTCCCACACCGGTGTTACTGCCGTTAGAGCTGGTGCGGCTGCGGCAGAGCCACGGTGTGGGATGCAACATGTGTTGACACACTAGCACCGTCCCACACCGGTGTTACTGCCGTTAGAGCTGGTGCGGCTGCGGCAGAGCCATGGTGTGGGATGCAACATGTGTTGACACACTAGCACCGTCCCACACCGGTGTTACTGCCGTTAGAGCTGGTGCGGCTGCGGCAGAGCCATGGTGTGGGATGCAACATGTGTTGACACACTAGCACCGTCCCACACCGGTGTTACTGCCGTTAGAGCTGGTGCGGCTGCGGCAGAGCCATGGTGTGGGATGCAACATGTGTTGACACACTAGCACCGTCCCACACCGGTGTTACTGCCGTTAGAGCTGGTGCGGCTGCGGCAGAGCCATGGTGTGGGATGCAACATGTGTTGACACACTAGCACCGTCCCACACCGGTGTTACTGCCGTTAGGGCTGGTGCGGCTGCGGCAGAGCCATGGTGTGGGATGCAACATGTGTTGACACACTAGCACCGTCCCACACCGGTGCTACTGCCGTTAGGGCTGGTGCGGCTGCGGCAGCGGCCGAGAGAAATAAAAGGCACAAGTATGCATCCCTTAGCTCGGACTGCATATTTGTGCCTTTCGGGGTCGAGACCCTCGGGCCGTGGGGTCCCGATGCTAAACTCCTTTTTAAAGAACTATCCACACGGCTGATCGATGTTTGTGGGGACCCGAAGGCTGGTGCGTATCTTGGCCAGAGAATTAGCCTGGCCATTCAAAGAGGAAACGCTGCCAGCCTTCTAGGTACCCTTCCACATGACGGTGGCGATTTAGACAGGATTTTCTATTTAGTTTAGTTAATTTTGTAGGTTTAACAAGGATTTTAGGTTAGTTTTACCCTTTTTAATTTAGGTGAGTTTTATTTATATTCTATATTTTAACATTATTTGTGTTAATTAAATAAATAAATTAACGAACTATTTAGTCAGTAGCCACTCGAATAACCTTTTTTGTTTCGTCTCAACCTTTTTTATTTTTTTGGTTTGAGCCGTTCTTCTTCGCTTCTACTATCACTGAGCCGAGCTTTTTTTGCACCTTTTTTGCATTTTTTCAAAAAAGTTCGTTTACTCTTTGATTTTTAGGTTCGATGTTTATTTAAGTGGCTGCTTTCTTTTATTTTGTTTTCAAATTGCTCTCATTTTTGGTGATTATATTACTTGTCCTATATTATTCGATTTCTTGGGTTAGGTTAATTTTTAGTTGGATTTAATCATTCCACTTTTCGTTTAAATTCTTGTTGTCTGTTCTAGTGTTTAGTTTAAATTAATTTTAAGATGCTTTGGTTTAGTGAACCTTATTTATTTCAATATACGCACCGGGTTGTTCGTATCGGATTCTCACCTTTAGTTTGTATTTAATTGAGTTACCATTTTTTGGTTATTTTTTCTTTAACCTTTGTAATCGCCCATCAACTTTTAAGGCGATTTAGATTTGTTAGGGTATTCGATCACTAGGTTCTGCTTCTGAAATTAATTTTCTTTAAGCTGGTTTAATTATTATTTGTTTTGTGTCGTTTGAGGATAATGTAGCATTCGCTACAGTTATTCAACCTGTTTCTTCGATTTTAGTTTTTCTTTATCTTTGATTCTTTTACAGAATTTTCAAAATTTAAAATTTCGGAGATCTTGACATGGTTGAATAACTGTAGCGAATGCTAAATTATCCCATCAACTTTTAAGGTGATTTAGATTTGTAAGGGTATTCGATCACTATGTTCTGCTTCTGAAATTAATTTTCTTTAAGCTGGTTTAATTATTATTTGTTTTGTGTCGTTTGAGGATAATGTAGCATTCGCTACAGTTATTCAACCTGTTTCTTCGATTTTAGTTTTTCTTCATCTTTGATTCTTTTACAGAATTTTCAAAGTTCAAAATTTCAAAGATCTTGTCATGGTTTTTGTTTGTTTTTCTCATTTTGAAGAGTACTGTCGCCAGCTATATTAGAAAATTCTAAGCCATAAAAAGGTGATTTACTAAATTAAGTTTTTATTGTTAATTTTTAGGGCTCGACGATAAGTATACTTTTCTACAATTTTGTTTTTATACCTTTTTTTTATTTTATTTTCTTTGATTATTTCTAAATTCTATTTATATTTTTAAATTATACTTTTAACGAGATTTTTCAGCATTTTTATTATTTTTAGTAAAGTGTATCACTACATTGATTAAATGAGACTTTAAAAAACCCTTAAAAAGCCTGAAGGGTCGCTGTAAAGAAACAAAACAACAGAATGAAGAAATGCTATGAAACCCGAGCAAGGAAACTAACGTTTTGGAAAAAGGACAAAAGGGATTTTCAGAGAATGAAACCAAAAGTACACAAAACTTACCAGGAGAAGAAGAGAAAAGGCTTGAATAACTGTAGCGAATGCTACAATAGGTATTAGCATTGATACATAAATATATTATTTTTGGATTTTTGATCTCTAAATTAATCAGCTCTGTTTTTAGACAATGAGATGGATCCGAGCTACGCTTTGGATCCATTGTTTTACTATTGTTGTAGTGATAATGAAAATTATAATTTGGCCAAGTGCGCGTCAGATTCGCGCACAAAGGTTTCCGTACCATTACACAATAGGGGTACGAAACCCTAAGAACATACATCTTTATTTTATTTTATTTTATCGTTATGCGCTATTATAAAAAACAAGGCGCTGAAATGGTAGCGACTGCAACCCTAATTTTATTGTTATTTTAATTTAGAGTTTGTACAGTGGAGCCCACATCAAGCTATACACATTGAGTATAAGCTGACCTCTCATTGTACGGGAAGCCTATACAATGAGAGGTCAGCTTATACTGAAAGTGTTTAGCTTGATGTGGGCTCCACTGTACAATATTGTGCGTTTTAAAACTTGTAATTACCATCCGTGAGATAGAGCTGAAACTGATAAAGTTAACAGAATGCCATTTTTTCGAGGTGTACTGTATGGAGACCCCAATTGGGTTTTTTTTTTATTATTTGCCTTGGTGGATGCCGTAGTAACGTATTCAACTTTCTACCTATTACGGCTGAAGCGGTAGGCACTGTGATAGACGGACAGACAGACAGACAGCGTAAGCTTAGTAATAGTGTCTCGTTTGACTCCATTCCGGGGTTTATATGTAAAAAGTTAGCTATAGATATGTATTATAGCTGTATGTATTTACATAAATAAAGTAACTATTACATTCCAGTAGCAAATCACATTTTTATCATAAAGTGTAACATTTTCATTGTATGCATCTTTGCATTCATTTACTAGAAGAAAATAGTATGATTTTCTATAGTTTTCATTAAAAAGGCTTAAGACGATCAATGTCTTGAAAACATTTGAGATTTTTAGGTAAATTCGAAGTTGACGTATATTATGGCAGATTCGAAAAAAAAAAAACCAGAACAGTTAATACATCCATTAACTAAGATTACATGAAAAGTCAATAAAATTCAAGTACCCAATGGAAGTGTCTTTCAAAATCTTAGGTTGACATATAAGTACATATTAGGGAGCCGAGCGAAGCGGAGCGGAGCGAGGCGACCCCCGTAGTTTTAACAGAATTCACGATATGTAGAAAAAAACACTTTCCGAGCAGTTTCTGATGACTTACTGTTAAATAATTTATAAAATTATAGGACCGCTTCCCTTTTCGAACTGTTCATTGCAAATTGAACTTTATTAGTTCGTGCTAAGGAAGATATTCCAACAGCTAAATAATGACTTACTGTTCAATAATTTTTTAAATTGAAAGACCTCTAACGGCCCTTTAGTCACTTCCTTAAAAAACAATTAATTCTTACGGTGTGACTTGTGTGTCGTCCATATGCTTATCAGGTAATATGTCTCAAACATTTTATCTGTAATATATCGGGCATGTTACCAAATCAGAAAAGTTGTCAGGAAAATTTTCAAAGGGCATTATGGTCAAAGATAATTTAATAAGTAAAATATTTAACGTCTTCCCTGTAGATCTCTCGGAATTTAATATAACACAATTTTGAAAAGCAAATTTAAATCACTGATGCTGCATTTTCATGTAATTTTTTAAACAAGGGAAATTAGGTAGAGCAACTTTTAGTACCGACTCAAGTCAGCAAGGACGTTACCGCCCCTGCCACGCCGCCGTCTCGCCGCTGCCGCCGCCGCTGCCGCCGCCGCTGCCGCCGCTGTCGCCGCTGTCGCCGCTGTCGCCGCTGTCGCTGCTGCCGTCGCTGCCGCCGCTGCCGTCGCTGCCGCCACTGCCGCCGCTGCCGCCGCTGCCGCCGCTGCCGGCGCTGCCGGCGCTGCCGCCGCTGCCACCGCTGCCGGCGCTACCGCCACTGCCTCGCTGATAGCTCAAAAATTCAACTCTATATCACAGCCAGCCTTAAGTTGCGATACGACCCAAAATGCTATTGTTATTTATTTTATTGAAAGGTACGATATTAACGAGCACGGCATAAATTGAAATATGAAATTAATTATATTTACGGCTTGTGCATTGTAAAGTATACAATATTTTTTATAATCATCTTTATATTACCTAAAATTTGATACCCTTTATATATTCACAAAAGTGATAAGAAGATTTTTTTTTCCAAATCTCGGAACTCTGGTAAATGGATTATATTTGACACTGTTGATTGTTGACACTTGGTGGAACTTTGAATACATAATAAACAAAAAATCACTTGTACTATTCCACGAATTCGTGGAAAAGTGATTTTCTATTCATTATGGATTATACTTTTTTCCAAATCTTAAGACTGGCTTACCATGCCATGACATACACACAGATGGACGGACCACCTCGTCTCACTTATACGGATTCTGGTTGGATACAGGACCCTAAAAATATTACGCTATCGAAGAATTCCTCTCGGAGTCGCAGTGTAGTTTTAGCTTACTGCGGCTAGTGCGGCAAAATCGTCTCGTCTGAAGGTTCCAGATTTCAGGGTCAAAGGGTTCAGAACAAAAAGGTTTTTAGTATTGTTGCCGATCGCCTAAGCAGCAACTTGGCATCATCTCAAAAGATGTGTTTTTCAGAGAAAAGGGAATCGAAGTTGTACAAATACACGCGAATATTACGTAACGCTCAGGAAAACTGTTTTTCCAGAATTAGTGACGCATATTAATCAGTTCAAAGAATTTGTGATTTGGCAAGTTTTTCTCGCGCTTTTCCGAAACGATATCACGATGACTCTCCGGGAAGCTTAAACTCGGGTTTATTTATAAATCCAGTGTCCAGTCACGCTGGGTACTCACGCGGACGTCTGAACGGTTAAATATATTTATAAATATGCGTGTCTAACGCGACAATATATTTGTAGTATTCGGAGAATTTCGGAGATCATAACGAAGAAGTCATCCGGCGCCAGGCGTTTGCTGAATCGAGCTCAGACGCCCGAGCATTTTCGATATTCTCGTGTGTAAACAGACGCGAAACGTTTAGATAACATCTTTTTATCGTGACGGTTTCCTAAACAATGGATCTGGACACTCCCCCCGATCGTCCGGCGCCTCCTCCCCCCGGGAAGCGGCTAGATCGTCCGAAGATCACATTGCAGATACCAGGGCCCAACACACCCATGGCCCGGGGTTCTGCGACCACGCACACTCCAATGATGTACCCATATAAGTATCAAGGAAGGCCTCCGGGGACCCCTGCGTCTCACGCCTCGGGGCCCCACATGAACCCTTACTTCAGCCCCTTCGGCCACATGTACCACAACAAAGCTTCAGAGTTTATGTTCAAGCAGTTTGAGGGGTTCAAGGACTTTACTATGAACACGGCGAAAAGTGGACTGAGTGCTGGTGAAAAGACAGCCTTCTGGTTTTACAACAAGCTGAGATTGCTCTCTAAGAAATGGTTCACGCATTTCTTTTTGACTTTGTGTCTTGTGCTGTACAGTGTTATTGGTGCGCTGGTTTTTATGACCCTCGAAGGTAAGTGTCTCTTCAGTATTGATTTTTAAAGCAGCAGTTTTCAACTTTACAACCCTTGCATCTGTTCCATAAGCATATTTTTATTCTTCCAGTAAACTCATGCATTTTTACGAGCCAAAACGTGGCATCTATTCTGTAACACAAAACGTAACATACAGTCCCGACCAAAAGTTTCCAACTTATATTCTATGACAACACAAGATGTGAATGAATAATAAGATAAGAGTAATAATATCTTTGTAAGATACGAGAATGTTACACCATTGCCCCCTTTTGTTCTCGAAGTAATGTTTCCCAGAAAACCTAAACTTTTATCGTAGCATAACATCCTTTTGTATAAGTTCAAAGTTGGTAGATCGCGGAGTTGTTACAGATAATAAAGTTTTACATAATACGGTACATTAACTAAAAGTTCATGAGTATTTTCCGAGTAAGAACACTGATTCTTAAAAACTTTGTTGAAAAACAAAATTCTGTAATCTCTCCGATTTATGTATATTTAATATACATTTTATCAATCTACATTAAAAGATAAATAAAACGTTTCAAGCCTATTAACATCGCATTTAATCTTCAAGTTAATATAAAAAGAAATAACCGAACAATGGATTTCTTTTATATCACATTGAATACCTAATAAAAAAAAATGTTTTTACTGACCGTATAAAAAAACGTCATCCCTTCTTGGTGTGCCAAAGTTCCAACTTATTGGGAATTGAATCATAGAATCATATGAATCGAATTACACTTAGGTACGCATAAAAATATTATATATTCTATAAAAAAATTACATAAAATACGGGTAAGTGCTTGTAAGGTTGTTAATGGAAACCGTATACAGAATGCGGCATTCACTGCAGTATTTTGTATCATAACCGTTATACTTTCAGAGGAACTTCTAAACTTTAGAATCTAAAGAGTTTTGTTCTTCGACTATTATAAGTTAGTCCAAGAAATATAAAAGGGTTAAAAAGTTATTATCACCACTTGCCCTTGAAGGCTCATCTCGGATGAACGGCCTTTAAACGTGACTGAATTGCGTTATTTCAGCCCTTAATAAATTTAAGTATTGCATTTTACGAAATATTTTTTGTTTGTTAATGGAAGTGCAGACTTATTCTCTGTATATAATGAGATTTAAAACTATAATTTTCTACTGCTTCGTATATTGTTAAAATCTTCTAGATAGGTTTATTGAAATCACACCTTCTACACACATTGATTGGATTACACAAGATTTTAGGTTAGTTTTACTCTTTTTAATTTAGTAAAGTTTTATTTATAAATATATCCTTGTGTATATTTTAAATATTAAAAAAGTTGTGTACATACATATTTAAAAACATATCAAATGCATTTGTCTAGACTTGTTTGAAAGGAGTTCGGAACCACATTGCAGGAGTCGAGCATAGTAAAGATGGCCGTCCAAGAATATTCCTAATTTAAAAATACCCGTTAATTGGGATTATTCTCAGTACATCTCTAGTGAAACCACGCATATCGACGAAAACCATTTATATTACAACGTACACTGATTAGATTCAAATTTTTTGTTGACATTAAAATTACTTGTTTACGTTGTTATATTGTTATGATTATTACTTTTTTTTATTAGAAAACTAATAGATCTGGGTACCTACCATAGTAGACCATATCGAGCTTCGACAGCTCGATATACCACTGTCTGTCCCTCTTTAGGTAGATTGACGGAATGAGGCAGAGCACTGTATCAAGCGCTATCGAGTTTGATATGGTCCTTCTAATGTTAGAGATGCTGGAGCTCAGAGCTGAGTAGGGCCTAAAGTTGTAGGAACGCTGAATTAATTTTACAGCTCGAACATATAGTTTTACGCGTGGCCGTCTTCTATCTTAAAGAAAGGTATAAGATGGATTTAATTTCAACCATACAGCTTTGCCCATATGTATGACAATCTTTCTGTTGTGAGACAAGGATGGCATGTTGCGATAACGGTGTCTTCTAGGTGGTTTCCGAATTCAAGGGACTGTGTCTCAACAAATTTGTAGTAGTGTTACGGGATTTCATGTCTGAACTACCTTTCTACTCTGTTAAATATAATTAAAATACGAATTCATTTAAAATAAAACTAAAACAATTTTTCTCAACAGAGTACCCATCATAGTAGAATTCGAATATCCAGTATTATGTATATTTATTTAATGTTTATTTATTTTTTATAGTTATGAGTATATATGTATTAATTTAAGTAGGTTCATGAATTTGTAAGTATATGTAAGTTTATGCCCTAGATAATGTATTTTCTTCTTAGTCTCCTTTTTTATAATTAGCATTTACACCTTCCATGTAATTTCTTTGTCTATCTCTCTGTATGCTTCCAAAGGTTGCCTGGAAGATATTGCTATTAGCAATAAGTGCCGCCTTTGTACACAATATTTGTTTGTTTCGTTAATCTGTCTCCCATATAATTTTTGTAAATGTGCAAAAAGTGTTATAAATAAAAAAAAAAAAAATATTAGTTGCATCAAAATATGAAAATGATTAAAAAATGTTGATGTATACGCGTACTTATCGACATCTATCTACATTTACACTTTTTATCTACATTTATCTGCACTTTCACTATTTATAAAGAGGTAAAATTTGTTTGTTTGTTTGTATGTATGGGGTATCTGGTATATCTGGAACTACAGAACCGATTCTAAAAATGATTTTACCAATAAAAAGCTACAGCATTGTTGAGTAACATAGGCTTTAATTAGTTTCCAGGAGACGAGCAGTTCCCTAGGGACAAAGTCGTTAATAACAATTGAAATTATATTGAAACTTCTTTCACTGGTGTAATGGTTAGAGTCTTCGGTTGGACGAAGGCTATGGTTTAAACTAGGCTATAGTTTGTTATTTAGACACGAGTAGTTCTCTAGGTACATAGAAATAGGGTCAGACATAATATTTTTTTTTATGAGAACTAAATGTCAAACTCGTATAATGAAATTAATTAAATAAATACTATTTTTGTGACTTCTTGAGCCTTTAAATATAGCTAGTTATATAGATAATATATAAAGAAACAAACAGAAAATATATATCGATCTTTATATTTTTTGTTTGTTTCTGTATATATGTATATTATCCACATAACTAGCTATACTATGAAATTACTGATCCGAAAAATCAAAAAATCGATAGGACTAGCCAAAAATTAACCAACGTGGGCAAAGCGGCAGGCAAAAGCTATTACGTATTATTGGTTGTAATTACAAGATTATTATTTCCTATGCGGTATTCACATTTTATTAATTCTTGTTAAAATGAAAATATTCGCTAAAAAATGGCTAGTCGAATGAGGTATTCAAGAGAAATATTTTTCTTTAGAATTCGAAGCTGAAGCGTGCTCAAGCATCAACATAATACAGATTCGACTTGAGAAAATGGTAAAATATTCTTTTCAGTAAAAAGGTTCTCAGATTATTGATTTACACATCGATATGGAAATTTCCGGATAATATTTAGCGTGATTTGCAAAAAAGCTCTTTAGCCCGCTTAACCCTGAGATGCTTGTTTTGAAATAGTATTTTGCGCAATTGTGATATAATGAGGGCAATCGACAACATTAAAAATTAATAATTGGTGCAAAACTGAAAACCATTTCGAGATATGGGCTTTCCGAGCATCATTTTTTTTTTCAGAATTTAATCGTGATAAATAAAGAGATATTAAAAAAAACTAGAAATATGGTAAACACAGGATTTTAAAAACAATTTCCTTTGATTTTAAGTTCAGTTTGTTTAAAAAAACAACTGTCATGCTATGTGACAGCAGACATAAACATGCCAAGATTTTTTTAAATAATCCATTGGCAATGAACATCGACTTTTGAAATCCTCAGATGCGACTTACATCCTTTTAGAATGAGTGAATAAGAAAACATTAAATTATGCAGGAAAAATATAAAATAAAACAAAATGAAACAATACATAAGCTTCTTTTTACGCAGTCTTTCAATATAAATAGTAAAAACAAATGGTTAACTAAAATGAAATGTTGTCGATTGCTAGTTTAGGAAAAGAAGCGAAGCTGTGATTCGTTATAGGCTGTACGTGTGTTCCAATGGCTAATTATGTAAGTGTTGGATATAATACTTTATCTACGACTAAAGGGCAACTCAGGCTTTTGAGGATGGTCTTTAGAAAAAAAACCAAGAAAGTTCTCTACACAGCGTGTATTGTTATACATATCATGCATGACCGAAGCAACTCAGTTGTGGGCGTAGCCAAATGTACTATAATATAATAAAAAACGAAAAAACAAGCTATAATAGTAGTTTACGAAACTGGTTCATAAAAACGTTATTAAAACACGAGTGTCAGTTTAAAAAACGATCCGATTATGATGTTTCACGTAAATTAGGGAGCATACGGACATCACAACAAAAAACTACTGTTGCTGCTGCTAGCATTATAATATGACGCACTGTCAATATGACTTTGTCTCGATTATTTCCTCAAACGTTTTAATTACAGCATTATATTTTCCGATTATCACCAAATTTGAAAACAATTCACCGTATTTTAAACTTATGTAATGCTGTTTTCATGCTGAAGCCGAAAAGTTCTCAGTGTATACCTATATAGTTGTTATGCAGGATCATTCACCAAGTAATGCATAACATAACACAAATTTGCTAGAACGGCCTATTGGACATTAAACTATTGTTTCGTCGTGCCATAAATCACATATTTTGTTGGTTTTTATTCAAAAATAAGAAAATCATTCATCTACGTTGTGCGTTTGGGAACGAATCCTGGAGCAACCACCTTAATTAATAAGGTTAATTCATTATTGTTTAAGTAATTCAGATGTAACACTGTTGTAACTTTGTCGGAGGTGACAAAAATGTTATTGTGTTAATCCTGGAGCAAGCACCTTAATTAATAAGGTTAATTCATTATTGTTTAAGTAATTCAGATGTAACACTGTTGTAACTTTGTCGGAGGTGACAAAATGTTACTGTGTTAATCCTGGAGCAAGCACCTTAATTAATAAGGTTAATTCATTATTGTTTAAGTAATTCAGATGTAACACTGTTGTAACTTTGTCGGAGGTGACAAAAATGTTACTGTGTTAATCCTGGAGCAAGCACCTTAATTAATAAGGTTAATTCATTATTGTTTAAGTAATTCAGATGTAACACTGTTGTAACTTTGTCGGAGGTGACAAAATGTTACTGTGTTAATCCTGGAGCAAGCACCTTAATTAATAAGGTTAATTCATTATTGTTTAAGTAATTCAGATGTAACACTGTTGTAACTTTGTCGGAGGTGACAAAAATGTTACTGTGTTAATCCTGGAGCAAGCACCTTAATTAATAAGGTTAATTCATTATTGTTTAAGTAATTCAGATGTAACACTGTTGTAACTTTGTCGGAGGTGACAAAAATGTTACTGTGTTAATCCTGGAGCAAGCACCTTAATTAATAAGGTTAATTCATTATTGTTTAAGTAATTCAGATGTAACACTGTTGTAACTTTGTCGGAGGTGACAAAAATGTTACTGTGTTAATCCTGGAGCAAGCACCTTAATTAATAAGGTTAATACATTATTGTTTAAGTAATTCAGATGTAACACTGTTGTAACTTTGTCGGAGGTGACAAAAATGTTACTGTGTTAATCCTGGAGCAAGCACCTTAATTAATAAGGTTGATTCATTATTGTTTAAGTAATTCAGATGTAACACTGTTGTAACTTTGTCGGAGGTGACAAAATGTTACTGTGTTAATCCTGGAGCAAGCACCTTAATTAATAAGGTTAATTCATTATTGTTTAAGTAATTCAGATGTAACACTGTTGTAACTTTGTCGGAGGTGACAAAAATGTTACTGTGTTAATCCTGGAGCAAGCACCTTAATTAATAAGGTTAATTCATTATTGTTTAAGTAATTCAGATGTAACACTGTTGTAACTTTGTCGGAGGTGACAAAATGTTACTGTGTTTATCCTGGAGCAAGCACCTTAATTAATAAGGTTAATTCATTATTGTTTAAGTAATTCAGATGTAACACTGTTGTAACTTTGTCGGAGGTGACAAAAATGTTATTGTTTTAATCCTGGAGCAAGCACCTTAATTAATAAGGTTAATTCATTATTGTTTAAGTAATTCAGATGTATCACTGTTGTAACTTTGTCGGAGGTGACAAAAATGTTATTGTTTTAATCCTGGAGCAAGCACCTTAATTAATAAGGTTAATTCATTATTGTTTAAGTAATTCAGATGTATCACTGTTGTAACTTTGTCGGAGGTGACAAAAATGTTATTGTGTTAATTTTCCTTTATCTCAGTCAGCAGAGCGTCTCTGTCAACAGAGTTAAAACATTTTTAAAGTTCCCAAAGGGTGGCAAACGCTGTCCGTCCGTCTGTTTATTTTTGCAGTGGTAGAGGACGTGGTCTAAAGCTTCAGCTGTAATCGGTAGTCCATTGATATTTTCACAAAATACGTTTTACTTTGAACCCGGCAAACAAATCATTGTGATTAAGCCCTAAAATTTTTGTAAGTGCTACTACTAGGTTAATTAAAATGCGATTCGTTGTTATAAAGGATGAGGATTCCGAGTCATGCCCATTGGCGGAAATCCTTTCTTTTGTACGCTTTCTATCTTTAGTTCGCCGACATGAGAAACACTTATTTTTCTTATCTCTGGAACTGGAATACTAGTTCCTATAGAAACTTTTTGTAATAAAAGTTGAAACACTTTTGCGGCGAAGGAAATAACTTCAATCAGAACTTATGGCCGTGAAAGAAAGGATAAATAATATTGTTCCCAAAACTTACCTAGAACGAGGAACTCTGTGTATTGTATATATTATAAGAATGGTAATATATTTCTATAAATACATACATTAATTTTAACTGTGCAAAATGCAAATTGATACCATATTCACGTATAAATATATGCTAATAATAAAGTAGTAAAAAAGTATTTGCATACTAAATTGTGATATAAAATGAGTTGTAACCATTGGTATACCAAAAGAAAGATGCGGTACGTTCTTATATCGTCAACTGAAAAATGTACCTCTTTTTTTTAAGCAAGCGCCACCGAACGACAGATATTTAGCGATAAGCTTCGACAGTGGCGCGAGCGAGAGAAGGTACCCAAAACAGGTCCATTGGGCCTATATTTGCAGTGCCGTGGGCGAGAAGCAGAGTACCGTATCTTCCTTTTGTTTTATCTAAGGTTGTAACTGAAGCCAGAACTACCGTATTCAATGCGAACGCCGCGGTTGAATAAACCGCCTTGAAAAAGAATAATAAAAAATAAAAAATCCCCCACTATATATACCCTTACATACATTTTAATGTCATGTCAAAATATCTACACACTATATTCCTCTTTCAAACCCGTCCAATACAATTGTGCGGGTTTATAAAATTCGTTTTTGTACGAAAATTAAGTATTGAATCTAGATCAAACATAGATGAATATTATTTGAAATATTTAATTGAATTTGGATTTAAATGTAAATTAATTTAATTTGGTGAAACAAAATTGTCTTTAAAACAACTTTTTATAGACTCCCCAAAATCATATAAATGTTATCACCGAGCAATACACTGTTTTATCTAAAGTTTTTGCACAAGTTGAAAGGAATTTTATTCAGATGCTATAAGCATATTTTAACAGCTGAAAAAACCATTAACTCTTTTAGGGGCTCTTAGATTGATGTAGACGTGAGTACTTTTAAGAAAACAATTTTTTAGTGCTCTCTAGTCAAAGAGAAAAACAAACGAATCATTGTGATAATAAGACTCCTTTAACCGTCCGCCCAACCGTCGTCGTAATCGCACGTTGTATTTTAGCGTACGCGAAAATGCACATATTAAAAAAAAAAATTGCTGTTCCTGTTTTCGCCCTCTTAGTGTAGATAGTATGTCAATTGCGAACCAAAGTTTTTAACTAATTACGGTCAAGAAATGCTTTTTAATTTTGTGTAGCTGGTAGTACGCTACGGAACCTTCGGCGCACGAGTTCTACATGTTGCAAACAGATTTTTTTATTATACCTTGAGCCATAAAGCCTTTATGTAAACAAAAAATCTGTTTTATATTATGTACGGGTACCATAAATACCGATTGAAAATGTTTGAACAAAATTCTTTATTTTACCACATTTTGGGTTGAGTTACCTACATAGAAATTGTTTTTGAATAAATTAGTCCATGTAATGTTCTACTAACATGTATTTTTGTATCATTAGTACACCTTGTGAAAAGCTTAGATTTGACCAGCAGAAGCGGCGGTGGTAGCTCAGGCGGTAGAACGCTGGCTTCTCAATCTCAAGACCCAGGTTCAATCCCCGGTTGGGCATGCACCAATGAGTTTTTCGGAAATTATGTGCATAGTGTTATTGTTCTTACTTAATACTTACCACTTGCTGAAGCGTGAAGGAAAACATGGTGAGGAAATCTGCCAGGCCTTAAAAAGCGTGTAGAAATAAGTAGGTCAGAAGGTAGTGTCAGAAGTAGGGCGATAGGTCTCACCATTCAGAACGTTGGGACGTAATAATCGTCGGTGAAACATGGATATGGATAGACAAAAACCGAGGTTCAGGGGGTTGTTTATAATAATAAAATGATAAGGGTTTCCAATTTTTTAATGGAATCCTATAAATGACCTGAGTGCAAAAAGTTCAATATCTTACAATAAATATTCACAGACATACATATATCAAAACTTCATGAATAATTCATAATATGTTTTCAAGACGATTCCTCTGTAATCTAAAAGTTTGTCCAAAGTCAGACTTGAGATTTTTTGTAAATACTTAAATAACGAATCAAAAGTATGCACAACTTGAATTCATAAAATTACTATGAATGCAGTAGCCGACTTTTTTATTTAGTTATGTTGGCGACTGCATTTAATTATTTAATCACTTTTGTCATAAATAACTTGTAACTTAAGCCAAACTGTTGAATATAAAGTAAAGAGTCATAAAACCAAAAAGATGTAACATTCACTTAAAAATAAATTACTGATAGGAGGGGAAGGGGACAACCGATTGCGGTGGTAGGGGGCAGTATTATGGTATCATATATTATAATATTGCTGCATCAGGCTGATAACGTTAAGTGTCTTAATTCGAGCTTACACTTCCTCGTGGCTTTTGGTATCTATTGTACTCGACGACGCCTTGGTCTTGGTTACAATAGGCCAACGTGACAGGAAGACTCACCAAGACACACTGGCCAGCGTGGTGTTTTATTGCTAAAACCCTTCTTCCAACATGAACCACGCCAACATAGCAAGGCCCTCAGTCTCCAGGAACCCCGCTATTCCTAACTCCAGCAACGGTTATGTTTTTGGCGGAGCAGAGGGTGCTAAGAATCTCCGGAAGAGATCCAGCTGTTGAGCAATGACCCTAGCGACTTTTGTTATAAAGACACTGAATGCTGATGAACGGTTTTGTGAATTGCTTGAAGAAACTGAGAAGATTACATGGGATATCATTGGATCAGCTGAGGTGAGAAGAAAAGGAGAAGGTTTTGAAGAGCTTTCTTCTGGAGATCTATTCTATTTCAGAGGTAATAAGGATTCAACTTACGGCGGAGTTGGATTCCTATAGATAGTTATTTATACAATATTAAACATCAGGTAAAGTTTAAAAAATTTACTCTACTTTAAGGGTTGGCACTAAATAGAAAATAAGAAATGGATCTGCCTATTTAAGCATTTAAATATTTGGCCATCGGTAACTATATAGTACATTCATTCACACTCGTTATGAAAGCGGGCTCTTTAGTAAAACATTCTTGTAAATTAAATGTAAGCTTTTAAAATAAAATGTTCGTCATTCGTGTCACGAAAACTGTCTCTATTCTGACTCATCCTCTGGAAAAGCCATGAAATCACCTTTCGCGTCACCACGTCAAAATAACAGGCAAAACTGTGTGTGACAGAGAAGAGTGTACCATTGCCAAAATTCTGTATCTCAATTATTCTCAAGAAAAATTTAACCCATAGTTTCAACCTACCTACAATGAGATGTATGTATAGGTGTATAATGTATAGTTAGTTCATCTAAGGTTTTAACTTGTTAACCTGTAATTGAAATATCGAAAGATGTCGGTTAGAACGAAAAAAAGTAGAGGAAAAATTATCCGATTATTGACATATTTTTACGTTGTTTTTAATTAATTTCCCTCCTTTCGAGTATTTACCAATACACCGCTAATACTTATTTATGAAATTAAAGCAAAGGGGTTACACATGATAATTCGATTTAAAATAAAAAAAAAAATAGATGTGGGTAAAATTATTAGGAATCTTGATATATATTTTTTATATTTCCTTAGACTATGACTCTAGTAATAACGCGACTTTTTTCATGTTAAAAATTGCTGTGATTAATGCAACAGTTTTATTTCAATATTTTATTTTTATATTAGATACTGTATTTTTTAAGGTTACTGCGACCCAGGAGAGGAATATATCTCACACTCAATTTAAATGTTATTTTATTGAGTACTATATCATATATATATAAACTCAATACATAATAAAGACAAGGAAGTCATTTGATAATAAATATTTGCATTAAAAAAAATTCATTACCCTATCTATTTAAAATCACCAATAAACTAGTTTAATATCTACCTATATATCGTTCGTGCATCTGCAATAACGTTTTATTATTATGGTTACTTTATTAGTCATACACACGAGATAATAAATCGGACTCGGAATTTTATAAAGAAAATGACAACGTAAAATAATGGCACCAATTATTAGAAATATTTCTTAGGAGTTCTTACAAAGCTGAGATTTATAGAGTGCAAAAATATTCATAACTTACATTCGTGACTCATCCATTCAGTAGAAGAAATAAATAAACCGGTCAACAGCGATTTCAGCTCGTCTCGTATAATGAGTGTTCCTTAATTAACTATTAGACCTTCCCCTTAAAGGTCCGTATTAGGCTAGATGCCCAACTTCAAATGAGCATATCACATTGTGTAACTTGGTTAATCGGTAAAATAAAAACTTTATAGACAGTAGGCTATATGGCTGATAGAGTGATCTTAGAAAAAACGCAAAATCTTCAAGTTTACTCGATAGAAAAAAATTACGAAGTTACCTCTAAATTTCATGTTTTTTGAGTGTTAAGGAACCTACCTTAAATCATAAAGCCTTGAAACTTGTATTAAAAATAAGTTAACAAATGAAAACGTCGGCTCGTCTTAAAATCTTTTAAAAATTGCATCTAGAAGCAGAGTTGTTAAATACAAACGCAGATTTTTGTGGGCGCGTGTTTCTTGGTGGTCGTCACAGCCACGGCCGAGAGCTCGCTATTTTAAACTAAAAAGAAACGTCGTAGAGTTCAGTTCTGATTGATGCAAATTGAGGTGCTCAATCTGACCATATATGCAGCCTTAACATAAGAATGTGAAATAACTGCATTGATCTGCCAACATGTAAATGTCGTGTCGTATCAAGAAGTTAAAGAGAAGGTGGAGTGCAGAAGTGAATGGAGAAAACTTTGCCGACAAGAGCACAGCTCTTAAATTATGAATGAATGTCATAATGTATACAAAATAACAACAACATATTTCAGCTTTATAATTAATCTTGTGGTGTGGAATATTTTGGTAGGCTTGGTTTTGTCGGTCCCATTAATTTTCATTGCGTAGTTCTTATTAAACAATAAACAATTAATAAACAATTTACAAACTACCTAGAACACTACAATCTTCTTTCACATCATCAATTTGGTTTTCGTTCAAAGAAGTCAACTGCCGATGCAGTAACATGCCTTACAGACTTAATTGTAAAAGGACTTGATGGAGGAGACAGGTGCCTGGCCATATTTCTAGATCTTCAAAAGGCTTTTGATACGATTTCAATACCAGTTCTCATAAAAAAGTTGGAATCTATTGGTGTGCGAGGCCTTCAGCTTCGACTTTTTCAAGATTATTTAAGTAATAGAGAACAAAGTGTTCGTGTTGGAGATGTGCTAAGTGATCCACTACCTGTAAACTATGGTGTCCCTCAAGGGAGCATCCTTGGACCTTCGCTATTCTTGGTTTACCTAAATGGTCTCTGTAATTTAAACATTCCTAATGGTAACATCATCTCTTTCGCGGATGACACTGCTCTTGTATTCCAGGGAGAAAATTGGTACTCAACCTTTAAGCATGCCCAAAAGGGCTTAAATCTGGTAAAGTGTTGGTTAGATCACAATTTATTAAGTCTAAACTGTAGTAAAACTAAATACATGTCTTTTTCAATTGTTTCCCAAACCCAGCCTCAATTAAATACCTTCTCTATTACTGCCCACTCTGTACAGTGTCTTTTGTCACCTTCCCCTGATTGTGATTGTCAAAAATTAGACCATGTTAACTCAATAAAATATTTAGGCCTTATATTGGACAAACACCTCTCTTTCCAGGAACATATAAGGGCGGTTACTGCCCGTGTCCGCAAACTGACATACATTTTCAAAAACATACGGCATGTAGCTGAACCTAAAATAATTAAATTGATTTATTCTACTTTGTGTGAATCTATACTGACCTATTGCTTAACTGTTTGGGGAGGCTCTGCCAAAACTCATATTATTAACCTCGAAAGAGCCCAACGAGCCGTCCTTAAAGTGAGTCACTTCATGCCAACTAGAACACCTACCTTAAGCTTATATCAAGCCACTAAAGTTTTAACAATAAGGCAGCTTTTTATCTTACTTACCATCACTCGACAACACAATAATATTAACTTATTAACCCCAAATAGAACCAAAAGACGAGTTGATATTGTTTTCAGAAATGTAAAATTTCGTACATGCTTTACAAATCGATTTCAATGCTTCCTGTCAGTCTTTCTGTATAATAAAATTAATAAATCCTTAAATATTCACCCTCTAAATCTATTTGATTGTAAATTACGAGTCAGGAACCACCTACAAAGTCTGTCATACGATCAAACAGAAGCTCTTCTTGTAGTTACTAAATAATTATTTTTAATCCGCATACTTTTAATCTTTTTATCTATTTAAGTATATATTTATAGATACCCTTATCAATCTACTATCATTTTCATATATTTGTACTATCTATTGAAATATCCTTAGGTATATATATGCACTAAAAACATACCTTCACACACCCTTACTCACCCTCTCACTCACACATACGCACCCTCGCTTTCTCTCCCCCACACATATACACACCCTCACACACACAAACACACCCTCCCTCACAAACACACACCTTCGTAAAACTGGCCTATTGAAAGGCTTTCGTATTTTGGGAACTAAATGTTATCCATTTCTTTTTGTTATTTTTTAATTATATAAAAATGTTGTACTTAAGTTAAATTTACATTACATAATTTCTTAATACATGTTTCGGGATAGAGCCTAGTTATCCACGCTTCAAGACAACTTATAGTGGTAACTAGTGTCTAAATTATGTTTGTTACATATTTATCTTAAATAAAGAAATTATTCTATTCTATTCTATTCTAATTAAAAACTACTATACAAGATTTAACACGACTCTGTCCTAACTTTCAATGATTTATTCATACCGAAAAAATTTCCAAAAGAAATAAAAAAAAATTGGCCCTGCCTATTCTGCCTATACAAAATTAACAGGTTTTCATAGTGTGTAAGGAAACGTGAAAAACGTTTTTCACTTGTGCTATAATTATTTGGGTAAGTTGTTTAGTAATATGAGGACACTGATATATAGTGTTTATATTATAATAATAGTATAGTGTTTTAGAATAATACTATTAAGATATAATATAGTCTAGAAGATCACGATTGCGTTTTTCTATAAAGATACCCATTTTCGCCCAGTTGTATGAACAAATCTCTTGAAAAGACGGCTAAAAAACTACGGAATTTAACTGGGTAAATTTTATTCAAACTAATTTAAAACTAAACCCGCTACTTTTAAAACATTGAACTAAAATAGAGTTCGATCATGTAATTTTGGAAAATTAACAATAATTAAAGCCTCTTTAACATTTGGTCCGTTCGGTGAATTGGTGTCAGTGTCATAAATATAATTAGCAAGCAAGCGAAATCAGTACTTGTATATAATTTATTTTGTCTGTATGCAGCTATCATTGACTGTGCGTGCAAACAAAATCAGAACGTGTGTATAATTTATCTGTCTGAATGCGGCAGCTATTACTGAATGTGCAAGCAAAATCAGAACGTGTATATAATTTATTTAGGCAATCATTGACTTGGCAAGCGAAATCAGTACGTGTGTATAATTTATTTTGTTTGTTTGCGGTTTGTTTGTTGTCTATCATTGACTGTGCAAGCGAAATCATGATGTGTATTCGTTTTTTGGTCTGTAAGTTACGTGTAAAAATAAATAAGTACAAAACATTTTTGTATTACTACTAGTTACCTTTATTACAAAGTTGCTATTTCAAAATAAATATTTGCCAGAAGCCATTGATGACTTTTGTATAATACGTAACTGGTAGTATTTAACTGGTATTTAAAAAAAGTTTTGTAATGTTGTATTTCTTAGCTCAGTAAGACTTCTGTAATTTATGCTCAGACAAATAGATGTTTTAAGTTAGAAGATCAAAATGACGAAGATTTTTTAAGGCAGTACTATATAATATATATATTATGTAGTAAACGAAAACTATATAGGTACTATATAGTACACGAGTACTGATTCAAAAGAACGCCAGAGACTTTCTTCACCAATGCGATGTTATTTTTACTGTGGGTATATTTATTTTTAGCGAAAGGCCAACTCTATCGCCAGTTTATTTTGGGAATATAACATTTTATCTTACGCATCTATTATGGTTCCGTCTAAAATGGGAACCCTTATGGCATGGCGTACCTTTGAATTCTTGGTATTTGCCTGTTTATCTGGAGCAAACCTGAGTAACAGGTGTGTGAAGTTAGCTCCTGATATTAAGGGTCTCTGTTTTTTGAAACTACTGGGAATTTTTCGTTTGAGGTTTTTTGAATCTGCTGGGAAAAAGTCCAGCAGGCTCAATCTATAAAACCAATAAAAGTGACGAAAAAAATCAAAGAGAACATCCAGTAAATGTTTGCTGCATCTACTGCCTTACATATTTAGAAATTCGATGCTCAAATCCATAATGGAAATATTTCGATGAGTTCTTTGAAGATTTTCAAGGTCCAATTATAGAAATATAAAATAGTTTATGTACATACTGAACATTTCAAAGTATCTAAAATGAATATACACAGGGGTCCCAGGATTCCGCAACGAACTTAAGGACAGCCATCTAATGCAAATCTCCGTACAAATTCAAACAAAAAATTGTGAGTCGTTTAGGTTTTTAACGTTTAACGTCAATGTTTTCTTAATATTTTAAGCTGAATCTAAATAATTAAAAAGTTTCTTTTCTTACGTATAACACCTTAATAAAAAACCCCTAAAAGAGATCATTAAACTTTTTTTAAGGGTACTCAAATGTGTTTTTGTAAAATTAATACTTCTACTTTTGCGTCGAAAATGTAATCAAGATTAATTTTAACCAATATTACGATTATGTTTAAAAATCTTCACAGTATTGCCAAAATTTATTGTTTTAAATTTTGTGCCCCCGACGAAATCAGAGAGCTAAGTAAAAATAGTTTGGTTACACATTATTGTTGATAAGCTGGGTCTCCTGCATGCCTATGCTTTGCCCGCATTCATTGAATTTTGCCCTGTTTTCGGCTTGGGCGTTATTTTATGAACACCCCTTATAGTTTATAATAATAATATTTTTTTTATTCCAGACGAGGTCCATATTACTTACATTCATTATATACATATAAGAACATTTACAAATAGATAATTTATTCTATAGTCTAATTCACTGACAATTCACTCACAGTTTAATCAGTCTGTAGCCGGCGCCACGCTGCGTGGAGCGGACTGCTGCCGGTCCACTCGTGCACGGCGCGAACCGGTATTGGTGGAGGTGCGGAAGCGCTCAGCGGCGGTGTTGACCAGGGTACTACGTACTCTATGTACAGACTGAAGACAAAAATTCGAAAAATTATTTTTTTGGCTTCAGTACAAAACAAATAGAAATAGAAATATGTCTATTTTCGACTTAAATGGTTTACAATAATAAAAACAGAAATGCTAAACTAGGTTTACATAAAATCTTGAATAAAAAGTAAACTTATGTTTACTGGCGGCCCCCAAGTTAGGAACAGCCCTGAATCGGGGGGGGGAGGCATATTAAGATAAGCCATATATAATTATAATTTGAGATCAGAAAGAACTTAAAAATCTATATAGAAGTTTAGCAGACTTAAAAACTTCTTAAAAAATCAAACTTACAACTAGTTAATTAAAATATTAAAATAAAATAATAATTCAAATATAATATGTACGTCTTATATATAAAATGAAACAACCTTATTTATATACTTAATAAATATAGTTATATAGTGATATATATACACATCTATTCTGTATGAAGTATATGTATTACATCATTATGTGTATAATCTGCTCAGTTTCAGCATAGTTAAGTTTCCTTAAAAATAATTGTAAATTTTCTTTAGCTTTAAAATAGGTATCAGACTTAACACTACATACAAATAAACCACACCATTATAAATTTCGCGAAAATATTCTATGTACAGACATTTTTACTACTTTATTATTAGTCAAATCAAATCAAAATATTTATTTTGTAAAATAGATACATAAAGTATACTTTCTACGTTAATAATTTCTAAAGTTAATCTTTACAATATATTTATATTTAGAATATATAAAAATATATACTAGTGAGGGAAATACATACAAAAATATTTAGGTTGGGCTACTAAAATGTAATTATACACCTGCATAAAATAGAGAAATATAGGAATAAATATATAAATATATTAATATACATAATGCAATGTACAAATGTGTTGAAAAATCAACTAAAAAAACCATACATAAAAATAGTTTGTAATAATTGTATTTAATAAAAAATCTATTGCCTTTAATAAAAAAGTCAGTTTACATATTAATTAATTTTAAGCCCTTAGAAGAATATTACTGTATTAAAATATGCTAATTATTAATTACAATTTTGATTAAGATTATTATTATTTATTACACCATGCTCCATTATCGTCCAAATAATCACTGATTTTATAATAAGCTGTTTTATGTAGTCCCTGCTTAATATAGAGTTATAACTTATTTCTAGGCAAACTAGGGACCTCCTCTGGAAGTATATTATAATATCTTATACCATGTCCTACAAAAGAGGTACCTACTTTGGCAAGTCTTAATTTTGGAAGCGGTAGTTTATGTTTGTTTCTGGTTTCAACAGAGTGGTGCACACCAAGCCTTGGGAAATTATCAATATTTTTTCTGACATATCTAATAAATTGATGAATAATCTCATATGGGACCGTAAATATACATAGGTAACACTAAAAGTTTCCGGAACTGGCCACTTACATAAACAATATTTAAAAATTTATTGCAACATTTGAAAATAGAACTCTTTGGCTGTAGAATGCAGTTTGTTTCATCTGACTGTCTTTTGTTTTTACCTTGTGGCGCCATTTAAAAAATTGTGTGTCTGCATCAACATGGATTTAACTCGGGAAAATTTTCGTAGTATGATTTTCTACGATTTTAAGTGTAATTTGACAGCTCAACAGAGCATCGCTTGGCTTGAAACAGCTTTTGGCAATGAAGCACCATGCAAGACGACTGTTTATAGCTGGTTTGCAGAATTCAAGCGTGGTCGTATCAATCTCAGTGACGAATCTCGCGATGGTCGGCCGTCCACCGCTGTGACCAACAAAAACATCGATGCTGTGCGCCGTATGATTGAAACAGACAGGCATGTGACCTACCATGAAATTCGCGCATCCTTAGAAATAGGCATGAGTCAAATACAATCAATCCTACACAAACATTTGGGTGTGAGAAAGCTGTGCTCGCGGTGGATCCCACACAACTTGACCGAGGCTCAAAAAACGGACCGCGTCACTTGGTGCAGTGCCATGCTTACCAGATTCAACGAAGGTGCGTCAAATTTGGTGTGGGACATAGTAACAGGTGACGAAACATGGATTTATTGCTACGATCCCAAAACAAAGCAGCAATCGAGCGTATGGGTCTTTCAAGATGAGCCGAAACCAATCAAAGTGGCGCGCGTGAAAAGTGCATCTAAGCGGATGATTGCTTCTTTTTTTAATAAAACTGGACACGTGGCTACTGTTGCTTTAGAGATACGTCGTACCGTGTATAGTGACTGGTACACGACCATTTGTTTGCCGGAAGTTATTGACGAACTCCGTAAAAATAACCGTAAACGCCGTATCATCCTGCACCACGACAATGCTAGTTCTCACACGGCCAGACAGACAAACGACTTTTTGAAGACGAAAAATGTAGAACTCATGAGTCATCCTGCATACAGTCCCGACCTGGCACCTTGTGACTTTTTTCTGTTCCCAAAAATTAAGAACCAATTACGCGGTCAACGATTTTCATCACCAGAAGAGGCTGTCGAGGAGTATGAAAAACACGTTTCAGACGTCACCACAGGGGAGTGGCACAAAAGTTTTCAAAACTGGTTTGATCGAATGAAAAAGTGCATAGACGCCAAGGGAGATTATTTTGAAAAACAATAAATTAATTTTGTACCTTTAATAGTATTTTTTCATATTCATTCCGGAAACTTATAGTGCGTCCCACGTATTAATTTATTTAAACTTTTCTCTTAATGAATCTCGGTACTTCATGATATAAATAGACCGAATTGCTCTCTTTTGCAAGACAAAGACTGCTTCTATATCCGCGGCTCTACCCCACAACATTATGCCATATGACATAATGCTGTAAAAAGAACTGAAATATACTAATCTACTAGTAACATATTATGTAGATTTCTGCACTACCCACATACCACGAAAAAATACATGACCTTAATTATGTATATCCAACCATGCATCCATCAGCCTGTGTTCTTCCACTGCTGGACATGACAAATTTTGCCACTCTTTCGTCGATCCAGCCAGCGGGCACGAGGTCGGCCTACGCTACCCTTTGCTGTACGTGGTGATAGTTTAAAAATCCATACAGTTGTCCAACGAAAGCATGTAGACAGGAAAATCGTGCGGGGCTTGCGGGGCAAGACGCGGGAGGTATTGGCCCCGACTGCATACTTACTTTCGATCTCCGTGATAGCAATACCTAGTTTTGTGTTGTTTTGTCTGAAGTTATTTAAATAATAAATGTATATTAACCAAAGTTATCTTAGTACTTTTGTGTTATGTAAGTCTTGATGTATGAATATGTAAACTTATTAAAATAAAAGATACTTAATATAAATACACGATTGGGTTTTATTTTTATTGTTAAGAACTATGACAACCCTAGCAATATGCCCACTGTCTAGACGATGTCGGCATTTTTGCAGACATCAAAGGCTATAGATTACTGTCACACTGTGACGTGGTCAAACAAAAAAAAAATATAAAAAAATGGCAACAAGTCATTTTTTATCTTTAGGTGCTCATTAACAAGTTTCAAAAGTTATTTCAACCAATTGAGCGAAATATACAAACCAGCCCGGACTAACATGAGATACTACCCGGTGACAGACGAACAGACAGATGGACAAACAGACGAACAGTGGAGTCTTAGAAATAGGGTCCCGTTGGTTAACCTTTTTGTACGGAACCCTAAAAAGAATTGATTGTACAGTGGAGACCACATCAAGCTATACACTTGCAGTACGATATTAGCCCCTGCAGAGAAGAATATAAGTAAGGTGCAAAGTCCGAAGTGTCTAACTTGATGCGGGCTCCACTGTACCACAAAAGAGAGACTCAAATACTCAAAATAAAACTCGTAGATGAAAAATTTGATCTTTAATTTTGGTATCGTGAATTTCTTACACGCTTTATTTTCCTGTTATTTTCACGTAATCCCAAATTACCATGATTTTTTTCATAATTTTCGGTTCATTTGTTTCGGAAATAAGGGGGAGGATATTCGTTTTTTCTAGTTTTTCAAAGATTTCTCGAGTTTGGTGCAAGTAAATATAGCAAAATTATATATTTTTATAATCAGCTCTTTAATATATAGGTATAGAATTTGATACCCATATTCATTTTTTTTATTTATTTTACATTTTTTTATATTTCTCATTTGCTTCTAACTTTTTTTAAATCGCTATAGTTTTCCTATAATTGGCCAGCTATGAACTATAATCGTCATTTTTTTCGGTCCTCCAGTTTCAGAAATAATGGGGGGTCGGGACATGCATTTGGTTTTTGAATGATTTCTCGCAATCGGTGGTAGTAAATATAGTAAAAGTAATATTTTTAAAATCAGCTCTTTAATATCTATAATAATTTGATACCCATATTGTATTTTTAGAATATCTTTTTTATTTTTCTCTTTTTTTATTGGAAATATTTTTAACAATTTCAAATTTTTCATTTTTTGTATATCGTATTATGTAGGCATGTGAATGCTATTTTTGTGGCAAATTTCAAGTCTTAATCTTTAACGGTGCTACAGTTATGAGGCTGTGACATAGGGAGTCATAGTAGTCTGAGTCTCACCATAAAGGTTCTTTTTGTACATTTTAGGTACTACGGAACCCTAAATAGTATTAGGGTATGTCAAAAATCATGAAATAAGCTTCACTTTGGGTTGTTGATTTTTTCATTTTTATTTGTAAGAGTTTTTTCACAAGGTATGGATAGTAAGTCAGGAACAGGTAGAAAAACAAATAAATCACACTAATATTATAAATGCGAAAGTTTGTATGTGTGTGTGTATGTATGTTTGTTACTCTTTCACGCTGAAGTGGCTGGACGGATTTGGATGAATGATACCTTAACTTAACACATAGGCTACTTTTTATCCCGGAAAAAAGCATGTCGTTAAACCGAATAACACGCGGGCGGAGCCGCGGGCAAAAGCTAGTATTATATAACTTCAACTCCTTCAATGAAGTCATCGTATTTTCTGGGTTCAAATTCTAAGCTTTACAGTTAGATTTTTGAAAGGTTTTTATTTATTTAATCGTTAGAGATTTTTTTAATGGTTTAGTGAGTGAGTAATCTACTAATGTATTATTTACAATAAAAATACACCAAATTAAACAGTACAAAGAGTTTGATAGTGATCAGTATAATATATAATATTATAAACTGTTAATCTGTAACCACTCTGTACCCTTCATTTTAATTTTTAGATTCAAGTATTTTTTTTATTAAATTGCTGATTCATTTACTAATTTGAGCAGCCCTATTTATCGGAGCACCAGCTTTTGCTCGCGGCTTCGCCCGCATTGTGTTGGCTTTCGGATAATTATTTGGACCAATAATATTATTATAATAGACTTTTGGTTTTTATGAAAATTATTTTAATGTGACCACTTCTAAATAATAGAGCGCTCACCTGCTACCCAAAGGTCGTGGCTCAATCCCCGGGATGCACATTAATTTGTGTTCAGTGTGCGTGCATCGGAAGGTACGTTAAACTGTTGGTCCATTTGTGCCCAAAGTACGGCGATAGGAAACACCTCTGACACCCCGTCCGGGATTGATATCGTGACAATATGTTATATTTTATATGTCTCTCCTTATTTCTAAGTCTCTGGGGGAACTATCCGAACTGTTGAAAATTATTAAAATTCAGATCAGAGCATGTTAATATGCAGAGAATTTTTCCGCAACCTCGGAAAACATACGTTTTTTCAAATTGACTATTTATTCAAAAATTAAAAAGACTCTTGTGGTTTAATTTATATTGTAAAGTTTCAAACTGATAAAATCTATGTTGACGGAACCTAGACATTATATATGTCGTATACACTTTATAAGCTGTTATTTTTGCTTGAACGCTAATGTAAACATAATTATTTAACTCAGTAACTCTTTGTTTTATTTGTTTCTTTACAAGCTTTTTTTTAATGCCAAGAGTAAGAGAGTGGATATTTCAATTAAATATATTATTATTAGATAGTTCGCACGTGCTCATAAAGTATGTTTTTTAAAGTTTGGAATTTGACTATATTTAAAATATACTAACGTGAAACGTGACTTTAATTTATTGCAACCAAATTAATATTAGCGATGAGTGACAATCAGAAACAGGGTCCAAATACTTCTCCTTTTCTTTCTGTATTGAAAAGACAAGGACAGGGCGCTTAAAATAAGTTCGTGTTACAACGAATCGACACCAATAATTACCAGCGCTCGATTTTGATTTACAAAACATGTAAATGATAAGAGCATACCAGAGGCAGTCTTCGTCATAGATCCTGGTGCATTATCATTATAAGGAATGAGGTTTTGAATATGAGGTTCGTAAATGTTCATTCCATTACCACAGCTCATAAAACTCTTGGCGTTAAAGTGTGCCAGAGATATTCGTTTCGTACTTATAAATATGTATTTTAGTTCTTAATTCTTACCCGTAAAACTCCTTATTATTAATTAACGTGACCAGTGACATTTTATTGTGTTAACTTTGTAAACTAATAAGAACATGATTTCTTACTTGAACATTGTATGATAATAATAATACATTGGGGAGTATCCCTTCTTGGTGGTATGGATTTACAATAAAATTTGCTATGTAAAATATTTTATATGTATGGCTGGCGAAAAGATAGGCAATTAGGGTTCCGTACCCAAAGGGTAACCAACGGGACCCTATTACTAAGACTCCGCCGTCCGTCCGTCTGTCACCAGGCTGTATCTCATGAACCGTGACAGTTAGACAGTTGAAATTTTCACTGATGATGTATTTCTGTTGCCACTATAACAACAAATACTAAAACTGGCTAAGTGCGAGTCGGATCCGCGCACTCCCATACAACAGACATGATTTTTTTGCAGTTTTTATAAATAATGGTATGGAACCCTTCGTGCGCGAGTCCGACACACATTTGACCGGTTTTTGAATATTTTTACAAGTTTAGTTGTTATGACGTCATGGGGTAGGCTAAATCTATTATTTATGAATAAAGAGATCGATACTTTTGCCATATAATATAATATATGTTATGTAGGTATTAAAAACTTATATTTCAAAACAAAATATAGAACAAAAAGGATAAGATAAGGATTATTGAGAAGATAAAAATTTCAACACTTTTACAATGAATCGGTCCAATAAATTCTTACATTTGGTAAAATTTACTCATGGGTTTGAAAACTGTAATTAGAAAATAAGGTCTAGAAACCCAATTTAACGAAACGGTTTTGGAATCAGCACCGTTTACCGTTTCTTTAATATCGAATTGTCAATATTTCGCAAGTTATTTATCGTATAACGCATTATTTTATAAACAGGTATTCGTTTAAGATCTCTACAGCTGAGATGTGGGAGATGAGTTTTCGTTTATTAAGTATTTATAATCCAGATTAATTCAAAAGAAGAGTAAAGCTAGAGCCGTGCCAGGAAAATTAAAACTGATGAAGTACGAGTAGGACTCGCGCCTGGGGGTTCAAGTATTCAAATAAGTTAATAGACTTATATGTATAGCACTAACTAGTTACAACGGGTTCTAATTGATTTCGGGTTTTAACTGTAGCATGTATAAGGTCCTTCAATAATAAGTTAAAATAATTCTAAGGTAGATTATGGCGTGAATTTTTTCACATTGCCAACCAACTGTTTAGCTGGTGGAGGGCAGGGGACACTTGACACTCGTGCTTGACCCTAACAAAAATTTGCGCTGTAAAGCTTCATATTTCACACACACACACCCGCAATATTTATGAACAAACTATACAACGACACACAAGAAAAATTCATCCCCACTTTACATGTAGGGGAGGATAAATCAAAATCAAAACTCAAAAACAATAAAAGGGCTTTGACACAAACGCACACACACACCTTAACGGACAACAAAGTGATCCTTTAAGGGTTGCGTTTTCCCATGATGAGCTACGGAACCCTACACAGACTGTGTGTTTAGACACAGGTAATATAAAGCCACACACTCTTTTCATCATATTGAATAACATTCTACAAGAAGTCAAGAACTATTATCTCTTCTATAGGTATTATACCCAAATCCGTCCACTTTGATTTTCCTCTGAGCTTGAGCCGTCCATACCTTTAATACCTATTGAAATCTATGCAGCCAACATAAGCCGTACTCATAATTCAGAGTATGAATCACCCTCCGGCCAATCCTATTAGCATCTGAATGAGATTATGGTGCGGTTTGAGAAGCTGATGCTGAGTGGAATGATACGGAGTGCAGTTCGATTTTGATACTCCTGATAATCTAATGAAACCGCATCTCAAAACTGGTCAAGTACAAGCAGAATTCGTGCCCTGAGGATTCCGTACATACCTACAGTTTAAAATACAAAATTATTCAACATGATGATTAACTGCACTTGTACTTGTTTCACAGTAAGTATATTTATCCCAACCGGTTTCGGTTTTACTCCATTATCAAGGGTCTATCTATAATAAAATATTACACAGGATATAAAAATGAATTCGTCGTGCAATCAATGAAATACAAATATCTTTAATAAACAAAAAGTAGTTACAGTAAATATATTCAACTTAAAGTGCTAACATGCATTTTACTGGTTAAACTGTTATTATAATAGACCCTCTAACCTGCACTGGCCTAAAAAAGAACGACCCACAGAGTGAATGTTTCAAAATTTGGACACACAATTCGGAATAGGTTATATGAAATTAATTAAGGTACTTACTATATTATTTATCTAAAACTTATTTACTTTGCAGTTATATTCGACCAACTTTCTCGTAACTTGACTCTTACGATTTAAGTACAAGGCGTCTAATTAAGTTCGCCGTAAATTTAATCTTGAATAATTAAATAAAGGTAGTTTACATATTTTTTTCATACACGTGTGCTATAAAACCTCGTTGTGAATGGAATTTTAAGTTTCTAGTTCAACTGGAAAAACCCTATAGAGTTGATGCTCGTGATTGTTGGCACTTGGTGGAACTTTTGAAACATTTTTTGTTTGATAAACGCTTGTACTTGTCCACTTATTTATATTATTTCCCTTACCGGTTTCGTAATGCTTTAACAGCGAAACCGGTAAGGGAAATTAATATAAATAAGTGGACAAGTACAAGTGTTTATCAAACAAAAAAAAAAAAACCCTATAGGTTTTCATGATTAGCCAATTTGGAATTATTTGTAATTCTGCCGATAAGCTCGCATGGAAGAAGATGGGGGAGGCCTTTGCCCAACAATGGGATGAACTATAGTGAACATTTAAAATGAACGTGTAAGTGAAAAGGTGAAAAGTTAATAGGTTTAATTATTTTTGACAACTGATATTTTCATGCAAGCTTGATGACATATTGTTAAATTTTTACTTTTTTAAGCATGACATGTTTCCTTAATTTTATAACTTTTAATTGTTTCGTGTCTGTGTATCTTTGTGAAAATCTATAGTTTGGCCTGAATAAATAAATAAATAAATAAATTTTCAGATTTTTTTCATACACGGGTCCTATAAAACCTATTTGTGAACGGAATTTTAAGTTTCTAGTTCAACTGGAAGAACCCCATATGTTTTCATGATAAGCCAATTTGGAATTATTTGTATGAAATTGATTTCGTAAAGGCATTGATGTTTATTGTTCTGAGCGTAAAGAGTAATAAACTATTTTTGCATCTGGTTTTTAACAGCACTATGGGGTCGTTGACTTCTAAAAACCGTGTTAGTTTCAACTTGACATCTTTAACGGGGCCCGAGAAAAGGGTATTGACAGATGGACAACAAATTGAACTTTTATAAGGAACCCTTATGGGTGCCGTTTTTTTCATTTTGAATTACGAAACCCCAGTTTCTTGACTAAATAAATAAAAATAATTGAATAGCATTAATGTACCTGTAAAAGCCGATCTTTTATAAATTGAATGCACTGAATAGTTTTACAGTGTTTTCTTTCATAATTAATATTTACTAGTTTTAGGAACAAGAGGAACTGGACTTACATTTTTTGCAAAAGCATTATATATAACGTATATCTATAATATGCTCTTCAAGAAGATCCAAAAATAATCTTTATAACTAGGGTATTTTATGGTTTCGTACCCTAGTAGTAAGCCTCCGCTGTCTGTCTGTCTGGCCGTCTGTCACAGGGGTCTACAGCTTCAACAAGAAGCCAGTTAAAATTTTCACAGAATACGTGTTACTTTAGCTTATATCACGATTAATTTGCATTTTTTTAACGTAATTTGTTTCAGTTTTATCAGTGATACATGCAAGTTTTAAATATAGTAAAATTGTTGTACGGATTCTAAAGTAAAACAATAAATGATAACTATTTGGGTTCCGTACTCAGAGTGTGCGGAATGGTTAATCAAGTGCTGCCCCTTTATTTATGTGTGCGAGTCCGAATTACTTGGCCGAATTCTTATATTTTATTACGTCATCCGTGCACAAAGCCATGGTACAAGGTTTGGATGCCCCTAGGCAATATCGAAGTGGAGACCTTAAATTTGAAACCAAGGTAACATAAAATCAAACTAGATCAAGCACACTTCAAAGCAACATGAATAAAAGTTCAATTTCAGATTAAACTGAATCAAAGCGATCTGAATGTTAACCAAACAGTTTTTCTTATGAGAGAACCGAAGCTGAAAACATTCAACTATGCAGCCAACGACCTAAACATCTATAGGTTATATGCAGCAATTTATTTTTTGTCTTTTTCATCTCCTTCATCATATACTATAGTTTGTTAACAGTTTATTTAAAATATGAAAACTTGTGAAAGTCTTTCTCGTGTGGATGCACCTTTGCTACAGCCCCAGTTGCCCACCCTAAATCCGACCCTGAGTTAAGTCTTATAAGCTGCTACGTAAGTCAGAGAAAGAAAACAGGCCAGGACTTGGTCACTACTTCAGCTACCGTTAGTTATGGCGTGACGAATTACCCTAAGACCCTTAAACAATAAACCTTCCAGTGAATAGTAAAAACCACTGTGGTTGCTGTCGGTTGCATTAAGGAGGTATCTAGCTTTTAGCGAAATAATTGCGTTCCTTTGATCCCTTGCTGTATCGTTATTACTTGAGCTTTAGTTATGCAATTAATATGCAAGATATTTAAGGATTTACTCCATAAATCATACACATTAGAAACATGATTACTATAGTTCCCCCGATAGAAAATAAATTCAAAGTTATCTCCAAAACACAAAATAAACCCTTATTACGGTGTAAATACTTCAAGGAAGGTCATCAGTTTCAGAATCATAAAAAAAATAGGTTTTCTATAACGTGTACACTTAACATTTTCAAAATATTTATTTGTTTTAACAATACCAAAGAAATATCTAAATTCGCGCGCGTTCCGTCCAGCCTTACCTGAGTCGCCTCGCTTCCCCCCTGTCCACAGTCCCGCTTCGGCCGTTGGACGGGGAGTCTGTGTTGCTTGCGCTTTAAAAACGGTTTTAAAACGATCGCTCGCTCTTACTGGAGTGCCTCACGCACACATACATGAAATACTCAAGATGCAATACGTCCATCTCACAATAAAAGAGATAAACATATCTGAAAAAAGCGCGTCCGAGTTGTGCGGTGAATCAAGAAAAGGTTGGATCCATCCATCCATCCATCAGCCTGTTTCGTCCACTACTGGACATAGTCCTTTCCAGGATTTCGCCACTCTTGACAGTCCTCCTGGAAGAAATGCCCATAATTTCACACGCTGGGCAGGCGGGTTGGTGAGCGCGGTTCCGAAACCCTTGCACCAGTGACGCCGCTGCCCATCACCAGTCTGATTTATATAAGTCCCGGCAATTGGGGATGGATATACCGCCATCCATCGGTCCCAGGCAACGGTGGGCCGCCTGGTTTTGCCTGAGAACTGTTCTCTTACTCTCCCCCGAATAACTTCGGGAGGATTTGCGAGTAAGATGGTGGTACCTCCACAGTCGAGCCCGGTATCAGCTCTACCACCTAGTAGGAAAAGGGTTGGGTATTGCTGTTTTTTTGTTAATAATATATAATATATAATGAAAAACCCACGAGAGCGTTTAAAAAAACGCGTTTCTATGTTTCAGATATTATAATAAGTTTATATGTTTACAACAGTCGTTATTGATATTTTCACTTTACTAGTTTGGTCGGACTACTGTTTAGAACTGAAAAAAACAGCTTTAACTTTGCAATTTTTTCCATGCAGCGAATTTTTCTCTATACCGTTTTAGGCCCGGCTATAGTCTTGGAAAAGGCCTCCTTTATAACATGTTTTTGTTATCAGAACCTTATCAATTATAGTATGAGTGTTATACTGTTTTAAAATCTCATTTTTGACTACCCATGTCGCATTAAGTGGTTCTTGAGTTAGACCAATAGGCGGACAGTTAGACCAACACTTACTGACAGTGTATGTACTACATACATTGTAGACTTGACTCTAAAAAAAGGGTACAGAACATCCTATAAGTACATAAGGTGATATTCATTAATACAGCCAAATTCATACGGGAGGTTTGATAAGTGATTAGTAACATGGATCAACAATAATGTTTTTGCGAAATATGAAAAAAAATTTTTTTCTGTTTTATTGACTCGGAGTTAGGTTTGCGTTTGCAGCGAACAAGAAAAAAATAGTTTTAGAGTTTCCCAAAAAACTGAGTATTCGGTATAAATTTGTCTGTACTCGTATAAATTCCTTATATATGTGGTCACATATCAATTTTTGTATTTGTTTTATATTATAGTGAGAACTGGATAGCTCAGTTGGTAGAGCAACCGCCCGTTGGTATGGTGCGAATCCCGGTTCAGAGCTCCTCACGTCCAGATTTAATTTTCTGATTTTCTATACCGCAATGATTAACATTAATTTTTTAATATTTGCATTTGTAAATTTGCATGCACAAAAGGACTTTAAGGTTGCCCTCAAAAAATAAAGGATGTATTTAAAAACAATTCTTACCCCGGTTTCGCCCCTCTTGTACCGAGACCGGGGTGAAGTGCGATGCGGGGCGCATTCTTTCGAAGTGCCGACATACTTTCGACGTGTCATAGTTCATAGAACACGTTCAGATAAAGTATTGAAAATCTCAAGTACCAAACCGTCAATCAACCTGTATAAACATAATATTAAAATTTACCGTATATTTTGCCTCTTCATGTAACTTTCTTCCTTAAGGCGGAACGTTTCGAGCATGGTGCAAAATGCAAAACTTATAATTGTTTTTCTTATTATTGCATAAAAAGTACTAAATAAATGTGATTTATGGAATTTCGCGACTATAGTTTAATGAAAATTAGGCTTTTCTACCAAAAGTTTGTAATTTTATGCATTAAGTTGCAAATTAATGTCCACACCAACTTAAAACACGTTTTTAAGTTTGTGTGGACATTCACGCTAACTATAATCCATAAAATGACGCAATTCTGCTAAAAACCCCTGATAGTTATTAAAAAATTATTGCAAAATAAGATGTAACTATTTTTTCATACATTTTATTATAAATAAGATAAACAACAATAAGTTTTGCAGTTTGCACTGAGCTCGAAACGTTACCCCTTAACTCATAATTATTACTCAAGAATCACTAAACCGATTTTGATGCGGTATTTATTATTCAAAATGCCAAGTCGAAGAAAAATTCGTTGTGATACATAGGTAACACTAAAAGTTTCCGGAACTGGCCACTTACATAAACAACATTTAAAAATTTATTGCAGTATTTGAAAATAGAACTCTTTGGCTGTAGAATGCAGTTTGTTTCATCTGACTGTCTTTTGTTTTTACCTTGTGGCGCCATTTAAAAAATTGTGTGTCTGCATCAACATGGATTTAACTCGGGAAAATTTTCGTAGTATGATTTTCTACGATTTTTAGTGTAATTTGACAGCTCAACAGAGCATCGCTCGGCTTGAAACAGCTTTTGGCAATGAAGCACCATGCAAGACGACTGTTTATAGCTAGTTTGCAGAATTCAAGCGTGGTCGTATCAATCTCAGTGACGAATCTCGCGATGGTCAGCCGTCCACCGCTGTGACCAACAAAAACATCGATGCTGTGCGCCGTATGATTGAAACAGACAGGCATGTGACCTACCATGAAATTCGCGCATCCTTAGAAATAGGCATGAGTCAAATACAATCAATCCTACACAAACATTTGGGTGTGAGAAAGCTGTGCTCGCGGTGGATCCCACACAACTTGACCGAGGCTCAAAAAACGGACCGCGTCACTTGGTGCAGTGCCATGCTTACCAGATTCAACGAAGGTGCGTCAAATTTGGTGTGGGACATAGTAACAGGTGACGAAACATGGATTTATTGCTACGATCCCAAAACAAAGCAGCAATCGAGCGTATGGGTCTTTCAAGATGAGCCGAAACCAACCAAAGTGGCGCGCGTGAAAAGTGCATCTAAGCGGATGATTGCTTCTTTTTTTAATAAAACTGGACACGTGGCTACTGTTGCTTTAGAGAATCGTCGTACCGTGAATAGTGACTGGTACACGACCATTTGTTTGCCGGAAGTTATTGACGAACTCCGTAAAAATAACCGTAAGCGCCGTATCATCCTGCACCACGACAATGCTAGTTCTCACACGGCCAGACAGACAAACGACTTTTTGAAGACGAAAAATGTAGAACTCATGAGTCATCCTGCATACAGTCCCGACCTGGCACCTTGTGACTTTTTTCTGTTCCCAAAAATTAAGAACCAATTACGCGGTCAACGATTTTCATCACCAGAAGAAGCTGTCGAGGAGTATGAAAAACGTTTCAGAGGTAATCACAGGGGAGTGGCACAAAAGTTTTCAAAACTGGTTTGATCGAATGAAAAAGTGCATAGACGCCAAGGGAGATTATTTTGAAAAACAATAAATTAATTTTGTACCTTTAATAGTATTTTTTCATATTCATTCCGGAAACTTATAGTGCGTCCACGTATAAAAGTCGTAACCGTAATCGAACTGTTTACACGCTAAACTGAAAATCCAAAATGCATATAAAGAAGTTTTTTCTTACCACAAAATGATGCTCACGTTTCAAACCACTCATAAAAACACAGTGTTTCGTAATTTTGTCGCTCGAACATTTTACATGGAACAAAATAAAACGAATATCTTTACGCGACCACAAACAGTTAAGAGTGAGAGTAATCACCTCGTTAATGGTTTCTTTTATTGATTTATTTATCTCAGGGCACAGTCATGGTCGTTTGAGAAAATAATAAAACTGTAGATTTTGATACGGAGTGGAAAGGGATTTGTTATTTCCTCGAGCGTTAGTTTGGAAAGGCGAATTGACAAATGACATCACGTGAGGTTAAATACAGGTTGACAAGGCTCTTTGCAGCTGTGGAACAAGAGTTACGTTTCATTAGGATAGCAGCGTTGGCTCCGAATTTAGCCACGACCAATCCCCGCGCCAAAATAGCCTTGTCGCAATGTAATCAACCTTCTTATTGTCTAACTTCAATATCTATCGCTATAGCCTTCAAAATCGTCGTAATTGGCCAAAAATGATGTGTCATATCATTTCTAGCAAATCACGGCGCGTTTGAAGGGGATTGCGATGCATGTTGAAGTTATGCAATAAGGCCCCTGGTTTTCTTTTAATTAAGTTTCGAATAAAGTGGAATTATTTGTGGAATTATTCTTCGATTTGCCGTTGTTTTATACCCTTTGGGAAAGAGATTTTGGTCATTTCGTCCGAATTCGATTAAGCCTATTATTTGTGGTAATTTCGACCGACACTGAAAATTTGAGTTAAATAGTGCAGTCAATACAAAAAGTCTTTTTCAAAACAAACTGACTTGACTTGAAAAAACATATTTTTTTCAATTAAATAGATATTTTTGGTTTCAATTCTCTTTAACTAGCTTTATTTCGTATGTGTGCGGTCAAGTTGACCAAAAAAGTAATAATCAAATTGAATAGTAGCGTCTTGTCCATTTGGACGAGTTACCTCAGGTCAAGATTACCAATAACTCTTGGATAATATCTACAAAAATTTAACATTTGGCCAATGGCACACAACACATTTGAAACAGTAAATCGATAATGGATTTATATTTAACTTTATTTACAGACAAAATGACGTTTTGAACATGATATTTAGGTTAACAATGATAATAATAATGTGGTAGTTGGAAAAAAATACTTTAACTGCCACAACCGGCCTTTGTTGAAAATGTTGTAAAATGTTTGATGACTGTAACGTAAGAGGGAAAGTAAATGGATGGAAAACAGAGATGCTTTAATATTCTTTTTTGAAGCGGAAAACGAGGGTTTTCTTTTACAACGGGGTTTAATGTTGTTTTTAAGATTGCATTTCTTTTTTAGGGTTCCGTAGTCCGACAAGGAACCCTTATAGTTTCGCCATGTTCGTCCGCCTGTCCACAGCTTAGCTCAGATACTATTAGTACTAAAAAGCTGTAATTTGGCATGAGCATAAATATTAATCACGCCGTCAAAATGGTACCTAAAATAAAATCATGAACAAATATGTTTTTATGGACATTGGGGATGATTTGATGATGAATTGATTGATGTTGATGATGCTTGGCCAAGCGATTCATTTATTGTACGTAAATAACCAAAAAACCTTTGATAATGCTATAACAGCGAAACCGGTAAGGGAAATAATATAAATAAGTGGACAAGTAGAAGTGTTTTTTAATTAAAAAAAAACTAAAATGACGTAAAAACCGTCGGTGAAACGCGGGTGTGCCGAGTGTGGACTGTGACTTGCATTTCACAGTTCATACCCGGAACTCCTCTGATCAAATACATTGATCATATTGTTTTTTTTTTATAAATAAATAAAAACTAAAATACCTTTTGAAAACCTTCTGTGAATTGTGTTTTACCAGACAACGCCCATTTTTGGGGTTCCATACCCGAAGGGTGCCAAACGGGACCCTATTACTAAGCCTCCGCTGTCTGTCTGTCCATCCGTCTATCACACTCGAAAATTAACGTTAAGGTGGTAACAGAGGATCTCGGTGCAAAATGTACATTATAATATTATTTCCTTACTTTACAATAAAAAGTATGCAATAAATACGTTTTATAGCAATTGCTTGTTAATAGTTAGTGTTCACATGAAAATTATTCCATTTTATCCGTTACATTTTGATTGCATTACATTACAACTGTAAACACGCCTTAAAGTTTGTTAATGTGATGCAAACAAAATGTAATAAGTTTCATAACTATGTAATTTTTTATTAAGACCTTGTTATTAATAAACCATTTCCGCAAATTGCTTTATAAAGCATTTATTGCATACTTTTTATTCAAAAGTAAGGGAAACAAAATTATCATGTGCATTTTGTACCGAGGTAAAAAATTACCCGCTTAATTGTTTCAGATCTATCTTAAAGATGCTAATACATACAAGTTTCAAATTTGGTCAAATTTTAGTACATACTCTAAAGTAAAACAACAAATAATAAAATTAGGGTTTCGTACTCAAAGGGTTCTGAATTTTAGCGCCCTGTGTTTTGTCGCCTTAATGTTGCTATAGCATCTATATTGTTGGTATGTCTGTTTTTCGGGTTCCGTCCCATTATTGTGTGATGGTACGGAACCCTTTGTGCGCGAATCCGACTCGCACTTACCAATTGTAGTAGTTTTACCTTTAATTTTTTAAATAAATAAACAATAATTTAATATTTATTATAACTGTTTTTCTTGCACCTAACATTTTCCTCGCTTTAGTGAGGTGAAAAGATGTTTTTTCAGCCTTGCATGACAAATAACTATTGTTTATTGTGATTTCATTTAAAAATACTTACTCATTTACACTTAGTATGTTTGTAGGAACATACGTATATGTACACTGTGACAGCGTAAAGTTTGAACAGAATTCTGCAAGCTTCCCACAAATCCCTAACAAACAAGATAATTTATCTTCATTACATAATCATCCCACACAGAATATTCTCGTCAAGTCATTTATTTTTAACTAGTCTCTTACCCGCGGTTTCTTCTGAACTGAAGGAGAAACTCTGACCTTTATTATACAACATGAAATTTAAATCATTTTGCTAACGAAAACTGGTGGTAGTATTCCCTGAAATCGTGAAAAATATATCAGCTGTTCCATAGAAAAGTTAAATACCTACTCGACCCAAATGGATGAAACAGCTGTTTGTTTTTTCACGATTTCAGGGTTGGCTTCATAGTAAAACGTTGTTTATATGGACGAGTACTATCACCAGTTTTCGTTACCAAAATGACTTAAATTTCACGTTGTATAAATTAATATACATGTATAAGGTGACTTTTATTTATGCAGCCAAACTCATACTGGAGCCTTGGTAAGTGATCAGTAACACGGATCGATAACACTTTTTGCTAATTTCGCAAAATAAAATCTCGACGTCCCATAGTAATTGACTCGGGGCTAAGCTTGCGTTTGTAAGGAACACAAAAAGATTAATTTACGAATTTCAAAAAAAGGGTCATCAAACCTTGTTACTGAGCACTTACCGAGTCTTCAGTAAGAGTTTGGCTGCATAAATTAAAGTCACCTTATATAATAATAGTAAAAATGTGACCAAAGCTTTGCTCGGGGTCGAATTAATATTAATTAAATTTTCGTGCTTTTTTATCTAAACTAAGATTACTAGCACATTTAATTGGATTAAGATTAATACAAAATATGTCAGCTCTAATGGTTTTTTCAACGTCGACCTTGTAAGCGCCCTAAAAGCGCAATTTAAGGGTTTGCCTTTGGCCTTTCAACGGTTTTCGTTTTAACATGCTGAGTCAACTAATTATCTGATCAATGTAATATTTGGACACAGGTTTTTTCAGAACTTTGTCTTTCCGTTGGCAGGTCAGAAATCATTTTTGAAAATGATGCCTTTTTAAGTTATTAATTTGTTTTATGTCTAAACGGCTTGAGTTTTATGTCTAAAATTACTGTTATAAAAAGAAAACATGGTTTATTTTCCGTTGTCAGGTGAAAAAACTCCTACATCAAATACTTTTTCGTAAAATCCAGAAAAACCTTGAAAATTCACTGATTTGCCGTGCCCTCAGCGCGCGAAGCGTCCGTTCTGACAACATGTTGAAGTTAATAATCGCTCAGTAAGATAATCGTGCACCAGGGGTTAAGCCTTAAAGACCCCTTTTTTAAAAACGCGCGGTGTTTCTGTTTTCATAGCAGCCACAGCTTAGAGAGCGCTATTTCAAACAATCATGAAACGTCATAAAGGTCAGTTCTATTTGAAAAATGAAGCGCACATCGTCAGGTGCCCTTAACAAACGTCAATATTTCGTGCAAATGTTTTACGAGTAAACCTGTAAACCTGTAAACCTTCCTCGTGAAATGACCTAACGGTGAAGATCGAACTGACATCCACTTAGATGTTAAAAGCGAATACACAGACAAACGCGAATTGCGACTATATTTAATACAACTAGAAAAGAGATACATAAGTTATTTTAATCATGGTCATGGATCACGTGTTTTATTTAGGATTTCGGTGTGACGTAAAAACGAGTCATTCTGAGACGTGATGTTACAAATACGAGGGCTGAATGAGAATTATCCGAAACGAAAATAGTTAATTTGGCCAAGTGCAGATAGACTAACGAACAGACAGACAGAGAGCGGAAGCTTAGTAATAGGGTCCCGTTTGATAGCCGTCGGGTACGGAACCCTAAAAAAGCCACTAAAATGGAAGCGCATTAAAAAAAATTTTGGCGCAGTCTCGTACGGAACCCTACTTTATATTATTTTTTCAAAATTTTCAAAGTTTCTTGTATGGGGACCACCCTGAATTTGTTTAGTATTATATTATTGTTCGTGATAGATGCCATAGTAACATGTATTATGTGAAAATTTCAACTTTCTATCTATTAATGTTGAAGCTGTAGACCCCTGTGACAGACCAGGCAGCGGAGGCTTAGTAAAAGGGTCCCGTTTGGCACCCTTCGGATACAGAACCCTAAAACAGCGATGCCTTTATAATATCAGGACACAGAGGAACATATTCAATGAGGATGTTACTTCTGTAAATATTAAAATTAGTGTTGCCACTTTACACTAAGCACTTTCGATGCTTGATTTGGCACTATATCCATATACCTAGAACTGGAAAATTACATACAGCACCTAGCACTATATAGGAATCATGCACAGCTCGCAACAAATAACAACATTTTAAAAACCTAGTCAAGTACGAGGAAGTCTCGTGCCATGATAGTTCCGTAAATACCGCTTAAAAACACAAACTTTATTCACGAGCCGTTATGGACGTCCAACCTAGATTGACACTTGCTTACCACTTATTAAGCTCCATGTATCCAAATGGTTTAATTAAGTTAGTTCTTAAGTTCTTTTCGAATAATTAAATATAGATAATTTTTAGATTTATTTCCTAGGCCTATGCTATAAAACGTAATTGTGAACGGTATTTCAAGTACCCTATGGTTTTTATAATGTGCCAACTTGTATGAAACTGTAAGGGCAATAACTTTCTTTCACGTTAAGTTAAAGATGTGATTTTTTATCAGCACTATGAGGCCGTAAACTTTTGTAGGAGTTATTAGTTTCAACTTGATATCTCTAACAGGGCCCGAAAAAAGGGTCTTGACAGATGGAAGCTATAAGGTCGTATAAGGGTTGCGTTTTGTTATTTTAGGTACGTAACCCTAAAAATAACCAAATTGCTGCACCCATCAAGCAAAAAGCTTTTTCATCCCCAAGTGCTGTTGCAAAATATTATACATTTATTCCATTGACCACCAACCATCGAGTTTCTTGATGACACCAACCCAGATATATATATCTCTCCAACAATTTGAATCGAGAATCGTTCTGCTCAACTTTATAGATTTTTTTTTGGTCACGTCCGTATTTTGTCCCTCATTTGGATGTATTGATATGTATACAGGCTGTAAATGCAAACTCAAGAATCTTCTTAGGGTGTGAAAGTATACACGATTCTGGTGTCATTACGAGAAAAAAATATATACCTTGAATTTTGACCAAAAATTACATCATTTTTTTAAGCTATGACTACGCACTTCACCGGCCTCCTCACACACCTAATTGCACCCCGCAACCAGCACCCCTCATCCGAGTGGCCAGCGACAAGTGATTAGTGTATTTTGAGTAAAGACAATCGTCTTATTATGAGGTACTGGTACTTTATTTAGAGATCCCAGTATTTAAAATAATATCTTTACCGGTAATACTAACACACCCTTAAAGGATTCTTGCCTTTGCTTTTACACCCGGTATATGTTTATGATTATATTTATATTGAAAATGATTTCCCAAGTAACCACCTAAAAATTCTCTCTGATTTGACCTCGCTGTTTTCCTTTTTAAACGTTGAACTTGAGAACTTCGGTTTTTTAAATTTCTTAGAAAGAAAATGGCAGAGACAATAACAAGGTGTCTCGTGAAAAAACTATCAGAGAGAACCAAATGAAATTCGACGTGCATTCTCATTATACTTAGATGACAGAATAAAATGACCTTATAGCTACGATGAAAAGTATCTATAGCTCGTTGCCTTATAGCTTTTAAGACTGTTTAAAAAAAATTCATTGCCCAATCACCCCTCGCAGCCTTTGGATAAAATTACTTATTTGAATTTCAAATTGAAATTGCTGTGAGATTAATTGATGGTAGAGTAATGTTGCCACAGCATTATTTCAAAATAATACAAAAGACAAATTAATTTGATATTTTTCAACGATTTTTGTTAAGGGCCCATAATACCTCAGTTCATCGTCCTGCTCTGACGCTTCTGCTTTTTAACTGTCTATCCTACTCTAATCAGATGCCGCGCCTGCAAAAGCATCAGTTATTTTGAAATCGTGGCTACACTGATGGTTTTCTCATTTTTATGGAACAGGTCTGCAGCTGCTTTATATTAATATCAGTTATATTATGCAAAGTTTCAGATCTAATTTCAAGTATTCATTGAATGCTATCGGTTTATTGTACGGTTTGGAGGTAATTTTGTATTTTTTTTCTATCGAGAAAATTCAATGGAATCAAGTTTTCACCATTGTGTTGACATAGCATTAGTCCTCAACTTTATTATATATTAATTTCAGAGTGATTGTTGCAGTATTTGTTGGTATAAAACAGGATCATGCAAAGCGAAGTGAGGTATTATACACCCTTAAGGATATTTCTAAATTGTTAATTTTTCCGTATACGAAAAAGTAAAGATGAATGGAACAAAGTACGAGTTCATATCATAACTTACAACAAATGAGATTGTTTCTGAGATCTTAAACTCTGAACTCGTCCATTCAATATCACCGGTAAACCACAGGGTGTTTTTTTTTTAAATATTACCCTTGAATATTTACAGCAACAGAATTTTCAGGCTAATACACGTAGTTCTAAATTATAAAAACAATCCTTAAAATTTAATATAAATCGAAGCCTTTGTGAATTGTTACGTAAAGAAAAAATAACGAATTTGGCTGTAACCTGTCAACACTATTTGGAGTGTGTACATGAGATCGTGAGTTCACCGTGAAAGTAGAAAAAAATAATAAATTTAATTTTCACCTTCTAGAACTTCATCTACCTTCAAAGGACTTACATTTCCACTGATCACGACAACTGTACCTTGATTTTTATGTAAAAGTAACAGAAAAATTAATTGATATTTTCATTTAGTCTATTTAAGGTGGGTCTCGTTCCCAAGTACATAACTATTATTGTTTTTCTTATTTTTAGGGTCCCGTACCTCAAAAGGAAAAAACGGATCCCTTATAGGATCATTTTGTTGTCTGCCTGTCTGTCCGTCTATCCGTCCGTCCATCTGTCTGTCAAGACCCTTTATATAGGGAAAACGTGGAGGTATCGAGTTGAAATTAAAACCGTATACTCAAGTCTACAGTCCCTTGAAGCTGCGAAAAAATCAAACTACCAAGTTAACGTAAAAAAAGATACGGCCGTTTGTGCCGTTTCGACACTCTCAGGGGTAATCAAAATTTATAGGATATTTTCCGTTGACCTAGAACGATGAAATTTGGCGAGTAATACCGTTTTATACTACAATACATTAACATAATAGGGAAAATCTAAAATTTATACATTTGTAAATAAATCATAACGGAACGTAACGGAACCCTCAGTGGGCGAGTCCGACTCGCACTTGTCCGGTTTTTCTCATTTTATTTATGAATTAACCGCCCAATACTCACTCTTACATTGCATAACATTCTATTTTGAGTATTTGTCCAAACTTTATGTTCTATTGGAAAAATCAAGCACAAAATGGCTTTATGGTTTTTCTGGGGACTTTGAATTAAATTGACTCTGAATTCGAACCTTGGATGGTTTAAACACCCAGTAAATTGGTATTGTATTTTAAAGTTGGAATATTACCGGTTGTCCATCTCTGACATAGAGGCCACGTTTACACAGAAATCAAAATGCCTTAGCCCATTGGACTTCTGTGGTGGCGTGGATTCAAATTCGAGACATCACGTTCTGAAACTATTTGATAACGTTATACTTGTAAGTTCTCGTAGTTACAATGAAAAGCCCGTACGTTGCGAACCACTCTTTACGGACTTTGTAGTAATTGTACGTTATTTCTAATACTATTTGAAACTAGTTCTATAGAACTGAATATCTGAGTACTATAGGAAAAAATAGCTGCCCTCTTTTTCGCCCTTATTAGTAATAAAATAAGGCTTTTTATGTTGTTAATTTTAATATTTTTAATATTTTTAAGTACCTACTCGCATAATCTGTCTAAAATTCTCAGTAAGAGATGGGGCCAACTGAAAACCAGCGCTGTAAAGCTACTTACAACTTTCAGCAAATGCTGAGTTTGTCCCACTTTGTCCTATACTAAGGTACGGAACCATAAAAATCATTTAGGGTGGTTCGTTGATAAGAAAAAATCCTCTCTTATACGGGGCTTGAACTCCTATGCTCGCATCTTATTACAGTGTTCGGAAATTAGGACCCATAAAAATTTTCAATTATATCTCTTTACACATAATTTAATTAATCATCCGATCAAGTAGTTTAGATTGTAGGCTATAAGAGGTGTTCATAAAATAACTTCCAAGCCGAAAACGGGGCAAAATTGAATATTCACTTTTAACTCGTGCACCACTCACGGTTTAGGATGCGGTTTTCTTAAATTATCATCGTAGTAACCCTGGTCGACACAAGGATTGTTAATAAAATTGCCCAAACTGAATACGGGGCAAAGATAAAAAGATTAGTATTTAACACGGACGGACGAACAGACAGCAGAGTGGCATTAATATTATTTTGTCCTTTGGGTACGGAACCATAAAAACAAGATAAGAATTTGGAATTTCTGTATATTGAGTACAATATACTATAAAGCGTGACTTTTAAACGAACCCCGATAATTTTAGAGGTTATTAAGAAACGTTAGTAGAAAAAAAACAATAAATTAAAAAAATAAAATAAATTAGCAGCCAAAATGTTATTAAAAAATGTTATTTGTAAATGAAATGTATGGTTAATGGTTATCCTAGCCAAAAACCGGTCAAGTGAGAGTCAGACTCGCATACCTAGGGTTCCGTAATTCGACAGTTTTTGGGAACAGTCAGGAAGAAGGTATTTAAAATCTTGCCCAGAACTGTTTATGATAACTAAAAAAAAGAATTGATACCACAAAAGGTTTTTTAAACCGTACTCGAAATAAAATTTATTTTGTCATTTCTCAACCACTATATTTTTCCTGTAATCTTTACGAGATCCCAAAATAACATGATTTTTTTCATATTTTTCGATTCATTAGTACCGGAAATAAGGGAGATCCCATGTATTTTTTGTGGTTTTCCAAATATTTATCGAAATTGGTGCCAGTAAATATTGTAAAAGTATATATTTTTATAATCAGCTCTTTAGTATCTACAATTTGATATCCATATTATATTTATGTACAATAGTCTTTTTATTTTTTTTATATATTTCGCATTTGTTTTCAACTTTTTTTAAATCGCTATAGTTTTCTTATAATTGACCAGCTATGATCTATAATCGTCATTTTTTCGGTCCACCAATTTCGAAAATAAATGCATTTGGTTTTTCAAAGATTTCTCGAAATCGGTGCCAGTAAATATAGTATTTTTACAATCAAATTTTTAATATCTAAAATTTTATACTCATATTGTACCTATTTTAATAATTTATTTTTTATTTTTCTCACCTTTGAATTGGAAATATTTTGGACAATTTCGAAATTTTTTTTTTTTTTTCGACCGTATTATAAATGCAAGTAAATTCTATATTTGTGGAAAATTTCAAAATTTTATCTTTAACGGTGCTAAAGTTATGAGGCTGTGACATACGGACGGACAACAGGTTCTTTTTGTACCTTTTAGGAACTACGGAACACTAAAAAGTGGGATCAATAATAAAATTAACTTCACGCATGGTCACCTGAAGAGATAAAATAATTACTATCTTATCTCTTCAGGTGACCATGATTTCTTTAGATTTCACGAAAATATTCAATACTCTAACTAAAAATAAATATGTATAATTTTGAATGGTTACCATAACATCAGTTTTTATTCTTCTACAGAATATTAAATTATCGGGGTTAGGTTAAAAGTCACCCTGCACGCAAAGAACGAATACAAAAAATTCATGAAAATAAATTACAGACGAACTTTGCAGTTTTGCTTCATATATGTGTATGTATATTCTGTAGGTAAATGTACTTAAATTAAGATCTTAATTTTTATTGAAATTTTATTCAGGTCTACTTATTTAATGTAATGCTACGAAACCCCAAGGACACGAGACCTATTTACACTTGACCGGTTTTTACCTGTTGATCATATTCATGATCATTGCATTGTCGGAACTCGTAAAACATACGTACAGTTTAAGGCAAAAGCATATCAAACCGAAAGTTGGAAGTTGGTTTGTAACATATATGTTCAGAATGGGCTTTCTCTTGAGATCCTGTGTTTTGTACAGTTGATACAGTACGACAAGGCGCTTTTGACGTGTGGATTGGTTGTTGTCAAAATCGGAACTAACACAGCTATATTAGTAAAACGTAACCCTTGTTTCTTGCACCATGTTCCGAATGGCGTAACAGTACTAAAACTACCATCAAACTATCTATACTCACGCCCATCAAGTCGTTCCGAATGAGGAATTGCGCCCATCAAAGCGTAAACTTTTGATCGATTTGGAACTCTTTTGAACGCGACGTGGATGACGACTTGACAGTGACAGAAAAATAAACCTTTAACAATTTGTAGAAATTTGTTTACGTTACTTGAATATCTACAAAGGGTATACTTTACCTACGTTGTTGTGATATAGTTATTTGCGCCTCATTGAGGTATTGGTTTGTTCTTTCGCCAAAAACCCGATTTATTTAGTACTATAAAGTTAAATCCACGAAGTGAACTACAATCTCTGATTCATAGTTTAATGATAAACTCTTATGCTACGAGTAACCTATTTTTGAAATTGTCATCGTCCGGCTTTTGTTTTGATAATTCACCCACAATGCTAAAGCTGATGGCAATCATGACGTCAAAACAATCATTTTAGGGCTATCGTTATCGGGCTAACAATGACTTGGAAAGACAATAGAAGCGATATAAGCGATATAATCGATTTTGTTGTGGCTCGGAACGCACTGACAGTCACACGCGCGCCCTCATCAATATCATTCACGCGCCAAAAGAGCCTAGTCAAGCTGTATAGAGCTACAAACTTATCTGACCCGGTGACGAGGACTTTGTTTCTTGAATATAGAGGTCATTTTAGTTTGGCTTACAGGGTCAGAAAAGCTCGTTGGACTTTAGTTGTTTTGTTACTGCGTTGCATAGTATGTATTTTACGTTCCAATTTTAACGACAAGTCAGAGCATATTTTATTAGCCTCTGTAGTCATATCCTAAAAGCATTGATGTTCATTTTATGGCTATCCGATCTATTTTTACGATCTATGAAAATGATCAATGGCATAGTACAGACATAATACGAATCGTTTAGAAGATTAGTACCCAATAATGTAACGATTATATTCTATCATGATATATATATTTAACCATTATTTTGCGGGCTATATTTGGTATGTATGAGCGCCGTAATCTGTTTTTAGAATATTTTCTTTGATACTGTTTTTAATGTAGCTGAGTATTAGCATCTAAAATGGTAGATTTTTTCCCGACCTATTTTCGTTTTATTTCTGCAATAAAACTTATAACAGTGCTGTAATTCTTTTTCAATAGCTGTGAATAATCCAAAGTCTTAACTCGGAGACATGTTAATGACATACGAGCATTCCATTGCATCCGGAATGTTGGCAAATGTAGACTGCTTCACCGCATTAGGTATTTTTAGCATTTTCAGACCAAATTTTTCTTAAAGAATTTGCCCCCTCTAGTTCTCACCATTCCGTAAGCCACATAATTTAGTAAGATATTAAAAAGTGAAATCACCGTTTTCGTATGTATTGTTGAATGATTTAGTCCTTCAAGCAACATAACTCACGTTATTGTGTCCTATACTAGTGATCAAGAACTAGGTTCAGTTATCCTTTTAGCCAATCTCGAAAAATAATTTTTTTTTGCTCCTTTACTGGTTGGACTAGTTTAAGTACAATTCCTAGTGCAGGGCAAATATCACTACGGGGCAAAAAAATTAATTTGGGCAAGTGCGCGTCGGACTCGTGCACAAAGGGTTCCGTACCACCACACAAAACAGGTAAGGAACCCTAAAATAATGATAAAAAACAACAATATATGTAAATACGAGTACCATAGCAACATAAAGGCATCAAAAAAGCCGCTAAAATGATAGCGCCTGTCAAATGATTCGGCATCTTTTGAGTAAGGAACCCTAGTTTTCATAATTTATTCTTTTACTTTAGAGTATGCATAATAATCTAACTAATATTGAAAGTTGTACGTATAACGTCTTTAAGATAGAGCTGAAACAAAAACCTTGAAAAAATGCCATTTTTTCGAGGTTTATTGTGTGTGGTGGGGTTATTTTTTAAATTTTTATTATTTGTCATGGTAGTGGCCACAGTAACACGTATCTTGTTAAAATTTCAAGTTACAGACAGGCAGACAGCGGAGTCTTAGAGTAATAGGGTCTCGTTTGGCTCCCTTCGGGCAAGGAACCCTAAAACATCTCCACTTGAGAGACGTCCGTCGCCAACAAGGTGGTGGCGTAGTGGCATTGTAATTCATTGTATACTATTTTGAGTATCTTTTTGCTTCCATCCTGTCATATGTGTCATTCATAATTGTCAATCAATATTCAATCAAAACGCACGTTGTTGTGTATTGGTAAAAACATTTAGAGAAGTCACCAAAAAAATAGGAAAACGTCATGTTTATCCACATGAAACAACTAAATTTACTTACTACATAATACATTATTATCTAATACGCTCTCGGATACAGTTGTTCAATGATTGCTGACCATCTACATACAATCATGTCATGTCCTGTCTTACTTCAATATTAACAGGGATATTTTTAATTTTTACTTTAAATGTTTGTTATGTGCTGGAGAAAAACGAACAAAAGTTCAATAAGAAATACGAACACAGAGCAAGTAAATCGGTATCTGTAGATAGCAAAAGTAATAGTACAAGTAACAGATATGGGTAAGTTCTCAAACTAATAAAGGGCATTATTCTTCAGTATTGGGCTAGGTTGAGCAACTATGTATACAATAATTATCATGTAGATGAAGATTCACGTATTTTAAACTTTGATCCTGAATAGTTTCTAAACGCTGCTGCGTATTTAAAGATTTTAAAATATCTCGGAAACCAAGTGTCAAAGACCTTCATTATAGCGCTACCCGTACGTTTGTTTATTGTATAAGGTGCAAGCCACACAGAAACGGCGTGGCGCGCTACCGTCACATACCGGTGTGTATCGGTGCTATTCAAGTGTTTGATTTTGATCTGACAAGATGTCTTCTTTTGACGACGAAGGTGTGGGCGGTGCGCTTTAGGTGCAACCACGGCGCGCCCGCGGCCTCTCCAATGTTCTTTCATACAAAATGTCGGAGAGGGACGTGGTGTAAAACAGATAGAAGAGGTGCACTGAGGGTGCGTGGGCGCCGCCGTTTCTATGTGACTTGCACCTAAGGTGACTTTGATGGATAGCTAAATTCAAATTGGAGACTCGGTAACTGGTCAGGAGTCAGGACCAAGGTTTAATGACCCTGCTTAAGAAATAAGAAAAAAACAATTGAGAGCTTCTACTGGTCGGTCTTACTCTATGAAGTCGTTTTTAGGGTACCAAACCTTACTGATCATGTGCAAGTAGTAGTCGTGCCCTGAGGGTTAGTACATATCGCTTAGTAAACACTTATACTACAAGCAGTTACGGCGACTAATGTACTTGCAACTTACTGATCATGTGCAAGTAGTAGTCGTGCCCTGAGGGTTAGTACATATCGCTTAGTAAACACTTATACTACAAGCAGTTACGGCGACTAATGTACTTGCAACTTACTGATCATGTGCAAGTAGTAGTCGTGCCCTGAGGGTTAGTACATATCGCTTAGTAAACACTTATACTACAAGCAGTTACGGCGACTAATGTACTTGCAACTTACTGATCATGTGCAAGTAGTAGTCGTGCCCTGAGGGTTAGTACATATCGCTTAGTAAACACTTATACTACAAGCAGTTACGGCGACTAATGTACTTGCAACTTACTGATCATGTGCAAGTAGTAGTCGTGCCCTGAGGGTTAGTACATATCTCTTAGTAAACACTTATACTACAAGCAGTTACGGCGACTAATGTACTTGCAACTTACTGATCATGTGCAAGTAGTAGTCGTGCCCTGAGGGTTAGTACATATCGCTTAGTAAACACTTATACTACAAGCAGTTACGGCGACTAATGTACTTGCAACTTACTGATCATGTGCAAGTAGTAGTCGTGCCCTGAGGGTTAGTACATATCGCTTAGTAAACACTTATACTACAAGCAGTTACGGCGACTAATGTACTTGCAACTTACTGATCATGTGCAAGTAGTAGTCGTGCCCTGAGGGTTAGTACATATCGCTTAGTAAACACTTATACTACAAGCAGTTACGGCGACTAATGTACTTGCAACTTACTGATCATGTGCAAGTAGTAGTCGTGCCCTGAGGGTTAGTACATATCTCTTAGTAAACACTTATACTACAAGCAGTTACGGCGACTAATGTACTTGCAACTTACTGATCATGTGCAAGTAGTAGTCGTGCCCTGAGGGTTAGTACATATCGCTTAGTAAACACTTATACTACAAGCAGTTACGGCGACTAATGTACTTGCAACTTACTGATCATGTGCAAGTAGTAGTCGTGCCCTGAGGGTTAGTACATATCGCTTAGTAAACACTTATACTACAAGCAGTTACGGCGACTAATGTACTTGCAACTTACTGATCATGTGCAAGTAGTAGTCGTGCCCTGAGGGTTAGTACATATCGCTTAGTAAACACTTATACTACAAGCAGTTACGGCGACTAATGTACTTCCAACTTACGATCTAATAAACCAATGTGTTCAAAGGGTCTCATTGAGCTGGTCCTTTATTTATTTATTTTTCCTATTTTCACTTTTTACATCAAATGTGTTTTCCTCAAAAATACATTGTAATATTACCATTACATACTTTTTACCATATTTTTACATACTGTTAAGACCTACCAGAAAAAAATTCATCCTGGCGAGCTATTTAAAAGATAATTCGTATGAAAATCCATTACATACCATATGTTCACATTACATGTCTATGTTTTTAAGAGACCAAGGAGTTTGGCGATCATAAGGTTTTAAGCGGCTAATTTACATACATAATTGTACATTACTACCTGAGATTACTATTAATACCAGGATTGCTAATTAATGGTCGAAGCAAGTATAGTGCTTTTCTCAAAAATTAAATGAGACATTTTCATGTTTTTCATGATAATGACTTAAATCGATTAAAATAAACTTAATAGGTAATATTAGAAGTTACTTGCGCATATTTGGGCAATTAGTCACGTTTATTGTTATCGATTTCTTCAGCAAAGCATTGGTGAAGTACAATCTATAACAGAACCATCTGCTAAACTCATTTTGTAATGTATTAGCACAAAACACATTCAACTAAAATATACAGCAACATAAATTCCCGCTTTTACGCAACTTTTTTTGATTATTGACAGCTGGGCAAAGGTATTTACCGCCATGCAGCCTTCTTCATGGACATGAATGGTTGGCGGATACGTAGAGTTTATTAGATCGTAGGTGTCAAGTTAAGTTGGATATTCATAACTGCTCATGGAATAAGTTTGTATTTTAAACGGTATGTACGAAACCCTCAGGGCACGAGTCCTAATCGCATTAGACCAATTTTTTACGCTAAAATTCGTCTGTCTTTTTTTTTAGGTAAAGATAGATGCCAACTAACTGCATGGAACTACATGCCACATGGCTCCCTTTGGTCTTTTATTGGAACTGGTATCGGATATTTAATACGTTGCGTATGTGAAACAGCTTACGCCTCACTCTTTGTTGTGCTTGGGGCAGCCTATATAGTGTTCCAAACAGGATTTTGCTTTATTTTCTGTTCTTAATTAATAACATTTGAACTCTCTACTTGTCTTCACATTTTTTGGTGCCCATGTCCGCAACAAAATTGTAATCTATTGTTAATCTTTTAAATAAATGTGATTTTAAACATAAATATATTATTTTCGGTTATGAATTATCGGTTTATGGTTTTAAGAGCAGACACCACGCGCAAACATCCATACAAACGCAAAAACAAAATTATGAGGTGTTTATAGTATACTTTTATAATATTTTAGGCTGAGTCCATTGATATTATCTAGATTTATTTCCAATTAGAAATAGAAATCGGGAAATTTGAATCTTATCTTAATAACAAACAACAACTTGAGGTCGAAAATTATATAAAAAGACGTTTTGTCTGTCCAGGAAACTAGTGAAAACATTTCATAATACTTTCCGAAAACCATTTCAGAGAATAGCTTTCCGTAACTGATTTTAGTGGACAGATTTTAAAATAAGCGTGCGATGTCTTTCATTTATCATTAATTTGACGTCATCGGCACAAATTTCCATTTTTTTAACCGACTTCAAAAAAGAAGAGGAGGTTCTCAATTCGTGTGTATTTATTTAATTTTTTTTTCTTTTTTTTGGGTCTTTTACTCCGTATATCTGGCAAATCTTGAACGATTTGAAATATTTTTTTTGTTTGGATTTGTTTGCTTCCTGGTAAGTATAATTTTAGTTTGGTGGTGATCTGATGATGGTCTTCAGAGATAGATAGTGGAACTTCTCAATGGATGACAGCATATCACTTGATATTGCGGCAAACGCCGATGATGCAAAAGATGCTGATTGCAAGGTGTTCCTTAAAAATTTACATATGTTTATCCACCAGACCTTCGATTCTGGCCTCATCACCATAGAATTCCTAAACGGATGACAGTAAATAATTCGAGATTTCAGGAATCACTTTGTATCAGTGTGGTCATTGCAGAATATTACCTACTTGAAAAGAATGATTATGCTACCTGACCTTCGATCCTGGCCTCATCCCCATAGAACTCCTCAACGTATGACAGCTCATAACACGAGATTTCGGCAATCACTTTATGTGAGTGTGCTGATTTCAGGTTATTACTTGAAGATTTACATTATGCCCACTGACCTTCGATCCTGGCCTCATCACCATAGAACTCTTTAACGGATGACAGGACATAACTCTCAATAGTAGTCTACCCAGTTTTCACAATTTATCCCATCAACACTAAAAAGCGTGAAATAAAAAAAACTTTTAACAAAAAAATAATAACCGACTTCAAATTTTAGTGCAAACATTCACTAAAAAGTTTAAAATAATTACATACTGAGCGATGGTACCAAAATAACAGTTCTGCCGACTTCTTTCTTCCTGAAACATATGTTACCTAGAAGTCGACACATTCCCCATAGTGTATAGGTAGAACACAAAAACCAATGTGAGAGCGCCGACTTCTAGACAACATGTGTTTCAGGAAGAAAGAAGTCAGCAAAAGTATTATTTTGGTACTATTGGTCAGTATGTAGTTATTTTAAACTTTTTTCTGAATGTCTGCTATAAAATTTGATGTCGGTTGTCGGTTAATATTTTTTGTTAAAAGTTTATTTTTTGAACGCCTCCTAATATCTGATAATTCATAAGGATCCGACCATTTAAGCTAATGTGATGATGGCTAACATAGGGTTCCGTACCACCCCATATTACGGGTACGGAACCCTAAAAACATGGTAAAAACTGGCTCACAAGCTTGTCAAACAAGTCATCTCAGATGGCGCTATGGTTAACACGGGGTTTATTAAACGGAGAAACACATAAGGTTATTTAAAAACAAATAATGGTGGTCTCCATTTAATAACACGTATTTAATTACACACATCGTCGTTCGATTCACGAAGGGGGGTATCTGATTTTTATCAATTTTACAGATTTTCAACAAAATGTACCGTATGGTTTAATAACACATGTATAGACAGTTAGCAAATGTTCTTGTATACGATCATTTAGCTCCGTAACACCTATATGCATGAAGTTAGGATCGAACAATATGGTACATTTTGTTAAAAATGGCTCCACTGTAAAATTGATAAAAATCAGATACGCCCCTTCATGAATCGAACGACGATATACTCGGATGTAGTAACCACATACAGATAATTATTACTAAGTAGCAGACCAAACATAAAGATTAAATAGCGTGGCAAGTTCCCATACAAAAAATAAGCTACATTTAGGCTTCATGGTACGAAAAAACGTATAAAAATGGGTTCTTTTGACTGGCTTATGCTTGGACCATATTTGTTCATTCCTACACTAATCTCTAGTATATATTTAGTTTGGAAACAAGCAATATTGATATTTACAAGAGCCCGTAGTTCACTGAGCTAAAAATGCCACGCGTCGACTCTATGCGTTTATTATTAATGTTAGGTCTGCTGCATTATTAGACGTCTGTGGTACTTAGTAACACGTATTTTGTGAAAATTTCAACTGGCTTCCTATTAAAGTTGAAGGTGTAGACCCCTGAGACAGATGGACGAATAAACAGGCAGACAGACAGACAGAGCGGAGGCTCCGTAATAGGGTTCCGTTTGGCACCCTGCGGGTACGGAACCATAAAAGCGACCGAATTAAGACTTAACAAATTAAATTTATATCACTGCAGTATAGAAAATCAGAAAATCTAGTTTTAATTTACTATAATTTGTTTGTAAACTGTTTGAATATATAAAAGTAAATCTGGACGTGAGGAGCTCTGAACCGGGATTCAAACCCTGGACATCTGGCAGCTGCTTTTCTATACCGCAGTGATGAGTGATATAAATTTAATTTGTTATCTCCTTGCGATGGATAAATCACCAAATTTAGAAATTTATTTCTATCATAGAAATAAGATTTGTTTTTAGGGGCCGACTACACAGAGCGCGTTTTGCATTCTTCATTCTGCGTTTCCAATTAATGAGTTCTATTTGACCGCCGCGGTTGTGTGTGTAAAGATCTAAGCCGTCGTCGCATAGATCACAGTGAATGTGGAACGCTGAACAAAGAGCGCGCTATGTGTTTGGGCCCTTAAAAAACACTGAGTTTCAGAACTGAGCAGAGTTAGCATTTCCTACAACTAGCTAAAATATTCAAGTCAGATTTAGCAACAGGGCTTTTTTTTGAACTTATTCTGTAAAGATAATTTAGTTCACCCTGTAATCTTCGACAAGCGAGCAGCTCCCTGAACTAGAAGCTACGTAGCAATTTGTTGGATGTGAACTTCTATTTTTATGCAGTACGTTTTTTAGGGTTCCGTACCTGAAGGGTGCTAGACGGACCTTATTACTAAGCCTCCACTGTCTGTCTGTCTGTCCGACTGTCACAGGGGTCTAGAGCCTCAAACGTAATAGGTAGAAAGTTGAAATTTTTATATTATACGTGTTACTATGGCCACTACCACAAAAAGTAACAAAGTATATATATATATTTTTAACATATAATATATATATCGTGACGACATGAAGTGGTGTCAGAGGTGTTTGGAGTGTGAACTGTGAAAATGCAACTCACAGTCCACACTCGGCACGCCCACGTTTAACCAACGATTATTACGTCCCAACGTGAGGGGTCATTTTTAGGTCACGCATGTTTCCTCACGATATTTTCCTTCACCGTTCAGCAAGTGGTAAGTAAGTATTAAATAATATGCATATAAATTCCGAACAACTCATTGGTGCATGCCCGGGTGGGGTTTGAACCTGGATCTCAAAGATTGATAGGCCAGCGTTCTACCCCTAAGCTACCGCCACTTATTCTTCTTATTCTTCGAAGAAATGTTTTTGATTGATTTACCATCCGACCCTGTATTTGAACTTGAGGCTTATCTACGAGTAGACGTAATAGCCGTTTCATAAATCATGCGCACTCTGAAGAATAGATTTGAATACATCACCTTCTTTGCTGAATATCAGTGAGCGGTGAATACGTTTATCAGTTATTGCGCGCTATTTGAAGTTCTTTTTTGCGTTTTCTTTTTATTGAATTTGGAAATGTCTTAGTTAAAATAGTTATCGTTCCGGTAACGGAACGGAGGTAGAAGTTTAAACCTGCTCACACCTCGACATCGAAACGATAAAAAATACTTTTTCATTGTGATAACGGTGTGGTTTATATTTTATCGATTTTATCTGTCAAATTTATCTAATCGATGTTTACGTACTTGCTGTCTTGCACTTCAGGTATGGAGCGAACTAATAACTTCAACTTCATGTATGTAGAGGGTTGTCAAGCGTCCGACTTTAGCCGGACATGTTTGTATTTCGTGTTCGACCAAATATTTACGTGTCCGGTCTGTACGGATTTTGTTAGAATTTTTGTCAGTGTAACAAAGTCGTCAGTTTGAATTTATCTTCTTATAGTGTACAGAAGACTAAACATATTTATATGTTGTTGGTTAATTTTTCAACAAAAGTGTGACTCATATTAATAAGCAATTGAAATACGTACTCGAGTTTGTTCCGTGACTCGAGTTTCTTTTTTCTATATAAGTAATGTCCGGCTTTAAAAAATATATGTTTGCATATTAAAAAAATATGTTCGGCTTTAAGGATAAAATGTATGCCCTAAAATAATGCAGATTCCAACTTTTGTATTTTAATGCCTAGCAACCCTACCGTATGTATATAAAATGATGACAACTACCCTTAAGACAAAATGCTCTAAGCAATTAAAGCAATTACCAATGGAAGGATGTGCAAAAAAACTTGAAGGTTTTTTCAGTATTGTGACATAATAAAAGTACGTTAAATATCATGAGTACCTAGTAAATAAATTAATTTGTACTATTATGCTAACGTTAATTTCCGAGTAGGCGAAATGTCTGACGAGTACGCGAAGTGATGCGCCAGTAAAAGTTTGAAATCCGACACCTTAGCATTACTATTTCTTCTGTGACCTTGGCAAAGATGTCTCTATATCAGAGGTCCTCAAACTTTTTTGGCGACGGAACCCTTTTGGAAAACGAAATATTTGACGGAGCCCTAAGATAACCAAAAACTGATGTGTTTTCTCTACTAGTAATCATATTAATTGACATAACAATTGCTTCTTATAGGAGTTAAGAAATTGTTTTTTTAATTTTTCGTCAATTGTTTGATAACAAGCTTGACAGAATAAAATTGAAGGCTAATATTGCGGTATGATTTCATTTCTAAAAATTAAATCTCCTTTGATATATTTTCAGGCTTTTGTAAGTTGCAATAGGATTTTAAATCCATCAATTAATGTTTGTTATTGTATTCATATGATTTTGAAATATTTCTGAGTCGCTAATGAACTCACTGAGCGATGAAAAGTTTTCTATTTCTTTTTTACCAACACAAATAATCCAAAAATCTAATTTTATCTGTGTTACTTTGTAATGACAAACTTTTCGTTCAGGTTTTGAAACGTATCTGCCATAAAGTGTCTTTTTTTCTTCATTATGCCCAGTATTTTTGCGGAGCCCCCACAGAGGCTTTGCGGAGCCCTAAGGCTGCGCGGAGAACACTTTGAGTATGGCTGCTCTATATAAATTGCTATTTCCGTCAAGGCATATAGACCTTTTATAAAAGATAGAAAGGTAATCAAAATATGGTGAAAACAAATTGGGAAACAATTGATTTATTATTGAAAACAATAAATAAACATACCTTAACTATCAAAACTTAATTCTGGCCCAGAATCTACTGGCACTTACTGGGACTCTTAATTTCTAGAGCATAGTGGCAAATTTGCCGGGGCTTAGTGTCTTATATCATGGCATTAAGTATCATAGTCGGCGTACAATACCTTTGACTACTTTAATAAAACGCCTGGCTAGACTCTTACCTTGATACAACTAGAGGTGATTATGGCTTGATTCAGGTGTAAAGATGAACCCACAGTGTGATAGTAGGCAAAGGAATTTTCCGCATTCCCAAATAGACTGGTATTTCCATCCGCCATCTTACTTCTACATAAGAACAGAGCACTTTATAGCTCGGCGCTCAATTCAGAATGTGATAAACTGATGAAACATCTGTGATCTTATCGAGTTCATTCTAAGCTTTTAAAAGATTTATATTTTCATAAGTAAATACAGATAAACGAGACGAAAATATAGATACACATCAAAACTTATTAATAATATTAACAAAATTAATTTAACTATTGTTCAGAAAACTGATATTTGCCTGTTAAATCTTTGAAGAATGAGTGTTGTTTTCTATCTAAATCTTAAGCAATTTTTGTAATTGAGAATAGTTTAACCTGGTAATTCTATTGTGTATTTTGTAAAAGGAATTATTGGTCTCATCTAAATGCTGTTTGATGAAGGTTAGTGAATTCAACATATTATTTATTCCTAAGGTATTACATTTATAACATATTTGTAGTACAACAAATGAGCACATATTTACTAAATACAAGGAGCAATGTAGTGTGTATCGAGTGCTGATCTTCAAATTTGTGGAACTGCAATATAAACGACGTGCGGTAAATTCTCGGTGCTATGTTACAAATCATACTTTAGACATATACATATTTCTATTTGAAATCATACACATTGTTGGATACTTCATCACTAAACTAATTTACAAATTTCAAAAATACTACGTTTGCAACAAAGCTTTCGAAATAAAAAAGGTTACTCCACCACGCACTGTTGGAATGAAAATTGCAGCGCCTCTTAGCATTCCATAATAAAATAACCAACACATTTTCATTTTCTCATAAACTGTAACATATCTGCAGAGGTTTCGAAATATTTTTTAACAAACCTACTCGTAGTAGTAATAGAAGTTTATTAAGAATTTACAAGTTATAAATTTATAAGATGGATCTGAGTGATGCTCTATCTGACTGAACTAATGATCTATTGTTTTAGCGATAGTCCGAATCCAGATTGCTTAGGAGGAAAGCCATGTGTGACTAGAACCACAGAAATATCAGCGGGTTAGTACAAATATCAGCATCAATCAACTGAAGATGTTAGACGACTGTACAAGTGTACATACAGTGTGTAGAGAAGCATACAATCTGCGATGTACGAATACATCTGTTCTTGATGGCTTCACGTTACCCTGAGTCTTATAGTGTGTTAGACAACTTCTGGTCTTGCATCACCAGAGTTTAAAGGGTATAAACGTGTTTCTCAGAGTTATCTTCTTCATTTGGTGTAGGAAGATGTTTTCAGAACAAAAAGCCGTTTTGTTTTCAGATTTAATCTATATAATTTACTAGAAATGGAAGAAAACATGCTTTTTTATCTCTGAGAACCAAAATGTCATTGCTGAGAACCATTAATTTCGTAGTTTTTTGAAGCTACATATGTGATTACATTAATAATATACTTTCTGATAGTGTATTGATGAATGAATGAAATGTACCGATCCCGGTATGGCTTGATCAGATCCTTCAGCGAATTAACCCAAAGATTTACACTAGTCTCTGGAGCCTCATGTTTCATGAGACTAGAGAGACTATTGCATAACAAAGAGTAGACCCAGGGTGCTGTAATGGTAGGGAAGACATGTCCTAAGAATGATGGGAAGTATTGTTTTTTGTACCGGATAAACATTCTAGAGTACGCCATGGCATCATGGAGAGACGAGTAATATTTATCTATGACGTGGATGCAGCAAGGCCGAAGGCCGAGCTTTGATGATAAACGCGAGGCCGAGGGTTGAGCTGCGTTCTCGAGTTTGATAATTTCCCAAGGTAAGTCGGATTTTCCTTACTGGGGAGCGATTCTTATTAGATTTCTCAGATTTTGGTATTTCTTGAAGGTCAGATTATAGGTGTGTGGGGTTGTTGCTATATGTTACTGCTATCCAATGTTACATGTTGCTATTTTCTATATCTTTAACCAACGTCTCGCTATGCGTTTGAGGTTTTTTGTAAATCTCACTGGCAGTTCTTGATTTCGCTTCGGTATTCAGCCGTTTCCATCCAAAAATCTCCGTATTTGGGTCACCACTCACCACCTATCACAACAGGACGTAATTATTGTCGGTAAAACATGGGTGTCACCAAGGGTGTATGCAAATACCTCTAACACCCTGTATATATATTTTGGTCTTCGTTAGTTTCTGTAAAATACTTTCATGTATCGAAAGTTTGCTTTACATATCTAGACCTTAATAACATAACAGCACTCCCTTGCATAACGAAATTATCCTAAACGTGTTAACTTCCCGACAAACTGAACTGGCTCCGTTTATTCCGGAAGTTTTACTACAGAACTTCATTTTACAGCTTAAATTTTAGGTTGTGGAACGGAAATATATGCAGCGCATCCGACCATGGGTGGACGAATAATTGCATAAACTTTTGTTATTTATGATAGCAACTTTAAAGAGTTTTCATATTTTTGTTATCTTTCAGTAAGACGAGCTTATAGTTTTGTACATTTCATTTAATTCATTTCTGTCTTCTCCATTTTTAGAGTTCCATACCTGTAGGGCAACACAGAGCCCTATTAATGTCACTCTGCTGCCTGTCCGTCTATCAGTCTTTCCGTCTGTCCGTCCGTATGTCACGGGTATCTAGCGTGCAGACGGAAAGAGCTACAGATCTAAAATTTGGATATGTTTTGTAAAATGTTGACCCGAAAACGTACATTGAATTAAACATTTAATTAAATGTTATATTTTCTTAGGTTATATTGTACAAAGTTATATAAAGGTCATTTCGACAAAAAAAAAATTGCCCCGGCATGTAGGGTGTCATTGTCTAGAGCTCATTGAGCAGAGTACAAATAATTTTTATTTTTTTCAATCATCAAAAATAAGGAAATGGGGTGCCAGCCATCATAGTTGTTAATTATAGGCCATTTTTGTTACGGAGTCTGTCTCAAAAAGTAAAAAAGTTAGGAATTTGGAATTTTCTGTATAATAAACAATAAATACTAAAAACACTGATTTTAATACAGGTTCAGGGTTACGTACCCGAATACTTAATCAACTTAATTTTGCAGATTTTTCATACATTTTTTAGTTAATGATAAGTTTGTAATTTTTATTAAAATCATTAAAGTCTATATTGGAAATGTACGGAACCCTTATGGCGCGAGTCCTACTTGCACTTGACCGGTTTTTATTTCATAAAGCACCCATCGTTGTACCTGCCTAAAAGGATCTTTATGTTATGTATTGTGTAGAGCATTACGAAAAAAATATCTAAGTATACATAATATATAAAAATCGATTATGTTAAACATTTCATTGTCATTTCACTTCCTCTTATCTTTAACAAAAATTCCATCTAAACGTCACAACAACCCAGCAGGTTATCTTAGGAGCAGCTCAAAAGATGAGCGTGATAAAGCGACATTGTAAATCTGTTGCTCTTCAAATCGAGTTTGTTTTTTCTGTCAGTTCAACAATAGACGAAAATATACGGCGAGGATTTACTCATAATCGGTGATGTAATCTGTTCTCTGACTGCTAAGTTTCTACGCCCGCTTTACATGGTGATGAATTCAGTCTAGCAAATGAGTAAATCATCATAGTCTAATGGTTTTCAGACTCAAAATCACCCTAGACAGCATAATTATAAAAAAAATATTGCCATGTACCTACATTGTACATCATTAACCTCAAGCTGATCTACTCATTCCAATAACTAATCCGACATACTAACTATAATACCCGGGATCACAGGATTTAATAAAAATTACTTACATAGTCAATGACTTTATTTATTTTCAGGCATTTAAGGCCGTGGATAAATACCACAAACTAACAACTACATAATTACAAAATATTCACAAGGTCTTCTTAAACAGTCAGTGAGGATCTATCTGTAATCTAATCTACGATCTCTAATACTTATCTATAATCTCGTATCTATGTGCTGAGAGGGGGGGTTCAAGGAGGTGCACCGGAAGGATAAAAAAACAAAATAAAAAAAAAATTTTTTTTTTGAAAGGACGTTTCTCACGTTACCTCCATACATAATGTCCGAACGTATTATTGTACTTGTTGCTTTAATTTTAAGGATGAAAATAAGAATTACATCATAGTAATATACAGGTAGATGCACCCCCCGATAATAATCTTACCCGTGCCCAAGCCTATTTATGTATATCGAAATTTTATGATAAGTAGCAGCTTACTAAATGGAGCAAAACATCTTCAAGGAATCAATATCTTTTATAAAATTTCTAAGCAAGCTCTAGTCAGGGTTTCAAGAAAATATAAATAAGAACTAAGAATACTAAAAGCCTTGTTGTTTTTATATAAAACTAGCTTGTGCCCGCGGCTTTGCCTGCGTTGATTAGTTTTTGAATAGTCTTATTGATAACTCTGTTGATCTGGTAATATTTTTCGGACCAATAATTTTGTAGTACGTATTTGACTTTGACTTTTGGTTCTCATGAATATAGTTTTGGATGTTGGCCCTATATATGTCCCCAGGAAACTGCACATCCACAGAGTATAAACTATATCCTATGTCCAAGGGAAGAAATTATTACAACAATTAAAAGAATTTTCTAAATCGGTTTAGTTGTTCCAAAGATTACCAGCGCTAACTAATTAATTGCCTAGAGAGGAACTCAGGAAACTAACTATAGCATTTGTCCAAGTGAAGACAGTAAAAAGAATTGTCAAAATCAGTTCCCCAGTTATAAACGTAGTTATGTCCTAAGGGAACTGCCTACCTACAGGAAAAAAAACTATATATGTCCAACCGAAGGTCCAATCATTACAACAATGAAACAAATAGGTTGAGTAGTTTCAGAGATAACCCGCGTGAGTTTAATTAATCGATTATGAGCCTAAGAAATTGCATGTCCCCAGTGAACTGACTACAGCCTATGTTACTCAGTAATAGCTTACAATCAGTGAAAGAATTTTTAGAATCGGTCCAGTAGTTCCATAGATTACCCCTTATATATACAAAGAAACAAATTTTACCTCTTTATAATATAAATATTATTATATTATAATAGTGTAGACAAATAAAGATATGTTTTACTCTTTTTAAGCTTTATTTTTATTTGGGATAGTTGATAATAGTTATAAAAATCAATACATCATATTTTAACTCGATCTTATTTCGGCCCACGGTATATCAAACATATACAAATACATCGAGTTAAAATATAGTTATGTTTTATTGCTTCTTATATTTTTATATATAGGTAAATATTACGCCTGTTTATCTTCTACCACGCGTACGATATTGACTGAAATATGAAATAAATTTATATTATTGACTGTTAACATTGTTTCAATTGAGTACATTGCTAAAAAGCAATAAACATCGTTTTAACTATGCCATTGACAGTTCAAATTTGCTACAGATATATCGATGGAATAGCAATATGCATCCCTGTTAGTGGTTAATAAGAGTCAAAATTATACTTTTACCTACTATTTCCAAAAGCATAAAATACTTAGTATCAAGCTAATGGTTAAAATTATAGCAGTTTAAACTGTAGCTAATTTAGCTGTAAACAAACAACCGACTACGATTTGAGAGGCTATTGATTTCATCTATTTGTATGTTGTATGTATAGGTTACATTAGTTCTGCTGTAGAACCTAAATCACTAAGCAAATTGGGTCCAATGGAATGCGTGGGGTTCATCTCGTCACTGCAGGTATGATAGTCGTCACCTGCACACAAATGAATATACAGAAAGTTAGCCGTAATGGTGAGTATTGAAAAATAAAGAAACATGCAAACACTTAAAAATATAAAAAAATGATATTCATATACTTGAGAGTAATTCTAAACAGAAAACATAAGCAACAAATCCTTTCAGTTTTATAGCGTTTTAATTCATTCGTTTTATTAGTAATATCGTTTTAAGACCACGTAGGTAATAGTAAAAAGGAGTTTTTAAATGCGTGTTATTCCCAAATTACAACAGATAACGTTCTGAAAAAAAAGCTTTGTCTTATTTCACCACAAACGAACTGAACCGCGCTAATTAGACACCTGATTTTTCAATGATATTGATCTATCCTACAGGAACCATGCATTTTTCCGGGATTAAACGTAGCTTATGTGTTAAGTTAGGCTAATGTAATAAGCTATGTCCATTCTAAATTTCATCCAAATCCGTTCAGCCGTTTCAGCGTGAAAGAGTAACAAACACACACACGCACACACACGCAGACACACACACACGCACACACACACGCAAAAACTTTCGCATTTATAATATTAGTAGGAAGTAGGATAGGATATTCATTAAAAAACAGAAAAATCGAATCTATTCTTGATTTACCGGACTCAACACGCACTTTTTCAGATATGTTTTTTTTATGATGTATGATTTTTTCTGCATAAATAATAATATATAACGTGACAAATTCAAGCTTTAAAAGCAGGTGGCAGATGTTTATTTACTGAGGATTTCCTTGGCAAAACATTTTAGAAGTAAACATAATTTGGTATCGAACGAACGATCCTATATTAAAGTGCACTAATTGCCTCTCTAGGGCTCGCTTCCAAATTCTGATCGGCTCTCTCATTTACTCTAAGGTCACGACACAGTTACACTTCTAGAAATAGTTCATGTCCAGTTCTGAGGTGGTGACTGACTAGATTGTGACAGAGACGAATGGAGGAGTAAACGATATTTTTCCACTAATTTCTACAATTTGTTCACAAACAAACGATGTATTAAAGGTCTAAATTAAAAGCGTAGTGCTTAAATTACTTAAATTAACTAATTAATTCTGTCTGAATTTTAATGTTTATTTGAATACATACCTTGAAAGGCGGTTTACTTTTTCCTGCAAGCAATATAACATTTCCAACACCTAATCGTCTATCCTAGGAAAGACTTGTGTACTGTTTAATACATGTTAAACAAAACTGATTTTTGTCCCATCTATTTCTGATATTTATTGACAGTCCATCCATCCACCCATCAGCCTGTTTCGTCCACTGCTGGATATAGGCCTTTCCAGGATTTCACCACTCTTGGCGGTCTTCCTGGAAGAAATGCCCATACTCACACACGCTGGGCAGGCGGGTTGGTGAGCGCGGTGCCGAAACCTTTGCACCACTGACGCCGCTGACCGTCACCAGTCTGTTTTATATAAGGCCCGGCAATTGGGGATGGATATACCGCCATCCATCGGTCCCAGGCAATGGTGGGCCGCCTGGTTTTGCCTTAGAGCTGTTCTCTTACTCTCCCCCGAATAACTTCGGGAGGATTTGCGAGTAAGATGGTGGTACCTCAACAGTCGAGCCAGGCATCAGCTCTACCACTTATTCATTTAATTAGATCAAAAAACATAATTAACATCACTGCAAATTCCAAAAAAATATGATCTGTAAAGACACGACGTCATAGAAAAACCGTAATTTGGTGAAATGGAACTCATACTTAAATAACATTGTATAATTTTGATTCGAATGTTAATAAAAGAGACTACAATAAATAAATCTAATTAAACTAAAGTATATTAGCCAGAAAATGCCTGCCAAATCACCGCCGTCGGTGGGGAGGGTGTCCAAAAAGCTGGCGACGACGTTGCCACGCTGAATGGCCAGGCTTATTCTTTGAACAAAATAGGCCCCAGCCCGTCGGTCACCCAAAGCGTTAGCCCTGCATGAGTGACGAAATTCCTTTATAAAGTGGCTGAGCGTTATAATTCAGGTCGGTGGTGATTCCAACTTTGGACTGTAAAGATTAATTTGCTTATCCACGTTTCACAGATGATTAATATGACCCAGGGGGCCGTAATTCAGACACAAATATAGCCTGACGTGTCAAAGCATGCAGACTGAACACAAATGTGTCCTTGCGAGTTATAAGCCAAATGAAACGTTGCTCTAGCGTTCTAACCGCTAGACCGCTAGACCATAAAGGGTTTTGGGTTCAGTGCAATACGAATAACCACAGAAATATAATTATTACTAAATATCAGATCAAACATAAGGGTAAAATAGCGTGGCAAGTTTCCATACAAAAAATAAGCTACATTTAGGCTTCATGGTACGAAGAAACGTATAAAAATGGGTTGTTTTGGCTGGCTGATACTTGGAATATATTTGTTAATTCCTAATCTCTAGTATATATTTTGTTTGGAAACAAGCAATATTTATATATAAAAGAGCCCGAAGTTCACTGAGCTAAATTGCCATGCGTTGACGTATGTTTGAGATAGCATGATATGGGTGACAGTTCGTAATTTTCTGTTACACCTATACTACTCACACCATACTACATACACGCAGGTACAAAAGAAAATATTAGGTTTTACAAAAAATGTATATCATTATTGCAAAAATACAATAAATAATTTATCTATAAATCGAAACAATAATCACAGTGTATTCGTTAAATTTAACAAAAAAAGGATTCAGAAAAGGACTTTTTGCTACTTGATGCGTTGATCGGAACGTTAACCCATAGGTACTGACACTACATGATCGAAAATACATCGATGAATCGGTACGGCCATCAAAGAATCGCGTCAGTATGAGTTTATCTTGTATGCTGTTTGTGTTTTTGTTGCGGTTGCTTTATGTGCCATTTGTTTTGACGTTTGTTACAGTTTTTGTTGATATTTGTTTTGTTATTGTTGTTTGAAATGCCGAGAAAAACAAAAACAAATCTTTGAACTCTCAAGCTCAGGAGTTATTGGTTCGTATAATTTAATTAATTTAGAAGTTAACAAAAAGTAGTTTGCATAATCAAAGATCATTCAAATAAAAATCGATTTGATAGCCCTTGTTAACTTTCTCGATACTAAAAAAAATCGATTCTATTTCATTAGGGCACATAACGATAACTGTCAACTTTGAACTGCCACCCATATCTTGATAAATCGAACATACTTTAATGTTAGGTCTGTCTGCTACTATATTATACGTCTGTGCGAATTACCCATTTCATTTAAAATCTCGAAAAAATATTCAATGTACAGAGACACGACTCTTTCACTACCTACACTAACAACACAGTAGGTAGTAAAAAAGGCCTGTCCCTGTACATTGAGAATCTACACTAACAATTATTATTATATTTCATATTTAAATAATAGCTTAAAAAATAATCTTATATTAATTTCTCATTATGCTTGACTGACTTAGTTATACGGAAATTTCATACTCATTTTAAAGATTTTCAAAATGATTAGAATAAAAAAGTGATATTTTTACTCACGGTAGTAGTATTTTTGAAACATAATATACATTTTCACTAAAAGAAAAACTGCTAAAGTTGACCAAACAAAAGAGTACATTTTACGCTGTGCCAGGTTGTATCGACGTAAAACTAAGAACTCCCATTCCGTATAGTTTACAGTTTGTTAAGATAGCCTTCGGAGCACGAAACTTTCGTAAAATATTACTTCTTCAATGTGTTCTTAAATTTATATTTTTTTATCTTCCTTTTCGTGAGAGAAACTAGAAAAAGTAAGCATATTCGTAGTTTAACTTTGTAAAAATTCAAATGAGGACGGCGACATTTTTTGCTCAGGTTGTTAATCACATAACCATGGTACCAGAGTAATTTTAGTAAAATGTTACAGACATGTTTTTGTGGCTATTAATTTTGTCTCGAGTCAAAACAAAATAAATAACCACGAAAACATCTGTTAATTTTTCACTCTACAAATAAAAATATTTACAAAAGGAATGTACATCTTACAGACATATCTCATGTCGTTTAATAAGTATTTAACCGAGGATACTGCACCTACAAATCTGGTTACGATTATTTGATTCAGTCCTTTTTCGGTTCCAACCAAAGTGATTTTCCCAAAATAATTTAATTTATTGCACATCAAAAATACTAACTGAACATCAAATGCAGCGCAGAAGTGAGCCGATAGGTTAGGGTTGGCGAGTCGCTGAACGTAGTGACTTTTGCCGCCTTGTCAACATTCTGACCTTTTGATGTGCAATTTGTATTTTTTTGATGAGTAGTTATAGTTTTTGATAGGACACTATTGTTAGCATTCTTAGTATTTTCTGGTGTGTGACCCATAAAAAATTAGCTAAATAGTAGTTAGATTTTTAACTAGAAAGCTAGTGCTACTTGAGATATAATTTGCTTGCCTTATACTCGTTTATACACTGAGCTTTATTTGTAGAATACTACAAGAATAAAAAAAACAGTATTTAGTTATTATACCGGGTGTAAATAGACTGCTACCATTAAATGAAACCATATATTCTACGACCCTACTGAACCACTTTTCCCCAAGAATCATACCCGAAGACACCCTTAGTTTGGGAAATAATTGAGTTCCAAACAAAAATGCGTGAACCCTAACGCACCGACACACGGGCGAGTTTCAAGAGACCGTCGTCCGTGAAATAGCTGTTCCAGTGCAGAGTTCTAAAATAGACCTTCCTCCTACGAGTTACAGTTGAATATCTTTTTATCTGAAGATTTGCGCGGGATTTTATTTTCGAATTGTTGTTTAGTATGATCAGAAGAGTATGTGGTTTTATTTATTGGTCGCACTCTATTTACACCCCGTATACTTATTAAAAGCTATTTTGTTACTTTAACTGTGTGGGTTTATTATATGACTCTTTAAGAATAATAAGGCACAGTATAAAGTATAATTATTATTTGAGTTTTTATTCATAAATGTATTAAGTAATGGTTATTACAGAATAATGGTAAACTTTAATTAATAATATAATATTATAATTCGTAATAGTTACCTTGAAAGTATTGAGTTGAGACTACTGAGACCTAAGGTTCAAGCCACACAGAACCGGCGCGGCGCGCATCGAGCGCGCGGGCGTCATTCAAATTTCGTACAAAACGCATGGAAATAAATTCCGCGCCCGCGCGCTCGTTGCGCGCCGCGCCGATTCTGTGTGGCTTGCACCTAAGGAATGGGACATACTTCTGTTATCTTCTCCGCTGTTCTATTTGTGTCTCGCTCACACCTTTATAGCTACGCTACAGAGTTTTGCAGGTTGTACCTGTCATGTATACAAATATAATAATTTATCAACTAATTATTTTTGATCAAATTAGGTAGTAATTCTCCGCTATAGCTCTTAACAAAGTTACTGTGTTTTATTTGATAAATATGAACAAAAATATATTTTGCTCTTCTAAGCAGCGACCTTAATGTATTTTCTAAGCCTAATTTTTAATTATTGTTAGTAACTACATCACCTCGCAATATTAACAATACCTACACTGTAATATTGTGCGAAGAGTAGAGATTAATTAAAATTATTGGTTTCATAATATGAATATTGAACTAATAATATTAATCACGTTATTATTTATAGGATAGCAATATTATGGCAAATCATCCTATAAATCATAACTGATACCAAACACTTCAAAATACCTTTTATTCGACTGATCAGGGACCTATACCTTGGGCCGAAATATAGCGAGTGAAAATGTATTTTATTGCTTTTTAGAACTACCAACAAGTATCCTTTTTATAATCATCATACTCGTATATAAGAACCGCAGTCAGATCCTATGAACTAAACTAAAATGCTGAGTGGTATTGATAACAGTGGTTTTTTTGGTTGGTTCTTCAACTGTCTGTCATTACTAGTTTAGTTTTATTCTCACATGAAATTCCTAAAAATGGGAATTCTTTTTGTTAATATTCCGTTTTTTAGAATTGAAATAGCTCGGCAATGTGAGTTTATTCAGCAAACATAAATATTTATTCAGACACATCATAACGCCTCCTATAGCGCGGAGTTGCCATATCTTACTTATAATTTCTGTAAAAATGCAGAGGTTTTGAAATTGATTTCAGCATTTCGGATGGTTTTGGTTTTGTCCTGATGACATTGATATACATTATTATTAGTTATATAGTGGAAAAAAGACTGAGACAGTAGCAGAGTGGTGCTCAAGAACACGACAACGGTCAGAAAGTACCACCAAATGGGGTCGACGACATTGCGAAAACAGTGAACGTGACTGACTAAAAATACTGTAAAAATTGCATGCAAAATAAGGCCTTTGCTCAGTATTGAGCAGACATAATGTCATTGGTTTTTTGTTATAAATCTCTTGTTTAGGATTGGGTCTTTATTTTTTAAATTTTATTGTGCCCTTGATATGATCTACTGTGCTTAATAATAAAAGACTGAAATATTCTATATCAAACCTTTGATAATGCTTTAACAGCGAAACCGGTAAGGGAAATTAATATAAATAAGTGGACAAGTACAAGTGTTTATCAAACAAAAAATGTTTCAAAAGTTCCACCAAGTGCCAACAATCACGAGCATCAACTGAAATATTCTACTTTTATCGTCTTGTAATTTTTTGTTGTTTCGCAGGAATTTCTGAAGATCCATAACCCCAAAGCACACACCCCAGCTTTTACCGCCTGTAATAAAAATAAGGTAGATAGGTATTAGTAACAGAGGTGTAGATAGGGAGATATTTGATTCAATATATCTCGTATACTTGTTACCCAGAAATGCAAGCACATATTACAAGTAATAATTTCCTACGCGTTTAAGGAAAAAGGCAAATGCTGGGAACACCGCCTTGTGTATGAGCATTCAAGCTAGAATATAAAGATCAACATCGAGGTTTCCGGCTTCCATGTTGTTATTGGCATGTATGTACATATTATTATATGTATCTTGGCTTGGGTAACTTTTTTGTTTGTCGTTCCGCTATCGTTTTAATCCTATGAAAGCTTTGTATTAAATAGAATTTTTAAAAATATATTATTTAAACACAACTGCTCCGTCCGAACGTCTTCGTTGGACAACTGTATGGATATTTAAACTGTGGCATTATAATGAAAACACAAACATAATCATATCCAGTCTAAATCGAATATTTATATATTCAAATTAAAAATATATAGGTGCTGTAAAAGCTCATAAGTTTTTTGTTATTTTAGGATATATAACGGTGAATAAAATATATTATAAACAACAAAATATGCTCAAGATATATTCCGGGCCCTAGCTGGGCCCGGCATCAGGCTAAAATAACAAAAAACTATATATTTAAATATTATATAGAAACATTTTTTAATAAAAAGCACATTGTTTGCTTGAAATTCGTCAATGTCACTCTAATCCCCACATTTAGGATGTTGTACTCAAATATTTATCACGTTTGCTTGAAAACAAAAATTTCGAAACTCGACGACACGAATCAAACCTAAATCCTCAAGAAATCCTAACCACTGAGTTACGCTATGCTTGTATTGTTAGTTCTCAGAAATTTCTTCGAAAAAGATTTTTGTGTGTTCAAAGCCATACGCGATGAATAAAAGCCCAACCATCCGGCGGCGCGGCGGCGGGCGGTCAGTACTCGTACATCACGTGTGCTCAGTGTGTGGAATTTACATCTTCGGGTGAACAGAACAAGCGTCGCCGTATCGACTAGGAGTCGAAGGGGTCGCTATTACCGAAAATGGTCGGAGCCAATCATCTCCACCATCATGTTCAAAGAGATTTTAAGGTCAGAGCAATGGTGGGCAAACCTTTTCCACAAGGGGCCAGAAAAATAAAATTAATTTGACGAGGGGCCGGCCAGCCAGAGTGAATTACAACTAAAAAGCATTTTGTTTTTTTCTTAAATTTATTTCTTATGAAAGTTACAGATAGTGCAAAAAACACTTCTTAATTAAATTTTTTCAAGTTGAAGGCTCTACCATGGTAGGCGTGTGTGAATTATGGAACTGATTTTGATTGGCCATGATATCCAAGCTGAGACGATGATACTTTTAACAATAAGAAAAGGTGTTCATCAGTTAGCCTGCTTCGGAGGCAATTCACTATTACGCGTCTGTTTCTTACGAACTTACATATATATTTTTTACATCTGTTTGTATCGACGGGGATGTCAAATTTATATCCGCACACCATTCTACTTTCGCGGACCGGATTAAACCGCGTCGCGGACCGGAGTCGGCCCGCGGGCTGTATTTTTTCCACCATTGGGTTAGAGTAATGAAACAAGTCAAATTTCGCTAACGTGATACTCAGTTTGTGATGTACATGACTTTTTACTTCGATAAAGCAGACAAAGAGCCTGGCGTATTGTAAGTCTGGCGTTAAAGGCTCCGATGATAGCGTGTTGTTAGCGGGTGATTCACTATGAAAGTATATGTGACCCCACTCAGGAACGCCACGCCAAGCTCGTTTCGCAACGAGAATAAAACTGGTTGTAAAAGTAGCTCGTTAATGGCCTTTCACTTTACTTATGGAAATACGACCCTGAAAATAAAGTAGCCATTAAAAAGGCCCGCAGGCTTTCAGTTGTGTTAAAAATCCATTTCACAATTTTAGTAATTAAAAAATTAATTATATATTTACACAAGCCGAAGTGAAATTAAGCATTGATGGATTCTTCGCGCGTCTTAATTGATTTGGTGGTTGTAAACAGACAACTGTTTCCGTTTTAATTAAATTAATTGTTTAATAAAAATTAAAGTGTAATAATAAGTGAGTAATACGTATATATAATGATGTACTTATATTGCATAAATAAGTTATTAATTGTCATTCCGTTTTTTATCGTTACCCTAAGAAAGAACGTTATATATTTATATACAGAACCCAAACAAGCACTTACATTAGCCATTTATCTTCACAAACCAATCAATCGGGAAGAAATTTAAGTTCCCAAGGCGGCGATTAGTGGAAGCCCTGGGGTGTTGCAAGTGCTGCGTGTCGCATTAATTCGTCAATGTCACTCTAATCCCCACATTTAGGATGTTGTACGCAAATATTTATCACGTTTATTATGATAAATTACTGTGATCATTCGTTACACTTACGTTACGTAAAAGGTAGAGAGAACTGAAAATTTCGGTAAAAGCAAGCTTTTAATCCCCTCTAAACACGGGGTGATTTGTATCGGCAGGAAAAAAATGTATGGGCCGGGCCGTCTTTCGGAGGAAGAGCGACTTCCGTTGGCGCGATCTGTATTAGTAGACCAGTCCGCATATTGTGTAGGGTAACTACGGAACTCTACACTGCACGTGGCCCGACACGCACTTGGCCGGTTCTTTTTTAAATAAATAAGGTTATTATGAGAAAAAATCATTAATAAATTGTTACAATAATAAAACTTAATGAGTCAGAGTTGGTTCCGAGTATGGACTGTGAAATGCAAGTCACAGTCTACACTCGTAGACCCATGTTTCACGGATGATAATAACGTCCCAGTATGATGGGTAGGGAGCCCTATCATTTATTCCTAATTTGGAATACAATTATATTCCAAGAAAAGCAAACATGCTTGCGTGTGGCACAGGGACAGTTAACCTAGTATTCTCCATTCTGCTCAATGATATATGCATATCAAGCGTTGTGATTACCATTTTTACTGATGACGTTACTCCTATTGTGACTTCTAACACGATCACTGAACTGGAATCAAAACCATGTGACGTAGCTGACCAGCAGGCCTTGCAAATTATGCATTTCAACTTGGCTAGACAACCTTACCAACAACTTAGCGTCAAGATGGGCGGTGACGACCAAAGACTAGCTGTTTCCTGGGGTTCAGACTAGACTTTGGCCTGTAGGACGTGCACATCCAGTGGCTCTGCGGTCGAATCAGTAGTGCATGCTGCGCACTATCCTATCTGACGCCTACACTCCCGCAAGAAGTCATCCGAACAACATACTTTTCCGCTGTCCAATCAATAATTAGCTATGGCCTCAAAGTGTTGGGCACACAGGTAGTATGAACTATTGTCACAGTCAAGTATGACGAATCTGCTCGACCACACTTTGTCGCATTGCTATGTGCAGGGTCACTGTACAATTGTACATACTCCTTCGAAAAAATCTTTAAGAGAAGATGCGAGCGAACTCAAAAAACGGACTAACTTAAACAGTGTCTCAAGCACGGACGGATTAAAGTCTTTAATGAACTGCCACGAGAGATCACACAATCTGGATATATAGAAATATTTGAAAACAAAATCAAAAAATTGCCACCCCAGCAGTCCTTCTTTAATTTTGAGAAATTTTGAAGTACGTAAAAAATAACTTTTATTTTATTTTATTAATTCATTTGTACGAATGTAGGTATATGAATATTACAAAAAGAACGATGAAACTGCTGTTCCTGCTGCAAAATATATAAGGGGAACTTTCGTTTATATTGCCTAATTCATACTGGAGATTCGGTAAGTGGCCAGAACCAAGGTTCAATGATCTTGTTTTCGAAATAAGAAAAATATGTTTTTGTGCCTCTATTATTCTAGACACAATTAGTACAGGAAGTCTAAATTTTGATTTGCTTATTCCATAGAAAGGGTAGTTCTGACAACTTACCGAGTCATCAGTGTGAATTTGGCTGTATAAATGAAAATCACCTTATTTAGTATCACTGTTACTATTATTTTAATAGGAAGCAATCAGATTTTATTTGGTGGTTTGTTATCTTAATATTGCGTATTATCACCTTATTTCTGGACAATTCACTATATTTTATACTAATGTAACCAACGAGCTATGGATTTCGATGGATGTAACTATGTTTTACAATTAAGCTAAAACAAATTTTTGTCATCTATCCCCCTGGTATATCACGGCACAGCCTTATGGGGTCAGTGGGGCACCCCTATTTCAGAATGCAGGTAGCGCGTGGCAGGGCATCTATTCAAGTCTAGGTTTTAGGATTGAACTCTAACTCGCTGGCATTAGAGATTGTTGTTGATCAGCAAAAACACGTACCGTTTTCGTACGGTATGTATGATGTTGATGTATCATGCACGTTTTGTCTATGTTCAAGATGTAGTGAGTGCGACTCAATAATTAATGACGATGGTTCAATCTATATTAATAGTAAAGTAGTGAGAATGTCCTGTCAGTACATTGAATATTTTTTCAAATTTTAAATTGAAATTGGTTATTTTTTTCTGTCTGTCCATATTTATGTATATATGTTCCGTGTTAACTCAAACTAATCTCAACGGATTTGGATGCGGTTTTTTGTTATCATTGTAATGACCCTGGTCAACATATAGGCTTTATGGAGTTTTCATAACATAACACCCAAGTCGAAAACGGGGCGGAGATTAAGTATGATAATAATACATTCTAGAGTTTGTTTAAACATTCCAATGTTTGGATTGTAAACTTTTATAGCTTGTCTTTTTATTTTTGTTTTGAAAGTATAATATCCATAGCGACATTATACTTTAAAAACGAAAATAAAAACAAGCTTTAAAAGTTCATCTACATTTATTTTATTGTATTCGCAAAGTTAGCGATATTATACTTTAACAACAAAAATAAAGAATATTCGGTTTGATGATTAGTAAATATGATTGTTTGCAATTCAATTTGAAAATTGGTATATTCCGTAAATATAATCCCAGTTGATTCATGAAGCTTCATTGGACACTTACGTTTGGAGCGTTTCTCCACTTTGACCCTAGTAGGGTTTATTTTACGTAATCACTAGAGGTAAAAACAAAAATGTAGGCCTCGTAGAAGCGACAACTCACGAGTGTATGTTTTGACGGTCATGGGCCAACTTACATATCTGGTAGGTAAAGAAAATAAAATCGAATTTACTACGCGAAGCTCAAGAGGATAACGAAAAAGCCATCTTTGTTTTGAAAGTTTCTTGCAATAGTTTTACCACTGTATTTTTTTCTGTAAATATATAAAATACATGTACCTACGTCCGAAATTATTGTTGGACCTTTTTATGGTCTTTACTAGTGAGTTACATAAAAAGAAAGATACATTTTTACCTTATTGAGCTATTGGGCAATATGATTACTTCTTCCGTGCAGTCCTTTATAGAATGTTAGTTTTACCATTACATGATGACTTCCATGACAAAGGTACACGCATCAAAGTCACTCGAACTACGAGTGTTACCAGCATCGCCATCAAATCTACCCGAGAACCACTCCCTTGGGGTAATTTGATCCTTTGTGGCCTTCAATGGATGGTGAACTTCTTTTTGGATTCTTATGCCCTAGATAGATTCATCGTTTTTAGTTTAACAAAATACGTTTTTTAAACTTTCATTTTTTCAGTTTCATAAATCAATAACTTTACAAGCACAATCAGCCGATTGTTTCAAGATTTCATGAAAAAGAAATATATAGGTACATTATTTTATTTTGGTTGAGTTGTGACTGTGATCTTTACCAACCAACTTAAAAAAAATACCTCACCTACAGGAGCTGAGCCATTATATTAAAAATACATTATTGAAATAAACTTAGGAAACAAAAGCAAAATGAGATATTGAACAAATTAAAGCTAATTGTTTTCTTTAGTCAGGATCATCTTAGGAACTGGGACGCATTGAAGCGCACTCCACGGAGGTTTGCACACGATTGATGCAAAACTTAGAAAAACTACGATCATTCTACTATCCGCTACCACACTATTATGTGAGGGCCACGGGCAACGACGCTCCAAGTAAGCGCATTCGCTCTGCTGCAAGTATCAGCGTCAACGTCATATAATTTTGTATCTCGGGGCACGGCGATGCCCCCCGCCAAGACAAGCCAAACGAGCGGGGCACTACGTACCTTTTCTCGAAGCGTTTCGTCATATTTTCGAACCCTTATAGCTTCGGTTTGGATAATACTAGAGATACCAAATTCTTAAGATAAGATGTGGTAAGGAGTTTTATTAAACACAATAAGTTTCATTTGTCTAGCTTTTATACTCGTACTTTGAATTTTATCAATACCCAAAATACGTCACTCACTCACTCACTAGTGATCATCAAAACCTTTAGAGTATTTCCTGAAGTCCTAGAAAACTGAAATTTGGTATGCAGGCTAGGATTCATACACAAACAACAAATAAATAAAGAAATCTGTAACTTTCACCATCAAAAACAACTTAAGGGGGGCCCGGTTCAGTTTAAAAAAAATAATATTTCCAACTTCCAAAAGTCCTAGAAATCTGAAATTTGGTATGAAGGCTACGATTTGCACACCCCCAACAAAAATATTAAAATAAATATCTGTTAATTTTCCCCATAACCCCCCCACCATGGGTCAAGGCGACAAAAACAAGGCGCTAAAGTTCTTGCACCTGACAAACAATTCGACACCCTCTTGAGTAAATTGTAAATAATAAACCAACAAGAAAAAGAGGCAAAGATAGTAGGCTATAAAAAATTCATAGCTAAGGCGCAAGAAATGCGGCCTAAAAAAATTTAAAAAGTAGAGCAGTTTACAAAAAAACTGAAATCCCATCAATAACATTTCATGTAAATTAGGTCGCCAAGACTCAGAAGCTCATAACGCTTTCACGGTTAAAAAGTTATCAGATCACATGTAGAGACAAGCCCTTAATTCTACAAGGCCTAACTTTACAAGCCCCAACTCTACAAACCCTACATCTTAATCAAAGAGTATAGCCTTGGCCGTTTTAATGGAACTATTGCATGACATAATATTATAAGTCCATGGGAGTGTCTGTTTTACGGCTGCGAAACGGCCAAGCCGTACTTTTTCAGCAAGATGTAGGGTTTGTTGAGTTAGGGCTTGTAGATTTAGGCCTTGTAGAGTTAAGGTCTTGGCTCTACATGTGATCTGATAACTTTTTGACCGTGAAAGCGTTATGAGCTTTTAAGTCTTGGCGTCCTAGTTTACATGAAATGTTTTTGATGGGATACATAATTGTGTGAGCTCAATGTGAGGGCCACGGGCACAGCAGTGCAGAGCGAATTCGCTTGGAGCGTCGTTGCCCGTGGCCCTTGGGTTAGACGTAGACGCCAAGGAGCGTTAAAATTAAAATAAAGCCGATATCAAGAAACGTGGGGTATCTCGTCCAGTTAAACAAATATATATATACATAAAAAAAGATAATACTGCTGTGACTGATGTACAGAGGAAACTGGCTATTTCTGAGCGAGATCATGATTAAAGTTGATTGGATAAGATTTCCTTTGCCAAAGTTTATATTCACAATCGAGACAGTTACAGACAAAGTAAATGTTGATAAAAGTATGATCTCGCAATAGACACTTTCCGTGCCCATATGTTGTCTATGTATACTTTTAATTATACAAATTTCTTTGAAATCTGTGCCCCATTACGAGGAACTTTAAGCTGATAAAACTGGGCAACATTTGATTTGCCAAATGTTAATGTTTCGGTGTATGTTATAAATACTCCAAATGAGAAGGAGTGATTAAGCAAACGCTCAGAGAAAGGGAGGTCCCGGGTTCGAATCCCGGTGACGAGTGTTTTACACCTAGGTATACCTAGCTGTCCTCAGTGAAGTTATACTCTAATGAAATAACGTTAATTTACATCTCCATGTGAGGGCTAAATCACCAACTGCTTAAAATAATATTGATAATATGAATGTGTCACTATCAGTAACTTGGGAAGCTGTGTCTATAAATTGCCGTTCAATTTGGCAATATTTACTACTATCAATAAAGAAAGACACAGATTATATCCCGGCTATATAATACATTTTATAAGTGAGTGGTGGGAGATATTGTGTTGTTAAGCGCAATTTCAATGATTACGCCTTTGTTAAGAGGTCAAGATGGAGATGGCGTTAAAATAAACAAGTCAGACCCGTAAGAGCAAGAGGTTTCTACAAGAGGGGTCAGGGTTCAGTTCAAACCTGAACCATGCTATTAATCATAGAAAAGAATTGTATCTGTCATAATCTTTATGTACTAGATAAGTAATAGATAATAAGGCCAAAGGGGTTTCTTGTTCATTCATTGTTGTTCCCCTTTATAAAATTGATTTGGGCCATTGGAAACAATGAGAAAAAATGATAAAGTAAAGTAATAAATTAGAGTCACTAAACTATCCGTCTGTGTATGTCTTTTTCTCTTTCCTCCCTTTTATAGTTGTTCCTATCCCACATCTAATAAATACTAAACGTATTTAGCAATTATGTTGCTATACATTGTTGATATGATTTGCTACGATCATAATTAGAAAAATAATTCAGTAATCAAGTCCTAGTCCAGACTTTCATGGTTAGATATATCATGGGTATGCATGTATATGTATGTATTGGCGCCGATGCATATATGTATATTTATATCTGTGTGAGTAGAGGGGTTAGCTGATTTACGTCAGAGAGCAGACCATCACAGTGGGTAGTATATTTTTATATAAATATAAATATTTGATGCCCCAAACGATATGTCTTTTTTGTCATATTGTTGATATGATTTGCTACGATCATAATTAGAAAAATAATTCAGTAATCAAGTCCTAGTCCAGACTTTCATGGTTAGATATATCATGGGTATGCATGTATATGTATGTATTGGCGCCGATGCATATATGTATATTTATATCTGTGTGAGTAGAGGGGTTAGCTGATTTACGTCAGAGAGCAGACCATCACAGTGGGTAGTATATTTTTATATAAATATAAATATTTGATGCCCCAAACGATATGTCTTTTTTGTGGACCGTAATTTTGTTAGAATTTGGAGTGACGTTTATTATGTTTTACGGCCAAATTAAATGAATGGATTGTCAATATGATTACAGAATTCGATTGGTTTGGTTAAGGATCACAGATTCTTGTGACATGAAATTTCAATTGTAATTATGCTTTATTTAATACAAAAATCGTGAATCAAAAAAAATTACGGAAGTATTTTATTTTTCATCTTTGTAATAAACAATACCATTTTTGGTTACATTATGTTCCTAAAAATGTATAAAAATGTTCATAAATGTAATTTTACTTGAATGAATGATTTAGTTCTTTGAAGTTGACAATGTGATTATTTTTCTGTAAACGAGGTGTAGGAGATTTATCACAACAAAAAATATATGTACAGTGATACATTAATGATCAATTCGAAAGATTGGTCTATGTTCAACATGTATTCAATAGTATTATCATCCCTGAGATGGTAAATTAGGTGCTGGAAATTTTATATTTTGGCATGGAAATGTAAGCCGCTTCTAAACGCTATTCAATATGATTCCACCAGCGGACGTTTAGCCCCACCGTATATTTAAAATAGGCCTGAGAATTATTCATAATTTCTTACAAACAGTTTACTATACACATTTTGTTGTATTTTGTTATTATTTTCAAAAAGTTCAATCTCTTAATTGGTTCGTCCTATGTATAAGCAGTGATGTTACGTAATTCGAACTTTATTATACTCAACTTATTAAGGGTCAGTTAAGAAAATGTCTTTATGTAACGAATCAGTCTATTACACTGCTACATGTTGTAGTTAAGTACTGCTTAACTTGAAATTCTCAAACGTGAAATCGGGGGTAGGTTACGCATATTAACATGTAAGATCTGAAATACGTAGTATCTGAATGTTACTTTCGTAGAGTTTATGTGAACCCACATATTATTGCAAAATTTATTAGAGAATTATCTAGGGTATAACAGAGGTGTATTCTCTTAGACAGTTTATGTGAAGCCGTATTGCGCTGCTAGTGTTTATAGCAGCTGTTATGTGAGTACGTTATATGACTTCTGCTGTTTATTGTTTGTATGTTGGGTGGGATCTTTGTTATAGTTGTGTATGAGTAACAAAATATTTCATAAAGCATCTTATTAAAGCAGATACGGAATACTAAAGATATATCTTTCAGGGAAATTACTGCAGCCTTGACATTTATTGACCTCTTTTGCAACAGATTTGCTATGTAAACGAGAGTCATCTTAAACAAGTACTTAGACTGAGGTATCAACTATTGATAGTAAATAGTTTTCGTATAGTGCGACTACATTTAGCTATTATAACCAAATCCTTATTTTAAATTAACTTAGTAAGCATTGGAACTAATGATGCGTAATTATTTCGATCAGTGAAATGATCTTTGATAACTCTCTGAATTATCTGTATTAGAAAATAAAAAAAACCGGCCCAGTGCGTGTCGGGGCACGCAAAGTGTAGGATTCCGTAGTTGCCCAGTACATACATTTTATAAGTTGGTCTACTAATACAGATCGCGCCAAACTTCTAGTCCGCTCGCAAGTTGCTTTCCCGAGAACGGCCATACATTGTCATATTTACAGGGAGCTAAAAATTTTTTACTCGTAAACCTGTAAAGCCTACTTAGCTGTGGTAATTTTTCTTTTAACTTTATTATATATACTACTTCTGGGAGTTTTTTTTACAAATTCATAAACAACCGTTTAGCCGGCAGGGAGGGGGTCACTTGACTTCAACAAAAATTAGCACTGTAAAGCTTAATATTTCACCAACAACGGTTCCCTAAAACGAAAAATGATTTTCACACACCCACAATGTTTTTGAACGACCTATCCAACGATACCCCACACTATGGAATAGTTAAGAAAGAAAATAATGAATCCCCATTTGTATGGTAGATATCATGAACAATTTTTTTTTCTATACTTTGTTTTACCATTTGTCAACGTGATTAATACAGCTTTCTAGTACTAATAGCCTTTGAGTTAAGCCGCGGACAGACGGACATGGCGAAACTATAAGGGTTCCTTGTCGGACTACGGAACCCTAAAAAATAAAGAAAAACAACAATTTAACCAATAGAACTGCACGTCAGCATTTGTCTGAAGATGACCTAGAACTGATCTTTTATCTAAGTGATCCACGTATAAGCAGTGTACTAAGATTTATACTTTTGTCAAAAAATAATGTTTTCCACCCTCTTTTTTTTTTGTTTTTTAAACGTTCGTTTTCAGACGCGGCTAAGAGACCGATTTGTTTTTTTTTTCGTAAAATAGGTAACAGAAATATAAAGGTTTTCTACGTAAATTCAATATTGTTTTCCCTACAAGATATTTCAGTATTAGCTAAAAACCCTATTTCGCGCGTAATTATTAGTATTACGCGTCCTAGTCCCAGACAAATAGGTCAATTAGCTAACCAATAATCGCCTCTATCAAAAGCTAATACAGTATTTTACAATGGCCTTTTTGTGTTACGGGTAATGCCATTCCGAATCACGCAGACTGAACACAAATTAATAGGTACTGCGAGGATTGAACCTACGACTTCTGTATTAGCAGGCAATTTCTCTGTCACTCGGCCACAGAGACGGCAAAACGTAAATTTATTTTATTATGAATCTTAATCTTTCTGACACTTTGAAAATTATGTTGATTATTTGAAATCTTTCTAAATCTTAATCTCTAGCTTAAAATTGCAAATAATTTAAAGAGGTGTGGTAGTAATTGTTCGAGACCTTTAAAACAAGATTTCTATATTTAGAATGAATGCATTTGATAATATAAAAATATGTAGTTACACTTCCTGCACGTAAGAATTTAAATGCACTTTTACCGGGGGTACCATGCAAAATTGTTGTGCGTTTTTACTTCCTAATCTTTTTAGGATTCCTATGTCATTAGGTTAACTAAATTTCAGCTCCATAAAACACTTATATTCAAGACTTAAGGGCCCATTATACCTCAATTCGCAGTTCTTTTCTAACGCTTCTGCTTTTTAACTGTCTATCCTACTCTAATAAGATGCCGCGCACGCAAAAACATCAGTTATTTTGAAATCGCGGTACACTAATGGTTCTTTCATTTTCATGTTACAGTCTGTAGCTGCTTTATACTAATATCAGTTATATTATGCAAAGTTTCAGATTTAAATTCAAGTATTCATTGAATGCTATCGGTTTATTGTACGGTTTGGACATAAAGTTTTAATTTTTTTCTATCGAGAAAATTTAATGGAATCAAGTTTTCACCACAGCATTGACATAGCACCAGTCCTCAACTTTATCATATATCAATTTCAGAGTGACTGTTGCAGTATTTGTTGGTATAAAGTAAGATCATGCGAAGCGAAGTGAGGAATTGTGCACCCGCAGATGACAAAAAGAAATAAACATGATGAGATCATAAGGATTGCTCCCTAAGGCTGCGCTATGGCTTAGAATTAAGCCCCCCACCCTCCCACAAATAAAGACTGGCCCTTATTTGTATTTTTTTTAAACCAGTACTATACTTTGTCGTTTCAGTAACAGAAGTCTGTAGCATTCATTCATCTGCGTTTAGTTAGTAATAGTTTATAGTTATACTTGGCTGAACTCTGCTTTTCAAAAAAAGACTGTCGGGTCGCTATATTGCTGTCGCTTTCTCTCGCGCCATCGACAGACAAAGCGAGAGAGCGAAAGATATTGCTAGAGAGTGAATCTATCTGCGGGTTAGATCCTATTCTTATCTGGAAAGCATATTTCAAATAAATACAATTCTGTCTGAGTGTATATAAACTCACCTAAAGTAGTATGTTACTGTCATTTTAACAAATACGACCGTGTTCCAACTTTCAGAAACAGCTTTTTATCAAGTTTGTTAAAACGTAGGTGGTTTTCGTCAAATCAGCGCTGCCTTTAGGCAAGTATAAAAATGCGAGTTTGTTCCCCATGTTTAACTTTCAAAAGAAAACCACTTTACGAGAGAACTTGGCATCTCATTTCAACTTTAATATTTTTCGGGACGTTGACAGAACGTCTCATCCGTGAAAAATTCCCGAGTTGGTGGAGATTCGTATGTTTAAATAGTTTGAGAGTTTCGTCAAAACGAGAACCCTTTTAGTAAAGCAACAGTGACTGTCAGTTTTATCGGCTCTAGCATAGCACTAGAACGGCCAAATGAGAAAACATTTTGTAAAAATTGAACAATGAAAATTCATTAATTTACATTCTTAAAATATTTTCGTTTCATCTCCCTGCTTGTTATGCATATAGGATGGAAAAGGATAAAATATTAATCATACTGATCATACTGATTATAATATTGATATTAATTATAATAATATTTTTTTAATGTGTGACATGATGCTTTATTAATATTTCTAACAATTGATAATATTTAATAATTTTTATAACGAGTGTTCCTTAAAAAACAATTTAACCTGTTATTTAAGGTTTAGTTTTCTTAAAATGCTTAAAATGTTTTCCCTGATGTTAAGTATCAAGTTTATATTTTTGTATGCCGAATGGCAAAGCATATGGGACAAATTTTTATGTTTATAACAACCCTGTATCTATGTCTGCACAAATAAAGATTTCTCATTCTCATTCTCATTCTCCTTTGCAAAAAAACAAATTTGAAATATAATTTAATTCAGTTTACAGTTCAAAAAAGAAAGAAGAAAGTTATGCTTTGAAAGTTTGAAAGACAATCTACGAAGGTGGTTAAAAAAATACAAAAAATTAAAATACATAAAAATTAAAAATCATTTGTTTTTCTTTTAGGCCTAATTACGTCATTATTTATTGTATCTTTAAATTAATTAATGATCAGTCTAAACATATTTTTTTATATTTTTATTTTAATTCTCTTCATTAACATGGAAATTGTATTCTCAAATGAAATTCAAATTCAAACCCCAAACGGATTAAAAGAAAGAAGCAGTTTAAAAAGAAAATAAATAGATGGGTCGAGTGCCGTTAGGTGAGTCTATCGGTTGAGTCATGTCTGTCAGTGCTGACGGAATATCATCGTTACATTTTGATCTTATGTACGACGGGATATTTTTTCCCATTTACCCTCGAACGCTCTAAAATATACATGCAATTAGTAAATAGAACAAGAGATAAAGCTTTCTACAAGGGGGCTCCATAAATAAATACACGTTACGGTGCTTAGGAGAGTTTACACAAAAGTCGAAAGTACGAACACTCCTCGATTATAAAAGAAGAAAATGTAAAGCACCAATGCTACGGCGCGGCGTAGCGGATTTGTGAAAACTACGCCGCAGTTGTTCTGTTTAAGCTACGCCGTAGTTGTACTGTTTAAGCTACGCCGTAGTTGTACTGTTAAAGCTACGCCGTAGCAGAACTGATCAAGCTACGCCGTAGCGGATCTGTTAAAGGTACGCCGTGGTGGGTCCGTTAAAGCTCCACCATAGTGGGTCCGTTAAAGCTATATAGGTCAAATGCATAGGTACTATAAAAAAACGGTCGGAAAAATATGAACAGATTTTATAGGAGTACACAAAAACGAATTCAGCGCGGGCGAAGCCGCTGGCAAAAGCTATAAGTTATAAATATCCAAAAATAATATTTTAGCTAATTATAACACTTATAAAGTCACAAGTACCCCTAGTATTATAATACAATAATCGAGCTTATTTATAACCTTGAAAAATCTGACAAATTTATGCGAATATTGTAGGTATATAATATATTAATACAGTGGAAACTGTTTATCAAAATTCAGTACTCGGTATTCGAAAAATTTTAACGAAACATTTTATTGAATTGAAAATTTGCTTCATATTTGTTGAAAAGCTTTTTGGTCAGTTTAAGCAAACTGTATTTTAATTTTGAATATTAAATTTATCCAATTACAATTAGTTGGCAGAAAAACTATATGTACAGTCAACAAAAGAGATAAGTAACAAGACGCAGTGCAAACACTTTGATTCTAAGACCAACAGGTGTATACGAGATGAGAAACACTCGGTCAAGAAATCCAAACGTGGCTCGGTTGATTGCATATTTTTTCATCTAGTCAATCACTCGTCAGTGGGACTTAAAATCAAAGTGTTTGCGCTGAGCCTGATAACCAATCTTCTTTGTTGGCCGTACTCGTTCATATAAATGTTTATAATACTGTGAACCAGGGTACCGGAAGGTTGCCCCAGATGTTAACTTCCTGTGCCACCGGATGCGCTTTGCGTACATTAACGGGCATACGTGTCTGTGCAGTCACTCAGGGAAATGATAACACACTTTATGGAAGCTTCTTGCTTGCACGTGAAGAAAAAAACATCAGCCATTATATTTTCATCAAGGGCCAGAAATACTGATTTGATAATTAGGTATAATGTAAGCAAGTAATTTGTAATTCTTTTTATTAGTTTAGGAATAATAGTGACTTTTAAAATGTTTATTCCAAGTATTAACATTGTACGTTGGGTCTGACTACAGTGTAGTGGCTTTCGCAAAAGATGGATGCCATCGTGTTAACTTTGATTTTTAAGTATTTGAAAAACCGCAAAAATATTTAGATAGAAAAGCTAGAGATATTTAGTAATATTTGTATAACATAATTTTAACACTTAATGGCGCACAGATCTCCATGCATATGCTCCTATCGCGCTCTATTAGCAGACTCCTGAAACTCAAAACAAGCGATAGTGAGTTTTGGCCGCGATAATCGTTACCGACTGTGTAAAATAGTTTGTACTATAAATTCTTATTTTAAACCGCTGCTAGGGGCGCTGTAAAAATTTTCATATAAATATTTCACGCAATTGCGAGTATCGAGGCCCAAACTCATAGTAGGTCTACTGATCTAATTAACTACTACTTTTACACGAGAAGCAGGATATCCGTACACTTTAACCCCATCATACATTGTGCATTAGATAACAACCACAGACTACATTATAACAACCTAACACCCTCTTTAACTTATAACACCGCCATAGGAACCAAATACATGATTGAAACCTATAAAATTAAATAAATACACATTGTTAGTAATTTAGTTTACTAAAATTGTGTTATTTTAAATTAATTTTAGTTTTTATTACAGAATATTTATATCATAGTTACAATAACTTAAAACATAAAAAACAAAAACTTAGTCTAAACTAAAATTACCTCACAATATAAATTACACACTTAAAAATAACTACAAAAAATATATCTCTCCTAAAATGTACCCCTGCGGCCTGGTGCCCAGAACGCTGGCCACATTTCCTCTTTGAATGGCCAAACTTATACGTTGGCCGAGGAATGCGCCAGCCCTCTGGTCACCCGATGTTTCCACTATTTTAGTTTGATAAATTATGAGTATAATTGAATTAGACATGAGCTTGAAACTAATAAATGGATTGAATCACAAGATAAATTAGCATATATAAATATAAGTAAAGCAATATAAACATCTCAACTAATTATAAAAACAATTTTTCGCTGGTCTTGTTCACCTTGATAGAGAAACTTTTTTTCGGTCCTTTCTCTCCTTTTTACTTAATAGCAATAAAAACTACAGAATTTTTTATATGTAGGACATTGAATTATATATATATAATCTACCTATACATATAAATAAACTTGAATCCCAGATATATCTAACGGGGTCCGAGATAAGGGGTCTTGACAGACGGATAGACAGACAAAGAGATTAAGACAAGGTTCCATTATTTCATTTTGAGGTACGGGACCCTAAAAACTGTTCATAAATGTAAATTTCTTTAGATAATAATGGTTCAGTATGATGTAAAGTTACCTTTAGCTACAGAGTATGTGGTATCTTTAGTACAACGAGACTCAAAATGTTCCAACTTACTCGATATTTCCATTAAATATGCTGAAAGCAGGGCTTTACTTTTACATAATGATACGTTTTCTTTTCTTTAGTGGTGTTTAGTTATTTTAACAAAGTGACATGTTATACGAGACAGTTTTGTGCTGAAGCAAACCTTTATTACTTAGTTCAGCGTGGGATAAATTTTATAAATAGAAGGTAACGATAAGTCTAAGGCGACATTAATTGATACAGTGAAATCTATACAGGAAATTCTCTCTGTTTTGTTTATTCGTGCGTCACGTACGTGGGCTTGGACTGAAAATCAGCGATGTAGGTATTTGTTAGCATAAGCTGACTCTGTGGATCTTTTGTTTGCTGCAACGCAATGACTTATCTTAGTTTTACACACATTATTTTATTCCCTTTTGTTTGTCTTTATGATGTTATGGGAGATGATTATACGGAAATTTTTATTCTTTTCTTCTATTTGAACTTAGTAAGTAACCAGAAACAAATACATATATCAATGGTTTTTCAAATTCAACTCCCTTATTTGAAAAGTACATAATCCTCAGGGGGCGACTACTACTCGCAATTGGCAGGTTTTACTACTATTACTAGGGTTATATGCTGCTTAATTGGTTTTTCGCAAAAAATATAGTTACTAAATTAAATAAATTTACCTTAAGTGAAGTTCTATTGTAATTATACGAAGTGCTTAGTTCGAGATACTTCAATAATTCACTATGTAGTTTCACAATGTTTGTATTGTTTATCCGCATATTTAAAGCTTCTTGAACGCTTCTTGAAGCAAAAACACTGGCAATACTCCATCTGTCAATCATTCTTTTTAGAGCATAAGTTATTACAAAATAATTCTCAACTTTTCTTTGGTCATAACTCCAGGGCAAATAGAAAACTTTCCATTATTTGGGTTCGGATGGGTTAGGAGTATCTCGGACTAAGCACTTCGTATAATTACAATAGAACTTCACTTAAGGTAAGTTCGTTTAATTTAGTAATTATACTTGTGCTTAGTCCGAGCTACTTCAATAATTCACTATGTAGATGTTTAGACTTAAAGTTGAGAATTATACCACATGAGGGATTTTGATAGATATCTAAAAATCCACAATATTATATTTATAAAAATATAACAGAAGGTAACAATACACCTTGTAGGCTTATTGTTTACTTAAAATTATGAACACTTTCTTTTAATTACATATCAGTCTTCATCATTTACGTTTATTGTAACTTTTTTGTGTGTACCACCTATAAACTCCATTCAATATAACACCAGAAAGAAGGAAAAATTATTTCTTCATGGCGCACACTTCGACGAAATGATTAATGTTTTGGGTCATTTTGTGCGTAAAAATCTGTATGGCATAACCATCTAAACGATTATTAAATACCTGACCGAAAATAACTATTTATGTTAGGGCTTATTATAATGACAAGGACCTTCCAAGCTACGAAATATTATTTCAAACAACAACATTGAAAATGTTCCTGTTGAAAGACATAAATAAGCAGGAGTCTCTATTCTTTTTAGGAAAGCATTGCAACCAATTGAAAATTCGTGGCATCAGACGTGATAATCGGCAAATGTAAAACGTTTTAATTTTATCCGATTGTCGTACCGCAATCTTATATGAAATACGTTGCTATACAACGGTTTGTTGTTAATCATGTTGACTTTTGTGAGTGACTCAAACTGCTCTCTTTTTACTAAGTATGTTTTATAATGTACCTTGTCTTATAAATAGTGCACATAAATAGTAAAATAATTAACGCTAAGCATAAAGTAGCACCTACGTGAAGCCAAATATATAAATTTTTCGTAGTGTTTTCCAGTAAATTAAATAATGTGCATGGTATGAAATAGTTTCAAAACACCTTGCTTCTGTTTTCTTCTTTTTCCTAATGTTATTTGGAGTGGAATATAGAGCTGAATCTATTATAAGTGATAAAGCTGACCGATGTTTTTAATGTTTGATAGAAAGCTGGTTGCTGTAATTTTTCAGTAAGAAATTTTAGTACCCTAAGTATAGCTATTTCAAATAGTTTTTAATCTTCGCAATTCATCCACCACTGCCTTCATTAAATCCAAGCTACATTGCTTTATGGTATATTCTGACAGAGATGCTACCATGTTAACTCTTGTGTAGTAGATTTAGAGTTCTAAAAAGGTGACAATAACAATTTTATAGAGGGTTGAACATTCTTTACATGGGATATGGCCATGGTTTTGATTACTGTCTACCTACCATGGTTATGATGTCTATATTGAAAAAAGTGATAATAACAGTAGGCTTTCTCGCTTAAATTTTGTGTTCAATTTCTAATATGAGAGTACAAAGGGGAAAAAACTTAAACAAAGTATAGCTAGACCAATCTATAATAAAGGCATCAATATTATTTGCATATGCCTGGACAAATAATTTTTGTATTGTCATTTGTTGCAAATAAATCAATGGAAGAGTGCCAAAACATATATATATCTATAATTTCTTTAAAGGCTATCTGAGTCTATATACTTTGAGCCTATATTTTTAACCCTAACCTCCAGATCAATTTTACATAGGAAGCAAAAAACCCTAATATTTTTGGGCCCCACACCACTGCTATATTTTCTAAGCTAACAAGTTTAAATTAGGAAATTGTATTATTCCATCCTGTTTATTCAATAATACTTGGAATTAACTAAAGTTTTTAACAAAGTATTGTAGCTCAAAAAACACTGCTAAGTTCCAAATGATTTATAAACCTAATATTTTTTTATCATTGGTCCAAAAAACCCTTAGCTGTTTTACCCTAACAATATAATATAGACCAGACATTACAGAATTTTTAGCTATATTAATTTCTCTAGACTACCATAAGATTGAGCATCGAAAATATCATAAGCTTTTGTCTTTCAAATATTTTGGTATATAAGTAGCCATAGGATACAGGAGGGCAAGTAGCTACTAGTGTTCTTATTAGTTTTGTGAAGTCTCTTATTGAACACTGATTCATTTTTTAAATTTATTATTAATTATCTGTGATATATACATATATAATGTGTATAATACATGTTTTCTTTTCTTAATTGATCATGTCATGTCATTTTAATTGATAACATATTTTTCGGGAGTTGCAGCTGTGCGTGCCCGAAGAGTATGTGTCGCGGAGGCGGCGGCCACCGTTGCTGAAGGTGCCGCGCGCGCGCACCAACTTGTTGCAACAAGCTCCGCTAACGCGAGCACTACGCTCGCTTAACGCGACCGTTGGACACGTTGATGTATTTTCTTGTACGTTGAACGAGTTCGCGGGGGCCATATTAATTATATGTACTAGGTTAAGTAGTAATTAAGTTATCTGGGATTTATATTTGGTAATTTAATTATATATTTCTATTATTATGTGAGAATTTAGAATTACTAAACTAACGCAATAGGTAATTCTGTAATGTTAGTTTTAGTTGATTATAATAAATAAATAAATAAATAAAAGTATTCAACAGTCTGAATAGGGATCAGGCAACTTATTTCCCTATTTTATAATAAACCCAAAATATTTATTGTCAAAAGTTTTATTGTCATCTGACAGCTCCTTAAGCATTCTGAGTAAAAATCTGCAGTACATGTTGTATATCGTCTGAGTATATATGACTGATATTTTGTATTAAATTTAAAATTGGCTTTAATAAAATTTATAATTTGTAAATGTTAATTCACCAGTATAGAGACCAAATGGCATATGTATAGCTGAACTCATATTTGATATTTAGAAAAATAAAGCAAATATATTTTTTATCATCGCCCATTGGAATTAAGTTGTAAACTGCATTATATATGTCAATAGCACACATAAAATCACATGATTTTACGAAGTGTCCTAACATTTTCGACTTTAAAATGTTCAGGTATAATGTGCTTATTCAGATATTTTAAATTTATGATAAATCTATATGTACCATTGGGTTTTAGTACCTATTATAAATGACCTAGAAAAGAATTGTCCCTCCACATTGAAAAGACACCCAGTTTCTATAACTTCTGAATTTCATCTGTGATGATAGCCATATCAGACCCTCATAAGCCAAAATTTTTGTAGCTATTGACCGTACAGGAGTGCTAGCAAGATATTTTGTATCCATTAATCCAGGAGAATATAGTAGTAGTCATTAATTAGTCATCTTCCAACATTTTTTATAAAATCTGGGTCTGTCAGCAGCATTATTTACCTTTCTTAAGACTGTTTGACAAACTTCAGTTGATAAGGTTTTGGTGGTAGACCTGGCGGACGATGCTGCTATGCAGGTCTCGCTGAGCTCTTGCCCCCCCCATTGTTTTTAGGATCTCGACTGGTTCGAGTAAGGAGGTACGTACGCAGGGGTCTCCCTGTGGTCATGCTGGTCGAGCAGAGCGTCGTACCCATGAGTACTATTTTGCAGTGTGATGCACACCTGACCATATTTTCAAAATATTCTCTAATCATGAATTTTGTTACGTTTGTTCTTATCTATGGTATTAACCAGATTTTTGTTCAGACTACGAGAAATAAGCTGTTTTCTGGTATTGTTGATTGGATTGTAATAACCGGCAACACAATGCTCAGTTTTATCCGTCCATCAACAACTCTTGTTGTTGATGCTCCTTAATTCTGTTGTCATTTGACTTGATAGCGTCTCCAAGCAATCCTACCAGTTCATTGTTCAGGATTGGGGCCTGTAAGCGTGAGGCAAAGTAATATTTTTTGGTGTCAAATCCTTCAGTTAATATATTTTCCATTCTCATGAAATTTTCAGTGTATTTATCAGAAGATATATGTCCATTGAATAAAAACAGTTTAATATGTGAGCTACCAGATACTTATATAAAACATGGACATAAGTTTAACCTAAACTTGAGACATACATATTAAGGTCACCGACCTCTTAAAGATTTGGTGTATATAGTTAACACTTAACGAAACCGTCATTGTTTCTAAAAAGAACCACTCCATCGGAGTGCTTCCCTTAACATGTCCATGGACTTAAAGCGGTTTAATGTGTCAAGTCTATCACTGTATATATCATAAGCTACTAGCTTTAAGTTTAACTTAAACTTGAGAAACAGTACTAGGGTATTATATTATCTGTGGAAATAGACAATAAAGTCACCGACCTTTTAAAGAATTGGTAAGTATATTATTGTATAACACTCAACGAAACATTCATTGACTGTTTATACCATAGCCACCCCACCGGGATGCCTGCTGGGACTTGTACCACTAGTTAACTACGCAGGAAGAGTATATTATTGTATAACACTCAACGAAACATTCATTGACTGTTTATACCATAGCCACCCCATCGGGATGCCTGCTGGAACTTGTACCATAAGTTACCTATGCAGGAAGAAATAAACCTTTTGAGGTTATATTGGTTTGTCAGACAGAGAGTAAACTCATTATCATCTAAAAAGTGGAAGCATACGTTTTCACATACCAATTTCGTCCATAATAACAACCGAACCATAATATTATCATGTTTTATAAGGTCAGGAAGTCAGAAGTGCCTGCCTCCTTGGGAAGGCCTTTCTTTTGAGAGATTTGTCTCCAACTTCCTAATTTTTCGTCTTATTTAGCTTTTTCCACTTTCCTTTTCGTCAGTTTTGCACCCTAAACCCTTACTATAAACGATAAATTGAAATATTTTTTCTCGGCGTTGCAGATTTAACGGCGCAAAAAATGTGAATGATTGACAGATGGAGTATTGCCAGTGTTTTTGCTTCAAGAAGCGTTCAAGAAGCTTTAAATATGCGGATAAACAATGCAAACATTGTGAAACTACATAATGAATTATTGAAGTATCTCGGACTAAGCACAAGTATAATTATAGCGCAAAACGAGGTTAAAACAATTACGAAAATCTTTCAACAAAAAGTTGAAAATAAATATGACGACGAGCGGGGCAAAGCGAAACAAGGAGGAGTGTGTAAGGTTTTCACGTAAAATTTGGAGACCCGAGCAAAGCGGAGCGGATCCTCCTAGCTTTGACAGAAAATAATTTCGTATGATTGCTCATGGGCCCGTGTTTACGCAAAAATTTGACCTTTCACGAAAAAGTGCGCTCTTATGCGAAAATACAGTTTACTTACACTAAGATCCGACGACATAGAAACTCGGTACGGATATTTGGCACCAAGATTTAGTAAGGTTCCAACAATTTTTCGAATAAACAGGTACTGCATTGAGACGGGGCAGCGGGGAAAATCTAAACTACGAGTATAAGACATAAAATGAGTTTTCTCAAAGGACTCTCGTCATCGAGTTTTGAGAAAATAAAAACTTCGCTCAAAGCTTTTTGAAAAATGACTTAGCTGAGCCGGGAATCGAACCTGCTCATTTAGCAGAAAAAGCACGTGTATTATGGATTCATTCTAGGGCGTCCCTAGTAAGAACCAAGTCTTGCAAAGAAATATTATGTATCAAATCAAATAAAATCATCATCAACCATCTCAATACTCCACCTGTATATGTTTTGGTATATAATTTAAAAATACAATAAAGTATAACAATTTACACATAAGGTGAAACTCAATCAACTGACCAAATTCATCCTGAAGACTCGGTTGGTGATCAGGAACCTAGGTTCAGTTATCCTTTTGGCCAAATTCGAAAAATATATTTTTTTGCTCCCGTACTGTTTGGACTCTAGTTTAAGTACAATTCCTAGCCCAGTCAGTAAGGAAGCAATAAATATATTTATAGAATTTCACCAAAAGGGTAAATGAACCTTGTTTCTGATCACTGATCGAGTCTCCAGTATAAATTTGGTCGGTTGATTGAATTTCACCTAGTATATCTTTTATTTTTAAGGCAATTAACCTTGTGCCCGTTAATTGGTTAAAAACGTGGATTGAAAAATAAAGCATTATTTACCTTGACATTGCCCTTAGACATGAATAAGTACCATCGGGAGAAGCTCCGGTGATCTGCTTTTCGCCATATTACCATCGGTAATAAAATCTCATCATAATAAAAGAGAAAATTTATCCTGCTGATTTTACTCCAAGAGTACTAATTTTCAGTAAACTTTTGATTAATCAAGTTGTTTGGTTTTGTATAAAATAATCTGTTTTTATTCTTCACAGGTCCCAATCAGGAGGTTTATGTGAAGAAAGAAGCGGACGTGAGAAGAGAGATGGCGGATAAAATACAAGAAACTTTCCTTGACCAGTATTATTATGTAAATTCTATGGTAAGTATTTATTAAGTCCGAAAATATATTTTTTCACTATTAATCAAATAAATTCAAAGGAAAAGTATATGTTCTGTGAGTAACTTGTGAGTAAACACTGAAAAAGTAAATAAATTGTAAGATGGATTAGAGCCAGGAAGGCAATTCTGGAGATACAGTCGAAGTTAGATTTCTAAAACTCGAGCTAAAAATGTATGGAGTTCGACACATAAAACGGGTATTCGACAGACCGAGAATTACCTTTCAGGATCTGAAATGTGATCTCTAGAATTCTACAGATAAAGCAAGAAAGTAAAAAAAAAAGTTTTAGTAATAGGTAACGGTAGTATTATTAAAAGGTTATACTAATTATTTAGTTCACCATTACGGTGGTTACAACACGTTTTGTTCCTAAATGCACAAGTAATTATTGTTATTCCCATATTTAATTTGTTCCTTAATCCAAATTGATCTTAGACCATTTAACACGGGACTAGGCAAGCGCACTTATACCCCTCTGTCGAAGTACATGAATAATTTGTTCATGTAAATTTGCCAGTGTACGCAAAAATGTAAATATCCTATATTTTTGTGCAATAAAGTGTTTCTTAATTCATCCATTCCTTAGACCATTTAACATGGGACCTGGCAAAGCGCGACTCTTAGTACTGAAATTATTCTGCCGTTTTCCACGGGAGGGGAGGTAAACACGCACAGCACACATTTACTCATTCAAGCATACTCCTGCGAAAAATTGATATGTCACACTAAATTAAAAGCTGCTACACAAACACTAAAGGAAGTTGATAGTTGAGATTGTCGGCACTTGGTGGAATTTATCAAATATTGTTGTGTTGAAAAAACACATATCTGTGGAAAAGTACAAGTGTTTTTTCATCACAACAATGTTTGATAAATTCCACCAAGTGCCAACAATCTCAACTATCAACTTCCTTTAGTGTTTGTGTTGCAGCTTTTGATTTAGTGTGACATATCAATTTTTCGCAGGAGTGTGCTTGAATGAGTAAAAACACTTGTACTTTTCCACAGATATGTGTTTTTTCATCACAACAATGTTTGATAAATTCCACCAAGTGCCGACAATCTCAACTATCAACTTCCTCTAGTGTTTGTATTGCAGCTTTTGATTTAGTGTGACATATCAATTTTTCGCAGGAGTGTGCTTGAATGAGTAAAAACACTTGTACTTTTCCACAGATATGTGTTTTTTCATCACAACAATGTTTGATAAATTCCACCAAGTGCCGACAATCTCAACTATCAACTTCCTCTAGTGTTTGTATTGCAGCTTTTGATTTAGTGTGACATATCAATTTTTCGAGGGAGTATGCTTGAATGAGTAAATGTGTGCTGTGCGTGTTTACCTCCCCTCCCGTGGAAAACGGCAGAATAATTTCAGTACTAAGAGTCGCGCTTTGCCAGGTCCCATGTTAAATGGTCTAAGGAATGGATGAATTAAGAAACACTTTATTGCACAAAAATATAGGATATTTACAAAGATACAGAACAGATACAAAGTAAGAGCGGCCTTATTACAACAAGAACTTTCTTTGCGTCGACTGTGTGAAATCGTAGATACATTTTTATGTTAGGAATTGGCATGTTGATTACAAGTAAGTCCAGTTCGTAAAGAGCCTAATTTTTTTTTCTGTGTTAACATCTATTTTATTTTTATTTTTCAGAGTAATGATGAGTTGATAGATGTAATAGAAGCCCCATTTGTTGCCTTCGAGAGTTACACTAGATGTAAAACAAGCTTTCTACTAAGAGGTAAATAAATGTCAAGCTGGTATGTCAATTCATCATTCGGGCCCTACATTGACCAAATAAGTAGGTAATTTTTGTCACCACTGTAATGCGGGATAAGTATCACCAAGTGGTGACAATTATATTAACAATCAATTAGCTACTTAAAAGCTGCAATAAAATAACATTCGTTGCACTTCACCCTTGGCTCGACAAAGCCATCCATCCATCCATCCATCAGCCTGTTTCGTCCACTCCTGGACATAGGCCTTTCCAGGATTTCACCACTCTTGGCGGTCCTCCTGGAAGAAATGCCCATACTCACACACGCTGGGCAGGCGGGTTGGTGAGCGCGGTGCCGAAACCCTTGCACCAGTGACGCCGCTGCCCGTCACCAGTCTGATTTATATAAGGCCCGGCAATTGGGGATGGATATACCGCCATCCATCGGTCCCAGGCAATGGTGGGCTGCCTGGTTTTTTTGCCCGAGAGCTGTCCTCTTACTCTCCCCGAATAACTTCGGGAGGATTTCCGAGTAAGATGGTGGTACCTCCACAGTCGAGCCCGGCATTAGCTCTACCACCTAACGACAAAGCCATGGTCATGATTATTTATGCATGACACATGAGTTGTAAATTTTAAATTGATATGTTTTGTAATCATGTTATTTCTTTCAGATAAATATTGTGACTTGAAAGACGTCCGAAAGGAAATATTAGTAATGGCAGAAAAAATACAAGAATTGGTAAGCAGTAATTTGTTCAACATTTAATCCCTTTGGAAATAATCCGTCCATCCATGATTTGTTAACGATTAATTTGTTTTGAGGACGTGGGCAAAACCTAGGTCAATTTAAATCTGTATGGCTTACGTGAGGTAACGAAAAATATTGTTTTACAGAGCAACGACCGCTTTATAAAAGACATAACTGACCATCTACAAACCTACGAGAATAACTACACAGAGTGCATGAAACACAAAAATAGTGGGCATAACACATGGACCTTTTGGAATTCAGTTTTCTATGCTGGGACTATTTATACGACTATCGGTAAGTTTATTTCAATTTGTTTTTTGCGCCTCAATAAAACTACTGAGCAATATGGTGAAAATGTAAAAGAAAATTGCTACTCTAAAATGGACAGGAGCTTTGATAAATTTTACAATGCAGTGAAATCTGAACACACAATGTTGTTTATCTTTCGCTTACATTTTTGTTTTAAAATAAAACGTGAAAATTGTGTTAAAAGAAAGAGTTTTGTATTTCCTTTTTTGTTCAGCAACATAAGAATAGCTTGTAAGATGGCCTCTGTCTGGGCTCAGTTAAAACAGTCACATTAAATACATTTACTCGGTTTTCTTTGGACTTCAACTAAATAAAATTATCAATCCTTTGAAACTTTTATTGGTCAATTTGAACTGGCAAAATGAATGTCATCGTATCCTATTATTAACTTTTAAAAATGAAACGCTAAGACTATGATGTTTATATGAGCCACCAGTGAACAAAGAGCACTCCGACGTTAAGGCGAGGAAGGACGGGGAAATCTGTCCTGCTCAACTTACATTTTACACTGCTCTCTCCCGCTCAGAGGGAGCTAGAAACTCGCTTGTTTGATGTATAATTAAAACGCTGTATAAAATTTCATGACGATATCCTATACAATATTTTTCAGCTAACAAAGTATTATAAAATGTATGCTTTTTATTATAAATATATTGCCTAGAAAATTGGGTTAAAATCTCGATGAAAGGGTTACTTTGGGATTTCTTATGATCTAATGAAGTTGGTCATTATGAGTTATGTATGACAAAGTCCTTTAGTTCTAGTCCTCAGTTATAATTTTCTATATTTTTTGGAGGTTAGGAAACGGCTATAACTGTCCTGAATACCATATTAAAGTAAGGTGGGCATTGGAAAAATACACTGTGAGAGTGCAGGACGAACTTATCTACAGTCAAGCGCGAGTGAGCAAGGTGAACATAGAAAACAATATGTATCTTTTTAGTTCTATATTTACATCTGGTTTTCTGAAAAACGTGTATGAAATTGCATTTCTAATGTCATTAAAAATCACCTGGGTGACATCGTTCGAACAAGACGCGTAACAAAACAAAACAAGAACAATTCCATTCGGTGGTTTTATGACTATGGGTCACTGTTGTCCTAAGATAAAATAATTTGGCCAAGTGCGTTTCTTGTTCCATACCACCACACAATATAAGCACAGAACCCTAAAAACATTATGGCAAAACCGATGCATAGCATCATCAAGGCAATAAAAATAAGGCGCTAAAATGGTAGCGCCTGACAAAGAGTTCGATAGCCCTAATTTAAATATTTGTTGTTTTTATTATAGAATATGTATACAGTTATGGTAAAATGACACTTACGATTCATTAAACTCTATGTATCAAAGTGTATTAGAATAATAGTATAAGATATCTATGATCCCAGGGTTCTAACTAAGTTAGAATTATATCTTCTTAAACAATTAAATATTGGTGATTTTTCGATATTTTCCTTACATCCAACCTGAACTACTTGAGAACGGGATTTCAAGACAGACAGAGGGACAACAAAGCGATCGTATAAGTGTTTCGCCTTTTTATATAAGTATATATTAAAATTATAGGTGGTTATACAATTATAAATTGTAGGTCGTTAAGCTGATGCCGAGCTCGACTGTGGAGGTACCACTATCTTACTCGCAAATCCTCCCGAAGTTATTCGGGGGAGAGTAAGAGAACAGCTCTGGCAAAACCAGGCGACCCACCATTGCCTGGGACCGATGGATGGCGGTATATCCATCCTGGCAATTGCCAGGCCTTAAACAGACTAGTGAAGGGCAGCGGCGTCACTGGTGCAAGGGTTTCGGCACCGCGCTCACCAACCCGCCTGCCCAGCGTGTGTGAGTATGGGCATTTCCTCCAGGGGACCACCAAGAGTGGTGAAATCCTGGAAAGGCCTATGTCCAGCAGTGGACGGAACAGGCTGATGGATGGATGGATGGATATAAATAAACTTTGTGAATGTAAAACATTTTCGAGGTTTTTTACATTGGGAACCCTCGTGGGTTTCAATTTCTTGAATTTCTCATTATTAGTCGTGACAGCGGAGTAACACGTATTCTGTGACAATTTTAACTATCTACCTATTACGGTTGTAGCTGTACGAGTAGACCCTTGAAAGAAAGACAGACAGCAAAGGCTTAGTAATAGGGTCTCGTTTGGCACCCTTAGGAGAAAAACCGGTCAAGTACGTGTCGGGCCACGCGCAGTGTAGGGTTCCATAGTTGCCCAGTCAATTTTATAAGTTGGTCTTTAATACAGATCGTGTCAAGCTGCTATTAGTCCGCTCGGAAGTTGCTCTCCCGAAGAACGGCCCGTACATTGTCGTGTTTAGAGAGGACTAAAAGTTTGGCGCGACTTCTACTCGTAAACTTGTAAGGCCTACTTAGCTGTGATAGTTTTTCTTTTAACTTCATTATATAAAGTACTTCTGTACTTCCACATATTCATTCATAAACAACCGTTTAGCCAGCAAGCAGGCAGACACTTGACTCTAACAAAAATTTGCAATTTAAAACTTAATAATTCGCCCACGGATCCCTAGATCTAAAAATGGTTTTCAGACACCCATAATGTTTTTGAACGATCTATCCAACAATATGCCACACTATGGGATAGACGAGAAAAAAAAAATATCTCCAATTTACGTGTATGGATGGGAGAAAACCTTAATTTCTTTTTTGGTTTTAGTTTTTACCCTTTTTTACTCACCATAAATGTTTTTTAGGTTTCCGCTCTAGTATCGTGAAGTGGCAAGGAACCCTTTGTGCGCGAGTCCAGCTCGCACTTGGCCAAATTATTATTTGTATTGCCATATATAGAGAAAATTATGATGGTTTAGCAAAACACGGTACACGAATACATATTCCTAAGCATTGTGCAAAACAAAACAAATAACCACCAACTATGAATATCGTGGGCTAATTATAATAACTTTCTCCCTTGGTTACCTTGGTTAGGTCACGAGTGTCAAAATCAAAATCACAAGATCTATTTTATTTTGATTGTGACGTCATGATTAAAACAGACACGCGTGACAGTTACATATTAGCAAATTTTTTTGAGCGAACCGTCCAATAATCCTAGAGCTCTACCTACTGCAGAAACATTTAGCTTCTATCAGTATAAGTAGGTCAAGTTGAATCGGCTGATTTGTATTTTGGTTCTCATTTACGCACACATGTACGCGTGAACTCGCCATCTGTCCCGAATGTAGGTGTAAGTGTTTAAATTTGGAACGCTGCCCGGCGGGCTTGGCTCAGCGTACACAGTCCCCGAAGCGCCTCTACACCGAGTCGCATTTCGAAAATTCGTGATTCTATCATTGTTATTTCAATAAAAGCTTTTCAAAGCAAGACGAACGATCGAACGTCGATCCTTTTAGGATAAAACGTGACGAGAGCAGCAGTGACGGCGTTGTGACAACGATGGATAGTCCCTTACTACGATTGTTTACGAAAAATATGCTGGGACATCGAAAATAGAATCTTTTATTAGATTTTTACCGAGACCCCGATGTAAAGGAGTTTGTTGTTGGGTGCGGTTGTCATCAAGAGGTAAGTTTACATTTACATTTCCTCCATTCTCTGGATTGTTGGCTTGCTCTATAAAAGTTTTTTCCAAATATTGGCATAGTTTCTATCAGGTGATGCCAAAAATCGTTACGCATTATTATCTACTAAACACTGTGAACGATCATTCTTTATCAATTCATTACAATACGTGAAAGCACATAGTTATTTTTTGTGGTTTTATTTCAGTCGAAGCAGAGGAAGCAAGGATCCGGGAATGAGTGAGGAGGGAGATACATCAACAGAAAAAAAGTTTTTGGTCATACCGAAGATAAGAGCGGAATCTGAAACACAAACCACCGGTTTTCTTGTCAGTGCATCACCAGATAAGAATAAGGACACCCTAATGGAGGACCAGCCACAAAATATGTCTATAAGAAAGAGAAGAAATCTATCAAAGAATAGAGGTCAAGCGACAAGACAAAGAGAAAAAACACCCGAGCCAGGTAGGACTCCCGTGCCATATGAAGATACTACTACATCTGATGATGAAGAGACTTTAAAACCACAACGTTCTTCTAGAGAATTAGAAGCTGATAATACTTATGAAGAAATGAAACGCATGGTACAAGAACAATCTACAGTCAAAGATCCAGTATATGATATGGACCTCAATGAAGTTCTTCAAGCGAGGGTAAAGGCTGCCAGCGAAAGAAGACGTCGTAGTGTATCACCTTTTGCGGTGCAAGAAAAAGAGGAAGTGACTTTATTGGAGCAGAAAGGAAGTTTTATGGATCCAGCTAATAAACTTCTAAGCACAACTTATACATTGAGTCCTAAGGATGAGGACACAAGTCGTCGTAATTCTTTAACAATTGAACCTCCAAGAGAAAGAAGAAACTCCTTGTCTCCTGGGACTCCAACAAGCAATTCATCATTGGACAATATTGGTTTCAATTCCCCTATACCAACAACACCTAAGCGTTTAGAAGAGATGGTTTATCCAGATGAATTAAAATCTTCTGATAACCAACCAAAAAGTAAACCTACAACACCAGCAAAGCAAGAAAATGTATTTACTTTTGATGAAAAGGAAGACAAGCCTAAGCCCAGCAAACCAATAACACCTAAGGCCTTGGAAACATCAGGACCTCCGGTGCCAGGTGAAATAGTTACGAAAGTCATAGAACTGGAAAGGACGCCAAGCAGAAAATTATCTGTTTTAGATAAGCCTGTAGTTGAAATAAGACAAAGAGTTGTAAGGACACCGAGCCGCAAATCAGTGGCTGAAGTAAAGCCTCTTGTTCCTAGGCAACCTCCAAAACAAACTACTGAGGAACCAAAGAAAACGCCCATAAAGCCAGCAAGGAGTCTCCCCGCATCAAGATTTGGGGTCAGTTTTTTTATAAAATTATTTTTGATTTTCGTAGTCGCTTTATTGGTTGTGCTATATTTTAAATTGGCATAAATAGGCAGATCAAAAATTATAACCGTGTATATAAATTAACCACGTAGTCTAAGAAGATATTTAAACTAATTTTGTACCCGAAATGGTATTTACAGGGTAAGACTAGTGAGAGTGAGATGAGTGAAGATCAAGCAAAAGCACAAAATGCCAATGCTATAGTAGCACCAAAACGCAAAGAAAAGCCAACCCCCAGGAGGTTCTTAAAGAAAACGTCGAAGGAGAGTCGTTCACAATCTGTAAATAGAGCAGATGAAATGCGAACTGTAGACAAAACTGGTACAGGAATGAGTCAGACTAGTAAAGAAATTATTGAATTGATGCAGCAAGCCAGAGCCAGAAGTTTATCGATACCTAAAGATGATCCAAGACTTCCACCCGAATATAAAAGTTATAGTAGAAATCTTATGACACCCAAAAAGACGCCATCCACACCAAAACGCAGTGTAAGAGGAATTTCGTGCCCTAAGACTATTCAAATAATAAGCGATAAGGAAATATTGGCGAATTTAGCAGCAAATAAAAAAGTTGACTTAGGAAGTGTGAGTAGACAAAGTTCAGGTTATATTGACGCCAGCCAATCTGAGTATACATCTAGTTGTTACTCATCGTCTCCTAGCGATAATGAGTATAATTTCGATTTGGCTGACAAAACAGCCGAGTTAACCATGAAGCTTCATCTTTTGAGTCAAGAAGTGGACAAACTTGAAGATAAAAATAATATAATATTATCCAAGGATGATTATCCAAGAAATGAGCCTTTTGAGCCCAAATCAGTTTTACGTAAAAGATCTGTTGTTGCTCCTGTAAATGGAACAAAAAAAGTGAGAGAAGTGAAAGAAGTGAAAGAAACTCTACATCAAAGTAAAACAACTGCTGAATTAGACGTACATAAAAAGAAAATGCCGAACCATATTTCTAAATGGAGACTGATAGCCACCTGGAAACAGTTTATTGATGAAAATAGGCACGAATATGAAACCATCAAGCTGCAAAGAAATAGATGTATTTGTGACCTATTGATCTTGATAATAATGTGTGGTCTAGGTGGAATGATGTTTAAGACCTTAGAAGGTTCATTTGAAAACGCGTATAAGTGTGGCACTAGAAATGTTAAACGAGATTTCATTGAAAGTCTCTGGAGAGGTAGTCACTACATGCGCGAAGAAGACTGGAAGTCTATGGCAAGGAAAAAGCTACATGAATTTGAGGATCAGCTACACACGGCCCATGAGGCTGGTGTAACATCTTACAGTGGACAGAAATCTTGGAATTTTATGAATTCGTTCGTCTACTGTTTGACTTTAGTTACTACCATTGGTAAGATTTGTTTTGTTTTAATTTAAAGCAAATACATAATATAAAATAATATTATTATAATATTTCACTGTTGTCTCATTCATAGACCCTACAAAATTTTAAAACTGTATTGCTTATCGAAATTTTAAAAAAAATGCTTTTCCTACATTTTTCAGGCTACGGTCACATCGCCCCAAAGACGATTTACGGCAGGATTGCGACTATTGTGTATGCAATCATTGGGATCCCGCTCTTCCTGATAGTGTTGGCCGACTTCGGCAAACTCTTTACCAGGATCATCAAGTTCTTCTGGGCTTTCATCCGTCGTTTCTACTACACCAGGAGCTGCAAAAAAGTTAGACACACTGTGCCTGTACAAGTAAGTACGAAAGAAATCTCACAAGTTAATTTTATGAGCGTAATTATGCACATATTATAAGGTGACTTTAATTTATACAGCCAAATTCTTACTGAAGACTCGGTAAGTAAGGTTCGATGACCCTTTTTGTGAAATTCGTAAACTATTATTTTCGTGTTTCTTACAAACGCAAACCCAGCCCCAAGTCAATTACTATGGGACGTCAAGATTTTATTTTCCGAAATTAGCAAAAAGAGTTATCGAGTACCCTGACTGACTGATTAATCAACGTCTAGACCAAACGACTGTACCTAGGAACACGAAAATTTAACTGTAGGATCCTTACATGACGTAGATAAATGCTAAGAAGGGATTTCAGGAAATTTCCACGGCATTGTGAGAGACGGGATCCACACAAGCAACGCTGCGGGTCGTCCGTTAGTGACCAATAAATCTCATTAATATAGGTTAGGTAACTTTTGTTTATGCAGCCAAATTCATACTAGAGATTTGGTAAGTGGTCAGGACCAAGGTTTAATTACCCTTTCCGCGAAATACGCTAAATAAAATGTCTACACTTCCTATACTAATTGAGTCGAGGTTGTTCTTGAAATAGAATAAAGGCACAAAAAAAATTACCGTATTTCGTAAACAGGGTTATTGAACATTGTATCCAGTATGAATATGGCTATATAAACGAAAGTCACCATAATAGCCATATTCAGATACAATAAAATGCGTCATTTTATCTGCGGGCTACTTATTGGAAGATCTTATTGCGGGGACATAGCTGTTAAAATCGTTTACAAATAGTGAGTTTGAACCGCAGCGACTGCGTAAATTTTATAAGTTCTTCACACACATGCTAATAAATAGGTCAGTTTTAGTTAAAAAATAAAGCTGCAAAGTGACAAAATATAACTAACCCGAGGGCCACGGGCAACGATGCTCCAAGCGAATTCGCTCTGCGCTGCAAGCGTCGGCGTCAAGCCACAGAATAAGTCAAGCTCATACAAAATTATATAATATATAGGTTTCAATTTTTACAGCGGAACCATAAAATCCCTTATTCGTTTGGTCCAATCAAAACAAAACATCAATGAACATTCTGTCGTTTGCGCGTTACTGATTGTTCCAGGGATGTTCGAATGTCATATTTTTGACATTCGCGAATGCGAATGCGAGTTTTTGGAATGCGAAGGTGCGAATGCGAGTGCGAATGTTTAGGGAAGACGTTTAAAAATTCTTAATCTAGTTTTAGTCAACTTTAATTAGATTTTTTTATCTTATCTGAGAATTTCAATTCAATCATTTATTGGTAAAAAAAAAAACATAACAGGTCATTGGTATGTCATAATCATAATTATCACATCTATAATATTATTGTATGTACTTATTACTAACTACTATAGGTATATTAGTGTAACACTACTTAATGTACAAGTGATTGTATTATAAATTAATTTTATACTTTTTATAAATTTCAGATTATATTGTGATGTAAATTTTTCTTATTTTATTTAATAAAATTTACGTAGTAGTCATTTGCTATCTTCTCGGATCAACTATACTTAGAATATCATACATAAAGTTATAAAGTTACAGAAAATACTAGTTTAATCAGTAACTGGCTCAAGTACAATCCCGACGCTACGTATCTACTTAGTTTAGGTTATAGTGGACCGCCGATATCAACCTTACGTTATAAAGTCAAGAATGAGTTCAAGTAATCACTTTCCCACTTAAGGGCAGCGGATCGCACCGCTGGTGTTATCGACTACTGTCAACTAACAGCAGTACCTGTGATCGTCACGTTTTACCGCAACAGGCACAGGTCACCCGACATCGCGCCCTCCTCATCCGCGCTCTGCCTACCTGTGTGAGCAACAATAACGCCTTAAAACAATAAAAACCTTCTCCACTACTTATTTAATATCATGATATTAGTGACAAGTTGACAAACTGACAACTAAAAAGTCTAAAAAAACCAGCCAAGTGCGTGTTGGGCCACGCGCAGTGTAGGGTTCCGTAGTAAATTCTATAAGTTGGTCTACTAATACATATCGCGCAAAACTTCTAGTCCCATACATTTAGAAGAATGGCCCATACATTGTCGTGTTTAGAGGGGACTAAAAGTTTGGCGCGACCTGTACTTGTAAACCTGTAGAGCCTACTTAACTTTTTCCTTTTAAAGTCATTATATTATGTACTACTTTTGTGAATTTTTTTCATATATCCATAAACAACCATTTAGCCGGCAGGGGGGGACACTTGACTCTAACAAAAATTAGCACTTAGTACAATTTTACCGTTTTGTCGGTGTGATTAATATGTATACTCATGCCAAATTACAGCTTTCTAGTACTAATAGTCTCTGAGCTAAGCGGCGGACAGACGGACAAACGAACAGACAGATATCGCGAAACTATAAGGGTTCCTTGTCGGACTACATAACCCAAAAAATAATGCGAGCGAAACCAACCAAGCAATCACAAACTTTAAGCGAGTGAGAAAAGCCTTCTCTTGGTTGAATGACACACGTGTTGACCAAGTTGGTAACGAGGTTACGAGCGTTACCTGCACAACACCTCGTTTTCGCAAAAAACGCAGATGTTAAGAGGCTATGTGAATTTTATTTCTCTCTTTTCTTTCACTCTCACTCCAAGCCAAAAAATGCGCAGTGCGAGAGGGCGGACTGCAAAAGAGAAAAATCTGTGTTTTTTAATTTTATAAAAAGAAACTAAAACAACTACCAAAATTTCCAAAATCAAATATGTAGATATTGCTAATACCCATGTTATATATGTTTGACTAATTTATATAAATGATTCCTATTCGTCAAACGAGGAGAAAAAGTGCGTTTGTAGACCACATTTCAGTAATTATTTCTATCGAGGAAAATTGATCTAAATGTATTTTACAAAAAAAACCCTAGATTATATAGTCAAAATGCATACTCGTATACTAAAAATGTATTAAATTTTACGGGTTCTTCATGAAATACACAGAAACAAAGCATCAATTTATTTTTTACATAGCCCCTTAATGCGAATTTCCAAATAATGCGAACATATTTATGCGAATGCGATCATTCGTAACATCCCTGGTTCATTTAAGCTTTATTTCACACCTCGTGAAAATATTGATAATTTTTTCTAATGCCCTACTCACTGACCTCTCAACTGTAATTATGTTTTCTTATCAAGTGCAGATCTGCCACAGATATAATGCCCATAGAATTCTATAGGCGATTGATTGGACGTGCGCTAACTGTCTTGGATTATATACAAAACGTAAGACCTTTGCCGAAATATAGCGAAGATTTCAATGCGTATTATTTAAATGGTACAACTGTAGTTTTCGAAATGTCATTGTTCGGCGACCATAAAATATCTTTGTTTCACTACATTATAAGTTTCTGCCTTTGACGCAGAACCCAAACAATTCAATGTCTGTCATTAAATCTGTACACACAAATATACCTATATGTACATATAAAATGTGTGCTCACTTCTCAATATAAAAATAATGAGAAAAACTGCCCTTTTTTCTTTTTATTTCAAAAAACAATGCTTCAAATTACTTTGTTACACAAAAGAAAACAATGTGTATCTTTTTCCTTTGTTGGATATAAATAATATACGTCTTTTGCTTAAAGCCAAACATTCAACATAATTTATCGAAAAGAAAAAATATACACTTCGAGATTTTGTTTGAAGTAATTTTATTAGAAAGTAAATATTTGTACATAACAAAAATGTATTTTCCTTTATAGGAGGTGATGAAAGGTCTCAATATAGTCTACGACGTTGTTCGACGTCCATCCCAAATATTCAATGAAGAAGACATGGTAGAGTCGCAGCCTGATGGAAGTTCAGACGCGCCTCCCGTCAACAGAAAGCTAAGCGATGTGCCTCCACCACTACCACCAAAACCTGGCACCAAAGTAATAGACTACCCCGAGAACGATACTGATCCTGAGACGCCAGCTCCATCTGTGTTTGAGATAGATGATGAATTCAATTTACCCATTTCCGTTGCAATTTTCATCCTAATTGTCTACATAATCATCGGCGCTGTAGGCTACAACATCTGGGAAACGTGGAATTTCTTCGAATCTTTCTACTTCGTTTTCATTTCTATGTCAACGATCGGTCTTGGTGATCTTGTCCCAGACCATCCTATGTTCATGATGGCTTCCATCTTATATCTGGTCTTTGGCCTCGCCTTGACATCTATGTGCATCAACGTTGTTCAAGAAAAGCTCTCTGATACCTTTAAGAAGGCAAGTGCGAAAATTGGTGCGACTATTGGTTTAAAGGTAGCTGAAGAAGACGGTAGCTTGGTACCAATGACGCCACCACCGACAGAAATAGCCCCCATCCACGCGCCTAAGAAAGATGTGACGCCAGTGGAACACGGAAATAAGAAAACAGACGGAAATAAAACAAAAGGCAGCTAGATCAAAGTTGTAATCAGATGATGCTAAATAGCTTACTCATTGAGAGCTGTGAAATTACAAGTGCGAAATTAATTTCAAGTGTATGAAAGTGATATTGTTACTAATCTAGAATTCATTTATTTTGTCCTATACCTACGTAAATTTTCTTTTGTTTTTTTGTGTGTACTTAAATAAGAGATTTTTGTATTAATTAGCTAGCAGGTGCTAACAATGACACGAAATAAACCTGTATAAACAAATGTAAGATTATAGTGTAATATTTTTCGAATTTTTATTGGTTACGAAAATGAATGCCATCCTCCATATTTTTTCAACCCATTGTGTTCAGTAATGGAAATCGCGTTGAATACCGACATTGCTACAAAAGGTTGGAAAGAATTTAATTATGCCTCCCCTACATCCCGCTCACACTTCCTTTGAGGTAGCTTTAGGTGTTTTGAAAACATTTCTTTTAGAAAGAGATTTTATAAAAATAGTCTGATAAAATTGCATTTATTATCGTTTGGTAAATAAAGAGAATATAACGTTTAGGAACAGGTCATTCACCTAATAGCCAAATAATGATGTTTATAATGTATTTATGTTCACACATTAATCTGGAGGCACGGCAGTGCCCCCGCCAAGTCGAGCTAAAAAGCGGCACGGCCGTACTATCCTTTTCTCGAAGCAGTTCGGGCCATTTTCGACCCCCTATAACTTCGTTGTGGATAAAACTAGAAGCCTGAATTTTTAGTAAAAAGCAGGCATTGTATAAACTCGGTATATTTTAAATATCATTCAATTTGAATCAGTAGTTTAAGAATTTATAACTAGTGAAAGTTTCTCAATTTTGTCACTCACTCACTCACTGACTGACTGATAAATCATAAAAACTCTAAGGCACTTCTAACAGATATAGAAGCTTCAAATTTGGAATATAATTAGTGTTTAGTGTATAATATTTTGCGATTTCAGTCCTGTTTTCTAGATACACCAACTGTATAAATAATGTCAATCTATTTATTTAAAACATAATTGATTTTAAATATTGATATGGTCACTATAAGATGTTGTTAGTTTAGCTAATTATATATGTAATAACTTAAGACAGAAGAACCCTTAAGTAGGGACTAAATAAATTAACCGACTTGGATTTACATGGATCTCACGACTTTTTACGGTAGAAGAACTAAGTGCGAGACTTGTTTTTTTTTACAAGTTTTGATTTTGATGGCATCTGAATTTAAGAATTGGATTTTCAAACAGTATTTTCAAGAGTAAGTATCTCGATTATTCTGTTTGAATGATGTTTCTATGATAAATACGTACGATTGTCTGAAACATCATCAAAATCTTAATAAATACACTTTTGCTGTTTTACTGACCGATTTCACCCCACACCATCATCAGGGAATAATATTACTAATAACTATGGATACTTTATGAGATAGTTTACATTGCCGATGATTAATAATAATGTCCTAGAGGAAAAATAAAATCATGGTGTCAAGTTATAAGTCAATTCCTTGATGATGCTGTAACGTGAAACTTGTTGGAGCTATAGTTAAAGCTATTATATCAATGAAACGGTACGAGTATATTTATTAAAGATAATGATTTCTATTTCTAAGTGATCATAAGGCCTTGCCACAACTATCTCCTATACCACCACCAGACGTAACTGAGGGTAGGCGGAATAATTTGAAGCTGATCCAAGTTAACGCCGCCTCTGTCAACGGAAGTGCTTCCGATGCCGTGCCACCGCCGCCAGACAATTTACAAGTCCGAGCTCAACTTTAACAAGATAACTTTAAACATAACTTAACATAACATAACATAACTTAGAAGTCTCTGGCGCTGAACTATTGAGTGCCAATGAGTGCGTTATCTCAACACCAGTCCTAGTTAGTGCCGTCTCTTAAGCTGGTTCTTCGAGGAGTCCGGGGACGCGTACTGCAGTGCAAGTCAACGCCGCCGTCCCAGTTGATGAAAACGGATCGCAAAACAATGAGGGTTGACAATCCGTTGGCAACTGAAAACTGGTACAGAACAAAAAGAAAAGCAGAGGGAATAAGTTTTACAGGTATAGGGGGAAAGCTGATACTGGAACTGAAAGTAAGTTTAAAGCAGCCGCGATAAAAGTGACCCTGTTTCTTTCTTTCTTTCTTTCTTTCTTTCTTTCTTTATTTCCAACGTCAGTAAAGACACAAACGAGAGTGACATAGATGACTACAAAAAATAAAACGCAAGAGACTGTCACCCTCTTTAAAATAAATAACAAGACGAAAAAGAGATACAATTCATTTAAACTTTATGTTTGTATACATAAATTGGATATGTTTCTAAATTATACATTCTGACCAGATGGAATCACAGTAAGACGATTCATACCCGATAAGCATGTATTAAAAAGCAGCACATTACAGCAAAAATTTAATTCTCAAAATGTATTTATAGTACACGCTGTTGGAGTAACTTTGATACAACTGCCAGTCTGTTAAAAGATATGTTGATGACGTAAGGTTGTTATTCAAAACAGCTGATATCGTGGCACTCCAGGATACATGGCTGTTCCCACACGACGTGTCATACCTTGCTAGCATTCACGGAGACTTCGCGTACACCGGAAAATCAGCTGTGGATACATCGCTTGGAATCATTCGAGGACGCTCATACGGTGGAGTTGCTATCTTGTGGCGTACAGTCACGGTTATCGAGTGTGTGAGTACGCGTCTAGCGGCTATTAAAGTCACATTAGCTGAATGATCTATCATGGCATTCAGTGCTTATATGTATAATTGATACAGGTGTAAACTTGTTGGAATTTACAGAATGTCAAATCCAATCAAATCATTTATTTGTCAACATAGGTAAGTTAGGTGATATAACATACATTATGAGCCGGATATGTTGCGTCTTGTAGACGTACAAATTTTTAATCTAAAGTAAAGTCATGCATTACATAGGTACTACATTACATAATTTATCTCTCAGTGGGATTAGTGCTATCATTGAAAGTAACGACATAGGGGCGGTGTTTATGCTTGGAGATGTCAATGCACATCTCAGTGAGTCGTTTGCAATGGAACTTTTAGATTTTTGAACTGAGCAAAAGTGGCGCTGTGCGGACATTGAAAGATTAGGCATGTTCGGATCATCTGCCCTTTACTGTTACATGTGAACTAAACATTGTTATGCTTAAGGTTATTTTGAGTGACACAATATGTAATAAGGTAATTTGGGGAGAAAGAGATAGCGAGAAAATTGATAATTACCATAACTTATGTAATAATGCATTAAAGCTAATCGAGTTTCCGCAAGAATTCTCCTTATGTAGTGATGGGCATTGTCACAATACTGAGCATAAATTAATTTTGGATAATATGTATACCAAACTCATTAGTATTTTATCTGATTCTGCTGTGAGCAGTCATGTTAACCACCAGCAGTCTGTAAAAAGTGGCCGCGTAGTGGGATGGTACAAGCATGTAGGGAAATTAGAGTGAGTAGACATCATAAATATTTAAAAAAAAAAAAAGAAGAAAATCGGATTGGACTCACTTTTTATCTGTGCAAGGAGGCACAGGTCGAGCTTTCGATGAGATTATGACTCATCATCATCAGGACTCTTCGGGAGTACATTTGCCCACGGCGGTCAGTCGAGTACTAAGCTTCCTCCCCTCTCTCGTCGCCGCTCGTCTTTCCGCTCTTCGGCTGCGTTCGGAGGTTTCCGGTATCGAAGCCAGACTCGACCGGACATTTGATAAAGTGATAAGATGATGATGAGTCATAATCTCATCGAAAGCTCGACCTGTGCCTCCTTGCACAGATAAAAAAGTGAGTCTAATCCGTTTTTTTTTTTTTTTTTTTTTTAAATATTCATGTAGGGATAGCTCACGGGCGGGCCAGGGTTGCAAATCAGTCGCAGCTGTGGTACAATATGCCTACCTCTGGAGATGTGTACGACAATATGTGCCTTACTCGTAAAGTATTTAAGAGTAAACTCAAGTGGCGTAAGAAACATCAAGAGCAGATCAGGCTCGACATTATAGCATCTCATCGTGCCGCCAAGGATGTTAAAAATTTTTGGAAGGGTACAAATAAATTGATTGTTAGGCCTGGACTGCCTGTGAGTGTCTCTGGCTTCAATCAACCGGAGGAGATTGCAAACTTGTTTGTAGAGCACTTTAGTATGCAATCATCACTGGGTCCACTTCGACAACGTGTGCCTGTCCTGATTCTGACTAAGTTCGGTTTTCTGCCAAACAAGTGGATAGTGTATTAAAATAAATGACAAGAGGGAAGTCGCCGGGTCACGACAGCCGCTACCTATTATATCGGCCTATTCTGTCGCTATGTATGGGCCACTCGCATCTCCCACAGGATCTAATGCGAACTTTGGTTGTCCCCATCATTAAAAACAAAACTGGGGATGCGGCTGACAAGGGCAACTATCAGCCTATCACACTAGCTACTATCTCGGCGAAGGTACTCGACAGCCTGCTGGACTCTTTTCTGCAGGGATATTTAAATCTTCATGACGCTCAATTTGGGTTTCGATCCAGAATTTCCACAAAAAGTGCTATCCTTGGCCTAAAGCACACAGTCCAATACTACACTGAGCGACGGACGCCAGTATATGCAGCATTTTAGGTGGTAGAGCTGATACCGGGCTCGACTGTGGAGATACCACCATCATATTCGCAAATCCTTCTGAAGTTATTTAGAGGAGAGTAAGAGAACAACAGCTCTCAGGCAAAACCAGGCGGCGCACCATTGCCTGGGACCGATGGATAGCGGTTTATCCATCCCCAATAGGCATGATGACTAAAAAAAAAATATTAGTCCGTCAGTTAGATTATCAGAAAATATTGGACACGTATTTTTTCTTTTTTCAATTAAACAAACAATGATGAAGATATAGCCCGCTGAAGTTCCGCGTGACGTCACATCTAGGTACAATTTTACTTAGAAGTGACGTCATTTTCCCCCAATTCCCAAACTTTGACGCGCTTTATCTCTGTCATTTTTTGCTTGATTGACAAAAGAAAAAAGATGTGTCCAATATTTTTTGATAACCTAAATGACGGACTAAAAAGAATAATATTTTGTTTACCCTGTGTACAAGCCTCTTATATAAAACAGACCGGTGACGGGCAGTGGCGTCACTGGTGCAAGGGTTTCGGCACCGCGCTCTCTAACCCGCCTGCCCAACGTGTGTGAGTATGGGCATGTCTTCCAGGAGGACCGCCAAGAATGGTGAAATCCTGGAAAAGCCTATGTCCAGCAATGGACGAAACAGGCTGATGGATGGATGGAAGTATATAACTGTTATGTTTTAACAACTCTATTAACCGACATGAGTAGCAAAATTTGGGAAAGGCAGTGTCCAGCAGTGGGCGAACACGGGCTGATGGATGGATGAAATTCTTTTCAAATGCTTTAAAATAAACTGATAAAATGTTTAAACTTTTTTGTTTCAAAAAAGAGTTTGTTAAAACACACGAGCAATACAAAAACCTAACATAATGATGTTTAAAGCTTATGAATATCTAATTTATCATGTATGAAAAGATCCGGCGATGCAGCCAGCGTCGTACGAGTAACATTCACTTTGAAATGCACGCTGCTATGAAAGTTTCAATGTCGTTTCTGTCGATATTTTGTAGCGAAAAACATCGAGCTGTTAATTTAGCTTACTGATACCACAGACATATAATTTTTACTAGCAGACCAAACATAAGGATTAAACAGCGTGGCAAGTTTCCATACAAGAAATAAGCTACATTTAGGCTTCATGGTACGAAGAAACGTATAAAATGGGTTGTTTTGAACGGCTTATGCAAGGAACATATTTGTTAATACCTAATCTCTAGTATATACTCGTATTTTGTTTGTAAACAAGCAATATTTATATTTAAAAGAGCCCGTAGCTCACTGAGCTAAAAGTGCCACGCGTCGACTCTATGCGTTTATTATTAATGTTAGGTCTGCTAGTAATTTTATTAAACGTTTGTGACTGAAACCTCTTAAAAAAGTTCATTTTTTCGTTATTGTTAATCTAAGAAACTTAGTTCTGAGCTGTCAGTAAAGGTACAGGGTACAAATAAAGAACAAGATAAGATTTACACAAAAGAATTTAATACCTCAGTAGTGTAAGATTTTTTGTCATATTCATGTATTTACTTTTATAAGCATAAGAATCGATCAATACTTTATCAATTTTATTTTTCAGCTGCATAGTGTTTTGTTCTACGTACTCCGCAGCTATCGAGTCAGGATAGAACTCAGTAAGTGATTTCCAAAGATCTTGTTTTATAGAATCTAACTGAGATTTCATTAGCTCTCCTTGAAATAATATATTTTTATACTGACTTATTGGAAAACTGTAGTTATTCAGCTTGGATATTTGGTTGAAATCTGATATGAATTTAGAAATACTATTGTCCATATACTTAAAAGCCGTTAAAGCATCATTTACAGTGCGACCAGGATAACTGCAATCTAAATCATCTTTGATAAGGAATGAATCATCTATTTTACAAGCTAGATTATTCAGGAGGTCGTATTTTATATTGTTTGCAAAAAAATCTTGCCAGCTTAGAAAATAGTCATCGTATTTATCCTTTCTGTACATTTGGATTATTACAAGATTGGTGACGAGACTTGGTATAGCTGGTATCATGAGTTCACAGAGTGGCGCATTGTGATGGTACCTGGACCAACCAGTCAGAATAATGCCTTTGAAGTTGTAGTGTAGTCCAGCGTATCTTCGTAAGAGCTGCATCCAACTATAATGGTTTCGGAATCTCTCGGAGAGGTCAGGAAACATCTTTGACTCCCCGTCGGCACCTTTGTATGCCGATGCTATCCAAATCCTTTTGAAGTTTTCATGGTACTTGTAAAGGTCACTGACTTTAGCTTCTACGGTTGAGCCATAATGCCAGGATACAGGCTCTATGTCTAATTTCATAGGTTTCAGGAACTCGGGTTTCACTCCACGCAGCATGTCGTCCCAGATTAAAATCCTTAGTCTTGATTTTATTTCGTGTGCAATATTAACGACATTGGAAACGTGGTTTTTGAAAATTGTTCTGAAATTGATTTAAGAAAACGTTTATGAGTAGAATTAATATTAGGAAATGAGAAAAGCAGGTAGGTAGCTTAGTCGATAGTATCTGTCAAGCTTGCGGCTCTGGTGGTCAAGCATGCAACAACGAGATTTTGGAATTTATGCGCATGAATGAATGAATGAATAAACACTTTATTGCACAGAAAATTAAAATAAAAACACAGAATATAGAAAAACAGAAGGCAAGGGCGGACTTATTCCTTAAAGAAATTTCTTCCAGTCAACCGATGGTATTAGGAAAATGAAAATTTTACACATTAGATACTTAATTGTTTTTGTGCAAAAAGAAAACAATTTTCTGCAAGCCTATTACTTAAATATAATACACTACATACAAATATAAATAAATACCTACATACAAACAAAGTAGCATAGTCAGTCGAGTAATTCAGAGAGATGAAAGGTAATAATTTTTCAGGTTATATAATAAAAGAGGACAGAGAAGAAAGGTTTCTGAGGGTTTGCGGAAGTTAATTCCAAAGTCGAACTGCATTGACCGTAAATGATTTTGAGAAACGACCAGTGGTATGTGCAGGTATCGCCAAATCGATATTATGACACGACCGAAGCGCTCTGTTGCTGCGTTCAGTGCGTAGGACAAATCTATTTTTCAAATAATTAGGGTAGAGGGGATTATGAATAATATTGTACAGGAGGGAAAGAACGTGTATATTCCTAAGAAAACGAATGGGAAGCCACTTTAGCCTGCGACGATACTCGGAGACGTGGTCATACCTGCGCAGTCCGAAAATATATCGAATGCACAAGTTCTGAAGACGCTCCAGCTTATCCAGCAGCTCTTCAGTGGAATCTAGGAAAGCGACATCGGCATATTTAATCCAGAAGGGGAAGAAAAATAGATTGTGCTAACATTATTTTCGTTATTCGGAAACTAAATCTACTTGGTATACGAGGATCACTACTACAGCTGATTGCCAATTATTTGAGTAATCGTCAGCAAACTGTAAAGATTGGCGATTTCCAAAGCACTAAGGAACCAGTGTCATTTGGTGTTCCACAGGGTTCAGTGCTTGGGCCTACATTGTTCCTCATTTATATTAACGACCTCTGTTTGATGAAAACCCCAAACACTAAAATAATCACGTTTGCAGATGAAACTGTTTTGCTTTTTAGTGATAACTCTTGGCGTAAGGTTAGACAAACAGCTGAGAAAGGATTTGCTGAAGTAAATAAATGGCTGAATATCAATATTCTTACCCTTAATATAACAAAAACAAAATATATCACTTTTAGTATGAGAAGGAACGGACAGCCATATTCTAAATTTAACCTTAGAGCACATTCTTGCACTGATTCATTAGACTGTAACTGTCCTACTTTAACAGCTGCTCCAAATATTAAATATCTTGGTGTAACAATAGATAACAATTTACATTGGAAGGAACACATACGGTCATTGACCTCTAAAATGAGAAAATTAATATGTATTTTTAAAAAGCTTAGGCACTTAGGTGATTCGGCCCTAATAAAGACCATTTATTTTTCTCTTTGCCAGTCGATATCAACCTATGCTATTACAGCATGGGGCGGTACAGATAAGACTAAACTTATCAACCTGGAGAGATCACAAAGAGCGATTATTAAAGTAACCTTATTTAAGAAATTCCGATATTCAACAACAGCTTTATATAAAGAATTCTCAGTCCTCACAATTCGACAACTTTATATCAAAAATATAATATTGAGTCAACATAAAATCTTAGAAGAAGACAAAATATAATTTACAAGATTCCTTCGTGCAGAACCAGATTTTCACAGAAGTTTTTACACTTCCGTGGACCACATAGATTTATAAATATATATATATCAATTTTGTTAATGTCGCATGATTGCACGCTAGAATATAATACATTTTATTTTATTTTTTTTCTCATTTTAATACAAATTTTCATCATTTAATTATGTCAATAAATGTAATTTAGATGAAAATGTACTAAACTAATTACCACAGAGCTGAAAACCTAGTTTTTATTATGGGTACATATAAACAGTGGAGGGTAATGGGCGCTGCTCTGCCGTAGAACAGTTTCAACTAGCACGGAGAGCAGAGATCACTATCTTGAACTCTTTATAGCCTTGTTTTTAAATTGTTTTTAGTTTTACTATATTATAAGAAGTGTAACTGTATAACTAGGCTAAATTATGAGTCAATAAACGATTATTCAATTCAACAATCCAGTAGCAGGAAATTTTGTAGGCGCTTAAGCGACTGATATGAGCCGAAAACTTTTCGGCTTACTTCATTTATATGTGCAGACCAAGAAAGGGTTTGGTCCATCCACAAACCCAAATTCCTAACAATCGTGCAGTAAGACACTACCACCCCATCAAAAATCACATCAGCCACGTCAGACATATCCAAACGGGAGACGTAATAATTACTAATAATACTTACTAATACTAATAATTACTACCGATGCGCATAGTATTTGTATACTAGCCACTTGCGGCTTACACGGTGATATAAAAGCATACACAGTAAAGTTAATCTGCATGCCCTAAATAGCTTGCATTTGTGCCCGAAAAACGGAAAAAAGCTTAACCCCAATCACGTTATGACGTAAAAATCACCGGTGAAAAGGGGGTGTACAGGTGTTGACTGTTTCAGTGACAATTCACACTCGAAAACACATTTGACTCGTTACATGCTTAATAGAATAGAATATAATCACTACTTCCCTATCCCTATCCATACTCCCTACTAATATTATAAATGCGAAAATGTACATAATATTGTTTGCTTGTCTGTCTGTAATGATCCATTTTCACGTCAAAACGGCAGAACCGATTCTTATGAAATTTGGAATGGAGATAGATTGAGACCTTGGAAAGGACATAAGATTATAAAGGATGTTCATAAAATAACGCCCAAGCAGAAAACGGGGCAAACGGAAAAGGCTATTGTTACATAATTCTATCGGAAATCTGATTCGAATTTATATCCGAAACCCACGTGAACGAAGTCGCGGGCAAAAGCTAGTTAATAATAAACGCATAGAGTCGACGCGTGGCAATTTTAGCTCAGTGAACTAAAGGCTCATTTAAATATAAATATTGCTTGTTTCCAAACAAAATATAAACTCAAGATTAGTTTAGGAATTGATTAAAAGCATAAGCTAGTCAAAACAATCCATTTTTATACGTTTCTTCGTACCATGAAGCCTAAATGTAGCTTATTTTTTGTATGGAAACTTGCCACGCTATTAATCCTTATGTTTCGTCTGCTACTTAGTAATAATTTTATGTCTGTGGGTTTACAAGTAATACTACATGCAATGGATGACAATTGTCACCATAAGTTATAATAGGTTGGGGAAAAACTCTTTTCGCAAATAGTATGTATGAGCTTTTAATAAAATCTCTTTGGCTATACCATTTGTATCTGGCTGGTTTTGGTATTATTAAAAAGTTTAAATTTTAAAAAGATAATTCTAAATTCAAATTAGATAAAATGTGTGATTTTCATTTGTTTTTCTTACTGTTAAGATGAATTCTAATGAATAAATTCGATACATTTTAAAATTTTACTACAAAAAATGTAAAAATGCAACGCAAGCCGCGAAAAAAAATTCCAGGGCCATCGATTCTGAACTCTACTACGAATAACTGATGAGATTAAAACAAGAAGTTGAGAGAAAGCGGCCGGAATTAGTCAACAGAAGGGGTGTGGTTTTTCATCATGATAACCCTAGAACTCACACATCTTTAGCCACTCAGCAAAAATTAAGAGAGTTTGGCTGGGACGTATTAATGCATCTGCCGAATAGTCCTGACCTTGCACCTTCTGATTTCTACTTGTTTCGGTCTCTTCAGAATTCTTTAGGAAGTGTCAGGTTAGCATCACGAGAGGTCTGCCAAAACCAATTGTAGCGGTTTTTTGATCAGAAGCCCCAGAATTTCTATAGCAATGAGATCATGTCCCTACCTACAAGATGGCAGAAAGTTATCGAACAAAATGGCACCTACATACTTTAGTTAAATGTAAATAAACTTTATTATTATTTTTTTGAATTTTCATTTAAAATGCGAAGAAACTTTTTCCCCAACCTATAATAAAGCCCTTAAGAATGCTGAATAGCGAAACGGAATAAGCATGATAAAGAATGTACGTATTTTAGATTATGTACTTTATGTGGATAAATAAATAAGTTTGAAATAATATATATCATTAATACATAAGTTTTTACTGCCTTATTATTATTATATAGATTTGTGTACGTTAAGTGGGTACTAAGATAACTAGTAAAGAGCTATTGCACTTGGATCAACAGAATTTAACAAAAGATTAATTTAATTAATATTAAAGATTTATTTCTTACAAATTAGTCTGTTCTTCTTCGCGACAGCTCATGCATTCATTCATATGATGTACTTCGTCACAGCCGATGTGTAAGTACTGTAACGGTGCCACTTTTTCATGGAATTCTATAACCTGTGAAATAAGAGATGGCGTAATATTAAAGACAGCATAATTATTATTTCCTATATATTTAATATTTATAGTTTTCCGACAATAAAACTACCTTATAGAAAGACAGAATTTTGTAAAAGCAACTGACTCAGAGTATGGTGACAATAAATAATTAGCGCATTTTCGCTATATGTAAATGTGTACATTTATTTGTTGGTATAAATACAAATGAAAAATTCGTGTACATAAATACTGTCATGCTTTCTATCACAGTGATCCATACTAAAGATTCACATTCTAGACAACAGCAAACACCGCGTGATTTAAAGTTACGTTGCATAGTAAATTAAAAGAAGGAGAGTTTATAGAAGAAGATAACTCACTTGTTTTAGCATATCCTGTATGAGTTGAAGGCTTTCAGGTCGAGTAGGACAGATAGAGTCTGGAAAATCAGGGTTCTCTCTTAGATTCATCCACTTTTCGTGTTTTAAAACATATTCTAAGTGACCAAACGTTTGAATTAATGGTATTATTTGAAAACCTTCTTCGTTTGCTTTCTTGAGGAAATCCGTTAGCTGTAAGCAAATAAATAGTAAATTAAAAGTAGTTTATAATTTTCAGCACAGACAGCAAGTATTTTGGTGAGTCACTGTCAAGCCGCCCAGAGGGTGTAATTGGTTAATAAACACATTTCCCCCAGAATCTTTATGCTCCTGCATTATTTTCGTTGTTGCAGACTTCCGGGTAAAACAAACAAAACTGGGATTTAAATTCTTGATGATGAAACCAAACAAAATACCTGTTAGGAACATACCTCTCGTGCATTATATGAATGCTTTGACCTTAAACTCTCTAACGATCCTGTATAAGGGAACGTATCTTCGTACTCCATCAGAAGAGCATTAGCTCCGTAATGCTGAAAGACTTTTAGCAGAGAGACCAGATAGTGCATCTTTGGCGGTGCGCCTTTCAGGTCAATATGCACCACCACGTACTCCAGTTCTGGGTTCCCGTTTTTCGTTTTCATTATGTATACAGCTATCATGTAAATACAAAATAAAGATATCCAAAAATAGAGCCTGTATCTTCTGTGGAAAAGGCACCTCATCATGTAAGACAGTGGACAAGCCATGTCTTCACTGGCGTGCGGCATTATCTATCTACATTGATGCCGTCTTCAGGTTTGACAGCATGGGAAATTTGTTGGACTTGCCATTGTCAAGTCTTGGTTTGGAGAAAAGGAGGTTTAATTTCAAAAAGGTGATACTCTTACATCTCTTTATGTTTTGTTTTTCACACAAGATTACAGGTTGACATTAAAATCATGAACAAACATAGACAATGGACATTATACACAATGTCTATAATATGAACAGATATATAATATGTAGCACCGGATCATTCCAAAAATATTAGGACGAGTGCAAATAATTAAAATGTATATAAAAACACCTACTTATATTAAAGTAAAAGTAATTTCTGAACACGTTTTTAATTTCAACCTGTCGACACGAGTAGGATGTCTTCCTTCACAAACAAACAGATTTGGTACTCATACGGAGTACACGATAATATAATCACTTTAGGAATTATAAACGTTATTTTGTGATGTTGAATACTGGTTAAAAGAAATATTGCTGTTTTTACTAAGTGTTTGTCAATACATTTAGCTATTTCACAAATATATTTTTTAAACTCGAGTGCGCTTGATTCAAGTTATATCTTTGAATTAGAGTAACACTCACTATATGTATTTAAAGAAAGACCCACATATGAAACGTTTTCTTGCCTGGCCTTTCAACAGACAAATATTAAAAATCGTTATGTTCTTATGAGGAGTAAATTATTTGGATTAGATATATTTCAACGCTACGCAATAGAAATAAAGTTGATTTTGCAACGTACTTTAAATAAAACTTTTGCTAAAACAATACAGTCTTTATGTCCATGTTACTGAGTTCAAAAATTGAAAGAACTTTGTGTTGTCTTAGGAAATGGATAATTGGATAATACTCGAACATTTTAAAGGCTTCCTGTTCTTACAATAAGAGCAAGACTCCACTGATTCAAGCTATGCAAGAAATATCTCATGACTCACAAGTATACGTCATAAAATTACAAAACATTCGGATTTTGTCAATATACATGATAAGAATGAGGCGTTGAAATGGGGCATTAGGACTGGAATCCTAGGATAGGAGAGGAGATGTGTTGTACACATCCAACAGGATTTTATTATTTACCTATCTCGTCTCCGCTTAGTTTCGTTGGGCACGGTTCAAGCACAAAGGAGAGTTCTCATTTTTTTTTAATGCGGCGCTCCCTTTTTGAACCGGATAGGAGCAGAGGACAATCGTATTCAAAATGATTGTCATATGGCTATTCGGCTGAGCAAATGTTTTACTTCTATAAACGGGTCAAGCGGCGGCGGCGCCGCTTGCCGTGCGGCATGCCACTCATGTCGCCTTTCGTCGCTACTCCACTCCGACCAGAGGTGCATTTGTGTAAGACAATCGTATATTCAAATTCGATTATCTTGTGGCTATTCGGCTTAGAAAATTAGCCCTTTGGAAAAATGAAATCGTTTGATTTTGGTTGTCAATAACAAAACAAGACAATTGTATTCATTTGACGGCCAAAAATGTACGATTTCAATTGTCAAACGGGATAAATTTGCTAAGCCGAATAGCCACATGCCAATCGAATTTGAATACGATTGTCTTACACAATTGCACCACTGGCATAATTCACCACTAGTTTCCAAAACTAGCATTTCGAACGGATAATAAGCAAAAATTCTATGGCTAAAAGCGATGTCACCTTTATTGGGTAACAAAATGTGATTTGATACTATATTGTGGTATTTATAATGAGAAAAATAATATATTAAACTCTTTTTGAGCTTTGTAATTTAATTTGTAGCAATTAGTAATGAAATAATAAAATATATTTCAAATTTTTTATATATTTCAACCCACGGTATGGGGCCGTAATCAGTCGAATAGAACAATCGTGGGCTGAAATGTATCGAAAATATAAAATATATTTTATTATTTCATTACTAATTGCTACAAATTAAATTACAAAGCTCAAAAAGAATTTAATATAATGTTTTTCAGATTATAAATACTACAATATGGTATCAAATCAGATTTTGTTACTCAATAAAGGTGACAAAGCTTTTAGCCATAGAATGTTTGCTTATTATCCGTTCGAAATGCTAGTTTTGGAAACGAGTGGTGAATTATGCCTGTGTGTGTTAGCAACGCTGATGGAAGTTAGTGAGTGTGTGTGTACTAAATGCATTTGATTAGTAAATTGAGTACACACACAATTGCACGTACTATCATCATAATCAGGGACTAGGAGAACTTAATTTCGAGCGGGGTAATAGCTTTTACATCGTAAGTTCGTCAAAGAAACATGATCAATTTATAATAATGTCCTGATTGTGTTGTATATTTCCCTAAAAACAATAGAAATATTTTGTAGAAAATAAGAATTGTTACATTATAATTTTTGCAATGTGAACATGGACTGTAAAATACGTAAATTTTAACTAAAACCTCAGACAAAAAATCTATAGATGGATCCATTTGCCATGAACAACATTTTTCTCTTGACATGCTTTTATGACATAATAAAACGACGACAGACCATTCACTATAAGAAGTCCCCTGGCTTAGGAAATGGTAGCACTGCATAATAATGTTGCCAATGGCTCTCGTAGCATTCACCCTACTAC